>CAWUFW010005893.1:0-1246667 GCA_963921515.1 Calotriton arnoldi
GCAGAAAGAGGGTGGGTGGGTGGAGAAAGAGGCAAGGTGGTGCAGAAAGAAGCAAGAGAGCTGCAGAAAGAAACAAAAGGAGTGCAGAAAGAAGGAACAGAGGTGCAGAAAGAGGCAAGATGGCTGCAGAAAGAGGCAAAAGGGGTGCAGTAAGAAGTGATAGTTGCTGAAAGAAACAAAAGAAGTGCAGAAAGAAGGAACAGAGTGCAGAAAGAGGCAAGAGGGGTGCACAAAGAGGGAAGAGGGGTGTGAAAGAGGCATGAGAAGTGCAGAAAAAAGCAAGAGGAGTGCAGAAAGAAGCAACAGAGGTGCAGAAAGAGGCAAGAGGGGTGCAAAAAGAGGGAAGAGGAGTTCAGAAAGAGGGAAGAGGGGTGTGAAAGAGGCACGAGAAGTACAGAAAAGAGCAAGAGGAGTGCAGAAAGAAGCAACAGAGGTGCAGAAAGAGGCAAGAGGGGTGTAAAAAGAGGGAAGAGGGGTGCAGAAAGAGGCACGTGGGGTGCAGAAAGAAGCAAGAGATGTGCAGAAAGAAACAAAAGAAGTGCAGAAAGAATGAACAGAGGTGCAGAAAGAGGGTGGATGGGTGGAGAAAGAGGCAAGGTGGTGCAGAAAGAAGCAAGAGAGCTGCAGAAAGAAACAGAAGAAGTGCAGAAAGAAGGAACAAAGGTGCCGAAAGAGGCAAGAGGGGTGCAGAAAGAGACAAAAGGGTTGCAGAAAGAAGTAAGCGGTACAGAAAGAAACAAAAGAAGTGCAGAAAGAAGGAACAGAGGTGCAGAAAGAGGCAAGAGAGGTGTGGGAAGAGGGGTGTGAAAGAGGCACAAGGGGTCCAGAAGGAAGCAAGAGAGGTGCAGAAAGAAGCAACAGAGGTGCAGAAAGAGGGAAGAGGGGTGGAGAAAGAGACAAGAGAAGTGCAGAAAGAAGCAAGAGAGGTGCAGAAAGAAATAAAAGAAGAGCAGAAAGAAGCAACAGAGGTGCAGAAAGAGGCAAGAGGAGTGCAGAAAGAGGGAAGAGGGATGCAGAAAGAGGCATGAGGGGTGCAGAAAGAAGCAATAGTTGTGCAGAAAGAGACAAAAGAAGTGCAGAAAGAAGGAACAGAGGTGCAGAAAGGGCCACAGGGCTGCAGAAAGAGGGAAGAGGGTGGAGAAAGAGGCAAGGGGTGCAGAAAGAACATGAGAGCTGCAGAAAGAAACAAAAGGAATGCAGAAAGAAGGAACAGAGGTGCAGAAAGAGGCAAAAGGGGTGCAGTAAGAAGCGAGAGGTGCAGAAAGAAACAAAAGAAGAGCAGAAAGAAGGAACAGAGTGCAGAAAGAGGCAAGAGGGGTGCACAAAGAGGGAAGAGGGGTGTGAAAGAGGCACGAGAAGTGCAGAAAAAAGCAAGAGGAGTGCAGAAAGAACCAACAGAGGTGCAGAAAGAGGCAAGAGGGGTACAAAAGGAGGGAAGAGGGATGCAGAAAGAGGCACTTGGGGTGCAGAAAGAAGCAAGAGATGTGCAGAAAGAAACAAAAGAAGTGCAGAAAGAAAGAACAGAGGTGCAGAAAGAGGCAACAGGGGTGCAGAAAGAGGGTGGGTGGGTGGAGAAAGAGGCAAGGTGGTGCAGAAAGAAGCAAGAGAGCTGCAGAAAGAAAGAAAAGGAGTGCAGAAAGAAGGAACAGAGGTGCAGAAAGAGGCAAAAGGGGTGCAGTAAGAAGCGATAGTTGCTGAAAGAAACAAAAGAAGTGCAGAAAGAAGGAACAGAGTGCAGAAAGAGGCAAGAGGGGTGCACAAAGAGGGAAGAGGGGTGTGAAAGAGGCATGAGAAGTGCAGAAAAAGCAAGAGGAGTGCAGAAAGAAGCAACAGAGGTGCAGAAAGAGGCAAGAGGGGTGCAAAAAGAGGGAAGAGGAGTTCAGAAAGAGGGAAGAGGGTGTGAAAGAGGCACGAGAAGTACAGAAAAGAGCAAGAGGAGTGCAGAAAGAAGCAACAGAGGTGCAGAAAGATGCAAGAGGGGTCCAAAAAGAGGGAAGAGGGGTGCAGAAAGAGGCACGTGGGGTGCAGAAAGAAGCAAGAGATGTGCAGAAAGAAACAAAAGAAGTGCAGAAAGAAAGAACAGAGGTGCAGAAAGAGGGTGGATGGGTGGAGAAAGAGGCAAGGTGATGCAGAAAGAAGCAAGAGAGCTGCAGAAAGAAACAGAAGAAGTGCAGAAAGAAGGAACAAAGGTGCCGAAAGAGGCAAGAGGGGTGCAGAAAGAGGGAAGAGGGGTCCAGAAAGAGACAAAAGGGTTGCAGAAAGAAGTGAGCGGTGCAGAAAGAAACAAAAGAAGTGCAGAAAGAAGGAACAGAGGTGCAGAAAGAGGCAAGAGAGGTGTGGGAAGAGGGGTGTGAAAGAGGCACGAGGGGTCCAGAAGGAAGCAAGAGAGGTACAGAAAGAAGCAACAGAGGTGCAGAAAGAGGGAAGAGGGGTGGAGAAAGAGACAAGAGAAGTGCAGAAAGAAGCAAGAGAGGTGCAGAAAGAAATAAAAGAAGAGCAGAAAGAAGCAACAGAGGTGCAGAAAGAGGCAAGAGGAGTGCAGAAAGAGGGAAGAGGGATGCAGAAAGAGGCATGAGGGGTGCAGAAAGAAGCAATAGTTGTGCAGAAAGAGACAAAAGAAGTGCAGAAAGAAGGAACAGAGGTGCAGAAAGAGGGAAGAGGGGTGGAGAAAGAGGCAAGGGGGTGCAAAAAAAACATGAGAGCTGCAGAAAGAAACAAAAGGAATGCAGAAAGAAGGAACAGAGGTGCAGAAAAAGGCAAAAGGGGTGCAGTAAGAAGTGAGAGGTGCAGAAAGAAACAAAAGAAGAGCAGAAAGAAGGAACAGAGTGCAGAAAGAGGCAAGAGGGGTGCACAAAGAGGGAAAAGGGTGTGAAAGAGGCACGAGAAGTGCAGAAAAAGCAAGAGGAGTGCAGAAAGAACCAACAGAGGTGCAGAAAGAGGCAAGAGGGGTACAAAAGGAGGGAAGAGGGTGCAGAAAGAGGCACTTGGGGTGCAGAAAGAAGCAAGAGATGTGCAGAAAGAAACAAAAGAAGTGCAGAAAGAAAGAACAGAGGTGCAGAAAGAGGCAACAGGGGTACAGAAAGAGGGTGGGTGGGTGGAGAAAGAGGCAAGGTGGTGCAGAAAGAAGCAAGAGAGCTGCAGAAAGAAACAAAAGGAGTGCAGAAAGAAGGAACAGAGGTGCAGAAAGATGCAAGATGGCTGCAGAAAGAGGCAAAAGGGGTGCAGTAAGAAGCGATAGTTGCTGAAAGAAACAAAAGAAGTGCAGAAAGAAGGAACAGAGTGCAGAAAGAGGCAAGAGGGGTGCACAAAGAGGGAAGAGGGGTGTGAAAGAGGCATGAGAAGTGCAGAAAAAAGCAAGAGGAGTGCAGAAAGAAGCAACAGAGGTGCAGAAAGAGGCAAGAGGGGTGCAAAAAGAGGGAAGAGGGGTGCAGAAAGAGGCACGTGGGGTGCAGAAAGAAGCAAGAGATGTGCAGAAAGAAACAAAAGAAGTGCAGAAAGAATGAACAGAGGTGCAGAAAGAGGGTGGATGGGTGGAGAAAGAGGCAAGGTGGTGCAGAAAGAAGCAAGAGAACTGCAGAAAGAAACAGAAGAAGTGCAGAAAGAAGGAACAAAGGTGCAGAAAGAGGCAAGAGGGGTGCAGAAAGAGGGAAGAGGGGTGCAGAAAGAGACAAAAGGGTTGCAGAAAGAAGTGAAGCAGAGCTGCAGAAAGAAACAAAAGAAGTGCAGAAAGAAGGAACAGAGGTGCAGAAAGAGGCAAGAGAGGTGTGGGAAGAGGGGTGTGAAAGAGGCACGAGGGGTGCAGAAGGAAGCAAGAGAGTTGCAGAAAGAAGCAACAGAGGTGCAGAAAGAGGGAAGAGGGGTGCAGAAAGAGGCACGTGGGGTGCAGAAAGAAGCAAGAGATTTTGCAGAAAGAAATAAAAGAAGAGCAGAAAGAAGCAACAGAGGTGCAGAAAGAGGCAAGAGGAGTGCAGAAAGAGGGAAGAGGGATGCAGAAAGAGGCATGAGGGGTACAGAAAGAACAATAGTTGTGCAGAAAGAAACAAAAGAAGTGCAGAAAGAAGGAACAGAGGTGCAGAAAGGGGCCACAGGGCTGCAGAAAGAGGAAGAGGTGTGAGAGAGCAAGGGGTGCAGAAAAACATGAGAGCTGCAGAAAGAAACAAAAGGAATGCAGAAAGAAGGAACAGAGGTGCAGAAAGAGGCAAAAGGGGTGCAGTAAGAAGCGAGAGGTGCAGAAAGAAACAAAAGAAGAGCAGAAAGAAGGAACAGAGTGCAGAAAGAGGCAAGAGGGGTGCACAAAGAGGGAAGAGGGGTGTGAAAGAGGCACGAGAAGTGCAGAAATAAGCAAGAGGAGTGCAGAAAGAACCAACAGAGGTGCAGAAAGAGGCAAGAGGGGTACAAAAGGAGGGAAGAGGGGTGCAGAAAGAGGCACATGGGGTGCAGAAAGAAGCAAGAGATGTGCAGAAAGAAACAAAAGAAGTGCAGAAAGAAAGAACAGAGGTGCAGAAAGAGGCAACAGGGGTGCAGAAAGAGGGTGGGTGGGTGGAGAAAGAGGCAAGGTGGTACAGAAAGAAGCAAGAGAGCTGCAGAAAGAAACAAAAGGAGTGCAGAAAGAAGGAACAGAGTGCAGAAAGAGGCAAGAGGGGTGCACAAAGAGGGAAGAGGAGTGTGAAAGAGGCATGAGAAGTGCAGAAAAAAGCAAGAGGAGTGCAGAAAGAAGCAACAGAGGTGCAGAAAGAGGCAAGAGGGGTGCAAAAAGAGGGAAGAGGAGTTCAGAAAGAGGGAAGAGGGGTGTGAAAGAGGCACGAGAAGTACAGAAAAGAGCAAGAGGAGTGCAGAAAGAAGCAACAGAGGTGCAGAAAGATGCAAGAGGGGTCCAAAAAGAGGGAAGAGGGGTGCAGAAAGAGGCCCATGGGTGCAGAAAGAAGCAAGAGATGTGCAGAAAGAAACAAAAGAAGTGCAGAAAGAATGAACAGAGGTGCAGAAAGAGGGTGGATGGGTGGAGAAAGAGGCAAGGTGGTGCAGAAAGAAGCAAGAGAGCTGCAGAAAGAAACAGAAGAAGTGCAGAAAGAAGGAACAAAGGTGCCGAAAGAGGCAAGAGGGGTGCAGAAAGAGACAAAAGGGTTGCAGAAAGAAGTGAGCGGTGCAGAAAGAAACAAAAGAAGTGCAGAAAGAAGGAACAGAGGTGCAGAAAGAGGCAAGAGAGGTGTGGGAAGAGGGGTGTGAAAGAGGCACGAGGGGTCCAGAAGGAAGCAAGAGAGGTACAGAAAGAAGCAACAGAGGTGCAGAAAGAGGGAAGAGGGGTGGAGAAAGAGACAAGAGAAGTGCAGAAAGAAGCAAGAGAGGTGCAGAAAGAAATAAAAGAAGAGCAGAAAGAAGCAACAGAGGTGCAGAAAGAGGCAAGAGGAGTGCAGAAAGAGGGAAGAGGGATGCAGAAAGAGGCATGAGGGGTACAGAAAGAAGCAATAGTTGTGCAGAAAGAAACAAAAGAAGTGCAGAAAGAAGGAACAGAGGTGCAGAAAGAGGCAAGAGGGGTGCAGAAAGAGGGAAGAGGGGTGGCAGAAAGAGGCAAGAGAGGTGCAGAAAGAAGCAAGAGAGGTGCAGAAAGAAACAAAAGAGAGTGCAGAAAGAAGGAACAGAGGTGCAGAAAGAGGGAAGAGGGGTGCAGAAAGAGGCAAGGGGTGCAGTAAGAAGCGAGAGGTGCAGAAAGAAACAAAAGAAGAGCAGAAAGAAGGAACAGAGTGCAGAAAGAGGCAAGAGGGGTGCACAAAGAGGGAAGAGGGGTATGAAAGAGGCACGAGAAGTGCAGAAAAAAGCAAGAGGAGTGCAGAAAGAACCAACAGAGGTGCAGAAAGAGGCAAGAGGGGTGCAGAAAGAGACAAAAGGGTTGCAGAAAGAAGTGAGCGGTGCAGAAAGAAACAAAAGAAGTGCAGAAAGAAGGAACAGAGGTGCAGAAAGAGGCAAGAGAGGTGTGGGAAGAGGGGTGTGAAAGAGGCACGAGGGGTCCAGAAAGAGGCAAAAGGGGTACAGTAAGAAGCGAGAGGTGCTGAAAGAAACAAAAGAAGTGCAGAAAGAAGGAACAGAGTGCAGAAAGAGGCAAGAGGGGTGCACAAAGTGGGAAGAGGGGTGTGAAAGAGGCATGAGAAGTGCAGAAAAAAGAAAGAGGACTGCAGAAAGAAGCAACAGAGGTGCAGAAAGAGGCAAGAGGGGTGCAAGAAGAGGGAAGAGGAGTTCAGAAAGAGGGAAGAGGGGTGTGAAAGAGGCACGAGAAGTACAGAAAAAAGCAAGAGGAGTGCAGAAAGAAGCAACAGAGGTGCAGAAAGAGGCAAGAGGGGTGCAAAAAGAGGGAAGAGGGGTGCAGAAAGAGGCACGTGGGGTGCAGAAAGAAGCAAGAGATGTGCAGAAAGAAACAAAAGAAGTGCAGAAAGAATGAACAGAGGTGCAGAAAGAGGGTGGATGGGTGGAGAAAGAGGCAAGGTGGTGCAGAAAGAAGCAAGAGAACTGCAGAAAGAAACAGAAGAAGTGCAGAAAGAAGGAACAAAGGTGCAGAAAGAGGCAAGAGGGGTGCAGAAAGAGGGAAGTGGGGTGCAGAAAGAGACAAAAGGGTTGCAGAAAGAAGTGAGCGGTGCAGAAAGAAACAAAAGAAGTGCAGAAAGAAGGAACAGAGGTGCAGAAAGAGGCAAGAGAGGTGTGGGAAGAGGGGTGTGAAAGAGGCACAAGGGGTCCAGAAGGAAGCAAGAGAGGTGCAGAAAGAAGCAACAGAGGTGCAGAAAGAGGGAAGAGGGGTGGAGAAAGAGACAAGAGAAGTGCAGAAAGAAGCAAGAGAGGTGCAGAAAGAAATAAAAGAAGAGCAGAAAGAAGCAACAGAGGTGCAGAAAGAGGCAAGAGGAGTGCAGAAAGAGGGAAGAGGGGTGCAGAAAGAGGCACGTGGGGTGCAGAAAGAAGCAAGAGATGTGCAGAAAGAAACAAAAGAAGTGCAGAAAGAATGAACAGAGGTGCAGAAAGAGGGTGGATGGGTGGAGCAAGAGGCAAGGTGGTGCAGAAAGAAGCAAGAGAGCTGCAGAAAGAAACAGAAGAAGTGCAGAAAGAAGGAACAAAGGTGCAGAAAGAGGCAAGAGGGTGCAGAAAGAGACAAGAGGGTTGCAGAAAGAAGCAAGAGCGGTGCAGAAAGAAACAAAAGAAGTGCAGAAAGAAGGAACAGAGGTGCAGAAAGAGGCAAGAGAGGTGTGGGAAGAGGGGTGTGAAAGAGGCACGAGGGGTCCAGAAAGAGGCAAAAGGGGTACAGTAAGAAGCGAGAGGTGCTGAAAGAAACAAAAGAAGTGCAGAAAGAAGGAACAGAGTGCAGAAAGAGGCAAGAGGGATGCACAAAGTGGGAAGAGGGGTGTGAAAGAGGCACGAGAAGTACAGAAAAAAGCAAGAGGAGTGCAGAAAGAAGCAACAGAGGTGCAGAAAGAGGCAAGAGGGGTGCAAGAAGAGGGAAGAGGAGTTCAGAAAGAGGGAAGAGGGTGTGAAAGAGGCACGAGAAGTACAGAAAAAGCAAGAGGAGTGCAGAAAGAAGCAACAGAGGTGCAGAAAGAGGCAAGAGGGGTGCAAAAAGAGGGAAGAGGGGTGCAGAAAGAGGCAAGTGGGGTGCAGAAAGAAGCAAGAGATGTGCAGAAAGAAACAAAAGAAGTGCAGAAAGAATGAACAGAGGTGCAGAAAGAGGGTGGATGGGTGGAGAAAGAGGCAAGGTGGTGCAGAAAGAAGCAAGAGAACTGCAGAAAGAAACAGAAGAAGTGCAGAAAGAAGGAACAAAGGTGCAGAAAGAGGCAAGAGGGGTGCAGAAAGAGGGAAGTGGGGTGCAGAAAGAGACAAAAGGGTTGCAGAAAGAAGTGAGCGGTGCAGAAAGAAACAAAAGAAGTGCAGAAAGAAGGAACAGAGGTGCAGAAAGAGGCAAGAGAGGTGTGGGAAGAGGGGTGTGAAAGAGGCACAAGGGGTCCAGAAGGAAGCAAGAGAGGTGCAGAAAGAAGCAACAGAGGTGCAGAAAGAGGGAAGAGGGGTGGAGAAAGAGACAAGAGAAGTGCAGAAAGAAGCAAGAGAGGTGCAGAAAGAAATAAAAGAAGAGCAGAAAGAAGCAACAGAGGTGCAGAAAGAGGCAAGAGGAGTGCAGAAAGAGGGAAGAGGGATGCAGAAAGAGGCATGAGGGATGCAGAAAGAAGCAATAGTTGTGCAGAAAGAGACAAAAGAAGTGCAGAAAGAAGGAACAGAGGTGGAGAAAGGGGCCACAGGGCTGCAGAAAGAGGGAAGAGGGGTGGAGAAAGAGGCAAGGGGTGCAGAAAAAAACATGAGAGCTGCAGAAAGAAACAAAAGGAATGCAGAAAGAAGGAACAGAGGTGCAGAAAGAGGCAAAAGGGGTGCAGTAAGAAGCGAGAGGTGCAGAAAGAAACAAAAGAAGAGCAGAAAGAAGGAACAGAGTGCAGAAAGAGGCAAGAGGGGTGCACAAAGAGGGAAGAGGGGTGTGAAAGAGGCACGAGAAGTGCAGAAAAAAGCAAGAGGAGTGCAGAAAGAACCAACAGAGGTGCAGAAAGAGGCAAGAGGGGTACAAAAGGAGGGAAGAGGGGTGCAGAAAGAGGCACTTGGGGTGCAGAAAGAAGCAAGAGATGTGCAGAAAGAAACAAAAGAAGTGCAGAAAGAAATAACAGAGGTGCAGAAAGAGGCAACAGGGGTGCAGAAAGAGGGTGGGTGGGTGGAGAAAGAGGCAAGGTGGTGCAGAAAGAAGCAAGAGAGCTGCAGAAAGAAACAAAAGGAGTGCAGAAAGAAGGAACAGAGGTGCAGAAAGAGGCAAGATGGCTGCAGAAAGAGGCAAAAGGGGTGCAGTAAGAAGCGATAGTTGCTGAAAGAAACAAAAGAAGTGCAGAAAGAAGGAACAGAGTGCAGAAAGAGGCAAGAGGGGTGCACAAAGAGGGAAGAGGGGTGTGAAAGAGGCATGAGAAGTGCAGAAAAAAGCACGAGGAGTGCAGAAAGAAGCAACAGAGGTGCAGAAAGAGGCAAGAGGGGTGCAAAAAGAGGGAAGAGGAGTTCAGAAAGAGGGAAGAGGGGTGTGAAAGAGGCACGAGAAGTACAGAAAAGAGCAAGAGGAGTGCAGAAAGAAGCAACAGAGGTGCAGAAGGATGCAAGAGGGGTCCAAAAAGAGGGAAGAGGGGTGCAGAAAGAGGCACGTGGGGTGCAGAAAGAAGCAAGAGATGTGCAGAAAGAAACAAAAGAAGTGCAGAAAGAATGAACAGAGGTGCAGAAAGAGGGTGGATGGGTGGAGAAAGAGGCATGGTGGTGCAGAAAGAAGCAAGAGAGCTGCAGAAAGAAACAGAAGAAGTGCAGAAAGAAGGAACAAAGGTGCCGAAAGAGGCAACATGGGTGCAGAAAGAGACAAAAGGGTTGCAGAAAGAAGTGAGCGGTGCAGAAAGAAACAAAAGAAGTGCAGAAAGAAGGAACAGAGGTGCAGAAAGAGGCAAGAGAGGTGTGGGAAGAGGGGTGTGAAAGAGGCACGAGGGGTGCAGAAGGAAGCAAGAGAGGTACAGAAAGAAGCAACAGAGGTGCAGAAAGAGGGAAGAGGGGTGGAGAAAGAGACAAGAGAAGTGCAGAAAGAAGCAAGAGAGGTGCAGAAAGAAATAAAAGAAGAGCAGAAAGAAGCAACAGAGGTGCAGAAAGAGGCAAGAGGAGTGCAGAAAGAGGGAAGAGGGATGCAGAAAGAGGCATGAGGGGTACAGAAAGAACGATAGTTGTGCAGAAAGGACCAAAAGAAGTGCAGAAAGAAGGAACAGAGGTGCAGAAAGGGGCCACAGGGCTGCAGAAAGAGGGAAGAGGGGTGGAGAAAGAGGCAAGGGGGTGCAGAAAAAAACATGAGAGCTGCAGAAAGAAACAAAAGGAATGCAGAAAGAAGGAACAGAGGTGCAGAAAGAGGCAAAAGGGGTGCAGTAAGAAGCGAGAGGTGCAGAAAGAAACAAAAGAAGAGCAGAAAGAAGGAACAGAGTGCAGAAAGAGGCAAGAGGGGTGCACAAAGAGGGAAGAGGGGTATGAAAGAGGCACGAGAAGTGCAGAAAAAAGCAAGAGGAGTGCAGAAAGAACCAACAGAGGTGCAGAAAGAGGCAAGAGGGGTACAAAAGGAGGGAAGAGGGGTGCAGAAAGAGGCACATGGGGTGCAGAAAGAAGCAAGAGATGTGCAGAAAGAAACAAAAGAAGTGCAGAAAGAAAGAACAGAGGTGCAGAAAGAGGCAACAGGGGTGCAGAAAGAGGGTGGGTGGGTGGAGAAAGAGGCAAGGTGGTGCAGAAAGAAGCAAGAGAGCTGCAGAAAGAAACAAAAGGAGTGCAGAAAGAAGGAACAGAGGTGCAGAAAGAAGCAAGATGGCTGCAGAAAGAGGCAAAAGGGGTGCAGTAAGAAGCGATAGTTGCTGAAAGAAACAAAAGAAGTGCAGAAAGAAGGAACAGAGTGCAGAAAGAGGCAAGAGGGGTGCACAAAGACGGAAGAGGAGTGTGAAAGAGGCATGAGAAGTGCAGAAAAAAGCAAGAGGAGTGCAGAAAGAAGCAACAGAGGTGCAGAAAGAGGCAAGAGGGTTGCAAAAAGAGGGAAGAGGAGTTCAGAAAGAGGGAAGAGGGGTGTGAAAGAGGCACGAGAAGTACAGAAAAGAGCAAGAGGAGTGCAGAAAGAAGCAACAGAGGTGCAGAAAGATGCAAGAGGGGTCCAAAAAGAGGGAAGAGGGGTGCAGAAAGAGGCACGTGGGGTGCAGAAAGAAGCAAGAGATGTGCAGAAAGAAACAAAAGAAGTGCAGAAAGAATGAACAGAGGTGCAGAAAGAGGGTGGATGGGTGGAGAAAGAGGCAAGGTGGTGCAGAAAGAAGCAAGAGAGCTGCAGAAAGAAACAGAAGTGCAGAAAGAAGGAACAAAGTTGCCGAAAGAGGCAAGAGAGGTGCAGAAAGAGGGAAGAGGGGTGCAGAAAGAGACAAAAGGGTTGCAGAAAGAAGTGAGCGGTGCAGAAAGAAACAAAAGAAGTGCAGAAAGAAGGAACAGAGGTGCAGAAAGAGGCAAGAGAGGTGTGGGAAGAGGGGTGTGAAAGAGGCACGAGGGGTCCAGAAGGAAGCAAGAGAGGTGCAGAAAGAAGCAACAGAGGTGCAGAAAGAGGGAAGAGGGGTAGAGAAAGAGACAAGAGAAGTGCAGAAAGAAGCAAGAGAGGTGCAGAAAGAAATAAAAGAAGAGCAGAAAGAAGCAACAGAGGTGCAGAAAGAGGCAAGAGGAGTGCAGAAAGAGGGAAGAGGGATGCAGAAAGAGGCATGAGTGATGCAGAAAGAAGCAATAGTTGTGCAGAAAGAGACAAAAGAAGTGCAGAAAGAAGGAACAGAGGTGCAGAAAGGGGCCACAGGGCTGCAGAAAGAGGGAAGAGGGGTGGAGAAAGAGGCAAGGGGGTGCAGAAAAAAACATGAGAGCTGCAGAAAGAAACAAAAGGAATGCAGAAAGAAGGAACAGAGGTGCAGAAAGAGGCAAAAGGGGTGCAGTAAGAAGCGAGAGGTGCAGAAAGAAACAAACGAAGAGCAGAAAGAAGGAACAGAGTGCAGAAAGAGGCAAGAGGGGTGCACAAAGAGGGAAGAGGGGTGTGAAAGAGGCACGAGAAGTGCAGAAAAAGCAAGAGGAGTGCAGAAAGAACCAACAGAGGTGCAGAAAGAGGCAAGAGGGGTACAAAAGGAGGGAAGAGGGGTGCAGAAAGAGGCACTTGGGGTGCAGAAAGAAGCAAGAGATGTGCAGAAAGAAACAAAAGAAGTGCAGAAAGAAAGAACAGAGGTGCAGAAAGAGGCAACAGGGGTGCAGAAAGAGGGTGGGTGGGTGGAGAAAGAGGCAAGGTGGTGCAGAAAGAAGCAAGAGAGCTGCAGAAAGAAACAAAAGGAGTGCAGAAAGAAGGAACAGAGGTGCAGAAAGATGCAAGATGGCTGCAGAAAGAGGCAAAAGGGGTGCAGTAAGAAGCGATAGTTGCTGAAAGAAACAAAAGAAGTGCAGAAAGAAGGAACAGAGTGCAGAAAGAGGCAAGAGGGGTGCACAAAGAGGGAAGAGGGGTGTGAAAGAGGCATGAGAAGTGCAGAAAAAAGCAAGAGGAGTGCAGAAAGAAGCAACAGAGGTGCAGAAAGATGCAAGAGGGGTCCAAAAAGAGGGAAGAGGGGTGCAGAAAGAGGCACGTGGGGTGCAGAAAGAAGCAAGAGATGTGCAGAAAGAAACAAAAGAAGTGCAGAAAGAATGAACAGAGGTGCAGAAAGAGGGTGGATGGGTGGAGAAAGAGGCAAGGTGGTGCAGAAAGAAGCAAGAGAGCTGCAGAAAGAAACAGAAGAAGTGCAGAAAGAAGGAACAAAGGTGCCAAAAGAGGCAAGAGGGTGCAGAAAGAGGGAAGAGGGGTGCAGAAAGAGACAAAGGGTTGCAGAAAGAGTGAGCGTGCAGAAAGAATTGAGCGGTGCAGAAAGAAACAAAAGAAGTGCAGAAAGAAGGAACAGAGGTGCAGAAAGAGGCAAGAGAGGTGTGGGAAGAGGGGTGGTGAAAGAGGCACGAGGGGTGCAGAAGGAAGCAAGAGAGGTACAGAAAGAAGCAACAGAGGTGCAGAAAGAGGGAAGAGGGGTGGAGAAAGAGACAAGAGAAGTGCAGAAAGAAGCAAGAGAAGTGCAGAAATAAATAAAAGAAGAGCAGAAAGAAGCAACAGAGGTGCAGAAAGAGGCAAGAGGAGTGCAGGAAGAGGGATGCAGAAAGAGGCATGAGGGGTACAGAAAGAAGCAATAGTTGTGCAGAAAGAAACAAAAGAAGTGCAGAAAGAAGGAACAGAGGTGCAGAAAGGGGCCACAGGGCTGCAGAAAGAGGGAAGAGGGGTGGAGAGAGCTGCAGAAAGAAACAAAAGGAATGCAGAAAGAAGGAACAGAGGTGCAGAAAGAGGCAAAAGGGGTGCAGTAAGAAGCGAGAGGTGCAATAAGAAACAAAAGAAGAGCAGAAAGAAGGAACAGAGTGCAGAAAGAGGCAAGAGGGGTGCACAAAGAGGGAAGAGGGGTGTGAAAGAGGCACGAGAAGTGCAGAAAAAGCAAGAGGAGTGCAGAAAGAACCAACAGAGGTGCAGAAAGAGGCAAGAGGGGTGCAAAAGGAGGGAAGAGGGGTGCAGAAAGAGGCACATGGGGTGCAGAAAGAAGCAAGAGATGTGCAGAATAAACAAAAGTGCAGAAAGAAAGAACAGAGGTGCAGAAAGAAGGCAACAGAGGTGCAGAAAGAGGGTGGGTGGGTGGAGAAAGAGGCAAGGTGGTACAGAAAGAAGCAAGAGAGCTGCAGAAAGAAAGAAAAGGAGTGCAGAAAGAAGGAACAGAGGTGCAGAAAGAGGCAAGAGGGGTGCACAAAGAGGGAAGAGGAGTGTAAAAGAGGCATGAGAAGTGCAGAAAGAAGCAAGAGGAGTGTAGAAATAAGCAACAGAGGTGCAGAAAGAGGCAAGAGGGGTGCAAAAAGAGGGAAGAGGAGTTCAGAAAGAGGGAAGAGGGGTGTGAAAGAGGCACGAGAAGTACAGAAAAGAGCAAGAGGAGTGCAGAAAGAAGCAACAGAGGTGCAGAAGGATGCAAGAGGGGTCCAAAAAGAGGGAAGAGGGGTGGAGAAAGAGGCAAAGGGGTGCAGAAAAAAACATGAGAGCTGCAGAAAGAAACAAAAGGAATGCAGAAAGAAGGAACAGAGGTGCAGAAAGAGGCAAAAGGGTGCAGGAAGAAGCGAGAGGTGCAGAAAGAAACAAAAGAAGAGCAGAAAGAAGGAACAGAGTGCAGAAAGAGGCAAGAGGGGTGCACAAAGAGGGAAGAGGGGTGTAGAAAGAGGCACGAGAAGTGCAGAAAAAAGCAAGAGGAGTGCAGAAAGAACCAACAGAGGTGCAGAAAGAGGCAAGAGGGGTACAAAAGGAGGGAAGAGGGGTGCAGAAAGAGGCACATGGGGTGCAGAAAGAAGCAAGAGATGTGCAGAAAGAAACAAAAGAAGTGCAGAAAGAAAGAACAGAGGTGCAGAAAGAGGCAACAGGGGTGCAGAAAGAGGGTGGTGGGTGGAGAAAGAGGCAAGGTGGTGCAGAAAGAAGCAAGAGAGCTGCAGAAAGAAACAAAAGGAGTGCAGAAAGAAGGAACAGAGGTGCAGAAAGAGGCAAGATGGCTGCAGAAAGAGGCAAAAGGGGTGCAGTAAGAAGCAATAGTTGCTGAAAGAAACAAAAGAAGTGCAGAAAGAAGGAACAGAGTGCAGAAAGAGGCAAGAGGGGTGCACAAAGAGGGAAGAGGGGTGTGAAAGAGGCATGAGAAGTGCAGAAAAAAGCAACAGGAGTGCAGAAAGAAGCAACAGAGGTGCAGAAAGAGGCAAGAGGGGTGCAAAAAGAGGGAAGAGGAGTTCAGAAAGAGGGAAGAGGGGTGTGAAAGAGGCACGAGAAGTACAGAAAAGAGCAAGAGGAGTGCAGAAAGAAGCAACAGAGGTGCAGAAAGATGCAAGAGGGGTCCAAAAAGAGGGAAGAGGGGTGCAGAAAGAGGCACGTGGGGTGCAGAAAGAAGCAAGAGATGTGCAGAAAGAAACAAAAGAAGTACAGAAAGAATGAACAGAGGTGCAGAAAGAGGATGGATGGGTGGAGAAAGAGGCAAGGTGATGCAGAAAGAAGCAAGAGAGCTGCAGAAAGAAACAGAAGAAGTGCAGAAAGAAGGAACAAAGTTGCCGAAAGAGGCAAGAGAGGTGCAGAAAGAGGGAAGAGGGGTGCAGAAAGAGACAAAATGGTTGCAGAAAGAAGTGAGCGGTGCAGAAAGAAACAAAAGAAGTGCAGAAAGAAGGAACAGAGGTGCAGAGAGAGGCAAGAGAGGTGTGGGAAGAGGGGTGTGAAAGAGGCACGAGGGGTCCAGAAGGAAGCAAGAGAGGTGCAGAAAGAAGCAACAGAGGTGCAGAAAGAGGGAAGAGGGGTAGAGAAAGAGACAAGAGAAGTGCAGAAAGAAGCAAGAGAGGTGCAGAAAGAAATAAAAGAAGAGCAGAAAGAAGCAACAGAGGTGCAGAAAGAGGCAAGAGGAGTGCAGAAAGAGGGAAGAGGGATGCAGAAAGAGGCATGAGGGATGCAGAAAGAAGCAATAGTGTTGCAGAAAGAGACAAAAGAAGTGCAGAAAGAAGGAACAGAGGTGCAGAAAGGGGCCACAGGGCTGCAGAAAGAGGGAAGAGGGGTGGAGAAAGAGGCAAGGGGTGCAGAAAAAAACATGAGAGCTGCAGAAAGAAACAAAAGGAATGCAGAAAGAAGGAACAGAGGTGCAGAAAGAGGCAAAAGGGGTGCAGTAAGAAGCGAGAGGTGCAGAAAGAAACAAAAGAAGAGCAGAAAGAAGGAACAGAGTGCAGAAAGAGGCAAGAGGGGTGCACAAAGAGGGAAGAGGGGTGTGAAAGAGGCACGAGAAGTGCAGAAAAAAGCAAGAGGAGTGCAGAAAGAACCAACAGAGGTGCAGAAAGAGGCAAGAGGGGTACAAAAGGAGGGAAGAGGGATGCAGAAAGAGGCACTTGGGGTGCAGAAAGAAGCAAGAGATGTGCAGAAAGAAACAAAAGAAGTGCAGAAAGAAAGAACAGAGGTGCAGAAAGAGGCAACAGGGGTGCAGAAAGAGGGTGGGTGGGTGGAGAAAGAGGCAAGGTGGTGCAGAAAGAAGCAAGAGAGCTGCAGAAAGAAACAAAAGGAGTGCAGAAAGAAGGAACAGAGGTGCAGAAAGATGCAAGATGGCTGCAGAAAGAGGCAAAAGGGGTGCAGTAAGAAGCGATAGTTGCTGAAAGAAACAAAAGAAGTGCAGAAAGAAGGAACAGAGTGCAGAAAGAGGCAAGAGGGGTGCACAAAGAGGGAAGAGGGGTGTGAAAGAGGCATGAGAAGTGCAGAAAAAAGCAAGAGGAGTGCAGAAAGAAGCAACAGAGGTGCAGAAAGTTGCAAGAGGGGTCCAAAAAGAGGGAAGAGGGGTGCAGAAAGAGGCACGTGGGGTGCAGAAAGAAGCAAGAGATGTGCAGAAAGAAACAAAAGAAGTGCAGAAAGAATGAACAGAGGTGCAGAAAGAGGGTGGATGGGTGGAGAAAGAGGCAAGGTGGTGCAGAAAGAAGCAAGAGAGCTGCAGAAAGAAACAGAAGAAGTGCAGAAAGAAGGAACAAAGGTGCCAAAAGAGGCAAGAGGGGCGCAGAAAGAGGGAAGAGGGGTGCAGAAAGAGACAAAAGGGTTGCAGAAAGAAGTGAGCGGTGCAGAAAGAAGTGAGCGGTGCAGAAAGAAACAAAAGAAGTGCAGAAAGAAGGAGCAGAGGTGCAGAAAGAGGCAAGAGAGGTGTGGGAAGAGGGGTGTGAAAGAGGCACAAGGGGTGCAGAAGGAAGCAAGAGAGGTACAGAAAGAAGCAACAGAGGTGCAGAAAGAGGGAAGAGGGGTGGAGAAAGAGACAAGAGAAGTGCAGAAAGAAGCAAGAGAAGTGCAGAAATAAATAAAAGAAGAGCAGAAAGAAGCAACAGAGGTGCAGAAAGAGGCAAGAGGAGTGCAGGAAGAGGAAGAGGATGCAGAAAGAGGCATGAGGGGTACAGAAAGAAGCAATAGTTGTGCAGAAAGAAACAAAAGAAGTGCAGAAAGAAGGAACAGAGGTGCAGAAAGGGGCCACAGGGCTGCAGAAAGAGGGAGAGAGAAGAGGTGGGAGCAGAGAGCTGCAGAAAGAAACAAAAGGAATGCAGAAAGAAGGAACAGAGGTGCAGAAAGAGGCAAAAGGGGTGCAGTAAGAAGCGAGAGGTGCAATAAGAAACAAAAGAAGAGCAGAAAGAAGGAACAGAGTGCAGAAAGAGGCAAGAGGGGTGCACAAAGAGGGAAGAGGGGTATGAAAGAGGCACGAGAAGTGCAGAAAAAAGCAAGAGGAGTGCAGAAAGAACCAACAGAGGTGCAGAAAGAGGCAAGAGGGGTACAAAAGGAGGGAAGAGGGGTGCAGAAAGAGGCACATGGGGTGCAGAAAGAAGCAAGAGATGTGCAGAATAAACAAAAGAAGTGCAGAAAGAAAGAACAGAGGTGCAGAAAGAGGCAACAGGGGTGCAGAAAGAGGGTGGGTGGGTGGAGAAAGAGGCAAGGTGGTACAGAAAGAAGCAAGAGAGCTGCAGAAAGAAACAAAAGGAGTGCAGAAAGAAGGAACAGAGTGCAGAAAGAGGCAAGAGGGGTGCACAAAGAGGGAAGAGGAGTGTGAAAGAGGCATGAGAAGTGCAGAAAAAAGCAAGAGGAGTGCAGAAAGAAGCAACAGAGGTGCAGAAAGAGGCAAGAGGGGTGCAAAAAGAGGGAAGAGGAGTTCAGAAAGAGGGAAGAGGGGTGTGAAAGAGGCACGAGAAGTACAGAAAAGAGCAAGAGGAGTGTAGAAAGAAGCAACAGAGGTGCAGAAAGATGCAAGAGGGGTCCAAAAAGAGGGAAGAGGGGTGCAGAAAGAGGCACGTGGGGTGCAGAAAGAAGCAAGAGATGTGCAGAAAGAAACAAAAGAAGTGCAGAAAGAATGAACAGAGGTGCAGAAAGAGGGTGGATGGGTGGAGAAAGAGGCAAGGTGGTGCAGAAAGAAGCAAGAGAGCTGCAGAAAGAAACAGAAGAAGTGCAGAAAGAAGGAACAAAGGTGCCGAAAGAGGCAAGAGGGGTGCAGAAAGAGACAAAAGGGTTGCAGAAAGAAGTGAGCGGTGCAGAAAGAAACAAAAGAAGTGCAGAAAGAAGGAACAGAGGTGCAGAAAGAGGCAAGAGAGGTGTGGGAAGAGGGGTGTGAAAGAGGCACGAGGGGTCCAGAAAGAGGCAAAAGGGGTACAGTAAGAAGCGAGAGGTGCTGAAAGAAACAAAAGAAGTGCAGAAAGAAGGAACAGAGTGCAGAAAGAGGCAAGAGGGGTGCACAAAGTGGGAAGAGGGGTGTGAAAGAGGCATGAGAAGTGCAGAAAAAAGAAAGAGGACTGCAGAAAGAAGCAACAGAGGTGCAGAAAGAGGCAAGAGGGGTGCAAGAAGAGGGAAGAGGAGTTCAGAAAGAGGGAAGAAGGGTGTGAAAGAGGCACGAGAAGTACAGAAAAAAGCAAGAGGAGTGCAGAAAGAAGCAACAGAGGTGCAGAAAGAGGCAAGAGGGGTGCAAAAAGAGGGAAGAGGGGTGCAGAAAGAGGCACGTGGGGTGCAGAAGGAAGCAAGAGATGTGCAGAAAGAAACAAAAGAAGTGCAGAAAGAATGAACAGAGGTGCAGAAAGAGGGTGGATGGGTGGAGAAAGAGGCAAGGTGGTGCAGAAAGAAGCAAGAGAACTGCAGAAAGAAACAGAAGAAGTGCAGAAAGAAGGAACAAAGGTGCAGAAAGAGGCAAGAGGGGTGCAGAAAGAGGGAAGTGGGGTGCAGAAAGAGACAAAAGGGTTGCAGAAAGAAGTGAGCGGTGCAGAAAGAAACAAAAGAAGTGCAGAAAGAAGGAACAGAGGTGCAGAAAGAGGCAAGAGAGGTGTGGGAAGAGGGGTGTGAAAGAGGCACAAGGGTGTGAGAAGTTGGCCTGGCATATGCTGTCCACTAACTATAGTGGGCACCTTGCACCAGTCCACACACCCCCTTATTGGATATAGGTTAAAGACAACCTTTATTGAAAGCTATCCTAGTGGTAGCTATGGAGAGCAGCCTTCAGGCTAACTCTTGAAGGAATGTAAAGCAGCTTGTTTTACCAGTCTATAATCTCTTGAGTGACCAAATGAAAGAGGACCACACCAGGTATATATTCAAAATATATGTATTTATTACTAAACACACCCCTCTAGTCTCTTTATGAGGCTAGAGTTCGAAGTACATATATTATAAGTTAGTTATCTACAGTAATAGCACAAATACACGTTTGAGCCCCAGGGGCACACCCATAACCATATACCAATAAAGTGGTATAAGAACCACGACTGAGCTAGACACAAGGCCTAGAGCCTGTAGAAGTGCTTGGACCACAAGGAACCACCCAAGGTAGTGACACATAGGACCCACGGGGGGACGCGTGCAGTGTATGAACACAGCCGCGAACCACCGTTAACTTCTATGGGGAAAGTCGCGATTAGAATTTAAAAGAAAAGGGACACTTAGAGGAGGACTTGGAGCAAACCCTTTGAGAACTAGGCTGTTCTAGTGTCAATACCCACGGGAGCACCGGAGTACTCGAGTTACCTCACCCAGGGAGCCGGGTGCATAGGTGTCTTTCGGGGTCGGGTTTCGTCGTCGCTTTCTATGGCGATCTGCTGCAAAGTGCTGCTGGCGACCAAGTCGAAAGTGTTCGGGTGGATCCAAAGGTGGATCGAAGATCTGAAGAACCTGAAAGCAGAGGGGACAGAGTCTGGGTCACTAGCCAGTGACCAGGAAGGCGATGAGCAGATGCCCACCGATGTCGAGTGCTTCAGGTAGGTTGACAGTCGTCTTGAATCTTCAGCCACGAGGTCCAGGAGGCATCGACGATGACCAGGAGCTGGATTCGAGCTGTCCCACGACGTCTGTCGATTGCAGGGGTGTCGGTGACCAGATTGGACCCAACAAGCCTTGGCAACGGCAAGTCTCGTGGAAATGGAAGAAGGACGATGTTGCAGACCAGCAAGGTCTGGGGGACTCACCCAGCGAGGGTAAGTCAGGGCACGCCTGGTGCAACCAGAGAGCCCAAGCAGAAGACGATTGGCCTTCAGGAGGGCCTACTAGCCAATGGACTAGCGACCACGAAGGAGCCTCGAGTCGATGCACGTGGAGCTGGCTCACAGGACACTCGTAGAGTGGAGGCCAGTGATCTTCGGTGCAGTTGGTGCGAGAGGCTGGGGCTACTCGGAGCTCAAAGCACGACTTCGTGGGAGACCCAGAAGAGGATGCACTTGCAAATGCGTTCGGTGTCCAGGGGTCATGGTTCCACGTTACCCACGACAGCTACGGGCCTCAGCTTTGCTGGGGACTCAGGGCAGCCTCGGGGAAGTCTGGAAATCCACCTCTGGTGATGCAAAGACTTCGGCGTCCGACGGGAGCTTCAGCGATGCAGACCGGACAATTGCTTCTTTGGTGCCTGCCAAGCAGGGGAGTCACTCCTTGACCCCAAGGGAGATTCTTCAGTCCTCTAATCTTGAAGTAGAGCGTCAAAGGTCCAGGATTCTGTATCAGAGTTTCGTCCAGGTAAATCTAAAGTCCTAAGGACTGGGGTCCCTACTTATACTAAGGTAGGGGTTGGACATACTCTGTGGCCCCACCTATGGGAGGGTCAGGGCAGAGGGGTGGTTACACCCCTTTCCCTTTGTCCAGTTTCACGCCAGAGCAGGGGCTGGAAGCCCCTGAGCCGGTTTGAACTGGGGTATGCACAGGGACACCAAGTGTGCCCCCAGTGCAGGACTTCAAAGCACCCGAGAGTGCTCCCGCCCAGCCCCAATACACACTATCCTGTCTGGGGAGGTGGTCACACCTCCCTGGGACAGGAAACCTATTGTCCAGGCCTCCCCTGCCGGAGTTTCGGTCAGCAGCAGGAGGCCAGACTCGTGTCTGTGGCAGCGGCATCCATTTTGTGATGCCAGGGCTCTGGAAAGTCAGTACCGGGTATACCGGTGTGTACATGTCTTTCCCTCTAGAAGGGTGGAATGCTACCCCCGCTGCCAGAACTGGCGGGGGTAGTATTCCAAGATGTTTGACACCAAACACGACATGTTTCCGTGCAGCCATCCCAAAGTTAGCATTTAACGTGAGGTTATAATGCGCTTAAGAGTATATGGTCGGGCTGCACTACAAACAGCATCAGAGAAGGGTCTCCGAACGCTGCAGAGGGGCCCAGCTCATGCAGGGGCACCCTCTCACATAGGAACCACATACTCTGCCTTCAGGATTGATAAGGCCTACCATAGGAGCGACTTATAGGTTTATATGTGTGTATGTATGTAGTGATATAGGTAGCCTATATCACAGTAAGAGGTGCATGCACCACCTTACCCAGGCTGCAGTAGCAGACCTGTGGTGTCAGTTTGGATGGCCTTCCAGGGGTGGCACAATACATGCTGCAGCCCCTGGTAGGCCTCTGAGGTACCTATGCCCTGGGTACATAGTATACCATATACTAGGGACTTATAAGGGCACTCCAGATTCCAATCAGAGATGTGCCTAAGGCACATGGAAACCATTTTAAAGAGGAAGCAGCTAGGCTGGGGTTCTGATTAGCAAGGCCCCAGCCAGACTAAGGTCGAAAAACAGTGAAGCATCAGCAAAAGTGGGGGTACCCATGTGAAGCAGATCCTACTCTCCTACACAACCCCCCAAACGTAGGGACATTAAACTAACCTTGCCCAGTTAAGTCTTCATGTTCTAAGTGGAAGTACCTAGAGAGTCCATCTGCATTGGCATGGTTACTCCCAGGTCTATGTTCCACTGTGAAGTCCATCCCCTGTAGGAAATGGACCACCTAAGCAGTTTGGGGTTTTCACCCTTCATTTGTTTTAGCCATAAGTGGGGCTTATGGTCTGTTTGAACAAGGAA
This sequence comes from Calotriton arnoldi, assembly GCA_963921515.1. Taxonomy (NCBI): domain Eukaryota; kingdom Metazoa; phylum Chordata; class Amphibia; order Caudata; family Salamandridae; genus Calotriton; species Calotriton arnoldi. The sequence goes on from CAWUFW010005893.1 coordinate 21,473, forward strand.
GTGAGTACCAAACAAGTATGGCCTCAACTTCTTCAGAGCCCAGACCACAGCAAAGGCCTCCCTCTCAATGGCTGACCAACGTTTCTCTCTAGGGGTCAGCCTTCTGCTAATGAAAGCTACTGGCTGATCCTGACCTTCATCATTCAATTGTGACAGTACAGCCCCTACCCCCAATTCAGATGCATCAGTTTGAACAATGAACTTCTTGGAGTAATCAGGACTCTGTAGAATGGGAGCAGTGCACATGGCCTGCTTTAGGTCATCAAATGCCTTTTGACAGCTAACTGTCCACTGAACCTTTTTGGGCATTTTCTTGGAAGTTAAGTCATTCAGGGGTGTCACTATTGATCCATACCCCTTGACAAATCTCCTATAGTACCCAGTCAGGCCTAAGAAGGCTCTCACCTGAGTCTGGGTAGTTGGAGCAGTCCAGTCCATGATGGTCTGGATCTTGCTCTTCAGTGGTTGAACCTGGCCTCCACCCACAAGGTGGCCCAGGTACACAACCTGACTCTGCCCTATCTGGCACTTGGTGGCCTTGATAGTCAGGCCTGCTTTCTGCAGGGCCTGTAAAACATTTCTGAGGTGGACCAGGTGATCCTCCCAGGTGGAGCTAAAGACAGTAATATCATCTAGATATGCTGCACTATAGGCTTCCAGACCTGTAAGTACTGTATTCACCAACCTCTGAAAAGTGGCAGGTGCATTCTTCAGACCAAAGGGCATCACCACAAATTGATAATGCCCACTAAGGGTTGAGAATGCTGTCTTTGGCTTTGCATCATCAGCTAGTCTGATCTGCCAGTAGCCAGCTGTCAGGTCAAATGTGCTTAGATACTTGGCTGAGGCCAAAGTGTCTATTGTTAATGTTAATGTTAAATTGGACTTGTAGAGCGCTTATTACCAGCAGGTCTCTAAGCGCTTCAAGAAGAACAACGTCAGTTCCAAGGAGAATACTGTCAGATCCAGAAGTGTCGAGCCCATGCTTCCGTAAATAAAAGGGTTTTGAGTTCTTTTCTGAATGGAAGGAGACATCTTTCTCCCCGAAGCTGGACCGGCAACCTGTTCCAGAGGGGTGGTAATAGGACAGAAAATGCCCGGCCACCTTTGGTAGTGTAATTGAATCGCGGGCATTTTAAGAGGCCTTCCGTGGAGGACCTTAGTGAGCGGCCGGGGACGTATTTCTCCAGGCGTTCCTTGATGTAAATGGGTGCCTGACCAAATAGGGCCTTATGTGTGATGCAGAGGCCTTTAAATTTAGCCCTCTGCTTAATTGGCAGCCAATGAAGTTGTTGCAATAGGGGTGATGCCCGCGTGCGCCTCGGTAGTTTGAAAATTAACCTGGCAGCATCGTTCATCACCACCTGAAGTTTGCTCACCAGTGAGTCTGGTAGACCGATATAGAGCGCATTTCCGTAGTCCAGCCGAGTCAGGACCAAAGCGGACACGACCGTCTTCATGGATGAGAAGGAGAGAATAGGGGAGAGTCTCCTCAGCTGCCTTAGTAGGCCAACACAAGTTCCAAACATGGTGGAAACTTGATTGGCCAGTGAAAGTTTGGCATCAATTTTGATTCCCAGACTTTTTACCACCGGAACTGGGGCTGGATTGTCACCCAGTTCAGTGCGGCCAGAACAGGGAATTCCAAGGGTTACTCTCAGTGGTGATGGCCAAAACCTCAGTCTTGTCCGGGTTAATCTTGAGTGAGTTGGCCGTCATCCACTTAACCGTGAATCGCAATATGTCTTGCGCCCGGGAGTGGGCCTGCGGCGTGTTTTCTATTTGAAATATGATTTGCGTGTCATCCGCATAATTGAATACCTGGCAGTCCATCAAAGCCAGGGCCTTTATCAAAGGTCTGAGGTATATGTTAAACAAGAGGGGGATAGCGCTGACCCTTGTGGGACTCCACAGGGGGTGGACACCCTCTCTGAGACCCAATCGCCCATCTGAATTTTTTGGGTGCGGTCGGTCAAGAATGAGGCAATCCATTGAAGTATTGGGCCACCAATCCCAATATTGTGTATTCTTTCCAGGAGAAGAGGGTGGCTGACCGTGTCGAACGCTGCCGACAGGTCTAGGAGGACTAGGGCACATGGCTTCCTGTTGTCTGATGAGATCCTCATAACGTCAAGCACTGACAGCATCACCAGTTCAGTACTATGGTGAGCGCGGAAGCCAGCCTGCCTGTCTCCCAAAGATGGTGGTCCTCCATGAATCTAGATAGAGTCTGCAGGACATATTGTTCAATGATTTTGGCCAGAAATGGAAGCTGAGATATTGGTCTGTAATTTTTCATATTGGAGGCGTCCGCTCCTGTCTTCTTAAGTAGCGGGATTACTCTGGCTTCCTTAAAATAGCTGGGAACCTTCCCGGTTTCCAGCGAGAGGTTGAGCAAGGTAAGGATATCTCCCTCAATCTCTGGGAGGGCTAGTTTAAAAATCTTAGGGGGCAGGGATCTGCGGGTGAGCCGGATTTGATTTTAGATGCAATGTGACGTAAGGTCTCTATATCAAGCGCTTGAAAGGAAGAGATCAGCTCCACCCTCTTACCCGAAGTCTTCACCACTTCACTGAAGGATTGCTTAAAGGGGAATTGTCGATATCTGCCAAGATATCTTGTATTTTATCGGAGAAGTAGGATAAAAATTTGTTGCATTGATCCTGGTTAGATGGTGTCTCCAGTGATTGTTTTTGACAAAGTTCCTTGAGGATTTTAAACGTTTCTTTTTGTTTGTTAGATGCCATCAAGATTCTATTTTCATAATATTCAGCTTTCCTGGTAAGAAGGGCCTTTTGTAAATGGCAACTCTTGCCCTGTACTCTACTAGGGCCTGTGGCTCGTACGTTTTACGCCACCGTCGTTCTTGGAGGCGGAGCGTGCGCTTCAGGGCCCTAAGCTCCTCCGTAAACCAGGGTGCTCCCTTGCCTTTATTACCAATTCTTATTTTCTTAACAGGGGCTAATTTATTAATGGCAGATAGTAGCTGGCTAGAGATGGATTCAGTCCACTCTTCAATATCTGCTGTCTCTGGCCTCCTGAGGGGTTTTTCTCTAAGTGTGTTTTCTAGTGTGGGGCCATCGATTTTTGTCCAGCTTCGGACAAGTTTCCAGTTGGTAGGTGGGTGTCCATCGTGCCTGGCCAGGGGAGTAGAAGATTGATCAAATAGTGGTCTGACCACGCACAAGGGAGGATCTCCACTAGGTTCACAGACGGGAAGGTAGTCCAGACCAGATCAAGGGTGTGTCCTTTCTCGTGTGTCGGGGTCATTACTAACTGTTTAAGCTCAAGGGTAGTGAGCGTCTCCTCTAGGTGTTGGGCCTGTGCACCTCTAGGTTGTTGGTCCCAGTGGTAGTTAAAGTCTCCCACCACCAACAGTTGTTGGAAACGTGATCGGAGATTAGTGACACATTCGATGAGGAGATCCACGAAACATGGGGGGCATTTAGGCGGGCGGTAGACTACCATGATTACAATACTGGAGGAGCTAAGACATAATTTACTTATTAAGATGTCCGCTCCTTCCAGATTTTCTCCAGATAGCTTCTCAATTCTCAAATGATTTTTAAACAGAAGCGCCACCCCCTCCTTTTTACCTGCTGACCTGTTATGCCAGATGGCATCATACCCATCAGGGAGTGAAGCTGTTATGGTGGGACCAGAATCCTCATCAAGCCATGTTTCAGTCAGGGCCAGTATATCGGCATTATCATTTTGTAGGAGGGTGAAGGTCTCGGGGCATGTTTCTGTAGGGAGCGTGTGTTCAGGACAGAGAATTTCAGCTTATTACTATAACTATTGCCAGAGTTGTGATGGCTCGGAGTGTGCACAGGAAAGGGACTAGGTGACTTACCCCCTGTGAGATGAGGAGGCCTTCTCTCTGGAGTATATTTATTATCTCCCGTTTTAAGGGGCTGGACCTGAGATCGAGGGATCTAAGTTCATCCCCCGAATAAACCCGTAATGGGTCAGGGATCCTGTCCCCTTGACCCGTTCCGGCGCGGATGGGCGCAGACGGGCTTGCCTTAGGCGCGCCTTTGGCGCGCCAGCGGCGCGCCCGCTGCGCGCGTCCGCTGCGCGTCCGCTCCAGCGTGTAGTTTTGAAGCCTCTCGTGACCCCTGGCCCCTCCCCGCCAATCAGCCCTGCTGTGCAGCAGCTGACACCCCCAAGGTCGCTAGACCACGTGAGAGCGTGCGGGAGTTAGAGGGCTGAGCCGGCCACGAGGAAGCTTCAGTGAGCCTAGTGAGTAGCGTGGCAGTTTTATGAAAATAAAGCGCTCGGCGCAGTTATAGTGGCTAAAAGCAAGTAAAACACCAGTAAAACCTAGAACAGGCACTACCTGGGCTAGCGCGTCTTCTTTCAGTGCGCGTCCGCTCCAGCGTGTAGTTTTGAAGCCTCTCGTGACCCCTGGCCCCTCCCCGCCAATCAGCCCTGCTGTGCAGCAGCTGACACCCCCAAGGTCGCTAGACCACGTGAGAGCGTGCGGGAGTTAGAGGGCTGAGCCGGCCACGAGGAAGCTTCAGTGAGCCTAGTGAGTAGCGCAGCAGTTTTATGAAAATAAAAGCGCTCGGCTCAGTTATAGTGGCTAAAAGCAAGTAAAACACCAGTAAAACCTAGAACAGGCACTACCTGGGCTAGCGCGTCTTCTTTCAGTGCGCGTCCGCTCCAGCGTGTAGTTTTGAAGCCTCTCGTGACCCCTGGCCCCTCCCCGCCAATCAGCCCTGCTGTGCAGCAGCTGACACCCCCAAGGTCGCTAGACCACGTGAGAGCGTGCAGGAGTTAGAGGGCTGAGCCGGCCACGAGGAAGCTTCAGTGAGCCTAGTGAGTAGCGCGGCAGTTTTATGAAAATAAAAGCGCTCGGCGCAGTTATAGTGGCTAAAAGCAAGTAAAACACCAGTAAAACCTAGAACAGGCACTACCTGGGTTAGCTCATCTGCCCTTGGTATTGGATGGGCATCAGTCCTAGTGACTGCATTGAGACCCCTGTAGTCCACACAAAACCTCATCTCTCTTTTCCCACCATTGGTGTGAGGTTTTGGCACCAGGACCACTGGACTAGCCCAAGGGCTATCTGAGGATTCAATAACTCCCAAATCCAACATCTTCTGGACTTCTGTCCTGATACAGTCCCTGACATGGTCAGGTTGCCTATAAATCTTATTTTTAATAGGCATACTGTCCCCAGTGTCCACTTCATGAGTGCACCAGGTAGTCTGACTGGGTGTCAGTGAGAATATGTGTCTGAACTGATTGAGCACCTGTCTGCAATCACTCTGCTGCTGGGTAGTGAGGCTGCCTGCCAAGGCTACACCATCCACTGAGCCATCACCAGGGTTCTGTGAGAGCAGGTCAGGGAGTGGGTCACTCTCTTCCTCCTGTCCCTCATCAGTAGCCATGAGCAAGCCCGTGTCTGCCCTGTCCACATATGGTTTTAACCTGTTGACATGGAGAACCCTGTGGGGACTCCTGGGTGTTCCTAGGTCTACTAAGTAGGTAACCTCACCCTTCTGTTCAACAATGGTATGGGGTCCACTCCATTTGTCTTGGAGAGCTGCTGGGGCCACTGGCTCCAACACCCACACCTTCTGTCCTGGCTGGTAAACAGTCAGTACAGCCTTTTGGTCATGCCAGGCTTTTTGAAGTTCCTGGCTAGCCTCAAGGTTTTTAGTTGCCTTTTTCATATACCCAGCCATCCGGGAGCGGCGATCAAGTACATAGTCCACTATGTCTTGCTTTGGGGCTTGAGAGGTAACTCCCATCCTTCCTTCACCAAGCACAATGGACCCCTGACAGGGTGACCAAACAAAAGTTCAAAAGGGCTGTAGCCAACCCCCTTTTGAGGCACCTCCCTGTACGCAAATAAAAGGCAGGGCAAGAGTATGTCCCATCTTCGCCTAAGCTTTTCTGGGAGCCCTTTAATCATGCCCTTCAAGGTTTGTTGAATCTCTCAACTAAACCATTGCATTGTGGGTGATAGGGTGTGGTGAACTTGTAAGTCACTCCACACTCCTTCCACATTGCTTTTAAGTATCCAGACATAAAGTTTGCACCCCTGTCTGATACAACCTCCTTAGGGAATCCCACTCTTGAGAAAATTCCCAGGAGGGCCCTTGCCACCACAGGTGCTGTAGTGGTCCTAAGGGGAATAGCCTCTGGGTACCTGGTGGCATGATCCACTACCACCAGGATAAACCTGTGCCCAGATGCTGTTTGGGGATCCATGGGACCAACAATGTCAATCCCCACCCTTTCAAAGGGAACCCCCATCACAGGTAGTGGTATCAGGGGGCCTTTGTAGTGCCACCTGCCTTGCCACTGGCCTGGCAGGTTACACAGGAGCGACAAAACTCCTTGGTGTCTTCAGACATGTGGGGCCAGTGAAAGTGAGGGACAATTCTGTCCCAAGTCTTGTTCTGGCCCAGGTGACCTGCTAAGGGAATATCATGGGCTAGGGTCAATAGGAAGCCCCTGAACTTCAGAGGTATAACCAACCTCCTGGTAGCACCAGGCTTGGGGTCTCTACACTCTGAGTACAAGAGTCCATCATCCCAATACACAGTATGGGGACCACTAGCTTTCCCAGCAGCCTCAGCAGCAGCTTGCTGTCTGAGGGGTTCAAGAGAGGGGCAGCTCTGCTGCTCCTGGCTCAGATCTGCCCTGGAAGGGCCCCCTGTCCCCAAGAACTCAACCTGGTCAGGTTCAAGCTCCTCTGGGACAGTTCCTTCCTCAGGACTGAGATCATCCCCCTCAAGGGACTGATCTTCCTTCTGAGCCAAGGGGGAAGGCACTGCCTTTACCCTACTACTCCTCTTCTTGGAGGGCACTTGGTCCATTATTCCAGAATCCAAGGCCTGTTCAGTGCTAGACATTTTGGCTTGTGACCTGGTCACAGCAAACACATCTGCAGGGATGCCCAGCATTTCTGCATGGGTCCTGAGCTCCACTTCTGCCCAAGCTGAAATTTCTAAGTCATTGCCAAGCAAGCATTCAACGGGTAGGTCTGCACTTACCACAACCTTCTTAAGGCCAGTTACCCCTCCCCAGGAGAAGTTAACAACTGCCAGAGTATGGTCTGTTCTGACGTTGCTAGCATTGGTCATTTGGTACATTTCACCAAGTATGATCTGCCCAGGATTCACAAGATCTTGTGTCAACATGGTGACACTTGCCCCTGTGTCCCTAAATGCCAAAGCCTCTCTTCCATTGATTAAGGGCTGTTGTCTGTACTTGCCCAGATTACTGGGACTCACAGAGGAGGTCATATCCATGCCTCCATCACAGACCAGGACAGCCTGAGTGAGTTCTCTGACTAGGTCAGAGCTCATCTCTTTACCCAGGGTCAACCCTACTAAACCCTTGGCTTGTGTAGTCCCACCACCAACTGTAACTGCACTAGGGGGAGCAGGTGCCTTAGGGGCATTGGTGGGGGCTGGAGTCGAGTCTTTGGACTTGGTGCAATCACTGGTCCAGTGGGTCTTTTGCTTACAGACCTTGCACCATGGTTTCCTTTGGCCTTTCCCTTTGGTAGACTGTGAATCCCCACCTGAAGAAGATTTTTGGGGGCCTTGTGAAGACTTTTGATCTTTACCCTTCTCCCCACCCTTATCAGAGGTTTTCGAATCTTGCTTCTTAGGGTCACCACCTTGGTTCTGTACCTTCTGCTTTACCCTGGTTCTGACCCATTTGTCTGCCTACTTTCCCAATTCTTGGGGAGAGGTCAGATCAGAGTCTACCAGGTGCTGATGCAACAGCTGATTTTGACAGTTATTAAGAATCTGCTCCCTCATGATCAGATTGTACAATCCTGTGAAGTCACATACCTTACTGCCCAATAACCAACCTTCTAGAGCCTTGGCAGAACAATCAACAAAGTCCACCAAGTCTTGAGTCTGTGCTTTTTGGGTATCCCTGAACTTTAACCTGTATTGTTCAGTGGTTAGGCCAAACCCATCAATTAGAGCACTCTTCAAGACTTTGTAATTATCAGCATCCTCCTCTCTAACAGTGAGGAGCTTGTCTCTACCTTTGTCTGCAAAGGAGAGCCACAAGATTGCTGCCCACTGCTCCCGAGGGACCCTCTGTACTTTACAGGCCCTCTCTAGAGCAGTTATCCATTTGTGGATGTCATCCCCACTCTGGTAGGGAGGGACAATCTTGCTCAGGTTTCTATGGTCATAAGACCTTTCCCTATCTTTGGGGAAACTGCTGCCACCATGGGACTCTAGTCCCAACGTTTGTCTCTCTCTATAGAGATCTAGGGACTCCCTGTCTATAGCCAATTGCTGTTTCCTGAGTTCAAGCTGAGTTTGCTCATACTGAATCAGTCTCTTTCTCCTCTCATGAGAGGATTCCCTCCTATGAGAGGAGACAGAGGTCCCTATTGAGGTGTCAGAGTGGTTAGACTCCTGAGAAGGAGACCTAGACCTTCTGGGCACACTCAGAACTCTTCCTGGGGGGACAAAGGGGAGGTCATTCTGATCCTCCTCCTCCTCCTCCACAGGAGGAATTGGGTTTTCCAGGACAAGGTCATTTTCACCTTCCTGGCCAGTTTCAGAGGGGGGCCTGGGTTTCTTCACCCCTGGCCCCTTCCTCATCTTCTGCCCCACCCTCTTTGCCTACCCCTTCAGACCCTAGGGGCCTGCTGAGATCATCAGCTAGTAACACCTCCCTGAGGTGTTGGGTGCTGGCACTTTTGCCTGCCTTCAACTTCCTAGTATTGCATAATGCTCTCAATTCCAAGAATGGGAGTTTATCATACTTGGAGGGAAGAAGCCCACTGGCTTCTGGCAAGGACTCACTGGGTCCTGGCTTTGAAGACATTACTAGTGAGGTGTGGTGTATGCACTACCTACTCTAGTGTGGCCTACTAAACTCTCTTGAGTTGTAGAAAGGGTGTGCTGTCCCTTAACACACAACTCTAAGTTCAGTAGAACTTACTGTATTACTAAGCTTGATTTATATGTAACTTAGGTACCCTTAGTGGTTTTCAGTTGATCAATTCAATTGAGATTATCTGGTAAAACAATAGCAAGCTGGAATCCCACACGCTGCACACCAATGTGAGAAGTTGGCCTGGCATATGCTGTCCACTAATTATAGTGGGCACCTTGCACCAGTCCACACAACCCCTTATTGGAGATAGGTTAAAGACAACCTTTATTGAAAGCTATCCTAGTGGTAGCTATGGAGAGCAGCCTTCAGGCTAAGTCTTGAAGGAATGTAAAGCAGCTTGTTTTACCAGTCTATAACCTCTTGAGTGACCAAATGAAAGAGGACCACACCAGGTATATATTCAAAATATATGTATTTATTACTAAACACACCCCTCTAGTCTCTTTATGAGGCTAGATTTCGAAGTACATAAATTATAAGTTAGTTATCTACAGTAATAGCACAAATACACGTTTGAGCCCCAGGGGCGTACCAAACCATATACCAATAAAGTGGTATAAGAACCACGAGATGAGCTAGACACAAGGCCTAGAGCCTGTAGAAGTGCTTGGACCACAAGGAACCACCCAAGGTAGTGACACAGGGGACCCACGGGGGACGCGTGCAGTGTATGAACACAGCCGCGAACCACCGTTAACTTCTATGGGGAAAGTCGCCATTAGAATTTAAAAGAAAAGGGACACTTAGAGGAGAACTTGGAGCAAACCCTTTGAGAACTAGGCTGTTCTAGTGTCAATACCCACGGGAGCACCGGAGTACTCGAGTTACCTCACCCAGGGGAGCCAGGTGCATAGGTGTCTTTCGGGGTCGGGTTTCGTCGTCGCTTTCTATGGCGATCTGCTGCAAAGTGCTACTGGCGACCAAGTCGAAAGTGTTCGGGTGGATCCAAAGATGGATCGAAGATCTGAAGAACCTGAAAGCAGAGGGGACAGAGTCTGGGTCACTAGCCAGAGACCAGGAAGGCGATGAGCAGATGCCCACCGATGTCGAGTGCTTCAGGTAGGTTGACGGTCATATTGACTCTTCAGCCACGAGGTCCAGGAGGCATCGACGATGACTAGGAGCTGGATTCGAGCTATCCCACGACGTCTGTCGATTGCAGGTGTGTCGGCGACCGGATTGGACCCAACAAGCCTTGGCAACGGCAAGTCTCGTGGAAATGGAAGAAGGACGATGTTGCAGACCAGCAAGGTCTGGGGGACTCACCCAGCGAGGGTAAGTCAGGGCACGCCTGGAGCAAACAGGGAGCCCAAGCAGAAGAAGATTGGCCTTCGGGAGGGCCTACTAGCCAATGGACTAGCGACCGCAAAGGAGCCTCAAGTTGATGCACGTGGAGCTGGCTCACAGGACACTTGTGGAGTGGAGGCCAGAGATCTTTGGTGCAGTTGGTGTTGGAGGCTGGGGCTACTCGGAGCCCAAAGCACAACTTCGTGGAAGACCCAGAAGAGGATGCACTTGCAACGGCGTTCGGTGTCCAGGGGTCACGGTTCCACATTACGCACGACAGCTACGGGCCTCAGCTTTGCTGGGAACTCAGGGCAGCCTCGGGGAAGTCTGGAAATCTACCTCTGGTGATGCAAAGACTTCGGCGTCCGACGGGAGCTTCAGCGATGCAGACCGGACAATTGCTTCTTTGGTGCCTGCCAAGCAGGGGAGTCACTCCTTGACCCCAAGGGAGATTCTTCAGTCCTCTAATCTTGAAGTAGAGCGTCGAAGGTCCAGGATTCTGTATCAGAGTTTCATCCAGGTAAATCTAAAGTCCTAAGGACTGGGGTCCCCTACTTATACTAAGGTAGGGGGTTGGACATACTCTGTGGCCCCACCTATGGGAGGGTCAGGGCAGAGGGGTGGTTACACCCCTTTCCCTTTGTCCAGTTTTGCACCAGAGCAGGGGCTGGAAGCCCCTGAGCCGGTTTGAGCTGGGGTATGCACAGGGACACCAAGTGTGCCCCCAGTGCAGGACTTCAAAGCACCCGAGAGTGCTCCCGCCCAGCCCCAATACACACTATCCTGTCTGGGGAGGTGGTCACACCTCCCAGGGACAGGAAACCTATTGTCCAGGCCTCCCCTGCCGGAGTTTCGGTCAGCAGCAGGAGGCCAGACTCGTGTCTGTGGCAGCGGCATCCATTTTGTGATGCCAGGGCTCTGGAAAGTCAGTACCGGGTATACCGGTGTGTACATGTCTTTCCCTCTAGAAGGGTGGAATGCTACCCCCGCCGCCAGAACTGGCGGCGGGGGTAGTATTCCAAGATGTTTGACACCAAACACGACATGTTTCCGTGCAGCCATCCCAAAGTTAGCATTTAACGCGAGGTTATAATGCGCTTAAGAGTATATGGTCGGGCTGCACTACAAACAGCATCAGAGAAGGGTCTCTGAACACTGCAGAGGGGCCCAGCTCATGCAGGGGCACCCTCTCACATAGGAACCACGCACTCTGCCTTCAGGATTGATAAGGCCTGCCATAGGAGCGACTTATAGGTTTATATGTGTGTATGTATGTATGTAGTGATATAAGTAGCCTATATCACAGTAAGGGGTGCATGCACCACCTTACCCAGGCTGCAGTAGCAGACCTGTGGTGTCAGTTTGGATGGCCTTCCAGGGGTGGCACAATACATGCTGCAGCCCCTGGTAGGCCTCTGAGGTACCTATGCCCTGGGTACATAGTATACCATATACTAGGGACTTATAAGGGCACTCCAGATTCCAATCAGAGATGTGCCTAAGGCACATGAAACCATTTTAAAGAGGAAGCAGCTAGGCTGGGGTTCTGATTAGCAGGGCCCCAGCCAGACTAAGGTCGAAAAACAGTGAAGCATCAGCAAAAAGTGGGGGTACCCATGTGAAGCAGATCCTACTCTCCTACAAAGGGGTCCAGAAGGAAGCAAGAGAGGTGCAGAAAGAAGCAACAGAGGTGCAGAAAGAGGGAAGAGGGGTGGAGAAAGAGACAAGAGAAGTGCAGAAAGAAGCAAGAGAGGTGCATAAAGAAATAAAAGAAGAGCAGAAAGAAGCAACAGAGGTGCAGAAAGAGGCAAGAGGAGTGCAGAAAGAGGGAAGAGGGATGCAGAAAGAGGCATGAGGGATGCAGAAAGAAGCAATAGTTGTGCAGAAAGAGACAAAAGAAGTGCAGAAAGAAGGAACAGAGGTGCAGAAAGGGGCCACAGGGCTGCAGAAAGAGGGAAGAGGGGTGGAGAAAGAGGCAAGGGGGTGCAGAAAAAAACATGAGAGCTGCAGAAAGAAACAAAAGGAATGCAGAAAGAAGGAACAGAGGTGCAGAAAGAGGCAAAAGGGGTGCAGTAAGAAGCGAGAGGTGCAGAAAGAAACAAAAGAAGAGCAGAAAGAAGGAACAGAGTGCAGAAAGAGGCAAGAGGGGTGACAAACAGGGAAGAGGGGTGTGAAAGAGGCACGAGAAGTGCAGAAAAAAGCAAGAGGAGTGCAGAAAGAACCAACAGAGGTGCAGAAAGAGGCAAGAGGGGTACAAAAGGAGGGAAGAGGGGTGCAGAAAGAGGCACTTGGGGTGCAGAAAGAAGCAAGAGATGTGCAGAAAGAAACAAAAGAAGTGCAGAAAGAAAGAACAGAGGTGCAGAAAGAGGCAACAGGGGTGCAGAAAGAGGGTGGGTGGGTGGAGAAAGAGGCAAGGTGGTTCAGAAAGAAGCAAGAGAGCTGCAGAAAGAAACAAAAGGAGTGCAGAAAGAAGGAACAGAGGTGCAGAAAGAGGCAAGATGGCTGCAGAAAGAGGCAAAGGGGTGCAGTAAGAAGCGATAGTTGCTGAAAGAAACAAAAGAAGTACAGAAAGAAGGAACAGAGTGGAGAAAGAGGCAAGAGGGGTGCACAAAGAGGGAAGAGGGGTGTGAAAGAGGCATGAGAAGTGCAGAAAAAAGCAAGAGGAGTGCAGAAAGAAGCAACAGAGGTGCAGAAAGAGGCAAGAGGGGTGCAAAAAGAGGGAAGAGGAGTTCAGAAAGAGGGAAGAGGGGTGTGAAAGAGGCACGAGAAGTACAGAAAAGAGCAAGAGGAGTGCAGAAAGAAGCAACAGAGGTGCAGAAATATGCAAGAGGGGTCCAAAAAGAGGGAAGAGGAGTGCAGAAAGAGGCACGTGGGGTGCAGAAAGAAGCAAGAGATGTGCAGAAAGAAACAAAAGAAGTGCAGAAAGAATGAACAGAGGTGCAGAAAGAGGGTGGATGGGTGGAGAAAGAGGCAAGGTGGTGCAGAAAGAAGCAAGAGAGCTACAGAAAGAAACAGAAGAAGTGCAGAGAGAAGGAACAAAGGTGCCGAAAGAGGCAAGAGGGGTGTAGAAAGAAGGAAGAGGGGTACAGAAAGAGACAAAAGGGTTGCAGAAAGAAGTGAGCGGTGCAGAAAGAAACAAAAGAAGTGCAGAAAGAAGGAACAGAGGTGCAGAAAGAGGCAAGAGAGGTGTGGGAAGAGGGGTGTGAAAGAGGCACGAGGGGTGCAGAAGGAAGCAAGAGAGGTACAGAAAGAAGCAACAGAGGTGCAGAAAGAGGGAAGAGGGGTGGAGAAAGAGACAAGAGAAGTGCAGAAAGAAGCAAGAGAGGTGCAGAAAGAAATAAAAGAAGAGTAGAAAGAAGCAACAGAGGTGCAGAAAGAGGCAAGAGGAGTGCAGAAAGAGGGAAGAGGGATGCAGAAAGAGGCATGAGGGGTACAGAAAGAACAATAGTTGTGCAGAAAGAAACAAAAGAAGTGCAGAAAGAAGGAACAGAGGTGCAGAAAGGGGCCACAGGGCTGCAGAAAGAGGGAATAGGGGTGGAGAAAGAGGCAAGGGGGTGCAGAAAAAAACATGAGAGCTGCAGAAAGAAACAAAAGGAATGCAGAAAGAAGGAACAGAGGTGCAGAAAGAGGCAAAAGGGGTGCAGTAAGAAGCGAGAGGTGCAGAAAGAAACAAAAGAAGAGCAGAAAGAAGGAACAGAGTGCAGAAAGAGGCAAGAGGGGTACACAAAAAGGGAAGAGGGGTGTGAAAGAGGCACGAGAAGTGCAGAAAAAAGCAAGAGGAGTGCAGAAAGAACCAACAGAGGTGCAGAAAGAGGGAAGAGGGGTACAAAAGGAGGGAAGAGGGGTGCAGAAAGAGGCACATGGGGTGCAGAAAGAAGCAAGAGATGTGCAGAAAGAAACAAAAGAAGTGCAGAAAGAAAGAACAGAGGTGGAGAAAGAGGCAACAGGGGTGCAGAAAGAGGGTGGGTGGGTGGAGAAAGAGGCAAGGTGGTGCAGAAAGAAGCAAGAGAGCTGCAGAAAGAAACAAAAGGAGTGCAGAAAGAAGGAACAGAGTGCAGAAAGAGGCAAGAGGGGTGCACAAAGAGGGAAGAGGAGTGTGAAAGAAGCATGAGAAGTGCAGAAAAAAGCAAGAGGAGTGCAGAAAGAAGCAACAGAGGTGCAGAAAGAGGCAAGAGGGGTGCAAAAAGAGGGAAGAGGAGTTCAGAAAGAGGGAAGAGGGGTGTGAAAGAGGCACGAGAAGTACAGAAAAGAGCAAGAGGAGTGTAGAAAGAAGCAACAGAGGTGCAGAAAGATGCAAGAGGGGTCCAAAAAGAGGGAAGAGGGGTGCAGAAAGAGGCACGTGGGGTGCAGAAAGAAGCAAGAGATGTGCAGAAAGAAACAAAAGAAGTGCAGAAAGAATGAACAGAGGTGCAGAAAGAGGGTGGATGGGTGGAGAAAGAGGCAAGGTGGTGCAGAAAGAAGCAAGAGAGCTGCAGAAAGAAACAGAAGAAGTGCAGAAAGAAGGAACAAAGGTGCCGAAAGAGGCAAGAGGGTGCAGAAAGAGACAAAAGGGTTGCAGAAAGAAGTGAGCGGTGCAGAAAGAAACAAAAGAAGTGCAGAAAGAAGGAACAGAGGTGCAGAAAGAGGCAAGAGAGGTGTGGGAAGAGGGGTGTGAAAGAGGCACGAGGGGTCCAGAAGGAAGCAAGAGAGGTGCAGAAAGAAGCAACAGAGGTGCAGAAAGAGGGAAGAGGGGTGGAGAAAGAGACAAGAGAAGTGCAGAAAGAAGCAAGAGAGGTGCAGAAAGAAATAAAAGAAGAGCAGAAAGAAGCAACAGAGGTGCAGAAAGAGGCAAGAGGAGTGCAGAAAGAGGGAAGAGGGATGCAGAAAGAGGCATGAGGGGTGCAGAAAGAAGCAATAGTTGTGCAGAAAGAAACAAAAGAAGTGCGGAAAGGATGAACAGAGGTGCAGAAAGGGGCCACAGGGCTGCAGAAAGAGGGGTGGAGAAAGAGGCAAGGGGTGCAGAAAAAAACATGAGAGCTGCAGAAAGAAACAAAAGGAGTGCAGAAAGAAGGAACAGAGGTACAGAAAGAGGCAAAAGGGGTGCAGTAAGAAGCGAGAGGTGCAGAAAGAAACAAAAGAAGAGCAGAAAGAAGGAACAGAGTGCAGAAAGAGGCAAGAGGGGTGCACAAAGAGGGAAGAGGTGTGTGAAAGAGGCACGAGAAGTGCAGAAAAAAGCAAGAGGAGTGCAGAAAGAACCAACAGAGATGCAGAAAGAGGCATGAGGGGTACAAAAGGAGGGAAGAGGGGTGCAGAAAGAGGCACGTGGGGTGCAGAAAGAAGCAAGAGATGTGCAGAAAGAAGCAACAGAGGTGCAGAAAGAGGGAAGAGGGGTGCAGAAAGAGGGTGGGTGGGTGGAGAAAGAGGCAAGGTGGTGGAGAAAGAAGCAAGAGAGCTGCAGAAAGAAACAGAAGAAGTGCAGAAAGAAGGAACAAAGGTACAGAAAGAGGCAAGAGGGGTGCAGAAAGAGGGAAGACGGGTGCAGAAAGAGACAAAAGGGTTGCAGAAAGAAGTGAGCGGTGCAGAAAGAAACAAAAGAAGTGCAGAAAGAAGGAACAGAGGTGCAGAAAGAGGCAAGAGAGGTGCGGGAAGAGGGGTGTGAAAGAGGCACGATGGGTGCAGAAGGAAGCAAGAGAGGTGCAGAAAGAAGCAACAGAGGTGCAGAAAGAGGGAAGAGGGGTGGAGAAAGAGACAAGAGAAGTGCAGAAAGAAGCAACAGAGATGCAGAAAAGGTGAAGAGGGGTGGAGAAAGAGGCAAGAGGGGTGCATAAAGAAGCAAGAGATGTGCAGAAAGAAGCAAAAGAAATTCAGAAAGAAGGAACAGAGATGCAGAAAGAGGCAAGAGGAGTGCAAAAAGAGAATAAGGGTGCAGAAAGAGGCACAAGTGGTGCAGAATGAAGCAAGAGAGCTCCATAAAAACGCAAGATAAGAGCAGAAAGAAGGAACAGAGTGCAGAAAGAGGCAAGAGGGGTACACAAAGAGGGAAGAGGGGTATGAAAGAGGCATGAGAAGTTCAGAAAAAAGCAAGAGCAGTGCAGAAAGAAGCAACAGAGGTGCAGAAAGAGGCCAGATGGGTGCAAAAAGAGGGAAGAGGGGTGCAGACAGAGGGAAGAGGGGTGTGAAAGAGGCACAAGATCAGAAAAAAGCAAGAGGACTGCAGAAAGAAGCAAAAAAGGTACAGAAAGAGGCAAGAGGGGTGCAAAAAGAGGGAAGAGGGGTGCAGAAAGAGGCACGTGGGGTGCAGAAAGAAGCAAGAGATGTGCAGAAAGAAACAAAAGAAGTGCAGAAAGAAAGAACAGAGGTGCAGAAAGAGGCAAAGGGGTGCAGAAAGAGGGTGGATGGTGGAGAAAGAGGCAAGGTGGTGCAGAAAGAAGGAAGAGAGCTGCAGAAAGAAACATAAGAAGTGCAGAAAGAAGGAACAAAGATGCAGAAAGAGGCAAGAAGGGTGCAGAAAGAGGGAAGAGGGGTGCAGAAAGAGACAAAAGGGTTGCAGAAAGAAGTGAGCGGTGCAGAAAGAAACAAAAGAAGTGCAGAAATAAGGAACAGAGGTGCATAAAGAGGCAAGAGAGGTACGGGAAGAGGGGTGTGAAAGGGGTGTGAAAGAGGCATGAGGGGTGCAAAAGGAAGCAAGAGAGGTGCAGAAAGAAGCAACAGAGGTGCAGAAAGAGGGAAGAGGGGTGCAGAAAGAGAAAAGAGAAGTGCAGAAAGAAGCAACAGAGATGCAGAAAGAGGGATGAGGGGTGGAGAAAGAGGCAAGAGCAGTGCAGAAAGAAGCAACAGAGATACAAAAAGGGGGAACAGGGTTGGAGAAAGTGGCAAGAGGGGTGCAGAAAGAAGCAAGAGAGGTGCAGAAAGAAATAAAAGAAGAGCAGAAAGAAGCAACAGAGGTGCAGAAAGAGGCAAGAGGAGTGCAGAAAGAGGGAAGAGGGGTGCAGAAAGAAGCAATAGATGTGCAGAAAGAAACAAAAGAAGTGAAGAAAGAAGGAACAGAGGTGCAGAAAGGGGCCACAGGGGTGCAGAAAGAGGGAAGAGGGGTGGAAAAAGAGGTAAGGGGGTGCAGAAAAAAACATGAGAGCTGCAGAAAGAAACAAAAGGAGTGCAGAAAGAAGGAATAGAGGTGCAGAAAGAGGCAAAAGGGGTGCAGTAAGAAGCGAGAGGTGCAGAAAGAAACAAAAGAAGTGCAGAAAGAAGGAACAGAGTGCAGAAATAGGCAAGAGGAGTGCACAAAGAGGGAAGAGGGGTTTGAAAGAGGCACGAGAAGTGCAGAAAAAAGCAAGAGGAGTGCAGAAAGACCAACAGAGGTGTAGAAAGAGGCAAGAGGGGTACAAAAGGAGGGAAGAGGGGTGCAGAAAGAGGCACATGGGGTGCAGAAAGAAGCAAGAGATGTGCAGAAAGAAACAAAAGAAGTGCAGAAAGAAAGAACAGAGGTGCAGAAAGAGGCAACAGCGGTGCAGAAAGAAGGTGGATGGGTGGAGAAAGAGGCAAGGTGGTGCAGAAAGAAGCAAGAGAGCTGCAGAAAGAAACAGAAGAAGTGCAGAAAGAAGGAACAAAGGTGCAGAAAGTGGCAAGAGGGGTGCAGAAAGAAGGAAGAGGGGTGCAGAAAGAGACAAAAGGGTTGCAGAAAGAAGTGAGCGGTGCAGAAAGAAACAAAAGAAGTTCAGAAAGAAGGAAGAGAGGTGCAGAAAGAGGGAAGAGGGGTGGAGAAAGAGACAAGAGAAGTGCAGAAAGAAGCAACAGAGATGCAGAAAAGGTGAAGAGGGGTGGAGAAAGAGGCAAGAAGGGCGCAGAAAGAAGCAAGAGAGGTGCAGATATAAACAAAAGAAGTTCAGAAAGAAGGACTAGAGGTGCAGAAAGAGGCAAGAGGAGTGCAGAAAGAGAAGAAGGGTGCAGAAAGAGGCACAAGTTTTGCAGAAAGAAGCAAGAAAGCTGCAGAAAGACACAAGATAAGTGCAGAAATAAGCAACAGAGATGCAGAAAGAGGAAAGATGGGTGGAGAAAGAGGCAAGAGAAGTGCAGAAAGAAGCAACAGACATGCAGAAAGGGGGAAGAGCGGTGGAGAAAGAGGCAAGAGGGGTGCAGAAAGAAGCAAGAGAGGTGCAGAAAGAAACAAAAGAAGTGCAGAAAGAAGGGACAGAGGTGCAGAAAGAGGCAGGAGGGGTGCAGAAAGAGGCAGGAGGGATGCAGAAAGAGGGAAGAGGGGTGCAGAAAGAGGCAAGAGAGGTGCAGAAAGAGGCAAGAGGGGTGCACAAAGAAGCAAGTGAGGTGCAGAAAGAGGCAGCAGAGGTGCAGAAAGTAGAAGAGATGTGCAGAAAGAGGCAAGAGAAATGCAGAAAAAAAAGAAAGGTGCAGAAAGAAGCAACAGAAATGCAGAAAGAGGCAAGAGAGGCGCAGAAAGAAGCAAGAGTGGCTTGCACAGCATTAGTACCAATTTAACACCCACATTTAGCAATAAGTAACCTAAACAGTCACAGATGAAGTACTTTCATCATGAATGGCAGTCAGCATGTAGACATCTCTCCTGTCTGAAAATTTCCCAGCTAGAAGTTCATCACTAAGCAAGGCACTGCACTGTCCCCACTGAAGATGTTTTACAAACAAGCTCTTGTTGCGGGGCTTCTGCACATACACAGAACTATGCACAGGAAAACAGGACCTCGGTGTGTAGGGGTGTACCAGCCTACCATCTTAGTACCCCAAATCCCATAATCGACTAGCTATAGTGTCTCATTCGTTCTCCTCCAAAATCACGAAGCTACAAATGATTAGACAATCCAGAACACAACACTCCCGACTCTCTCAGGAATCGCAGTAGAAAGACGTACCCTTTCGCTCGCTCACTCATACTTGTCCACACTAAGAATGGTCAGAGTCACTGTTATAGTTCAAAATGTTTATTTTAACTATCGTGCTCAATAATGCAGTATACGAGCCACTACCAGCAGCGAAATGCATAAACTTAGAACAATTAGCATTGTTACAATTCCATAGAACATAAAGGGGGATGTCATCATATACAGACAGTGGAAAAAGGACTATAAGGCCTAACCACCCTTCCCTTGGTAAGGTGAAGTTTATTATATAAAGGAAGATCTCTCGGCTTTGTCAGCAGACCCCATACCTTAGTGCCTAGATGGTAGCTTTACATCATAGGAACAGCATAGCTCTTCTCCCTGGAAAGGACCCTCTCCAAGTGTGTGTCAGAACAACATGCATCCCCGTAATATCAAAGCACGAGCTTCCAGCAGCGCAGCTGTGTTAGCATGTTTTGTCTAGATGCTTTGGACTGACCAGAACAGAATAACAAGGGGCATTGTTTATCAACCTTGCACACCGTGTTCAGACTAAACTCCAGGAACAAGCAGAGAACGCAGAAAGCAGACAGTTCTCATGTGAAAGGCACAAACAGAGTCTTGCAAAACAAAGTCATGTAGTAACGTGCGCAAAAGCAGCATCATGGCAGCAGAGCTCATGCTAACTTAGCAATGTCGACAATGACCCTAATGGCCATATAACACTCTTTAGGGTAACCTTTACGGTTAGAGTGGATTGTGCCGCATGCAACAGTGTCTCTTTGAACAATTCCTTGAACAACTGTTAGGTTTGAAAATCCCATTCCTGCTATGCACTCGTTTCATGCTACATTAGGTTAGCAGTGTGTGGCTAAATAGATGCCATTTGTATTCACGTTATGCAACCCACTGAGTTATCCGGGCAACGTGCAAGCTTTAGTTAGCAAGTGTGACTCCATTTTTTATTTCGTAATCCCTATTAGGCTGTGTCTGAACTAGGCCTCATTATTCGTATTGCTTGCCTCAGCAGAACACTGTATTTAGTTATTATTTTTCTTTTCTGTTCAAGGCTGCTTCCCGAGTTACTAATGAATAGGCCATTCTGCCCTCGCATGCCTATCCGAGTGTGTAGTTCTGCTCCCACATTAGGAGACGCTGAGACTCAGCGCGGTATCCTTGAGTTGCCGATAGCATGTACCCATCTGGCAGGTGTTAGACCATCCTTCTGTGCCTTCTTTGTTCATGTTCGGCCCAGGCCGGTAACTTTCCACCGTGGGTGTGGTTGGGGGATTCTTGGAGGAATGATCATGCATTGCAAGCCGTTGGGGAGCCAGTCCCTCGGCAGACATCTTAGGGTGCAGGTCAGATTGGACTCCTTTGCAGAGTATTGCTAATAAATGCTTGTTTGTATTCTCTTCTGTCTGACCGACTCTTCATTACTTGGGAAGGCATAGCAGGTGGTTGTAAATAACCTGGGTGGCCCCTAAGGGCCACTTCCTTCAGTTGGCGCCCAAACAGGGACCCCGCAAGGTGATCCAGCTCACCCGTAATTGGGTTGCAGGGTCGGGGTTACGTCTGGTCAGTCGGGCGGATCGGGGTACCCCACACAATCGAGATTGGTTCTCGCAGCTGCCCCGCCCGTCTGATCGGGCGACTCCTTGTCTAGTGGTCACCGGCTGGGGTCCTGAGAAGGCGAAACCTTGGAGTTGACCGTTTGGTCCGAAGAGTCGGCAGTGGAGAATAACTTGACTCGACCTGTGTGCACCAAGTGAGTGATTTGATTCTTGGAAAAATGGTGCCATTCTTGAACGGCACGAGCCTACGGGCTGTGTCTTGGTACAGTCTCCGGACTGTCTTGGAGCAGTTTTTGGACTGCCTTGCTTGAACGGCACGAGCCGACGGGCTGTGCCGTGGTACGGTCTTCGGGCCGTTTTGGTTTGAACTTGGTGGGTTTGCGGACCCTTTTAAAGACACAGAGTGTTTGTGAACAGCCTACCAGGCCAACTGGTAATTTGGCCCATTCTTGAAAAGGTCTGGGACTGTTTGCGAACAATCTGCCAGGCCAACTGGAAATTTGGTCAATGTTTGAAAAGGTCTGGGGCTAGAGCCTGTCTTCTTGAACTTGGTACAGTCTCCGGACTGTAGGGAGCGGTCCTCGGACCGTTTTGGTTTGGTTCTTGAACAATATTTGTATTCTTTACTTTTTTTTTTCCTTTCCTTTTATTATTTTGTTTGTTGGTGTTATATTTGTCCGTTGGGGACAGCGCATGTGTCTTATATTTAGATGCCTTGTCTAAGTAAACTAGGGTGTTTTGGATGTCGGTGTTGTTCTACTGAGGCTCGATTGGAAGAGAGCCAGCCTGCGCCTCCGGAGGGTACCCCAAATTTTGATGTATACGTCAAGCACGGTATTGTTCCTATTATGTTTAGCACATTGTGGAATAAATATACGAGGGACAATGCTGAGTTACAATGGCCACTTACTGGCTCGTTTGATGAGCAAAAATTGAATTTCTTGCAGGACAAATTGTTCGCCAAAAAGAGCAGGCAGTCGATGTTTGATTCTCTAAGAGTATGGCAGAAGGAAGCAAAGCAGCGGCGTATGAGAGCAGAGAAAGAGGCCCGGAAGAGACAGACGCAAACTATAACACAGAAAGCAGTGGCCTATGAAAGGGGGCATAGAATGTGCAGATAGAAAGTTTCGATTGCAGACTGATAAATGCTATGTTACTAGAGAGGAAGGTGATGTTTTCGTTGAAGAGCTATTGGATTCTCGCCCTCCTCCACCTTATGCTCCGGAGCGGATACACCCAAGGGTTCCAACATCTCAGTCCCCGGCCCCTGGTGCCGCTCTTCCTAGTATTTCTGCCTCTAGTCAAACTGCTTCGGCCCCAGCCCCGCCTGCTTCCTCTCTGCTCACGCCAGTAACAGGGGCGGGAGCCGCTAGCTGTCCTGTTTCATCTACTGACTCTCTATCTACTGCTACACCCCCTTTCACTCCTACAACACTGTCTCCCTTCATGATGATACCTGTCTCCTCATCTGCTCTTTCTCCCTCAAGTATGACACCCCAAGCACTGCTGAATGGCGAGACCCCTGTGCGTGGGATACTGAAGGGAATTGGGTGGCAGCACGAGACCGTATGGACAAAGTGTTGGTGCGTTCTGCTGTGGGTGATAAGGAAAAGCGAATGGTGGCGAATAAGGTGGCTCAGTGGGCTCGGAACCTGATCTATAGTTTGGAAGATGTGTGGAGTGTGATGAAAGATTATGAGTCCTTCATACAGCAGCATGCTCTTAAGCACATGTCGGCCACGCTAATAGGACTGTGGGAGCAGTGTTTTCAGGGTGTTGCACCGCAGATCATCTATGACATACGAGACAGGGTATATGCTGCAGGTATGGCTCCTAATGAGGTTTTTAGCAATATAACGACATTGGTGGGTTATCGGGGCAGATTGCTCCAAAAGGTTCCGACGATGGTGACCCAGTGCCCCATAAGGGAGGTCCATCCCATTTATCATCCTGAAATACCAGAACTGGGTGACGCCACAAATGCTGTAATTATGCCACGAGTTGATGCTCGGTTCCAGGAACAGTGGATCTATACCCCTTTTGAAGAGGAGTGAGGTAATATCCCTTAAAGCTCAGTTGCCGGACCCTCGGAAAAACCAGACTGCGTACTACAAAGAGTTGACAGAGGCGGCCTCCTCCACTGTGATGACGTTAGCTGATATTGAGTTGTTCTTTGGCTTGTTGGTACCAGTGGATATATGGAGGCAAGTGCATACACAGGATCATGTGGTGAAATTGGGAGGAACATGGGATCAGATCAGGGCGTGGGATAAAGACCGCAAGCCCAGTGACAAGCCGAAGGCGGAGATATTGACTTTACCGGGTCGCCTTATCACCTTTATGCATTCCCTTATCCCGCCGAGACGGGTGGATTGGGACAAGTTGACTGCATGTTGTCAGAAGAAGGACGAGAGTATGTCTGATTTCTTTACTAGGTTTGAAGGAGTGTTTCTCGACTTTAGTGGTCAGGACCTGTCATTGGAAGGTGGTGTCCGGTTGTTTGTCAGCAGGTTTGTTAACAACTTGCTTCCTGAGATTGCGACTAGGTTGCAGTCTTCAGAAAGCACTTGGAGCACCTCTTCCCCATCAGTAATATTGAGAATGGCACAGTACTACGAGCATAGAGAGAATGAAGAGAAGGAGAAAGTGGAGAAAAAGTCAAAAGAATTGAAAAAGAGGGTGTTGCTGCAGCAAGTTGCGAGGAGTAACGGAAGAGGAAGAGGTTCGGGTTCGGCCCAGCGGCTACCCAGGTGTAACAGGGGTGGTTCCTCGAGCACACCTATTGGGCTCAATCAATGTGCATATTGCAAGCAGGAGGGACATTGGCGGAATGAGTGCTCGGAGTTATCGCAGAGAGGTGAGGCCCCGAGAGGCCGGGGGTTTGGAGGACGTGGAAGAGGAGGAGGAGGAGGAGGCCGGGAGGAGACACGATCAGAGAATGCATCATCTAATAGAGCGGGAACTATTTTGACGACCCCCGAGGGAGGCAGTACTATCATGATGACTATGACATGGACGAAGTGACGGGAATGTCTCACAGCTAGGATAGCCAGGGACAGGGCAAGGGACCAGTTCCGGTGCCTGTAGATCAGCGCGGACCCTATGTCACTGCAGATTTACACGGTACGACCGAGAAATTCTTAGTTGATACAGGGGCTATGAATAGCTCTGTTTCCCGTTCACTGGTCCCGGGGGCGGCTCTTTCTGGCCAAAACAATGTTTCAGTGGGTTTCTCAGGCGTGCCGGTTGTCAGCCCCATTTCCAAACCTCTTGCTTTGACTATTGGCCCCTTCACGGTTGATTCACCATTTCTATTAAGGTCAAATTGTGGGGAGAATCTGTTAGGGTTGGATTTGTTAAAAAGGTTGCATGCGACAATTTTTTGTTCTCCAGACGGTGTTTACATGACTATTGGCCTGCAAGTAGCCAATGCCAAACAATGTCTCGCAAAGGATGCCCCCCTCCCCGCTGAGTTTAAAGATGTGCCACGCACACTGTGGGCTACAGGAGATACGGATGTGGGGTTACTTCAGATCCCACCGGTCTCTATACAGATTAAGCACCACGCTGTATTGCCACGTATCCCCCAGTACAAGATATCCCAGGCAGGAGAAAAGGCCTTATTGCAAATAATACAGGATTTTATTAAGTCTGGTGTGGTTGAGGAGACAACGGCGAATGTGTGTAATAGCCCTATTCTTCCTATACTCAAAAAGACACCCTTGGATTCTTCTGATGCTCACCCTGATGTTTACCGCTTCGTAATTGACCTTAGAGAGGTTAACAAAATAGTGGTTCCACAGTACCCTGTGGTTCCAGACAGTACCATGATCTTGACAATGATTCCCCCGTCAGCGAAATTCTTTTCTGTGATCGATTTGAAGAATGCTTTTTTCAGCATTCCAATCCATACAGATAGCAGATATCTGTTTGGATTTGCAATAGCCGGAAGGAGCTTTAGGTTTTGTCGTGCTCCACAAGGCTATACGGAGAGTCCTAGTATCTATAGCCAAGCTTTGAAAGCTCAATTGGATTCTTTGGAACTTCCCCCTGGTAATGTGCTGTTGCAGTACGTTGACGACCTCCTTGTGGCTTCAGACACTGAAGATGGTTGTAAAGAGGCCACCGTTAAATTGCTGTTACATTTGGCATACCATGGACATAAGGTGTCACTTTCGAAATTTCAATATTGTCGACAGGAGGTCACCTATTTAGGTCACCTACTGTCGAAGGAGGGTCGTAGACTAACACCTGAACGCATAGCTGCTATTACTAATGTGCCTGTTCCTAAGACCCAACGCGAGGTACGTGCGTTCATTGGTATAACTTCGTATTGTCGTCATTGGATCCCTAACTATTCCTTACTAACGAAACCCCTCCTTTACCTGACCACTAAAGACGTGCATGAACCCTTGCCTTGGACATCTGCATGCCGGCAAGCTTTCGAGCAATTAAAGGTTGCTCCTGTGCTTGGTACTCCTGATTACCAGAAGCCTTTTGTGATCTATGTACATGAGGCGGACGGTTGCGCGCTTTCTGCTCTAACACAGGGTTTCGGTGGTAAACAGAGACCCTGCGTGTATTTCTCTGCTATTCTTGATAACGTTGCCAGAGCTCTCCTGAGCTGCCTGAGGGCTGCCGCGGCGGTGGCAGTTTCTATCAAACAATCGGCAGGGCTCGTCCTTGATACGGATCTCACAGTAATGGTACCTCATGCTGTGGACACATTGTTGAATAAGACAAAGACACAGCACCTTACTAGTGCTCGTTTGACTGGATATAAATTAACTTTGTTTGCTCCGCACATTACCATCAAACGATGTGCTACTCTGAACCCAGCCACGTTACTACCCATCCCTTCGGAAGAAAAGGACAATGATGTCCATGATTGTTTATTTCGGACTGAGGAAGAAACAAAGGGACGGGTAGACCTGACTGATGTTCCCTTATCTGACCCCCAAGGGGAACTATATGTCGATGGCTCTTGTTTCAAACTACCAGATGGCACTACCACTGCAGCTTATGCAATCACAACGTTACACACTGTAGTTGAGACATCCTGTATCCCATACCAATCGGCCCAGGCTGCAGAGTTGGTTGCCCTCCTTAGGGCTTGCGAGTTGAGTGAGGGACTGACTGTCAATGTCTACACCGACAGCCAGTACACCTTTGGGGTGGCCCATAATTTTGGGCACCTCTGGGCGGAGAGAGGGTTCTTGACCTCGCATGGGTTGCGAATACAGCATGGTCCATTGATACATAGACTGTTGTCAGCACTGACACTTCCTGATAAGTTGGCAATAATAAAATGTAGCGCTCACAAAGCAGTAACAGACGATGTTGGAAGGGGAAATGCTTTTGCAGATCAGACAGCTAAGGAGACAGCTAGATCGAAGATGAAAAAGATGTTTGTGGCAGGTTCCACTAGGTGGGTTCCAGACAATGGAATATTCAAGGACACATTAGAAAATGTCAGGGAAATACAGAGCGAGGCGACAGTAGATGAACTGGCAGTATGGGAGGAGAGGACAGGGCATTTGAATGAGGATGGGTGTTGGACTGACTTGTCTGGGAAACAGAGATGGTTGCTGCCTAATGCCTATGTGCTCCCTGTTGTTACCATGGCCCATGGCCCAGCACACATCAGTGCCAAAGGAATATGTAAGCTACTGGACCCAGTATGGCGAAACGATAATATCCCTAAGGTAGCCACACACCTAGTGAAACACTGAATCATTTGTCTGAAACATAATCCTGGGAAAGGTACTCCTACACCCGCAGGTAATTTTGCACCGTCTTCCTTCCCTTTCGAGGTTCTCCAGATGGATTTCATCGAAATGGAACGAGTTAACAATTTGAAGTATGTGCTGGTAGTGATTTGTGCATTCAGTAAATGGGTTGAGGCTTACCCCACTAAGGAGAATACGGCTATGGCCACGGCGTAGGCTCTCTTAAAAGAGTTCTTTCCGCGCTATGGATTGCCACGTGTGATCTGGAGTGACAACGGAAGTCACTTCAATTCAAAAGTGATTGAATTGGTGTGTAAAGGCTTGCATATTAGACAGAAGTTTCATGCAGCGAACCACCCCCAGTCAGCAGGCTTGGTTGACAAGTACAATGGTACTCTCAAATTGAAGTTAGCGAAGATTCAAGAAAGCACAGGACTGCAATGGCCCGATGCTCTACCTTTGGCTTTGTTATCTATCAGAGTGACAGCGCATTCTAGAACAGGGTTGTCCCCGTACGAGATGGTCTTTGGGCACCCCGCCAACGTCTGGGGTGTCCCAAGACCCAAGCGCTTTTCCGAGATAGAGTACCCCCTACTTGTGGACTATTTGTATGAGTTAACTAAAGATCTCCATTCTGTCCACCAACAGGTTCAAACTACGCTGCAACCAGTACCAGAGGGGCCCGGGCATCAGCTACAGCCCGGGGATTTCGTGTTTGTGAAGAATTTTCAGCGAAAGAGCTGCCTGGAGCCTCGGTGGAAGGGGCCACTCTTGGTCCTGCTCGCCACCCGCACCGCAGTAAAGCTTGAAGGCCGGAAACACTGGGTACACGGATCGCACGTCAAGAGGATCCCTCTCCCACTTCCGTATGACCAGTGGGTCCTCGACGGCATTGCTGACCAGGAAGGGGAGCGAGTATCCCGTTTCGTTCCCTTCTCTGATGCCCGACTGAGGTGGGCGCAGACAGACGAAGAAAGCGACGCAGCCTTACTTGAGGCGGTCCCTCCAGAGATAAGGGCTGCCCCGGATGCTCCCGCTTCTGGTGCACAGACACCTGAGTCTCAATGCCCCGCTGAGCCTGAATTTCTTACCCTTTTTGTTGATGAAGAAGTGCCTGGGGTTGCCAGGTACAACCTGCGGCCCCGACGGAAGGACAGTGCACCAGTAGGGCAGTCCAGGAGTTAGGGAAGGACTCGAGCTTAGGGCGTAGGTGCTTTTGTATTTCGTAAACCCTATTAGGCTGTGTCTGAACTAGGCCTCATTATTTGTATTGCTTGCCTCAGCAGAACACTGTATTTAGTTATTATTTTTCTTTTCAGTTCAAGGCTGCTTCCCGACTTACTAATGAATAGGCCATTCTGCCCTCGCATGCCTATCCGAGTGTGTAGTTCTGCTCCCACATTAGGAGACGCTGAGACTCAGCGCGGTAACCTTGAGTCGCCGATAGCATGTACCCATCTGACAGGTGGTAGCCCATCCTTCTGTGCCTTCTTTGTTCATGTTCGGCCCAGGCCGGTAACTTTCCACTGTGGGCGTGGTTGGGGGATTCTTGGAGGAATGATCATGCATTGCAGGCCGTTGGGGAGCCAGTCCCTCAGCAGACATCTTAGGGTGCAGGTCAGATTGGACTCCTCTACCAGAGTATTGCTAATAAATGCTTGTTTGTATTCTCTACTGTCTGACCTACTCTACATTACTTGGGAAGGAATAGCAGGTGGTTGTAAATAACCCGGGTGGCCCCTAAGGGCCACTTCCTTCATAACTATACACCAGTATAGAAGTTATTTATGTATAAATGGTGCCCTTTGTTAAAATGTCCTCTACCAAGCTTCCACACAACTTTCTCACTGACTCCAAAAGTGAACGGACAACTAGGGGGCTGAATCAAAAAGGGGAAGATTTTAAGGGGAGTATATATATATATATATATATATATATATATATATATATATATATATATATATATATATATATGAAACACCACAATCCCGTCACTCCAACTCCTCGGATAATCAGGTACAGACCACACCGTGCTGTAAGTTCATAAAGTGCTCTTTATTGCGTGAAGAACAGCATGACGCGTTTCGGCCGTGTTACCACGGCCTTGATCACATGACACGCTAGGACCGTTTACAACCTATATAGTGACGTCAATTAGCCAATACCCTCTCAGCCTATTACAGTATACCATGAGACTAAACAACATACTGCATAGATCGGGAGAAATACATTTAACAGAAAAGACAGACTATCTTTGAGTGATATGCAAATACATACTGCTGTGTATTGAATTAATTTACACAATCTAAACGAATCCACTGCAGTGGACAATCATTATTCAAAGAATTCTCCCAGATCAAAAAACATTGTACTCTGTAATGTAAAAAGCGGTAAAAAATAGGCTGATATAGTGAAATATTCCAAAAATAGTGCAAGTGCAAAATGTAAAAAAAAAAAATTTGTCCAAAAGGGATTTTACATCTTTCACAAGGCCGCTATTAATATCATAGTCGGACCATGGGTAATAAAATACATGTGATAAATTGAGGGAGACCGTAGCGGTTTAGCCCATATGTAACTATATATCTTCACACCTGATAGATGATAAGTACGTTTAAAAAAAATGGGGGTATACTCCAATTGCCTCTCACCAATAAACCTACACCATGAATGGATGATACCCGCTGCCTCAAATCAATTGCTATAGATGCATCATCATATTAAACAGTAGTCTAAATCCCATAATTACAATATCACCCGTCATCACTGACTCGTTATTAGTGACAGTATATTACCTCCTCAAGCGGTCGCCAGTAGGTAGTTATAGTTAGGACCTAGTTTCCATAGGAAAAGTGTTTTATGAGTTGCCAATATCTTTGGTGCCGTTTGACGAATCTTCGCAAATTTTTTAAAACTAATGGGGCGCTCCGGTCAGCTCCTGTCTTGAAAGTTTCGGGATGATTCGTCAAGCGGGAGCCGAGGAAAAAGGGGGGACCCAAAACGCGTTTTCTCCATGTTAATTTACATAGTAATTTTGAAACAGGTATCTGAGCACCGAGGAGGGTTCGTGAACCCTCCCGGGCACGAGCTTCACTCTGATTGGCTGTCAACACTCCAAACCAGGAAGTGTTGGCAGCCATCTTACCATCTTACCTCAAATCAATTGCTATAGATGCATCATCATATTAAACAGTAGTCTAAATCCCATAATTACAATATCACCCGTCATCACTGACTCGTTATTAGTGACAGTATATTACCTCCTCAAGCGGTCGCCAGTAGGTAGTTATAGTTAGGACCTAGTTTCCATAGGAAAAGTGTTTTATGAGTTGCCAATATCTTTGGTGCCGTTTGACGAATCTTCGCAAATTTTTTAAAACTAATGGGGCGCTCCGGTCAGCTCCTGTCTTGAAAGTTTCGGGATGATTCGTCAAGCGGGAGCCGAGGAAAAGGGGGGACCCAAAACGCGTTTTCTCCATGTTAATTTACATAGTAATTTTGAAACAGGTATCTGAGCACCGAGGAGGGTTCGTGAACCCTCCCGGGCACGAGCTTCACTCTGATTGGCTGTCAACACTCCAAACCAGGAAGTGTTGGCAGCCATCTTACCGAGTCACAAGAAATCAGTAGAAAAAAAGGTGAAAAACAAGAAAAGGGGGCAGGGTAGAAACACCTTGACCCCCTAGGCCTGCTCAGGGCGTCCCACAGAGACCCCCTGGGCCAAAAAAAGCATTTTTTTTTTTTTAAACAGCAGAATTTGTGCTGGGTGCACGAATCCTGCCGAGAAAATAAAACAAAAATGAAACGCGGGCTTCCGCGCTTCGTTTGTTCTAAGCCCCCAGGTGGGCCAGGTCCCGGGGGCAATGCCAATTTATATAGCGGGTGCCCGCGGGGGCCCCGCAGCCCCGGGGACTGCCACGTCCCCGGGGCTTTATAATTTATTCGCAGGGGGCACAAGGCCCCCCCGCAGCCCCGGGGACCGACACCTCCTCGGGGCTTTATGAAAATACGATGGGGGGGACTCACAGGCCCCCCCAAGCCCCGGGGACCGCCACCTCCCTGGGGCTAAAATAAATACTGTGTGTGGGGGGGCTCTAGCCCCCCCACACTGCCCCGGGGACCACCAACTCCCCGGGGCACTGTTTATTTAAATTCGGGTGTCCGTTACGGATACCCGGCCCCGGGGACCACCACCTCCCCGGGGCCCTGTCATAGCAAACTCTGCTTTGGTTTTTGGACGCGAGAGCAGCAAACCTGCTCTCGCATCCAAAAACCAAAGCAGATTGCTTTTGCACAAGGGGAGCTGCATGTGCAAAAGCAATGCCGGCCCCCGCAGGAGGCAGGAAGCCGGCGAGACCATGGAGGCACTGGGGCTCCCCCCATGGTCCCCATGCTAAGGGCTGGCCCCGGGGATGGGGTCCCCAGGGCCAGAAGTGGCCCAGGGGAGGGGGGCCCCGTGGACCCCTCCCGAATAAAAAAAATAAATAAATAAAAAAAGAGGCCAGGCCCTGGGGGATGGGGTCCCCGGGGCCAATAGTGGCCTAGGTAAGGGGGGCCACGTGGCCCCACTTCCCTATAAATACATTAAAAACAAGGCTGGCTATGCTCTGGGGGATGGGGTCCCCGGGGCCAAAATTGGCCTCGGGAGGGGGGCCGCAGCAACCCCTTCCCGTTTTTTTATTTTTATTTTTTAAAAAGGGGTCAGGCCCTGGGGGATGGGGGATGGGGTCCCCAGGGCCCCAAAAATAGTAAAAGAAGGGGGGCCACACAGCCCCCTTCTAAAAAAAAAAATTTTTAAATGCCGGCTTCTCGTCGGAGGCCCCGCCCCCTCCCTGCACCACTCTGCAAACGCGCCCCCTGGCGCGTTGTAAGTTGGGAAATTAAGTCCCCATGAATACTGAGGGTCCCTGGGGGCCAACTATCCCACCAGGTACCTCCAGTAAGCGCCACAGAGCTCGATTGCAGAGAGGTGGTCCAAGGCCACGCTCCTTTTCACACCACTCTGCAAACGCGCCTCTTGGCGCACTGCTGGTGGGGCGATGAGGTCCTCTTGTGTCCTGAGGACCTCAGGACACAAGTGGACTTCATCCCCCGAGCAGCAGTGTGCCAGGAGGTGCGTTTGTAGAGTGGTGTAAAAAGAGGGTGTGGCCTCGGACCACTCTCAGCAATCCAGCTGTGTGGGGCTTACTGGAGGTACCTGGTGGGCTAGTTGGCCCCCAGGGACCCTCAGTATTCAAGGGGACTTAATCCCTCAACTTAGAACGCGCCAGGGGGCGCATTTGCAGATTGGTGGAGAAAGGGGGTGTGGCCTGTGTCCACCTCTCAGCAATCCCACTGTGTGGGGCTTACTGGAGGTAAGAGGTAGGCTAGTTGGCCCCTAAAGGACCTCCAGCAGCGAAGGAGACTTCAATCCCCATCCAAGAGTGCGCCAGGGAGCGCGTTTGCAGAGTGCTGGGCAAAGGGGGCGTGGCCTGTTATGAGAACTTAGCAATCCTGCTGTGTGGTACTTACTGGAAGTAATAGGAGGGGTAGTTGGCCCCCAAGGATGTCCTTGGGGGCCAAGTACCCCTCTTGTTACCTCCAATAAGTCCCACACAGTAGGATTGCTAAGATGTCTTTGGAGGCCATGCCCCCTTTCTCCACCACTCTGCAAACACGCCTCCGGGCAGACTGCAGGATGGGGGTTGAAGTCTACTTTACTCCTGAGGGACTTTGGGGGCCAAGAAGCCCTCCTGGTACCTCCTGTAAGTCCTACGCAGCGGAATTCTTGAGCGCTGGTCGGAAGCCCAGCACCCTTTCTCTACCACTCTGCAAACGCGACTACTACTTAAAGTAGCATGTTTCTGCACCTCTGACTTAGAGGTAGTTTTAATCCCCCTGCCCTATTATATACCAGGCAGTTCGGGCTGGACTGTTCCCATGAGGTACAGGGTCAGACTGATTTGCATATGGCCATGTCTGAACTGGGGTGGTGGAGTGAGCTAAAGAATGATGATGGATTAAACCCAGATCAGTTGACTGGGGGTGAGTGTTTGATTTGCTCTAACGCTCCGTCCATCATCCCCTTTGGTATCGCTTTGTTCGCCCTAAGTTGGCAGGGTATGCCCAGACGTGGGTCCCTTGCTCACTTTGCCACTGGATTCAAGATAGCCTGGCTGATGAGGGTTTTGAACCCAAAACCGGTCCCAGGATGCTTGTTTCCGGTCCAGGGAAGACATGGCTTGGCAGTTCGGGCTGGACTGTTCCCATGAGGCACAGGGTCAGACTGATTTGCATATGGCCATGTCTGAACTGGGGTGGTGGAGAGAGCTAAAGAATGATGATGGATTAAACCCAGATCAGTTGACTGGGGGTGAGTGTTTGATTTGCTCTAACGCTCCGTCCATCATCCCCTTTGGTATCGCTTTGTTCGCCCTAAGTTGGCAGCGTATGCCCAGACGTGGGTCCCTTGCTCACTTTGCCACTGGACTCAAGATAGCCTGGCTGATGAGGGTTTTGAACCCGAAACCGGTCCCAGGATGCTTGTTTCCGGTCCAGGAAAGACATGGCTTGGCAGTTCGGGCTGGACTGTTCCCATGAGGCACAGGGTCAGACTGATTTGCATATGGCCATGTCTGAACTGGGGTGGTGGAGTGAGCTAAAGAATGATGATGGATTAAACCCAGATCAGTTGACTGGGGGTGAGTGTTTGATTTGCTCTAACGCTCCGTCCATCATCCCCTTTGGTATCGCTTTGTTCGCCCTAAGTTGGCAGGGTATGCCCAGAAGTGGGTCCCTTGCTCACTTTGCCACTGGACTCAAGATAGCCTGGCTGATGAGGGTTTTGAACCCGAAACCGGTCCCAGGATGCTTGTTTCCGGTCCAGGGAAGACATGGCTTGGCAGTTCGGGCTGGACTGTTCCCATGAGGCACAGGGTCAGACTGATTTGCATATGGCCATGTCTGAACTGGGGTGGTGGAGTGAGCTAAAGAATGATGATGGTTTAAACCCAGATCAGTTGACTGGGGGTGAGTGTTTAATTTGCTCTAACGCTCCGTCCATCATCCCCTTTGGTATCGCTTTGTTCGTCCTAAGTTGGCAGGGTATGCCCAGACGTGGGTCCCTTGCTCACTTTGCCACTGGATTCAAGATAGCCTGGCTGATGAGGGTTTTGAACCCGAAACCGGTCCCAGGATGCTTGTTTCCGGTCCAGGGAAGACATGGCTTGGCAGTTCGGGCTGGACTGTTCCCATGAGGCACAGGGTCAGACTGATTTGCATATGGCCATGTCTGAACTGGGGTGGTGGAGTGAGCTAAAGAATGATGATGGATTAAACCCAGATCAGTTGACTGGGGGTGAGTGTTTGATTTGCTCTAACGCTCCGTCCATCATCCCCTTTGGTATCGCTTGTTCGCCCTAAGTTGGCAGGGTATGCCCAGACGTGGGTCCCTTGCTCACTTTGCCACTGGATTCAAGATAGCCTGGCTGATGAGGGTTTTGAACCCGAAACCGGTCCCAGGATGCTTGTTTCCGGTCCAGGGAAGACATGGCTTGGCAGTTCGGGCTGGACTGTTCCCATGAGGCACAGGGTCAGACTGATTTGCATATGGCCATGTCTGAACTGGGGTGGTGGAGTGAGCTAAAGAATGATGATGGATTAAACCCAGATCAGTTGACTGGGGTGAGTGTTTGATTTGCTCTAACGCTCCGTCCATCATCCCCTTTGGTATCGCTTTGTTCGCCCTAAGTTGGCAGGGTATGCCCAGACGTGGGTCCCTTGCTCACTTTGCCACTGGATTCAAGATAGCCTGGCTGATGAGGGTTTTGAACCCGGAACCGGTCCCAGGATGCTTGTTTCCGGTCCAGGGAAGACATGGCTTGGCAGTTCGGGCTGGACTGTTCCCATGAGGCACAGGGTCAGACTGATTTGCATATGGCCATGTCTGAACTGGGGTGGTGGAGTGAGCTAAAGAATGATGATGGATTAAACCCAGATCAGTTGACTGGGGGTGAGTGTTTGATTTGCTCTAACGCTCCGTCCATCATCCCCTTTGGAATCGCTTTGTTCGCCCTAAGTTGGCAGGGTATGCCCAGACGTGGGTCCCTTGCTCACTTTGCCACTGGATTCAAGATAGCCTGGCTGATGAGTGTTTTGAACCCGAAACCGGTGCCAGGATGCTTGTTTCCGGTCCAAGGAAGACATGGCTTGGCAGTTCGGGCTGGACTGTTCCCATGAGGCACAGGGTCAGACTGATTTGCATATGGCCATGTCTGAACTGGGGTGGTGGAGTGAGCTAAAGAATGATGATGGATTAAACCCAGATCAGTTGACTGGGGGTGAGTGTTTGATTTGCTCTAACGCTCCGTCCATCATCCCCTTTGGTATCGCTTTGTTCGCCCTAAGTTGGCAGGGTATGCCCAGACGTTGGTCCCTTGCTCACTTTGCCACTGGATTCAAGATAGCCTGGCTGATGAGGGTTTTGAACCCGAAACCGGTCCCAGGATGCTTGTTTCCGGTCCAGGGAAGACATGGCTTGGCAGTTCGGGCTGGACTGTTCCCATGAGGCACAGGGTCAGACTGATTTGCATATGGCCATGTCTGAACTGGGGTGGTGGAGTGAGCTAAAGAATGATGATGGATTAAACCCAGATCAGTTGACTGGGGGTGAGTGTTTGATTTGCTCTAACGCTCCGTCCATCATCCCCTTTGGTATCGCTCTATTATATACCGGGCCTTACAGGGGAGGTCATATCTATAGTGTACTCTATTGTATGTAGTTGTTTTCACTGTATTCTAAGGGGCATATTTACAAGCCCTTGCGCCATTTTGCGCCGCCGTTGCGTCACTTCTGTGACGCAGCGGCGGCGTAAAGCCAGCGCCATGCTGCGGGTATTTACAACGTGACGCATCTAGGGAGATGCGTCACGTTGTAAAGCCCTGCGCCACATGAAACCTGCGTCAGGTTTCATGTGGGCGTTCTGGCGCAGGGGGCGTTCCGGCGCAGGAACGCTCGGAAAGTGGCTGAGTGAAATCTACAAGATTTCACTCAGTCACTTTTCCGACCCCGCTGCATCAAAACCTTGCGCCTGCTTGAAGCAGGCGTAAGGCTTGACGCACCATGTTAGACATGGGCATGGTTGGCACAGTGCTGGAGCTGCGTCGCGCCCGCGACACAACTCCAGCACTGCGCTAACGTTACGGCAGCAGATGCGACACGCATCTGCATTTCCTGCGCCATGATGCGCCGCATTGTAAATGCGGCGCATCCGTGGTGGCGCAAGGATTGAGATGCGTGTCGCACGTTTCCTGGCGCATCCCTGCTGATTTGCAGGGATGCGCCAGGAAACGTAAATATGCCCCTCAGTGTCTTTTAGCCTAGCACTGGCTCCGGGCCTGGTTAGTCAGAGTCAGTTACCACCAGTACCAGTCAGCAAAAAGTTGGGGCACAGGATTACTTTGCAACAAGGCCTCTTTCTGCACCTCTGTTGGTTCTTTCTGCATATCTCTTGCTTCTTTCTGCACTTTTCTTCGTCTTTCTGGACTTCTGTTGCCTCTTTCTGCATTTCTCTTGCTTCTTTCTGAGCCTTTCTTCCTCTTTCTGCACATGTCCTACCTCTGTAGGCATAGTTAGAAATTAGCATTTAAAAAACCTTTGAAATTCACTGAAAAACCTTAGGTTTCAGGGACGTTATAGTTAGAAATTCGCATTTAAAAACCTTTGAATTTCATTGAAAAAACCATAGGTTTTAGGGACGTTATAGTTAGAAATTAGCATTTAAAAACCTTTGAAATTCACTGAAAATAACATAGGTTTCAGGGACTTTACAGTTAGAAATTAGCCTTTAAAAAACCATAGAAATTCACTGAAAAAACCATAGGTTTCAGGGACGTTATAGTTAGTTGGACATTTCACTCGTACAAAACCAGAGAAATTTGGCCGTTATAGTTAGTTGAGCTAACTATAACTCGCGCCCCGCAATGCACTGCTGATGACGTCACATATTACATCATTCATGACATGGTCAGTGACATCACTGATGACATCACTGATGACATCACTGATGACATCATCCAGTGACTATGTGTTTCTGTAAAGTTTAAACATGTTTTATATATATATATATGCCAAGGTGTATTGAAGAATGAGTGGGTGTATAAGTGTCTGAATGGATGATTTAGTAGGTGCGTGACTGACTGTATAAGTGAGTGATTAATCGTGTCTTACTGAATGCATGGGTTAGTGACTAAACTGTATCGATATCTGGTGGCCAAGGAGGATTCGCGAACCCTCCCCAGCACGAGTTTCATTTTGATTGGCTGTCAACACTCCAAACCAAGAAGTGTTGGCAGCCATCTTGTGACTCGGTAAAACTGAGTCACAAGAAAAAAGGATAAAAAAGAACAAAAAACAAGAAAAGGGGGCAGGGTAGAAACACCCTGAACCCCTAGGCCTGCTCAGGGGGTCCCACAGGCCCTCCTGGTACCTCCTGTAAGTCCAACACAGCGGAATTAGCACAGAGGCTAAGCAGGAGGACTATGATGCTGCATAGAATTGGGGACTGGAGGGCAGGAGGAGTGGGCAGGGATATCGAGCTAAATGGAAGGCAGTGGCAGCACATCGGACCATGCATGGCAGGAGGGAGGGGCTGGTGCATGGATTCTGACAACAGAGGGTAGGGAGGAGTTGGATGGGGCAGCAAGCTAACTGTTTAGGGCAGGCACAGAAAGGGCAGTGTCAGAACAATGGCTACACACAGCTGTAATGAGGGAGCAGGGTCTTGCACATGGACAATGGATGGTAAGGAGGAGGGGGGCAGGAGCAGGAAGCTTGGGTGGGGGCAGCACAATGCCAGGCCAGGCACTGCATTTAACC
The DNA here is from genome assembly GCA_963921515.1 of Calotriton arnoldi. Taxonomy (NCBI): domain Eukaryota; kingdom Metazoa; phylum Chordata; class Amphibia; order Caudata; family Salamandridae; genus Calotriton; species Calotriton arnoldi. The sequence goes on from CAWUFW010005893.1 coordinate 58,635, forward strand.
CCACCCTGGCGGGCACTTTCTTGTATTCTGCTGGGGAGGGCAGATCAGCCATTTTTAGGCTGATCTGCCCTCGGGGGGTGAAAGCCTACTAGACCACCAGGGCTTGTTTTGTTGCTGGGGGAGCAACCCCTTGGGGAGCATTTTTTTGTATTCCACCGCCCCAGAGGTGGATCAGCCATTTTTAGGCCTATCTGCCCTCTGGGGGGCGTGGAAGCTACTACACATCAGGGATTTCACACAATTAGTAGAATCCAGGGAGTGTCCCCTTAGGCAAGGGTTGCTCCCCTTTATTTTGGGCACATATTTTGGCCATTTCTGCCCCCAAACCAGCCATACGTTTAGAAACTCACTAGACACCAGGGATAAAAGCGCAATTCAGGGAGCTTCCTTTTATTTTGAGCACATATTTTGCCCGTTTCTGCTCCCCTTGGGGGCAGATTGGTGATATTTTTAGTCCTAACCACTAGACATCAGAAAAAGTTTCTGTGTGTGTGTGAACTGGAGTTCGGGTGATGGTCTGTGTGTACTGCCATTTGGCTGGCTGTGTGTGTACTGGCATTTGGCTGGTGGTGTGTGTGGACTTGCCCTTGGCTGGCAGTGTTAGTGGACTAGCACTTGGCTGGCAGTGTATGTAGACAAGTGATTGCCTGGCAGTGTGTGTAGACTAGTGCTTTCCTGGCGGTGAATGTCGAATGGCTTCTGGTTGACGGTGTGTGTTGACTGACTTCTGGCTGTTGATGATTGTGGCTGGCATTTGGATGGTGATCAGCAGACTTCATAGTGTTTTATAATTTTAACTGTTTTATTTCTTGTCATCATTTGCATTTGCGATCCTAATATTTTATTTCTCCTTTGTATTCTAGTGCAAAGCTTTTGATTTCCTTTCCTGCAACTCTTGCTTGCGGTTTTGTCACTGGTATATATGCAGTTTATGTAGTTGCATGTGTTTGGTAAGAAACACTTTTTTGTACTGTTTACTTAAATGAGTATCATTGCCCTGCATGAATGCACTTTTTGTAAGTTGTGTAATAATAGCAGCATATTTAGCTTCTGTTTTACTTTTATTGCGTGGCAAATTCTCCTTGGATTTGAGCAAGATGGGTACTGTGTTGTCTTTTGTGTAATTTTCTTTTGTTTTTCTTACTAGTGGGATATTTTTGGTGCTTGCAGTGTCTGTGCAGAGTAGGTGCAGGTGATCCACAGTCTAGCTCTCTCTGACAAGTGAGTAGTATAGTTGTTGAGTATATAGGTCTTTGTGTGCTTTGTATTGATTGCGTTTTCCTTCCAGATTATTGTATGCCAGTAGCTTTACTTCCAGTTTGATAAGGTCACAGTTTGTATATTACTTTTATTTTACACAGTGTTGATTAATGTTGACTTATTTGTTATGTTATTTTTATTAGTAAGGATTATGGGTAGCCGCAGGATACCCGCTCAGCAGGTTGTTAGCTTGCTTTTCGAATCTTCCTCTGACCATGTTTCTGAGACTGACTCTTGATCAGAGTCAGAGGAGAAAGTCCAAAATTCAGGCAGTGAGTTTTCTGTCTGAGAGCAATCATGTGATGATGAAGCCACTCTCAGTGCGGGGGAAATGCCTTTTTTAGAGGAGACCACTGATATGCCGATAGTGCAGCAAGAGGCATCTGGATTGCAGCCTGGGGCTGAAAGACTTTCCATCTGAAGTGCCGAACTCTGGGTTGCCCCAAACATGGTGCAGCCGATGTTGCCTACCTTTAGTGGGCTCTTAGGTTGTAGAGTCAATACTGAAAACTTTTTGAGTATACATTTCTTTCAGTTGTTTATGAACAATGTATTTTTGGATGAGATTATTGAACAGACTAATTTGTATGATGAACAGTATTTAAGGGACAACAGTGCCAAACTTCAGCCCCACTCTAGGGCTACTCAGTGAACTCCCGCAAATATGGTTGAGCTGAAGAAGTTCTGGGGTTTATCTTTTTTGATGGGATTGATAAGGAAGCCGTTGCTTGCTTCATATTGGTCTACTAGTCCCTTGATGGCAACCACTATATTTCCTGCAACCATGAGATGTGATCAGTATTTGCTTCTGCTTCGGATGCTGCATTTTGTTGATAATGCCTCACCCTATGTGACTGTCTCTTCAAGATTCGACCTGTCCCTGATCAGTTTGTAGATCACTTTTCGGAAATCTATGTTCCAGGCAAAGAAATAGCTGCAGATGAGTATTTGGTCCTGTTCAAGGGCCATTTGTTTTTTAGGCAGTACATTCCTAGAAAGAGGACGCGTTATGGAATTAAGATATATTTCCTATCTGAGAGTAGTACTGAATATGTCTATAATTTCAGGGTATACGCTGGCAAGGATTCCACTATTGCCCCCCCTAGTTGTCTGCTCACTTTTGGAGCGAGTGAGAAAGTTGTGTGGAAACTTGGTAGAGGACTTTTTAACAAAGGGTACCATTTATACATAAATAACTTCTATTCTGGTGTATAGTTGTTCAAGGAATTGTTCAAAGTGGACACTGTTGCATGTGGCACAATCCACTCTAACAGTAAAGGTTACCCTAAAGAGCTTGTTTGTAAAAACTCTTCAGCGGGGACAGTGCAGTGCCTTGCGTAATGATGAACTTCTAGCTGGGAAATTTCCAGACAGGAGAGATGTCTACATGCTGACTGCCATTCATGATGAAAGTACTTCATGTGTGACTGTTTAGGTTCAGGTTGCTGAAGTGCACAAACCTGTGTGCATTTTGGACTATATTAAGCACATGGGTGGTGTAGATAGAATAGATCAGAGGTTTCGAGCCTTACTAGAGTAGATCAGAGGTTTCAAGCCTTACAGGGCTGTTTGTAAGTCATAAATTTGGTATAAGAAGTTGGCTGTCCATCTTTTTCATTTAGCAACCTTCAATACTTTTGTTGTACTCAAGAAGTGTTCTCCAGATTCAACGATGACTTTTGTTCAGTTTCAGCAGGCTGTGATAGGCAGCCTTGTTGTAGTGGAGCAGGCAAGTGTTCCTAAAGTTGGAGTGGTGGAGGATGTGGTAGATTGAAAGATCGCCACTTTCCTGATTACATTCCTCTCACGCCCCAAAAAATATTTCCCTGTAGGAGATGTAGGGGCATATTAGCAAGAACGGCATTAAAATTATCGCCGCTTTAGCGGCAGGAAACTGCTTGATAATATGCCCTTGAGAATACCAATAGAAGCCCATGTTCTGCTGTGATCCTGGGCTTCTATTGGAATTCTCAAGGGTATATTATCAAGCCCATTATCGCCGCTTTAGCAGCAGTTTCCTGCCGCTAAAGCGGCGATAATTTTAATGCCGTTCTTGCTAATATGCCCCGTAGAGTCTGTGTCTAAAAAGACGTGCGGAAGGAGATTTGTATGGACTGCCCCTAGTGTCCTTCTAAGCCTGGGATATGTGTGCCCGCATGTTTTAAATTGTACCACACGCAACAGAATTATTGGGAGCAACCGTGAGCGAAAAAGCGTACTGAGCGGTTTGTTTCATTTTATATTTTTGTTCAGTTTCAAGGTTGGCAGTAGTTTGATGTATTTAGTTATACCTGTTGAGTTTGAGGTCATAGTTGTTTTTTATCTTCTTCAAATAGGGTTGTGTTTTTTTCTGTTAGAGAAAATGTGTTGGCGGTGTGTGTGGACTGGTGTCGGGCTAGTGGTGTGTGTGGACTGGTGCTTGGATGGCGGTGCGTGTGGACTGGTACTTGGCTGGCGGTGTGCATGGACTAATGCTTAGCTGGTGGTATGCGTGGACTGGCGCTTGGCTGGTGGTGTGCATGGACTGGCGCTTTGCTGGTGGTGTATGTAAGCTGGCATTTGGTTGGTGGTGTGTGTAGTGACTTGCTGCAGGTCACTATACACACATTGACAGCTAAACACCAGTCCACACAATCCGCCAGCCGGTGGGGTTGCTGTGTCAGTCATGTGGACGTATGAAAGTGATAGGCCCTTGATTGGCACTGTCTGTCGATGTGAGTGTTGTAATGTGCTGGGCCCGCGGCTGGCGGTGTGAATGGGTTTTGTGTGTGTCACACATGAAAGGTGTTTGAATGGCTTACAAAGCGGTTGGTTCCTTGCCACATCTTTACAGCTCACAAGCTGTGAGTCATTGGTTCAGTTTTTTTAACATTCAATTATTAACAGAGTATTTCATTTTTGTGAAATCTATTGTTAATAAAATTTGCATTTTGAACCTTTCACTCACCCTCGTGGCAAATCCAACCAGTATGTGTGTGTACTTGAGGAATTATAGTTGTGCAGTAATATTTGTCTTTTCAAAATTTCTCTGCCAAAGGTGTATATTGTCTATAGGGAAAATCTACCAACTCTAGATATTTTTGTATAGTAGGCAGCCAGGGGAGTACAGGGTGGTGTGCCTCTTGTGGATCCAATCAAGTTTTCTTAGCCCCATTGCCCTGCAAACCTCAAAATGTGACTAAAATCACACATTTTCCCTGCAGTTGTGTGCCATAGTCTTCCAGAATCAGAAGGAAATCACAAATTTCCTGCCACCAAGCATTCACCCAGGTCTCCTGATAAAAATGCTACCTCACTTGTGTGGGTGTCCCAAGTGCCCAAAACAGGGAAGGGCCCAAAATGCATTGTGGAGACATCAAAACTATCTGTCACAAAACAACCTCTTTTTGCAAGGGAGGCACCTGCATTTTTGGTACCCGGCTCGGTGGACATCTAGGGAAACCTACCAAACCTAGACATTTCTGAAAACAAGACATCCAGGGGAGTCCAGGGAGGTGTGGCTTGTGTGGATCCCTAATGTTTTCTTACTCAGAATCCCATGCAAACCTCAAATTTTGCTAAAAATTCAAATTTTCCTCACATTTCTGTGGAGGAAGGTTGTGGTCTCACTGGGCCGGCACAGATTTCCTACCACCCAGTGTTCCCCCAGGTCTCCTGATAAACATGCTACCTCACTTGTGTGGATGGGCCAAGTGTCCGCAACAGGGAAAGGCCCAAAACGTATTGTAAAGACATCACAATTATTTATCACAAAATTACCTGGTTTTGTAAAGTGGGCACCAGTGTTTTTGATCCAGGGCTCGGCAGCCATCTAGGGAAACCTACCAAACCCAGACATTTCTGAAAACTAGACACCTGGGGGAGTCCACGGAGGTGTGGCTTGCATGGATCCCCCAAAGATTTCTTACCCAGAACCCCCTGCAGACCTCAAATTTAGCTAAAAAGTCACATTTTCCTCACATTTCTGTATTGGCAAGTTGTGAGATCACTGAGCCGGCACAGATTTCCTACCACCCAGTGTTCCCTCAGGTCTCCCAAAAAGAATGCTACCTCACTTGTGTGGGTGGGCCAAGTGCCCGTGACAGGGAAGGGCCCAAAACCCTTGTGGAGACATTAAAATTATCATTCACAAAACTACCTGGTTTTGCAAGGGGGGCACCTGTGTTTTTGGTCCTGGGCTCAGCGGCCATTTAGGGAAAGCTACCAAACTCAGACATTTCTGAAAACTAGACACCCAGTGTAGTCCAGGGACGTGTGGCTTGCATGGTTCCCCCAAGGTTTTCTTACCCAGAATCCCCTGTGTTGGCCCAGGCACTTTCTGGCTGATTAAGGCGATGCACCAGCCAGGCAAAACCTACCACTCCCGTCTGGGGCGGGTGATTGCACACACTGTATAACCTGCACTCACCCTTGGGTAACTTGGCACTGAGCAGTCAGGCTTACCACATGGACAATTTGTAAAGCACTGGCACAGCCCTCACTCACAATAAATACACTGAGCATCACAAAAGAGACTTCACGCAGGACGTAAGTAAATAGCGTTTGTATTCAACACACACAATAATCCTCACAACATGAACATCATGTATTGCAGGGCATAAATAACACTTGGAAATATTACTAGCAGTACTAGGCCAAACCATGTTGAAATGACATCAATAATATGCACACGTGGGAAAGATTCTACTCCCCCCCCAGCACCCTTATTGGGTGCAACACGTTGTCCACTCCAGGCCCACCCAAGCAGTTCTCATAATTCAATACCACACAGTTAGAGGGAGCACCCCGGGTCACAACAATGTGAGAAATATGTACATACAACAAATTATAACACTTTTTAGCAGCACCGTGGGTTATGAATCCAGATGGCCTGAAGACTGTCACTCCCACACACACTAACTCCGCACCGATACGCGATGCAACGGATATCAGGCAGATCCGTACGGAACGCACTCGCACATATACGCATTCAGCACCCTAATTCAGTGCACTGATACCCAGCAGGTCAATTGACAGCACACTGCAGGCCCATTGGCCCAAGCATCCCTCCACCTTCCAGCTCACCCCGACTGTCCTACACCCACATATGGAAGATAACCAGCTCTCCCCCGGATACTAGGCCGCTCGCGGCTGAAGTCTCACTTCAGGGTCCCAGGGACACAGGTGGGGTAGGTAGCAAGACCAATTAGGAGACCGTTGGCAAATGGGGGCTTGGCAGCCACTCAGGAAGTTTGCCCACAGGATGGGGAAGAAGCGGAAGCAGGCTGGTCGGTCACTTAAAATGGTTACACAGGGCCTGTGTCAGCACAGTTCTGCCAAGCACAGGAGGGTAACGCAGTCTCTTGACTAACTTCCAAATGCTCTCGGGAGTGTTCCTTCAACCCAGCCAGTCAATCTCACTACCCCAAGCCCGAGCTGGTCAATACCACCTGGCAACACAATGTTGTTGGGGGATGGGTGAGGAAAGTACAGTTGGTCCGCCGCACAGAGGGCCAAAGAGGGGAGAATCGATGAATGGAGAATGAAGCAGGGGAGCCTCTTGGAAGAAGGAGGCACTCCGTCAGGTACACATCAATCAGAGTCACACCCAGGCCATCGGGTACATGGTCTGGTACGCGTCGATATGGGTCAAACCAGACCATTTTGGTCACATATTACGAAGATTTGCACGTTCCGTACCTCCATGGAAATGAGGCACAATGTCCGGTACACGTTGATATGGATCGCACCTGACAATTCCGGTCACACACAACGAAGAGTTGCAAAAACCGTACCTACATGGAAATGAGGCACAATGTCTGATGCGTGTTGATATGGGTCGCACCAAACAATTCTGGTCACACACACAGGCGCAAGTTCAGAAATGCCTGAGGAGGTAGAATAAGGCACTACTCCACTTATGACCCCACCTCCAAGGGTCGCAACCTGTGAATCAGACACTGCCTGCAATGAGCATGCAGTCGGCATGTTGCATAAGAGAGATGCGGGACGATCAACGAAGCAGACCACGCTGGATCCCGCAACCAGTGAATCTACTCACCTCCAACAAGATGCTTATAGGTGTCAAGGTTCCCACGATGCAGAGGCCACATGTGTTAGATGCGGGCTCGATTTCTGGGGCTACGCACCAGGCAATCCAGTCTCCAGGCACACTTCTTGGTTCCCTTCACACCACGTTACCAGTTGGGATCCAGCAAATGATGTAGGCACTTAAGAGAGAGCACCGCTCTCCAGGTGTCACAATTAGATGGTGTTGGCCCCTCGTAGGACATCTTTGATGTCCCTGAGACTTCCAAAAGAACAGAGGGCAAGCCAACAAGCCCTTAGAGAGCACATCTGAGGGTGCCCTACAGCAGAAGGTATTCAGCCGAGGCCAGCCACTATTCAGGAAGGGCACATGGTTCCTTTCAATGGCAGTAATCCTTCTTGTGCACAACAGATTCCTCTGGCAGTATACACCATGCAGTTCCCATGACCCCACAAGTGTATCCTTGCCTTGCTGAAGTATTGCACCATTAGTTATACTGTAGTGTGCCGTTGAAGTTGGGGGTGGTTCGAACTGCAGATGTCTCCCCTAAATTGCAGTCCTGTCTACTATGAGACTGTGGAGTGCAGATCTTAATCTTTAGTGGGGCCATGATCAGGCTCCAGAGGCCAAGTGTCAAAACCTCTTCCTCCAATCTGTCCAGCCAGGCCCACAAATGGAGGAGGTCTGCCATTCCAGTTGCATGCCCAATGTTTTATAGCTGTTGCTGGGGAATGTCCAGATGTGCTCCCCCAGCCTCCAGTGTAGAATGGAGTCCAGCTAAAAGCCACAAAAGAGTTTTAGAGCAGAAAAATGCCCACTTTCCAGGAAAGGCATTTCTAAGCTAGTTATGACAAAACCACCTTTACCATAGGAAAGGGTGTGTCATTGTAAATCCAATGATAGGAAACATGATGAGGCTGCTACCCTACAATTCACAATTGCATCTTGTAGTAATTCCAACCATTTCCCCATGTTGCCCTATGGGCAGAGCAACCCTCATAGGCCATGAAAACACACATAGGTATTCCTCACTAACTGGGCAGGGAACACACATGTGTACCTGCCCGGCCATTCATCTTCCACTCGCTTCACCCCTTAAGACATACCCTCAGAATGCTCTAGGGGTAGTGAAAGGTCTTCTCTTAATGGCTAGTGATTTAAAAAGGCCAGCCTGAGCCTAAGCGCAATTGTGCACACATAGACCTGCAATGGCAGGCTGGACACATGTTCAAGCACATCACTGGTGCAAGTGAGCAGACAGTCCTGCAATATTAGGCTGGATACATGTTTTAAAACATCGGGTAAGAACCACTTCCTAATGTGTGTAGGAAGGGCGCATGCACTTTCACGCTGTATTTATAGTGAGAAAGTGCCCTGGACTCTAAGGCCACTACAAGGGAATCAGCAAAACCCAGGAGGAAAAAGCTAAAACTTAGGGAAACACTACCTGAAGGGTATCAGGTCTAACACCCTGCAAACCTCAAATTTAGCTGAAAAGTCACATTTTCCTCATATTTCTGTATAGGAAGATTGTGAAATCACCGGGCTGGCACAAAGTTCCTACCACCCAGCATTCCCCAGGTCTCCAGATAAAAATGATACCTCACTAGTGAGGGTGCCCAAAGCTGAGTCAGACTAAAACATCTAAAATGAGAAACTGAGGGGGAACCAAAGTGGGTCCAAAAGGGAAATCACTACATGTTTGGGCCCTTCCCTGTCGCAGGCACTTGGTCCACCTACACAAGCGAGGTATCATTTTTATCAAAGACCTGGGGAAACTCTGGATGACAGGAAATTTGTGCCGGCCCTCTGATCCCATAACTTTCCCACACACAAATATGAGGACAATGTGACTTTCTAGCAAAATATGAGGTTTGCAGGGGATTCTGGATAAGAAAATTTTAGGGGATCAACAAACTTCCCTGGACTCACACTGGTGTCTAGTTTTCAGCAATGCCTGGGTTTGATAGGTTTCCCTAGATGGCCGCCGAGACCAAGACCAAAACACAGGCACCCCCCTTGCAAAACCAGGATGCTTTGTGATAGATTATTTTGATGTCTCCACAATATGTTTTGGGCCCTTCCCTGTCACAGGCACTTGGCCCACCCACAAAAGTGAGGTAGCATTTTTATCAAGAGACCTGGGAAAATGCTGGGAGCTAGGAAATTTGTGGCTGTCTGCAGATTCCAGGACTTTTCCTGACAAAAATCCAAGGAAAATTTGTTTTTTAGGCAAAGTTTGAGCTTTTCAGGGGATTCTGGGTAAACAAAATCTGGTGAGAGCCATGCAAGTTGCCCACTCTGGACTCCCCCGCGTGTCTAGTTATCAAAAATATGCTGGTTTGGTAAGTTTCCCTTGATGCCGGCTGATCTGGAGCCCAAAATCCACAGCTACCAACAGTGCAAAAAACACATTGTTATTCAGCGGAAAAATGTGATGCGTCTATGTTGTGTTTGTCGTCCGTTCGTGTGGCGCAGGCACTTGGCTGACCCACACAAGTGAGGTAGCATTTTTTCATCAAGAGACCTGGGGAAATACTGGGTGGTAGGAAATTTGTGGCTGCCTGCAAATTCCAGGACCTTTCAACACAGAAATGCAAGGGAAATGTGTCTTTTTAGACAGTTTGAGCTTTGCCTGGGATTCTGGGTAAAAAAACCTGGTGAGAGCCATGCAAGTAATCTCACCCTGGACTCCTCCAGGTGACTGGTTTTAAAAATGTGCTGGTTTGGTAGGTTTCCCTAGATGCCGGCTGAACAGGGGCCCAAAATCCAAAGCTACCCACATTGCAAAAAACACATACTTTTTCAGTGGAAAAATGAAATTTGCCTACGCTGCTTTTGGCTCCTTTTTGTGTCGCAGGCATATGTCCTACCCACACAAATGAGGCACCATTTTTCTCAGGAGTCTTGGGGGAATACTGGGTGGTAGGAAATTTGTGGCTGACTGCAGATTCCAGGACTTCCTCACAAAAGTTCAAGGAAAATGTGTTTTCTTATGCAAAGTGTGAGCTTTGCAGGGGAGTCTGGATAAAAAACACCTGTTCAGAGCCATGCAAGCCACCCCACCCTAGACTCCCCCGGGTGTCTAGTATTTAAAAATGTGCTGGTTTGGTAGGTTTCCCTAGGTGCCGGCTGTGCTGGAGCCCAAAATGTACAGCTACCGACATTGCAAAAAACACATAATTTTTCAGTGGAAAAATGTGATGTGTCTATGTTGAGTTTGGCGCCCGTTCGTGTTGCGGGCACTTGGTCTACCCACAAAAGTAAGGCACTGTTTTTCTCAGGAGACTTGGGGGAAGACTGAGTGGTAAGAAATTTGTGGCTGCCTGCAGATTCCTGGACTTTTCCTCACAGAAATGAAAGGGAAATGTGTTTTGCTAGGTAAAGTTTAGGCTTTGCAGGGGAATCTGGGTAAAAAAACCTGGTGAGAGCCATGTAAGTCACACCTCCCTGCATTCCCCCGGGTGTATAGTTTAAAAAATGTGCTAGTTTTGTTGGTTTCCCTATGTGCCAGCTGAGCTGGGGCCTAAAATCCACAGGCAGTCACCTTGTAAATAAATATGCATTCTGCTGGGTGAAATATGATGTCTCCTAGGTCATGTTTTGGGGTGTTTTGTGTCACAGACATAAGGCCCAGCCACACAAGTGGGGTGCCATTGTTATCAGGAGACATGTAGAAATACAGAAAGTAGAACATTTGTTATTACCAGTTGAACATCTCTACTTTTGTGCCTTTCAAATGTAAGCAAGTGTGTAACACAGAGGACAGTTTACAAAATGCCCTCTGAAACACATGCCTGTAAGGGTACCTATAAATTCAGAGATGTACAGAAAAAACACTGCTCCTAAACTCAGTGACTGGTGTAAATTTCAGAAAGTTTAGTTGAACAAAGGAGAGAGCGAGGATAGTGCGGGGGTACGTCCCTATCCCCTAGCATAAGCTATAAACAACGTGGACGGACCTGGTTATGAGGGAGGAGAAAGAAGGGAAAGAAGGCCGACTATCCTGTAATCAGATTGACAGAAGTGCCTGAAAACCATTAGGTTTTTTAAAAGACCCCTCACCCACCAACCTAGTTGTTGGCATGCTTCATCATTGGGGTCCCAACCGGGTAGCCGAATGCCACCCGGTTGTGCTACGACGCCTGATTACAGCGGAGCTGGTGTTGTGCAATATGTGAGGGAAGTGGTGCAAGTTAAAATTACCTCTGGGAATCCTTGCCAAATGGTTTATTGATAGCGGCCCAGGATAAAGTTAAAAACGAAAGACAACATTGGAGGAAAATGATCCTTGTTGTCACTTTAGATGGTCTACATGTTTCAGCCCCTTTAAAAATGAAGGGCTTTCTTCAGGACCGTGTGAAAGGAGTGATTGTGGCAAAATTACGCCACGTGTAAGGTGATATTTCAACACACTTGCTAAGGTGTGTTGATGTGTGGGTGGTGTCTGTATACTTACGGGACACACTAATAAAAACCTGTAAGGAAAAAAGAAAGAAAGACAAAAAGACAAAACACACATAACATGAATGCAACATAAAATGCAATCTTTTCTTCGCAATATTCATGTGCCACTGTGATTGTCTAGGTGAATAGGCACAGGCGTAAGTCGGTCTTTAAAAAGGGTCCGGATGAATTACCGGTTGTGCATGCCATTCCAGTAATGTGCTCCCTTATTGTGCAGGGGTTACTGGTTATAGCGTATTTGAGGCATGCTTCTACATTTATTAACTGCTATAAAAGTAAAAGGGCTGGTGTGACCCTGTGAGTGCCATTGGTGCTGTTTTAGCCTTATCGTTAGAAGTTGTAGGCAAAAGTGCGTAGTGTATACTTGGACCTAAGCGATTAATGGTCGTGTGTAAACTACGTCTGGTTAGGGAGTGGATTGCTACTATGTAATGATGGACAACATAGTTACACTGCCTACGTGCTGCTCGTAGCTTTATCAGGACCCGGGAGGAGCGCCCATCTATAGTTACACTTTCGTCAAGATAGGACACCTGCCTGTGGCACCTATTCCGGTCTCCGCTGTGGTCCACGGTGTTACTGGACTCGCTCCGAAGCCGAGATGAAATACCGGAGCCGGCCAATTGCCGGAAGCGCGTCATCGCGTGAGTGCGCGAGACGTGAACAGACTAGACCGCTTCTGTGTAGGTGGCTGTAGCGCATGCTTGCCAAAAGGAAAGGGTGAGACGTGTAGACCGTCTCGATTGTGGTTACTGCTGCACAGAACCTTTTCACACTGTGGAAGGTGCACCCAGAGGTAATTTTAACTTGCACCATTTCCCTCACGTATTGCACAACACCAGCTCTGCTGTAATCAGGCGTCGTAGCACAACCGGGTGGCATTCGGCTACCCGGTTGGGACCCCAATGATGAAGCATGCCACCAACTAGGTTGGTGGGTGAGGGGTCTTTTAAAAAACCTAATGGTTTTTCAGGCACTTCTGTAAATCTGATTACAGGATAGTCGGCCTTCTTTCCCTTCTTTCTCCTCCCTCATAACCAGGTCCGTCCATGTTGTTTATAGCGTAAATTTCAGAAATGCATCGGTTTCCTTTTACCCTCTTTCTATTCTTTATAATTTACCATATGAATTGCTGTATAGTCAGTACACAATGAAAAACCATTGTAAGGAGCAGCTCAGTTGTTGTCTCTGGGTACCTCTAGTTCTTGGAGAACCTACAAGCCCTATATATCCTTGCACCCAGAAGGGTCTAGCAGATGTAACGGTATATTGCTTTTGAAAATCTGCCTAAATAAGAATAAGTTACAGATGAAAACGTAGACACAAATGGCTGTTTTTTTCAACTCAATTTCAATTTTTTTTTATTTCAACTGTTACTTTCTATAGGAAAACCTTGAAGGATCCACACAAATATTCCCTTGCTGAATTCAGAATTTTGTCTACTTTTCAGAAATGTGTAGCTTTTCTGAATTTACCGTGGGGTCACACCTGTTTCCACCACCAATTGGAAGAAGGTTGAAAGCACAAAAAATAGGAAAAATGGCCTACCTCCCATTAAATTGCCAAAACTGTGTTGAAAATGAGGTATTCTGATTCAGGTCTGCCTGTTCCTGAAAGCTGGAAACATGGTGATTTTAGCACCGTAAACCCTTCAATGATTCCATTTGCGGGAAAAAATCCAGACGCTTTCTTCTGCAGCACTTGTTTCCCATTTTTCCTCCAAAAAAACAAAATTGGCTAATTTCTCTGTCCCCTCCAGGGCAATCCACAAATCCTGGGCACCTTTAGAATTCCCGGGATGTTGGAAAACAATTACACAAACTTGATGTGGATACCTAATGTAGACAAACAGTTATGGAGGCCTAAGCTTGAACTACCCCAAATAGCCCTAAAAAAAGGCTAAGCACTTGGGGGGAAAAGGGCTAGCAGCGAAGAGGTTAAACAAGTATGCACTGGACAAGCCACATCAAAGATGTCACACTTCATTTAATCATATCAAAAGAAGGAGTCCTTAGCACTGATTCTATTAGCCTTACTGACTGTTAAGCCCATCACCAAATCCTTTTCCACATAAACACACATAATCAGAAAGCTAGAGATCAAGGGATCAAACCTAAACATTGGATTAGAAACAGCAGGCCCATCAGCAGGGATGACCTAGCATGCGTTTGCCAGAGAAACCTCACACCCCAAGGAAAGTACAGATCCAGGAACTAGATCTCTAACAGAGCTCTACAATAACAAAATGGCTGACATTATCGGCAAGGTAGCACCTCTTTGCCTCAAAAGACAAAAATAAATCATCTCACCCCTGGTTCAATCTAAACTTAAATGTAGAGAGGAGAGGAGGAGACTGAGACTCGTTGAGCAATCATGGAGAAACAAACCCTCCACTTTACATCTAAAGCATCTAAGGGAGCAAAGAAATACATACAAAAAGATCATATGGAATGTCCAAGCATCTTTTTTCAGAGCCCAACTAGATAGAGCCAAAAACCTCAAACTCTAAACTCTAAGGAAATTGTTAAACAGAAAAGAGGGACCAACAATCCTGCTGTGAAGCCTTCTCAACCTTCTTTGAAAAGAAAATAATTAAAAAAGAATAATCGATCGTGAGCAGCAGTGAAATCTGAACATAATCTCACATTAATCAATACTGAAATCTATAACAACTGACACAACTGCTACCCATATCCACTCCACTATCTCCATAAGTGAGGCTAACTTGAACAAATTCAGAACCCTAAATAAAGAAGAGTTCAGCAAGATCATAGCATCTATGAAACCAACAGCATACTTCAACATTGTAATCCTCTCTACAATCATAAAAGACACCAACCATCTTGTCATACCTACCTGGACGAAAATCATAAACACATCTCTAACCCAAAAAATTATCAAAGACTGAAGATAGGACAAGTGTTGCCTCATCTGAAAACAACAGTGTTAATCTGACAAACCTAAATAATTTTCGCACAGTGTCAAACATCCCCTTTCTCGAGAAACTGTTGGGAAAATGTGTTCATAAACAACTATGCAAACACGTTGATCCTTTCGACCTCTTATTCAAGTTCCCGGGATTTATACCAGGCAGCACACAGAATCGGCCATTCTAAATCATGGATGATGTACTCAGTACTCTTAACCAAAATGATTCCTGCCTTATCATCCTACTTGAATTCTCATCTGCGTTTGACACAGTTAACCGTGACTGCCTTTTAGAGTTTCTCAAATCCAGAATCAGGTTATGGGGCACAGTTTTCAAGTGGTTCACCTCTTTTCTACAAAACCAACACCAATAAGTCAAAGTGGGAATCCCACTGTCAAACACATCCCTGACCAAAATGTGAGACCCTCAGGATCAACCACCTCCCCCACAATTTTCAAACTATACTTGGAACAACTAACAGAGATCCTCAAAGAAGCAAACCTGCCATATCACATGCATGCAGACAATATTTAGCTACACGTAAAGGTCTTCTCGGTGGAAGGTATTACTCGACCCAATGACACACTTGCAAAATCTAAACTTGCCTGTAACGTAACAACCTCAAACTAAATCCATTAAAAACTGAATTCCTACTTTTCTCTCCACCTCACAGTTCCCTCCCGAGGAAGGATAGGATTAAACACCTAGAGGCCCTCAACTGTAAACCCACCATCATTCAGCCAACCAAATCGCTCAGGATTACCCTTGACAAGAACCTTAACATGTAAGCACACATAAGCTCATCCACTCCCAATGCATTTCTCCAACTCAAGCTCCTTAAGAAGGTGAAACCTTTCATCCCTCCTCAAAACTTCAAGACTGCCGTTCAATCCTTAGTTGTTTCAGGATTGGACTATGGATGTGTGACACTAACAGGGTTACTAAAATCAAGCCTGGCACAATTTAAGGCAACCCTGAACCTACTGCAAAACTGATAACAGGAAAAAGACGGTTCAACCACATCACACCTTCCCTAAAGTCTCTCCGTTGGTTATCTTTCGAAGCCAGGATACAGCTGAAGATAGTCTGCTTGACACACCATGTCCTGCACCATGATGAACCTAGATACCTCACAAATATGCTTAAGATCTCAGGAGGATGTCACCATATGAACAGCTAATTCCTTCTTGCTGGAACCTCCAAGATTAAAAAAAAAAAAGCTTGCACCTTTTACGGTTCCACTCTGAGAATATGGAACTCCCTCCCTGAGGAAATTCATAACTATAAGCACCTTCACAAAAGACGTCAGAAATTTTTACTAACCACATTCCTTGCAAAATATATATGGGCTAACCTGATTCAGTGACCACCCAAACCTTTACTTATCTTTCTCAGTGTACAGTGGTTCAACACTCCACTGAAGGGCATTCGTGGTCAAAGATCTTTTTGCACGCTCTCCATTGTGGATACTGCTGACCACTATTTGATATGTATAGGCTGATAAAGCTTTCCAGAGTACTCTGGCTGCATGATACATAGAACTATATGTTATGTAATGGGACTCTCTATGTATAGTTCTGTACTGTTCTGATACCTCTGGGTCATGTTCCCGCTTGATAAAACTCTAAATAAATAAATAAAACATAACAGCTTTTAAGAGTTTCCTGCATTTGTTCTTAGATGGCCTTGCATTTTTCCCACATACCTTAATGGAACTACGAAGTTACTCTTCTGTATGAAGACAGCTGTTGCGTGGCCCCAAACAAGCTGAGAAGACTTGTCTAGCAGCTTGATGTGCATGCCTTTGTTCTTCAAAAAGGAACAGGTGTTTACAGCTTTCAACTGTGCAACCTCTCAGCACTTTGCTCCTTGGAAGCAAAGCTTTCTCTCTTCCAAACCTTAGTCTATATGCAGTTTAAATACTCCTTTTAGTTTGTTGAATTGATTAAAATAAACAATCAGTATATGAGCCTTAATGCACTTTCACCTACTTATGCTTCAATGAAAGATAGTTGATTATTTGAATTACCTGCATTACCATTATTGAAGTGCTTGTAACAAATATTAAACCATGTGAAACATTGTTGAATATTTGGAAATAAACAGTTGTTGAACTATCAAAACATCAAATACAGATGCCGGCAAAGCAAGCTATCAGATCCATCTTAAGCAAATATATTTGTGCCCTGTTGGACTTGGCCCTTTTTGCAGGGTCATCCCTGAACTTTTTGCCTCCCTCCTGTACTCTTTCTGACCTGTTTTTGTTGGTTTTATGATCAGTGCTAAAGTGCATATGCTCTCTGTTATAAATTAATGTATGGATTAGTGACTCCATGTTTGGCCTATTTGATTCACTGTCAGACCCTAGTACAGTGCACTGTTTGTGCCCAGGGCCTGTGAATCAAATGCTGCTGGTGGGCTTGCAGCACTGGTTATGCCACCCACAGGAGCAGCTTGTAAAGTGTGTCTCAGGCCTGATGAATTGTCAACCTGTAATAAAGTAAATATTAAACAATACTATTTGAAAAATGTTCATTTGAAGGTATGAATATATGAAATGCAATGTATTGTATCTATTAAGAAAAATATGAAGATTACATCAGTAGTGGGAAGATGCGTGGTTAGCCTTGTAAGTTTGTGAACACTCATTACCAAGTACATTAGTGGGCATTTATGAAATGAAATCAGATCTTTGTCGCCTGGAAAATTGTCAGAAAATTACTTCATCAAAAACCTAGAAGAAGTGGGAAGACTTTTTGTCCGGGTGGGCCCTCAACTTCCCAAACTCTAAATTCTAAATCACAAAGAGGGAGGGTGTACCCAATCAGTCCTCTATATCCCTATTGTATTGTGGTGCATGTAAATTGTTTGAATAACAAAAGCGAGTGTGCGGATAGCAGCCAGATAAATTAGTGTTCGCACCACATTTCTTGGATATATGCTTTTATATATGTTTTTGGGTCCTCACCCACAAGTACCACCTGTGGTTTGCTTCATCATTTCACCCACACCACCTAATGTGACTGGGCAGGCTCTACGTGTTTGTAAGCAGAGCTCTTAGGAGGTATATGCAGGGAGTTAGGTGTGTTAAAAATGCCTATAGATCTTATAATCCTATTTTAATGAGAGAGGTCTGTGGCAAGATTAAAAACAATCAGATGTATTTCAGGACACTCTGATCCTTTAACATCTATAGGTCGACATGTTTCAGCCGTTCGTTTGCCAGTAAAGGGTCAGGCGGCTTTCCTCAGGTGCTTGCTTGGTATCTTTACCATGCATCTGCGAGGTTTATTAAACCTATCTTTATGCTCTCAAATTAATATTGTATGAAGCATGCACATGAAATAAAGACCATACTTGGACCCCTCTCTGAGCTCCTGATTGCCCCGGGGACCGCCACCTCCCGGGAGCAAAAAAGAACTGATAAAATGGGAGGGGGACCGTGCACCCCCCCCGCCTGCAGCCATTAATGTCCCTGGAGACCGTCACTCCCCAAAGCCGGTTCCCTATGTCCGGGGGTGCTTACCCCCAGGACATAGCTGTTTGCTCTCGCTTAGTGGGAGCTGTGATAGCTCCTGCGAAGTGAGAGCAAACTTAACTCTGCTTCCAGCAAGCGGGAGCTGTCAAACTGCTTCCGCTTGCTGGAAGCAGAGTTTTCAATCGTTTATCTGCCCGCTGTCATGCGGGCAGGTAAACAGATTAAACGATTGCTCCAGCATGCAGGAAGCTGCATTTAGCAGCTCCTTGCATTCAGGAGCAATGCCAGCTCCCACAGAAGGCCGGGAGCCAGCTGGGACTTCACAGGCCTTGAGTTTCCCCTGCAGTCCCCATCATAACACACTGGGTGCTCTGGGTGGGCTCCAAGGCACCCAGAAAGATGTGTCCGGGCCCCGGGAGATGGGGTTCCCAGTGCCAAAATCAGTGGAGGGGGCCGCACAGGCCCCCTCTCTCATTGAATTATGGCTGGGCCCTAGGGGATGCAGTCCCTGGGGCTGAAATTAGCCCAGGGAGGTTGGCTGCGTGGCCCCCCTCCCCAATTGCAAAAGAGGGAAAACAGAGGTCAGAAAAAAGAGCAGAAAAGCCAAAATGGAGGGCAAAAAAACAAGCGGGAAAGACAAAACAGAGGGCAGAGAAATGAGCAGGAAAGGCAAAACAGAGGGCAGAAAAAGGAGCAGAAAAAGGCAAAACAGAGGGCAGAAAAAGGCAAAACACAGGGCAGAAAAACGAGTTGAAAAGACCAAACAGAGAGCAGAAAAATGAGCAGAAAAGGCAAAACAGAGGGAAGAAAAACAAACACAAAAGGCAAAACGGAGGGCAGAAAAACAAGCAGGAAAAGGCAAAACAGAGGGCAGAAAAACAAGCAGAAAAGGCAAAACAGAGCAGAAGAGGGTAAAACAGAGGGTAGAAAAACAAGCAGAAAAGGCAATGTGAAGGGCAAAAAACTAGTAGAAAAGGCAAAACAGAGCAGAAGAGGGTGAAACAGAGGGCACTCAGACACTCATACACCCTCTCACAGACCCACTTAGAGACTCATGCACCCACTCAGACACTCACGCACCCACTGACAGACACATTTAGACACTCATGCACCCACTGACAGATCCACTTAGAAACTCACGCACCCACTCAAAGACCCACTCAGAGACTCATGCACTCACTCACAGACCCTCTCAGAGACTCATGCACTCACTCACAGACCCATTCAGAGACTCATGTACTCACTCACAGACCCACTCAGTGACTCGCATGCCCAGTCACAGACCCACTCTGAGACTCACACACCCAGTCATAGACCCACTCAGACACGCATGCACTCAATCACAGACTGACACACACTCATGGAGGCACTTGCAAACTCACTCAGACACTCTGACATGCACTCACAGACCCACTCAGTCACTCACACATGCACTCAGACACACACTTAAACACTCACATACCCACTCACAGACACACTCAGACACTCATGTACCCACTCACACACATCCAGTGAGACACTTATACAGCCACTCCCAGATCCACTCAGACACTCA
This sequence comes from Calotriton arnoldi, assembly GCA_963921515.1. NCBI lineage: Eukaryota > Metazoa > Chordata > Amphibia > Caudata > Salamandridae > Calotriton > Calotriton arnoldi. The sequence goes on from CAWUFW010005893.1 coordinate 78,352, forward strand.
CACACCCATTGATACTCTCATGGCACTCAATCACACACCCAATGAGACACTCATGCACTTACTCACACACTCACTCTCAAAGGTTACAGGTTACAGTTAGGAAATAAAATTTAAAAAACCTTAGAAATTCACTTAAAAAAACAAAGGTTACAGGGACGTTATAGTTAGGACATAACATTAAAAAACATAGAAACTAACTAAAAAAAAGCAACGGTTACAAGGAAATTATAGTTATCAAATAACATTTAAAAAAACTTTATAAATTCTCTTAAAAAACAAAAGGTTACAGGGACATTATAGTTGTTGTAGTTCGGAAATAAAATTTTAAAAAACCTAGAAATTCACTGAAAAAGCCAAACTTTACAGGAACGTTATAGTTAGGCTCAAATTTCACTCAGACAAAATAATTGGAATTCAGCAGTTATTTATCTCAGCTAACTATAAATTATGCCTCCGCAATACACTGCCTATGACCTCACATATTACATCACTCATTACATGGTCAGTGACATCACTGATGTTATCTCAAATGTAATCACTGATAACATCACTGATGACATAATCAAAGAACCACTCACATACCCACTCACACCCTATACAACCTCTCATACACCCAGTCACACATCCACACAGCCACTCACATACCCAGTCACAGACCCATACAAGTATTCACACAACCACTCACTCATCCATAGCGCCACTCACATACCCACTTACTCATACAGCCACTCATACAACCACTCACCCACCATATAGCTACTCATACAACCAGCCACTCACCCATACAGTCACTCACACAGCCACACACTCACCCATACAGCTACTTACACACTCACTTATTCACCCCTACAGCCACTCACACACCCACTCACTCACCCATGCAGTCTCTCAACACAGCCACTCGCCCATACAAGCACTCACACACTCACTCGCACACTCACACAACCACTTATATACCCACTCACATATCCATACAAGCACTTCCACATCCACTTACTTACTCATACAGCCATTCACATAGTGTTGGAAAGTGAGTTATTAGTAGGGGTAAGTATGCGCCTACCATTAGTAATAAGACCACCAACACAGTATAGGGTCCAGTAAAGGTCTCAGTAAATTAGGCCCTTTGTTTAACCCTTGGTATCTGACAACAAGCAGTCAGGCCTAACTTAGGAGGCAGGAGTATAAAGCATTTAAAAACACCAATACACCAAGGGGGATATTCACAAGAACGTGCGCTAAACATCTCCAAAAAATGTTAACGCAACTTTACACATCGCAGTCTATCACGGGAAAATAACCCCGTGTTAACGTGGAATTCACAACACGGCAGTACCATGCGATAGTCTCCGAAACGCGGACAATGTCCGCGATACAACAACCGCAACGGTGATAAAAACACAAACCCCAACGCAAAAAACATGCGATGGGCCAAACCGCGATGAGGAAATCAGCGATAAGCTGCGCCAGGCCTGCAATACACACACGGCAGGCGGGAAAATCACTACAAAAGTAGAAAAAACACACAAACACAAAATAACCAACACTGAAGCAGCATGGAGGCAGCCGGAGCAGGCGCAGAGGACGAGCGGAACCCCACAAGCACCCCGGACGACCAGCCTGGGACCTCGGGGACAGGGAAGGGCAAGGACAGAAGATGAGGAAGACGAAGTTCAGTCCGCAGGAGAATAGGATCCTGGTCACGGAGGTGATGGAACACCATCAAGAACTGTTCGTCACCTCCAACGTGTCATTGGGCACCAAAAATGGAATATGGCGGTCCATCGTGGACATGGTGAATGCCGTCGGAGAGCACAAGAGGTCAATGGACGAGGTCAAGAGGCGATGGATTGACATCAAGCGCAAAACCAAGGAGAAACTCGCAGGCAACCAGAAGGCAGCAATGCAGACTGGAGGTGGGAGCCCAGCGCCACAGCTGGAGATGGATGACATGGAGGAGCTGGTGTCGACAGTCATCAGTGTGGAGACTGTGGCAGGAGTCGGGGGACCGGACACTGCTCGACATGACACAACACAACAGTAACAGGGTGAGTAACCACCAGGTACTGGGGGGACGGGGGGAGATGGCCACAATGGCACACATGCACAATCAAGCAGAGCACAGTGCACACCCACAATGACCCTGGATCATGGCCCTGATCCACAGACTGACACAATGTACATTGCCATGCTGTCTGAATGTGAACATGTACCATGCGGCTACATACATGTGGACACATTGTAATACATCATCTCCCCTTCACATTGCAGGGGCACCATCAACACCTCCTGCAGAGAAGTCCCAGCCACACTTCACTGATGACAAGGAGGACACCACCAGCATCGACACCCAAGCCCTCCTTGAACTCATCCGCCAATACCCTCCAGGGCAGCCCAGCTGCATCGAGGAGACCCCACCCACTCCACAAACCACCCAACAGGAGGCACCCACAACCCCGGCTGTCTCCCAAGACCCCCCCGAACAACACATGACCTTCCAACGCCGTGTGTTGGAGGGCCAGAGGGATATGGCTGAGCAGGTGCGGGTGGGGTTTGACCTCATGGCTACCAAACTTGACGCCACCCATGGGTGTGTAAGTCCCATCAGGGACCACCTCCAGCGCCTAACAGACACCCACAGGCCGCTCCATGGTCTCCAACTAGCCCTGGCTGACATCGCTGGAGTCATGACTCGGAGACAAGAACACCTGTCTGCTCAGAGTGGCTCCAGCGATCTCAGCCGTGAGCTGGCACACATGCGGAGGCTCATGAAGGACATGGTGTGGATGGAGGCGGAAAGGATGGCAGCCACCACTGCACATCAGCAAAATGTAGCTGGGATCTACCATGCCCTGCATATCCTCATCATGGCATTGCTGCCACAAGGCGTGGCGCAGATTAATGCTGCTGCTCCTACACCATCCACATCTCCGCCCCCTGGTGTGTCAGTGCCTCACAATGCGGCAGGCATCTCCACTCCGGCACCTGATGTGTCACTGCCACACAGTGCGGCCGACAATCCACCTCCGGCCCCTGATGTGTCAGTGGCACACAGTGCCGCAGCCGGAACTGCACCACCCACATGTGGGGCAGAGCACACATCCGAGGACGAGGACGTTGACGGGATTGAGATCAGAAGGAGGCACTAGCATTCATGTCCGCCACCTGGCCTGTTGCTGCTTGGTGCCGCACATGGCCCCATGACCTTCCAGTGACCCCCGATACACTCTGCTGCACTCACCTTGGACCGCGACATGGACTGCCATATCCTGTTTGGTGACCAATGACACGGCGACCAGACTGCGGACTGAATCCTTCCTCTTCCGCTGTACTTGTCATTCCCCGATGGACTCTGGCTGGCCCTCCACGGGCCCATATTGTGAGATGGGATTGGCATGGCCCTGTACTGCTCCAGCTGTAAAACTCTACTGGATGTCCATTAAACATTCAGAAACGCACTGCTGTTTCATGTCTTTCATCATTCATGTATGAATGTGTGGATGAATGTAGGGTCAGTGATTCCCCCTAACATCAATGATGATCATCTAGTGGGATTCCAGTCACAGTGTGCTACGTTGCCGATTGCGTTCTGGGTGCCGTAGACACCACAACAGGGACACATGCATTAGTCACTTCCTTGTCCGGACATGGACTGAACCATGCCCAGAGCCCCCGAGTCATTGTTGCAAGCCCTGCGCTGGTCCGGCATACGCCAGGCCAAACCACTCCGCTTACGCTCCGAGGGGGGGGCCACATAGCTACATGTCGCAGGTTTACACGCTAGTGGTCTGCAGGTCACTGGTCTAGTTGTCAGCATGTCACGGCCACTCCCTGAGGGCAGGTTTGCACACACACCACACCCATCCGGCACAGGCGGCATAGGCCATGTGACCCCGCCAATATAAGGGGCCGACAACGTCACATTCCCCACTGCCGGTGGTGACTGGATGACGAACGTTCCACGATTTTCAATCATAAAGGGCCCATGAGTTGTTGCGCACAGGGTTAGTGGCACCCGAAGCGTTGCGGCCGTCACGGGCCTACCACCCAAGGCGCTGACTGGGGTTGCACAGGGTTAGTGGCACCCGATGCCTTGCGGCCGTCACGGGCCTACCACCACGTGGCGCTGACTGGGGTTGCACAGGGTTAATGGCACCCGAAGCCTTGCGGCTGTCACGGGCCTACCACCACGTGGCGCTGACTGGGGTTGCACAAGGTTAGTGGCACCGAAATTGCTGAGCAGGTGCACTGATATGGTCTCTGCCATTGATGCCTCAAGACTCAGCATCATGTGTGGGACCTGCTGGTCTGCGGTGCGGGTCCGCATGATGTGGAACATGCCATGGTGGCGGGACCGGGGCCTGGATCTTGCACGGGCACGTGGTGTGCCCACTGGTGGACACACCGTTGGCGGCAGGTGAGCAGTGGGGCCTGGGTGCGCAAGTGCGGACAGCCAGTGTGGCCGGCGGGAGGGGGTAGGGTGCGGCTGCATGTGTGCACAGGACGGACAGGCGTTGTTGCCGTGTGCAGTGAGATGGACTCTGCCATGATTGACTCTGGCCTCGATTACAGATTGCAGACCTGGTGGCTTGCAGTGTATCCCGGCACGTGGTTGGAGACACACCAGTGGCAGCAGGTGAGCAGTGGTGCCTGGGTGCGCGGGGGCGGCAGTGTCCCTCCCTCTCTCTCTCTCTCTCTCTCTCTCTCTCTCTCTCCCTTCCTTTCCTTCTCTTTCTCTCTCCCTTCCTTTCCTTCTCTCTCTCTCTCTCTCTCCTTCCTTTCCTTCCCTCTCTCTCTCTCTCTCCCTTCCTTTCCTTCTCTCTCTCTCTCTCTCTCTCCCTTCCTTTCCTTCTCTCTCTCTCTCTCTCTCCTTCCTTTCTCTCTCTCTCTCTCTCTCTCTCTCTCCCTTCCTTTCCTTCTCTCTCTTTCTCTCTCTGCCTTTCTTTCCTTCTCTGTTTCTCTGTGTCTCGCTCCTTTGATGTGTGCATGACACACGTTCTGATTTGGTGCTTTTTTTTCCAGGCTGTGACATCAAGGTTGTCCCGGACGGACCCGACAGGAGTCTTCCGCATTGGTGTTTTGTGTTGTATTTCAATAAAGTTTTTGGTTGTTACTTCAATGATGAGTGACTGTTTCTCGTTCTTCTGACCACACATGTGTGTTTCTTTTTGTCATTGTGGGACATCATGTGCTTTTTGAGGTTCTTGTGTCATGCACGGTATGTGTTTGTCCGGGGGGGGGTCCGGGGAAGGGCCTGGGAGTGGTGGCGGTGGGTGTTGTGGCCCTCATGGGTCTCTGAGCTGCATGATCATTGTCTCCATGGCATCTGTGGGTCTTCAGATGTGGCTCTTGGCTGGGCTCCCTTTCATGCTGCAGGTAGTCGTCCTGCTTAACACCAGCAAAAGGCAGGTGTTAATTCCCTGCTGCTACCGCGGCTTATCGCCTGTTTTTGGTTCGCATCGCAGATCTGGCAGTTCGTTGTGAAAGTGGTGTAGTGGTGTTTTCGTGTGTTTTTGCACGGGAACGCCTACTCTGCATCTCATTAGGGTTAGTTGGTGGTGTCACGCGTGGGGATACAATTTGCGGCAGTTATCGCGGGAATACTAGCGATGTCTGCAGTTTGCACCCGCTTGTGAATGAGGCGTAAAATCTATCTCCACTTTTGATGCGTTAAGTTGGCGATAACTCAGCGATAAGTCCTTGTGAATATGCCCCCAAATAAGTAGGACACAACACACAATAAAAATCCGACACTAATTTACAAAACTAGGAAATATGTTTATGAACAAATAGACACCAAAACAACAGAAATCCAATGTAGGGAACCAGAGATATGAATTTTTAAAGATTAACACTTTATAGCGCTTAAAAACATATAACGCAACTCTGGGACATCTGGTCGCGCTTGACAAGGACAAAGTCAAAGTTTGAGGCCAACCGCGATGGAGCCCTGGTTGGATACACCAAGCGGGAGGCCCCGGTCAAAATTTTCCCTTCCCACTTAGAAAACTTTTCTAGAGCTTTTTCTTCTGATGTTGCTTGATCCTCCACAGCAGGCTGGATTCGGTAAGGGTTTGCCAGCTTGACATTTGCAAGGCCCCGGTCAAATCCTGCAAGTCTGGATCTCCGGAGCTTTCAGCAGGACAAACCTGAAATCCAGGCTAGGACGCGATTGAAGGTAGTCGACTTGAATCTCGCCGTTGGGTCAGTCACCTCAAGGAGATTTTTCACAAGAGTTCTCCAAAGTTCTCCAAAATTCAGAAGGGGCTTCCTGAAGCTCTCCTTGTAGGTTCAAAGTGTCAAAATCACCAATCCAAAGGTCTGGAATCTCCTAGATGGTCTCTGGGTTGTCTAAACTACAATTCCCACAATGCACATGGCCAAATCCTTTAAAGTTAACTGGATGCACTCCAGGATGGGGACTCTTGGTGGAGATGATGCAGGTGGGCTCTGTTAACCTGTAGCTTGCGGGGAGTCCACTCCTTAATTCTCCTTGAAGCAAGGCACAGTCTCCAGAGCTGTATTACCAGATTGTGCAGCAGACGCAGTCATTTAGAGTGCAGGCATTTGGGTGCTGATCCAGATTCCAGCAGGGCAGTCCTTCTTCTCCTTGTAGTTTTAGGCAGCTGATCTGAGAGACTATGCAGCTTGCACATATTTATGCAGTGTTCTGGGATGACAAGCAGGGGGCACCCTAGTCCAATGAGATGCTGGATGCCACCCAAAAGCATTCCAACTTCCTCCAAAGTGTAGCATCTTCTTGTCCCACATACACTGCACTTCCAAAATCCAACATGGGTGATTTCTCCCCAGAGGAGTAAGAACTGGCTAAACCAACCAACAGTATGGCTCATTGCCATTAGCTCTCCTCCCCTGACCTCTGCAAATTTCTGTCCTAAGCCTACCACCTGGTTGGGGCACGGGGTGTGGGGATAGGTATTCCTGGCATTTCTTACTGATCTGCTCCCTCTTTGAGCTCAGTTTGATTTACCCAGACCGTTCTTTATGACCTATCCTCCACATCTTCAGAGCTCTCTTCATCAGATAACCTCTGCTCTGGCCAGGCCACCTATTACTTAATCAAAGCAGCCTGGCTAAGCCTATTAAGGCTGACCTGTCAGCACAGACCACTAGAAGGCTGGAATTTGGCTTACAGAATAGAAAGTTCTATTGTAGGAAGGTGGAATCTGACTACATGGTTGCCCCCACTTTTTTTTCTGGTGTTTTGATGGTTTTTGACTTAGTTTGGCTGGGAACCTGCTATTCAGGTCCCCAACCTATCTGCTTTCTCTTATAAATTGATTCCATGTACTTTAGGTACACCACAGATTGGATTCTGGGGTGCCCTTATAAGTCCCTAGTATATGGTATACTATGTACCCAGGGCATAGGTACCCCAGAGGCCTACCAGGGGCTGAAGCATGTATTGTGCCACCCCTGGAAGGCCATCCAAAATGACACCACATGACTGCTACTGCAGCCTGAGTGAGGTGGTGCATGCACCCCTTACAGAGATATAGGTTCACTATATCTCACCCATCACTGCACATAGAAACCTATCAGTCACCCCTATGGCAGGGTTTATCAATCCTGAAGGCAGGGTGCTTGGTTTTATGTGAGAGGGTGCCCATGCATGAGCAGAGCCCCTCTGCAGCCTTCGGAATCTCCTCTCCAGGGTTGTCTGTGGTGCAGCTTGACCATATACTCTTAAGTGCATTATATTCTCGCGGTAAATGCTAACTTTGGGATGGCTGCACGGAAACATGTTGTGTTTGGTGTCAAACACCTTGGAATCATACCCCCACACCAGTAACTGGTGTCGGAGCATGATCCCACCCTTCTAGAGGGAGAGACATGACAGCACTGGTATACCCGGTACCAACTAAACAGAGCCCTGGCATCACAAAATGGATGCTGCAGCCACCGACACGAGTCTGGCCTCCTGCTGCTGACCGAAGCTCAGGCAGGGGAGGCCTGGACAATAGGTTTCCTGTCACAGGGAGGTGTTACCACCTCCCAGACAGGCCTTAGTGGATTGGGGCTGGGTGGGTGCACTCCAAGAGTGCTTTGAAGTCCTGCACTGGGGGCACATTTGGTGTCCTCGTGCATACCCCAGTTCAAACCGGTTGCAGGGGCTGCCAGCCCCTGCTCTGGAGTGAAACTGGACAAAGGAAATGGGTGTAGCCACCCCTCTTTCCAAACCCTCCCATATGTGGGTCCCCAGAGTATGTCCAACCCCTTCCTTGGGTATAAGAAAGGAACCCCTGGCTACAGGACTTTAGATATCCCTGGACGAAACTCTGCAACTGAATCCTGGAACTTCGACGCTCTACTCAAGACTAGAGGACTGAAGAAATCTCCCTTGGGGTCAAGGAGTGACTCCCCTGCTTGGCAGGCACCAACAAAGCATTTGCCAGTCTGCATCTCCGAAGCTCCTGCCGGACTCCGAAGTAATTGCAGCCCAGGAAGAGAATTTCCAGACTTCCCAGAGGCCGTCCCGAGTCCCCAGCACAGCTGAGACCCGCAGCCCTCACGAGTGACATGGAACCGGAACTCATGTACACTGTGCACATTTGCTAGTGCATCAACTTATCGACATCTCTTGAAGTCCTGCTTTGGGTTACTTGTAGCCCAGTCCCTGAGCACCATTTGCACCGAAGATTGTGAGCCTACACTCCACGAGTGTTCCGTGGGCCCGCTTCTTGCATTTTCGCTTGAGGCTCCTTCACGACCCCCGGTACGTCGACTGGTGGGTCCCTGTGAAGGCAACTCTGATTTTCTTTGAGCTTCCCTGGTTTCCCCAGATGTGCCCTGACTCCCCACTGAGTGGTGAGTCCCTCAGACCTTGCTGGTCTGCACAGAAGCATCTTTCTCTTTTCTGCATGGGTTGCTGTTGCCAAGGCTTGTTGTGTTCAATCTGGACACCAACGCTGCAGCACTCGACATCCTTTGTGGGACAGCTCGAATCCAGCTCCTGGTTGCCGTCAACGCCTCCTGGTCCTCGTGGCTGAAGAGTCAAGCTTCACCTCTTTCACCAGAAGCACCCGACATCGGTGGGCATTCGACTATCGTGCCCCTGGTCACTGGAAAGTGACCCAGACTCTGTCCCCTCTGCTTTCAGGCTCTTCTCATCTCCGATCCAGGCTTGGATCTCTTCGGACACTTCGCATCTTCCCGGCAGCAGCACTTCCTTGCAGGCTGCCATTGAAATCGACGACGCAACCCAACACCATTCGACACCTATGCACCCGGCTTCCCTGGGTGAGGTAACTCGAGTACTCCTGTGCTCCCGTGGGTGTTGACCCTAGAACTGTCTAAGTCCAAGAGGGTTTGGTCCTAATCCATTTCTAAGTGTCCTTAAACTCTAAAACTCTAACCGCGACTTTCCGATAGACGATAACGGAGCTTGCGGCTGTGTTCACACACTGCACACAGCCCCCTTGGGTCCCCTGTGTCACTACCTTGGGTGGTTCCTTGGGGTCCCAGCGATTCTACAGGTTCTAGGCCTTGTGTCTACTTAAGTCGTGGTTCTTATACCACTTTCTTAATATATGGTTTGGTACGCCCCTAGGGCTAATCGTATATTGTGCTACTTTACTGTGCTATTTGACTTGTAACTTGTGTACTTTGACCTCTAGCCTCATAAAGAGACTATTGGGTAGTGTTTAGTAATAAATACATTTATTTTATATACATACCTGGTGTGGTTCTCCTTTCATTTGGTCATTCATGAGATTATAACTGGTAAAACAAACAGCTTAACACTCCTTCAAGACTTAGCCTGAAGGCTGCTCTCCATAGCTACCACTAGGATAGCTTTCAATAAAGGTTGTCTTTAAACCTATCATCAATAAAGGTCGTTTGGACTGGTGCAAGGTGCCCACTCTAACTAGTGGACAGCATATACCAGGCCAACTTCTCACATTGGTGTGCAGCGGTGGGATTCAAGCTTGCCTTTGTTTTACCAGATAATCTCAAGTGTGTGACTAACTGAAAACCACTAAAGGTACCTCAGGTACATATAAATTCAAGCTTAGAAATACAGTAAGTTCTACTGAACTTAGAGTTGTGTGTCAAGGGTTTAGCACACCCTTTCTACAACTCAAGAGAGTTTAGTAGGCCACACTAGAGTAGGTAGTGCATACACCACACCTCACTAGTGATGTCTTCAAGGCCAGGAACCAGTGGGTCCCTGCCAGAAGCCAATGGGCTTATACCATCCAAGTATGACAACCTCCCATTCTTGGAATTGAGAGCATTGTGCAGTACTAGGAAGCTGAAGACAGGCAAAAGTGCCAACACCCAACGCCTCATAGAGGTGCTTCTGTTGGATGATCTCAGAAGACCCACAGGGTCTGAAGGGGTAGGCAGAGAGGGTGGGGCAGAAGATGAGGAAGGGACCAGGGGTGAAGAAACCCAGGACCTGACCTCTGAAACTGGCCAGGAAGATGACAATGATCTTGACATGGAAAATCCAGCTCCTCCTGCAGATGAGGAGGAGGACCAGAATGGCCTCCCCTTTGTCCCACCAGGGAGAGTTGTGAGTGTGCCCAGAAGGTCCAGATCTCCTTCTGAGGAATCTAACCATTCTGACACCTCAGTAGGGACCTCTGTTTCCTCTCGTAGGAGGGAATCCACTCATGAAAGGAAAGAGAGACTGCTCAAGTATGGAGAAGCTCAGCTTAGGATCAGAAGAGAGCAGTTGGCTATAGGCAGGGAGTCCCTAGAGCTTCATAGACAAAGAAGAAAGTTGGGACTAGAGTCCTCTGTACTAGTTATGATAAATTCAACAGTGGTAAGTTGTTGACTTTATCTATACCAATCTTTTACGTCCTTGAATGATATTTTACCTCTTTTACATGCAATAGTTATACCTAAATAAAATAAAATATTGCAATGTTAGCCTATGGAGCTAAGTATCTCCAATGGGGAAAAATGAAATGGTCAGGTGTTCCCTCACCAGGGCCTATAAAACATCTTTTATAATGTCCCTGCTTAAAGTTACATGCCCCCCACCCCTGGGACACCTAGGGGAGACCTTGGGGGCACCTAATATGTAAAGATAAGGCAGATTATCACTTTTAAAGTGCCCATACCACCAAAGTCGAATTTGCACACAATTGACTTTTAAAGACAGTCTGCAAAGCCAGGCTGGATTTAAAATGAGATCAGGCATGCATGCAGTGCACACATGCAAGTGCAGGAAATCTGCTGGGCCTCTAAACCTCCATGCCTTAGTATATATACTAGGGACTTATAGGTAGTTTGAACCCACTAGTCCTAGTACATCATAAGGACTTATAGGGTCTGTCAATACCAATTGTGAGAATTTACTATTAAAGACAGGCTGTTAGGCAGGACTGCCTTTAAAAGGACAGTAGGCACACAGCAGCACACACATGTAAGCACAGGAAATCTGTTGGGCCTCTAAACCTCCATGCCCTATTATATACTAGGGACTTATAGGTAGATTGCACCTCCTGGCCCTATTATCTACCAGGGACTTATAGGGTCTGTCATTGCCAATTATAAGTGTACCCTATTACATGTACGTTTTTAAACATAGCACTGGCCCTGAGCCTGGTTAGCAGTGTCCAGGGTACAGTCAGAGTCAGTTAACACCAGTATCATTCAGCAAAATTTGGGGGTGAACAGGGCAACAGGATGACTTTCTAACTCACAGTCACTCTCCAATACATTCACTCACACACCAACTCATTTAACCAAACACCCACGCAAACAGCTACTCGCTCACCAATACAGCCACTTACACACCCAGTAATTTGCTCATACAGCTACTTAGACACCCACTCACTCAATCATACAGCCACTCACAGAGCCACTCACTCACCTATACAGCCACTGACACACCCACTCATTCACCAATACAGCCACTCACACAGCCCCTCACCCACACAGCTACTTACATACCCACGTATTCACCCATACAGCCACTCACACACCCAAACTGTCACTCACGCATCCACTCACAGACAGATACACACAGTCACACACCCACTTACATAATATATGTTAAATCATGGAATCACTCAGTAGTTGTACACAAAGTATACTAATTTAACTTTTGTGGTAAGTTGGGATATATGTTTAACACTCAGAAATGTTTAGAAAACACTCACAAACACTGAATGATGTGTAATTTAAGATGTCATCCATAATGTCATCAGTGATGTCACTGACCATGTCATGAGTGGTGTAATATGTGAAGTCATAAGCAGTGCATTCCGGGGCTGTAAGTTATAGTTAGCTTAGGTAACTATAAGTGCTGAATTTCAAAAGTGTTGTACAAGTTAAATCTGAGCCTAACGGATGCAGGAGCCTGAGAAGTGTTCATGGTACTATATATTTCTCATCCACCTGCTCTTTAAGAGTCTTCTTGGTGCTCCTGTAGGGGTTGCAATCAGCAGTGGGAGAGCCCACCTGCTCACACATGTAGCTGGCTACAACAACGAGGAACATTGTGGGCAGTCACAAGCTCTCCAAAACTCTTTTATTTTTCATGAGCATGACAATGCTCATGACAATGCATTTCGGTCTTGCCGGTACTTGTTTGCGGAATAGTATAAAGAGTCTTTATACTATGTTTGATATATGTTTTCAACATGATCAAAAAGTTAATGATTAAAAATTGGAATATCTTGAAGTTGGATCCAATAGTTTCAGAACTAATGAGCGATCAACCTATGAACACCTACAGGTAAGCCAAAAATCTAAAAGACATATTATCGCAAAGTCATTTTTCAAGATCAGTGAATTCCAACGGCTGGCCCAATAGGAAGGGTCTCTGGAGCTGGCTCAAATGCAAGGCTTGTGAGATCTCTGGCAATAAAAAAAAGAATTCATCACCAGTTCAGGAATCAAACGCATGATCAAACATCATATCACAGGTAAAACACATTATGTGATTTCCATCCTCGTTTGTGCATGCAACTAACAATAATTGGAAGCATTGTCTGTTCTCTATATAGAAACGTATTGGGGAACACATACGGGCAGTACACAACAAAGATCGTAGCTATGCAATGGCTACATATTGAATTGTTTCTTAATGAGAACTTGCAAAATTTTAAGGCCCATGTGTGTATATTTTGCGAGCTTCTATTAGGAACCCGCACTTCTACAATTTCCTAATTTGCGATTTCCTTATAGCGAATGCAATTCTGTAGGACTCACTATTAGGAAATCGGAGGTTACATACATTCTGTTTTGCGATTGCCAAATAGCTATTTTTACTGATTCGATATTTGGATTTTCGTACGTTTGGGCCTAAGAGCCTTATTTAGAGTTTGGCGGACAGGGTTTTGGTCAAAATGTAGCAGACATTCCATTCACCGTATTACAAGTATATTAGGCTATAATGCATTTGTTATAAGGTGGGGAGGATATCCACCACATTTTTGATGGAACATCCTGTTCACCAAACTCTAAATAAGACATTAATGCCCATATGTACGAAATTCCCAAATAGCGATACCCAAATAGCGAATCTGTAGAAATTGTGATTTTCTGGTGAGAGTGCCTTCTAGGAATGTCTCTGAAAGATAGCAGTTGTATGCCCTGATTCTGAACTATCTTCTCAGACACCCCATGATGATACCATTGTGTCATAGCCATGGCACATTCCACAATGCATAAATTGTTATTTTACTGCTCCGACAAAGCAAATCTGGTTTATGCTGTTTAAGACAGATGGAAGCCTACAATGTTCGTACGGCCTACTTTTCCCAAACAACTGCACAACCCAGCTCCCCCTCAGATGTCTACATATATGTGTGACTCACTTGTCTGCCCAAAACTTCCAATATCGTACCTCTCCATAGCCACATTGATGCAAACTGAGAACTAACAGAATGCATTGACCTTTCACCTGCTCCAAAACACTCTGCAATATTCACTGTTCACCAAAAACAAGGATATGCCCTTCATAACTTCTTTAATGCCAATGGCCATAAAGGATTTGCTTGGGTATAGTCTGTCTTCTTTCTAAATCTGTCCATTGCAACGCATTCTTACAAAGAGTTCCAACACTGCCAGGTACCTGGTAGACGGATCTAGCTAAGTATAAAAATACAATTTGTAAAAGTTGGGAAGAGACCAGGCAGTGGGCCACATGGTCTGAATGTAAATAATTCAATTGATGTATTTATTCATTGATTTATTTTGATGTGTAATATAACAAACTCCAATCTTTAGGTACTCCAGTACCAGTGCTGGAATTAGAAAATGTTTACTCCTGGAACCCATAATTTGGGGGTCAAGCAGTGGGAAGAAAAGAAGGTTGAGTCACAAGGTGCTTAGCTTGAAAAGCAGAGTCAGTCAGCCAACTAGTACATTTAAAAAAATTCTCCTGCAAAGAAATTCTGTTCTAGCCTACTTAATTGGTCCAAAGAGGCTCATCCTCCTTGCCAGAATGTACAAAGCCACCATTGGGAATTATACTAGTGCATTTTGGGTGCCTTTTTCAATTTGCACCTGATTACCATCAGATCCGATGGTAATTGCATTTCCTAAATGGCCATTTTGCGACTAGTCGCAATTAGGAAATGTTGTGTATATGCAGTTGCCAAATAGGAAATCCCAATTTGCGATTTCTTATTTTGCGAATTGCAAAATACGATTTCTACTGGGTAGAAATCGCAATTTGCGACATTGCATATGCCTTTCGTACAAACTGAAAGGCAATTTTGCATTTCTTAAAGCCCCAAATAGTGATTCGGTCCGTTAAGAAATGCAAATTGGTTTCGTACATATGGGCCTAAGTTCATAAAATGAGTAAGGTAAGTGAGCCTATCCCTCGACCCCTGAATACTGGGCATGTGTTTTATTTGCACTGATTATTGAACATTTGAACATCTGGCTTTACCAGAAATATATAACTGAGTCGTGAGCTTAACGTGTACCATACAATACTTCAAAGCTGGAGAAGTCCTGGGCTCTATCGAATATCTGGCTTATAAAAATGGTAAGAGTAACTGTATATCCACTTTGGATGCTAAGAGATGTGAATCCCTGGATGTGTTCCATAAGCGAACAGCCATTCTCCCGACACCTGTCCTGTTCTGGGTTCTCTAGCACTGCTGTTCATTTTATAGGTATCTTCCAAACCATAAACATTCTAGTAAAGCAAGGCATTTTCTTGATGGAAAGCAGCTTATTCTATTTACACTATTTGTATGGCTTAAGCCATTTCTTCGATGGCTTCTCTGTGTAACCTCAGTGGATACTGCTCATTCTGTATCTGCATAGACATGTCCTCCCTCAGGGCTGGATAAATTGAAAGGACTCGGTACCCAGTCGAGGACTCCCATCTGCTCGTTAACTAATCAGAAGCCAAACAGAGATCCTACCACGGTATGGAAACAGAAAAAAAAGCAAATCAAATATTGAGACTCATAAGAGATGAAGGAAGATCAATGTGCTAACGTGAATCAGCAACTATGTTGGTATATACAGAAAAAAAAATCTATTTTGCTTCAGTGCCTGATCATTGTTGTCACTAACATGCAACTGCAACCCCAGAGGCCATCTTCTTTCCTAATCCCAAGAAAATCAGCTAATATGCAAAGAATATGTTTCAGCCTTTCCATATAGAAAAAAGGAATTAAGGTATCAAACACATATCCATGGTAGGTTGTAGAGTTTCTTAGTTGGGAGCAGCCTGGAATGTGGAGGAAACTCCTACTCCTTGCAGCAAACATTCAATGAGAACATCAGTTTTTAAGACCACATTTTGCGGTTGCCTTCGCCTCTTATGTCTCTGTTCTCATTACCTGGATCCACCTTGTCCACTCTCTTTTACTCGGGCCCTTTCATGATCATTGCTCTGTGTGCGTCCTGTAAAGGTGTGCCCCTGCTGAACATAACACACTCTGTTGTGCTGTGGAGCAGAGGTTACCAGCCATTCCCGATCCTCTCTTCCTATCAGATTGTTATCTCTAGGGACAATTAATCTACTATTAAGGCCGGGTTCCTCAGTCTCCAATCGTATGCCTCATCCAACACCATAATAGAGAAAAGCGACCAAATGTTCTGGTTGAAAGAGTTTGCTATGAGGAAATCAGATGGAAGTTCTAGGTGTCAACTTCACCACTTTTCAGTGCTGTCTTCATTACTCTCACAATTAATAAAGAAGTGTGCATAGAAGGTTAGATATGCTAATATATGTATGTCAAACAGATGTTCTACAGGTTTGACCATAATAATGTGAAAGGCATATGAACATTTTATAAAGATAGAAGATATTTTTGGGAGTCCAGAAATAAAGACTCGGTGTTGCCTACTATAAAGAAATGCATTTATAGCACAAATTGATGGCTAACAGTGCAGCATCTGGTATGTGGCTTTAATTGCCAGTAAGGGACAGTGTCTACAGATCTACATACAGCTAAACAATCTGGCATGCACAAAGGGGCCGATTACGATGTCGGGCGGAAAGCCTCCTCCCGACGGTCAGAATCTCCTAGACCGTGTCTGAACCCTTCCGACCGACTCGGTCGGTTTACAATCTGACTGACCGATTACGATGTTCGAGGTCGGTTTGTAAACCGTACGGTCTTCCCAAATCAGTTCCGACCGGCTCTCGGAAAATTTGTGTTGGTCGGACCCGCAACGTACAGCTCTACTGACTGCGTTTCCGACCGAGCGATTACGATGTCGGTTTCCAACAGCCTTTCCGAGTTGGCCTGTCCGACTTGAAAAGGCTGTCAGAAAGTGTCTTTTGGGGCCCCTAGCAGGGCCCCCTTCATCCTGTGGCCTCCGGTTTGGGGCCGAGGGGGTACCTAAGGGACCCCCTGTAAATCCCTGCACTGTGTGGCAGGCACCATGGGGTGCCTGCGACAGGGTGCAGAGTTTTCCGCACACACCCCATTTCCCCACAGGAGCCTGTGTTTTCAGGCAGAACACGGGCTCCCATAGGAGTCAATGGGAATCCGACCGAACAGTGTTCGGTCGCATCGTAATCAGTTGGGAGGAACTGCTGACTGCGAGTCTGTCGGTCCCGATTCCGAGTTGGTGTCGGGAGGAGGAAACTCCGACCGACATCGTAATGAGGCCCAATGTACACTACACTGGGACAGATTTAGCAAGCAGAAAAAGAAAGATGTGCTGTCAATGCAGACATTATTGTTGAACGGGGTCTCTTTAAGGAAGGAGTGCAACTGCCATGAAACAGCAACTCTTTTGAGAAAGTGATCTACCTGACAACACTTATGGCAGTGAAATAATTACCATTTAACTCTATCAGTATGGCTCAATGTCAGCAGTAAAAACTGTTGGTGGTAAGTACTGTAAGAGGTGAAAACCCCACTGCTGAAAACAAGCTTTCCCACTGATGGCATCATTTTCAAGAAACAGATTCCTCTGCTTCCAGGAAGCAAATGACAGTATTAGGTGACTAAATCTGAATTACATTACAATTCAAGAACTCATATTGCTGCAACTCATTAAGGTTCCGTGATCTTATTTTCAGAGGTAAATACATTTTTGGGCTGGTAGCTTTTCCTTCAATTTTCATTGTTAATGTTACTACAACCCTGGTGCTAATGACAGCAATTTTCACAGTGGTCTTAGTCACAGGATATATTCCCCTGCGGCAATGAACATTTTATTATCTTTGGCAGTAATTGTTAAACATACCCCAACACGCTTTCCCTGAAGAAGCCGTTTTGAGCTCATATTGTTGTAGCCACTTCTAAAATGTTGAAGCTAGATTCAAGGCAGGACAGCACAAAGACAGCTCTGCAGTGCATTATGGGATCGTATTGTGTGCGAAGACAAGGCCACAAAAAGGAATGTACAGGCTGGACGACAGAAGGGAGGAGTGATGTGAGCAAATATTCTTCTGAGGGCAATGAACGCTCTGCAAGAGGTAAGCATTTTTCAGTGACAGAGACTTCCTAGAATTAGAAGTCATGACATGGCACCGAAGGGCCAGGGCCGTAAATATATACATTTTACAGCGAACGCTATGCATAGTTTCATGGCAGAGGTGGTGCATATAAAAGAGAAGGTGAATGTGAAAGATGCTTGGGGCAGACACAGAAAAAATAAGGACCAAGTTGAGTCTATGACGTTGGAATTTACTAAAGTGGCTCCGCGTATATAATAAAATTGTACTATAAGCACACTTCTAATAACGCTTACATAAAAAAAAATGTATATGCAGTTGAATCAGAAAGGTCAATGACAGGTATCATTAAACCTTACAAGCTCGATATATTACACCCCCTTAAACCAGTTCGAATAATCTCAGGGAGAACCTTTTTCTTTTCATGCTGCGACGCTGCCGTAAGTGGATCTGTTTGATGAGAAAGAGCACAGTACCTCTTCCCAGACTCTTGTTATCAGGAATGTGGAGCCGGACACACCAATAAAACCCTTCCCCTGAGCCCACAGGCAGGGCACACGAGGGTGGTGATGCCCTGCAGAGTTCCCTCAGTCATAGTTACCAGCTGCCCTGGGTTTGGAGAGATGCAGAAACATGGGGTTGGTCTCGACGCCCAGAATTCTTTGCTTCAATGTGAGTACTACCCTTTGGCCAGATAGCAGTGTGCCCCCCTTTGAATCCCACTAAATCACTCATGAGCTTACAAAGTGTGCCGAGCATGGCACCTCGGGGCAAGCCTATTCTGCCTGCTGGTGGCCTGTGCGTTTTGTTATTCAGAGGTACTCGCCCCTCTTCCAGCGAAGGCAGAGCGTCTCAGGCACACTCCCAGACTCGCAGCGTTGGTCTCCTACCGAAATATCTACTTTTCTATTTTTACCACTGCTCTTGTATTTTCATTAACATGCTTTATAGTGTTTCAAAATGCGCACATACATTCCTCCCTTTGCCAACACAGAGTTCACACATCCGTTGACAGAAACGTCTTTCGTTCACTTCATCTTCACACATCCTTTGCCATCTAACCGTCTCTGCAGACTCTCTGACAATGTTGCAACGGCCCCTCCCTCGCTATACCATCATCCCAATCACCCATACATCGATCAACCCTTCCACCTATCCATTCATCCATCCATCCATCCATCCATCCACCCATCCACCCACCTAACCCAGCCGCCCACCAATCCATCCATCACATCGAACCCAACCACCCATCCATCCAGCCACCCACCCCACCGAACACAACCACCCATCCATCCAGCCATCCACCCCACCGAACACAACCACCCATCCATCCAGCCATCCACCCCACCGAACACAACCACCCATCCATCCACCCATCCATCCAGCCAGCCATCCATCCATCTATCTATCCATCCAGGCATCCATAACAATTTGTCTTTCACATACTGAGATGTGAGCACATAACCTGACTATGAAAATGTATGAATAATGAGGAAAACAAGCTTTAACGACACAACATTAACAGTAGATTTAAATTCGATTACCATTCACGAAAATGGCATCTTCCGCTTCATTTGTCCCTGCCACCTGCATCGACTACTGGCCTAAGGCTATCCCCAGCCTCTAAATAAAAGTTCAAATCATGCAAAGGATCACATGACAAAAGTCAAAAGCGCAGTCAAAGAAAACGAAATCCACACCAGTCAATATTGCCCCTATGACTCAAGTCAATAACCAACCTAGAGGCAAAAAGAACACGTTGTCAAACAAAGGCCGACAGAGATATGCCTGCGGTCTAAGGAGTCCAACTGGTATGTTTCTTTAGAAAGACTGCTTTCACTTATCCGTATTCTATCCAGCTTTGTGGCGAGAGGGTACAAAGGGTGTTTAGGAGAGACTGCTAGCACATACTGTTGGAAGCAGCTGATAGGTTAAGTACCACAGGCGGGAAGCAATTCTGTCAGTGATGGCTGCGCTTTATCAATTGCACAGATGGAAACAATTTTATCATTGCATCTAGGGCAGAAGTCAGTGTAGTAGAGGTGCAGGCTGTTGTGGTGATTTGTACAGGAATTAAATTAGACTGATTTTTATCAAGAATTTATTAGGAAAGTGGACATGGGGGTATTGTAAAGTGAACTGGGGCAAAGATAATATAATTAAAGAGGGTGAGGATTTGGATGGTTTTCGGTGAGAAAGGTAATATTATTGTTGGGGAGGGAGTATTATCAATGATGAATAAAGTGTAAAGTGTTTCTCTGTTGAGTACTTTAATGAGAGAGATAGGCAGCGTATTTTCTTCGGGAATGGTGGCCTTAGGGCTGTGTTTAATTTGAGTCAGTGGTGTCCGGTGCTCGGCACCTGCACTTAAATGACAACACCAGCACTTATGACTGTCTGCCACATGCTGGATCTGTCTGTCTAATTCAGAGATGAGCACAACAACAGTTGTTTATTAATGCTATATACATTAAAAATGACTTATACCTGCCACCCAAGCCATTCTTATAGCTTATGGGGCCCTGGAATAGTCTGAATTATCACACTTGTAACAGTGTAATGGTTAGTGGTTGTGTTGGTACTGCCATTAGCAGCGCTTGCAGAAGCAATCGGTGGTGCAAGCTGCAGTGATCTCCTGGCGAGGCCCCTGGTACTTTTTTTTTTACAAATTACGCACTGCCTTAGGGGAGATGTCAAATAAGCCATTTAAAGTGAGATATTTAAATGTGTGCCATGGAAGATGCCACACACGGGAACAGTGAGGAGATCCAAAAATGGTGTGCCATGTCAATGTTGTCTCCCAGTGTTGATTCCAGCAATGATTTGTTTATGTTCTTGGTTTTCTGAATCAATGTGGGAAGATGGATACATAGATGGGCTAATGCAACATTTGTGTCTTTGAGGAGCTCCCTTCTATCATTATTGGTGTATGAGATTATTGGTGTATAATATTGCTTGGACATATTAGTCAGATTTTGATTTCATGCTGGATAGCTTGCAGCTTTTTCATATAGATGTAAATGTGGTGAAGCATGTTGGGGATTGGGTTTTTATTAGAGTTTTTCCATTATGCATTTGACCTTCATGTTGGTGTTCAGCTGGTATTGAGTATGATATTTTGCATGCACAGGATCATGTTGGAGTTCACATTAAAGATGTGTCCTAGAGCGTATTGAAATGAGTCAGTAAGAGACAATGTATTGTTACTGAATGGTTTCTACTGCACGAAGGGATCATGGATGTTCCTCCATGAAGAAGTATTAGAAGGACTCAGTGCTGACTTGGGAATCCAGGAGTTGACAAATGCTGAGTTTGGAGTTTTCGGTGATATCATAGTTTGCATGGTGGGGTGATAACGGATGGAATGAGTTCGAAGATGGAAGTGATGATTTGGTGTACTGTATTTCATTTCAAGTGAGGTAAGACGGTAGCAGTGGAGGTGAGGATCAAGGAACAGATAAGGGAGCGTTATTTAAGTCCTTTGTGTTCCTGTTAATTGAGCTGTATTGCATTTTTAAGACTCTAGGTGGGTGATGTGTTTGCTTGAGGTATTAGTGCTTGTTGTAAAATTAGTAAATCCTCTTTGAAGGCCTTGTTTCAGCCAGAGTACGTATAGATAAGATGGTAGGATGTAGGCTGACTGTCAAAGAATCAGAAGCATTCACAGACAGTTCCAAAGAGAGGAGAGAAGATGGTCAATGTGTATGATGATTTTTGCATGACACAAGGTCCCCTTCTGTTTGTGTGGGCAATGCTCGTGCAGTGTTGTTCAAATGAGTTGTGAGCTCATCACATCTGGATGATGATGTGGGTTAGAGACATATTTTGGTACTAAACAGTGCATCCTTTTTAGGTCTCGCCTAGCGTTGCAGCGCATGCGCTGCTCGCTCGGCGAGATTTATTGTTAATGAGGAGTTTTAGAAAAGGGCTTGAAGCCCCGCCCCTTATTTCCATTGGCTGGCGTCACCGTTTATGGTAAACGGTGGCCTGCCATTGGAAATAAGCTGTTTGGGTTGCCTCCCTTTGGCTTTTTGTGCCGGCCCACTCGGACTGGCTCGCCTGCTTTGCGTCTGTCGCAAAGCACTTTCTTATCTTTATGGGGCCATGTGTTTCAAATTAAAAACACATGGCCCCATAAAGACAAGAGATCGATGCTTATTTGTCTGCTTAACGTGGTTCTCAGAGTTGGCCATACGTTCGTTCACCTTGCCGCTTATTGAACAATTGACAACGTCATTTGTGAGTATAACGTGGGGTTACTATAGGTGAGTATAATTCCATATAGTTTTTAGGTCGAGCATCAGAACCAGATGGTTTTGTGACTTATATAGTTTCACATCGCGGCTGGTCCAATGGCTAGATCGTCCACTGGTAATCAATAATCCTGAGTTCAAATACTGCTTTGTTCACTTGACACCATGTGATCTTGGGCAGCTCTATTTATCTCCCCATGGTTCGCTTGGTCAAGCTGAGCGTTACTGCAATAATAGATAGTCCTGGGTTCTAATCCTGCTGCTCACTTGACGACACTGTGTGGCATGGCGCATTTTCACTTTATTAAAGATAGATGCCGCCCGCTTTTATTTGTTTATGTACGGCTGTGCATGGCACGATTTTTTCAGTTTTCGGTTTTCCTACGGCTGCTGACTGCTTTTGATCAACAGTGTGTTTTGGCTGCAACATTTACGCTCAAGTTACAAATTAGAACCACATGGTTCTGTGACTTATATGTGACTTATATAGTTTCACATCGCGGCTGGTCGCGCTCCTTAGTGGCTGTTTTATCTGACTAGTTAGAGATGGGCTTGTACTCTGTCCAGTTATCAGCATGTGGGCTTTGGGATGCTGCAGACATGCTGTAGACTTGACACTGTGTGATCTTGGGCAGCTCTATTTATCTCCCCATGGTTCGCTTGGTCAAGCTGAGCGTTACTGCAATAATAGTCCTGGGTTCTAATCCTGCTGCTCACTTGACAACACTGTGTGATCTTTGGCATATCTGTTCATCTCCCCATAGCTCACGTTTCTTAGTGTCTGTTTCATCTGACTAGTTAGAGATGGGTTTGTACTCTGTCTAGTTTTCCTCAGTGTGCTTCTCTCGGTGCCGTCTTTCTCCCGCTCTCGTGTCCCTTTCTGTCGTTCCATTAATGCCTACGTTATGTTATTTGTATGCACGCCTAAATCTTTTCTCACCTTTTCACTTTTTTTCCCTTTGATTTTCCCTCCCCATATTTTCCCTTACCTCTACGTTCCTGATTTTCTTCTTTTTTTTTTTTACTTGAGCCTCTCTCTCTGTTTCTTAGCTGCTCCTTCCTTCCTCCTTTAATTCCTCCTTCCTTCTTCTCGCCTCCTCTTCCTTCCTCCCTCCCTCCTGCCCCCAAAGGTTTGAACTCTGTTCTTTTTTAATAACACGTGTGTGTACCCCGTCCCTCTTCGGCGGTCCAGGGATTTCCCCGCATCTGCCAGGGGCCATCTGGACGTCAGGCCACACTGATTATCAGCTTCGCATAACTGACCGCTCCTGCCAGGAGAGCGTTATTGATGAAGTCTCAGGCCGGGGTGACCTGACACGAGCACTCTCACCCTTCACCCTGTGTCAGCAGCGCTGGGCTGTCCAACATGCTGGGGGGTAATGGCGGAGTTGGGAGGGGCTTAACACTCCACCTTGTACAGTGGAGGAAACAGAGGCCCAGATTAAAAACACTTCGCATCGCGTTTCTATTACCTTTTTTAACGCAAACCCAAGGCAAAGTGTTGTGGTGGGGTTTACAATCTAGCGTAAATCACAATTTGCATTTGAATTTGAGAGGATGTGGCCTAACGACCAGAGCTGCCATCATTGGAGCTGGGAAATCAGGTTGAAGTCTCAGTGTCGGCTCAACATCCTGTGTTTCTGGGCAAATCACTTTATCTCCCAGTGTGTCCTTGTGTATTGCAACCAGTGCTCATGTAAAGCGCTCCACAACCTTCGGGTCAAGCTCGCGCTATATCAAACTGCAACAAAAAAAAATTGTAACTCAATGTAACGCAAAGCTGCGCAATGTGCTACCTTGCTTTACTTTGCTTCAAGAAGGTGTTCCATCGATGGTGCATGACCGTTCACGTGCACCCACCCATAGGTTTTGATGCCCATCCCTATCTACAAAGAATTGAATACAGGTGTTTGAGTCAAAATCCTGCGCCTCCACAAGGTGGGCATAACAAAGAGAAATGTTTTTATTTCACTTTGTTTTTCCTGATTTCTGTGAGTGCTGCATTTTATGGCACATATACAAAGTTGGAAATGATGAAAGCATAGTTTTTGTCCCGGAAGGAACCCCGTCCCGTTCAAAAACTATGCTTACCACAACGCACACACCTATGCACTACAGCACAAGGGTAGCTATATTTTTCACTGTTGTTAAATCGAGCCTTAAGGGTGGGTGCTTAAATTTGTCCGCCATTATGTGCAGTGGTGGCTGGCTTGTACCGAGGGTGGTGGGGCAGGAAATGAGGGGAAGGAGGTGGGCACAAAAAGAAAAAAACTCACTTACCTGCGCAGGACAACCGCCTTCTCCCTCGGGTGTCTTCCAGGAAGCTCCCGATACAGGAAACTGCACTACCCAATCCTACCGCTGCTTTCACAGCATGGAAGCAGTGCCAGGATTGAATAGAGCAAGCCCTAATCAATCCCCCCCCCCCGAATTTCGGGGGGGGGAGCAAAGACTCCCAGCCAGGGTTGGACCTAACACTGGTTGCGCAAGGTGCAACAGTCTTTTTTGGCGCCCTCTCCCCCATTTCCTCCTTCTCCGTGAATTCCCTCACTACAACTCGCCAACAATGCACCTCATCTCTTTATAGCCCCTTTCTGACAAACATTTCATTTTTTTATAGGGCAACCCGTAGTTTACTCACACTCAGTTCTGTGATCTGCATGGTACACGCTCTTTGTAGCAGGCACATTAACCCTCTATCCTGTGTGGGTGACAGGATTGCTCATGTGAGCGCATGGTGAGCGATGCAACAGTGCGAGAGGAATATGACTCATTACAATGCGAGTCATTACATCGCGTGCCTTTACAACGCGGTCGTTACAATGGCCTTGTTGTTACAACGCAGTACCATTACAATGCAAGTCGTTACAACGACTTGCTCTAGATGGTGCACTGGACTTAGGAATAGTATAATTTACTATTCCATCTCCAGTGTGTGCAACAGTAGGGAAGGTGTTGGAATAGTAAATTATACTATTCCTTAGGTTAGAGTGCCATCTAGAGCAAGTCGTTGTAACGACTTGCGTTGTAATGGTACTGCGTTGTAACAATGCGGTCGTTGTAACGACGCGTTGTAAAGGTCTTGCGGTGTAATGACCGCATTGTAAAGGTTGTCTCCTGTGTGAGAGTAGGGTGAGAGGAGTGACTGCAGGGTGAGTGAAGTGAAATTAATCGGTTTTTTCAGCCCCCTCTCCCCAACCTGGCGAAGGTGGCATTAGTGATAGTTGTCACATGAACTCTGCATGTGGCCCAGGTTCTTATGGATAGAGCAATATTATAGTCTATTAAATTAAATACAATATGTTTTTATACAGCTGGCACTCTGAGCTCACGTATTCCAAGGTGCTTTCGTATGCAATAGTGAATGGGGATCAGCAAAATAAAATATTTCCAGAAGATCACACAATTTGGTTAAACAGGGAAGCCACAATTAATGCAGGTTTTCTAGTTTCACTTTGTACAAATCAACTACTAAATGAGTATCTGTCTCTCCTTTTTACTTCAATGCTTAATGCTTTTTTTAGGTCGAGCCTGGGCAACGTATGCGCTGCTGCGAGGCATGCAGTATTGGGGTATGGCTTTGAAGCCCCGCCCACTCTCTGCCCATATTTGTCATTGGCTTGCGTCTTTGTCCTTCGTAAACGCTGGCTTCCGAGTCCTTATTAGGCTTGTTAGTCCCTCCTTGGTACCACCTTGTCTTCATTTGTAACCTCCCATGGCTACTGGCCCCTTTACTTCTGTTGTGACAAAGTATGTCTGTAAGCACTATTTTCTTGAATGAGTTTCTCCTACTGCAGGCACGACGTGCTTTCTTGCCATGCGCGCTTTCACTTTCAAGCAGCCCCGGACAATGGCGGCCGCTTCTTTGAAGTGGAATAGGTCTCGCATTTACAAGAGTTTGAGATATTGCCATTGTAAATGACAATAGCTTAAACTCTCGTAAATGCGAGATCTATTGCATTGCAAATGCTTGTTGTTTTGTGTGACCTGGGCACTGGTCACAAGAGGCCCCAAATTGTGCGACGCGCTGAGCGCATTAAGTTCACCCATTAAATTAAATAGCAGTTGAACGGTGTGCAATCTGAGCCAGATTCTTCTTTGTGACCCTGGAGATGGTGGTCCACGCATGAACAGTGCATGGTATTCACCATTTTGAGCAGTGCAAACATGGTATGTTCACAGTTTGCCCACCTGATATGCTACAGGTTTGACCTGGTTAAAATCAGCTGGGCAAAAACCCAATTTGAACAGACATTGTATTACTGGATTACCACATGAGGCACAAACACAGGCTTGCAGCGGACTTAGAATTCGCATACTAGTCTGGATGGAGCCGAGGTCTGTGAGGACCACAGGATACATGATGGTGGAAAAGACTTATAGGGATGGGGACCACGGTAAAAGGATGTGGTCTGATACTGGTTTGATGCGGAGAATGATTTTGTTGAGTTTATCAAGCATACTGCTGTGTGTGTTGTGATGATGCGTGTTTGTAAGCAATGGAAATGGAATATAATGAGTGTGGAGACATGCGTATTGGGGCTTATCTGGCAGATATTAAGTAGGGAGTCCTACCCAACGGTGTTTGTGGCCTTAAACGTAATAAGAAGTTGCGACAGGAGTTGATATTACCTTCCTCGGCCCTTTTCAGAAATGTCCAGGCTGGACTCTCTGAGAAGGGCAGACATGAAGAGAGGAAAATGTGATACAAGAAGAATATATTAGTTTTATGAACTGAAGTGTGTTCAAACACAATAACTCGCTTGATCCTCCTCTTTTCAATATCAAGTAAATTGAATTATTTGTTTCTTTGCTTAGTAATTTTAATGTATCAATTTAATTTCTTATTTTGCCTCTGAAATTTTTTTTATACACCTGTTTATGCGAAGGATACACATTAACAAGTTTAATGCTGTGGAATATCTTAAACAAATATTCCGACCAATGAAGAAAACAAAATCCTCATTATCAGGCATTGATTTTTTTCTCTCCTAAACTGTGCTTTTTGTCAGACTCTGAGTTTTCTGGGGACATTTCACATGTCCCCTGCCAAGAACATGTTCAGTCTCCCCCTTTTACCCCGCCTCTCTCATCAGCTTTCATTAGGTTCTCAGAACTACCCACAAAATAAACACTGCAGAAATTCCATGTTTGCTAGATGACAGTGCAGCTCAAGGGAAAGCTAGTTCAGACTGTGACTCACGACACAGAAATTGTTCAAACGCTCACAAAAATATCGGACCTATCAAAAATAATATATCTCTCTGCCTGTATTCAGGTGGGAAACAATTCTCTATTTACCATTTGCCCCATGTTTTGCTAAACGTGGTTAATTCTGAGTGATACCAACTCTGTTTTGCCCTCGAAATAACTTGTCATTTAAAATAGCAGCTGAAAGTGTTTTCTAAATCCCAAAATATTGTGTTGTGGATATATTCAAACAAATCAGCATAAATGAATAGCAGGGTACATATTATGAACAGGGCTCCTGGAATTATGCGGCAGAGGAGGGCGTACCTCATGCAAATGAGGGTATCCCTTTGCCACTGTGTCTGCGCCGTATTACAGACGCGGGTACAGAGACAAAGAAGCTCTCAGGAGGAGCACTGACAGTGTGCCACCTAAAAGGTGGCACACTGTCAGTGAGGCCCCTTGATGGCAGTCCTCTGGATGGGGGAAAGGGGGTCCCATGGACCCCCCCAGACATCCCCTTGCAGGCGGGTGCAGTCACTAACTGCACCTGCCTGCAAGACGATATCTATTCCCCCTTCAAAAAGCAGGCAGGTTGCCGCCTGCACTGTGAAAACACGGAGCGGCTTCAAAGCAGCTGCTCCATTTTTCACATGAATGCGCTGCCCTTGGGGCAGCGCAAGCCCGCAGCTGCCCTGGAGTCAGCGCATTCATTATAATATGGCACATTTTCCTTCATTGCGCCAGGCGCACCTTTTAAAAGGTGCGCCCTGCGCAATGAAGGAATATGCGGCACATGTATAATACGGCCCCCGATGCCCAAACACCATGGTACACAGAGGGGCTAAGAGACAAATTTGAGGCTGACTGAACATCAACAAATGAGATAATAATTACATTGAATATGTTAATTTGCCAATGTTGACTAATCCTGTGTTTCAATTTGGCACAGGCTTACATTTTTTAATGTTTATGCTTCTTTTGAGCACAGCTTCTGTTACAAGGGTCCAGATTACCTGCTTTTCATTGTTTCCTGTCCCTGAATCAGTAGCTCCTAATTTCCAGAACACATGGACTAGCACATGGAACACTTAGCAAATACTCATCAGTGATTTCATGTTGGTTCACTAAAATACCAGAGTTACTGGTAGTGGCATCTCTCACCCTTTGTTTCATAACGACGTCAAAAGATTGTTCCCTTGACCCACTCTTAGCACCTCAACTGCAACAGATTTGCTGCTGAGAGGCTTGGACTATGAGAGTAGAGAGAGGATTTACTTTTTTTCCTGTTGGTGCAGCCTTGATTGCTTAGACCAAGAGTATCAAGGGCTGTGCCAGGGGTGCCAACGGGCGAGCCAGTAATAGGAGCTTCAGCTGGCCACCTCTAACATAGAATGATCCATGTTTTCCCTTTCAAACAATCCACTTTATGTTTCAAGCAGAGTATTTTTTTAAATGCTTTCTTGGAATTATAGTGACCAGGGGTTAAATTCAACAGCAAAGTAATTCCGATCATGCTAAGCTTTTAGTACAGTTAGGTCAATAAAAGACAATAAAGATTATCTTATAAAAGTCCGATTTGTTTGATTTTCTGTCGTTTATGTCAGTGGTAATGCACTGTACAATTATATTGCACTTAATACTCAGATAATGGTACAATGAAAGATGAATGTTTGCGTTCTGTAAAATTAAACTGTATGCAGTTATTTATCTTTTACCTTAATTGTTTGAGCTTGTTTCCAATGTAAACTGCTGTAATTTTAAATAAATATAATAGAAACAACTTTCGCAGGTATCAGAAATCCAGAGCAAATTTACTTTGCAAATAGGCTTTGTAAGTAGAGCAGTGTACGGTCTAGGCTGCAGATCTTAAAACTGCCTGTTTCATTCACAAATATCCGGACTAACTTGCTGAGCAGTTTCCTGTCTCAGAATACCTGGCATACCGAGCCACACACAGCAGCCACGTATATAATAGATGCAGATGCAAATTCCAGTACAAATATTGTAGATTAAAGAATCTCCTTTTTGTTTTTTTAAACATGACATATGCTAGACTTGCCAGTCACATTTCTAGGCCCAGGCCAAATTCTAATTGTGCACGCATAATTCACGCAATTTTGTATTACTCTTATGTTTGCATGAAGAACGTTGCAGCATGGATGAAAGACAACTGCCTGAAACTCAACATGGACAAAACAGAAATTCTGACCTGCGGCAGACACACCGTCCTTTGGAAAGACTCCTGGTGGCCAGCGGAGCTCAGATCTACCCCCAAGCCGAAAGACCACGCCAGCAACCTGGGCATCATCCTAGACAGCAAACTCTCCATGAAACATCAATTCAACGCTGTCTCCTCAGCCTGCTTCCACATGATCCGCATGCTCTGCAAAATCTTCCCCATTAAGGGGCCAAGCCCCACTATGCACACCCTTCACCTTGTACTGAAGCCTTCATGGTGAGCCCACTCCCTCCAAACACCCAAGCTGTGTTAGGTAGCCAATATCTACTAGGAACACCCTTCAAGTTGTTCAGAATACAGCACATATCCAAAGAGAAAGAAAAAGAAGAGAAATAAAAAATATGTGTTCTCCTTACACCAGCCTTAGGCAGGTGCTGGATTTTGGTGGAAATCCATGTCTGCAATAGTTTGCAGGTATGGATTTGCATCAAAAAGTATGGGTGGATGCAGAGAAATGCCCATGTACTACTCATGGAAAACCCTTTGATGCAAAGTAATAGAAGACAGTACATTGAACTGCCTTTGAATTACTTTTTGTAATCAACCAGCAGAAAAAGCAAGTTCTGTTAGTTTATAAATACAAATCTAAATTGTGTGTCAGCCTGCATTAGAAAAGCAAAACATACCTCAAGCAACATCTTTATAAATTAAAGACAAATCAATTGTTATAAAAGTTTGGTTTTTATTTAGACTTATTTTTAAGTATAGACTGCTCTAGCAGACTACTCTGATACACACACATAAAGAGACTCACATGACACAAATTACATTTTTATATTGTTAATCCAGTAAAGATGGTCCTGGAAAAAGTTTTTAATTGTTTTTTAAAGTTTTTAAACAATTTTTCTTTTTTTTGTTGGGTTCAATTTGGATAACAGAAATTGGGCAGGTGAACTTGGAGTGAGTAAAAAAAAAACACAAGAAGTTAATTATTTTTGGGACATTGGTGTTCAGGCACTAATTTGTCTCTCACAGAGGTACTGAACTCCCCAGTGTACACAATCGTGCTGCACCACCTGCAGTTAGTCACCATCTCCAGGTACGCAGGATTCACATCGGATTGGCCTTGCAGCACTTTAGTGGCACTGGACCAACAGAGGGTCCTGAACTTGATATGAGTGCCTTCTGTGCATCCCCTTCAATCTCCACACTAGCAAGATTGGGGTGTATGAATTTCATGTGTCACCATATACCTAATATCCCGTGCTAGTACTTCTTTGATATTCCTTGAGAAAATTGGTTCCAGCGGGTAATGAAAATCATGTTTTTCAGGGAGATGTTTTCTCTCATTCAGGTAGGGTGAAAAATTACCGAAGCAAATGTTCAATTGTGACTCTTGGTGCCTCTTGTTTTCTGCTTCCCCAACTCCCCCTGTCTCTCCTCATCTGAAGCAATGGTGTAAGACACAACACAAGCTCTGATTTCACCAAAGCTGTAATTAGAAATGAGGCTAAAGGGGTGGGATCTTTCTGTAAATGGAGCCTGAGAGTAATTTCAACCAAGATGATGTCTTTAATATCTATGTCAATGTTCTTCCTGTACTCCTGCTGTACTTCTGCGGGATGGTGAAAAGTAGAAAAAGGCAATTTTAAAAAGAAAATACTCAACTTCTAGACTCAAACCTAAATAAAAAGCTCTCTTTCAAAATAAATGCAATTTTTTTGTGTTCACTGGTCCCTAGGTATAACTGCAGGTCCTGTGGAAAGTAAAAAAATATATAATAACAGGCATTATGTTGAAAAATGAAATACAGAGAAAATAAGTGTGTCCTCCGAGATTTTTTTTTTTATATCATTCAGATCTTCCCAAAATTCTCAGGGCAAAGTTAACTGTGGAATATATTAGTTAGGTAAAAATTCAGTCATACAGGAATGTGGTTTTTTATTTGTATTTTTATTATTGTTCAAAAATCTCATTGTTGTAACTTATTGTAGCCAAAGTAACATTGTTGTAACTGTTGTAGCCAAAAAGTGTTTCGCTGCTTCGCCCTATAGAAGAATGCAAGCCTAGGGCTCTTTCAAGGCTGCATTCTTCCCCAAAAAATTAATGATAAATATACACGGTATCTGTAATCGCAATTTGCTAATATAAAAGTTTTTTTTCAACAGGATGCAGTGGGGTCCTGTGTGGCCTGGGAGGAGGAAGACGTAGATGGCGTCAGGGCTGGCAGGCCACGTCATAGGCGTGGAACAGAAAGATGCGGAACACCAATTAATTTGTTGCTCTGCTGGCTGATAACTGACTCAAACTTAAATAAGCTGACTCAGACTTAAATAAAAAGCACTCTTTCATAATAAAAGCACTTTTTTTAATATTCCCGAGTCTTGCGGTATTTCTGCAGTGTTAGAAATGGGGGTCTCTTGTTGGCAGAGGTAGGTACCTTTGTCTAAATAGGGACCCTTGCTTCTAGTCAGGGTAAGTGGGATACACACTTTAGATAACCCCTCCTCACCCCCTTGGTAGCTTGGCACGAGCAGACAGGCTTATCCCAAAGGCAATGTGTAAAGTATTTGTACCAACACTCACAGTAACACAGTGAAAACACCACAAAAGGACACCACACCAGTTTAGAAAAATAAAGTATCTGTATCTAAACTAAACAAGACCAAAACGGCCAAAATCCAACATACACAGTTAAAAATATGACTTTCAAAAGGTTTCAAGAACTTGTACCATAGAAAACTATGGATGCGTGACTGTTCACCAAAGTACCTGTAGATGCGTGAAAGTTCCAAAAGCCAAACAGCTGCAGAGTCGGAAAACAAAGAGATGCGACACTCCTGAGACCTTGGGGAGGCGATGCGACAGCTCTGCGACACGCAGAGGACGAGTTGCGTCGAATCCGGTCTGTATGGGGAGTGATGTGTCGATCCTTCGTGATGGTTCGAGTTCGCAGGTGATGCGTCGGGAGAGCGTGCCGCACAGATACGATGCGTGGAAATCTGGGATGCGTCAGCGATCGATGCGGCGGCGTCGAGCAGCGCTGCGTCGGTCCTCTTCAGCCACGATCCCTTGATGCGTCGATTCTTGCATCGGCGACAGACGCTGCGACGGTTTTCGCAGCGGCACGGCGATGCGTGGAAATTCTTCTCGCGCCGTGGAGATGCGTCGGGAAAACAGCCGCAGGAAGAGCGATGCATCGATTTCTGTAGTCCTTTGAGTTTCTTTTAGCTCCCAAACAGCAGCAACAACCTCCAGAGGCCCAAAACTGGCACAGGCACCTCTTGGCAGGTCAGACCTCACAGCAGCAGAGTTCAGGGGAGCTGGGGGTGAAGTCTATGTGTCCCTGAGACTTCAGAACAGGAAGCCAGCACACTTCAGGCTCTTGGAGATCTCCTTCAAGCAGGGGACACAGCACACAGCAAAGTCCTTCTCCTTTCCTTGGCAGAAACAGCAACTGCAGGCCAACCCCAGACACACAGCAAGGGCAGTACTTCTCCTCAGTCTCTCCTTGGCAAAGGTTCCTCTTGAATTCCAGGAATGACCTAAAGTTCAGGGGTTTTAGGTCTAATACTTATACCCCAAAATGTCTTTGTTCTCTTTGTGCAAGTGCTCTGATCCCAGTTCAAACCAGTTCTGGGGGGCACTCTGCAAGTGCACAACAACATCCTTTGTCAGTGTGAGCCTTGGCTCCAGACACACTGCAGGGGGGCAGAGCCAGCATTGTGGAAGGCAGGCACAGCCCTATTCAGGTACAGGTGCTACTCCTCCCACCACTCCAAATGCAGATCAGGCCTATTCAGCCTAGCGCTGACTCATCCAGACTCCTGGAGCCACTGCACCTCCCCAGCCCCTGTCACTTCAAATGCAAAAACAACAGTTGATGGACCTAATGCAGAACAATGTCATACATTCACCCCAGTACAGAGATCTGGGCCTAAATCCATCGTTTTTTTGCTCACCATGCCATTCCAGTTTGGACCCAGCCATATGCAAATCAGTCTTGACCCTGTGCCTCATGGGAACAGTCCAGCCCGAACTGCCAAGCCAGGTCCTCCCTGGACTGGAAACAAGCATCCTAGGACCGGTTTCGGGGTTTCACCCCTCTTCAGCCAGGATAGCTTGATTCCAGTGGCATGGAGAGCACGGGACCCACGTCTGGGCATACCCGTCCCACTCGGGGTGACAAATGCAAAAACAACAGTTGATGGACAGAATGCAGAACAATGTCATACATTCACCCCAGTACAGAGATCTGGGCCTAAATCCATCGTTTTTTGCTCACCATGCCATTCCAGTTTGGACCCAGCCATATGCAAATCAGTCTTGACCCTGTGCCTCATGGGAACAGTCCAGCCCGAACTGCCAAGCCAGGTCCTCCCTGGACTGGAAACAAGCATCCTAGGACCGGTTTCGGGGTTTCACCCCTCTTCAGCCAGGATAGCTTGATTCCAGTGGCATGGAGAGCACGGGACCCACGTCTGGGCATACCCGTCCCACTCGGGGTGACAAATGCAAAAACAACAGTTGATGGACAGAATGCAGAACAATGTCATACATTCACCCCAGTACAGAGATCTGGGCCTAAATCCATCGTTTTTTTGCTCACCATGCCATTCCAGTTTGGACCCAGCCATATGCAAATCAGTCTTGACCCTGTGCCTCATGGGAACAGTCCAGCCCGAACTGCCAAGCCAGGTCCTCCCTGGACTGGAAACAAGCATCCTAGGACCGGTTTCGGGGTTTCACCCCTCTTCAGCCAGGATAGCTTGATTCCAGTGGCATGGAGAGCACGGGACCCACGTCTGGGCATACCCGTCCCACTCGGGTGACAAATGCAAAAACAATTCCGGTCCAGGGAAGACATGGCTTGGCAGTTCGGGCTGGACTGTTCCCATGAGGCACAGGGTCAAGACTGATTTGCATATGGCCATGTCTGAACTGGGGTGGCGTGGTGAGCAAAATAACGATGGATTAAACCCAGATCTGTGACTGGGGGTGAATGTTTTGCCAATGTGCAACATTCCGTCCATCATCTTGTGTGTTTTGCTGTTCACCCTATGTGGGAAGGGTATGCCCAGACGTGGGTCCCGTGCTCACTATGCCACTGGAGTCAAGCTATCCTGGCTGATGACGGCTGATAGCCAGAAACCGGTCCTAGAATGCTTGATTCCGGTCCAGGGAAGACATGGCTTGGCAGTTCGGGCTGGACTGTTCCCATGAGGCACAAGGTCAAGACTGATTTGCATATGGCCATGTCTGAACTGGGGTGGCGTGGTGAGCAAAATAACGATGGATTAAACCCAGATCTGTGACTGGGGGTGAATGTTTTGCCAATGTGCAACATTCCGTCCATCATCTTGTGTGTTTTGCTGTTCACCCTATGTGGGAAGGGTATGCCCAGACGTGGGTCCCGTGCTCACTACGCCACTGGAGTCAAGCTATCCTGGCTGATGACGGCTGATAGCCAGAAACCGGTCCTAGAATGCTTGATTCCGGTCCAGGGAAGACATGGCTTGGCAGTTCGGGCTGGACTGTTCCCATGAGGCACAGGGTCAAGACTGATTTGCATATGGCCATGTCTGAACTGGGGTGGCGTGGTGAGCAAAATAACGATGGATTAAACCCAGATCTGTGACTGGGGGTGAATGTTTTGCCAATGTGCAACATTCCGTCCATCATCTTGTGTGTTTTCCTGTCACTTCAAAGCCAGACAGTCAATCCACAAACAGGCAGAGGAACACAGGAAGGTTGAACAAGAAAATAGCCACTTTCTAAAAGTGCTATTTTGAAACACATAATTTAAAAACCATCTTTACTGAAAGATGTGTTATTAAATCCTGAGTTCAGGGATACCAAACTCCATTTTTCAATCTTATCCTTATGGGAAGATATGTTTGTAAAATGTTACAAAGCATTCCCCATTCTGTCCTATGGGGCAAGATAGCCTTTCAATAGTGAAAACGAAATTGGCAGTATTTCACTATCAGGACATGTTACACACATCAGTACATGTCCTACCTTTCACATACACTGCACCCTGCCCAGGGGGGTACCTTGGGCCTTCCATAGGGGTGTCTTATGTGTAAGAAAAGGGAAGGGTAGGGCCTGACAAGTGGGTGCACTTGCCAAGTCGACATGGCATTTAACAAACTGCGCACAGGCACTGCGGTGGCAGGCCTGAGATCTTTTTTCAAAGCTACTCATGTGGGTGGCACAATTAGTGCTGCAAGCCCACTAGTAGCATTTGATTTACCAGCCCTGACACACTCAGTGCACTTTACTAGGGACCTACTGGTAAAACAAATATGCCAATCATGGATAACCAATCACAATAACAATTTACACAGAGAGCATATGCACTTTAGCACTGATCAGCAGTGGTAAAGTGCCCAGAATCCTATAGCCAACAAACACAGGTCAGGAAAAATAGGAGGAAGAAGCAAAAGGTTTGGGGATAACCCTGCAAAAGGGCAATTTCCAACATGCATGACCTGTGGAAAGTAAAAATAAAAAAATAACAGCATTAAGTTGAAAAATGAAAGCGCACTACTAAACATTTAAAAGAAAATCTAAAATTAACATTAAAATTATGCCCAACTATCCTAATAATATTTT
The DNA here is from genome assembly GCA_963921515.1 of Calotriton arnoldi. Classification (NCBI taxonomy): domain Eukaryota; kingdom Metazoa; phylum Chordata; class Amphibia; order Caudata; family Salamandridae; genus Calotriton; species Calotriton arnoldi. The sequence continues at coordinate 114,461 of CAWUFW010005893.1, forward strand.
ACTTAACGTTAAGCCCCCCACCCAGAAATTCACAGAAAAAAAACAAAGGTTACAGTGACATTATAGTTAGTTATGGTAATGACATCTTACTTTACGTTAAAAAAACACTGACATTTACTGAAAAAATCAAAGGTTTAAGTGTCATTATAGATAGGTACACAAAAAAGACCTTAACCTATGTTAACAAGACCTAGAAATTAATTGGAAAAAACACAAAGGTTAAAGGGACGATTTAGTTAGATGAAAATATCAATAATAATGTGACTTTTTACCCAAAAAACACTGTAATTCGCTAGTCATTGTTCAGTGAGTTAAACATAACTTGCTCTCCCGCCATGCACTGCTTATGTCCTCACATATTACATCTCTCATGACATGCTTAATGGCATCATTCATGACATCAATGAAGACCTCTCAAGTGACATAATTGATGACATTACTTATGGCATCACTGATGACATTATCCAACCTCTTATTGTTTGGTTTACTATACAAACCAGTGCAACCTGCAGATTCAAGCAAACCATAAATTACATGAACATATATGCATATATTAAATAATTATAGTATAGCCGACTCCCTCAAGACAACCAAGCCCCCTTTCATAAACAAGCCTCTACTATGAATATTCTTCCCCTTGTACACTACTGTTGACTGAGACACCACTTCATCTAGAAACTCCAGCCCCATTGGTTGGCCATAGCCACAGTGTTCACCCTATGCACAACTCTTCACTGAGAATCCACTACCTGGCGATACCCATGCCCCATTAGGTAAGCAAGGAACTCTTACTTATTGCCTTCACTCTGTGCATACCTCTTTACAGAGAGTGCGTTTTCTCCAGGCTTCCAAGCCCCATTAGGTGGGCAAGCTCCTAGTAGGTACAGCCTTTGCACTCTGTACAACTCTTTATGAAGAGCCCACTCCCTCCATACACCCAAACACCATTAAGTGGCCAAGCCTCTACTACGGACCGTCTCTGTCCTGTGCACAAGTCTTCACGGAGAGTCCACTCCCTCTAGACACCAAAAACTCCATTACGTAGCCAAGCCTCTGCTATGCACAGCCTTTTTCCTCTGTAAGAGTCTGCACGAAGACCCCATTCCAACCAGACATAGAAGCTGCATTAGCTGGCTAAGCCCCTACTATGTACACGTTTACCTTTACAGAGGTCTTTACTGACAGCCCACTCCCTCCAGACACCAAAGCTTCTTTAAGTGGCCAAGCATTTTGTGAGAACCACTCAGCAGTTCAAAAGGTATACATATTTGCTCTAGATGTAGCTTACTAAATATCTTTCATTGTCATAAGTGTATAGCAAACTATCCCAATCATTAGATGATGCAATCAGTAATGTCATCAGTGCTGTCATCAGTGATCTCATTGAAGATTTTAGTTATGTATAACTGCCAAATTTCTGTGTTTTTCTTTTGGTTTTTAAATTTCTAAATCGGTACCCCTTCCCCTACCCAATGCCTTATTTCCCTGTTCTGCGTGCAAGTTCTCACCTCAGTCACACCTATTGAAATTCTATTTACTGGCTGGTTGAAGGGAAACAGCAAAATGCAAATTTCTCTTTCAGGTACATCAGACATGGCAATGGTGACATTTTAAAAGCCATGTTTCGAAAATGTTTATTACAAACCTGACTTCACCAGTGAATTGGGCTTGTAATAAATATTTCAAAATGTTAGAAAAATTGAATTTGTAGCTGTTTCTTAGGAGTGGATAACATTTAATAAACTGAATAGTGTTTCCGATTGCTGTTTTATGAATCAGCCAAACCTGCTACAGAGGAATTGTCTTTGAGGGCTTTTTTTCCTGTAATGGCTATGATTAATATTAAATCTTTACAGGTTTTACTTTTAAGTACCATGCACCCTGCCCTATGGTCAATAAGGCCTACTTAGCAGTGACTTATACATATTTAAAAGGACGGGATAGGCCTGTTAAAAAGGGGTCTTTCTACAGGGCAAATTTGTGGTTAAAACCTGCACAGCCATGATATAGGTGGGCCTGGAGTAACCCTGGGCGTAAAACTCCGCTCCGCTCGCGGAGTTTGCAGATTTTTGGCAACTCCGCGTTCCGCGTAGAACGCGGAGTTGCCAAAAAACCGTGCACTCCGCAACGGAGTGGAGTTTTTTTGTGTTCGCGCGCCCAAAATGCGTTTTCACGCGCGCAGGAGCAACTGACCGGGTGCATGCGATCGCCGATGAGATTTACCATCCGTTCGTGAGTGCCACAAGATTTGCTAGGTGGCTGCATGGTCCCGCGAGAGTTTGCAATCGCGAACACGTCATTTGGGCGCGACATCGGACTTCCAGCGAACGTTTTGTAAAGATCGCGATCTTGAACACGCAGAATTTGCAATCTGGAGAAGGTTCTCTCCTGAGCAGCATAAACCTTCTCGAAATGATGATTTGGATTAAAAAAACTCCTCAGATTGACATTTGGCTGTACTTTTTTGTGCAAGGAGTCCTTTTTCTTTATTTAATTCTTTTTGAAGAGGAAGGAAGTGCCCCAGTGTCTCCAACTTCTTGTTCCTGTCCAGCAGGCTCCCCCCAGTGCTTTGTCCAACTCCTGTTCACTTTTCATTTGGATTTGGAGCTGGAAGGATCCCTCTTTGTGTCTGCTGCATCATATATCATTGGATTTGAGGGTTTTGAATTTGAGATTTCACAAGTAAGTTTGAAAATTGGTGTTGTTTGTTTGATTGGGGCATTGCACCTGCATTTTTTGTACTTTTCATTGTTTTTTTAAAATTTATTGTGGTGGGTGGCCTGTAGTTTCACTAGGGGCTTAGTTGTTTCTTTATAAGTCATTTTTCTTCTTTTATAAAGGAAACATGTTGCAAAGTTCACTACATTTTCGCCAACTTTTGAAATCAATTTGCAATATTTATTCAATTCACTAGCCCAGTAGTCTGCCAATAGGCCTTTCAGCCAGTAGGCCCAGAGCTACTCATGGGTGCATGAAACAACTGTTTCTGTGGTGTCTGTTGAATTTAAACATCATTTAGGGCATGGATGGCATTGGATTGAAATGCAAAATGTGTTATTTCACTTTTTTTCATGTGTGTTAAATTAATGCTTTTGTTGGATGTGTCTGGTTGTTGTGTAACTTGCAAACCTTTTTTAGCCCTGTGGATTTTCGTTTTTGGCATTGTTGCATTAAAGCTGTGTTGTTTAGCATGCCTCCTTTGTCTAGCCAGTGTGTGAGTGTGTTTGTAATAGTGGGCCAGCATTTGCCTTGGCTGAACCTCCCCGTGTGGCCAGGGGCCATTTTGTAAAGTCTGTGTCCATATAGGCCTGCTTGAGTTAATTGTTTTCCAGGCCTCCTGCTTGTTGTTGTTGTGAGTGACCACGTGGCAGGTGGCCATTTTGTGGTGGTGGTAGTAATTGTGCTTTTGCCATAGACCTGCAAGTCTTCTTTCCTTTGCTCCTCTTGGCTTGTTGCTTATTGTTGTGGTAGCCTGGCCATGTGGCTGGCGGCCATTTTGTGAAGGCAGCCAGTGTGCTTTTGCCATAGGCCTGCCTTGTCTGTCTTCCCTTTCTTGTTGTTGTGGTCTGGCCATGTGGCTGGTGGCCATTTTGTGAAGGGGCAGCCAGTGTGCTTCTGCATTAGACCTTCATGTATTTCCTTTGTTCCTCTTGGCTTATTGCTTCTATCCATTGTCAGCTGCAGCTCCCTGAATGGTGAATCCCATGTGATGCACAATGCCAAACCGGGTCCGTTACATTTGTATTTTGTTGTTCTTCTTCTTCTTTCCTATCCTTCCTGAGTGTACTGTACACTAGTACACCAACCATGGAAGCCCTTGTTGTTGTCAAAGTATCACAAATGGCTACACTGTATTGTTATGTTTTTTTAATAACTGAGGTAATAAATGTAATAATATTAATAACACTAACAAGTGTGACCACACACTAAGATATATATTATATTTGTTTGTTTGTACTAGTAGTAATTGAACCACAACAATGAATGCCACGTTTCACTGATGTTCTTCTTGCTTCTTTGCTTTTAGGTGCACAAAAAAGGAGGAGATGACATCACCCATTGTACTATATATGTGCAAAAATAGGGGTACCCCTGAATAAATTTCCTAAATCAGGGACGAAATGCCAAGTGTGAACAAACCATTTAGGAAATGAATAAAAAGTGGACCTTCAAATTAACAAAGACAATATGTAAATAACCAGGATTCATATAATATCAAAAATAAATTTTTTATTTATGAAAATAATATTTTTTATTTTGTCTCTTTTATAATCAAATTTAAATGAAAAAATGTCAAAAACAGAAGTAATCACAATATAACTTCTAAATTGGCCTATGTATCAAACATGGTATAAGTCCATGATTCTTGCTAACAATATTCAAACATACTTACTCATTCCTACAAGGCCTAACAATACATAATATTTTCATGGAACATGTCATGCCTGTATAATGTATGATGTTTTAGTTGGACATGAACTATACAGTGAAATCACTTCAAAACAAATCTGAACACATATTTTTAAAAATAAAAGACAATCTTGTTTGCCATGGCTAACGTAATTTGTATCCTACGCGCGTTTTGGCATTACGCCTTCATCAGGTAGCCATGTGGGTCTTATAGAATCTTGTCAGATGCGCTGCATCATCTGACTGTGAAGATTTAGTTGAGAATAATTTCAGAGCTAAGTTGGACAAAGCACCTCTATTCTCTATGTTTGTGAAAATCCTAATGCCGGGCGGCTCTCTCAGCAGAGATGAAGATTATCTCATGATAAAAATGCAGGAAAAACGGGGGGAAAGGCGGCGAAATCCTGAATAGGGTGTTGTCGTGCCGAGGGCCAATGACGAAAAGCTCTGGTGTAGGTGAGGGAAGAACAACGGAGGACGGCTTGATCGTGTTCCTACATTCCTCATTGAACGCCCCCAGACTGCTTGCTCGGCTCACACGGTCTGCGGTGGAACTTCCCGATAGTCCTGATGCTGCCGCACGCCGTGCATGCCTACACCTAACTAGCCCTTCCTGAGTGTACTGTACACTAGTACACCAACCATGGAAGCCCTTGTTGTTGTCAAAGTATCACAAATGGCTACACTGTATTGTTATGTTTTTTTAATAACTGAGGTAATAAATGTAATAATATTAATAACACTAACAAGTGTGACCACACACTAAGTTATATATTATATTTGTTTGTTTGTACTAGTAGTAATTGAACCACAACAATGAATGCCATGTTTCACTGATGTTCTTCTTGCCTCTTTGCTTTTAGGTGCACAAAAGAGGAGGAGATGACATCACCCATTGTACTGTCAGACAGAAGTCCTGCTGCACATGACGTCACGTGACGTGTGACCACAGACATCTCTTCAACTTGTGCGACTGTGTGCTGCTGACATCTTGAAGATGGCCCCAAAGAAAGGTACCAGGTCCAGTACCAAGAAAGTTGCCAGCGAGAAGAAGGCACTGCCACTTACCAAGACCGGTATGTCGCCCAAGACCTGTTCTGGGAAACCAAAAATTGCGACTGCAGCAGCAGTGTCCGGGGAGCAAGCTGGGAGCAGCACCCCTGCATCAGTGGACACACCCCACCAACCTAGGCCCAAGCCCATGTCTGTTGCAGAAGCAGCCAGTCTAATCACGAGTCCAATGCCGATGAGCAGTGATGTTGAAATTGACTTATTGTTGTCGCAAACTAGTACCCAATCAATGCAGGAAACTCAGATAAGTGGGCAACAACAGCCGCAACCACCCACAATAGTAGTTGTTTCTCCTAAAGTAGGGGCAGTTCAGGAGATCAAGCTTCCTGCAGAGGAAGAAGAAGAGCAAGCCACTCTTTCAGAAGATCCATTGTCTTCCAGATCCCCAGCAAGGAAAAGGAGGGCTAGTCCATCAACTTCTTCTCCAAGCCTCCCTTCTGATGATCTAGACACCACTTGGATCCCGCCTCAGTCTGAGTTGGAGACACGCCTCGCCCACGAGACAAGGCTAGGGAAAAGGAAGGTTCCAGAAAGCCTTAGAGTTATGGAGGTAGATGTAGAAGAGGAGGATGATGATGATGAGCCAGTCATCATGGACATTAGTCCCGCCCCAGTGGAGACCGACAGACATTACCCCATCCCAAATTGCAGTGAGGGATGTGGCACGGATACCACCAACACATATGATACCACCAACACCACCTCCAGCTTCCATATTTCACTGGCAGCAACCTACATCCACCACAACCACCTCAGTAGAAGTAGGTACTGCAGAGAGTCAAACTTCACACCCACCTACCAGTTCATCCGACATTGCAAGTGGCACCAGCAGCACCAGAAAGTTGACCTCCCCAGTTTGGGACTTCTTTTCGGTTAGCAGGAAGGAGATGAACATTGGTATATGCTCCATTTGTGGACAAGATGTTGGTTGGGGTAAGCTTGGTACAAACTATGGTACCGGAGGCCAAACAACCCATCTGAGAAAACACCACTTGAACCTGTGGGAGGCACACCTTAGCGGCCAAAAAACTGCACGTGTTGTTGGTGGAGGGGATGAAGAAGAAGATCTGATCACAGTGGAAGGTGAACAAGAGGGAGACATTTTCTCTGTTACACAAAGCAGCCCTGTCCCCAGCAGTGCAGTGGTACCGCCCACATCATCATCAGTAACATCGCAATGGCACAAGAGTCAGGCTGAGACACCAAGGGGTCCCCGGCAAGACAGTACCCCAACAAAAAAACATCCATTGAGCCTAACATCTGGCGTCAAGAAGTCACCTGCATGAGTGGAACCAGAAAAGAAAAAAATCCAGGCTACTATTCTCAGCATGTTTAGTCGGAGGGGCAGTACGAACGCAACCACCCAAAGGCACGTTTGTACAATGCAAAGCTGGCTAAAATGTTAGCGCTGGACCTCCTCCCTTTTTCTTTTGTGGAAGCGGTGGGTTTTCTTGAATTTGTGGCAGCCATCTGCCCGAAATGGAAGGTCCCCGGCCGGTCCTATTTCACCAGAGTTGCTGTTCCAGCACTACATCTCGACATGCTGGAATTGCTTGGACAAGCTTTGCAGCAGAGTGCTGCTCACACTATCCACGTGACAACAGACATGTGGACCAGTTGCCAAGCCTCTGATGACATGTGCATCACTGCACACTGGATCTCTTTTGTGGGGATTAGAGAAAAGATATCTGCAGCAGGTGCTGTTGACACTGCTGAATTTTTTAATGCCGCTCGGAAACATGCAACTGTAGCCATGTTCACCATGGAGAAATCTCATACTGCTGCAAACATTTTGGAAGTCTTTGACAGCAAGGTCTTTGAATGGCTGTGACCAAGAGGGCTTAACATTGGTTTTGTTGCCACGGACAATGGCAGTAATATAGTTAAGGCCATGGCCGATGGTGGCTATTTCAGGGTCCTGTGTTTGGCGCACTGCATTAACATCATTGTTCAAGACTTTCTGAAAAAATAAGACCAAGTCAGCAACTTACTGACCACCTGCAGAAGAATCTGCCCACATTTCAGCCATTCTTTTAAAGCCTGGAAGCAGCTGAGGTTCACTCAATGTGATAATAGAATGCCAGTTAAAGCACTCATCCAGGAGGTGCCAACACGTTGGAACTCAACTTATTACATGCTTGAACATCTGTTTGAGAAGTACAGACCAATCAATGAATATGTCATGCAAAGAGGGGATGCTACTGTGAAAAGCATGATCATTGAGATGGACCAATGGGGCCTAGTTAAATGCCTGACAGAGATGCTACTTCCTTTTGAGGTCTTCACAAGTGAAGTAAGCAAGGAGGACTGTACTATGGGCCAAGCTATCCCATTGTTGCACATGCTACAGGAACAGCTGAAGGGGTGTCTGCAATGTACGCAGGTGTGGAGGAAAAAAAAGAAGCATATGAGTTGATGGAGAGCTTAACCCTTCACTTATCTGAAAATACAAGGGTGCAAAGAGGCATTGTGTCATCCAACCATTACATTTGTGCCACAATTCTGGATCCACGGTACAAACCATTACTGCACACTTTCATTCCTTTTTCAGACGAGAATGTTGCCAGCTACAAAACTTGGATAGCTGTGGAAGCCAGTCACTTAGAAAAAGAACGGCAAGGAATTAGACGTCCGCTACTCCAGGGCACAACAAGTACTGCAGGGCAGCAGGCTTCAAGTTCAACTTCAGAGCCTGAGGGCAGTGCGGTTGGCTCACAGCAGCCAAAACCACCAAGAACAGGAGCATCAGCCCCAAAATCGGCACAGGAATGGTTTCTACAGCAAGGGCTTAGATCCAATGCTGAGGCAAAGGCAAAAGAGGCCGGGCAAAGCTGAGCACCCGTAAGCATTGAGCGGATGGTCCAGGCCTATCTGGATGACCCAACAGAGGTCTACTTTGATCAAAACCCATTGTTGTATTGGTATGGGAAAAGGCGCCAATAGCCAGTGCTCAGCAGGCTGGCGATAAACTATCTGGCTTGCCCTGTTACAAGTGTCTCTTCTGAGCGTGTTTTCAGTGCTGCTGGTGCTGTTCTGACAGTGAGAAGGACCAGTCTCTCGCCTCAAAACGTGGAGAGGTTAACCATGATCAAAATGAATCAGCACTTTAGACCACTGGATTACACCATACCTGAAGTAGCACAGCAGAAAGATGATGAAGGCGACTCAGGTAATGGAAGTAGTGTGTTAGATGACCTACTACTGGGTAAACTGCCAGAGTTTGAGAATGAGCTCTACTTCCCTGGCAAGTAGGCTTTTGAGTTACTTTCTTTCTTGCTTTGACGCCCCCAAAAAAGCCCCCCAAAAATATATAGCTAAGGAATCTTATTTACTTTTATTATTTGTGTGTCTCACTGTCTTTCTGGTTCGAATCACAACAAATCCATCACCACCCTCTTACTCTTTTATTGCCGGATTGGAGTTGCAACTGTGTGCAGTCAGCGAAGAAGTAAGTCCACTCCTCCGAGTCCTGACTCCTGACTCGCCCTAAATCCATTTCCCTCAAGCCAGACATTGGATGGAGAATAGTACAACAAATGTGAGATGTGTGCCTGCCTCATCGAGTCCCTCCAAAGAACCTGACTATATATCTATCCTCCTTTCCGAGCCTAGAAGGACTGCCCCGGAAGAGCAGGTAAATGATGATGGCATACATTGCAAGCTGACTCTGAGTGATTGGTGTTTGTGTTGTTGTGCATGATGTCTACTAGTATTTAATCTACACACAAAAAAAGTGACTCAAGTCAATTTTTCCCTTCTTGTTGTTCAATAACAAAATTGTACTATTGCAGGCCGATCCATTGCATTTTTGATTCTGGACTCACTCAGGACACTACAGAGTTGGACACCATGATGACCATACCATACTCGCAGTCAGTAGGATCAGAGATGATTGATGGAATAATTTGGGCGTTTCATGAAGTGGCCTAAAAGGTAAACAACAACAACACCAGACCTACATGTCTGTGTAGTGGTGGTGGCGAGTGTGGTGGTATGACTGACAGCGGTGCATTGATTTTGTTACTTAATTAATTTGGAAAATGCTAAGTTGCTGTGTATGTGTGCTCAGTGCTGTCAGGCTCAAAATCTAAGCTAAGTGGAGGTTGGTTGGGCCGGCCTACTCCTGTTGTAGGTTACTGCTGGAAACAGAGTAGACATGATTCAGCCATGCCGCCTCTGAAAGTTTTCTTGTTGCACTCCTCCTTAATTTATGCAGTTTAACTTTACTTTTCTCCTTGATTGTTCAATATCCTTTTTGTTTTTCCATCTACACTTACAGGCCGGCCTTTACCCTGTGCTATACTGGGAAAAACAACTCACACTTACCTTACCAAACTGCATTCGCCAGGCAGGCACCCACGATTGACGGACGGACCGTTCAAGGAAGGACCAAGAGGAATGCCGAGATGCAACTCACAATTTGACCATAATTATAGTATCATCTTTTCATTTGATTCATTTTTTCTCTTCAATCATTACAACTGTGTGTGTTGTTGTTTATTATGTTTGCTTATATTTGACTCCTACAGATATTTTTTAATTTTCTTTGCTAGCTTTAAAATGAAGCCCGGTACAACAGAACATAAAATGTATGTAACTTGGGTCTCTCTGGGGGCAGACAGGCAAGGAAATTGCATAATAATAATATTTAATAATATACTGCTGCCCTGTACTACTAGTCTAGTCCTACTCATCAAGTAAGTCATCATCATGCATGCATTTCCTTTTTCTCCCTTAACATATTTATGATGGTCGGCTGCCAAGATTGTGTGTTGTCCATGAGTAGTGTTTGTCTTTGTCAAACCTTTTCCCAAACCCCCCTTCCCAACCATTCATCCAACCCTAACCCTCTTCCCCTAGGCTGTGTGATTTATATTGAGGTGTGACTAAATTAAATTTACACCAATATTGATCACACACTTGCTGGGGTGGATGTGGTGAAAGCAACACTCACTCTTCAGCTTCACTTTAGCCCACACTGGCAATATTAGATTGCCCACCCATGCACAGTATTCGATATTCAAATTTCTTTTCCAGAGGAACATAAAGAATCCATCATAATAATATAATTGGTTGCCAGTATTGAGTCATCAATCATCATCCTAGTTCCAGCACTAAAGGTTACGAAGGCGCTTGTCCGCTTCATCATCATAGCTAGAGTCGACTTCATTTTGTAACTTGTACTAGGCTAGCCCTCCAGGCATTCTGGTTTATTTTACTTTAGCATTGCTTATCATGATCGTGGTTTCTTGTTTGGCAGTCTTCTTGTGTACTGTACTTCTACTACTCGTTCCCGAGTCTCCCTCAGGTGACTGACTGTCTCATTTTCTTTTTTTGCAAATGCTGCTGTCAGTGTCTACTACTACTTCTACCACCATCATGGCACCTTGGGAAACCAAACCATCACCATGCAGCCATTGCTTCGCCCAAGTATAAGTAAACATCAATCACAGGTAAGAGAAGAAGTTTGGGGGAGCATAATTAATAATATGGAAATTAATTCATTAATTCACAAACCCACACCCTTCCGAGTCCATAGGGGTTTTAGTTGCAGACTGCACAGACTAGGAGGAGAGACTGACAGTACAAGTAGGACAAGTCACAAGTGAGGGTACCGCATCTATCTGTTGGTGTGTTACACTATCGGCAGATTATTTCAATTAAAAACTGGCTGCGGCCCTGCAGTAGCAAAGGAAACCGTGTGAAGTAAACGAGTAACCCCCCCACAAAACATTTACATCATGTTTGTAAACTATAAATCATTTATTCCCCTAACAAATAAACTAATGAAAAAAAAACACAACACCTGACCCACCCCTCTCCCTAACCCCAACCAATGTCCATAAGAGTCCAATGTCCATTCCATTGTCCATAAATAAACCCCAACTTTTCCCCAATGCCCAATTCCCAATTCCCACCCACCCATAAAATATTTAAAAAGGGCCAAGGAGACGGAGTTCTAGCAGCGGGCTCGCCGGTTACTCTCCAGGGCCTTTATCCGCTCCTCTAGGCACGCCATCCAGAGGAGCATGCAGCGCTTAAATGCTTTACAGTTGCATGCACAGTGGTGGGCAGCAGTGTTCAGAGAAGAAGTGCGGCGGGTGGCTGCCAGACCACGGCGCCGTACCACTGGAGGCACTGGGGGGACCTGGCTGGGGCCCGGGGCCTTGGAGGAGTCTGCAGCTGCTGCCGCCACCTCTGCCAGAACCACCAGACACCAATATACAGTACGGATGGCCTCCAGCTTCCGTTGCCGGGCCATGGCTGCTAACTGCTTCCTGTTTGGTGGTGGTTTCGGTTGGGAAGGAGTACCTATATCAAGAAAGAAAAAAGACAATTGTAACCAATACTCTTAGCAAAACAGTAACACAAAATTAATTATACACATAAAATTATAGTGGCACAGTAGCACTAGCAAGCACAGTACATAACATTTGTGGTATCCTCCCACTTTCTCGGCCTCTAACAATTGTGGGAGTTTCAGGTATTACTACTAGGCACTATTGGGGAGACCACGAGGGCTGATTGCTGGCTTTGCTGCTGTCCCTGCACTTGCACTTTATCCCCGGCCCCTGGAGGGGCTGCAACGCCGTGAAAAAGACGGACGCGGTCACGCAGCGCGGGAGACCACGAGGGCTGATTGCTGGCTTTGCTGCTGTCCCTGCACTTGCACTTTATCCCCGGCCCCTGGAGGGGCTGCAACGCCGTGAAAAGACGGACGCGGTCACGCAGCGCGGGAGACCACGAGGGCTGATTGCTGGCTTTGCTGCTGTCCCTGCACTTGCACTTTATCCCCGGCCCCTGGAGGGGCTGCAACGCCGTGATAAAGACGGACGCGGTCACGCAGCGCGGGAGACCACGAGGGCTGATTGCTGGCTTTGCTGCTGTCCCTGCACTTGCACTTTATCCCCGGCCCCTGGAGGGGCTGCAACGCCGTGAAAAAGACGGACGCGGTCACGCAGCGCGGGACGCGCGCGGGCGAAGACCGGGCCAAGACGGGCCCGTCTTAGCCCGTCATAGTCCGGAAGAGGCTGGGCTGGGCCACATCTCCTATATTTTCTAATTTATTTGTAAAGTCAGGCAAGCTGTCTGTTTGATGAGTGGCACAACGGGGTGATAGAGCGATTATTCGAGTAGCACTACATAGAGTAAACACAGACTATTGAAGGGCGGACCGATTGTGGACTAGCGGAAAGCGTGAGTAGTTTTTTTTTATCTGTCTTTTCCAGTCCATAATGGGGAAACGAAAAACACAGGATGCACCAAACGCAAGACTGGTAGCGGGAACAAGGCAGACACTACTGAACTATTTGACCGGAGCTATGGGGGCCATAGAACAACAAATCAGCTCAGTTGAGGATGTCATAAATACAGAGAAAATAAGCACGGAGGGGTCATCTGCGGTTGAGCTGACGAAAGTAGGTTCGTCTACTTCCGTTTCGACGCATATAAGCCCATTAAGAGGGGAATTTAAATCAAATGGCTGTATTTTAAACATCTCGGATCAGATATCGATTAGTGAACAGGAGAGTGCCTCGCAGCCACCTGGTAAGCGACCGAGGAAAATAGTCTGCCCCAAAACAGATGTGGTACCTGTGGTGACTAGTCTTGCGTATACACCCTCTAATAAAATAACAAAGAAAGTCAAGGCCCGGTCTACAGTAAAACATAGGAACAAAGAAACATTGGTGGTGTGTGAAAACCGTTTTAAGAATGATTTTGAATCCTTAAAAACTAAACTGGAGTCATTGGACAATACTGTTAGAGATTTTATGTCAACAATGACTATCAAATTAGATGTGATTGTGGCCACTATGACAAAGTGTGTAGAGCATAGGCAGATCACAGATATGAAAAAGCCTGATGTGCATATTACTAGCGATGATCCTGGGGGCATTTCTCTATGGTGCAATGTGGACGAAGGAATACGGAAGGGAACACGAGAGTAAATAGTCAACTGACTTCAATAACTGATTTGGGAAAGGATGTGCAGAGTTGTAACCTTGTACAGAGAAGTGTTCCGTCTAACCTCCCATCGCTAGCTCCTCTATCTTCGTTAGACCATCAAAATATTTCAGAGTCTAAAAACCATAATATGAATTTGCTAACAGAGAGGCAGGATTTAGGCCCACAACCCTTAGTGACCCCGCAAACTCTAGTAACATTAGAGGAGAGTAGTAGGGGCATACACCCCACACGACAAAACCGAGAAGTCTCCCAAAAAGTGACCACATTGGATCTTCCTCCAGTGGCCACACCATATATAGTGGTTTTAGCTAACGTACCGCCACTGTCTTATGGGGTTGTAGAGAATTGGGATTCGCTCAGAAATAAAAGCCTTTGTTGGTTGGGAACTAAGATTGGACAGACCGGTAAGCTATTTTCTGAGTTTAAGATGGCAAGAAGGATAAGCTGGGTAGGGCAGGGGTTAAAAAGGTTAAGTGGCGACTGCGTGGTATTATCATTCACCAACCCGCAGTTCGTGCAAATGATCTTGTCTAGGGCTGGCAACCAGGTTATTTTAGGAAATGGAATAAACATTCTTCCCCTGGGTTACTTTTATCAACCAACGCATGATATTTTTCCAGTGGCCCCAATAGTTCCCCACCAACTAAATTACAAACAACAATATAATGTTCAAACACATAATAGGTTTGATATCCTCCCTAATTTAGAGGAGGTGGACTGACTGAAACTGTTACAAACTAGGAAGCAGTCCTCTCTGTCTGAAATAAGTGGTAAAACTCCTGAACGTACCCAGGTGCCCCATTGTGTTACAGTCTATAATACCCAGAGGAGTATAGAACTGGGGTCCCCAGAGGATCCATGCAGGATGAGTGAGGGCCATTTATCTGGAACCAACAAGGGTGACATCGTGGAAGTAGTTGACCGCACCCTAAGCCTCATTACACCCGATATATATGCCAGCTCACTGTCTGAGCTGTTTCATCAGGCTACTTCTCCAGTAGCAGAATTAGGAGTTTTTTCAGAGGTAACAAGGGAGGATAGGAGGAACTGCTGTGCAATCATGTTTTGGAATGTGGCCGGGTTGAAAACAAAGATGACTGACCACACTTGGTGTGATTTTGTTAAAAGGTTTGATGTATTTGGTGTTCAGGAGACATGGACTCTTGACGCTATGCATATAAATGGCTATAGAACTTTCCATATCCCTGCAATTTCTTCACCTCATGGGAGAGCAAAGGGGGGACTGTGTTTTTATGTGTCGAATCTTTTGATTTTGGAAAAATCTGTTTTGATTAGTGCTGATTTTAATTATCAGATTCTTCAGCTTGACATTGATAATTCGTTGAGTTTGCTTGTTGTTAATTTTTATAATAATATTTCATTCGACAGGTTCGAAGCAGTATTGAGATCAATTAATACTGTGGTACAAAATACCCAGGCCACGTCCACGAGAGATGTATGCACTATATGGGGTGGGGATTTTAATTGCAATATTTGCAATTTTGCAGATAGTGGGTGCTGTGGTATTTCTTTTGATAAAGAACATTCTTTTGACCATTTTATACATAATAAGTACGGGGATATTTTAAACGAAACTATGTTCGAAGTAGATCTAGGTTTTGCCAATAAGTTATGCTCCAACTCAGCCCCTTTTAACCCTACTTATTATGGACAAGGTAAATCTTCGACAATTGATTTTATTCTGGTATCTTGTAGATATACTTCCAGAGTCGTGGATTTTCATACCCATGAGATTTCAGTGAGTGACCATTTTCCCTTGAGCACATCAATTAGGACAAAAAGAAATTTGGATAGTTCTAGTAATCAAAAAACGCTAACAATAGGGAATATCACTTTATCCAGGCAAAATGGATACGCTTTAAAATGGGATAAATTAGATCCAGACAAGTTTACAGGGAAGGTGGTTACAAACTGTTATGAGGCGGTTCATGCTTGCCTAGATGCAGACTCTTTGCATAAAGATATTATTGCTGGGTATCTGACAATTTCGAACTATATTAAGCAGGACTTATGTAGGAAACTCAATAAAGCGAATAAGCACAAATTAGGATGGTTTGATACAAATTGTTCTAAGGCCCATGCCAAACTCAAAAATGCCTTACATGCAGAGCCTAGAATAGCAGAAGAGGTTAGGAATGCTCGCAGTGAGTATAATGATACTTTAAAATTAAGGAAAAAAACACTGAAAAAAGAAGCCTGGCAGGAGTTACACCTAGCATCAAAATCAAGGAACTCATCCGCCTTCTGGAAGGCAGTTAATGCACCATTTCTGATGGAGAAAGATAGGGCGTCTATTGAGATAGCCATTAGTGAGGCGGAGTGGGTTGAGCATTTTGAAATATTATATAGCAATCCCACCGTTATGCCTACAGCAGGGCTGGTGATTGACAAGTCTGTAGTAACTACAGTAACTACAGCATGTAAGGATAATAACAAACTGAGTTTTGAGCTGAGTGAGGTCATTTTGGCTATTGAGTCAAGCCTGGGAGGAAAGGCTCCTGGACCGGATGGTATCCCAGTTGACCTTTTTAAATATAATATCCAATTGTGGGGTCCTTTATTAACTCAAGTATTAAATGCATGTAGTTCGACTGGTCTTTTACCATCTTGGTATGAATCAATATTGGTTCCGATTTTTAAAAAAGGGGACAGGTCGGACCCAGCCTGTTATAGGCCGATTTCCTTGCTCGACTTCGACAATTAAAATTATTGGAAGAGTCTTACTGTCTAGACTACAAGACTGGGCGGATGATCATTCAGTTCTCAGTGATTTACAGTTTGGCTTTCGAAAGGGGTTGGGCACTGTCGATCAGGGCCTAAATTTAAATCTGTTGATGGGAAAATACACTAAGGCTAAAAGGGGTAGGCTGTTTTTAACGTTTGTAGACTTAACTGCAGCGTTCGATTGTGTGATTCATGAGAAACTCTGGAGCATTTTAACAGATCTGGGGGTTGAGAGCACCATAATAGCATTTTTAAGACAATTATATACAGGGGCGAAGGCAAGGATCAGATATGGGGTGGGAGGGGAATGCACTAAGCACTTTAGGGTGAGGAGGGGCGTGAGACAAGGGTGTGTCCTGGCACCCTTCTTGTTTATATTATATATTAACGATTTGGGTTGTACTTTAGAGGAAGAGTGCCAAGACCTCCCCCAAATCGGTAAGCGATCAATACCTGCGCTTATGTATGCCGATGATGCAGTCCTTATGGCACGCACTCCCGTGGGTATCCAGAGGCTAGTTGATAGCTTCTCTAAATATATGTCCAAATTGGGTCTAAATGTTAACATTTCTAAAACCTATGTGATGAAATGTGGGCCGGACAGCGCAAAATGTAGGCCTGTTACATTAGGCATGAAACACATTGAATGCTGTAACACTTTCTCCTATTTAGGGATCCTTTTTGATAGAAGGGGGACCTGGACCCAGGCGATTAAGACCAGGAGGCTGCTGTTTTTAAAAGCTGTTGCAGCACTTTCAAATTTTAGCAGGAAGCTTGGAAAACGGGATCCAGATGTTTTAATAAAAATTTATAAGGCTAAATGTATCTCTATAGCCACCTATGGGGCAGCTATCTGGGGCTATGAGGATGTTAACCAACTACAAATTATTGAGAATAAGTTCCTAAGATTCTTACTCATTGTCCCTGATAGTACTGCTACTTTTATTTGCCACACTGAATTAGGCATGACTTACATAGCTGATATATGCAAAATTCAACCTGTACTTTTGTGGCATAGGATCTGGACCTCGGAACAGCTGGAGCTAAATAGACAGATACTAAGGGATTGTGGTAGTCTGGATGGGGCTATGAGTATTAGTTGGCTTGTGTATATTAAAAACTTTGTGGGTAACCTTGGCCATCCTGAATACTATTCGGAGCCTCTAAGATTAAGAGAGGTCCAGAGGAAAGACCTTAAAATTAGCTGTCTAAATTACCTGGAAGATAAGAGAAGAAACGTGGAATTACAGAAAATAACTGTTCAAGCTCACCAGCTAATAGTTCCTTCTGCTAGAGTCCAGCCGTATTTAGAGCTGCTAACAAAAGAACATGATAGATTTTTGCTAACGCGTTTGAGACTGGGTATTTTCCATAGGCTTGTTACTTTTCCGGTTCAGAATGATTGGACAAGAGAGCTGTGCAAATGTCCATGTGATGATGTGTCCGTCCAATCGACCATACATGTATTATTCTTTTGTAAATTTTATTCTTGCAATAGAAAAAGGTGGATTTTGCCGTTCTTAAGGCATAGTGGCCTAAGACAATGCCGTCCTGCTTTTCTGTTTTTACAAATATTAGGAGAAGAACAGATGATTGTATCAGTTTTAACATTTTTAAAGAATGTTTTAAAATGTAGAAATTCGATCATGATGTAATCAAATTTTAAAGCCTGTTGACCCCAAATGTATGATGAATTTTATTTATAGTGTATGTATATTCGGTGGTATGTCTTTTTATTGTGCTTTTATGATTATCATGTTTATAATCGAATAAAGCTGATGGATACGGATACGGAGTAGACAAGTCTTCTTCTTCTCTCTCTCTCTCTCTTGTTTAGCTAAATTAACCTTGTAGGCATGCCTGCTCAGTCAGCTTGCATCCTAGACAGACATACTCTTGTCGCAGACTCACGTTATTTTTATTTACTACTGTCTGCAGGTGGGGAAGCTGTAGTCCACAACTACACAATTATCTTATTCTTCTATTATGGCCATACTCTGTTACATCAATGGCAACTGCTCAATTTCACTTTCACCCTGACTACTACAACAAGGCAGATGATATCTGATCCGAATGATCATTGATTATATATGGGACAACGTGAGGTACTATTGATTGATTGTGTAACCAACCATGCAGCTGATAGGCCAGCCATGGCAGGCTGACACAGTCGAAAATGACATAGGTAGGGAGGGAGTGGGCCTCGGAGTCGAAGGGAGTCGATTGATAATGGGTGGGTATGGGTACATACACATACACATTATATATGCTGTGCTTGCAAACTACTGTGAGTCAAGGGAGTACTCTGAAATACAACCTTGAATCAAAAACCTTGAAAAAAAACAGTCCTTGTTTCTCTTCCAAGCGATTTTTCCATTTATCATTGCATTGCTCTTCTAGCATTATATTTTTTAATTATAATCTTATTCTATGCTCCACCCTTGGCTTTGCTACTCTGGCATGGTTTATTTTTCTTTTACATTGTCTTCATCCAGTGACAGTCTCCACCTATGCTATGATTGAATACCATCCAGGCATCCATCCATTCAAAGTAAACATGGCTATCATTCTTAATCTCTCAACAAACCTTTCCCCAACAACATACATTTGTAATTTTTTTTAAAACCACCACCCATGCGTCCTTCCGTGCTTGCCTTTGAGTTTGACCCATCAAACCCCCCAGAGGATCCCTGTCACCCATACAGTTTCAACCACCCAGGCAGTCATCCCTTCTTTCACCTTTCACCAATCCTTCAACCACCCATGCATCTGATTCCTATCAGCCAACTATGCATCCCACTTCTCTGCCAGTCATATATTACATGTCACCCGTCCTTCCTCCTTCCATCCTTCTTTCCCTTTTCGTTGAACCCATCCATCAAGGTCATCTGACTCTTAGTCTTCTTCATAAAACTTTCCCAGCTGAGTTGAAGTCAGATAGAAGAGGCCATTAGTTACTCAACTCCCGCCGCTAATGCTATTGCTAATGCTAAGTAAAGGGTGTCTTCTTCAACCGTTGTTCACAACAACTTAGTCTCTCTCAACAGTACTGTGTACACGCTTGCAGCGAGTGTGCATTGAGAATAAGTAAGGAATATAACTTACCACCGCCTGCCACTGCTGCTGGCTCACCCACCCCTGCAGCAGCTGCCATATCTGCCCCCTCCTGGCTGGCGTCGCCTGCCCTGCCGCTGGCCCCGGCACTGGTGGTCGGTACACCTAGAAAAAACATTACACATTGTTTAGATGCCATATACGCCTCCCCCTATTTATTTTTTTACTAGCAAGATTGAAAATACAATACATACATACACCACACACATCACTAGTACAAATCGTGTACTAGAGTAGAGTAGACAGTAGTTTGTCCTATCCTATCGAAAATAGTAAAATATCTGGTTGGGCATTTTTTGGGGGCAATTTTCGAAAAGCCTCTCAAGAAGAGGACAACCCAAAGGACTGGACTCAGTGGCTAGAGCTATTGGTGAATCTGAGTTTTAAAACTTTTTAAAAAGAAAAAGAGTGTCCAACTGGGCAAGCTACAGACAGACTAATAGTAGTAGAGAGTCAGAGGCAGTTAGATTGATGTAAAAAAAAGAAAAAGACGCTAGAAATATAATAATAACTAAGTAGGTAGGTAATGCAGGGATAACAAGAATTTAGAAACAGATAGATCAAGAAGATTTAAAAAAATAAGGTGCAGTAAAAGTTAGGGAAATATAATTATTAATTTTACCAACAGGAGGACTTACTGGGGCCAGCAGCAGAGCCCTCTGTAGAGGAGTGATCCCGGCCCTGGGAGGCATCTCCAGCTCCCGCCTCAGACCTGTTGTCTTCTTGCCCCTGGATGATGATCATGTAAGATATAATAAAGAGATAAAAATTGATTGGTGTAAAAAAATAAATATATTTTTAAAAATGCTCTAAAAAGATTTTTTGACCGGAAATGACAATTGAAATAAAATTGACCTATCTAATCTGATCGTCTAGTAGTATCGCGTTCGCGGACCGTCTAGTTATTTTATTTATTAATCCAGTGTTCCATTCCGATTTCAGAATCCTAAACCTAAGCACCACCTAGCCCGCCTATTCCAAAGACATTGGAATGATTTGCCAAAAATTATATTTGCTTCTTCTATGTTCCGATGTCATTTGCAATCATCAATGAAACAACCCCCTTTGACGGGCCAATTGTTCACTAATTCTGCATTTCCATTTATTTTAGTCCTCAAAAATGCATAGATGGACGCATGCATATTGCATACACCAAATTGTTGGTTGGTTGCTGCTGATGTGCTGATGAGTTGCTATATTACTCACTCACTAACAAACTACAAAAGGTTCTACTAAGGACTTTACTCGGCAGCACGTGACGGAGGACGCGTCACGCGGACCGCTACAAAATTACCAACTAATACTAAGTAACTAACTATAATAACTACCTACCTACCACCACTATCTTAGTGACAGGACAAAGGAAAGGAGTCTCTCTAGCATTACCTAACTTAAGTTCTCTAACCTCTCTTACATAATCAGCCCAAGCGAGGGCAAAGTTGCAAACAAGTAAGATTAGTAGCACCGAGCACCTATCTAGAAGAATAACAATCACATAATATAAGATTTTTAAATGTAACTTACCTGCATGTAAGCAGCAGCAGCTTCTTGCAATTTGGGAAAAAAACAATATTCGCAATAACACAGAACAGAACACACAATAGTAATATAATTAGCTACTCACCAAGCCCCACGACCTCAACACCTAGCAGGTCCAGCAGGTCGTGCTCCCGGTCCTGGATGTCAGACCAACGGTAAGTCAGCTGGTTGTGGGTGCGCCAGACCTCAGTGCAGCAAAACACTGCCAGGTGCACCCTCACCCACCGGGGGTGACGCTCCTGGATCCCATAGCCAGAGCCAGGCCTGCCGCCTGCTGCCAAGGTTAAAGGGAGGTGGCGCTGTACAAAAAAAAACAAGGGCGAACACCTCCACCTCAGAGAACAGGGCCCCGGCCTGCACCCCTTCCGGGCGCCGTCTTACACAAGGAAGGCAGCTCCTGGTCACACTACCCTTAGCCTTAGCCTTTCCTTTAGCCTTAGCCATGGTTCTGGGGGTCCTGGGGGCAGAAAAGAAAATGTAGAAGTAAAAAATAAAGTCAGGAGAAGAAGTAGGGAAGTAAAAAATAATAAAAAGTAAGTAATAGAAAAACAGTACGAAAAACTCAGTAAAAGTAGAAATAAAATGCAAAATATACACTTAGGGAGAGAGAGGGACAAATAATAAATAAAAAAGATCAGAAGAGAAGTGTAAGAAACATAGGATTGAAAAGAGTGGAGAGGGATGAAAAACAGGCCCCAGAACCATACAAAGAGTAGAAAAACAAGATGGCCGCGCCCATTGGCGACCGAGTGGTGAAGTTTGCGCGATATTTCCCCCGAACACGCAATCCGAGTTGCCGAACGTCAAAAACGTCTCGCAAGCATGCACGAGCATGCGGAACAAGCAACTCTGCATGCTCGCGGAACTCCACGTAGCGTTGCAGAGTTTTTTTACTGCTTTGCGAAGTTTCGCGTAGCACGGCTACGCGAACTCTGCCCGGGCTTAGCCTGGAGACATGCTTTACAGTGCCACTGCGGTGGATTACACAATGAGTGCTGCAGCCCACTGGTCCCATTTAATTTACGGGCCCTGGGTACATTTTGTACCATATACTAGGAACTAATAGGCAATTTAAATGGCATGGGCCCTAGTGGTGCTACAGAGGTCCTGTATCCAAAGAACTGCAAGAATGACGAGATCAACTTTGTCATCCCTCACTTGCAATACGATATGTGATAGCATTTTCAGGTGCGAGTTAGAGGAATGGTTCGGCATTGATGCCACTTGGCATGGGTGCACCAGTAACTGTATTCCTCGCTTTAACCTATTCATCAGTATTTTGGCAACATTTAACAAAGATAGAGGCCTATGACTGGCACAGTGCAACAGGTCTTTGTCTAGCTTTAGTATCAGAGAAATTCAAGCCCTGTTTATTCTGAGGACAATCCACCAGCCATTCCCACCACCCTGAATAACAAGGGCACCAGTTTGTTTTATTGAAATTATAACTCACCACTGGAAAGTCATCTTCCCCTGGCGCCTTCCCCGTTTTCATCTCATCTATAACCTTAGATAATTTTCTTTTCTGAAATGTCACCCTCCAACGCCTGCCTCTACTTCGCTGAAAGCCCAAGCAGATCCACGTTAAACATAAATTTGTTTGTCATCTCTGTCATACCATTTGGTCTAAGTGATACAGTGTACTAAAAAGGAGGGGAGGTCAGCAGTGATATCCACCAGATTGGTCAGCGTATGCCCATGTCCATCATAAAACCCTGGGACAGCATGCTGTTTCTTCAATTGCATGGCTATTAAGCAACCAGATTTTTCACCCTTTTCATATAATTTCTGTTTAATGTAAGCCACGTCTGGGCACAGGGTCAAGATTGATTTGCATATGGCTGGGTCTGAACTGGGGTGGCGAAGTGAGCTAAAGAATGATGATGGATTCAACTCAGATCTGTGACTGGGGGTGAGTGTCTGAAAAGTTTCAGTGCTCCGTCAATTATCTCTTTGTGTTTGCTTTGTTCGCCCTAAGTTGGCAGGGTATGCCCAGACGTGGGTCCCTTGCTCACTTTGCCACTGGATTCAAGCTAGCCTGGCTGATGAGGGGTGTTACCCCCAAACCGTTCCCAGGATGCTTGTTTCCGGTCCAGGGAGGACCTGGCTTGGCAGTTCGGGCTGGACTGTTCCAATGGGGCACAGGGTCAAGACTGATTTGCATATGGCTGGGTCTGAACTGGGGTGGCGAAGTGAGCTAAAGAACGATGATGGATTCAACCCAGATCTGTGACTGGGGGTGAGTGTCTGAAAACGTTTCAGGGCTCCGTCCATCATCTCTTTGTGTTTACTCACTAGCATGACCACCCACTCCTAACCATTCAAATAAAAGGGTGGCCCTACAACCCACTGGGGAGAGGAGGAAGAGCACTACTGTGTGACATCTAAGTATATAGATCAGTCTGGTTGCACACAAATGTTAGCAATTACTTCTGAATACTGAACTACATCACCTAGAATTCCTTGAAAGGCATGGTTTAACATCAAATGCAATCTGCAAACAGCACTCAACAATTATTGCCACATAAGTGAGCACAATCTGGGCACAGAGCATACTCTACCATTTTAAAATGCTGGTCATTAAAAGGGTGAGAATGGTTGAGAGATATCTGGAAAACTATTGTATGCATTTGAAAGAACCTTAAAATTACTCCCTTAGCAGAATCATTCTTTGCAAACCTACAATCACAACAATGGTCCTCACATCTCTGAACTACCCAATCCCACCATAATGCACACTCTATTTAATTGTTTCCACCAGCACATCTAACAGGTACATGGAGAACACAAAGTCTTTTATTAGTCTTTGAGAGGTGATTGTGACTTGTCTCTCAATGCCGGTTATCTATTGTCCCTACTTCACTTGCGTGTGACTGCCTCCAGTCTCTCCTTGTCTTTCTTTATGCAAAGTGCAGTTCAGATGTCATTTTGAGTCTTTTAGAGCGCTCAGCTACCCGAGCACTCTAAAAGACGCAATAACATCTGAACTGTTCATGTGTGTCCTGAGACAACAATTGGTCTTGTGAGATAACATTATCTGAGGAATAGAAGAACTCTAGCAGCTTCCTCAAAGATCTCGGGTAGACAAAGTCCCTATTTACTCATCTATAATCACTAGAATAACTGTCCATTCAAAGAGTTCAAAGTGTATGTCCCACTTCTTCAAGCAGGGCCTGAGTTGCAAGAACTTTCTCTTCCTTAAGTTTGTTTTAAACAAAAAATCTTGCACTGTGTAAATTAAGGGGGCGCATTTTTTTTGGCAGCCATAATCACCTGGTGAGCCACTGGTATTGCGAAAGTCAACCAGTGATTTGCCCTGGAACTGCTCAAGCAGAGCAAGGGCGATTCAAAAGACATCTCTGGGTGTTCCAGGGTGAATCTATTGAAAAATCCAATTGTCATTGTTTTCACAGATCCCTGAGAAACAGACATTGCTTAACTTGTTACTGTCCTCAAATCCGTCATTTTCCTTTGCAGATGCCTGTGTTCCTGCTCCAATTCCAACGATTCAGCCAACCTATTCCCAACAGATTTTAGGCTGTTTTCAGTGTTACTGAGCTGCGTATTGAAATATTGAATGTCAATCTGTATTGACTTGATCTCATCTGCCGCCTTCATTGTGTGTTCGTTTCACTGATGTGATGCATAGCTAGATGGTGGTCAGTTCTTGCACTATTGTTTCTAAACTAATGTTCAGTATCCTGACCTTAGGTTGTTCCTGCATGGACTTTGATGCCTCATCCTCCATGGTTTCATTGAAGAGTATCTGTTTGGTGGGTTTTGGCTTGGACATCTGGTGGAGCACGAACCCACTAAATCACTGTAGCAGTGGGCAATACCCACCATCAACTATAACTTTCTGCAAACTGTGGGCCCGATTCACAGAACTAACTTAAGACAAAATCCTAAACTTACTACCATTTTGGTATTCACTTCGTGGAGAGGTGTGGTGCAGCGGCCAGGGCAGCTGACTTCGGAGCACAGGGTTCACGGTTTGATCCCCGGCTCCGGCGGCAGCTTAGCTCAGCACCATGTGACTCTGGGCAATAGCTCACTTAATTTCCACAACGGCCTTGAGACCCGTAAGGGTGAGTAGCTGCGCTATATAAAAACAGACTTACTTTTTTACTTTACTTACTCATTTTGGTATTCACAGAAGGCACTTACTCTCATTTTGGTATTCACAGAAGGCACTTACTCATTGATGAGTAAGTGCCTTCTGTGAATACCAAAATGAGTAACTTACTCATTTTGAGTAACTTACTCATTATGGTATTCACAGAAGGCACTTACTCATTGATGAGTAAGTGCCTTCTGTGAATATCAAAATGAGTAAGTGCCTTCTGTGAATACCAAAATGATAGTAAGTTTAGGATTTTGTCTTAAGTTAGTTCTATGAATCGGGCCCTGAGTGTGCACGAGATATTTGTCTTGGATGGTCTCTAGTAGTACACATTCGTAGAGCACCATTTATTGTTAGGTAACAATATCACTCTGTATCACTCGTAGTTGTGCAAAATGATAAGTTGTGTTGCCCCCAAAGAACATAAGTCGTTGGCCTAAGCAGCGTCGTTCCCCAAGAAACACTGTACTGAGGCAAGTACAGTCCATCCTACAGTGTAATCCCATTTCACTGTTCATAAATCTTGCATACATATGCCCTGTAGAATCCCCAGATGACTGACCACTGGAGTGGTCAGTTTTTACAGTGGTGTTCCAGTCTCAATACCCTGGTGAGAACAGGTAGGCCTCAGGCTGGATCAGAAAGGGCAGAGTCAGGCCCAGCAATGTCTCCACTACATATACCTGTTAAGTCGAGCAGTGATGTCCTAGTGCCTTACCCCCTGTATTACACTATGGGCTGCATCATTCTGCAAGTCTTCATCCAAATAGTGTTAGTCTGATAGTACAAATGAATTGGCTGTTTAACAACTTCAGCGAGAAGCTGATATCTGCCCCGCACACATGTTGCTAATAGATTTGAATACAATGCATCTGTAATAAGCATCAGCTTTTTGTTGTACAAATACAGCAGTGTCATGTTGAGTGGTATATGATTCTGTATCAGGCCATATGGTTGCCTTCAATGCTCCGGAGCTGTCTGTACATATGGACATTCTACAAGTCTGTGTGTTGGTTATGAGTGTAACTTAACCTTTTAAGGAACCTGCATGTTCACCTTCTTCTGAACTGTCAAAGACAGTTCTCACATGTGCTATATGTGGCACCACTGTCCTTCGCACCATCTTTTATGTTTGTGTAGGGATCATTTTCAGACTTCTTTCATGTCCACTCACAGATGTCTCCGTTTTGTTTTTCCTGTTCCGGGTACAGTTGTCATACCACATATTTCACAACTTTTCTATGCTGTGTTGGTTGTTTCACAAAGTATTTACCCGGTCTTATATTGCAAATGATATGTTTCCCCAAAAAATCTGACACCTACTTTGCTGTCCTCCCAAAGAGCTGTTCATATTGAACTGGCACTTCATGTATTAGCGTGTTCAGCTATTTGCCTGAAAATATCTTCCTTTTCCACTGATTCTCCTCCTGTATGAGTGCTGTTTTGTGGCGGGATGGTTAAGATTGAAAAGCAAAGCAACATACTATGGAGCCTATTCACAAATTGTATTTTGTAGTACGTGATTAGTAGTACTATTCACTACAAGATGCTATTCACCAACCTACCTGCTGAGACCTGCGCCACTTCAATCTTTTCTGTTTCTACCACATTTGCAGAGCCCTCTGCATATATAGGTCTCTATTTAGGTGGTAAATTTGGAAGGGACAGTGGGATTAGATGGAAAAAAGGGAAATACTTACACCTAAATGGCAAAGTTTTAGGAGGGGGTTTAGGGAGAGGCATGTAAATACAAAGGCCTACCCACAATACAGTAAGGCTGTTGCTAATCACAAACTACAAACTACAATTCTAGACTTACTGCAATAAAAGGTTCCAAAACAGTAGTAAATGTATTTCAGCTCAGTCTTGGAGTGAGTCCAGCACCACACATGGCCACTCACAGGAACTGCAACACATTGCCATAGAAATAATAGACACAGGGACTTTTAAAAAATACATATGTATATATAATCTGTTTAATTATATATAATTCATAAATAATTATTATATTATTATAAAATATAATAAACAGTGTAAATTTACAATTAAATTAAAATGTAAATATTTATTAACAAATTTAAATTATTCTAAATTAAATCTACGCATAACCTTTACTAATTTTTAACTTGTATTACATTAAACTACTAAATACTGCTGGTGGAATTTTTTTAATTATTAGAAAACATTTATAAATGACTCAAATATATTTTAAATAACTAATTATTTATTACACTTGTATGTTAATGTGATGAAACAAAGTTTAGTTTATTTGTTCAGAGTTTTAAATAAATATTTAAAATTGCTTTATATTAATGTTTGCATTACAACATGTATATTTTTTTAAATTTATTAAAAAACTACATTTTCCCTATACTTTCCCAGAGGGAATAATCTGGCATGAATGTTTTTTTAACGTTCCTGCACATAATAGGTTTGGAATTTTGGACCAAATAGATTGACTTACTAGTAAGAATGGCCCATTGTGTTTTTATCACCTCAGTTATTCCAATGATGACTGTCACAGGAATTATTTGCTACAAAGGGTTGTTGAATATCATAACACCCCCTCTACTCAGAATGCTAGGGCAGAGCACAACACTCCCCAGGGAAACCTTTCAGATGGGTCCCCTGAATATTTTTTGTATGATTGTACTTTCAACCTCCAGGAGTTTTTGGCCTGCTACGACATGTGAAATGAGGACAACGCAGTCCTTTCCAATAGGGGTTCACTATCTCCACAAAACTCCCCGGGAAGCACTATACTCTCTACGGTTAATAGATTGGATGATCACAGCCTAGTGACTTCTAGCACACCCTCTGTTAGTACTGACTGTACGGCAATTACCTAATCAGCAGACATAACTAGGGAGCACACAATGCAGGGGGCAATCTTACCCTGAGGGTTCTGTCTTTGAACCTTGCAGGTATGTGCTCTAAGCTTGACAACATAGACCGGGGGACATTTACAGACCAATATGATGTCTGCCTCTTTCAAGAAACCTAACTCATCTCAAAAGTCCAGTGAGCTGGTTTTGCCACCTACAGTGCAGAGGCAAGTTTCTTGTGGTAGGGGTAGATCCTCAAGGGGCTGATGACATGGGTGGGAACTCATGTGTGCTGCAAATTAGAGGGGTCAGAGGTATTATCAGGTGCCATTCTGTGTGTCACCATTTCATTTTTCAACAGGACACACAGTCTGCATTTACCATATTTACTCTAGACCCATGGGCAATAGACTGGAGTCTACAACATTAAGTCAGCTTGCTTCCCATATGGCAGGATTACCTGTGGGCACTCTGAAAATTGTGGGAGGTGACTTTAATTGTCAGTTTCAGCCCCTGGACACCTCTTGTAGTGAGTTTGTGTTGGAGGAGGATAGAGTTTGGTCCATCCCTACCTTAACCATCTGCCCCATTAAGAAACATTCTTCTCTGGCTGTTCAATTGAATGCCCTGACATTCAGTCAGAGGATTCGTGCATGTAATGGGAGAACATGCGCAGACAGTGGTGGGAAACACACCTTCAACAGACTACTCAGTACAAATATGATCGATTATATATTGATCGATGTCAGACTTTGGCCCTTTGTCATGGACATGGCTATCATCATTAGACATCACAGCAATCACAGTGCGTTAGAACTTACTTTGGATTTTCCACTCACCAGGCATCCAATCGCACGTGTGCAACCTTTGGATGGCAGGCACCAATTAACTTCTAACAGGCACAGGATACATTGGTGCACAGTGGCCTGCTTTCAGGACTCTATGAAGTCTATTTACCATTCTGTGGAAAAGGACCTTGGGGTTCTTTGCAATTTGGACTTTAAACTGGGCCTGGATAATTCCTTGGGAAAGGTCGGGGAAGTCATCTCAAATTATTTGAAGACCTCAAAAAAATGTATTAAAAAAAGAAGGGGGAAGGAGAAGGTGTGCACCTTCGTGGTTTAACAATCACGGTAGAACTGCCAAACTTGCTTTGATTAGCTCTATTAAGGCACATGATAGGTGTGAAATTCAAGCAACAAGAGATGCATATAAGTGTGCTGTCAATAAGTCAAAAAGGGAATAGGACCAAGGGAGGTGGGAGTTACTACTAGCGGCCACTAGGGACAAAGGCCAGACCACCTTTTGGAAACTTGTAGCCACTAGGAACATAGAAGGAATTGCTACAAAAGAAAGTAACATAGCGGCTGAAGTCTGGAAAAAACACTTCTCTAATTTATATTTACCATCCCGAGGAGAGAGTGCTTCCTATGTATTGCCTAGGAATTCACTGTCACCAACAATAGAAAGGCCACTTGCTAATTGCGGGTATCCCCCGCATCATTTTCAAAGAGGTGGAGCATGCCATCAGAAAGATTGTCCCTCATAAAGTTCCAGGAATCGATAAAACTTGGGGCATTTGTTTATGTCTGAGATTGAGGTCTGCGGCCCATATTTTACAGTTGTGTTTAATTCCATTTTAAGTGGGCTACGTGTGCCACCATAGTGGGCAGGGGCAGAAATCTTCTGTATCCATAAGAACGGTTCCCCACTAGTCCCATCCAACACTACTCAGAAACTTTTTTGCAGAATTATTCTCACGAGGCTTCAACACTGGTTAGAAGATAATGCTGTACTACGCCCCCTGCAAGCAGGATTCTGTACTTGTACATCTACGATTGATCAAGTATATACTATTTAGGCTCCAACTGATTTATTGGAAAACTATTCTACTTGAAAGAGGCAGACTATATGCAGTGTTTGTAGACCTCCCATCTGCATTTGATTTGGTCCCGAGAAGTACACTATGGCAGGTGCTACCTGAGATGGGTGTCTCTGCATATTTATGACAAATTATAGAAAGAATGCACGAACAGAGTTATGCCCAGGTTCGCTGTGGGAGGCTTGAAGAAATAACAGAACCCTTCCCAGTAATCAGGGACGTACGAGAAGGCTGCGTTTTTTCCCTGACCCTGTTAATTTTGTACATTATTCATCTGGTTGCCTGTTTAAATGCCTGTGACAATGATGCCCCCAAGCTAGCAAACATGAGGGTTTCGACCCTCATGTTCGCAGACACCCTTCTCTTATCTAAGTCGCAGATGGGGATTCTGAAAATTCTGGATGTGTTTTGTAGTTCTTGTGTTCAGAGGGGATTGGAAATCAATGTTAGCAAAACAAAATATATGGTTTTCAACCCGTGCAACACTACGTGCTCTAAACCCACTTTGAATGGAACCCCGCTAGATCAGATCCATCTATTTGAGTATCTTGGTGTTGCTCTAGATGGGAAGCTGGATTGGGCCCACCACATTTCGAATTGAAGACTCAAATTGCAATAGCATGTTGAAGGTTTGTTGAAGGTTCAGCAAGAGTCCTTTTTTAAACCAGTTTCCCCGGTTGTCAAGTTGTATTCCTACCAAGCATTGGGTGCAACCCGTTATGGGGCTGAACTGTGGGGGCACAAGACTTCAATAACCTTAGAAATTGTTGAGAATCGGTTTGTGAGGCAAGTGTTGTGCCTCCCAGTTAGTATTCCTCTGATCCCATTAAGGACTCTGGCACCCCTCAAGAAGACACAAGGCAAGCAACACTCCAAGAAAGCCAGCTGGTTCACACTCGCACTCCACGAATCCAGACACACCTGCCAACGACTCGAGAAGAGATGGAGGAACAACAAAACTCTGGAAACCCACGCAACCTTCAAATCCGCCATCAACGCAGACCACCTTCTCCTCAAAACCACAAAGAAAACGGCCTTCCAAGACGCACAACAGAAAAGAACTCTTCACCATCGTCAAGGAGTTCCCCAGGCCCAACAGCGAGACCACAGACGTCCCACCCTCCCAAGACCTCTCCTCTGCAACAAACTCAGCACCTTCTTCCACCACAAGGTCAGGCAGATCTATGACAGTTTCGACAACCATGACACAGCCACTACGCCCACCACCACCCCACCCAACCAACCGCACCCCAACAGATCATGTTCAACTGGACTCCGCTCACCACAGACAACACACTCAAGACCATGGAGAGCATCCACTCTGGAGCCCTATCACATCCTTGCCCATACCACATCTTCCATGGAGCAGCCGCCTCCATTGCCCCCCAGCTTCGTGCTCCATCAACTGATCCTTCCCCGACTACTGGAAAAATGCTGAGATCAACCCCCTGCTAAAGAAACCATCCGCCGACCCTACAGACCTCAATAACTTCAGACCCATCTCCCTCCTCCCCTTCCCAGTCAAAGTCATCAAGAATGTCATCAACACCCAATTCACCAAGTTCATCGAAGAGAACCACACCCTGGACACCTCCAAATCTGGTTTCCAAAGCAACCACAGCTCCAAGACTCCACTCCTTGCCTCCACCAACGACATCCTCTCCCTCCTCGACTGGGGCGAAACCACAGCCCTCATCCTAATGGACCTCTTGGCCGCCTTCGACACCGTCTCCCACTGCACCCTAATCACGAGACTCCATGATGCCGGCATCCGCAACAAGGCACTGGACTGGATCCACTCCTTCCTGACCGGCCAAACACAGCAAATCAGACTACTCCCGGTCCTCTGAGGACCTACAGAGATCAGCTGCAGAGTGCCCTAGGGCTCTTCCCTGAGCCCCACCCTCTTCAACATCTACATGGCTCCCCTCACAGCCATCGTCAGAAGCCACGGACTCAACATCATCTTCTATGACGACACCCACCTGATCATCTACCTCACCAACTAACCCACAGGCGTCAGATTCAACTTTTACAACAAAATGAAGGCAGTTGCTACCTTGATGCAACTCAGCTGCCTCAAGCTCAACTCGGACAAGACCGAAGTACTCATCCTGGGACACACCCCCTCAGCCTTGGATGACTCCTGGTGGCCCGCCGCACTAGGAACCTCTCCCACCCCTACAGGCCATGCACACAACCTTGAATCATACTGGACTCCTCGCTCTCAATGAACCACCAAATCAACGCAGTATCCTCATCCTGTGCCCACATGCTTTGCCTGCTTCGAAAGACATTAAGATGGCTCCCCACTGAATCCAGAAAGACGGTCACCCACGCACTCATCACCAGTAGACTTGACTACGGCAACACACTCTACGCCAGCGTCACCCAGAAACAGCTCAGGAAACTACAGAATGTCCAAAATGCCACAGCCAGACTGGTCCTGGACATCCCCCGCCGCAGCCACATGACACAACACTTCTGACAACTCCACATGCTCCATATCAACAAGAGAATCACCTTCAAGCTCCTCACACATGCGTACAAGGCTCTCCATGACGCAAGACCAGAATATCTGAACTACTGTCTCGGTTTCCACACACCCGCCAGACAACTCCGCTCCACCCAACTCACCCTGGCCTCCGTCCCAGCGATCGACAAGGAAGGACCTCAAGACCTGGCTTTTCGACTGAACCTCAACACCCAGATGGATCAGCAGCCCCCCCCCCCTTCAGCGGCTTGAGACCCTCACTGGTGAGTAGCCGCCCTTTACAAACCCCTGATTGATTGATTGAAGGTTGGATTTAGTTATTATCTGAATCTCTGAAAGAAGTGCCATTAGACCCTTAATCTTTTGGAGAAAACTCTGGAATACTCCTGAATTGCTGCCTTATCATTGTGGGTTGGAGGAAATACTTAGAAACCCTAGTGCTGGCAAGTTCCCCTGGATTCAATATATTAGAGATATACTTTTGTGCATGGGACTAGTCAACTTGTGGGAAGACCAGGGAGGGGGGCAGGCTTACTTATAAGCAGAAACCAGCTTAAAAGGCAGTTCAAGACTTTTTTGCTAGATAAGCTTTTGTCAACACAGGCTTTGGGCAGTCTAACCAGCTCTTTCATCTTGTTCAAGGATACCTACTTTGTAGAACCATTTCTAGATGAAGTAGAACCAAGCCTGGCTAGGAAACTGTATGTACAGCTTAGGCATGGATCGTTACCACTTTGTATCTATACTTCGAACTGGGTTGGGCCCGCCAGTCCAGAAGAGATGGTTTGTCACGGAGAAAGTAGTACACATGCTTTTTATTGTCCAATCTATAGCAGGGTCAGGGCCAAATTGGTAATTCCAATTTGTAGGAATCTCTGCATTACTCAACATAAGGAGGCTTGCAGAATTTTTCAATCAGATACTAGTAAACCTACTGTATTTGCTGTTTCACTCGATATATTTGTTAATTGGCTCTAAAAGAGGAAATTTGCATCAGTACACTTGGATAATGCTGCTGAGTGCTCCTCACTCTAATTTGATAATGTATGCATGATTGTTGGGATTGTATTTTCATGTGTACTCTCTTGGTATCTGTCCATGGATACTTCTTCAGCAATATTTGTCAGACTGGTTCATGTACTGGCCCTCAGAGTGTATGCGCTATGATTTTAAAATGTGATCTTTTTAAAGGTATTGATATGGCAATGAATTGTGTTTTATTGTTTTTATCAATGTCATGCTTTTAATGTTTTTATTTATTGTTTTTATGTTATATCTATTGGAATCTTAAAATGATCCAAATAATCTGTTATTTTAATTCTGTAATTTATGTGTCTCTTTTATGGCATATTGCCGAAATGAAGAGTATTGAACACACGTAAGTCTATACATAGGAGTAACGTTACACATGGAAATTGTGAAAAAGTCTAAAGTTAGAACTAATAATGCGTTAAAAACAGCTAAGGCACCAGGACCTGATAAAATCCCGGGGGATCTTTATAAATCGGAACCCCAGGTTTGGTCATTTTACTTTAATCTGCTTTCCAATGCCATAGCAAGAGGGGGAGAGAATCCTGATTCTTGGAAAGCGGCCGAGATTGTCACTATTTATAAGAAGGGCGTTGCATGTGTACCATCGAATTATAGGCCAATCAGCCTAATCGACAATGCCCAGAAGATTTTTGCTAAACAAATCCTTGATAAGCTACACCATTGGATAGACATAAACAACATCATGTCAGATTTACAAGCAGGGTTTCGCTCCAGGATGAGCACCGTAGATCAAATTTTCAGATCTACCACATTATATTGGAAATATACCCTATTACAACAGCAGAATCTTTATGTGGCATTTGTTGATCTCATAGCCGCTTTTGACCATATCCCCCATACAAATCTGTGGTCTGTTTTAAATACAATGGGTGTACCGGGGAATTTAATCCATCTTATGTCCCAGCTACACAATAAAAACTTTGCCCAGGTACGGTGTGGGAATGCAGGAGAGCTAACTAAGCGTATCCCCATACAGCGGGGTGTACGCCAAGGGTGTGTCCTTGCCCCTACATTTTTCACCCTCTTTATAAATGATGTGGTTGATGTCCTGAAAAACTGCAGAAATGACTCCCCTCTACAAAACGGTAATAAGGTACCGATTCTCTTATTTGCAGATGACTCCCTTTTAATTTCCAAGACCCCAATGGGTCTCCAGCTTCTCGTCGACAAATTTACCGATTTTTGTGTGTCACGGGGCTTGAAGCTCAATGCAAATAAAACCAAGTACATGGTTTTTGGCAAGGGAGCTGTTAAAAACTCAATCATACGGGCTGGGGGAGAAGTACTTGAGAAGGTGAGGAGCTTTGATTATTTAGGAGTCAAAGTAATGGGGAGTATGAAGTGGAATGATCAGACAAAGAAAAGTACACTGCTATTAGAGCAAATGCTATTAGTAGGTTATATAAGCAAACAAGTTCCCGTGCAGTATCGCCAGCTCTGGAAGTTTATCGTGGCAAAGCACAAGGGGCAGCCCTATAAGAGCTGAGATCTGGGGATGTACTGATGCTTCCCAACTCTCTACTGCAGAAAATGGATTTGCCAGAAGTCTGGTTTCTGTCCCCAGAAGTACACCATTAATTCCGCTATTTTATGATCTAGTACTCAAAAGAATTGCTGATCTGGCTGCCCTTAGACCACTTGTTTACTGGATTCGATTATGGGTCACTCCTGAGCTGAAGGAATTCAGAGATTGCCTTGTTGAATTGTTGAGCATAAGGGGTGCCAAGTCAATACTCTGGGTTAAATTTGTCTCTGACTGGTTTAACAAGTTGGGATTGACAAGGTTTGGATTAACCCAGAAAGAATGTGTAAGACCAACCTTAACATCATAAAATCTAGTTATTGGACTTACATCCAAGATATCGATTTAAATAATTATTCAATTGGTAATCTAACAAACAGATTTTTAGACATAAAGCTGCTTTCTTATTACGAGGATTTTTTAGATTTCATCTCTTCCCCCCTAGCCAAAAGTCTTTATGTCCGCTTCCGATTTGGCACCCTCCCGTTGAGATCAGTAACGAGTCAATGGCACAAGGCCCCCGGTATTAACACTTGTCCGGCATGTGGCCTGGCAGATGAAGATGAGGCTCACATATTATTCTTCTGCCCGAGTTACCATGTCCCACGCCGGAAATGGATTATTCCTGTATGCCAAAACCTGAAATTAACAAAATATTTAGTGGCCCTCAGAATATTAAGGAGTGACACCACTCCAGTAATAGCTATTGCTATGAGCAAATTTTTATTGGCGGTATGGCATAAACGTGGTACATTTTTAATTAACAGCATGTTATTATTTTGTGATTTAGCTAGGTGCACCATGGGAGTTGTAGTTTTTAGAGATTTGCAGGCAGGCTCGGGTGATTGAGAACATCACAGGTGTGAATCATGCTGCGGTAAAAGTGGGAGGTTACCGGATATGAGTGTCGAGTTTAAATTCAGGCAGTGAAAAGGGAAGGGATACTCTTCCAGTGTATGAGAGAGGACTACGGTCGTTTTTTGGCAGGTACGTGTGAGGGGGGATTGTAGAAAGTAGGACGTGTAGTGCATAATAATAGGAGGGATGAAGTGGTGATTATGGGCGGGAGCAGATGGGAGATGAGGTATTGAGGTGAATACAAACGGCAGTAATTGATGTGTAGAAAGGGAAGGATGTGATGGGTGGGACACGCAGATAGAGCGTGGAAGAAAGAGAGGAGAGACATGGTAGTTGAAGACGGGATATGCAGATAGTGGGGGAAAGAAAAAGAGGAGATACACAGGGTTGGAGTTGATAGGGGAGTCAGTGACTGAGTGAATATTGAGTTAAAAATAACAGTAAAGTGAAGGGACCGAGTTTTGCCAGAGGTATTATGAGGTTATTTGTGGTTGCACTGTGGTATATAACATGATTTTTGACAAGATATATATTTTGGAGAAATGAGTTGTAAACTTACGTTTCGTTGAGAGAGACTTTGTACACATACTGTCTAATGTAACATTAATGCTTGTTTCATGGTTATTTTCAGTTACCCCTGACGAAGGGCCCCAGTAGCCCGAAATGCATTGTGTTTTATTAAACTGCTTTCTGATGAACACTGCGTCTGTACGTGTTTTCGAATAGAGGTCCGGATGGGCACATCTTAAACATGAGAAGCTTGGGAAAATTGCATCACCTTGCATGCGGATTTAAACAGTTTTAAAAGGAAAGTCCGGGATGAATAAATGGAGAAAAAAGGAGTTCAGTGAAAAAAGATGTGAGAAAGAAAAAAGTGCAGCAGCAGTTTCAGCTGTGCCATTGGTGTTGGGGCGAAATGTCGCCCCAACAATGATGATGTTTAGTTTATACGTGCAGTTTGGGCTAGGCACGTCACCAGTGAGCACGCAACGGTAAAGATTGACGGACAGAAAGAGTAAGAACTAATAAAAGTTGGTGTGCAACCCGCATATCTATGATGACTATTGATTGTGCCCACAAATGACTAGATAAAATAAAAATAAAATTATTGACTCTTTTTATCTTATTTATATTGTTTTTACATATACAGCTGAAAGATAGTCTTTATGTATTTTCTATGTATTTATTGCTTGATTTGCACGCAGTTTTGCCTGATTCTTGCTCCCGTTTGCACATTAGTAATGGCCAAAGTAGATGATTATTGTTGTTCTTAATGAATTGTGCAATGGCATGTGATGAAATTGGTTATATACCTTTTGTAATGTTTTTATATATGTGCACTTTGATGGTACTTGGTTACTGAATAAAGATCATTACTACTACTACTACTACTACTACTACTACTAATAGTAGTAGTAAATATGCATATGAATAAATCTACACATGTATATTTACTTTTGAGAATAGGATGTGTTTGTATATTTTTGTTTGCGTGTAAATTCGTATTTAGTGCAGATTGGTAAGTATTATCCTCACAGATATACCTCAAAAGTAGAAAATTACACATAGTGCTGCTCACACTGCAGATGGTTTTGTAGTGCTTTGGAATACATAAACAGTTCAATCCACGACAAAAGGCAATTTGCCAGCTCTAAATCAGAGTATAATAAACACATGTAGATCTCCATGTGATTAGGCTATGTTTGTGTAGATGTGTGCTTAGGGGCAATGTTTTTATATATATTTAGGAGACCTATGCGAAGACAGTCCACACAAAAATAAAAACATCAGTTTATTTTGTTTATTAAAGAACTGTATCAAAAATATTACATACAGAGTTGCACACTACATATGCGTATGTGTGTAGATCTATCTTGAAAACAAAAAGGCACCCATACCTATTGCACACATAGTATACATTTGAATACAAAAACCAATAGGTCTGAAACTTTAATGAGTGAAAAACTTCATTGAGTGGTACATTTGTGTGTTTTGGTAGTGAGGATCGGTGAGTGAGAGAATCCAAAAAATAGGCAATGGTTGGATGAATGTATGGTGAGTGAATATGGGTATAAATGTATGAGCAAAGGAATGAGTATGTGGCTCTTTGAATGGATAGAATGGATCAGTGAGTGAGTGCATAGTTTGAATGTGTAACTGAGTCCATGGATGGGAGATGGGTAAGCAAGTGTAATTTATTTTATGGGGGTGTTTATAAATTATTAAACTGGAGTTGTGCATTGTGTCATCTCCTAAGCAGATCATCGTGATAACTCACCTAGGATGTAATTTTCTTTAAACTAAATATGAAAACTTTTGAGTCTTACATGAATTACTTCTTTTTTGTTTTATTAATTGTTAAACCATGCCTGAATCATTAATTATTTACTCATATGCATCTTTTGTAGCATTTTTACATCTTTTGAAAACCCTTAATAATTTCTGGGAATAATTTTCCAAATCCTTGTTATGCATCAAATGCCAAGACATACCTTCATATCTTGCAAGACTGTTTCGAATAATTCAAAAAATGTTTATAGGTTGATGTCTAGTAATATTCTTTGCCTTTCAATGGGCTTGCAATACCAGTTTACTATTCTTGTTAGAAATTGTTTGATCAAATCTTACAGATAATTCTCCAGCTCATTATCTTATGTGTTCCTTTTTAATCAGAGAGAAACAATGAGAAAGCGAGGAAGGACAATGGGGTACGTCCATTTCCCCTGATTAACAGTAATCTAGAACAACGTGGATGGACCCACTAATGAATCCTCATGGTAGGATGACTCCGTTCCATACACTGGAATACCAGAAACCAAATAGGTTTGTAAGAAGAACCCTCACCCACCAACCCAGTTGGTGGCATGCTTCATCATTGGGTTGCCAGCTGGGCTGCCGAATGCAACCCAGCTGTGCTTCGACGCCTGAGTTACAGCGGAGCGGGTTTTGTTTTTTTCAATGTGATGTGTGCTCAAAGTGGTGATGTTAAAAATGCCTCTCGGATCCCCTGCTGACAAAATTTTATTCCCAGGGTCCTAGGACACAGTTAAAAGCAAAAACAGGGATAGAGTGAAGACGAAAAATTGGTCTTCGTTATCCCTCAAACACTGGTCGACATGTTTCATCCTCGTCAACAATAATGAGGCTTTCTTCAGGACCATACAATGTGAAATGTGCTGTGGCAAAAACAAGCCACATGTATTGATTTCAGCACACACACTAAGGTGTGCTGTGCATGCAGTGGTGTAACCGTACTTACGGACGCACCGTCTGGTTAAAACCTGGAAGACAAAACACAACATAAAGGACATACAGAACATGTAAAGAAACATAATTGAGACTGTTCCTTTCTCATTTCATTATCCTTTTGCTCGTGGTGTGCTCACCTATGCATTCAAGTGCACTCCGTGAGTCGGTTTCAAGGATTCCTTTTGTATACAGTCATTCACACATAGACATGCGACATACACCTGGTGTATGCAAATTCATGCATGGTGGTTTGGTGCAGGCATGCATGTCTCATAATGAATGTACTTAGCTGGCTTGTATGACCACGTATCTATGTGATCGCAGCCCAAATGAATTGTGCTAATTTAAGCTGCTGTTTGGCCTCTACATGGTGAACATTATTACCAGTAGATATGTCCTTAGAAATGGTGGCCAAGGAGTAGGGTCAAGGAAGGGATTGCCTTGCTGTGAGTGCATGCGTTCTTGAAAGCATGCAATTTTAAAACATTCATTTTGTCACAAAAAGTAAATGTAGGTGAAAAAGGCATCTTACACCAGCTACGTGATTACAGTAGCTGTATTGGATCCCGGAAGGGGCAGACTCCTTTCACGCTTTTGTGATTCTTTCCTAAAACCTATTGTGTAGGCAACGTCTACCCACCTGAAAGACACAAAAGACTTACTAGGACAATTACAGACTCTCACTTTTGATCCTGACACCTCCTTCTTGGTTAGCCTGGACATAGAAAGTCTGTACACAAGCCTTCCCCAAGATGACACACTTAACGTACTAAAACTATCATTGGAGTCAACAGCCTGGGATTACAACACTCCCAGATCTTTTGTGCTACAGTGTGCAGAACTGGCACTCAAGGATAATTTCTTCAAGTTCGAAGGTGAACTTTTTTTGCAAACATACGGCACATCTATGGGGAGCACCTTCGCCCCTAGTATTGCGGGGCTGTACGTTTTCAACTTTGAAAAAACACAAATTTTGCAGCCAACATTAAATTTTAAAAGAGGTACATCGATGATGTATTCCTAATATGGGAAGGTCTGGAAGATACAGTACACTCTTTTCTTGTTTGGATCAATGGATGCGACTCTAACTTAAAATTCACCCACAGTGTGAATAAAAAAGCATCACCTTCTTAGATCTGGATATCAGAGCCGAGGGAGGTCAGTTAAAGATGAAAACACATTTCAAACCTACAGCTAGGAACTCCCTTCTCCGCTTTGATAGCTTCCACCCCAGACCTTTACGGGAAAACTTACCATTTGGGCAATACCTCAGACTGTGCAGAAATTGTAGCGACATCAAAGACTACAAAACACCAATCACTGTCATTGACAACTAAACTCAGGGAACGAGGTTACCCTGATAGAGTCATCTGCACAGCACAAAAACGAGCAAGAAATCTAAACCGTGAGGGCTTACTAGAACATACGCAACGCACATCCTCAGCAATACCATTAACATGCGTGACCTCCTACAATTCAATTTCCAACAAAGTGTCAGGAATCATACAAAAAAAACTGGAGGATACTGGCAACAGGCAAACTCAATTGGGAAAAACCCATGTTCTCATACAGAAGAGCGAGAAGCCTAAAAGATAGCCTGGTGGCAGCACGTCCACAACATCATATAAATCAAACTAACACAGTGCTTAATGCTTGGGGACTCCCTAATGTGACCGGCCATTTTCCATGTGGGAATTGTAGAGTATGCCACCTGACCAAACCCACCAAATCCCTAAACCTGGAACCAGGGAGAACCTGGCAGATCAAAAAACATACAAACTGCAACTCCTATAATGTCATCTACTTGATCACTTGTCCTTGTGGTCTCCAGTACACCGGCATGACCAGCCGAAAAATTTAAATCCAGATTTGCGAACACCGGAGTAATATCTGATGCAAACGAAATACCACAAGGATGACTGACCACTTACTTGAAGTTGGACACACAACCAATGACATAAATTGGGTGATTATTGAACAGCTGGAGCAAAACACCACCAATCTTCAGAGCCGCCTTCTAGAAAAGGAACAACGGTGGGTCTACCGTTTATCAACACACAAAAATGGACTCAATGATAATATCCCATGGTATTCAGTGAACAGACCCCAATAGAAGGGCCCAACTACTAAATTGACATAGTAAGAAGCAGCACTACTAAGGCTCTTACCATTTGGCTTGTAACAACACAGAACATAGTATTATGGCAGTAGTAGCATCATGGGTGCCCATTTCTTGCCCATTTTTTGCAGGAACCCTGCATCCTTATAAACAAAATTGCGACCGACATCATCGAAGGCACAGCACTTCATTGCCTAGGTATCACACAAGAATTACATACCTTAGCACACACTAACCAACTACTTATACTGATTCAGTCTACCAATAACAGCGTCTTGAACTGGTTGTAGAATAACACTCAGAATGGATAGCTATCATTACCATCAAAAACCCTTCCTACACTGTAGGCATATGGTAGGATAATTTCTTTCACGTTTTTATCTCTGGAAATTAAGTTTAGCGCATTTTCAATATTTATTTAATGTGAGTTAATATCCACTTGCACATCAGCCCTGGGAATGTAAATTATACACACACATACATTTTCCATAGGCCACACAAATACTTAGAAATGTATTTCAACCGGCACGTAGTACATCTAACCGTGAAGGAGTACTACATGTCCTAATTACACTGGCCGCATTAACGTATTCCATCCCCTTCTGCCTTCCCACCATTTGAACTTCCGCCTAAATCCCACGCTCTAGCGCCCGATTGACACGGACCGCGTCACATGTAGACGTAATGACGCGGTCACGTCATCAGACGCGGCCACGCCCCCAGCGATCGCCCGGAAGCGTTTTAAGACCGGCAACTGCCGTCTTCAGTTATCGGTGGGATCCCGAGAAGACCTGAATAGGTGAGGCAGGCGGGCGGTCAGCCTTGATGAAGTAAGTCTCTACTATAGAATTAGACCCAAATTCGGCTCCACTCGGCCACATTTTCCTTCATGTTGAGGGCCTTTACTTACTAAGATGCCACATTTGTCTTTTAACAGTGTTCCGGGATCCAATACAGCTACTGTAATCACGTAGCTGGTGTAAGATGCCTTTTTCACCTACATTTACTTTTTGTGACAAAATGAATGTTTTAAAATTGCATGCTTTCAAGAACGCATGCACTCACAGCAAGGCAATCCCTTCCTTGACCCTACTCCTTGGCCATCATTTCTAAGGACATATCTACTGGTAATAATGTTCACCATGTAGAGGCCAAACAGCAGCTTAAATTAGCACAATTCATTTGGGCTGCGATCACATAGATACGTGGTCATACAAGCCAGCTAAGTACATTAATTATGAGACATGCATGCCTGCACCAAACCACCATGCATGAATTTGCATACACCAGGTGTATGTTGCATGTCTATGTGTGAATGACTGTATATAAAATGAATCCTTGAAACCGACTCATGGAGTGCACTTGAATGCATAGGTAAGCACACCACGAGCAAAAGGATAATGAAACGAGAAAGGAACAGTCTCAATTATGTTTCTTTACATGTCGACTAGTGTTTGAGGGATAACGAAGACCGATTTTTCGTCTTCACTTTATCCCCGTTTTTGATTTTAACTGTGTCCTAGGACCCTGGGAATAAAATTTTGTCAGCAGGGGATCCCAGAGGCATTTTTAACATCACCACTTTGAGCACACATCACATTGAAAAAAACAAAACCCGCTCCGCTGTAACTCAGGCGTCGAAGCACAGCTGGGTTGCATTCGGCAGCCCAGCTGGGAACCCAATGATGAAGCATGCCACCAACTAAGTTGGTGGGTGAGGGTTCTTCTTACAAACCTATTTGGTTTCTGGTATTCCAGTGTATGGAACAGAGTCATCCTACCATGAGGATTCATTAGTGGGTCCGTCCACGTTGTTCTAGATTCCTTTTTAATCATACAGCTTGACTACATGGGGTCCCTTTATTGTTCCCCTTGGTTAAAAACTCTTTGGGTCAAGGTATATATTATAATGTGTTGGTTTTCAATATACCATTGTAGTGTACATCTGACCAATATCATTGACCTTCTCTTTCAAAGTGTGCCGGTTCATGGTGAAACACTTCAATTGAAAATACAACAATATGTATTTCTGCCGGGGAATCTCTGACAGCAAAAATGATCAGTGAAAATGCACACCCAATCTGGGCCATATTTCCAGTACCCACACATATAGTCACCCTAAATTGATGGTGTTATTTCCTAGCATGCTATGATCATTACTCTTAACTTTTAATTCCAGTTTTGGAGATTATTTCTGAAAAACAAAAAACTTTAAAAGATTGGTGAATGGTCATCCTATATGGTGCTACCTATGTAGGGAAGAGCTTCAGCGTCCCACATAGGGGTAGTAAGCGCTATATTAAGGTTGCCATACAAAATTCAATACAGTACCATCGTCAACCAACTTTTCCATGAGTGGGCTTCTGTCATTCTGACATCTTAATCCCAACATATGTTGAAAGTTTCCCAAGTTTGAAGAGCGTCATAGAAAGTAAAACTCTCTCCATGGCAGGAATTTGAACAATAGGGATAAGAATGAGTTCTCCTTAGTTAGACAAAGTTTACATCGAGGAGTCTCTA
Organism: Calotriton arnoldi; assembly: GCA_963921515.1. Classification (NCBI taxonomy): domain Eukaryota; kingdom Metazoa; phylum Chordata; class Amphibia; order Caudata; family Salamandridae; genus Calotriton; species Calotriton arnoldi. The sequence continues at coordinate 157,953 of CAWUFW010005893.1, forward strand.
AATAGGCAAAGTATTTTTTTTATTCACAGATGAATATTTGTAATGGCCCTTGTTCACAGGCGTTTATTGGTTTAAGCAATACAAAAAGATGATAATGTAACCTGGTGCGTGTCTCTTGACACCAGTATGAAGTACAGTCTGGTAAAGTTTATTAGGGAAGAATCCTGATCATGCAAACAAAAAATTAAATGCCTCGACCCAGGCTCGACTTTGTAAATTAACTGAAATTAAGAATTTAAAACATGCTGTTTTCTGCATCTATGTTCAAAATAGTGCTTCGTGAGGTAAGAGTGTGGACGGAAATCTTATGCTGCCCCCTCCTCAGAATGAATTGAATAAACCAACTCCCATAAAAAGACAATTCTTCCATTTTAGGGTAACTTTGTAATCAGATTGCATGCTAGTAATTAACTGATTATCATGGCGTCACAATAAAAAATCTCCAACAATAGGGAATCAATGAAAATTGCCTTGTATAGCAACCGTAACTTCTGCGTATGTATGAACGACTGGAATATCAGTGCTATGCTGTTCTGAAACCACTGCAGAGGAAAGATTTTCGAGGGACTGCGCTGTGCACTTTTAATATGCAATTAAGCTACTTGTATTTGCTTGGTGGTTATTAAAATGTATATTATGGAAATTGTTTTTCTAATATGGGTCACGACACATTTTGCATCCTGAGAAATTAGAAATATAATTAATTCCATGCTACCGAATATTTGTAATGTACTTTAGCATCTTCTAAACCTGCAAAATTGCTAGGGTCCCCTGACACAGTATATACATATTCTTCGGGTATTTTTTTAAAGCTTGTAACCCAAACGTCCTTCTTTTCTTTGCACTTTTGTGGGATAACGCATGTTAAGGAGAGTTTATGAAAATGTTATAAATTAAATATTTTGCTGCCCTTTTTATGATTTGTAAACTAGTACAATAAATGGAATGGTGAGACTTACTCAGCAAACCAGAAGTCTAGAAATGCAAGCATTAAACACCTGCCTGTTTGCCTGCTTTCTTTTTTTTTTACGTTTGAGTTTATTGAAAACCAGAGGAAAAAAGAACAGCAATATAATAAGCATAATAAATCTTAGTTAACATCGAGATTATATAAAGGGATAAGAAACGCAACGGTTACAATAAACATGCTGTGTGAAAGAGGAGTAAAAGAAAAAGGGGGGGAATGGGGAGGGGGGAAACAATATATTATGTCACTACAAAGATTGAAGAAAAACGAGATATAAAATTAAACACTGTAGGCATATTAATACTTTGGGGCCGATTCCGATCTCGGCCGGTAGGGCTCCGAATCGGATTCGGCTTAACCGGATCCGATTCGGAGGCCTAATGCCCGACCGATTCGTAGGCGCGTCCGGGCGAGCGAGTACGATGCAAAATCGCCGACCGCTCCGACCGACTCGTTCCCGGGTCTAACCGCACCGACCGACTCGCTCGGACTCGACTCACACCGCGCAATGGAGACGTTTCCCTGCCGGGTAAGTACGATGCGCGCCGCGAGCAGTCCGACCGAGCCGCGCACTCCGGCTCGAAAGAGCAGTCGGAGCCGTACTTTGGGGGTCCGTGTCGGACCCCCTGTACGCGTAGCCGCGCGAGTCGCACACAGGGGGGACCCATTGGGTCCCCCTACCTGTGCGTGTACGGCACGAGTCGCTCGCCGCGTACACGCTGTAGGGGGCGCCCTTGTCCGCCTCGCACCCATTGAGTCAATGGGAGCCCGCGTACGCGTTGTACGACCGGCTCCCATTGACTTCAATGGGAGTCCGACCGACTCGAGTCCGATGGCATACGTGCGCATCGTACTCGTTCGGTCGGGCTGCACGGGTCCGATACGGTCGGAAATCTCTCCAGGTCCGGCTCGGTCGGAGAGATTTCCGTCCCGAATCGGAATCGGCCCCTTAGTGTTATAAATGGGATTTCTGGTTGGCTAGGGCATGCGCCTAAGCCAGGCAGAAACCACCACTCTAGTCATGGCAAGGGAGTTACACACTGAAGATAACCCCTGCTCACCCCCTTGGTAGCTTGGCACGAGCAGTCAGGCTTATCCCAGAGGCAATGTGTAAAGCGTTTGCGCAACACACACACACAGCAGCAACACACTAGGCACACTACAAAAGAAACTCCACACAAGGTTATATAAAATAGCCTTTGTATTATCATAAACACATTAGAAACATAATCACACAATATACACTGTGCCAACTGGCACTAGGCAATATTCACAGGGGACTATGTACAAGGCAGCGCCAATCGTGTCGCTGCCAGAACCATCACAAAAGTACAAGTAATAAATGTGAAACAACCAGTACCTACTGGTAAAATAATGAGGTTAGCAATATTGCAGTAAGCATAAACCACATTAGCTCAGGCATAAAATGCAAGCATCATGGCATGACATTAGGCAAAATCACATGAGCATGAGGCATAACCACAGAACCTAATAACCTGACGTTAGGCATCCTCATAAGCATAAATGCAACATCATTAGGCATTACCAACATAAACACATTATGAAATCACCTTATAAGCATAACCACATTACGCATTAGGTATCATATTAGGGCCTTGCGCCCTACCAACATAGAACTGACCCCCTGGCCAACTGGCCATACACTGGGGCTCAAAGGCCCTTTGTCCAGAAAGTCAGGGCTCTAGGGGGGATCTCTCAAATGAACCCCTGGCTGCCTTGGCAGCAAACACAAAGTGCACACAGGCGCTGGGGCGTGGGGTGCAACTCACCCCTTCCTCACCTACACGGAACTGGCCCCCAACGTTGCAGCTGCCTACTAACTGCGGTGCAGCTGTGAAGCAATAAGGATGCTGCCATTCACTATGCCTGGGGAGCGCCAACCATGCTCCAAAACTCAGCCCCCACTGTGCAGCTGCCCGCTACGGCGGTGCAGCTGTGCAGAAAAATGACACTGGCACTCACAGTGCCTCAGGGAGCTCTGACCATACGCAATGAAGGGGGCAGGCACCGACAATGTGCCTCGGACCGCCCCCAGCCCCTCACGCCATGCCACCACTCACCAGGCTCTCTGGTGGACTCCTGGTAGGGCACGGCGGTACTCTGACGCTCTAGTTAGCCCACGAGGTTCTGGCCGGCTCTAGACTGCACGCGGGGCTCTCCTCTCGACACGGGAGCCCCGCCTCGACTCAGGTGCAGTGCTGCCTGTCTCCCTTCGCCCGGTCCCCCTTCCTGGGACCAGGACTTTGACGGAAAGCCCGCCATGCTCTGGACGGCTTTCCCAAGGCAGGGGGAAGCGGAAATGGAGCTCACGAGGCTCCGACCAGCCGCCTCAGCAGGCCCCGCCCACAGTCAGGCGCGGGAGCCTGTCTTCCGGTTTTGGTGCTCTCAGCGGCGGCTTCTGTTTTCCTCTCGGGCCGCACCGGTGATGTCCTTGCGGTGAAGTGCGGGGTGGACTCCCGCGAAAGGCACCACAATGCGGGGTGGGCACCCGCCTCTTAAAATAACTCATAAAGTGGGGTGGGCTCCTGCCTCGATCGGCAAAATGCGGGGTGGGCACCCGCTGCCAAAAATGAGCGCATAAGAGGGGTGGGCCCCCGCCAGCAAGCACAAAATGCGGGGTGGGCTCCCGCCGTCTCCCAGCAGCTAGGGGGAATCCCTACGCCGGAATTCCCTCTAGATCATCACGCAGCCCAGCGCTGCAGACGCCAGTTCCTTTCCTCTGCTTGGCAAAATCAAAATATAGCGCTCACGAGGCGCCAAATCCTGGACAGTCCATGGCAAAGCTCTAGGGGTACAGCTGGGCCCAGGAAGGCCAGCACACAGGGCCCTCCAGCAGGGAGGCAAGCCCTCGTGGCGGATTCTCCTGGGCCCCCAGCAACAGCAAGCCCCCAGCAAGTCCAGGAACAGCACAACACTTCATGGGGTCACAGCCCCTATATTTATACCACATTTTGGCTCTGTCTGCAGTACAGGGCTTGGGGGAACCAGCAAAAACTGGTTCAGGGGGGAATTGGAGCACTCTGTTTACCAGGCTCCTCTTCCCCTTTGTCAGGTGGGGGCTCGGTGATCAGACACACCACAGGGGACGGAGCCAGCATTCACTAGGGCAGGCACAATCCTATTCAGGGTCAGGGGACTACTCCTCCCACTACTCCAAATGCAGATGTCCTATTCAGCCTAGCGCTGACTCACCCTGCCCCTCCTGGAGCCACACACACCTCACCAGCCCCTGTCACTCAACAGCCAGACATGCAATCCACATCAGGCAGGCAGACACATAGCACACAGAAATGCCAACTTCTAACAGTGGCATTTCTAAAATAGTCATAATAAATCTGCGCACACCATTGCGTAGCATTTATTATTACTATTTCAAACATACCAAACTTGACCACACTGCTCCTCTCATATCAGGAATTACCACTGAAACACTATTCAGGGAATCCCCAATGCATTCCTATGGGAGGGCAGCCCCACAGTAGTGAGAAACCATAATGGCTGTTTGTCACTACCAGGACATGTCACACACTTAAGGTACATGTCCTATCTTTTACCTACAATGCACCCTGCCCATAGGGCTAGCTAGGGCCTACCTTAGGGGTGACTGACATGCAGTAAAAGGGGGGTCACAGACAGGGCACACACTTTAGGTGCCATGTCACAGCGGCAGTAACACTGCGCGCACAGGCCCTGCAATGGCAGAGGCCTGAGATAGGTTTGCAAGGCTACTTTGGTGGGTGGCGCAATCAGCGCTGCAAGCTCACCAGTAGCATTTAATTTACAGCCCTGGGTATATGAGATACCACTTTACAAGGGACTGACAGGTAAATTAAATAGGCCAAACAGGTGTAGACCAATCTTACCATATGTAACACAGAGAGCACACGCACTTTGCACTGGACAGCAGTGCTAAAGTGCCCAGAGGCCTAAAACCACCAACACCATGTCAGAGAAAAGGCTAGGAGAAAGGCAAAAAGTTTAGGGATGACCCTGCAAAAAGGGCCAAGTCCAACACTTAGGAATTAAATACTACAATATAAATACATAGGCATGAACAATAATATCTTAATATTTTAAGAAAAAGACAACATGGTGTATTCACGGCGGTTTCCGGACATCATCAGATGTATTTACAACATTAACAGTAGAAACAGTTGAAGAAGCGGACCAAGATAAGTATGTAGTAAGTGGAAGCCATAAAAGATCTCTTTTAATAGCTAAAGAGATAGGGGTGACATAATTGGTGTCGAGTCTGTGATGAAAACACACGGCATTCCACCAGGCTTTGAAAGTAACTTTATCCGCTTGTTTCCAATTTGAGGTTATTAAATGTAAGGCTACAGCTAATAATAAATCTAACAACTTGAAGTTTGATGGTGATTGAGGCCATTGAGGTGACAGTGAGCCTAAGAAAATGTTGGGTAAAGAAAAGGGAACATTAACTCTAATGTTTGCCTGCTTTCTAATTTGAGTGAAAGTGAGTTTGTCTGCCTGCAGGAGGTGGAATTTGTGGGCGAAAGTATTTTCCTTGCTGCTTGCATGCTGTCCCTCATATTGATATGGAACAAGGGGCACCTAGTATCCAAAGAACATGGGTAATACAAAAGAAATACCTAATAATATACCAATGCCAAAGAATGATGGTGTATTCAAAATATCATCCAAGAAATTGGTCATCATTTCCTTAAGATAAATCAGTCAACAAAAGGCCATATTTATGCATGGGGAGTTTCATTGATAGCACAAATTTAAGGATTTCTCCACAATGTAATGGTATTTTTCACATTAGGGTTCCATTTCCTTTGGAATAAAAGCGCCACTGTTCATTCTTAGCATTTTAACGTTGGTTTTGCTGTATGAACATCATTCGGAACGTCAGCCTACAGATCATTGCATGCTGTAACTGACACACAACTCTCTGCATAGTGTTCTGTCTAGTCAAGGGTTTCTCCCTCATGTAATACATTTTTCAGTGAATATAGCCTGTGGTTGATTAATTTATCTTCAGGTCATGACGATCAATTTCTTGGATGATATTTTGAATACACCAGAATTCTTTAGTCAGGTGAGGTCTAGTCATCAATTTGTTGGACTTACCCACACAAGTACCAGATTATCTGAGATTTTTTTTGACAGTTTGTATATTATTTACTTTCTGTAGGTTGCTACCACCATCTTTCTGTCTGGAGGAAGACCCCATACAAATCACTCTGAGGTGTCAAAAAGTAGACTGGTTGGGTCCTAACCATACCATACTTTGTAGGACTGATTAAGCTTGAACGTACTTACCATCAGGTTTCAAAGCAGCATTTGTCTCATTGGTAGGGGCCCCTGTATATATTGTATATTTTGTCTTCACATTGTGTTATCTATATTGTTTGGTTCACCATTATTCACTTGCGCTGCGCCGTCACATGGAGCATCTACATTTTTGCTGAACTGTCTTTATCATGTATTAATGATATGATAACATCATAAAATATCTGCTGTTGATGAATGTGGATCACATTTGTTGTGATTTGGGGCAAGGCTGTCATACAGTTGTATTCCTTGATAGTGTTTCAACATATTTTTAAATGATTCCAAAGGGGAACATTATTTTTGGATGACCCACCCGCCCCCATATTGTTCCATTACTTGGGACTGAGCCATAATTGAGAGGTGGTCTATTAATAGCAGTTAACAAAGTGTGAAAATATGCCTTATTCCCTTTGCATTGAAACAACTTAGACTTTGATGTATTTTTCTGCATTTTCATAACTAGTTGATCTTGGCTGTGTACACCTCATATAACTGTAAATCTGCCAATCCTCATGTTATGTAAAAACTGTTCCCACATAAACAAAATATGCTCACCGACTCCAGAAGTAATTCCAGGGATCTTTTAATTTTGAAGTTGCTCACTACTGGTCTCTACTTTAAGAAGAATCAATCTTACCCTGTGACAACCAAACAATCACATAATACACCCCATTTCTAGACTTAGGACTTGAAACACTAAGGCCTTCATTACGATGAGGGTCGGAAAGTCGGAGGCTTTCCGAGCCTCATCGCGGTTTCAGTTCCGACCGCCGCATTACAATGCAGGCTGTCAAAACTGAAACCGGCCGGTCATTCCGGCTGGATTCCGATGGGCTCTAGGAGCCTGTTGGCCAGCCGGAGACCTGCACGTAATCCCTATGGACAGCGTTTCTGCCGTAGGGATTACGATGTTGGTTTCTGACAGGCTTTCCATGTCATACTTTACGACATGGAAAGCCTGTTGGAAAGCGACATTGGGGGCCCCTAGCAGAGCCCCATCCATCCTGCGGCCTCCCGTTAGGGGCCAGGGGGTCACCATTGGTGCCCCCTGTTAATCCCTGCACTGTGTGGCAGTCACTTTGAGGTGCCTGCCACGCGGTGCAGAGAGGTGCCTGCCACGCGGTGCAGGGATGAACAGATTATCCCATTTGTCTATGGGAGCTTGTGCTACGGCCGGTTTACGGCCTTAGCACCAGCTCCCATTGACAAATGGGAGTATGCGACCGCACCATGTGCAATCGCATTGTAATCTCTGTATTGAAACCGCCGACCGAAGGTCGGTCGGTCCAGAGACCGCAAAAGTGTCGGCGGGAAGTAAGTCCACCCGACATCTTAATTAGGCCCTAATGCCCTCATTATGAGTAGCTCAATAACTTTGGTGGGGCTGGTAACAGGAGTTAAACACTCTGTCAGAATTACACATTTTGTAGGAATGCTGCAGTTAGATTTCTGCTTGTATTTTTCCCCCAAAACTCTTAATTACCGTTTTTACTCACCCTGAAATTATCAGAGACCCCAGGAAATGGTAATTCCAGGGCAAAGAAATAATAGGAATTGTTACGCCATCTAGTAGTGAGAGTCTAATTATTTTATACACCTAAACAGAAATTAATTATGAAAAAAGACCACTTTGCAAATGTAAATTTACAATCCAGATTCTTGGATTTAGGCTTGTTCAAATTTTTCACGAGCAAAGATCGAATGTGGAAATTCTTCTAGCATGGTTTATTTTCCAAATTTACAAAATAGTTTTAGTGGTGGATTGGTGGGCAATATCTGGTGTGCCTATCAGCTCATATAGGTGAAGACCCACAAGCAAGTGTTTGTGATAATTCCAGTATATCTCTTGGGTAATTTTCTACCCTGGCAATTCATCTAAATTTACTGCTGTGAAACACACAAGTGAAAATGTTTCCAGGCTGCAAATGGGGAGAGAGCATATGCAAATGTTGTGGGATATAGGAAACAGAGTTTTGTCTTGGGAAAAAGGTTTTCTAGTGGAGGAACAAAAAATGTAAACTATGCAGATATATGTTGGAGCAATGCTTTGGGATGCTGAGTCTTTCCTCTAAGAGGAAAACCTACATGAAAAAATGTAATCCATTGGATTTTGTTGTGGTTTGTGGTAAGGCAAGGAGACATGGAATGTTATGTTATGAGGTCACCTAGAGTGTGGGAAACTAAAGAGTGCTGGAATATACTAGGAGTCAGTTGAAAGGAGCCACTTATCTGCCTGGTACTTCGGTGGTCTGTCTATGTACCATTATACTGCATTTGGTGCCAAATCAGGTGTACATCTGCTTCCTGTAAGAAGGCTGCACTTAACACAAGGTGACGAGGATCAGTTTGAGTAGGCAACAAACGTATTGCACTACTAACACCTGGACTTATTTCTACTGGCATCGTTACTGGCAGATGCACAATCAATCATATCACGAATGCATCACAAACAACTATTGTTATATCGTGCTCTGAATATTTGTGAACCAGAGTCAAAATATCAGGAATGCTTTGTTAAAGTCAATATTACAATAAAAACAAATTGATACAGTATAATACAGTACTGCTACTACTGCAGTCTTTTAGCTTGTGCAGTCCAATGGTACTTGTGACGACATTTGGAGAGAAGCAGCCTGCAAGATCTCTATGTGGACTCCATGAACAATTGTGACACTAAAGAGTGAGCAGTCTATAGACACTGAGAAAAAGAATAGTGGATTCATCATCAAACTCAGTGACATGTGTGTCATATGACCCATACTAGTAGGGATACGAATCCGTGGCAGCCATCATAGCTCTGATCGATTGAACGAACATCGGTATACATTGTATTGCATCAGCCGCAGAAGACTTCTGTGGTGAAGTGGACCATACATAACACAAAGTAGCAGTGTAGTACAGGACAGAGTTTGAAGCAAATGGCTAAGCTAATGAACTATATAACTACACTGATTGAATTAGCTAGTATTCCAGAAGTGAGGCCATAAGCCCACATTTTGATCATTCTTAATTTTATTAAACTATTGGTATGGTGTAGATGAAATTTATAGAGATCCTGACCACTTACAATAATTATTATTTCAGGATCCTTTACTATAGCATTGACATTGCTCTTTGAGTATTTAATGTTGGAATATCTTTGGCTACTCTTCTAGAGTCCTTGCTATTGTAGTGTCATTGGTGTAAATGATTTCCTGATGCATCCATATGAAGCGGAGATGAGGTTGTTGCTATTTAACTTGTTGTTTTTGTTTGTTGCGTTAAGTAGTTATGTTAGTTAGTTACGATAGCGAATTATTTTGATTCTCTATGGTATGCATGGTGCCAGTCCTCATATCACAATCAGTAGTGGTTTTCGTTAAGGCGGATGAACAGCTATTACCCTGGAAACTTAAAAAAACTGTTTGACTCACATATGATAGCTATTGAAGGTGAAATATTTCCTCTTGCCAGGAAACAAGGAGTACTCCGTCATAATCTTGGTGTGAGAAATTGGCTTACTAGTTGAGGAGGGTGAAACCCTACTCAAGCAGCAATCACAATCCTTGTCAGGATGAGACACAAGCAAGCCCTAAATTAACCTGTGCTCTACCGTCTGGTTGCTTGGCACGAAGCAGTCAGGCTTAACTTAGAGGCAATGTGTAAAAGAATGTATGCAGCACTTCAAACAGTAATGAAGTGACAACACAACACAAGAAAAATCTCATACCAAATTAGACAAATAGAGCAGATTTTAATAAATAAAACAAGACCAAAATGACAAACATCCAATCAGTAGAACTGGAGATATGCTGTTTTAACGATTTAGGTGAAAATAGCACCAAAAAGTCCAAAGCGCCACTTACAGCTTTCTGGTCGTGCAAGACCAGGAGAAAGTCACAAGTTCAGGCAAACTGCGATGGGGCGCAGGTCAGGTACAGGGACCAGGTTAGTCCCGCTGAAAAGTTGCCTTCTCAGTTCAGGGCAAAGACTCACTTTTGCACTGGAGGGGGCTGCGAGGAGCAGGGAAGTGTCACAGACGGTCGTTGTTGCACCACGAAGAGCAGGCAGGGCGTCATGGACAGTTGTGTAGACCAAAGTTCCTGTTGTCGTTGCTGGCAATTGGGCTAGAGTATTGCAATGGCGCTGTCCGTGAGATGTCGATGCTGTAGCACAAAGGGTCGACTTGACGGAACTTCGCATTGGCGAGCATTGCGAGCTATACGTTTTTGGCACCAACGGGCCCGTTTATGTTTGCAAAGATCCCAAAAACTTCAATTCAGCTCTACTGAGGCCACATCAAGGGTCCAGGACCTGAGAGGCACCACTTACGGGTCAGACGTTTAATCCAGCTAGATCTGGGTGCTGATTCAGGTGATGGGAGCCTGTTATGTCCCTGTGGGTCTGAACAGGAGGCCAACAGACTAGCCCTTGGTGTCACTCTAGGAGTCCTGGGTTCTGGTGCAGGTCCAAACCCTCTGACTCAGGCAGGAGGGCAGCAGGGCAGAAATCCAGCAAGGCAGCAGTCCAGCAAGGTAGTAGTCCAGTACAGAAGCAGAACAGCAAAGTGGCAGTCCTTTCAGCAGCACAGCAGGCCTTCTTCCTGGTAGAGTCTCCACAGGTCCAGAAGTGAACTGAAGAGCTGGTGTCTAAGGTCTAATGTTTATACAAGGTGCCTCCTTTGAAGTGGGAGAAGCTTCTAGGGGTTTCCCCTTGAAGTGCACAGGTTTCCACCCTCCCCTGCCCTGGTTCCAGACTAATTACAGGAGGTAGGCAGCCCTTTGTGTGGAGATAGGACATAGCCGATGCATGTGTAAGTAGGGCTGGGTCCCAGCTCTGCCCTCCCATCCTGCCAGTTATGGCCCATCCAGGCATACCAAAGCTCTCTATTGCATGTGACTGTCTAGGAGGAATACCCAAAGCCCAACTGTCAGCTACACTCAGTCATGTGAACCAGAGACAGGATGCAGGCAGTAAATGGTTAAAGCAGGAAAATTGCAACTTTATAAAAATTTGAATTTTCAAAGTTGTAATTTAAAATCCGATTTTACCATAAAGGAGGATTTTTCAATACAATTCCATAGACACAAAACATGAACTCATTACCTGTTCCCATTTTGGTAGTTACAGCTTATTAAATGTAATAAGGCAACTCCAATGTTATCCTATGGGAGTGATAGGCCTTGCAGTAGTGAAACACAAATTTAAGGGTTTTCACTACTAGGGGGCCGATTCCGATCTCGGTCGGAGGCGCACCCAACACCATTCGGTCAGGAAAAAAGCCATGCGAAAGCCTGTTTCCCGACCGATCCGTACAGCACACCGAAAGAGCAAGTACGATGCGCACAACAGCAAAGAATCCGGCCGAGCCGTACTCACCCAAACCAGGTCCTGTTCTCCGACCGAGGCGAATCCGGAAACGCCGAATCGAGTCGCACGGAAGGAAAAATGCAGCCCCGTCCGGCCGGACAAGTACGAAGCGCTTTCCGTACGCGCCGAACCCGTCGCTACGCACGGCACGTCAAAGCATCCGGGAGAGGCGCACATAAGCTCCGATTCGCGCCACAACACGATCCACGGCTCCGAGACGAACACGGCAGCGACGAGGACGAGGCGAAGCGACGAGGACGACGCGAAGCAACGAGAAGGACGAACGACACGAACCAACCATGAATCCCTTCGTCCCGATCATACCAATATTCTACATTTACTACCGGAACAGGCACGGACGCGTACGTCGCAGAAGGTAAGCCAGACACCAACCACAAAACACATACAACACGTACACGACACATCACACACACACACAGGGATGCAGAATATACTTACACCAGCAACAGCAGCACCATAGGGGCGGGATGCCCATCACCAATGCCACATATGCACACAGGGGCCTGAATGCGCACCACCACCCCTACCCAGGGGTGGCATGATGCCTACCACCACTACCACCCTCACCCAGGGGGGCAGGATGCCTACCACTACTACCACCCTTAGCCAGGGGGGCAGGATGCTTACCACTACTACCACCCTCACCCAGGGGGGCAGGATGCCTACCACTACTACCACCCTTAGCCAGGGGGCAGGATGCCCACCACTACTACCACCCTCACCCAGGGGTGGCAGGATGCCTACCACTACTACCACCCTCACCCAGGGGGGCAGGATGCCTACCACTACTACCACCCTTAGCCAGGGGGCAGGATGCCCACCACTACTACCACCCTCACCCAGGGGGGCAGGATGCCTACCACTACTACCACCCTTAGCCAGGGGGCAGGATGCCCACCACTACTACCACCCTCACCCAGGGGGGCAGGATGCCTACCACTACTACCACCCTTAGCCAGGGGGCAGGATGCCCACCACTACTACCACCCTCACCCAGGGGGGCAGGATGCCCACCACTACTACCACCCTCACCCAGGGGGGCAGGATGCCTACCACTAGTACCACCCTCACCCAGGGGGGCAGGATGCCTACCACAACTACCACCCTTAGCCAGGGGGCAGGATGCCCACCACTACTACCACCCTCACCCAGGGGGGCAGGATGCCTACCACTACTACCACGCTCACCCAGGGGGCAGGATGCCTACCACTACTACCACCCTTAGCCAGGGGGCAGGATGCCCACCACTACTACCACCCTCACCCAGGGGGGCAGGATGCCTACCACTACTACCACCCTTAGCCAGGGGGCAGGATGCCCACCACTACTACCACCCTCACCCAGGGGGGCAGGATGCCTACCACTACTACCACCCTTAGCCAGGGGGCAGGATGCCCACCACTACTACCACCCTCACCCAGGGGGGCAGGATGCCTACCACTACTACCACCCTCACCCAGGGGGCAGGATGCCCACCACTACTACCACCCTCACCCAGGGGGGGCAGGATGCCTACCACTACTACCACCCTCACCCAGGGGGGCAGGATGCCTACCACTACTACCACCCTTAGCCAGGGGGCAGGATGCTTACCACTACTACCACCCTCACCCAGGGGGGCAGGATGCCTACCACTACTACCACCCTCACCCAGGGGGCAGGATGCCCACCACTACTACCACCCTCACCCAGGGGGCAGGATGCCTACCACTACTACCACCCTTAGCCAGGGGGCAGGATGCTTACCACTACTACCACCCTCACCCAGGGGGCAGGATGCCTACCACTACTACCACCCTTAGCCAGGGGGCAGGATGCCCACCACTACTACCACCCTTAGCCAGGGGGCAGGATGCCCACCACTACTACCACCCTCACCCAGGGGGCAGGATGCCTACCACTACTACCACCCTTAGCCAGGGGGGCAGGATGCTTACCACTACTACCACCCTTAGCCAGGGGGCAGGATGCTTACCACTACTACCACCCTCACCCAGGGGGGCAGGATGCCTACCACTACTACCACCCTTAGCCAGGGGGCAGGATGCTTACCACTACTACCACCCTCACCCAGGGGGGCAGGATGCCTACCACTACTACCACCCTTAGCCAGGGGGCAGGATGCTTACCACTACTACCACCCTCACCCAGGGGGCAGGATGCCTACCACTACTACCACCCTTAGCCAGGGGGCAAGATGCTTACCACTACTACCACCCTCACCCAGGGGGGCAGGATGCCTACCACTACTACCACCCTTAGCCAGGGGGACAGGATGCCTACCACTACTACCACCCTTACCCAGGGGGGCAGGATGCCTACCACTAGTACCACCCTCACCCAGGGGGGCAGGATGCCTACCACAACTACCACCCTTAGCCAGGGGGCAGGATGCCCACCACTACTACCACCCTCACCCAGGGGGGCAGGATGCCTACCACTACTACCACCCTTAGCCAGGGGGCAGGATGCTTACCACTACTACCACCCTCACCCAGGGGGGCAGGATGCCTACCACTACTACCACCCTTAGCCAGGGGGGCAGGATGCCCACCACTACTACCACCCTCACCCAGGGGGGCAGGATGCCTACCACTACTACCACCCTTAGCCAGGGGGCAGGATGCTTACCACTACTACCACCCTCACCCAGGGGGGCAGGATGCCTACCACTACTACCACCCTTAGCCAGGGGGCAGGATGCCCACCACTACTACCACCCTCACCCAGGGGGGCAGGATGCCTACCACTACTACCACCCTTAGCCAGGGGGCAGGATGCTTACCACTACTACCACCCTCACCCAGGGGGCAGGATGCCTACCACTACTACCACCCTTAGCCAGGGGGGGCAGGATGCCCACCACTACTACCACCCTCACCCAGGGGGGCAGGATGCCTACCACCACCCTTAGCCAGGGGGGGCTGGATGCCTACCACTACTACCACCCCCACTCATAGGATGGACAATGCATGACACAACCAGCACACCACAACCTAGGGAATGCAAGAAGAAGACATCCCCCCAACACCATGACAAGCATGTGTAGACTGTGTCAAATGCCTACAACACCGAACATGACTTTGAACATACAATGTGACCCCCTTGCACATGTGCCACACATATATGTGTGTGGCACCCACAATGCAAGCAGGCCATGACCATTGTGGCAATGGGGTCCAAACCCCCATCATCACAGTGACCAAAAGGTAAGTGTGGGGTCCATAGCTGCAGCACATCTTGAACATTGTGGCAATGGGGTCCAAACCCCCATCATCACAGTGACCAAAAGGTAAGTGTGGGGTCCATAGCTGAAGCACATTTCGAACATTGTGGCAATGGGGTCCAAACCCCCATCATCACAGTGACCAAAAGGTAAGTGTGGGGTCCATAGCTGAAGCACATTTTGAACATTGTGGCAATGGGGTCCAAACCCCCATCATCACAGTGACCAAAATGTAAGTGTGGGGTCCATAGCTGAAGCACATTTCGAACATTGTGGCAATGGGGTCCAAACCCCCATCATCACAGTGACCAAAAGGCAAGTGTTGACAAAGTAAGAGGTGCAACTGCCAAACTGCATGGATGATTCCTGGTCACAGAACAACAAACACATCAGTGGCAAAGTAGTGTATGTGTCCCATTGCAACATAAATTGGGGGAGCCAAATCCTGCAGTGCAAATAAGACATAACTTTGGCCATGTGCAGACAAACAACACCCATGGGGGCTGACACCGTCAACAATCATCAATGACACAATGACAGAAGTGACCATCCGAATGCAGACCTACATATTTGCACCAATGGGCACACACATGCAGATACCCTGTGGAGACTGCAGATGTGAGGCGAACAGATACCATACCATGGCAGCAATGGGACACACAATCAACAATTAGCAACAAATGAGGGCTCCCGTCCCATCAGCCTGGTCATGGAAGTGCCAACGGAATCATCAGCACAGATCCAACACACTTGTATAGCAATGTTGCACTGACAACACAGATGAGTCCTTCCCCATTGATGCCCAAACCTGCATGTTCACTGGAGATGGCCACACGGTCAGGGAAGTAGATGAATAGAACAATGGCAGGCACAACAGATGTGCAGGGGTGGAAGCCACAGATGTGAAGTTGCCAATCTAAGTAGGAAATCTCATTGCCAAATACTGAACACATGACACCCTCAGATGCTGGTATGGATGACATGGATACACCACAGGATAGGACACATAACCCCTGGACCACATGGGTTCCTGCACAGTAACACTTCATTTTCATGAGACCAAATATCACCATCACTGCAGCAAGGGCATTGTTAGCATCATCAACATCATGTACATCAGAAGCAAAAGCACTAGAGAACAGAAAGTTGCTTTATTCAGCATATGTGGCATTAAAAGTAGAAGTCCGGTAGAACATAAACAAAGGCCAATGGCCAGTCCATCAACAAAGTCACAAGTGGGTGACAGTGGCAGATGCCACCCTACACATGCCTGCACAAAACCAGGGACAATCCACTAGGAGGGGCAACCGGGGGGTAGGCCAGGCACCGCAGGGACAGGATCAGGGCTCACCAGGAGGAAGCAGGGAAGGGGTGGTGGGTGCTGGAGAGCCACTGACAATTGCAGTGGAGGTGTCTGACATGGTGTGTGCCGGCACAACTGGGGGGCATGGCTCAGATGTTGTGGGTGCCGGCACGACTGCAGTGGACCCTGCAGATGGAGTGGACAGGTCCGCCACTGCAGTGCCCAAGTCAGACAGGGTGGTAGTGGACTCCACTGCAGTGCCTACCACCAGGGGAGGAGAATGGGGAACAGGCAAGGTGGGCTGGACAGAGGGGAGGACACCCTCACCACATGAGTGGCACAGACAAGCGCAGCGGGGGTGTGGTGCCGGGAGAGCAAGTGGCAGGGGGAGAAGGCCGGAGCCTCTTGGGGATGGTATATCTGTGGGTGGGGGAACCTGGGGCAGGGTGTGGCGGGGGCACCTGTGGAGTGGGGGCCTGAGGGATGGAGGAAGGTGACCTGGTGCTTGAGCTGCAGGGCGGCGGCGGGGTCTTGCTCTTAACACTCCGGGGGACTTGCGGGTGGGGGCCTCAGTCTGTCTGCGCCTGGGGGAGGGTGTCCGGGGGCGAGGGGCACTCTGCTCCGTGTGGGGGGCTTCCTCTTCCCCCTGGATGCTGGGGCAGCTGGATCGGAGGGGAAGAGGCCGAGGTCACTGAGGAAGAGGCGCTGGGTCTTTGGGGTTGCAGGTGAGGCAAGGGAGGGTGCTTTGGAGGGAGAGGCAACTGAGGACTGCGCAGTGCCCATGGATGCGTGTGTGTGTACCAGGGCCCCATCTCCTGTGAGTCTGGTTTCAGTCCCCTGACTGTGCGTGCGTGTGCGTTTAGTTTGTGGCGTGTGTGTCTGTGTGCTGGATGTGTGTGTTCTGGTGTGTGCCTGTGCCGGTGTGTGTGTGCTTGGGACGGGCAAGGTGCTGGGGAGTGTGGATGGAGCAGAGGCAGGAGGGGTGAGGGACTGTCTGAGGAGGGACACTGCTGCCGTCAGGGAGGAGTCCATGGACCTGTTGCCCCTCTGTAGGTCAGACATGCCCGATGAGATGCCCTCCATGAACGACACCAGCTGAGTCAACAGTGCGGTGTGCGCATGGAGGACACTCAGCATGGCTGTCTGCCCTACATGGAGCTGGCGAAGGAGGTACACAGACTCCTCACTCAGGGCAGCAGGGGACACAGGGGCAGGGGGTGCGGTGCCTGGGCCAAAGGAGACACGCTCCCGAACATGGGAGCCTCCACGGACCTTGGGAATGGGAGCCGATGGGAGGGCGGTGGTGGTGCTGGTGGTGGCGGGGACAGCAACACTAGCTGGGGTGTGGTGGCTGCTGACACCCGCCTCCACAAGGGAGTCATCCTCCGAGTTGCTCTGGTCCTCAGCTGAGGTGGATGGTGCTGAGGATTCCTCGGTGTGGCTCCCCTCGCCCTCCGTGCCACTGGGTCCCTCCGACCACTCCTCGGCTGCTGACCCAGTCTGGCTCTCTGGCTCCTCCTGGTCCGTGGAGCTGTCCCCTTCCGTGGCCGTGGATGTATCTGCAAACAATGGGGAAACAGACAGACATCAGTCACCTGCACCAAACGCACACACCACTGTGAGCACAGCACATCACAGAGCAAGCCCTGGCATCATTAGTTGTACATTGCTAAAAGTGCCCTAACTGGACAGGAGAAGCCAATTGTCAGTCTGATGCCAAGCATGGCACTCACATCCCACATGGCCTTGCACCCATCTGTCTGGTGTCTGTTGGATTGCAACACCCCAGTGTGGACACATGCACCAAGTACACAGTAGTTGGACAGTGCAGAGGACACGGTGTGGACACATCACAGCTCTTGCCACTGAGTCAGTACAGGTTTCCGGATGAAAGGGATGCCCAGAGTCAAATAGGAAATGCATGTGATGCATACCAGCGACAGACACCATGATGCACCCATGTCCTGATAGCCAGCGCCACTATGGTGTGCATGTAGCACATGTCACTCCCCTGCAGGACCACAAATAAGTTGACACATGCCATGGCAGAGGCATGACTGTTAAGTCATTCATCACTGTCTCAGTGATGTATGACTTGGCAGCCAGACAACAACACTATGCACTGTGTCACAATAGTAGGTCATGGGGAATGCAAGTCCTGGAGCTGCACAAGTGCACATGTACATCCCCCACACAACACATCATCTCAACCCTCATCTGTCCAGGTCACACCTATTGGACATATGGGAGACCTGTGACACTACCCTCTGAACCTGAGCCCCTCACAATTTGCTGTGAATGGGGAACAGCTGCCTGAACATCACATTCGCATACCCCAGTCTGCACGGGCAGCTGATCAAACACCTATGTGACACACAAGTATCGTCTCCTATGGTCACATCTCCAGGGGCATGCTGAGCCCCTACCAAGAAACACCCCAGCAGTCCTGGCAACTAATCCACAGCACACTGACACAGAGGCAGACACCGGAGGGGTCAAATCACTGTGCACAATGTGTCAGCTGATACACGGGAGTGGGAGTACAGAGTGCATTGCATGGCCTGGAGTAGGCATGACTGTCCTGCTCCACATGAATGAGGGATGTGCCCTGGACAGTGGATAGCTGGCTATGTATGTGTGACACACGTAATCTGCACACTCCTGGGGCACAAACATTGTTCCCACCCGCTGCATGGGCGTGTGCCACATACCCCAGGCACATGTGGTGGCTCAGCTCAGCAAGTGGACCGCATATCAAAGCAACACGCAGATCACATGTCCAAACCCAGGCGTTGTGTGAACAATGGACCCACCCATGATGCCCACAACAGAGTTAGGGAAACAGATGCTGTCCCCCACCTTTAGTGAAGCAAACTGCAAGGACACAGTCCCAAGTGACACAATTCCCTGACTGTAAGGGCCACACCTGGGTATCAGATGAGCAGTGGGCAGTGCACAATAGAGGGTCATGGCTCCTGGACAACATGACTGCTGCACTGTGGCAGTTGAACCAGGCCAGAGGAGGGCACAAAGCATGTAATACAGAGTTCACAGTGCAGTCTTTGACTCACCCCCTCCTTGCTGCTGTCTGGCCTTCAGCTGCCCATCCAGGTCTGGAAAGACCACCGCCAGGATCTGGAGCATGTGGGGGGTCAGGGTCCGTGTTCCGCCCCTCCTGCGAGGAGGCGACAGCTTCAGCTGGACCCGTGCAATCCTCCGGGTCCAGCCCCGAAGGTCCTGCCACCTCTTCTGGCAGTTGCGGATCCGGCGCTTGTAGACCCCCACGGACCGGACAGCCCGGACGATGTCCTTCCAGATTTCCTGCTTCCGATGGGCATTAACCTGTGAGGATGACAAAGTGAAAAGGCCATTACCACACATGCAACATATCCGTGCATGACACTGTTGTATATACATGTCTCAATCACAGGGGCACATGATGTACACAGGCAGTGCAAAGCTGACCATGGACAGTTTGCCAGACGTCACTACATGGTATCATTGCATGGGAAGTAAAACCATGTTCAAATGCACTGTCACTGCACCATACCTGTCCAGTGCAAGTCACTACACACTATGGGGGGTGACAACTACTCAGTGAGCCTGCTAGCCAGTGGCGTGCAGACTCTCAGCCTTGCTAGTCAGACAAAATGCACATTCAGAAAGGCAGTGCACAGAACACTCACCTGCTCACCTGGTGTCCCATACAGCTTGCTGTACTGTGGAAGTAGGCTGTCCAGCAGGGCCTGGTTCTCTTCAAGGCTGAAGGCTGGGGCTCTCTCCACAGTACGTGCCATTGCAGGGTCCAGAGGGGCAGAGACAGCAGCAGTGCAGTGGCAGATGTCGTCTTGGAGCATGTAGTGCAGGCAAGTGGGCTCTCAGGGGAACAGCCAGCAATATATATGTGCTGGAGAGGCAGATACTGTCGCTTGTGTCCAAAGTGATAGGTCCAAGTCGTTTGCATCTTCTGAATCTGGCCAATCCATGGAATAGCAGCACCAAAACACGCCCACAGCATCCTTCAAATCTTCAACTTCATGACATACATGATCTTGCAACATTGTTGTGGGTGACCAACTGATTTTCCAGCAACCGACTCGTTCGAAATTCGAAAACGCGTCCGTTGCCAGGCAAGCCCATTGTCAATGGGTGCGCACCGATCGGTCCATTGCGGTACAACGCGCACAGGGGTACAACGCGTACCCGCACACATTGAAAGCAATGGGCCGGCCGGAGGCACCGATCGGTCCATTGCAGTTCAACGCGCACAGGGGTACAACGCGTACCCGCACACATTGAAAGCAATGGGCCGGCCGGAGGCACCGATCGGTCCATTGCAGTTCAACGCGCACAGGGGTACAACGCGTACCCGCACACATTGAAAGCAATGGGCCGGCCGGAGGCACCGATCGGTCCATTGCTGTTCAACGCGCACAGGGGTACAACGCGTACCCGCACACATTGAAAGCAATGGGCCGGCCGGAGGCACCGATCGGTCCATTGCTGTTCAACGCGCACAGGGGTACAACGCGTACCCGCACACATTGAAAGCAATGGGCCGGCCGGAGGCAACAATCGGTCCATTGCTGTTCAACGCATCACTGTACATGTGACTGGCATATGTCAGCATGCCTGTCTCAGATGGACATATGCCAGCCACAGATAGCTCCCAGGGAGTGAGGGGCACACCTACATCACGACAGCCTGTCCAAACTTTATCATAAGGCATGTAAGGCTGCATTTCCTATTGTGTGTATGTTGGTGTACATGTTGTCCTGTGGGTGTCACCTGTGGGCAGCCACCCCCAGGCTGTGCACGTGTTCATGGGGACAGGATCTTGGGTGTTACGTGTACGTGACCACTGTGATGTGCAACTGTTCATATCTGTGCATGTGCCATGGTCACATTTCACAGTGGTGTATGTGTATGTCATGTCACATACCCCGTGAGTCCCATGTGGGACGGTATGTTTGAGCCAGGGTGTCCCAGTGGCACAATAGTGATGGTCCTCCACAGTCTTTGTGCATGTGGTGTTTACAATGTCTCTGATTTCATGTGCACAATGGGAGACAGTCTCCACATCCACGTTGTGTGTGCATGGACTCTGATGTTGTGCGTGTGTGTCACAGACGTCCATGTCTGTCCTGCCGTGGCAAGTGGGGCCACTACCTGTGGGGGTCATGGTTGTTTTGCTGTGGTGTATACATGATACTCCATGTAATGCCAGTGTCCATGTGGCATTACAGGGTCCCTGGGAATGTACCTGTCGTTGAGCTGTGGTGCCTGGGGCACATCTGTCCTCACATGTCCCTGTGGGGGGTTATTGTGACACGGCAGCAGGAGATGGGAACTGTGACACGGCCTCATGATATCCAATGGGCCAACCTGGGACTAATTGATGCCACCTGTTGGACCGTGTTGACAGATGTTGGCCATGTATGTACCATACATGTCCTTCCGTTACTGCACACTTCATGTAGTTGTGCCTCATAATGATGTATGTTGGGATCTTGAGTGTGTTCAATGCCGCATATGTGGGGTGACTGACAATCTTGCTTACTTCTCCTCTGCACTGCAGGGCTCCTGCTGTCCATCGGCCATTCCCAGACCTGGCAACGATGGTGGGACGGGACAGCATCCGACGGTACCGCTTCACCAGGCAGCTGATTGAGGATTTGGCAGTGCAGTTGTCCCTACATTTGCAGCCTGGCCGGCCGTATCCTACAGCGCTGACCCCCAAGGTGAAGGTGATGGCAGCCCTACACTTCTTTGCCACTGGTACCTTCCAACATACTGTGGCGACTGCTGGTGGGATGTCACAGACCATGTTCAGCCGTGTGCTCCGCGATGTTTTGGCGGCAATGTTGCTCTTCCTGAACCGGTACATCTATTTCCCTAGACTGCGACGACTCACTGACGTGAAGAGTGACTTTTATGCCCTGGGGAGGATGCCGCATGTAATTGGCTCCATTGATGGGACACATGTGGCTTTGGTACCACCACAGGCCCAGGAGCAGGCCTACAGGAACCGCAAGCACTACCACTCGGTCAATGCACTGGTGGTGTGTCTTGCAGACATGACCATCACACACGTGTGTGCCCGTTTCCCTGGTTCAGCACACGATGCCTTTGTGATGAGGAGTAGTCGCATCCCCAGGATGATGGCACAGATGCAGAACCAGCGTGCCTGGCTTGTCGGTGTGTACTGACTTTGTGCCATTGTGTGTGATCTGATCTGTAGTATTCCGCCCACTTTTCCAAGTCAGCTAATGTGCACTTGTCTGTCCGTAGGTGACTCGGGATACCACAACATGCCGTGGTTGCTGACACCCCTCAGGAACCCTGTGACACCTGCCCAGATGCGCTACAATGAGGCACATGGTCGGACCAGGAGAGTGATTGAGCGGACCTTTGGTCTCCTGAAGAGCCGCTTCCGCTGCCTGGACAAGACCGGAGGGTCCCTCCCATATGCCCCTGCGAAAGTGTGCAAGATTATCATCGTCTGCTGCATGCTCCACAACCTGGCAGTGCGGAAGGAGTTGCCTCTCATCCAGGATGACAATGACCAACATCCGCCACCTGTGGAGGATCCTGGCCTGGACCACGATGCCAGTGACGATGATGATGATGATGATGGTGATGGTGATGTCCGCACACAGCTCATCACCAACTTCTTTAGCTGAATGTGAGTATCCTGAGGTGTCATGTCAATGATGTGAGTTGGCATGATGTGTGGGTGGTGCTCTGGTGCTGTGGGAGTGTGTCCATGGGCCACTTGACTGGATGTGTGTTGCGATGTGTGGTGACAGGTGGGCTGTACTCCCCAACAGTGTTGACATGCTGGTTCTGGTTCTGGGTGGGTATCTTGTAACATGTATTGTGCATGTGTTTTGCTGTTCTCTTCCCCTCCATTGCTTTTGACTGTGTGTCATTTCTGTCCTTCACAGGGTACTTTCAGATTCGTTTGGTCAACTGTGTCCACCGACGACTTGATTGCACATCCAGGCTGGTAGCTGTTGTGTCCCTACAGGTGATGTGCGCCACACCCATGGACTTCCTTCCGTCTACAGTTGTTGACTGTGTGCCCGCTGCCAGGTGGGGTTACCTTGCATCTGTAGTGGTTACGGCATGTTGCAACTGTGTAATAAACCTGTGCTTCACTTTGTGATGTGCGTTGTCTGTGGTCACATATTTGACTGCCATTTGCTTACTGCACCTGTGGGCTACTTGACTACAACTGGGAATGGGTGTGGTGTCTGTGCATTGCACCGTCTTCCCTGGCAACATCAGTGTAGGCAATGAGTCAGATGGCCTAGGTGTGTATGTGTCGTGTAGCCCTGGTGGTGTGTCTCCCTCATGTGTGTCACGTTTCCTGTACTCACATGCCTGTGTTGTCCTTGCTGTTGCAGTTCGCATACACAGTGTAATTTTGCAGTTCATCATCCCCATAACAGCACCCACGTTGGAATCACGACAGAGGCAAGTATGGTGTATTAGTGTGTTTATTGTGATACATTTGTGTTAATAGTGCATAGGATGGGTTGTGCTGTACATGAATCTTGCAATCCCAAGTTCCTAGGTGAATTGAAAGTCCGGGTAGACAGGATCCCCAGTATCGGGGCCACAGTTGTCTGACACATTGGTCCAACTTGTACTCCCCATGCAATGTGTGGGAGTAGTGTTGCCGTCAACAGGGTGAACAGTCTGTGCACAAAGGTGAACATCCAGAACAGGTTCAGGCTTCCTGGGAGTTGCGCTTGGCCATCGGCCTCTCACTTTTCCCTCCTCGGACGACCCCTCTTCTTGGGGGGGCCCTCAAGTGCAGGCTGCTGCGGTGCAGGGGACTCTCCGCCAGAGTCCTCCTCCCTCCCTGTGGCAGTTGCAGTTTGTTCGGCACCAGATGTTGTTGGCACACAGGGAGGTGTGGACTGGTTGCTGTTCATCTGGCGGAGGCATTGTAAAATGTCCCTGTGCACCGCCGTCATCTCATGCAGTGCATCCCACTTGGACTCCACGCGGGACATGTGTGAGTCCACACGGGACATGTGTGACTCCACGTGGGACATGTGGGAGTCCAAGCGGGCATGATGGGCAGCCTGCTGCTGTTTAATGTCTCTGAGGAGCCCCACTACCTGGCTGAGCTCTCCGGTGCTGGACTGGTACGCATCAGCTATGCGTACCAGTTGTGGGTCATCATGCACACCAGCAACGTCTGCAAGCAGCGACCTCTGTCTCCCACCCTCCCACCACCCCTGCTGACATGTGCAGTGTGTGCAGTGGCACGCACAGATAACCCTGGTCCACCTTGGGGGTTGGTGGTGGTGGTGGTGGTGTCCATGGCCCCAGGTTGGTCCAGGGTCACTGTGCTGGTGTTGCTCCTTATTCTGTCCATGTCGGCAGGGATGGTATTCGTGGTGACAGTCGTTGTAGGGGTGGGTGCAGGGGGTGCAGCTGGTGGTCCTGCTGGTGCTGCAGCTGGTGGTCCTGCTGGTGCTGCATGTTGACTTGCACCGGATGTGCCAGGTTGTTCTTCATCGTCCGAGGAGGACAGAGGCTGTACGACGCCAGTGAGCTCGGTATCCTCTTGAGCCTGGGACTGGGACTCCTCAGCGTCTGCTGCTGTGTCCCCATCATCACCTGTTTTTGGGAGACACAAACAATGTATGTCAAGTTTCTGCAGGCATCAATGGTTGACACACATGACAGTTGTGACTGTGCCTCTGGGTGCGGGCCTGTACATTGCATTGTCCTGAGTCGTCACAGTCAGGGGTTGATATTGGTGTGGCACATTGTACTGCATTATTTGGGCATTTCTATGTATTTTCTGGGGTGTGAACATGGTCTGCATTGGTTGTGTTTGGTTGGCAGCCGGACCTCCTTCCCACCCACCCAACCAGTCAGTTATCCCACCATGGAACGTGCTTGCGTTGCAGGGAGTGTAAGTTGTCTCTCAGGATGTCAGTCAGTGGTGTCCTGCTGTTTGTTGGTGCACAGTTGCCAGCAGGGCCTTGTGCTCCCCACAGCAGTAGCCAGTGTCAGCCATCTTGTGAGTCCTTCTCCACTCCCTGTGATGTGAGCATGGTCCAGGGTGGTGTTGATGGGACAGTTGTGGGGGTGAGCTATGTCTGTGACTACGACTCCCATCATGCCATTGCCTCCACCCCACTTCCCAGCATTCCCATACTTACTTTCTTTTGTGTGGAGTTCAGTGTGTGTGGGTGTGAGAGCAATGGCAAGATGGCTGACAGTGGTGTCCTGCTGTTGGTTGGTGTGCAGTACCCAGCATGCCCTTGTGCTCCCCACGACACAGCAACAGTGTCAGACATCTTTGATGGGCCTTTCCACTCTCTGTGGGATGTGCATGCGTGAGTGTGAGCTTGCTGGGCCATGTGGTGGGGGATGTAGAGCTGTGACTACGACTCCCATCATGCTATTGCCTCCTCCCCCTTCCCAGCATGCCCATGCTTCCTTCCTTTTGACTCTGCTTCCCTGTGGGGTGGGCTGGCTGTGCTGACAGGATGGCTGGGAGTGTTGTCCTGGCAGTTGTTTGGCTAAGAGTCCCAAGAGTGTCCCTGTGCTTCACACAACTTAACCCAGGGTGGTGGTTCTTTGTGGGATCTTGTGTTAGGATGGAGGGCATTGCATTCTACCAGGTGGGTACTGTGGAGTTTGTGTTGGGGGGGGTGTGAGGGGAGGTGCTTGTGACTATAGTCAGTGCTGCAAGTCCCCCTTCCCACCCAGCCAGCCAGATATCCCACCATGGAACGTGCTTGCATTGCAGGGAGTGTAAGTTGTCTCTCAGGATGTCAGTCAGTGGTGTCCTGCTGTTTGTTGTTGCACAGTTGCCAGCAGGGCCTTGTGCTCCCCACAGCAGTAGCCAGTGTCAGCCATCTTGTGAGTCCTCCACTTCCTGTGATGTGAGCATGGTTCAGGGTGGTGTTGATGGGACAGTTGTGGGGGTGACCAATATCAGTGACTACGACTCCCATCATGCTATTGCCTCCACCCCCTTCCCAGCATGCCCATGCTTCCTTCCTTTTGACTCTGCTTCCCTGTGGGGTGGGCTGGCTGTGCTGACAGGATGGCTGGGAGTGTTGTCCTGGCAGTTGTTTGGCTAAGAGTCCCAAGAGTGTCCCTGTGCTTCACACAACATAACCCAGGGTGGTGGTTCTTTGTGGGATCTTGTGTTAGGATGGAGGGCATTGCATTCTACCAGGTGGGTACTGTGGAGTTTGTGTTGGGGGGGTGTGAGGGGAGGTGCTTGTGACTATAGTCAGTGCTGCAAGTCCCCCTTCCCACCCAGCCAGCCAGATATCCCACCATGGAACGTGCTTGCATTGCAGGGAGTGTAAGTTGTCTCTCAGGATGTCAGTCAGTGGTGTCCTGCTGTTTGTTGTTGCACAGTTGCCAGCAGGGCCTTGTGCTCCCCACAGCAGTAGCCAGTGTCAGCCATCTTGTGAGTCCTTCTCCACTCCCTGTGATGTGAGCATGGTCCAGGGTGGTGTTGATGGGACAGTTGTGGGGGTGAGCTATGTCTGTGACTACGACTCCCATCATGCCATTGCCTCCACCCCACTTCCCAGCATTCCCATACTTACTTGCTTTTGTGTGGAGTTCAGTGTGTGTGGGTGTGAGAGCAATGGCAAGATGGCTGACAGTGGTGTCCTGCTGTTGGTTGGTGTGCAGTACCCAGCATGCCCTTGTGCTCCCCACGACACAGCAACAGTGTCAGACATCTTTGATGGGCCTTTCCACTCTCTGTGGGATGTGCATGCGTGAGTGTGAGCTTGCTGGGCCATGTGGTGGGGGATGTAGAGCTGTGACTACGACTCCCATCATGCTATTGCCTCCACCCCCTTCCCAGCATGCCCATGCTTCCTTCCTTTTGACTCTGCTTCCCTGTGGGGTGGGCTGGCTGTGCTGACAGGATGGCTGGGAGTGTTGTCCTGGCAGTTGTTTGGCTAAGAGTCCCAAGAGTGTCCCTGTGCTTCACACAACATAACCCAGGGTGGTGGTTCTTTGTGGGATCTTGTGTTAGGATGGAGGGCATTGCATTCTACCAGGTGGGTACTGTGGAGTTTGTGTTGGGGGGGTGTGAGGGGAGGTGCTTGTGACTATAGTCAGTGCTGCAAGTCCCCCTTCCCACCCAGCCAGCCAGATATCCCACCATGGAACGTGCTTGCATTGCAGGGAGTGTAAGTTGTCTCTCAGGATGTCAGTCAGTGGTGTCCTGCTGTTTGTTGTTGCACAGTTGCCAGCAGGGCCTTGTGCTCCCCACAGCAGTAGCCAGTGTCAGCCATCTTGTGAGTCCTCCACTTCCTGTGATGTGAGCATGGTTCAGGGTGGTGTTGATGGGACAGTTGTGGGGGTGACCAATATCAGTGACTACGACTCCCATCATGCTATTGCCTCCACCCCCTTCCCAGCATGCCCATGCTTCCTTCCTTTTGACTCTGCTTCCCTGTGGGGTGGGCTGGCTGTGCTGACAGGATGGCTGGGAGTGTTGTCCTGGCAGTTGTTTGGCTAAAAGTCCCAAGAGTGTCCCTGTGCTTCACACAACATAACCCAGGATGGTGGTTCTTTGTGGGATCTTGTGTTAGGATGGGGGCATTGCATTCTACCAGGTGGGTTCTGTGGAGTTTGTGTTGGGGTGTGTGTGAGGGGAGGTGCTTGTGACTATGGTCAGTGCTGCAAGTCCTCCTTCCCACCCGGCTAGCCAGATATCCCACCATGGAACGTGCTTGCATTGCAGGCAGTGGGAGTTGTCTCTCAGGATGTCAGTCAGTGGTGTCCTGCTGTTTGTTGGTGCACAGTTGCCAGCAGGGCCTTGTGCTCCCCACAGCAGTAGCCAGTGTCAGCCATCTTGTGAGTCCTTCTCCACTCCCTGTGATGTGCGCATGGTTCATGGTGGTGTTGATGGGGCAGTTGTGGGGGGCAATATGTGTGACAGCGACTCCCATGATGCTATTGGCTACACTGACTTGGCCAGCATACACAGAATTCCTTCCTTTGAGTGTTCTTCACTGTGTGTTGGTGTTGTTGTGGTGGCTACATGTCTGGATGTGTTTGTTAGTTCTATTTGTGCCACTGCCTAGCTGTAGTTGTAGTTGTTTGTACATGTGATGGCACAGTTGGATGTGACTTTTTTGATGGCATGTGTTGTGTTTATCTGACTGACATACACATTTTGGGATGATTCTGTTCTAGTTGCTGTGTAATTGCTATTAGTGCATGGTTTGACTCTCCCCTTGACAGTGATGTGTGGTTTTGTGGCAGTATATTGTGTACATTTGTTGTGTACTCACCAGGCTCTGGGATGTCCTCTAGTCCATATACGCTCACTGGCGGAAGGATGGCCCGCACCTTCTCCTCCCAGGGCCTGAGGTATATTGGCTTGGCAGGAGGGCCACTGCCGGTGTATTGGCTGTTGATGTAGTCTTTCTTCAGCATGTCCCGTACCCTCCTGCGCACGTCATACCACCTGTTCTGGATGTCCGTCTTTGTGCGCCGACATGGTGATTGGGCGTTCACCCTGTTGATGATCCTCTCCCACATCTTGGTTTTCTGCGACATGGGGGTTTGTTGGACCAGTGTGCCAAACAGCTGTGGCTCCACCCTGAGGATCTCGTCTACCATGACTTCCAATTCACTGTCTAGGAACTTGGGATTCTTCTTGGGGGGCATGGTGATGGGTGGTGATGGTGGGTGATGTGTGTGTTGGTGTGCAGGTGAGGGTGTGTGAGTGTGTGTTTTGCTGGGTGTATGTGAGGTAGGTATTTGTTGGTGTGCTGATGGTGTGTGGCTTGTG
Source organism: Calotriton arnoldi (assembly GCA_963921515.1). NCBI lineage: Eukaryota > Metazoa > Chordata > Amphibia > Caudata > Salamandridae > Calotriton > Calotriton arnoldi. The sequence continues at coordinate 186,949 of CAWUFW010005893.1, forward strand.
TGAGGGATGAGCTGTGGGTGTGTGGTTGCTTTCTCTTGGGTGCTGGCAGTGGAATGTCATTTGCAAAGGCTCATGGTAGTGATTTGTGTCCTTTATATAGGTGGAGTTGTGGGTGTGTCTTTGTTCTCTGTCCCCACCCCCCCAGTATTTATTGGCTTGGTAATTGCTTGTTTGGCCTTTTTTTGGGTGATTTTTCCTTTGTGCTGTTTGTGTATGTTGGAAACGTTCTTGTGACCGAGTCGGACCCTGCATTGGTCTCGTACGGTGTTCTCCGCTTCGTTCACGCTGTGTTTGTGCAGTTTTCTATGCTGCGTACGTGTCGGTCGCGGTGTATTGTGTTGCTTCGGCTCGGTTTTGTATGCGTGTCGGTCGTACGGCTTGTCCTCCGTCCGACTCGCTCGTGGTTTTCGCGCCTTGCATCGTACTTTGTGGTTTGGAGTTCGCGTGTACGTTTCGGTCGGATTTGTTCCGGGTGCGTGTCGGTCGGTTGGATTCGCGTGTTTTTCCGGCCGGATAGCTGTTTTCCGTGCGGCTCGGTCGGTCGACTTTGTTTCGGTACGTGTCGGTCGGATTTTTCGCGCCTTGCATCGTACTTGGCGTGTCGTGCGCCACGGGTACGTGTCGGTCGGTATTTTTTCCGGATCCGAGTCGGTCGGTGCTTTTTCCGGCCCGAATCGGAATCGACCCCCTAGGTCATGTAAACTTAAAAGTACATGTCTAACTTTTTAAATACACTGCACCAGGCCCTCTGCTCTGTCCAGGGCCTACCCTAGAGTGACTTATATGTACTAAAAAAGGAAGGTTTGGGCCTAGAAAAAGGTTTCTTTTGCCAGTTCGAAACGGCAATTTAAAACTACACACACAGGGCCCGATTCTGATGCGGGTTGGAAAAGCTTCCCGACCGAGGGCCTGATTCTGATGCGGTTAGGAAGGCCTCCTAACGGCATTTGCTCCTTCCAAATCGGATCGGGAACGTGTCTTCCCGACCGAGGGCCCAATTCTGATGCGGTTAGGAACAAATGTTCCCATTGAAGTCAATGGGAGTTCAACCAAATCGTATCTGGAAGCATCCAGATGCATCCTACTCCGCCGGTCGGACTTTCCCGATCCGAGTGGGTCGGACACCATTTCCCAACCGATTCGGTCGGGAAGCTTTTCCAACCCGCATCAGAATCGGCCCCTTAGTCTGCAATGGCAGACTTGAGACATGCTTAAAGGCTACTTAAGTGGGTGGCATAATCAGTGTTGCAGGCCCACTAGTAGCATTTAATTAACAGACCTTGGGTACAGGTAGTGCCACTTTACTAGGGACTTACAAGCATATTAAATATGCCTATTGGGTATAACCCAATTCTACCAGGTTTCAAGGAGAGAGCACAAGCACTTTACCACTGGTTAGCAGTGGTAAAGTATGCAGAGTTCTAGGGCCAATAAAAATGAAGTCAACAAAATAGGAGGGTTGAAAGCAAAATATTTGGGGATTACTCTGCAGAAAGGGCCAAGTCCTACACAGCCCTCTCCAGCCAAAAGCCAGGGTAGACTAATCAATACCTTAATGGGCTTCCCAGCTTAGGTGGTAGAACATGGATGAAGTTCTATGCCTCTCTGAACTCAGTTGGCTCCCTCTCTCTACACTCTCCTGAGCCACTGACCTGACCCATGGAGAACCCTTCTCCTCACTTGTGGACCCCTTTGTGAAGCACCTAACCTTAACTTTAACTTTCTCACAGATGCATCCTAGTAAGCAGGCAGTACCACCATGGCCAAAAAAGTGATGTGGCCCATTCCACCCCTTGGATCAGATTACTGTCCCCAGACCAAGGAAAACACTGCCCAGAAGGAGAGAAACCTACAGAGACCTCTGTCAAGAGCCAGGCCCTATGCCATCCACGGTTTTCTGACCTCTGTAGTTCCTCGGGGGGAGGCAACAGCCCCGGTTGTTAGGCCCCCTACTTCCACTGTCCCTCCCACCAGTCCCTTGGTGGTAGCCTGCAACTGGCCACTCAGCCCAGGGTATGTATCCTGAGGGTGAACAGGTGCCTGGTGAGCCAGGACTTCCAGGGGAGAACCACCGCCCCTCTCAAGGTTGGCACGCTATCTGTGTCATGCAGGGATCTGCTTGGTGCAGGTCTCCAGCCCTGTCTTGGTGACAGCACAGGGTGCACTTCCACATCAGAAGTGGCCTCACCATGGCTAGTCTTGGGGTGCTCTGTTCACAGAGCTGGCAACCCCTGATCCACTGGTCCTCCCACTATGGACTGCTTCCACCCCCTGCCCCACCATCTGGGCCTCTGTACACTCCCCTTGAGAGCAATACCAACAGAAACCACAGCTTTCTGAGTGCCCTCAGCAGCCGCCATTCCCAGCTCTCCTGACACTGTGGAATGCCCTCCAGGGATTGGTCTCTTGGTACAGACCAGATTCCCTTGCTTATCCCCCATGTGGGAGCAACACAATCATCAGGATTGGAAATGGGGCAACCTAGGCGTCAGCCCACCATACCCTCCCCTCATATTTTTAGAATGGACATGGGAACTCTTTCCCCTCACACTATACTTGGACCTATCTGGTCACTGTGCGCCTCCCCTCACTCTGTCGGTGGAACCTGGAACACCCTCCTTAGGATCACTCCCCAATGCCTTCCCAGACACTCTGGTACTAACCCAGAGGTCTGCCTCTTTGCAAGCTCCCTGGGGTCAGTAAGTTTGCAATCAACCAGGTGTTGGAGAAGCTCTGGAAAGCAATGACTGAACATGTGCTCTCTAGCAATCAAACTGTACAGTCCCTCATAGGTGTTTACCTCACTACCCTTCACTCAACCATCCAGTGCCTTACACAAGTAATCCACGAAACCCCCCACAGACTGGTGAAACTGTTTTTGACTGCCTCAAACCTCAACCTGTACTTTTCTGTGGTGAGACCATATTTCTTGTCAAGTGTCTCCTTCATGGGGCGATACATCATCCTGTCCCCCTTTTCTAGGGCCAGTAGGGCATCCCTACCCTCCTTAGGCATATGCCTCCTGAGGCTAGCTCCCTAATCCTCCTCAGGGATCCTATGCATCTCTAGAGCTACTTCATATGCTTCAAACCACCGGTCTATGTCATCTCCCACAACAAAGTCAGGCACCATGTCCCTGGGTGTATGGATCCTTCCTTCACCACTGGACTTTGTATTGTTACTGCCACCATTCCTGATGGACTCTGACATCTGTTTCACTTTCAAGTCCAACTCCTTTAGAATCAGTTCTTGAGCCAACAACATTTTTTTCTCCTCCAAGGTTTTCTCTTTCTCTGCCTTTCTCTCCTCTGCTAAGACTTTTTCAGCCTCAGCTTTTCTCTCCTCTGCAGCCAGTCTGGTTAGCTGCAGCTTCAGGTTCCTTTCAACCTGCCTGTCCTTCAGCTCTTCAGGAGACAGGATGTGGGAGGATACAGTGCTTCCTGCATTGGATCCAGCAGGGGACTGCATCCCTGTGGGCCCTCTTCTTTCTTCTGGAGCCACTACTAAGTCATTTTCCTCCTTATTCTTCTCGATACCATCAACCTCTTGGTCCTCTGTTAAAGCCTGCAACCAGCCTGCTTCCTTGAAAGCATACAGGGCTGCCCAAAGGTCCTGCTTTGTGGACCTCTTCTCCACGATCAGCCCCTTCTCCTTGCATATATTCTTCAGCTCCCTCATATTGTAGTATGATAGGTAGTTGAGATCAAGTATTATTCCCATTCTGGCAAGGTATCACAGGTGCAACAACAAATGAGTCCCAGGAGTATGAAGGTGAGGCAGGAGACAAATTTGGAAAAATTACCAATTGAGAAAAAAAGGAACATTTTAAAAGGATAGAATTGATCTAATTTATTTGTCTGCAGTTTTCAGTGTAACACAAAACCACAGTATGGCTCTGCACAAACGCAAGTCCTAATCCTCACCGCTGATCACTAGTCAGCAAAACAGGATGGTTGAAGGCAAAAAGTTTGGGGCTGGACCTGCAGAAAGGGCCAAGTCCAACACTTGGCACTGAAGGGTGGAACATATTTGAAAACATGGAAGAATTATCTGTGGGTAATGGGGAAGGTATTTCTCGAGATGCATAGGATATGGCTGTAAAAATGTTAGCAAGACATTTTGGGTGCACACATAAATATAGTCCTAGTGAGGAATGTTTTTTGCATGGCCAGAAAGTAGAACTGCGAGGATAGGAAACTATGTAGCATCTTTAGGAAACTTAGTCAGAACATGTGAATTTGGTGATCTAACAGAATATTTGTGATGTGATCAAATTGTATATTCACCAAAAACGAAATAGTGCATTAAACTGTTTTAGCACAGAACCTGATTAGAAGGAGTCCATTTCAATGTTCGAATGAATGGAACACACATCTTCTTGGGTGAAGGAGATGAAAAACAAGAACAACAATGTAGCTTAAACAGATTGAAAAAACCTAATTGTGATGAGAGAGGAAAACTGCAAAATGTATGAGTTAACAAGAGAAAGGTGAGGGTGAGAGTAGATTTAGATGCTAGAGGTGTGGAATCATTTTTCATGCCTTGAATATTGGGAACAGCTTTGCAAGAAATTCTACATGCAGAAAGTTTAAAAGATATGCACACGTGTGTAAAGGTAACATGGAAGGAAGAAAGGTGCAAAATGTGGAAGAGATGCAGTATGAGTTGAGTTGAAGTTAGTGATTTACTAACATTTTGCGCTGGGTTTGCATTAAAAGTGACACAAGCCAGCACAAATTATTTTTTTTGATTTACTTTCCAGTAATGAAAAGTAGAGCAAAGCACTGCTTTGTGGTACTTAGCTTCAAGGGGGCGTTATATTGGCATTCCCATGCAACCACCCACCCTTCTTGACGCAAAACCCTATCTACCAAAAATGTAAGACAGGTTTTGCGTAAAAAGATAATGTCTTTTGAAACCAGGCTTTCTTTTCTGACTTTGCATGTGTGCTGCACTGTACAGCACACATACAAAGTAGGAAACGTTTTAGAAGTTGCCTAGGCATAGTATTTTGCACTGTAAGGGAATCCTTCCAGTACAAAACCTTTGCTAGACTCTCGCACACACCCTTGCACTATGATGCAAAGGTGTGTGCATGCCGCACAGCAGCAAAATTCTGCTCCGGCGCTAGGGAGAGGGGAGGAGAGTGCCATATCTCTGTAGATATGGCGCTCTCCTGCTCCTTCCCTGTCGGAGCATTTTTTGCTGCTGTGCTGCATTAGGTGACAGGTTAGTAAATCTGCCCCCAAGGATCATAGTGCAGTGCACTTAAGGAACTGTTTACCATTTGAGTGACAGCTTGTTTCTGGATCATCAATTTAGCACTTGAGGGACACTTTGGGAGGAATCTGATGAAGTCACTTCTTGGGAAACAGTATTGGCGCCCCAAGATGGATCACATGGTGAAAGGCATTCTGTAAGATTGTATACAAAGTACACACAGAATGATAAGAGTAAGGTATTCAGACAAACTCCTTTTGTCATTGGCAGAGTTTCCAGAAAAACTGTGGTCCAAGTTAGGGATGGACATTGGTAGTGTTGGGTGCGTTTAACATGAATGGGTTGATTTAATCTTGTGACCCTGTGTTGTGAGGAGTGATGGTATGTTCTTGGGATGAGGGAATAAAATGAATAAAAGGGTCAGTCTGACATGTGGGGACAGACTAATGAGCCCATCATTGCAGTGTGTCATTCATTTCAAGCAGACTCCAACACCACCAAATGGTGACAAGGCAGGTAGTGTAGCCTGAACCCAAAGTTGGTCTGAAAGTGCAGTGGTGCATGCACACATAATACTGCTCCTCCTGCATTTGCATCGGACCAGGCAGTGGTATCCAATGCAGACCTGCGCCTTCTGCCTTGGTGGGCCCACACACAGTATAGCCATGCATGACGCTGTCCCACCACCTGACCAGACCCCCATGATACACCAGGAAGCCCATGGGAAAAAAGAGAACCCAGAAAGGAACAATCAAGCACTAAACAACCAAAGGGAGTTTCTCTCATCCTCCCCTGCCCCCTTAAGTCCTGAGCCACCTATAGAGAGCTCCAAGAACACATTCAGCACAGGGGTGAGATACGGTACATGTCACTTATCACCATCTACAACCCACAATAGTTACACCTGACCCCCATCATCATGGTCTGCATTCCAGCTATTGAGCCATTCATAGTGACGGGTCCCCGTCAGCACAAGGCCCTAAGTGGAAAATAAGGGTTGAGTGGCAGGAGATGTACTTTACAGCCATGGCCATTGAGAATTACTGACAGAGGCCCATGCTGCTTCACCTGGTGGGGAAGGGCATCTACAAAATATCAAGGACTGTTGTGGAGGCATGCCTGCCCTTTACATATGCAACACTGAAAGCAGCTCTACCCAATCCCTTCAAACCCATTGTCAGATTACAAAAGATCCTTACTGCACCAAACAAGGAAGGGGCTGGGTGAATCTGTGGACGATTTCTACACGCAACTCAGAGAACTGGCCAAGGCAGGTATCCTTCTGGAAGAAATGGATGAGATCAGGGTTCATACAAGGCTCTGCATTGGGCAAGTTCAGGGAACATTTCCTGCAAGACCCTGGAAAATCCATGCAAGACATCTTAACCCTAGGGCACTAAAACGTTTCTGTCAAAAGCCTAAGCATCTCACATGGGGGTCGTTCTACAATGACGGATTAAAGCCGAACCTGTAACCAAATATCCGAGTCTCTCTGACAGGGGAATAATGACAGAAACGAGTACCCCCCCGCCCCAAAGCTATGCAGACAATTCAGAAGCCTCTTTCTGCATGCTGACTGACCCAAGAACCACTAAGTTACCCCAAAAAAACTTTGACCATCGTTGAGCTCCTGGTGCAAACCCAGGAGTATGATGACATGGGTAATGGCAGAACAGAAGGCACCATACACGTAATCCAGGCTACAGAGTAGTTCCAAAAGTAGGGCTGGGAGAAATGTCAATTACACCGAAGTAATTGGAGTAATTTCAGTAATTATGCATTACTCTTGTGATGCAAAATTATGCAATTTTGCCAACTTTAGTAATTTGGGGTAAAAGTCCTACTGCAGAAGTACGGGAACAACGAGCCAAGAGACAGCAAGCAGCTGCTGGCTACTACTGTTCATGTCATGTACCAGTTAGTGCTATTTTCTTAGTGCAACATGATTCTCAGGGCCATTTTGGATTGTAAGAAAATAACGCTAAATGCTGAATTACTCTGCAAATATTTTGGCCAGGGGAAGGTGTTTAGCATTGCCAAAACATACACCTTCGCTCTGGTCGGCAGGAGCTTTCATTTTCAGGAGTCTAGAAAGGCTGTGATGTAATAGATGCTCCTGTGTCAATAACGGCTTTCATGTGTTGTCCTCTTACTTGCACATGGCACTTTGGGGTGGCCCTGGCCTGGTTTTGGATAGAGGTGGGTGTAGGTGGCGTAATTCTCTCTGGCATAATTACTTGTAATTATGCGTAATTGTGTGAGAAGCGTAATCCAGCATTTAGCGCTATTTTCTTACATTTTGCCAGTACACGTGAATGTGCAGTGAACAGTGCAAATAATCAGAATGGGTCAGCCGTGATATGCTCCCATAATGGGAATGACAGTAGGAGTTCAGGGGGTCCAGGGAACTTGTGGATGGGCAAATGAGCATATTAAGTGGCTTGCCATGGCCTGAGCATGGCACTTCACAATGGGGCATCCATCACAGAAAAGTGCCTATAGGAAGATCTTGTATTTTTACTGCTTTGACATTATAGGGCACAAAAGCAGCAAAAGTGCAGCAAAATCCAGTGTTTGCCAGCTTCTATTATAAAGTGAATATTCCCTTATGTGGTGTTTTATCAGTTTAATTCGGCTTCAACTGGCAACCAGAAACCCCAGGCATGCTGTTACATTGCCAGACTGCAGAAAGGCACTTTGCATTCAGTGTAAATATTGCTCGTGTAGACTGCCTGCTAGAGGAATTCTGGCCACTGTTCCAAGGGATAGGCTGTTTAAAAGGGACAATGGTATGACTCCATATAGACCAGCCCATACAGCCCACAGTGCTACATCATTGCTGATCAGCATTTTACCTTCTGCCCAAGGTGGAAGAAGAACTACAGAAGTTAGTGGTGATCAACATCATTGAATGAGTAGGCAGCCCTATGCTGTTGATGTCTCCTATTGTGGAACCCGTAAACTAAACCAGACAAGTATGTCTCTCTCCCGAATTTAGCAACCAGCGGGGGAGAAATCAGACCCCTACAGTGGACGACATTGTGAGGGAGATCCCCAGGTTGCGGAGGTTCTCCAAAATGGACCTCTGGTTGAGGTACCACCAACTTATGCTGGCACCAGAGTCCCATTACATCACCGCTTTCTCAACCCATCTGTCAGGAACTGGCCTGGGTGGAACGCGTTCTTTGCTCTGTACCTGGTCACAGAGGCAGCATGTGCCCATGATCCCCCGACAACATCTGATGTTCAGTGGAACTTACTGCCACCGCTACAGACTGATGCTCAAAAGTAAAGGGGGGTTGGGAACAAACAATAAAATAACAAAACAAACTAAAATAACAACTATCAGACAGATTTACATTCCTGCCAGTGGAGAAAGCAAACCAGGATGTTTCCAGCTTGCCCCAGAGTCTGCCTATTACACTTAATTTTGCACACTATCTACAGTTGTGCAAACACTGGCATGAGTCACGTACCAATTCACACTCACTCAGATTGTTGTAATTAAAGGCTCACAGAGGGGAGACAGCAGGAAACGGTCCTGCCTGAGTGGTGCTCTCTGTTCCCATTAGTTTAGTAAAATGGGGCGGAAGGAGCTGTGTCTCTCCCCTTGTTACGTCAAAAGGGCGAAGGTCTGAGCACATGACTGGTACCCACTTGAGTAATACTAGCACGAACTTTGGAGGCCTCAAGTGTCTCTATCTATATATACACTCGCACACTGGGAGACAATAAATCAACGTATGTGTCACCATCATACATACATAGTAGGCATGACAATACCATTGTATTTGCATCTTCATACATGTATACTGGGCTATGGAAACCGGCTTTGTGTTTACATCGTCACACATGCATGCAGTAACAACACAATTAGTCATCCGATCAATCCGAGTTTTAAAAGTTTGTGAATGTCTTGGCCTCCACCATTACAAATGCCTCAGTTTCGGAATCTCCAATCCCATTAAAGTGTTTCAGAACACAATATGGAGTGTTCAAGCTGGCATTACTGGAGTCCTCAATGTCAAGGATGAAACCCCAGTATATGCCTCGACTCTCGAGGAACACCTCACATGCCTGAGAGAGTTGTTCTGCTGGCTCTTGGACTGTGATCTTACACTCCGCATGGAAAGCATGAGTTCCTCAAGAACTGTATCAGCTTATTTGCGTACTGATTCTCAGTGGAATGATTAGCACCAGACCCGGCCAAAGGGAAGCACATCCAATCAGCCCTGACCTCAACGTCAGGGACTGGCATCAGGAGTTTCCTGGGTATGGTTAATTACTGGGGCTGTTGCATAAAGAGTTTAACCACCCTCATAGGTCCCCTCCAAGAACTCTCAAAAACCTCCACTCCGTGGGTTTGGGAGGATGAGCATGAACAAGCATTCCTGAACACCAAGAAAGCTCTCTCTGCAGACACAACACTGGTGTATTTTGACCCAAGTAAAGATTCAGAACTGTCAGGGGATGCTAACCCTAAGCGATTGGGGACAGTATTGTTGAAAAAGCAGGTTTGAGGGGAGTGAGCCCCCATTGGATACACAAAATGCACCCTCACCCCCTACAAATAATGTTACACCCAGATAGAAAAAGTAAGTAATAGTCATACACTGGGGGTGCAGGCATTTTCATCTGTACTTGTACAAACATCTGTTTGTTGTTCTCCCTGACCATGAGCCAATCACTATGCATTTTTGAAGATCAGCATCCAAACCACCAACCCGGATAGGAAAATGGATACTGCAGCACCAACAGTGTGCATTCAGTGTGCATTCAGACACGCCAGACCTGCCACAAGAGAGGAAGAGGAAAAAGCCCTAGACACAGAGGATTATGTCAGGTTAATAATAGAACGGTCCAGAAAACTGCCAATGTCTCTAGAGGAAATAACTGAAGTCACAGGAGATGATATCTGCCCTCAATAAGCCATAGCTGCAGTATAGTCTGGAGGTTGGAAGACTCTCCAAACCAATGCTGCTGACGAGGCTGACAAAGCCAAGCAGATACCGGAATCCATCCATATATAAGGTGCAACATGATTTAGCAATCTCGGCAGAGAGCTGTCTCATGAGAGGCCTGAGGCTAGTCATACCCCAAAGCCTGACCCAACAGATAGTCCATCTAGCACATGGGTTGCATCAGGGCGTGGTCCAGGCAAAACAGTAGGATTTGCAGTAAGATCTATTTCTTGCAGCTGGATGACCTGGCCGAGCAGACAGTTTGGAGGTGTGAAATGTGCCAAGTGATCGGGAGCCCTAAACCTCCAGCATTGATAATCACAGAGGAGATTCCAAGGGACCCTGGTACCATGTCAGTGTGGACTTTGGGAGTTTGACTGATGAGAGATACATGCTGTTCATTATCGCTGACCACTCAAAATACCCAGAAATAGAAATTGTGTCATCAACAGCAGCCAGTGAGGTAATCCCGAAGCTAGAAAAAATTATGGCGACTCATGGCATTGTCAAAGAGCTCTGGACAGACAATGGCCCCATTCAATGGAAGAGAGATAACAGAATACCTCTGCTCCCAGCACGCCAGACACTGGAAAATCATTATCCAGGAGGCATCAGGCCAATGGTGAGGCCAAATGATTCATTAGGCTGTGGCAGGGCTTTAAGTGGGATGAAAAAAGTGGTGGGGCTCTAAAAGGGGCATGGCACATGTAATTAGGGACATAAAAAACAAAACAAAATAAATGGGCTATTTGCTTGTTCCCTTTATCCAATAATACCCAGTCAAATTTATAATCGATTGTTTGTAATTGCATCTGCCTGAGTGAAAGCCTAAAACCTAGAAAACTATTTACTAATCACAGGTGAAATGCAAATAGAACACAAAAAGTACGACTTTGAGATTAGCTCTGTTTCCCACAAAATTATATGACTTTATAGGTGTGTTTATCAAAAGAATTACCTTTGTTTAGATAAGTCTATCAGTATTCTTGGTTGGAAGATATAGCAATGTAGTAAATCTTGGTTGCAAAAATTCTGCCTTTTATTCAAAGTGTAATTGATATCATCAATTGTATTTGTGAACACTCAGCTAACACGTGTTTTGCTCTTTAGGGACAAGTAAGAATAGGGCTTGATCAAGGCTTGATGGAAGAATTGTTCAAATCGTAGGAGCACAATGGTTAGAAAGTATGTCAAAGTATGTTAAATTATAGTGAGTAACCAGCTAGGTGAAGGCACAAATACCCCTCTCAAAGGTGAATAGTTCCTGTGACTGATAGTTCCCAGTCATGAGTTTGAAAAATGAGGGTCATCATCGCACATGAAAAGCATCTCATGTGGTCTGGAACCCAGTGAACTTAACCATGTAAAATACATTTCTGTATCACTCATGCAATATTTTTGTTCCTTCATGAGCATTCTGTTATTTGGATCTACATATATAACACAACAACTGATACACACAAAACCAACCGGGACAATTGGCTTTGTCAATGGTTGTTAGCTGTTTAAGATTAATGGGTAACAACAATGATTTTGTGGTAAATATTTAATATTGAAAATGTTTGAATTCAGAAATTGTGAGACTGAAATCAACGTTACTGAGGCCTGGGGGAAGGGGCATTGGTCCGAAGAGTGTTTCAATCACTCTAATTATGTTCACTCTATGTTACACATGTACACCCTTTTTCTCTCCAAATCTCCATCTGCTGATCTTACACCTCATCTTTATCCTCCTCACCTCCCTCTTTTCACTTTTTCCTAAATGCACTTCCCTTACCCCCCCAAACACACAACGCACCCACTCAACTGTAAGCTCTGCATTTTATTTTAGTTCCAATCATCAACATTTTGACGACTGTGTATCTCCTTCACACACGTTTGCACAGAATAACAATTGCAACTGGAATATATGACCATTGCTCTGTGTGCCACATAGAGAGACCAAATATTGGATGTCCATGTATTCTGAACATCTTTTTTACCCATTGACCAGCACTGTGAGAAACTCACATTGCCTTCAGTCTCATCTCCAGAGCTTTCAATCTATTCCTGCTAAAAACACCTGGAGGTTACTCAGAAGTATACACTATATCAGGGTAATGTGGCACACAAAAACAAAATACAAAAACAACACCCTGAAAATAGCTAACAGTTTTAGAGAACGCAAAATTAAGTAAAAGGTGAAACATAAACAGTAACTATATCGCTAACATGGATTACATTAAAAATTTTACATTGTTGATAAATAGATCAGTGTTTTGCTATTAAAGTTAAGGACATAAATATAGGGTACGATAGAGACCATTTCAATGTCCATTTTGAATTGCTACCCAGACTAAGATCCAGAGTGACCAAGCCCACTTAAGGCCCTGTCATTGGCCAAAATCAGTCAAATAGCTCAAGCTATGGACCAAAGCGTAGAGTCGGCTATTTACTCACTCCTGAGGGAATATTGACTACAGACGTAACTACCATTCTGGCAAGTAGTCTAGTTTGTCTAGGCCGTTGAATGGTGGGCACGATTCCCCATCACCCTGAATGACACTGGACATTCCCAAAGGATGATGTGTCCTTTTATTGCTAAGAAAGACCAAATGTCAAAGTCAGCAAGTGACGGATAGCCCGACACCATGAGCTACAGAGGGGCAACTGATATTGGCAAAAGACCGGAAACATGGGAGCAAGTTTGTGCTTCCATTTGAGCTAGCACCCTGGCCAATTACCACAGACCAGGGTATCGTGAAGTCTGCCTGAGAAGGAACTGAAATGAGGACTAGAAATTTCTAATTTTTAAAGACATTCTGGAGTCAATGTACTGTTCCCGAGAATCAGAGTAAGTGGAATGATGACAGAGTAGCCTGTGGGGGCCTGGGCAGTGATTATGGTGACAAGTCTGCCTGAGTGGGAGATGCCTCCCACGTGGAGCAACATGATGACACTCTGGCTGAATGGTCTGCCAATGATCCTGTAAGGTTTCATCATTTTATAGTACTGTCAGCTATGCCAGGGCTGGTTCTCAGAACCAGTGAAGGTGTGCTCACTGATACAACCTATGAGCTGATCCCATTCCCTCACAGAAGTATTGTGACTTTATGGTGTAAAGTAATGCTAATAAACCATGAAGAGAGGGGTGGAACCACACAGAATGTTGAAAAGGTTTTTTGGGGGGGTTGTGTTTGGGGAAGAGCGTAGTGTTGGGTGCATCCAACCTCAGTGTTTGGGGTGATTTAACCTTGTTGCCTCGTGATATAAGGAGCAATGGTATGTTTCAGGGGTGACGTAATAAAATAAAGAAAAACGTCAACCTGACATGTAGGGCTAATGACCCCAGCATAGCAGTGTGTGTATCATTCATTCTGAGCGGGTCCCGATGCTACAAACACTTATGGCCCATTTGGCCTTTCACAGACTTCAGAGAAGTTTGCCATTTTGTAAATGGATTATTTTACAAAGTGGATACCACTAGATGTGTAAGTTTTGTCACAACAAATAATGTTTTGGGATTTTTGAAGGATGAATTTGTTTGCAAAGATATTCATATGGTCTTAATAACTGACAATGCAGTAAAGTGAGAAGTACAATTTCATCAGCGATTTGGCCATTACACACCTGAGGACCAACCTATATTCCCATAAGTCAATGGGGAGGGAGAGAAAGAGAGAGAGAGAGAGAGAGAGAGTCAAGAGCTGTATGCTGAAAGCAGCAAAGTTAATGAAATCACTAAAGTGAATGTGGTGTGTATATTGCAGGATACTTTGTAGGCTTATTGAACTAACCCCAACTGTTTAGCTGGAATTTCGCCCTTTGTTCAGCTAAATGTTTGAGTCTCGGACTCAAAATTGAGCCCTTTGTGGTTGAAGGGTGGTTCAAAGAAGAGAGACGTTCAAAGAGATCTGGTGTCAGAGATTATTAAAGGCCATAAGTACAACATGCGTTCCAAAGGCATTCCCTTAGAAAACGTTTGACACATTTGCAGGGACATTCCATTCAAAGACCCTGCTGCCACAACAAATGATTTTGAAACTTTTCAGTTCAGTCATTCCATACATTGCATATATGAGGTGAGAATTCAAATCTGTAGAAAGGTGCTACATGTGATGGCGCAGTGAGAGTGAAAATAAGTGAAAAAAGTGCAGAAAATATACATTGTACATAACAGTCTGAACCAACAGTTCATCAATTTCTAGATCGAACTCTAAACAAAAGTTAATTGGAATGGTTTTTCAGAATTCAGTCATCAATTCAAATGTGGTTAAGATAGAGCAGTCGATGTTTTGACCCCTACACATTATAGGCAAAAGAGGAGGTGGCCTAGCTGTTGTATTCAAGCACACATTAAAGATTACTAAAGCTGACAACGTCTTCATACAAGGTTGTGAGGCCCTCTTCACCAGATGCAACCCTACACCACCTTCTTCATGTAACTTCCTACTCCTTTACAGACATCCACCTAGCAATGCAACATTCCAGACACACTTCTAGACACAGCTTCAAACCTTATGACACTACACTCAAACCTGTACATTCTTGGTGACCTAAACATTTGGTTTGACAAACCCAATATGCCCCATCCAAAAAGAATCATCACTGGCCTAGACGCACTGAACTTACATCAGATTGTCCACAAACCCACACACATTGCTGGACACATCCTTGATGTCATTTTTGCAAATAAAGAACTAGTTACCTTTCAAACAATTACTCCAGTCACATGGTCAGACCACCATTTGTTTTCTTTCCAACAAAAAACTACACAAAGAAACAGACCTAAAACCGCCTTACATGCATCCACCTATCAACCGTGGAACAAACTCAATTTGAACACTTTGAAACACAACTTATATCCGTACAGATCTAGACACAATAAATTCCGTTAAAAGCTATATGAGTGGTTGCAGGAAGATTTTGATATCCTAATGCCACTAAGAACGACACAACAGAACAAAAGAAAACTGGCACCTTGGAGAAATACAGAGGTACAAGAGATAAAGCAGCAAATTAGAAAGCTGCAACGCACCTGGCTCAAAACAAACACCAATCAAGACAAACTTCACCTACAGAAACTTAACAGATTATACAAGTCACCAATCAAAAAAGTCAAGAACAAAATACTATTCAGACAGAAATCAAAATGCTAAATGTGCAAATAAAGAAATCTATAAACTCCTCACCAAATTTCGTTAACCAAATTGCCTAGAAGGTTCACTTCTCATTACTCAAGATTTCACAGACAAATTGGCAAATCATTACATGACCAAGCAGACACATTCGACTCCTAATTAAAACAAAGAAAAACCACCAGCACCGACCCTTTTCCCCCCAAAAAACCCAAGAATAGGCTAACTTAGCCTCTGCATTCCTTCCAACAAATATCACACAATGAGTTTATGGACCTGGTCAAAGCAAGCAGGCCTGCCGGCAGCCCTTCTGACCCGTGTCCACCACAAACCACACCAGTAAGAAGAATCATCAACAATTCCTTCACTGCAGGACTATTTCCAGAAGAACTAAAGAAGTCATACATACGCCCATTACTAAGAGAACAAACCTGGACCAACTTAATCCCAAAAACTACAAACCAATTACAAATGGGGCTGCCCTGGGCAAACTGATAGAAAGAGCAGCATTCGCCCAGATTTCACAATTCATTGAAGATAATTCCATATTTTCAGACTTCCAACCAGGTTTCCGTCCAGAAAGAGGCACAGAATCTGCCCTTGTTGCCTTCTGGGATGACCTTAAGAACACAGTTGAATGGAACGGGGTTGCTGCACTACTTCTCTTGGACCTCTCAGCTGCCTTGGACATGGTTGACCATGACACTTTAATACACAGACTATATGCAGCCGGCATAGAGGGGTCTTCTTTCGACTGTATCACATCCTACCTTCAAAACAGATCTAATGTCATCCATACCCCCCATTTCTCGTCCAAACCATACTTCACAAAAGCAGGGGTCCCTCAAGGCTCTATCATCTCACCCATGCTTTTCAACATCTTCATGAAGTCATTACCGGCACTGATCAATAATTTTCACCTCACATGCTACAACTATGCAGACAACACACAAATACTCCTTAACTGGAAAGCCCCAAAGACATTGGAAAATCACAAATTTTCAGTTGCCTCAGAGCCGTTGATCAGGGGATGGCATGGAGCCATCTCAAATTGAATGTTTCCAAATCAGAAATATTCACATGTGGAGAATGGAAAAATTATGACCCACTTGCCGCCTGGCCTGACGATCTGGGTATCTAAGGAAGTAAAAAACCTCGGAATTACCATGGACTCCAAGCTATCAATGAATGCCCAAGTGGACAAACTTGAAAGATCAATCTTTATTACTATAAAAACTCCACAAAGCATCTTTCCCTACCTAGGATTTCCACATAAGGTCCAGGCTACTATCTCTCTTGTTCTGTCTAAAATCGATTACACCAATAGCATCTACCACGGATCATATTTAACAACTATGAAAAGACTACAGCGGATTCAGAACTCTGCTGCAAGACTACTCTTACATATAAAGCCACAAGCCCACATCTTGCCTGCTTTGAAGGCCCTACATTGCTTACCAGTTGCCAGAAGATCCACATTCAAGCTGCTTTGTATCACCCACAAAGTGATACATGAAACAGGACTGCCCTTCATTAGGTATGAAATCACCAAATGCATTCAACAAAGGAACCTCCACTCTAGATTGGCACCTCACCTTAAAATCTCACCATACAAAAAACCGTAGGTGGCACATCCTTCTCTGTTCAAGCAACCAAGCTATGGAACTCTGTACCCCCAAACAGAAGATCCACGGATAACTACCTTATCTTCAGAAGACTACTCAAGAGTTGGCTCTTCCCCACATAACCACCATGCTCAAACATAGATGTGCAGTGTGTCACTGTGTATGTGAACATTTATTTGGACTATATGTGTATACCTACATATGTGTATTCCTTTGTATAAACATGCATAATAGCTGTGTTTGTAAATGTATAGATATTCGTTGGCTCTGCTTGAGAAGTGTAGATATTGCTTATGGTTATATTATTTTATGTTTAACATGTATATAGGTCACTGCATTAATAAGTACATTTTTATCATAACTATTTATCTACAATTGCTTCACTATTGAATTATAAAAAATATATTTATAAAAACAAATAAATTGGCTTGAAGTACAGTAACACTTACAAGTCTGAGTTTATGAAATACAACTTAAATCTACATATAATACCTTCCTTATACATGTATACCTTCCATGTACTTATGTAGCTTTATATTTATTACATTACTTCTAATTCAGCATCTCCAATGCACTACCCTATATCTCACCCTATACCTCTCACAATATATCCCAAACCTCATTCTACTACTCTCTCCAATGCACTACCATATTTCTCAACTTACACCTCTCTCAATATATCCTCTACCTCCACACTCTGACTCATCCCAACCCCATTCTACTAAGACTCTTCCCTCCTCTACCCCTTCTTGCATCTTCTCAAACCTTCTTTACTTTTCAGATCTCCCAAACAAGCCTTTCTAAACCCCTCCCTCTGACTCTTCCTCCCTCCACCCCCCTTCACTCACCCCATACCCCCTCCAACTGCTATGATCCCCAAAATAAACACTTTCTAGACCCTTCCTTCTTCTATGCCTCCACTATCCTTTTCAATCCAACTAACAGACTCACATGTCCACTGATCAAATTAATTTCATATTTCCCTATACTAATTCACCACTAATCCACTTTGTGTTCCGGAGTAGCATGCTACTCACCAAAAGCGCTCTGATGCCTCATAAGGGGTAGTAAGCGCTATATAAATACAATTACAATTACAATTTGACAGGGTCTTCCTCAGGATAGAATTGTAACAACCTAGAAAAAGAGAGGAATTGTCAAAGTATAGTAGAAATAGTATAAAAAGAGGAAGAATCCAGTTGATGAATACCATCATACTGCTCACCTGACCCTAAATGCACAAAAAACAATGCATTGCCCAAAACGGATGAGGCCATCAATGTTCTACATGAATCACCTTTAAAAATAACTCAAATTACAATCACTAAAAACACCAAAGCACAAATCGCATTGCAGTTGGTGGGCTTAGCAAAGTGCAATGCCCAACACTAGTCTACAGTGGTAAACCCATGGTGGAACGCCGTGCAAAAGACTAAAAAATGGGAAGTGATCCAGTTATTATGCAGCAATTAGGCAAAAATAATAAATTATCATTATGGAATATGCCAGGATAGAAAGAGCAGCATTCGCCCAGATGTCACAATTCTGGTCCATAAAACCAAGTGTCAAAAAGGTAAATAGCCGTGTCAGTAGCAGTCCAAGGATAAATATCACAAATGTTTATGTACTTCACACAGAGCCTATGAACCACATGCATTGTCTATTACCAGTGCCAAAAAGATAAAACAGCTGAGTCGAAGGTCAACAAGAAAAGCTGATCACTATTATTTTATTTATCACAAGTTTAGAAGGATGACTCCTCCACTAGTCTCATGAAAAGCCTAATGGTGGTGTCCTCAAAACGCCTTCCAGCTTCCTAGAATCATTGAAAAAGGGGGGGAAAGTAAATGGGGCCATAGCAAGGCTGCAAGCAAGTCTGAAACAGGTGAATAAAAAGAACTCCAAAATCTTAAATAAGTAATATGATTATTAAAGATAGTAAAGCAAAGTAAACCAAGTGTGTTGGCACGTTGGTGATGATGTTCTGGGGAAAATAACAAGATCTGTAAAGAAAGGCTTTTTCGGCTTCTTCGATCCCTCATGTGAAAGACCTTCAAATGGGCAAACGGCTCTCTCTGGACTCAAGGTTGGGAAAGTGTTCTGACAAGTTTTGGTCCAAATGGGGTAGGAAGACTCCTGCTTGGATGAAGTATTTTTTTAAACCTTTATGCTTGTGGTGTTCTACACTTCAGGGCAATTTGAGCTTATTCTATATTGATAAATATGTATATATATATATGTTCTGTAATGCCACCATGTTATCTCTTACCATTGTATTGTTTGGATGTTTCTTCCGTTATTCTTCTACCATTACCCAAATTGTGGGTTGTAAACTCTAGTGATGCTATTTTTTTAGTTATGATAATTCAATGACTAAGGTAGATTTTGTCTATTTTTTTTTAAGTGTTGATTCTTGCTCCAGTATACTACCATGTTCTATGTATTAACCTTTTTGGTATTTCCTTTTGGTTCAAAATGATTTATGCTAGGACAAGGTGACATGGAATGTCATGAGATTACTTAGAATGTGGGGAACGAAAGAGTGCCGGAATGTACTGTGGATCAGTTGAAAGAAGCTGCTTTTCTGCCTAGTCCTTTGAAGATCTGTCTTTGTATCATTAAACTTCATTTGGTAGCACATCTGCTGTATTTCTAGTTCCTATAAGAGGACTGGAGACTTAACAGAGTACTTGCAGATATGTACAACTGTAATCGATTTTTTTAGTACTCCTGGGATCCATTGGTGTGGGAAATTGGGGTGTTGGTTGACTGGAGTGTGAGCCCTGGTCAAGCAGCACCCACAATCCTTGTCAGGTTGAGGCACAAGCCAACCCTAAATTAACCTGAGCTTAACCCTTTGGTAGCTTGGCACAGGGCAGTCAGGCTTAACTTAGAGGCAATGTGTAAAGTATTTATGTAACATTAATAAAGTGAAAACACCACACAAAAAGGATCCCACACCAGGTTAGAACAAGCATTTGCAATGCAATAGGTCTCGCATTTGCGAGAGTTTGAGCTATTGGCATTGTAAATGACAATGCTTTTTATTTATGTGGTTTGAAAACCTGCAAGCGGTGCGTAAACACGCACTTTGTACTTATAGTCCTTGCTTACGAGAAGCAAGGCTGGCAGTAACTGCGTCACTTTTATTGCCAGCCTTGCTACTTGTAAGCAAGGACTATAAGTACATAATGCGTGTTTACGCACCGCTTGCAGGTTTTCAAAACACATAAATAAAAGGCATTGTTATTTACAATGCAAATAGCTGAAACTCTTGCAATTGTGAGACCTATTGCATTGCAAAAACATGTCTGTTCAACAATTTAAAACGAGAAAACAAAAGTATCGTGTCACTAGCAAACTCTGTAATGTGGTGGTAATGTGTGTGAGTGTGAATAAAACCAATCAGGCCACTTTCGTGAGGAAATTGAAGACACATATAACTTAGCATTATAAGTGTTAGGTTGTGCTTTACAGCATGCAAAATAGTGTTGACCAGCCAGGCCAGATCACTGGCTTGCCTACCTCTAGATCCAGGTGATAAATGAGGCTGCCCCTTCATACGTGTTGGGGCTTGGTTTTGTGAAATAGAAGTTGGCTCGTGAAGCTGCTGCATTATTCCATTGTTTGAGCTAATGTAAAAGTAAAACAAGTAAAAACACAGAAGCAGCGAAGGGAGGAAGTGGATTCACGGACAACGCTCCGATGTAAAGTGTTAAAGTTCACCTAAGGTGCTGTGGACCGGAGTAGGGAAAAGGGAGAAACCAGAGAGGAGGGCGGGACCTGGGAGGGGAGAAATAGTGAGCGAGGCGTGTTTAGGACTGTAGGAGAAAAGAGGGAGGAATAGGAAAGGAGAGACCAGCCTTCAGATGTAGCCTAATGGCGGGAGACTCAAGCATCCTGTGATTTAAGGCAAATCCCTCAATCTCCTGTGCCTGAAAAATGAATGTGTTTGTAATGCAACGGGTACACATGTAAAGCCCTCTCAATCTCCCATGCCTGAAAAATGAATGTATCTGTAACGTAACAGGTGGTCACGTAAAGTGCTCTCAATCTCCCGTTCCTGAAAAATGAATGTGTCTGTAATGCAACGGGTGCTCATGTAAAGCGCTCTCAATCTCCAGTGCCTGAAAAATAAATGTGTGTGTAATGCAATGGGTGCTCATGTGAAGCACTGTCGAGTTTGCGCTAAATAAAAAACTGCAACAAAAAAAATAGAGGTGGACGAGCCCTGCAGATCAAAATAAAGGAGGGCTGCCGTACTTACAGATTAAGCGCAGCATCGCAATGTGCTGAGCTGGAAGTGCTTGGCATCAACGTAGCAATGTGTAAAAAAATGAACAGCAGCAAGCCACAACTAGGCTGTGAAGCCCAGACCGGGAGGAGGGGCCCGCATGCGCTGTGCTCTAGGCTCCGGATATTGAGGGGACCTTGCCTACACTTCTGCAAAGCACTTGCTGCCCCTACTACAACGAATCCCGTCCAGTCAAGTTATTGTAAATAGAGCAGAGGCTTGTTTACCTGAATAAGCCAGCAGGAGAATCCTGGGAGGCAGGGCTTTGGTAAGACGCGAATTCCACAACAGACCAGGAGGAGGGGCCGGTGAGCATTGTGCTTGACCAAATGAAGAAACAAGCAGTGTGTGTTCCTGCTCACTTCCGCGGCAATACTCCATGAGAGTGATCTTGTGAGCGAATGTGGGACATGCACCCACCATTAGCCATTTGCAGGCTACGATTTTTAAACGACACCCAGAAAAGCCAACCCAAAGTGTGGGAGGAGTCAGACCCCACAAAGTACAGACAACAGATCGCCTAACAGCGCAAGCACTGTGTAGACTTGACCTAAAAATAGAATATTTTTTAATAAATAAAACGAGACACAAATGACAAAAACCCAATTAGTAGAACTTGAGATAGGCAATTGTTAGGATTTCTGTGAAGATTTCGCCAAAAAGCACAAAGTGCCAACTGTGGATATTTGGTTGCGCCGGACGGGGACACGGTCACAAGTTCAGGCCAACTGTGATGGAGCATGGGCCGGCTACAGGGACCCAATTAGGCCCTCTGAGCAAAGTACCTAAAATACTAGTTTGCGGAGGATAGCGAGTGTCCTTGTCTAAGATGCGTGGCGCAGCCGAAGTGATGCATCGGTTCCAAGATGCGGTGAGGCTGTAATACAAGGTCTTGTGTCATCATCGAGGATCCCATTGATGAGGGGTGGAGATGCAAAGTACGGCATCGAGGATGGGTTGCACAGTCGGAATGTTGGATTCCATGGAGACCCGAGGCTGTGATGCGGAGGCTGCTGTCAACAAGGGATGTGAGGAGCTGTGCCGAGAATGCATCACACAGCGGCAGTTCTGATGAGGGGGCAGGCTCCAATGTGGGTCTTTGCAATGGATGAGACCCACACAGCAGCAGAGATGCATCAATTCTGCTCAGGGTTGCACCGTGCAGCAGAGGAGTTGCAGTAGTTCTGCTGGGTCCACAGAGGCTGGTGGAGCACTGTAGGCCCACTTCCATAGGTCTGTGACTGAGGTGGCACTACTTGGCAGGGTAGACACACAGATGACAGAGTCCAGGTGCTGGGGTCATGGTTGTTAGAGTCTTCTGTCCCTGAGGCTCAAGTCAGGAGGCCAGGCAACTAGCCCTTAGAGTCACTCTAGGGTCCTGTGCTCAACAGATGCTGGTCGAGTCCTTTTCATCCTGGCAAGAGGGCAGCAGGTCAGCACAGCAGGACAGCAGTCCTTCAGAGCAGCAATCCAGCTGAGTGGCAGTCATTTCAGCAACACAGCAGTCTTTCTTCCTGGCAGAGTGTCCACAGGTCCAGAAGTGTAGTGAAGTGTCGGTGTCTGAGGGCCAATATGTATAGTCAGTTGTGCCTTTGAAGTGGGGATAAGCTTCTAGAGGTTTACATTTGAAGTCCCCACGCATCCTACCTTCCCTGCCCTGGCTCCAGACTAACTACAAGGGGTATAGGAGCATTTGTATGGCGGCAGGGCACAGCCAATTCAAGTGTAAGTAGAGCTGTGCCCAACTCCTCCCTCCCATCCTGCCAGTAATGGCCCATCCACGCACACCTAATCCCTCACTTGTGTGTGGCTGTTTAGGAGGACTAAACAAAGGCCACCTGTCAGCTACACCCAGTCTTCTGACCCAGGGAAAGGCTACATACACTAAATGGCTAAGGAAGAAAAATGCCAACTTCCTAAAAGTGGCATTTTAAAAATTGTAATTTAAAATCTGATTTTACCACAAGAGAGGATTTTTCATTATAATTCCAAAGACACCAAACATTAAATAATTACCTCTTCTCAGATTACAGCTCATTAAGTGTAATAAGGTAACTCCAATGTTATTCCATGGGAGAGGTAGTCCTT
The DNA here is from genome assembly GCA_963921515.1 of Calotriton arnoldi. Taxonomy (NCBI): domain Eukaryota; kingdom Metazoa; phylum Chordata; class Amphibia; order Caudata; family Salamandridae; genus Calotriton; species Calotriton arnoldi. The sequence goes on from CAWUFW010005893.1 coordinate 210,254, forward strand.
GCAGTAGTGAGAAAATAATTTAAACGTTTTTCACTACCAGGACATGTACAACTTAAAAGTACATGTACAACATTTTAAATACACTGCACCCTACCCTTTGGGCTGTCCATGGCCTCCCCCAGGGGTGACTTATATGTAGTAAAACGGAAGGTTGTTGCCTGGCAAAAAGGTTTATTTTGCCACATTGAAATGGCAGTTTAAATCTGCACACACAGGCTGCAATGGCAGACCTGTGACAGGTTTAAAGGCTACTTAAGTGGGTGGCACAATCAGTGCTGCAGGCCCACTAGTAACATTTAATTTACAGGCCATGGGCACAGGTGGTGCCACTGTGCTAGGGACTTACAAGTAAATTAAATATGCCAGTTGGGTGTAAGCCAATGTTACCATGTTTTAAGGGGAGAGCACTTGAACTTTGGCACTGGTTAGCTGTGGTAATGTGCACAGAGACCTACAGCCAACGAGAACAAATTCAGCAAAGAATGGAGGAGTGGAGGCAAAAAGTCAGGGGATGATCCTGCAGAAAGGGCAAAGTCCAACAATTGGGAACCCAAATTTTTTCCTTTGGAACAGAACTGAAAAGCAAACTTACAGCCAAACAATTCTCACTTTTTCTCCTCTTGTCATCTGGCTTTGTGCGCCAGGCTCATATTCAAGATTCCTATTCTACAAAAGAGGGTTTAGTTCTGGCAGACTTTCATAGCAAGTCTGAAGCGGTGTCTCCTTCTCTTGCAGTATTGTCCATTTACAAAAATGCAAATGATGTACAAGTCTAACCACTACGTTCTCGTTCAGGAGAAAGGTTACATTTTGCTCAAGCATCATACAGCATTGGTATGTATATAAAGCTAGTGCTGCAAAATGACCATAATGCAATATGTGTGTGCACCAGAAAGATAGATAAATAAATAATATACAAATGTACCCATATATCAAGAGAGAGGGGTGTATGTGTTTATGTGAGAAAAAGAAAGGGGGACAGGAAAGAGAGAGAGAGAGAAAGAGAGAGTTTGAGATCTGGCCGGGGAACACTTGAAAGTCTCACCTTAGAATCATATCTGAGTGAACAATAGAAAATCTTAACTCTACTAAGCTTTAAAAGTATGAATGTCAGTACATACACTTTGAGTGTGGAAATTAAGTTTCTGCTGTTTAAATTTTAAGAAGATGACTAATTTTTAAAGTCTTTGAAGATGCAAAACATTTTTGCATTTTTCTTCAAAACTGCTTTTTGCACAATAACTTCAAGAAAAAATCGTGTTTTTCTGTTTGAAAACATAGGCATAGTCAACTATTTCACCTAATAGAATTTTAAAAACGTTCTCAACTTCCTTAATCGGTGGTATGCGGGCAACGTTTAAAGAAACCTCCTTCTTTGCACACCTTTCCAACATAACTTTGAGTACGCATGTACAGGCAACAATGTGCAGCACATCACACTGCGCAATGTGATATAGACGATTATATAAAATTGAAACCACCACAAAATATAAAGGTTCAAAAATGGACTGTAAGTACCCAAATACCATGAGACAGGCATTTTTTTGCACAAGAGTGAACAAAACTTTCTTGCAGTACAGTTGATTGCCTAGAAGATGAAAGCTGATGGTTTTGCCCATTCTTGTGTCTTGTTGTCCTCTCATGAGTTTATCTGGTTATTAAATGTCCAAAATAATACCTCCCAAATAGGAAGTACAAATCTAGATGTCTTCCGTGCCAATTCAAGGCACAGTGCTTTTCAGTGGGCACCCCACATGCCTCTTTGCATAGCCTTTTCATTTTGCTAAATCTAAGCTAATCATTAAAACGTGGATTCCAATTAGGAGCTGCCGGGTAGTAGCAGTTGCTATCCCTACCTTTGCTTTGATACCCCTTGACTTTGATACCACTGACTTTACTACACCTGTTGTCAGGGGTCATGAAGGCAGCATCTAGAAAACTATACAAAACTCCAAAGACCAGATGTACTAAGAATCAATTTGCAATAAGTGGTCGCAAATTGTGCACTGATTATTATCGAAATGATGCTGGTTTTGTGAACCAAAGTATGTACCATTAGGTTTGTTTGCAAAATCACGATCCGGAGTGGGCCACAATTCGACCTACCTAATTACTATACATTAGTGGGCTCCAATTCAACCTACTTCATTTCTATCCGTGAGGTGGTTCTCAAATTGCATCTCACTCAGATTAGATGCCATAACAGAGATAGTGGCCTGTTGATGTCAGCAGACCACAATGCCAGTGATTGCATTTAAATAGGGAATCTTTTAATAAGCCAGTTTTCGTTAAAGGAAACGGCTGCATTAATAATAAACTTATTTTTTTTATATAAAAAGTTTTTCAAGAGTTGCCAGTGGTCCCCTGACGCTCTCCCCTACAAACTTTGGGGCAGATTTACGAGCCCCTTGCGCCACTTTTGTGCCGCCGTTGCGTCACTTCTGTGACGCAGCGGCGGCGTAAACCATGCGCCACGTTGCGCCCTATTTACAACGTGACGCATCTAGGGAGATGCGTCACGTTGTAAAGCCCTGCGCCACATGAAACCTGCGTCAGGTTTCATGTGGGCGTTCCGGCGCAGGAGGGGGCGTTCCGGCGCAGTAAAGCCTCGGAAAAGTGCCTGAGTGAAATCTACAAGATTCCACTCAGTCACTTTTCCGACGCCGCTGCGTCAAAGCTTTGCGCCTGCTTGAAGCAGGCGTAAGGCGTGACGCACCACGTCATGTATGGGCAGGCCACGAGCATTGCTGGAGTTGCGTCGCGCTTGCGACACGACTCCAGCAATGCGCCACTCCTTCCGACGTGGAGATGCGTCACGCATCTGTTTATCCTTGCGCCACGATGCGCCGCATTGTAAATGCGGCGCATCTGTGGTGGCGCAAGGGTAAACTTGCGTGACGCATCTTACCTGGCGCATCCCTGCTGATTTGCAGGGATGCGCCAGTCGTCATAAATCTGCCCCTTTGTTTTGCAATCACACAGGGGAAGTTGCGAGTAAATTTCCATCTCCTGTGAAAAGTCACTAACCTATTAATAGTTTGTGACCAAAATTGCGGTCACAAACCATTGACATCTAGCATTCCGAACTGCAGTTTGGAAGGAAGGCCCTAAATAGTCCCTTTAAAATTCTAAACCCATTTTATGATTCGGTAAGCATTTACTGAATGGCGAAATGGGTTTAGAATATACTAAAAAGCAGTTGAGAGGACCCATACCCTCTGATTTTATGAATTGCAGGGTGTGAGACTGATAAATGTATTTCTACATCTGACCCTAAGGCCCTCTTTACTTTCCATTGTTTACCATTCTCTTGTTCCCCTAGACACTCAGCAAGTTCCAAAAATCTGTGTTGTGGCAAAGGCTGGCACCAGGGGTTAGCCCTTTCGTGTTATTGGAGATCAAAGGGTGCCTGACGGCTACCCCTGGCATTTTGGTGAGCTGACGTCCATGCAATGAGATTAAATTAGATTTAATGAAATCTGATCATGTGTGGGTCATCAAACAGAATATTCAGCTTTTATAGGTTGTGTGAAGCAAACTCCATGGCAGCATGCTTCTTGACTTTGCCCAGAGATTTACTTTAATCTCTAGCAAATCCTTGCCAAATGCAATCACTGGCATTGTGTCATCTTGGGCAGGAGACGTTTGCAAATAGTACCTATGTCAGGCTATCCTTCACCCCCAGGGATACTGCTGTCAGTGCTGTGGGACTGCCTCACCTGTCCTGTCCGCTCTCACCAAACCTCACGGTATCTGAAGACAAAGGAGGCATGTCGAGATAAGGAGCTATCTTTCATCCTAATGTTTGCAGAGAATATATTCTCTAAGTGCAATCATAAATGACCTAAGTGGAACGGGGTTTGCCGACTCTCAGCTAACATATTTGACCTTTCGTGCCTTTATGAGTCGCTTTCAAAACAGAAGCATGCGATACACCGCCAGCATGTTGCAAGGCAAGGACGTGAATGTCTGACTGTTGAGTAAGCCTCTGGGATTGCCGTGAACGCGTCAGTTTATTTTTTCAGTAGCATGAAAGGCTATGCAAACAGAGTAGCAACAACTAGGTTGCAACGAAAGGTTAGTGACATGATTAATGGTCCTGAGGTTTAGCACCAGATTTTGTGTCGGGGTGGTCTTCCTAGTTTCAAGCTAAACAGCATTTTAAAAAGTCTTGTAAAAACTTTTTAAAATCCGCACAAATTAATTAATCAAAGCAGCTAGAAAATAAGCCTTCCTTATATGCTTGGAATTTAGAGGCAAATCCGCAGCTGGCAACGTCCCAGGGGCTCTCCTGTAAATCATCATCCTGGCCTTGTACGTGGGCTGAACAATGTCAATAAGACACACACACAAAGTTGATTTTGTTCGGTTTAGACTTGTTGACACCTTAAACCACTGCAGGTTTTCATGACTATTATTTCAAACACGGAGGCATCCAGTTCGGCTTCTTTCAGCCGGTGTTTTTGCATGAGCTGCAGAGCGGGGCGCTGGAGCGGGTAAGGTGGAAGTGGATGTTTCAGGCGTTGCACTCTCACCTCCCTCACAGACCATCCCAATAAATGGGCCAAAATCAGACCGTCAGTGCAGTCCAGGAGTGTTTCTCGTTAGTTTCAGTACAGGTGCTTAAACGCTGAAATCATATTTTCTTAAGAGTCACATCATCAATATATAATTGCATCATCCTTCACTATTACATTTAGGATACATTTCTTGCTCTTATCTCGTTGAGTGTAGCCAGGTCGCCATGGTTATATGTGACACCTGTAGCCACCCTGGGCCTATTGCCAACAGCTGTGCACAAGTTGATACATTTGTGGCCCTACTTAAAAACTAAAAGGCCCAGAACGCATAGACTGGCTATCGCATAATTGTATACCCCTGAGCAACTATACATAATTACATAGTTTAAGATTACTGCATGAATGGGCCAGCAGGCTGATGATTAAAAGATCAACCTACTTTATTATTGACTCGACATCTCTGTAAAAACATGATATACAAAATATAGAAATACTGCAACATAAAAAACAACAATCACACATCCACACAACAATACACCATCAATATGCAATGCTTGTGATATCTTGATATATCTTATTTTCCTCAATAAGGACAACAATAGTCCAGAGTAAAAAATGAACAATGCATCTCAATAATTAATTTAGTATCACAAAAACATGTTGTGGCTTAAATTGTTGAAAGGTCTTCATAAGATCTACGCATGTTTCGGCGACAGGATCGCCTTCATCAGGAAAGCCACATGTAGGACAGTAGAATACCTGAAAATATATAACATCAGTCTAGGCCCATAATCAAAACAATGAATACATAATTCAACTTTGTATACAATATAATAAGGTTGTTTGGCTGTCGCACATGACATGAAGCTACTTGGCAGAACTGAGATTCAAACTTCTCTGGCTGCAATTGGATGCTAGTACTGCCTTACCCAAACCCTCTTGAGTTCTGCTATTATTTCATCTTGAACCTAATAGTAGAACCGAACTTTAAAATAAGTAACCTGGTTACGGTCAAAACATATGCGAACCATAATAACTCGCAAGTCAGTCATAAAGGCGAGCCTGCTAGGCAGCGCCTGCACTGTCTGCTGCAAGGCATATTGTAGATTACCAAGAACATAGAGGAGATCGGAGCCTACCCATTGCTTACCATTGGTTGGCTTTCCTTGTCACTATCATATGTCTGATTCCTATTTGTGTTCCAGCTTGTTAATTTTGTGTTCGTTCCACCCATGGAGCATTTCTTCTATACAATCTCTTTGACTGGCTTGCATCACTGCTTCCACTGCTTGCTTTTCAAGCGCTACCTTTTTTTTCATGTGAAGCACTCCATTAAAGTGTGTGTATTTTCGAACCACTCTCTCCTCCTGCATTATGTGCTTCTCTTTGTTGCCCAACTGCTTCTCCCCCTCCCTCTTGCGCTCGCCTGTGTGCCTTTCCGCATTGTTTCCCCGGACCCTCACCCACCAGGTTCCTTTACCACAACCCCTGTGTTGCTTTCACTCCTGCCCACCCCTCCCCCCATTGCTTCCCCTTCCCCTCCAATCATTCCACCCTGCTGCTTTTGCTTCCCCTCCTGTGTTGCTTTAGGGTTCCTTCCCACTCTCCCCAATGATGGCTCACTATACTCCCCTCCCTACCCGTATTGCTTCTGCTCCTCCGGCCAGCACTGCTTTGAGAACATTTTTTACATATTTTCTTTTCTTTTTAGTTACTGATCCAAATCAGATCAGTAACTAAAAAGAAAAAAAAACACCTGTGTCATTTTGTAGGCACGTGCATAAGTGGTATGCACTTATAAAATGACACTTCAAAGGCTTTTTTTAAAATAACTTTATCCACGCTGCACAGCATCATGGATGCTGTGCAGTATTGTTAAATATCCGTGACAATGCTAATTGGTCAGAAAAGCAAAAACTATTGACTTTTACATTACCCCCAGGTCCCTCATGTCCTCGTCCCATTCATTACTAAGTGGAGATAACCATCTCCCGACAGAAAAAAAGATCAGAAGAATGCTGGGACACTAACCCCGCCCCTCCCACCGGGAGTACATAAGGGGTACTTACCCAGCATTCCGCCTGTTCTTTTTTTCTGTCTGTCGACAGAATGGTCTTGGATGCTGGTGCTGCTCCTGCTGGGCTGGGGTAGTGTGCGCTTCTTCTCTCCTCCCCCCGCCCAGCTGCCTGGCTTCGCGGGCGGGGTTTTTTTTTTTATTGGTCGGCCTGCCGGGCTTGCTGGGAGGCAGGGCTGTTCCTGGCTGGAAATCCTGGTTACCGGCCCTTTGCGGCTGGTGCGCCGCCTCCCGGTTGCTTCCGGGTCGCTGTGCTCGTCTTCCTGTGGCCTGGCCGGGTGGAAGTCGTGCTTCGCTTGCTCCCTTGGATTCTGGCTGGATGTTGGTGTGGGGGCCTTGTTTCTGTTGGTGTTTCGGCCCCCACTCCGGGTGAGTACCGCGTAGCGGTTTTTCTCTTCTTCCCAGTTGATATCCTGCTCCTGGCTCTTTCTATGGGGCGCGAGGCGCCTGGTGTGGGTGGATGCCTTGTTTCAGGCCTCTCAGGCATGTGGTGACGCTCGTTGCTTGGTTCCAGTGTGGAGGCAGGTATGTGGTGGGCTACGACCTGCCTGCGCTGCGCAGGCGACTTTTGCCTGTTGCCCTGGCTCCTGACGGAGCCTTTTGGAGTTCGTGGGGGCGGGATGCCGATGGACCTTCTGGGGCCCGCTAGTTGGCTCTGTGGGTTGCACGGCTCCTGTGCTCTGCCTTTCCCGAGTCTGAGCCCTGGCAGGGTCTACGACCTCACGTGCTTCCGGGGTCGGTATGTAGGTTTACTATACCTTTGGGTGCTGCCACCTGCTGTTGTGTGCTCTGACATTCGGCGGTGTTTCGTGCGAAATGCTGTTTCGTCTTTTTCTCCCCCCACGCCCCCCCCAGGCCTTTGGCGGTGTTGGTGCCTTTCTCTGGGTTGTGTGTGTCTTCCACTTAGCTGGTTGGGGGTGTGCTGCTTCCGGCTTCTTCACGGTCTGCAGCTGCTGCTTGAAGCACCTGCGTTCCGGACTGGGTCCTTGTGGGTTGCTATGCCTGGCTCGGCGTTTGGAGCTGTCATGTCGGTTCTGGTGTGGGTTCCGATTGCTTTCTTTCATGATGGTATTGCTGCAGGTCTCGGCTGTCATTGGGGTTAGTCTGGGTGCCCCGCTGACGCCGGGCGTGTTGCGCTGCGCTGTTGTGGCTTTGGCTCTTCTTTGGATGCCCTTGGGGGTTGGTTTCCTTTTGACACATTCCATTGGGTCTTCGTGTCCCTGCGCTCGTCCTCGGCTGTCGTTCCCGGGTCAGGGGTACTTTGGGATATGTTGTGCTCTACCCGGGCCTAGATGCTCCGGGGAGCCGTTGCCGGGGCTCGGTTCCTTGTCCCTGTTTTCATCTTTTGTCGGTCTGTGGGGCTCCCTCAGTTCGGCGTCGGGTCTGGTTCCGTTGCTGTGGTGTGTTTCCTTTACGGTAACCTCGCCTGTCCCTCGCGTGCTTGTTCTTGTTCTGTGTGGGGGCGGTTTCATGCAGTTATGCTCCTGCTGGCGTTTTTTGGGAACGCTGGAGGTGTGCCTGCTGTTCTCCTGCACCTGGGCAGGTTGGGGCGGTCGCGTTCCGTCTTCTGGGCCCCAGGTCGGGGTTGTTTGTCTCCCTGGCCGGCTGATTGTTGGTTTGTGTGATGGGGCTTGTTCCTTGCTCACACTGCGGGCTCGTCTCTCACTGGGCTACCTTGGGTGGTTGTTCCAGTGTGTGTGTTTTCCGTTTAGGGGTGGGGGGTGCTTGTTTATGGGTGCCTCCCCTCCTGTATGCCGCGGTTCTCCTCCCCTGTGGCCCTGTTCTTTTTGTCGGCTGTCCGTTTGTTGGCGTGCTGTCTTTCTGCTGTGGCCGGGTTGACTTTTCTTGGCCCGTGTGTCCGGTGTTTTTTCATCTGGCCCCCCGGTATTGCCGGTCTGTGGGCGCCTGGTCTCTTCTGCTCTCGAGCCTGGCCTGGCCTTGGCATCCCTGTGTCTCTGTGGTGGTGCTCTGGGCCCCAGTTCCTCTTGTTGGCTTCGGTGGGTCTCTGCCCGTTGCTTTTCCTGGAGGGTGTGGCTGTGGTGCTGGTTGTTGTCTCTGTCATCCTGCTGCTTTCCTGGCTCTCGTGGTTCTGTTCCGTGTCGCTTTGCCTGTGATTCGGCCTGGCTCTTCTTGACGCACTGGTTTATGCTGCGTTTTTGCCCTGATTATCTGCTGGCCCTTACGTTCGGGCGGGTTGCTGGGGTTCCTTGGCTGTGTCCTGTGCCTCGGGGTTGCTGGTCCTGACCTCCGGTGTTTTGCCTGTAGCCTTTGCTCCCTGGGGACGGCTTCTCTCATGGTTGGGGTTGTCCGCCTGGGTTTCCGGTTGGGGTTGTTTCCTCTTTTCTGCTTCCCCGGGCTGCTGACGGGCACTGTGGTGCTGGTCTGGCCTCCTTTCGGGGTCTGTCCCCCTTGCCGGTATGCTTTGGGGGGCCCTGGTCGGCCCTCTCTGGTCCCCGCTGCTGAGTTGGGTTCTGGCCGCTTTGCCTACTCTGGTGCCTGGGTTGCTTCTTGCTTCCCCTGGGGTGTCTTGTGTTTGGCCTCTTGGCTGGTGGCTGTGCCTCTGCCTTCGACCTTTCCTCCCTGCTTCCTCTGGTCTCGTCTGGTGTCAGTGGTGCTTCTGGGTGGGCGTTGTTTGTTGCCTGGTTGGATTTCCAGGTTCTGTTGGCCTCCGCTGGGTCTCTTCTGGCCTGCGGTGTTCTTCTCCGAGGGTTGTGCCTCCGCTTCTCCCTCTGCTTGTGTTGTTCCGGGGGCCGTGTTTCGGTCTCTCCTGGTCTGCTGGCGTGCAGCTGCTTCTGCTTGGCCTTCAGCGGTGACTCCTTGTGGTTGCCTGTTGCCTTCGGCCTTCCTCCCTGTTGGCTCCGGTTCTTGGCTGGTCTGCTGGTTTCCGTTTGGTTAGTCCTGCTCGGAGTTGCCTGGGTGCGCTCTTGCTGCGATCCTGGGCTGCCTGCTGGGGCTGTGTTGGGTGTTCATTGTGTGGCCTGCCGCTTCTTTGCTGGTGTCTTTTCTGCCTGTGGGGTGGCTGGTCCCTCTGCTGTCGGGTTCTGGGCCTTGCGGGTGTTGTGTGTTCCTGCCGTTGTGGCCTCTTGGCTCTGGCTGTGCCTGTTTGGGTCTGTCCCCCGCTCCTGTTTTTCCCCTGCTCTGGGGATTTCGTTTGGGCGACGTCGGGGCTGCTTGCTCTTTGGCCTGTGCTCTGCTGGGGCCTTCCCTTCTTTGGCCTTCCCCCGGTTCTGGGTTGGGCCTTCGGGTCCTTCTGGTCGGTCGGGTTGCTCGGCTTTGGCTTTGGATTCCCAGTTGCGGTGTCCTCTGTTGCCGTTTTTTGCCCTGGGGGTTTCTCCCCTGCTCAGGCCCTTCCTTGGGCCGTGCTGGGCCGTGGGGTTTGGTTTTTTGTGCTTTCTGCCCTGGCTTCTGTTGCTTCTGTGGTCGGAATGTTTTTTTGGTGTTGCCTCTCCCCTGGTGGGTTGGGGTTTCCGTGCTGTGTTGTTTGGGCCTGTCCCGCTCCTTTGGGGCCTTTCTGGATTGTTTGGGGACGTCTCTGCCTGGCCTGTCTCTGGTTGGGCTTGTCTGCTGCTGGTGTTGGCTCACTTGGGGTTCCCTTGCTCTGGTCTTGGGTTCTCTGGGTCGTTTGCCCGTTCCGTTGCTCTCCTTCTCTGTTGGTTGGGGTGTGCCTTCTTCGGGCGGTGGCTTACTGCTCCGGTTTCACCGGTTTCCAGTTGCTGTGTTCTTCTGGGGCTGTGTTCTTGGGTTCATGTGTTCCTCTTGTTCCCTTTTTCTTCTTTGTTTTCGTGGGTCCCGTTGTCCTGGTTGGTTGCCCTTGTCGGTTCGTGCTGTTCGGGCTTCCTGGCGGTTCTGGTTCCCTTGGGGCCTTGTTTCCTGGTCGGTTTTTCGTCCTGTGGGGTTCTGGTCCCTGCTGGGTCTGCTCCCTTCTGGCTCTTGGGGCCTGGTGGGTGGGCTTCCGGGTGTTTGTTCCTCTTTCCCCGGTGCCTTGGCTTTCCCTCTTTCCCTGTCCGTGTGCTCTGTCTCGCCTTCCGGGCTGGGTGCTGTTGGGCTGTCGGCTGGTGCTGCCCCCTTTCTTTCTTTTTTCTCTTGGGGCCTGGTGCTCTTCTGTGCGGTTCCGGAGGTTTGTCTTCTGGTCTCTCTGGGGCCGGGTCGTTTGCTCTGGCGGGGGTTCTCGGTGCCTGGGTATGGCTCCTGTTGCCCGGGTCTGGGTTGCTGGCCTGGTGGCTCTTGGCCTTCCTCTTTGGGTGCCCCCTCGCTGTTTTGTTCTTTCTGGCCTCGGTTGGCTTGTGGGTCCGTGCTCTCCCCTTCTCTGGTTGGCTGTAGGGTGTTCCTGCTGTGGGCTGGTTGGCCTCGGTGGGTTGTCGGACTGGTCTTCTGGCTGTTCTCCCGTTGTTTTGTTGGGTGCGTCCCGGCTTGGTTGGGCTCCCTCTGTTCTGGGTGCTCTGCCTGGGGTTTTCGCAGGTTCTGCCTTTTGCTTCCTGCGGTGGCTACCTTGGTTTGGTTTCCTGGGTTGGCTTCTGTTTTGTTTGGGAAGGCCGGCTTTTCTGCTTTGGTATTCTCCACTTAGTAATGAATGGGACGAGGACATGAGGGACCTGGGGGTAATGCTCTATTACTTACCGGTAATCTTCATTACTCCGGGTCCCGTTGTCCTCGTCCCATTCATACGCCCCGCCCTCCCTCCCGGACGGCCGGCCTTCCTGTTGTGGGCTTGGTTGTTCAGGCGGAATGCTGGGTAAGTACCCCTTATGTACTCCCGGTGGGAGGGGCGGGGTTAGTGTCCCAGCATTCTTCTGATCTTTTTTTCTGTCGGGAGATGGTTATCTCCACTTAGTAATGAATGGGACGATGACAACGGGACCCGGAGTAATGAAGAATACCGGTAAGTAATAGAGCAATACTAGATTTTAGGTCTAGAGTGACAGCATAACTGATTGCCAGGCCTATTGCTTACATTTTATGTAGACTGGGTTAAAGTTAGCCTCCCTAAATCATTGGCTTATTTTGTTCAGCCCCTTTCAATCATTGACTTGAGGAGTTGTCAATCACATCTTAGATCAGCACAGATTTGTATTTCTCTCGCACCACAGGGCTATTGGCTGTTTGGTATATCAGCATAGACAGTATTGCATTCCAAGGTACCAGGGACTATTTTAAATGTACAATTACACTGAATCATCACACTCTTTTATCACAGTCAATTGTTTACCATGTTGGGTAGTGACGGGTGCAACAGAAATTTTTCTGTGACTGGCAACGGATTGAAACATGGCGGGTCTGCAGTTCTGCAAATCCAAAATGCACTTCAAGAGAAAAAGCTCCCTTGTCCAATGTTGTCGCGCTCAGTGTTAAAGTAAAAAAAAAAAAAGAAAGAAATCGAGCGTGGTGTCCTAGAAGCGGCGCCGTGCTCAGTTTTAAAGTAAAAAAAATAAATAAACAAACAGAGCGCGGTTTATTTGAAGCGGGCACCGTGCTCACTATGAAAGTAAAAAAAAAAAAATAACTAAATAGAGCGCGGTTTCTCAGAAGTGGATGCCGCGCTCAACGTGAAAGTTAAATAAAATAAAAATGTAAAATATCGTGGTGTCCCTAAAGCGGGCGCCGCGCTCATTATGCAAATACCAAAAAAAGCAGCCGCCATTGTCCCCATCAGTGCCAATACCAAAAATAGTGCTCACCCCCTAGATAAAGCAGGCCATGTAACGAGCCAAGTAAAAGGTCCAGTCATTATGGGCGGCAACAAATGGAGACAAGGCGGTACCAAGGCGGGACTAACAAGCCCATTTACGAATAAGAAGCCACCATTTAAGAAGGACAATGACACAAACCCAATGACAAATATGGGCGGAGAGTGGGCAGGGCTGCTAGTGCATACCTTAATACAGCATGCCTAGCAGAGCGAGCAGCGCATGTGCGCTGCCGCTAGGCTCGACCTAAAAATGGTGGATGGGTTTTAGTGAGGATGTAATATTTCAGGAACCATGAGACCTATATACTTCATTTTGGTATCAAAACATAGGTTTTGGGGGTCAAGTAGTCTCATAGAGACAGAAAATAACTCCTCGTAGCAACCCTTCCCCCATTTGCCAAAATGGTGGCTCTATAACGACGTGTTTAGCCATCATATCTGTAATTTATTTTAATATTGTGTTTTTTTCAGGTTTTCCATTGATTCAAATTCATAAACATGAGCAAAGCAGGTGGTAGCTGAGGATCTTTACTCTCCTGACAGAGTGTTGCTAACAACAAAATCTGAGGACTCCTTTAACAAAGAAAAGTGTGTCATATGCCAAACTAATCCAAAAGAAAAGCTAACATCAACTGTGGCTGGAGAGAAAAGAGCACGAGATGCTGTAGAATTATGGCAGGAGGAAGTTCAAAAAAGATTGAATCTGATGGATGAAGAGGATCAAATATTTTATCATTGTAACAAGAAGTGCTACAAGCCACATAAAATGGGAAAAAAGCATGGAACAGGGGCGTGGCTTGGACGGCAGTGGTAATGGCTGCCTGAATCCGTCGCTCGGCGTAAGGAGGAGCGATTTTTGTGCCGTTCTGGAGCTACAATGAGCGGACAGAGGAGGGAAGCAAGATTTCCTCCTGTTAAAGATTGCAGCGTTAGCGGAGCCAAATGGAACGGTGTTTTATCATCCTGGCTGCCCGAAAATAATTGTTGAAGTTGGCGGGATCCACCCGGCACGGGCACGACAAAATGGCGGCGACAGGGTCGACAGACACCCGACTGAGGATTACATGGAAATGATGCTGTGAGAGTACGACTTCACACCAGCTTTGCAGCGCAACAACCCCTGAATAGGAAGGTGGGTGATTGCAGTGGTGAACACCTCATGGATATGAAGGTGTAATTGCGGTCAGCCTTGTCAACCGAGTCCGTTCTGCCTGACCTTGAGATGGCGCAGGTATAACCCGATAAGATCGCTAATTTTGACCCCGTAATGCGCTGTAGTCACGAAGCTGAACCCGCTAGTGGTGCGTGCCTGCATTCCAACCCGCTATTGTTCCTAACATTGCTGGAGGGATAGAGTGAAATATGACGTGTGGCTGGGACTTTCTCCTTGCAGCGATACCTGACCCCAAAATGGAGATGCTCCTTCGGGCCTGGGAGGGGAAGTGCGCCTGATTCTTTACGCTCGAGGCTGCCAATCGAGGCTTTGTGCTCCGGAGGCGCCTGCTAACTTCGCATATGTCGGATATCCGTATGAGGAGCAGCTGAAGCTCGTGCCACTACCTGGGATCTGCTGACTGATACATGGAAGATAGTGCAAAATGGAAGAAGTTTGCAAGGCAAGTGAGTGACAAGTGATATACATGTGGCCAGTTCATTAATTGCCAATATTTGCCAAGGTTTGCCAACATTTGCCAATAATTGCCACTAAATCCACCAACTCTATTGACTTCACACCAGTGCCTGCTAATATCGTCACACACCAGTGCCTGTCAACACCAGTGACTGCCAATACCTGCTAGTACCCACCTGATAAAGCCTGCCAAGCCTGCCAATACCTGCCAATACCTTCACTCACCACACACTGCTGCTACTGTTGATACTGCCGATACTGCCGATACTGCTGATGCTGCCTGGTGCTGCCTGGTATTGCTGATACTGATATTGCTGATATTGCTGACACTACTGTTACTCCCTGCCTGTCTGCCTGGTATTGTTGATACTGATATTGCTGATACAGCTGATACATCCAGCCTGCCTGCCTGATACTGCTGAAACTGTCTGGCCTGCCATATCAGGGCATCTATTCGTCTGCTGATACTACGGTTACTGCGGTTACTGCGGACATTGCCTGCCTGCCTGGCTGGCTGCCTGGCCTGCCTGTCATCTCAGTTGTTTCTATTCACCGACTCATTTTCACTAATACCGTTCTCTGCCGACCATCTTTGGTTTGACAAACATATTGATATCTGCCTACCATAGACGACTGCCTACTACCATTACAAGCTCCATGCCCCTGGTGTAAGATGGCAGACAAAGAATCTAGAGCTCATTTTAAAAAGTCTAAAGCCGAACCAACGATCTCTGACTCTCCGATCAAAGCCAAACCTGATATCAACAGTACAATGGACATGATCTTAAAAAAACTAGCTGATGTGCATGACCTGGCAAAGTCTACTAAACAGAACACTGACTCCATGCAGTTGGAACTCACCGCCATCCGTGCAGACATGAACACAATTAATTCAAAAATCAACGATGCAGAACAAAGAATAAGCGATATCGAAGATGTATCCTCTCAGGCCAACAAAGAAATGAAATACCTCCGGGATACCACAAGCGACCTCAAAAGGCATGCAGCTGAGTTGGAGGACCACAATAGAAGGGGCAACATACGTATTTTTGGGGTTCCGGAGGGCTTAGAGGACTCCCCTGAGTCCTGGGTGGCATTTCTGGAGTCCTGGATACCCATGATCACTGGTATAAAATTTCACCAAGCACTGGAAATTGACAGGGCACATAGGATCCCTACATTCAACTCCTCCAATAGGAAAATGTCTCGACCTATAATATGCAAACCACTGCGATACCAACATACGGAGGCCATCCTTAACTTCGCCAGGAAGAATCACCAGGTCTCCTGGGAAGGCCAACGGATAACTTTCACGCAGGACTATTCAAAAACGACAGTGGATACGAGAAAAGGGTTCCTTTTACTAAGAAACAAATTGAGAGAAAAGAACATCAAATTTTCCTTCGCAGGGCCAGCAAGGTTCAGGATCTTTGAGAATGGCAAGCCACACTTCTTTATAAACCCCAAAGACCTGGCAGAGCACCTGGAAGCATCCCCAGGACAAGAAATGGAACTCTCTACAGGGGCCTCGAATAAAAGGAAGTCATGATATCCTTTAGATATTGTTAATGCTTTACGTTGATCTCATATTTGTGAAATGCTCCACACGTGCCTCGATTCTGTTGTACCCAGGTGGGTTGCGGATCGACATATGGGCCTAACTTTCTGCTTGACACAAGTTATTGGGTGCGGATTGTGGGTCGTTATACACTCTCAGGTGTGTATTTGCTTCTTGATACGCTGGTTTTATAGGTAGTTGACGCAACAATCAGACATTAATGTTTATCTTCATTGTCCATGATCTTTAAGTAATCTTGATATTTTGTCTTACTTCGTTCCAGGTTGTTCTAATATAAGTTGTGGACCGGATCCTAGCTATGGTTGGTATGATAGTGTATTCAATTTCATACACCTCAATGGATCACTTGACAGGCCTGTACCCTGTTTCTAATGACTAAATAAGAATGCTGGCCTCAAGTGTCCCCAGTTGTACGTTAATATATAGGAGGATAGCTGTGGTTGATACCTACTGACTACAAGTCGCAATTGCTAATGCTATACAAGTTAAGAATTAGCGTTACTTTAGTTTGAGTTACTCCAGATTAGGTAAATCCTAGGTTAATAACCTCCCTGCTGCCAGATCGACGGACCTGTCATCGCAGCTCCTTCATTCGAATTTCTCAGGTTGGGGGAGGGAGGGAGGGGGTGGAGGGTGTGGGGGATACAATATACGTGGTTGTTTTCGTTTTTTCTGTATGTTTTTTTCATTTTTTTTCATGCTTTCTTTAGAATGACAGATAAGCTCTATATCATGTACGTTGCCAGGGACAGGGCCCTTTTAGCCGCAAAGTGAGACATTCTTACCAGTCGAACATTCTTACGTTACTAAATATATCATTGTGGGAGTCGGGAGTGGTGCTTTACACTGACTTTATAAGTGCAGGTGTTTCTATAACCATTACTAGTTCAATCGATGCCTCAAATTCAAAATATTGCTGAGGACCTCAATATTGTCTCGCTAAATGTGAAGGGACTCAACCATCCAGTTAAACGTAGGAAATCTTCGACTACTTGGCCAAAACTAAAGGTGATATAATACTCCGTCAGGAAACAAAACTCTCAGAGGAGGATGCTGGCTTTATCAAATACAACTGGATCTCACATACTTTATGTTCTCCAGCTGATCATAAGAAAAAAGGGGTTATTACCCTTATAGCCAGGAAATCCAATATTTCTACTGTCTCGCACACTCATGACGATGAGGGTAGAGTGTTAGTCACACACCTGAAGAAAGGGGATGATTCAATACATGTCCTCAATATATACGGCCCCAATTCCGATGAGCCCAACTTCTGGGAAAAGATCTCAGAGACTATAGGTAGCTTTCCACAAGATGATCTTATCATAGTAGGGGGTGACTTCAACTTGCCTCTAGACCCCTTAATTGACCGCCAATCCAAGTGTAGATATCAAATTGCCCGTTCCAATGAGGTTGTTCAAAAAATTTGCTCGAAGTTCAACCTTAAGGACTCATGGTGCCTTCAACATCCGGACGCTCGTGACTATAGATTTTATTCGGCCCCACACAACTCATACACTAGGATAGACTATATTTTAGTATCAGGCTCTTTTACACACCTTATTGATCAAACGGATATTACACCCAAACTGGTGTCAGATCAATCTTGCATCAATACCAAACTAGCAGGTACCCATTCTGCAGCTCCTCTTAAAAGGTGGCGCTTCAATGACGAGGTCCTCTCTGATCCGATAGACAAAGAGAAGATTGAGAGCGCTATCCGAGACTATATTGAGTATAATGATCTCCCAGACACAGACACTTTCACCCTGTGGGAAGCTCTGAAGGTGACCATTAGGGGGGTACTCATCGGGATTAAAGCAAAAATTAATAAAAAACTTAACTCAGAATTGAATGAGCTGGAGAAAGAAATTAAGCTTCTAGAAACCTCACATGCCATAGCGTTAGATAACAGTATTATCCTTAACCAACTGGTACAGAAAAATATTAATATAATAAGATTGTGAGTAAACGGGCGGGAGTGTGGATTAACAAATTTAAAGGCCTCAAACTCTGCGAAGGCAACAGAGCGGGTAAACTTTTAGCCTCTTACCTTAAACATAAGCAGAGACAGTACACTATCTCTTCGGTTAAAGACTCCAGTAATAATACCCAAACCAAACAAAGGGAGATCTTGAATGCCTTTAAGACCTTTTATGAGGACTTATATAAAAGTAAACAAACATTCCAATCAGAAGAATGTGCCAGTTATCTAGACGCACTAAACCTACCGAGACTGTCGGAGACAGAATGCGCAGAGCTAGGGAAGCCCATTTCGGAAACGGAGATTACCAACTCTATCAAATCTTTGAAAAGTAATAAAGCTCCGGGCCCGGACGGCTTCTCAGCTTCTTTTTATAAGGCATTTGGTGGGACACTACAACCAACCCTGCTAAAGGTTTTCAACGCTATAGCCAGAGAGGGACGCACTTCAGACTCAATGAAGGAAGCCAATATTATCGTTATACCCAAGGAGGGGAAAGATCCGTTATTACCTAAGAATTATAGGCCAATTTCACTAATCAATGTGGACTGTAAAGTTTACGCTAAAATCCTAGCCACAAGACTGAATGGGGTTCTCCCGAAGCTGATCAGTAACTCCCAAGTTGGCTTCCTCAAAAACAGAATGTCTAATGACAATACCCGTTTATTATGTCACATACTTGAGCAAGCAAAACTGAAGCCTGATCCATCAATAGCCATCACCCTAGACGCGGAAAAGGCGTTTGATAGAGTGTCGTGGTCTGTCTTGAAACACTGCATGCGGTCCTTCAATCTAGGTGGTCCATACATTAACATGGTTATGGCTATGTATTCGGCACCTACTGCCCGCATAGCGATCAATGGGACACTCTCGGAAGCCTTTACTCTTGAGCAAGGCACTAGACAGGGTTGCCCTCTTCCTTCTAGCCCTTGAACCTCTAATTCAGGACATTAAGCACAATAAAGATATAAAAGGAATACGTTTTCAAGACTCTCTTGTAAAACTGTCCACTTACGCGGATGATATTCTCATTGTTACAGGGGACTCGAGTTCTTCCATTAAGGCCCTGATGCAATCTATAGAAATATATTCATCTCACTCGGGATACAAGTTAAACAGGGATAAATCAGAGGTTAAGCCCCCTTAACATTCACTGCACCAGAGAGGTACTGGACGACTCGGACCTTGCTTGGCAACCGGGTTTTATCAAATACCTAGGGATAGAGTTTGGCGGAAATATACTTGAATCTCTTCAACAGAATGAATCCGCCACATTGGGGAAGATTAAAACTCTTCTAGACCCATGGTCCCCAAGATTCATCACGTGGTGGGGTAGAATTGAAACCATCAAGATGATGATTACGCCCTTAGTGAATTACCTAATCACCATGCTCCCTCTTCTATTGTCTGAAGATTTCCACCGCAAGCTAGATATCCTCATATCTAAATTTCTATGGCAGGGCAAGAAAGCAAGAATCGGACTGAAAAAACTCAGATTAGACAAATCTCTTGGTGGGGTCAACCTAGCAGACTTTAAACTTTACCAAACGGCATTCTTGGCTAAACAGGGCTCATATTGGATCATACCACCTGCGGAATATACCCCAGTTTGGCTGGAAATTGAAAAAGCTTTACTCAATAATCTTGCCCCAATAACTCTTCTCACATCCAACTTCACGAATGTCAGCTGTTCGAAATCCATATTTAAAAACACAAAAGCAGCCCTACTGAAATTAGATAAGAAATTAGATATCAGCATAAGAAGATCTAATTTTGAGTCAATATGGGACAACCACATTATTTTATATAGGGGGAAGACGCCACATAATGAGGCTTGGATTGATAAGGGTATCTTTTTTCCGCACCAACTGTTTGATTCAGCTTACCCCATCACCTTCAAAGATCTGCAGTCTAAATATAATCTGGACACTCTGGAGTTTTACAACTTTTTAAAGGTTAAGGCGGCACTAACGAAAGCCAAACTACTGCCCTCAACCCCCTCCTTACCCAACTACGTAGAGAAGATAAACAAGTTAGGCCACCAAGTATCTTGGATTTACAAACAACTCAGCCCAAAGCAATCCGCCCTCAAAAGAATCTTATCACCTTTTGGGATTCACACTCCTCTTCCCCGATTTCAGAGGCCGAATGGTCTAAAACTTGGAGCTCTGTCTCCAGGAATAAAATCTCACCAGCCCTTTCACAGACAAAATTCTGGCTCCTACATAAGGCTTGTTGGACACCAGCCCGCCTACACTCGCACAAGATCCGGGAGGATCCTACCTGCTGGAATTTGTAAAGAGGAAATAGGGGACCTGGCCCATCTGATACTATACTGCAAATGTGTTATGCCTTTCTGGGACAAGGTTTTTGACTTTATCTCTAAACTATTCTTATGCACCCTTAAAAGGGAACTTTCCACACTGATAGTCGGCTTCCTACGTGTGGATTCATTGAGCGATGGGGATAGTGCCCTTCTGGACCTCCTCCTAATGGCAGCAGTTAAGATTATCCTAAACAACTGGAAAGACACACAAAAAGCATCTTTTAAATGCTGGCTGAACTGGATCTCCCAACTTAGGGGCGCTGACACTATTGCTCTCCAAAACGCACCATGGAAGTCCCCCATTAGGCATATGTGGGATAGTCTTGATGTTTACTTCCAATCACATAAACTGCCATGATTTACAAAACTTATTGAGGAGGTAGGTCCTGCCTCTGGCCACACCTTGATGCTATCTGTCCGGCTTTATGTCCTCTTCTAAAGCGTTGTAAGATAATTGATAATATAACATGTTAGCAGCTGCATACTGTCAAGTTTTGATCTGTATTTTTATATTGTTTATATTCCTTTTGTATTTTGTAATTTTTTAGTATTCTTTGTAGTGTGATATTATATAAATGATGTGTCTCTTTAGATGACTCCTACTGCTCTTCAGCTATCTTCTTAATGGACGTTACTATAGATCTAGAGACACCTTTTTCTGGAATGTTTTGTTGCTATCTTAATATTCACCATTGTAATCTTTCCTTTTATTGTTTTCTATGTCGAGAATTTGTCTGAATCTGATTTCGATATTTGTATTTGTTTTTATGAAAACAACCAATAAAAACTTTTGAAATTAAAAAAAGCAACAAAAAAAAAGCATGGAACAATTTGTCAAAAAATAGCAGAAACCAGTGAATCACAACAGCAATCTGAGCCTTCTGAGAAAGTAATGACAACCAAACCCAATGCCCCTCCACCTAGAAGATCGATGGTTACCCCTTGTCCACCTCCAACAACTGATCAGAAAGCAAAGGATCTTCAATGTGTTATCTGTGGTTTAGCCAGAACAAGGGCCAAAAGGATTAACTAAAAAGTACAGAGTATGCGAGTCTCAAAGGGCAAACATGTGTTTATCTGCAGCTAGTTTCTTCCAAGATGACATTTTCAGCTGAGTAGCTGATCTAAACAGTGTGGTGAATGTATTTGCAGCAGATTTGTATGCCCACCCAAACTGCATGTGTGCATACATTCGAAAATATGAATGTATAATGTGCTCCCAGTAGCAACGTAACTGCCAGCCTTCAGTTAAGTTTGCACTCTTTGAAAAAGCAAATTAAGTTTTAAAGTCACTCTTGAGTGCTGGCTATGGGTTAATACTCAGTGAGATCAGAGAAATAATGGTCAACATTGATGAAACTGTATTGATCCATAACAATGAAATTCATATTTTTCTGGTGAAAATGTACAATGACAAAATTCATTTTTGTCAGTCTAACAAAAAAGATGAGACACTTATAGTGTTCTCAGCTGATTTGACTCCTGAAGTTCTTGCTGCTAAAATAAGATTACAGGATGCAGTAAATTCAGCAGGAACCATTTTAAGAAATGTCCTGAAAGATTTTGATTTTGTACTTAATGACAAATTTTGTGATGCCCCAGAGCTCAGCAAATCATGGTAGTCAATAAGAATGCCGGATGTTGTCTTAACATTTTTTATATCATTGTTAAATATCAGCAAAACAAAACTGTTACAAACTAAAGTCCTTGAGTTTGGAACAGAAGCCAACAACATTGATGATGGCTTTGAAGATATAAGCAAAGAAGGGAAAGACAATCTGTTATACCTGGCATCCTTGGTGTGGTTTCCCCTATCTTTTTACCTCTAACTCCTGTATTTTTGGCTGTGAGCTGGATTTTGTTTTTGCTGATTTAGGTACTCTGGGCACTTTGCCACTGCTAATCATTGCCAAAGTTCAAGTGCTCCCTGTGTAAATTGCAATTCTGATTGGTTCTACATGATGGGCATGTTTGATTTACTCGTAAGTCCCAAGTAAAGTGCACTGTGTGTGCCCAAGCCTGTAAATCAAATGCTACTAGTGGGCCTGCAGCACTGATTCTGCCACCCACACCAGTAGCCTTTCAAATCTGTCTTATACCTGCCACTGCAGTGTCTACGCATGCAGTTTTTAACTACCATGTCAACCTGGCAAGTGCGCCTACTTGCCAGGCCCTAACCTTCCCTCTTCTTACATGCAAGTCACGCCTAAGGTAGGCCCAAGGCACCCCCATGTGCGGGGTACAGGGTGCAGTGTATGTGAAAGGTAGGACATGTACTGGTGTGTTTTACATGTCCTAATAGTGAAATACTATGTATTTCATTTTTCACTTTTGCAACAACTAGCTCTCCCATAGGCTATCATTGGAGCTGCCCTGTAACATTTTACAAGTGTAAATTTCAGTTGGGAACAGCTAGAGAGTTGGAGTTTGGGATCTCTGAACTCAGAATTTATTAACACACCTTTTAGCACAGTTAGTTTCTAAATTGTGTGTTTGAAAATGCCACTTCTAGAAAGTGGGCATTTTCTTGTTTAAGCTTCCTGTGTGCCTCTGCCTGCTTGTGGATTCACCATCTGGTTTTAGACTGACAGGGGCTGTTTGTGTATTCACTCCAGACGCTCACACAACGGTAGCTGAGGTGTGTTCTGCATATGCTGATGAGCCATCCTGGGCTAGAGTGATGGGAGGAGTTGTCATTAGCACCTGAATATGCTGTGGCTGCCCTGCACAATGCTGTCTCCACTCCATGCAGTTTGGCTGGACCAGGGAGGACTGAACTGGTTGTACTGAGCAAGAGAGATTTTCTGAACAAAGACTTCAAAGGGAAAAAGGGGAATAAGTATTAGACCTAAGACCCTAGAATTCTACATTACTTCTGGACTAAGAGGACCCTGCCAAGAAGAAGAGCTGAAGAGCTGCTAGGAGGGGTGCTGCCACTTTGCTGTGTGTTGCGTTGCTGGGTTGGTCAGCAGTTGCTGCTTCTATCTGTGGTCAGTGGAAAGGACTGGACTTTTGCCTTGCTGTGGTATCCTGCTTAAGAAGATTCTGCAAGGGCTTGAAGTAGAGCTTGCCCCCTGTTGAGAACTCTCAGGGACACAAAGACTTCACCTGCAGCATCGTTGAACTCCACTGCTGGGAGTTCTGACCTGCCTTATGGTGCCAAATCCGGTTCTGGGCCCTTAGCGGTTGTTCCTGCTGCAAAGATCTACAAAGAAGTGAAGAAAACTGCAAAATCGACGCTTCGCCCTTCCTGCAGCTGTATTTTCTGTCACAGCACCGCCGTGTGGGAGAAAATCCTGACGCACAGCCCCATGTGGCTGAAGAAACCGATGCAGCGCCTGTCAGTGGCCCAAAGAAACCGCCACACAATGAGTACGATGCACCGGTCTCTGAAGTCCGAGACCAGCGCACCAACTCCGACGCAGGCCCTGCCGTGCAGCTAAAAGAAGCAATGCATCTTGGGACTTCGGCAGAACGCGATGCAGTGCCTGTTTGCCGACGCTGTATCGACCTCCAGTGCATTCCAGATTTCCATGCATTGGACCTGTGTGCCAAGTCTTTCCAACGCAGCACCTGCAGACCAGAACTGTCTTGGAATCGTCGCATCAGTTCCCCCTACAGTTCAGATTCGACGCATCACTGTCGCATCGCCTACCCAGGGACTCAGAAAATTATGCATCACTGTGTTTTCTCCCACACTTGCTCCTCTGCAGCTGTTTTGCCTTGTGGATTTTGACGCATTTGAGGTACTTTGTGTACAAATCACGCATCCATAGATTTCTATGGACAGAATTGCTTGAAACCTTTTAAAAATCACATTTTGAGTTGCATATCTTGGAGTTTTTCATTTTGGTCTTGTTTGGTTTAGATAAAGATAGTTTTTAATAAACTGGTGCAGTGTCAATATTTAGTGTCTTTATTGTTACTGGTGTGTGTTATTTACAAATACTTTACACATTGCCTCTGAGATAAGCCTGTCTGCTCGTGCCAAACTAACAAGGGGGTGAGCAGGGGTTTTCTAGGTGTGTAACTTGCTTATCCTGACTAGAAGGAAGGGTCCCTACATGGACAGGGTGCATATCACTGCCAACTAGAGACCCCATTAACCGGCAGGCTTATGCTGTGCAAAAGTACTGTCTTTTCCAAATCATGTTTTATGAATTACATCACGGCAAAAAGAAAACTCCACTACACATGATGACTGCCTACGCAATCTATGACAAGTGCAAAAGTAGAAAGATATTCACTCCAATGAATAAGATTGGTGTATCAACAAGTTTTAATGACATAGTACAGAGCAGGAACTCATTAGCAGCTCATGCAGTAAATTCTTCTGAATCCGACAGCACACCACTTCCAAGTCACTTTGCCAGGAAAGGATTTACAATGGCTGCTCTTGATAATTTTGATCTTGAAGACAGCTCTTCTTTGTCTGGAACATCCAGATCACATGATACTGCCATGGTGCTTTTTCAAGACTGTACCAATGGAGTAGTGCTGAAAAACAAGTTGTGTCAGCTGTAGGCATAAACTAACGAAGCTGCAAACTTATAACCCAACTGCCTTGCAAACGTGTGCAAAATCACTACAGACCATCAACACGTCCCAGTCTACCAGAAAGTTTCAAAGTGGCTGAGGATATGGATCTTCTTCTACCTGATGCTGCGGTCTTCAAAGCTGATTTAAATGAATTTATCATATCGCTTATTCAGTGCGCACTGAAGAGCCAGTTCCTCTGTGGGTTGGAATTCATGCTCTGATCTCCCAAAATACCGTCCCACTGAAGAAGGTTGGGTTTTTACCAGTAATTCTATCTCAGGTCACAATCTATGCAGCAGTATACACAGCTCTAAAATATCTCCAAAATGTGCATGCTCAGCTTGAAGACCAGCCTATCCTGCCAATTGTCTGCGATGAAGATGTTTTCTGTACTGTAGATGACATTTCTATGAGCAATCCAGTATAAAATGATGATCTTTATCCAATGATGCAAAAACAACAATTGATGGACAGAATGCAGAACAATGTCATACATTCACCCCAGTACAAAGATCTGGGCCTAAATCCATCGTTTTTTTGCTCACCATGCCATTCCAGTTTGGACCCAGCCACATGCAAATCAGTCTTGACCCTGCGCCCAATGGGAACAGTGCAGCCCGAACTGCCAGGCCAGGTCCTCCCTGGACTGGAAACAAGCATCCTAGGACCAGTTTCGGGCTTTCAGCCCTCATCAGCCAGGATAGCTTGACTCCAGTGGCATGGAGAGCACGGGACCCACGTCTGGGCATACCCGTCCCACTCGGGGTGACAAATGCAAAAACAACAATTGATGGACAGAATGCAGAACAATGTCATACAATGAT
Source organism: Calotriton arnoldi (assembly GCA_963921515.1). Taxonomy (NCBI): domain Eukaryota; kingdom Metazoa; phylum Chordata; class Amphibia; order Caudata; family Salamandridae; genus Calotriton; species Calotriton arnoldi. The sequence continues at coordinate 235,416 of CAWUFW010005893.1, forward strand.
GGGCATTTTCCACATGATAAAAGTTGCATTGTGTTGTGCAGGAAGGTATCTCAGTGGATGTGGCATAGATGAGGCACGTATTGAGGCTGAAATCTTTGGAAGCAAAACTGTCCAGTCAGTATTGCGTGGAAATCATTATATTCATTTGTTACAAGGTATGCTCAGCATATCTGAGGCTATAGAAACATTGCTTTGGAATGCTTTCTGGAACAAGAATGACAAATTAGGCTTTGCATATCTTATCTCTGAAGTGAACAAAGCAAAGGGTGCACTTCATTCAAAAGACATACTGCAAAGCCAGGCAATGCTCAATACACTCAGTTCAAAACCAGAAAACCTGAAAACCAAGTTCGTAGAGTTTGTCAAAGAATGTGAAGAAAAGTTAGAACTTTGTAAGTACTGGGGAAATGTTTTACACATGATAGCTCTAGTGAACAACTTGGTACATGCTGATCGGGAAGGTGGATGAGAGCTGCACGTGTAGACCTAGAAGTCACTGATTACTGTGTTTCATGAATTCAATTGCATAAACTACCGGAGATATGGGTCCTGGTATTTGAAAAGAGTGAAGAAGATAGAGGTGGAAAAACCATACCTCTACAGAAAATTCATCCAAAGACATTTTGTGGTGAAAGACAGAGAGGAAAGGTTCAATGCTGTGGCTCCAGATATGAAACTGGAACAGACTATCCAGAGATCACAGAAAAGCTCCAAGGGAATTGTCGGTCAGGCACATAAAAGAATATATGTTGCTCATTGGCAGCTAGTTTACCATGAAGTCCTTCCTATTTGCAATGTTTTAAGAGAGATGACAAATTCAAAATTAATAGACCATCGTGAAACTGTTCCTCACCACGAACATGTAGGAAAGAGAGGGGAACGCTTTAATAAAAATGTTGGCAACCTTCTTCATTTTATGCAGCAGCAAGGAAACCCCTTTGAAATGACTGAACCTGTGCAACTACACAACTTAGTGACTAAACGATATGTGGATAACGATATAAAGACACGTCAAGTAGATGTCCTGGAACATGGATCAAAACTACACTCAGAACTGAAGCAGGAGTGATCTGTATTGAAAGAGAAAAAGCTGTTTCACACTATTACTAAATCTAAACTTCCATGCTTTGATTGCCTTAGTAGGAGTTTCATCCAACCAGCCACTACAACCCAGGTTACAAAAAAACTACATTCACAAGCACATAGAGAGATAGATGAAGGAAAAGAAGGGGGTGAATTTATCAAGGACATTCTGCCGTATGATCTTCTTCCAACAAACACATTATTTGATGAAATGCTACAACCAAATCGGTGAAGCACAAACTCATTCAAGAGCTTGATAAAAACTTTCACCTGAAGAATTCCAATTCGAAAAGGTGACCTCATTGAAAACTGCTGTTGTTGTGGACTATTTGTCACAATTGCGAATGATCAAGATTTCATCCATGCAAAACTTCTGAGAGGTCATTCAGACTGTTCTACAAATATCAAAGTCAGTTTGCACCTTGCAAGAACTGCACATTGTCTTTGACAGTTATCTTGAACTATCTATCAAAGAATGTGAGAGAATCAGACAAATGTCTATAAGTGGAAAATTGACCTTGCCTGCATACAAAATTTGACACCTATACCTGTACAACTTGATCAATTCTGGTCATCAACATCGAACCAGATGAACTTCGGGATGTTAACTTGCCAAAATATTGCTAATGCTTTAGTGAACACTGAATTCCAATTATTGCAAGTGGAATGATTGTTAATGAGGAGTTGGTGCCTGCAGAGATATATTCAAAAGGTACAGGCCATATTGTTCAAGAACTTAACAGCAAATTGGAAGAAGCTGACCTTTGTATTGTGCCACATGTTGAGTGGGCAGTTTAACATGATTCCATCGAGTCATTGTACAGTCAAATGACACAGATGTTAATATTGTGCTACTTAGATTTGTTGCAATGCTCATAAGTCAAGGACTGTCAGAGTTATGGATACGTTATGAAACAGGCAAGAAGCGGCACTTAATCCTACTTCATATTCTGTACAAGAATCGTGACCCAGAGATGCCCAGTGTTCTTATCAAGGCACATATTCTTAAGGGTGATGACACTATGAGCAAAATTGGAACAAAGCTTGGAGCTTTAACTGCTGTACCTGTGAAGTTTCCAAAAGGATTTGCTGAAACAGAAGAAGAATGTGACTTTAAAGACATAGAAAAATACCTTGTGCATGTGTGGAAAACTAGTTCAGACTGTCACAGATCTGACGATCTTCGGTACAGTGAGTTCAAGAAATCAGTCCTGCTAAGTGACCTTCCACCGACGTCATATTCTGTGCGTGGACACATTAAAAGTGTGTTTTACTTAATCCGGAGATGTGTAAATGTTTTGGATCATGCATATGTAGAGAAAGATCAGTGCGAATTTGGTTGGGAAGATATGGGGGATAACTTACATGTACATGTGCTTGCAAAACCTGTGATACAAAAAGATGTTCCTGTCGATATGCTCTTCTCAAATGTTCAACATTCTGCAAATATACCACAAGTGATTGCCGAAACAAATAAATACAGTGAACTTTGAAAATGTGTATAAAACAGGCGTGGTAAACATATTTTTTTTTCATATTCAGATCATAAACATTGTTTGGTGTGTATATATAAAAGGATTAAAAACCATTATTGTTTGTTTCATTTCTATATATGTCGCTTCTTCCTCTATTATAGCCGCCATTTTGGAAAATGGAGAAAGGGTTGCTCTGAGGAGTTATTTTCTGTCTCTGTAAGACTACTTGACCCCCAAAACCTATGTTTTGACACCAAAATGAAGTATTACATCATCACTGCAACACATCCACTATTTTTAAAAATGTTGTACAGAAAAATTCAGCCTGGATCAGCAATGTCTACCCAAGCTAAATTACTTCTCTAATGATCCAAAAACACAAATCAAAAATGAAAATCTCTGGACAACAATTTTTTTACGGAGGTATATCAGGGGGCTGAGATTATTACAAAAGAAGTAAATATATGCAGAGGAGGAAAACTGTTGAATGAGAATGCAGGGTACACCCACAGTAATAGGGAAACCAAAAGGAGAAGAAGAAGAGGTTTACATGGAAACAGAGTGTTAGTTAGGGAACAAATATCATAAATGTAGAGTGAAGCCTACCTGTGCACTTATCTTCCAAAGGTATGAGTTGATTCAAGCAGCAGAGCTCTGAGAACTTTCATGCAAATCCACAGTGCTCTGCTATGTATTTAAAAATTGCATATGAAATATAGTTATGCTTTGCAGTGCAGTACCCCATGACGAGTGTCACAAGGGAAGCTGCCCTGCAATTTATGTCTTTAATATAAGGAACACCATTTATTTGCATTTCTGCTAAATTGGCAGTACTGGCACTCTCACATGGCCACATTCCTACAATCTTAAAAGCAGGGTTTCCTCGACCCAAGAACTAAGGAAACACATGTGTCCACAAAAGCAGAGAAAGTGAAACTTTTGGATCGCACCAACACTTAGCTTGCATGCTGGCTGGAACTGCTCTCTGCAGGTGAATTACTATGTCACACTCTGACCAATATCAAAGGGGCCCAACGCCTACCCTGCAAAACCTGATCCAGTGCTGTGGGGCCCATTCAGACCTGTTTTCCCACATCAGAATTATCTGCATGGCTGCTGCTCCTGTTCTTGTTTCTTGATACTGCTGTGAATCCTGGGACATGAAAGAGTGTTACAATGCCTTCCCCTATCCCGCCCTTTTCTGCCGGGGATGGATATACTGTTATTTCTCCATTCTAGGCAGGCCCCTCTACATGAAAAAAAACATGTTGAGAGAGACCTGTCCTCTGAAAGGAGCACAAACTGTGGAAAAAGAATGGCTCTTAATGCACTGGGCTTGCTCTCTCATCCTGTTTTTACCCAGTTGAGCTCTAACACAGGGGTCACAAGGGCAGTGCCAGGGGTACCAAAGGGAAAGTCAGGAGGTCACAGTTGTGACCCCTGGTGGACCCTAAATGACATCCATGATCAGTACTTCTTTTATACATTTGAGATGGAAATTACAATTTTGGTGAAATCTGCAAATTATGTGTCAAATCTTAAACATTCACAATAATGCCTCAACTACTGCAGCCATAGAATCACCTACATCCACTAAGCCTCACCACTGAACATTGTTTTATTAACCAGTTATTCAAGAAATTCAAACAAACCTTAAACATTCTGATTCCAATCATTAGGCATTGTTAGTAGCTTTGTCAAGCTAACTGCCTTAAAATAGACACATGATGTTAGAAATGGGGGTCTCTAGTTGGCAATGGTTTGCACCTTTGTCCAAGTAGGGACCCTTCTTCCTATTCAGGGCAAGGGGAATACACTTCTATAATAACCCCTGCTCACCCCCTTGGTAGCGTGGCACGAGTAGACAGGCTTATTTCGGAGGCAGTGTGTAAAGCATTTGTGCACACACACAGTAATACAGTGAAAACACTAAGAATGGCCACCACACCAGTTTAGAAAAAATAAGTAATCTTTATCTAAACCAAAGAAGACCGAAAAGACAAAAAACCAACATACAATAATCAAAATATGACTTTTAGAAGGTAAAAACAGTTCTGTCCAGAGCGAACTATAGATGCGACACTTTCAACACAAAGTACCTTGGATGCTTAAAAATCATAAACAAAAACTGCCACAGGGAAGGTGATGTGTTGGTTCCTTATGCCCAGGGAAGGTGATCCATTGATTCCTTACTCCAGGGGAGGTGATGCGTTTGTTCCTTACTGCCGCGCAGGGGAGGTGATGCCTCAGTTCCATACTGAAGAGGAGGGGATGCATTGGTTTCTTACTGTGCGGGGAGGTGATGCATCAGTTTCTTACTGCGGCCCCAGCGTTGTTGTAGACTTGGCGCCCCGGTACGATGCGTGGGGATTTGGGGATGCATCGGTTCTCGAGGCGGCGGCGGCAGCAACGTCGCTGCATCGATCCCTCCAGCCGCAGTCCCACGATGCGTCAGTTCTTGAGGTCGCACAGCAGGGCCTGCGTCGGAATCGGTGCGGTGGTCTCAGACTTCAGAGATCAGTGCACGGCATTCGGCATGTGGCAATTTCTCCAGCCGCGGACAGGCGCTGCATCTGTTTCTTCAGCGGCACAGCGGCGATGAGTCAGAAACGGGTGTGGATACGTTACGCTTCTTTAGTTGCATCTCTTTTCCAGCTCCCAGCAGCAGAAACAACCTCCAGAGGCCCAACACAGGAACAGGCACCTCTTGACAGGTCAGAACTCCCAGCAAGGAAGTTCAGGGGAGAGGGTGGTGAAGTCTCTGTATCCCTGAGACTTCAGAACAGGAGGCAAGCTCTACTTTAAGCCCTTGGAGATCTTCTTCAAGCAGGAGACACAGCACACAGAAAAGTCTTTGTCCTCTCCTTGGCAGAAACAGCCACTGCAGGCCAACGCCAAACAGCACACAGCATAGGGACAATACTTCTCCTTCAGTTTTCCCAGCTCTTCTCCTTGACAGAGGTTCCTCTTGAGTCCAAAAGTATTCTAAAGTTCTGGGGTCTGGGCCCCAATTTTATACAGCATTTCTCTTTGTTCTCTTGTGACAGAGAGGCTCTGTGCTCAGTCAAAACCAGTTCTGTCCTCTTTGGCCCAGCTTCCCAGCAGGAGGTGGAGACAGCTTTGTGTAAGGTAGACCAGGCCTATTCAGGTGCAAGGAAATCTCCTCCCCCTACTCTAAAGGCAGCCCAGGTATATTCAGCCCAGCCCTGACTCATCCAGGGGAGGCAGGACACCACTCAACCCCCCAGTGGCTGTCTACAGTGAATGCACATGCCCCTGTCACTCCAAAACAAGACAGTCAATCCACAAACCAGCAGAGGCACACAGGATGTCTAAGCAAGTGGCAGGTCTGAGAACCTTTTGAAAGGCTACTTGTGTGGGTGGCATAATCAGTGCTGCAGGCCCACTAGCAGCATTTGATTTACAGGCCCTGGGCACACACTGTACTAGGGACTTAGTAGTAAATCAAATAAGCCAATCATGGAAACACCAATCCATAATAATAATTTACACGAAGAGCATATGCACTTTAGCACTGATCAGCAGTGGTAAAGTGCCCAGAGTTATAAAACCAACAAAAACAGGGTCAAAAACAGGAGGTCAAAAAGCAAAAATTCTGGGGATAAACTTACTGGAAAAGCCAGGTCTAACAATTGATATAAAAAATACATAATGGGTACAATGTATAATATAGTCCTACATTTTCATCTTGGGGTTCTGGTGACATTTATGATTTAATTTAATTTAAGTATCATCATTTTGATGCAGTCTGTGATGGAAAAAAGTCTAAGCTTTTTCAATCTCTTCCTGCACCCTTAGCCACATTTTCCATGCATAATAACTTGTGTTTTATATGCCTGAGCTAGAGTCAGCTATAGCTTTTTCACGAGCTTCTTGTTTTCCAAAACAATCTGAATAAAAATACATTCTTACATACATGCATGCATACATACATACTTACATATATATATAATACATACTTCAATCAGAAGTCTATTCAAATGTCATTCACATTTTGTTTCAGCCTGCCCGAACATATAGCCTGGGCCAATGTGTCAGCTCACTTCAGAGATATCCTTCTTGCACTGTGAGTCATTGCATTTTGCTTGATCCTATGTCAGCAGCCACCTGAAAAGGAGTGAGCTTCAGTGCCAGGGCTGGTGTGCCTGAGCTGCTGATATCCTCCTTTATTTTTATATATTTTAACATTTTTGTTATGTTTGTCCATGTTGTATATGTTTGTGAACAAAATGAATAAAAAGTGCAGTCTTGCCAAATCCAGACCTATAGGCTTTGCCAATGCTTGTTATGTTTTCTGTTCAAAACCACCATGTTTTCCTGGCGAAACCAAACAGGAAAGTAAGTATGCCTGAATGTCTACCCAAAATGGGTGGACAGTTTGAGGTGCTTAAACCGACAGCTTGATGTCCGTGGGACCGTTGGTCTAAGGTTTCTGCCAGTGGAGCCAGCAGTGGCTCCATTATCTGAAACATGACAGTTTGCCCAGCTCCAAATAAAATGGGCGGACCGACAGTTTAGCATAGAGTTTACTCTGGCACATTTGTGGTGGATTACCCTGCTCACCAAACACTAAATAACCCTCAAAGATAGTAATAAGGTAAAAACATACAATCAAAGTCAGAATCACTGGTTTATAATAAGGACATAATAAGAAAGTTGTTCATTTCCACAAAAAAAACAACTTTATGCTTAACAGCAGGCATGAAAAGAAAGACATGACTAGTATTGCAGGATACCACTGGGCATGAGCGTACATTGCCTTTAAATTTCATTCATTACTGAAAGTCACTCAGAGCTGGGGTGATGTTTTACAATCGACAAGATTGCTTGGATCGTTCTTCCCTCACTAGTTGAAATAAGATAACTGTAACTTCTGTGCCCAGCCTACAGGACTGGTGAGAACCAGCATGAGTCGCCATTACTACCTTAGGGTGTTATACAGATTTTACAAATAATGGTGATAGAAAGAAGAACAATGGACTGTTTGCAGAATTTGGAGATAAACTGTGACCACTGATTGGAGATGATCAAATCATGTAGACCATGAAGACGCATAAAATGTTGGTCATAAGGAAGCTCTGAAAGAGACCCAGGGAGGAGGTCTCTGTCCCGCATAATAAATCAGTGAAAGAAAGCAGTTATGAGACATTGATCAACCAACCGTGGTAGCTTTCTACAGTGAAAAGTAGTCATAGTAATAGAAGAATCACATATATACACACAGGAAAAAAAATTAAATGCTGTGCCCATGCAAAACTACTGTACTGTTGGGGCTTTCTTCTTCGACAGTCGTTCGGACAGGCCATACTTATTGTTTGTGATTGGCATTGGGGTACCTTGGTGCCTGGTAGGTCTAAAGGGGTTTGTTTCTCCCCCTTTTTGTTTCTTTCTAAATTCATGTTTCTTCAGGAGGGTTCCTTTGGTGTCTGGTTTCAGGGATATCTATGTCTTCTGGTGACCTGTCCAGTTTTCCTGTTTTTGCTGAAAACCGGCGTGCTTCCTTACCCTGTTTGTTTTTGGTTGGTCAGGTACAGGGGCCGGTAGAAGCACAAACTTCAAGGTCACTGGCTCCAATCCCGGAAGTTTAAATGAGTCTTTTTTTCATTTTTTGGTCAACAGCATGGATCCGGATGAGTTAAATAACAGTTGTTGTCATCAGTGTGGTGTCCTAATGCCCTGGCTGCTCCATTGTTTACTAATGCATACTATGTTCCATATAATAAAGTCTTTCTATTACCTGGTTTTCAGATACTCCCTTCAATCCTTTGGTCTCTACCTTCGGGTTCCTGGCAGATGAAGTGGGTGTTTGTCTTGGCGTTTTTTTCCTGGGGATCCTGCTTGCGGGCATTGTATTTTTTTCTCGTTTGCTGTGCTGTGTGGTTTGCACCATTCTTTTTCTGGGAGCCACAGTGATCTGATCCAGTGCAACCCCTAATTCATGAACCAGGGACCAAGGGAAATCTCATCACACATAAATTGCTTTACCAAACAACGGGGCCCGTCACACATTACCCATAAATGATCCCTGAGGACAGGCGCTGGATTTGGGGGGTTTAATTTGTCAGTTTTATTAAGTACAATACTACACTTCACATTAATAACATTTGTATATAATTCTAACTTTTCGTAATCTCAACTGTCTTCTTTCTTTGGTCGATGGACCATTAGTTGAAGAGTTGATGTTGACTATGATTAACTAAACAGTTTAATATTTAACTAAATAACCACAGAGTCATTTCTTCAGTTAATGATTTTATCTTATTAAATGCTCATAATTCAGATTGTCAGTGCACACACAAGATTACATATAAGAGAACAAATTATCAAGCAATGTAATCAAAATGAATCATTTGCATCGACATCAAAGCGTGCTTAGGAATGGGGAAGAGAAGGTACAGCATAAATACTTGCAGAAATATATTGCAAAATTAAAGCAATCAAGGAGGGTGATACCCACCAAAGAATCAGGAAAACCACTTCCTTGGCCGAGGTTGTGGCATGAGGTCCCCAGAGATAGGCTCAGAGGACAAAGTTAACAGGATAGGTATAGCCAAGTTTGCCATAGACTAACAACTAAAATTAATCTCCCAATCAATCTACCTTGATCTAGTTCTCCTCGGACGCAGTCTCCTCCCAAGCACTCCCGCAATGTTCTCGTACCTAAAGCGTTCTCTGGCTTAGTGCTGGTCTGCTCTCTCTGTCTTGGTGCGCTTCTCTGTGCGTTCTGATCGTCTCTTCTCTCTGATCTGCCACACCGGACTGCACTGCTATACCGGACAGCACTGCCTTGCCACACCCCAATTGAGATATCAATTATACCCTCATGACTAACTTACTATCTTACAATGTTGCAGTATCAGTAGAAACTCGGTCTGTGATTGGTTGTCATAAATCATACTAGGGTGGCCTCATCCAGTTCTCCTCACAAATCCATCCTATACCGGTTTTAACAAAGGAAGGATTTAAGACCAATACATTCGTATACCACTAACATTCATAGTATACATTTTGCAACAGTTGTACATTATGATATCCGCTTCACATTCAAATTGCACGTAGTGATGGCTGTTCCCACAGTCGCTGTCGTGTCTTGGCACATAAACAATAGGACACGGGTCAACATGGCCTTCACATGGATTACATCAGCTGGTACACTCTGCAGTCTGCAAGCAGGCAACCCATCTTGGCGCATGCGCTCTCTATACCGACCAAGACAACCACATGCTGGTTCAAACAAGAGGCCATTTTCATGCAGGCCCAATCTCGTACTAAAGTAAATAAACACAAAAGAATATTAATTCATGAAATAAAACCCATTATAGTTACCTCCCACCATACTAATACCCTGTGTTAATTAAATCCTAGCGAAAGCTATTAATTTAAAGCAACCTTTTCGTTATTTGTGCACAACATGCAAAATGTGCAATGTACAACATAGCATAAACATGCATTAGTACGGTTTTTCAAAGCGCAAACGGTTATTACGTACTCATGCCAACATGGTTTAGTATATTATGTAAAATGCGTTTGCCCCTCGTGTAAATGTGTGCATTCAGAGTTGGTTAGTCCATGCAGTCAATACATTATTATGGGGTTACTTAATTTTATGAGGATGTATTTTACAAACCTCACTCCATTAATCCCCCCTTTGATGGTTTACCATCATAAAATCCCTAAACATACGGTTTACCAAGTTATATAGCTGTTATTTTGTCTTTTGGCCCTTGCTCCTTACATTTTTTGTACAATTTTTCTTTAAAACCTTCCAATTCTATCTCATCTATCTCTCTTTACGTTCCTTACTTAATTTCCTTTCTTTCTTTTCTTTGCGACTTTTCTTCACACAAACATAGGTCATTCGTATCATGAGTATCATAACAGCTACAGAAACTATTGGTACTATTATTTTTCCTACTAAGGAACTACCTATAGAAGAAAACCAATTGCTTATAGTAGAGGAACTCTTACTTAGTCTCTCCCAGACACCGTCAACCTCTAGTTGGGTTACTTTTTATGCAAATCAGTGATATTCTGAATGTATCATTCCAGATTCTTACTTTTATCTGGAATGTAAGTGCAACAATGTTGAACTTTCAGCATTCCACAGACTCCACCCTCTTTTGCCAACAATATATCAAGGGCAAGTCGATTTTGCATAACCATAGATCTCATGGCAATCATTTCAGTGTCAATCATCAAGAATCCTCCAGCAGTATCCGTTGATAAACGATCAACCACTGTGGACAATTGTCGATTTTTGTATGCATTCAGTGTAACCCCAACTCCAGGTATCAATGCTCCAAATATATCGCCTACATTTTCTGAAAAACTTTCTCTTTTTACACGTTTTATTCCTTGCTTTACTTCATCGATCCCATTTGTACTTTTGTCTACATGGTAGACTTTTGGAAAGACAATCCCAAGATAACAAGTTCCATACCAGTGATCTGGCAGCCGATAATAGGCTTTCCTCCGACAGACAAAATATATGCCTGGCAAGACGGGGTCAGTTCCTCCCTTTAATCCCCAACCCCCAATAATTTTATAGGTATCTTCACATTCACTGGAACCGATGAAATAATTGTTGTAGTTCGTCTTTTCCCTACGTAAGCATAATTTTCCCTTCTGCGACCAATCCAGAGCCATTGCAGCATAAGTCTCGCCTTTGTCATAGTTGCCTTCTCTGAAAACCCAAGGTGGTGTTTTCAGTTTCTCTTCAACAGCTTTTCTCTGAAACTTATCCCTTCTCTCTTCTACCATCTCCAAAAAGATTTTCTCTTCCTTTTTCAATTTACATGTTAGATTATTTTTATTAGCGTATTCTATATCTAAAGGCTTTGTTGTCAGGAAAAAATCTCCCATGACATTTGCATGTGCTATCTTATTCAACTCAGGTATTACAGGGACTTCAGAAAAGATTGTATCTACATTGGAATAATAATAATCTAGTTTACCTGTTCTATACAACAAACTTGATAAGACACTACAGGTCACACCATAAGTCAAAGGAAGGTGATGATAGGTCACACCTTCTGAAACAGACAATGGTAACTGTATACACACATAACAGTCACTCACATCCATTGTTTCCACATATTCGTAAAGTAATTTAGTGAAAACATTCAAGGAAAAATTAGTAACTAATCTATCATGATGCAAACTACTAGCATCTATCTGTTTCAAGTCAGTAATAGGAATTTGCTTAATGTCAGTGTCTACCCTTGGACCTGTCAAATTCTTAGGACGAGGTGTATCTTCTTTAATCAAATGTAAAGGTATTATAATTGTTAATATTATCCAGAATACTATCAGTATACAAAATAAACATAAACAAGCTTTATAACACCTACGCATAAAACTACATCTAGGTCTTGTTACTTGTGTATCTGCCATAGTAATATTAATCCTTATAAAATTCTAAATGGATTTTCTAAATCTATCTCAAATATATTCTACGGAAAAATTTAAAAAATAAAAGAATGTAGTGTGATCCCACACTTCAAAAGCTTTCTTCTTTACCCCTTCTTTTATTTCAACTAATCCAAATTTCCAGGACGTCTTCAGAAAATTTTTCTTCAGTTGTTAACGTGACACCTTAATTTGTTTACAGTCTCTTAAGGTGGATTTAAATCACTCTTTTCTTCTTGCTCATTGTCAGTGCTGTTTCTTTCTTTGTTTAAATCTTCTTCTTCAATCTTTTCCAACACTATGAAAATCCAGTCAGGTGACTTGAACTTTTTGTTTGGTTTTCTCACTCTCTTTGGTCGCAGCACTGATTCATCATCCGACTCTCCTTGTTCTATTTCACCTGAAACTTCCTTTATCTGTTCTGGCCTGCTCTCGGGTCTTCCTTTCACCACCCTGTATTTCAGTCTTTTAACTCCACTTGGCCAATGGTCATCTGTCTTTGCCCTTTTTGGTTGTACTTCTTCTTCTTCCTTGTTCAATTCGTACCTTCGTTTCTTTGCACCTACTTTGAGTTTGCTTTCTTCTTCCTCTTCTTTTTCTTCTTCTGTATTTCTTTCACCTATTTCTTTTCTATTCTTTCCCTCTCTATCGAGGAGTTGTCGTTCTTCTTGTTCAACAGCAGTTTCTTCAGTCCCAGTAGCTGGTACCCACTTTACTTGACTTGTGCTAAGCAATTCCTCATCAAGCCGCTCTTCAGAGTCCTCTGGTTTATGTTCACCAGTTTCAGAGTCTATTGCTCTAGCCTCACCAATTTCTTGTACTTCAGCCTCTGATTCAGAGCTCGGACTTGAGATCTCCAGATGCCGCTCTACTCGTGGTTCAAGTGGATTTGGGACTCGCTGAGTGTGGCTGGCATGGATCCAATTTGGTAAGCCAGCACACTTTACTGCTGTAGTCGTCACCAATATGACCTGATAGGGTCCTTCCCAGCGGGGCTCTAGGTAAGTTTTTCTTCTATGCCTTTTCACGTGAACCCACTCACCGGGGCTCAGATCATGCGCTTGAGTCTGCTGTGTTGTGGTCGCGTCTGCTCCAACCTGATGAAACACAGAACGTACTATATCAGCCAATCCTTTGCAATAGTCAAGGATGAGATCATCAGATATATTTATCAATTTGTTGGCAGGTACAAATGCTTGGCTCATTGCTCTTCCCATCAAGATCTCATGTGGACTCAATCCTGTCTTTTTGTCAGGAATGCTTCTGAGACTCATCAAAACTAGGGGTAAAGCGTCAGGCCAATTCAGTGCTGTGGATTTACACACTTTCCCTAACCTGTTCTTGATTGTGCCATTTATCTGCTCTACTATTCCAGAAGCCTCTGGACGATAAGCACAATGAAGTTTTGGTTGAATGCTCAATGCCTCACAAATCAATTTGATTGTTTCACTAGTAAAGTGTGTTCCTCTATCTGTTTCCATAGTGACTGGAAAACCATATCTAGGAATGTATTCCCTCAGCAAAAGTTTTGCCACCGTCAAGCTATCATTCCTCCTTGTGGGATAAGCTTCTACCCAACGGGAAAACAAACACACAATTACTAACACATATTTGAGCTTGTTACATGGAGGCAACTCGATAAAATCAAGTTGTAGTCTGGTAAAAGGACCTCCTGCCCTCCCTATTGTTCCCAGACTAACTATTGACATTCTTCCTGGGTTTTGCTGTTGGCACGTCAAGCATCTCTGACAAAGACTCTCTGCAATAGTCCTGAACTTGGTATTAAACCAAGTTTGTTTGAATGATCTGACCATGGCATCTCGGCCAATATGTGTCATTCCATGGTACATCCTTGCCATATGAGAAAGTAAACTATCTGGCATGACTGGTCTCCCATCAATGTATACCCATACATCATCATCTTCTCGTCTCCTACATCCTGCCTTTTCCCATTCCTGTCTCTCTTCATCACCTGCCTCTTCCTGCAATTGTCTCACTTCATCCCATGTTTCAATGGTGTTAGTAAACATAAGTTGACAAACCGTATGTTCTTTTGTTTTTCCCCGATATATGGAAGTCTGATTCTTTGCACAATATTGTGCTACTTGGTCAGCAAATCTGTTGCCTTGAGTCACATAATCATCTCCTGACTTATGTGCGGCACATTTGACCACTGCAATTCGTTTTGGCAATTGTAATGCTTCCAAAAATTCCTTTACAAATTGACTATTCCTGATGGGGGACCCCGAAGATGTCAGGAATCCCCTCTGCATCCATAGTTCTCCAAAATCATGCACAATGCCAAAGCCATATTGGCTATCGGTAATTATAGTCACTTTCTGACATTTTCCCAATTTACAGGCTCGAATTAGAGCTATCAATTCAGCAACTTGTGCAGATTTTACCCCTTTTAGACAGGATGCTTCCAGGATTGCCGCTACAGTACAGACGGCATAGGCAGAACTCAACACACCTGTTCCAGTTCGCAAACAAGAACCATCAACAAACATCACACAATCAGATTCCTCAAGAGGAACATCTTTAATATCAGGACGAGGCTTGGTACAAAATTCAGTCACATCCAAACAATCATGTTCGGCTTCATCCTTTACTTCTTCATCCCAAACATCTGGCAATAGGGTAGAAGGATTCACATTTGTACATCTCACTATTGTCACATTTTCTGCACCTAGAATCACTCTCTCATACCTAGTCAGCCGACTATAGGTGAGTTGCTGAGTCCGTGTTCTTGTTAAAAGGATCTCAACTGAATGTAGCACATACACTCTCACAGGATGACCCATTATGATCCCTTCACTCTGTTCCAGACTCACACAAGTAGCAGCTACTGCTTTCAAACATCCAGGTAAGGCAGCAGCTACTGAATCTAGAGTAGCAGAAAAATATGCCACAGGTCATCTTGCCATTCCATGCCTCTGAGTTAAAACTGCAAGTGCACACCCATCTCTTTCACTGCAATACAATGCAAAATCCTTTGAATAATCAGGCATTCCCAATGCCGGAGCCTGACACAGACTTTCTTTCAGTTTAACAAAAGCATCCATACTTTCTTCATCCAATCTAACTGGGTCTTTCACATCATTCCTCTGTAGAGGTTTTGCCATCAGTAAAAATCCACTGATCCACTGTCTGCAATATCCAACCACTCCCAAAAACATTCGCACTTCTCTTTGTGTTGTTGGTGGTTTCATGTCCTTAATCACTCGAATACGCTCTGATGTTACTTTTGTGACTCCCTTCTCAATCTTATGACCTAAGTATTGGACTTCCCGCTGACAGAATTGTAACTTTGCAGGGGACACTTTATGTCCACCTTCTGCCAAATGGTTCAGTAAAGCAACTGTGTCTGCAACACATGCTTCTCGAGTCTGTGATGCCACCAGTAGGTCATCAATATACTGAACCAGAACAGACTCTTCAGACATTCTCAAATCTTCCAGACACTTTTTCAATTTCTGGTTAAAAATTGAAGGACTCTCAGTGTAGCCTTGAGGAACTCGGCACCATGCCAAAACACGAACTCCAAACCGGAAAGGAAATAAATACTGGCTATCCGGATGCAGGGGAATTGAAAAGAATGCATGACACAAATCTATCACGGTATACCACTCCGCATCATGTGGGATTTGGTAGAGAATCACTGCTGGGTTTGGCACAACTGGACAACAAGGCACAACAATTTTGTTTACCTTTCTCAAATCTTGTACTATTCTATAGGTTCCGTTTGGCTTTTTCAATCCCATAATAGGTGAATTACAAGGACTACTCATTATTTCTTTTAAAATTCCTTGTTCAATCATTTGATCAATTACAGGAGTTATTCCTGCTATTACTTCTGGCTTCATTTTATACTGTGGTGTATTTGGATAGTCAACACCATCTTTCACTGTAATTCTAATCGGATCCACTTTCTTCATTAACCCAATCTCCTGTCCTGTGAAATCCCACACCTCTGAATTCACTACCTTCATCAATTCTTCAGGCACACTTTTGTCTGTAAGAAGCAAAAATAACTCATTCACTTCTGTTCCTTGCTTTGCTAGCACCATTTTAAAAGCGACATCCTCATCAGGTGTCTGAAATGCAATACCATCCGGTGTGCAGTAAATTGTGCAATTCATCTTGCACAACAAATCTCTTCCTAACAAATTCACTGGGCTCGAGTCACACACTACAAACCAATGCATGTCTTTAAAGGGGCCAATATGCACTTCAATTGGTTTAGTAACTGGAGAATCTATCTGTTTATTAGAGACTCCTACTACCTGGATAGTTTCTCCCGAGAGGGATAGGTTTGGAATTTCTGCTGCTCTCACAGTAGAACGGGTAGCACCAGTGTCCACAAGAAAGGTGATATCATTACCTTCCACTTTTCCATCAACAAATGGACCTGACTGATCTACCTCTAGAGTAGCGCCAAGCACGCACTCTTCCTCCCCCCTCAGGCACCGTCATTGATTCGACTCAACATCACTTCTATCACATTACATCCAAAATTGGGGAATCACATTCGTGTTAGTATTTTTACCAACCTGGTCTCCTCCGTGGAACCCTGTATCCGCACTGTATCTTTGAGCATTTACATTATGTGGCAACGGTGGTTGCAGGACCTGATATTGGGTAGTAACTACCTGCTGTTGCGGTGTCTGTTGCACACCTACCTCACTCTGCACCTGTGGGGTTAAAATTTGATTTCCTCCATTAGTCCTCTGCACTGATCTACACTCATTCTTCCAGTGTCCATACTTTCCGCACCCATGACAAGGAAATTTCTTTTTCGCCTCTTCTCTGCTCATTTGTCCTCTACCTCTACCTCCACTGGGTCTTTGAGCATTCTGGCTAACTCCTCCCATTTGGTTTATAGACTGAGAATTCAACTGAGTTTCTTGCTGCTCTGCTACCTTTACTTGCGCCCACATCATCTTTTCTTTTAATTTGCGATGGCGAGACTCAATGTCATCGCTGCAGTATTTTGCATACCTCAAAATCTCATCAATCGTTTTGGCCTGCCAAGACAACATCTGTTGCTGTACATTTTGACTAATCTCAGGTCTTAATCCATACACAAATCTATACACAAAATGACCCATATCTTTGTCTCCAATATTCTCAAAACCATTATACTGCTTAAAAACTTGTAAGAACCTCTCATAATATGCATGCACAGATTCTTTCGGCTCTTGGGTTGTTCTATCAATTTTTACCCAATCAGTTTCCTTAGGGGAAATTTTGCTTTTCAAGAAAGTAATCACCTGATGGTACTTTTTCATCACCTCATCAGAAGGTGCTCCTGTTTTGGTATCCCTAGGATACTCATCTTTTGGCCAATCAACTGTAATCTTACATTCAGTCCATAAATCTGCAGGGACAACAATTTCAAATAATCCATCTAAATACTTTAACAATACTTTCGAGACTTTCACGAACCTCTCAACTTGTTTGTAACATTCCACTGGCTTTTCTCTCAACCTGGGAAACTCAAAGGTAAAAGACAATATATCCTGTCTAGACTACGGAACATGCACATAACCTCCTCCTGGAACTTCTCTCATGGGACATTCCAGAGCTACATTTTCTACTTCTCTTACTGGACGTAAATGTATTTCTTTAGCAGCCAATTCTTCTTTCTTCCTCATCCATCTACCCTTGCATCTTTCCACATCTCCCCATTTTCTCAAAACAACCATTAACTCTTTCATCTGCAATTGTCTACCAAACGTATTCATATTTGCTATATCCTTTTCAGTAAAATCCACTCTATATGTCTTCTGCAACACCTTTGATCTTCCTATGTCTATTCCCAACTCCTCTGCAGCTTCCATTAACCTTTCATGAAGATTTTTCGCTTTCCAAGTAATACTCTTACACAGATACATCAATTCATCATCTTGATAAGTCTTTAGCCTGTCTGGACTTATGGTCCCTGTTGGAAACGGGGTTACCGAGTCCGGCACGGTAGCATGGCGCGAGGCGGGAAAGCACCCGAAGGCAATGTGTAAGGCAGTTGTGCAGCACACTCTTACTTTGACTCAGGAATACGGACGCAATAACGTGACACCACACCAGGCTTGTGTATTTAAAAACAAGATCTTTTATATAAATCAATGCAGCATCAGATGAGGCAGATTAATTCAGGTCAACATTTAAAATCATTGCATTATTCAACTGGTGCGTATTTCAATTAAAGCATCCTAGCTCATCAACATTGTAGGCCACTAAAAGGCCGCAGGAATCATCTCCTAAACGTAGCATCAATAATGATCACAGGGCGCAATAATAAAACAGGGGCCTAAACATGCAGTTCACTTCATAAATATTCAATTACTTAAAGAGGGCATTTCACATTACATTTCAAACAGGGCCTGCATTAATCTAGGCGCACCCACATTCAGTACAGTGGGCGTCGCAACTCCGGTACACCTGCAACATAAAACACTTCAACTCTTGGCGGTGTACACTTCAGCTCAATTCAATTAATCACCTTCACACTAGGTAAAGACTTTGCCATTATAAGCATATGCATCAGGCCTAGACAGTAATTAAAGCAGGTGTAATAATGAGACTAGGGAATAGCTGTAGGGAACCCTCGACATGTCCAATTCTCTGGGGCTTCCTGTCAATGCGGACTTCTGTGTCCTCAGGGGTTGCTTAGGGGTTAACTCAGGCTAGGCCCACTCCTCTCCGGGGCCTCGCCTCGTGTAAATGACTAATGGGCGCTTCCCTCTTCTCTTCACAGGTTAATGCTGGCCCCCGGCCCCCAGTGGCGTCTGTGTGGCCCTAGGGGCCTCCTGGGCTCACCTGTGGTGGTGGTCGTTGGTCGCTCTTCGACGCGACTGACTGTCTCCCGGGCCGGCCCGTGTTCTGCAGGGCAGGGTTCCTGGGTTCCTCGGCCTTCCGGCCGGAATTGCGGATCGTTGCGGGGGCCAGTATCACTCTCCTCCGGCCCCCGGGATCAGATGGGGAGATTGCGGGAAGGGGAGCGGGAGCCGGCAGTCCTCTCCGGCCGGCTTCCCGTCTCCCTCTGCTGCCTCGGAGCTCTTCTCCGGCCTCCGTCGGCACTGGGGGCGTGGCGGGAGACGGCGCCCAATCGTTGCGCGGCCTTCCCGGAGGCGCGGCCGATGACACGGTCGGCATCCCCGGTCTCCTAGCAACGGCGTCGGCGGGGCCTGGAGGCCTCGTTCGTCCCGCTAGGCCGCAATTTCTTCACGCGGGCCCCTGGGCCGCGGCGGTGATCTTTTTGGGCCGCGACTTCGTCGGTGGGGCTCCCGGGCCCGGCGGTGACCTTTGGGGTGAATCTGTAGGCTTCGGTGAGGGCGCGGACGGCGCACCTCACCACCACGATCTCGGAGGAGCCTCGCTCGCCTCCGCAATTCTCCACACGCGGCGGCGGCCGCGGCGGCAGGTTCCAGTCACGAGGTCAGTGACTTGGGGGCAATTCCTCCCACGTGGAGGTACAGCGCGGGGCGCGCTGGCAGCCAGTTGGCAGTGCTGACTGGAAAGGGTTGTGGGGACAGCCCAGCAGCAGGCAGGGTTAGATAGGGGTGAAGGTCTAGCGCTTCAGGGCACGGCGCTTTACCTGGTGATCCCCAGTTTGGCAGTTCAGGTTTCTGGCCTTGCTGGTCGGTCAGGCCTCACAAATTAAGGTTTCTTGCGGCTGTTCTTGGTTGGTTTCTCCTCATGAGTTTCTTCTTATGAGTTTCTTCTTATGAGGGGGAATGAGTTAGTGGTTCTGGGAGTGCTGGATGATACTTCCCAGCACGCTGAAGGTGGTTCCCTGGGTCCCCTCACGCTGGGCAAGGTCAGTGGGTGGTGGGCGTTCCTCAGCTAACTTACTACAGCAGTGCCTAAGCCCTGTCAGCAGCAGTAGTGTAGGTCTCCCCCCTAGGCCCTACAGCCTGTACTCCGGCAGAGGTTCTCCCAGGATCAGTGGTGCCCCAACTGACTAAAAGATTTCCCTCCAGACCTCTTATACCCCTAGGTCAGGTGACCCTCCTAAAGGCAGCAAAACATAACTCCTCCCACAGCCCGGAAGGTTCTGGAACCTTCCACATGTCTGGCTATGTGGCCCAGAGGCGGGGACGGGATGGATACTGTATCCCTATGTCCCAGCCTGACCCTGGCTACTAGTGTGTATGTGTGCATGGCCCCTCTGCAGTAGCAGGGGCCTGTGGCAGCCATCTTGAGTGAGAGAGCACCTGCACCTCAGCACTGGTTAGCAGTGGTAAGGCGCCCGGAGACCTAGTTCCAGTAAAAATACGGTGGCAAAAATGAGGCGCAATAGGGAAAAAAAAGGGCAAGACCACCCTAGGGCTGACAGGTCTAACATGCGTCCCCCCCAGCCGAAAGAGGGGAGAGCTTTCCAACCTCTAGGGAGTTCTCGTCGCTAAGGCGGAAAAACCGGGAGAGACCGTCAGCGTTGGCGTGGTCTACACCGGGTCGATGTTCCACCCGAAAGTCCATCCCCTGGAGGAAATGGACCACCTCAACAATTTGGGGTTTTCGCCTCTCATCTGCATGAGCCAGCGAAGGGGTCTGTGGTCGGTCTGGATCAGGAAGTGACAACCAAAAAGGTATGGCCTCAACTTCTTTACAGCCCAAACCACGGCAAAGGCTTCTCGTTCGATGGTACTCCACCGCTGTTTCCGGGGAGTAGTCTTCGGGAAATGAAGGCCACTGGCTGGTCTTGGCCATTGTCATTCAGCTGCGAGAGCACAGCTCCTATGCCATGCTCAGAAGCGTCTGTCTGCACGATAAATTCCCGTCCAAAGTCTGGAGTCCTGAGCACCGGTGCGGTGCACATTGCACGTTTGAGGGTCTCAAAGGCTTCCTGGCAGGCAGCCGTCCAGATGACTCTGCGTGGCTGCTTCTTCGAAGTCAACTCCGTCAAAGGGCCCACAATGGTTCCATATCCCTTGACGAATCGGCGGTAGTATCCCGTGAGGCTGAGAAAAGCTCGGACCTCGGTTTGGGTCTTGGGGGGCTCCCAGGCCAAGATGGTCTCGATCTTGGCTTGGAGGGGTTGCACCTTACCTCCGCCCACCAGATGTCCCAGGTACACGACAGATCCCTGTCCAATCTGGCACTTGCTGGCCTTGATGGTTAGACCAGCCCATTGCAGAGCCTGTAGAACCTCCTGGAGATGCTCCAGATGGTCCTCCCAGCTGCTACTGAAGACAGCTATGTCATCCAGGTAGGCAGCAGAGAAGGCCTCTAGGCCAGACAGCACCTGGTTCACCAACCTCTGGAAAGTGGCTGGAGCATTTTTCAACCCGAAGGGCATCACCCGAAATTGAAAGTGGCCCTCGGGGGTGGAGAACGCAGTCTTCTCCCTTGCTCCTTCCGCCATGGCGATCTGCCAATAGCCTGACGTCAAATCAATGGTACTCAGATACCGGGCTGCTCCCAGCCGGTCAATGAGCTCATCCGCCCGAGGGATCGGGTGAGCATCGGTCTTAGTGACTGAGTTGAGTCCACGGTAATCCACACAGAACCGAAGTTCTGGTGTGGTGCCCGGTGGGGCCGCTTTCGGCACCAACACCACCGGACTAGCCCAAGGGCTACTGGAAGGCTCAATCACCCCCAGTTCTAGCATCTTGGTAACCTCACCCTGGATACTAGCCTTGACCTTATCGGACAGCCGGTAAGACTTGGTTTTTACTGGCGGACTGTCCCCTGTGTCCACATCATGGGTACACAGGTGCGTGATCCCAGGCGTGAGGGAGAACAACGAGGCGTACTGCCCCAAGACCTGGCGGCAGTCCCTCTGTTGCTCTGGGGTCAAGGATGGGGCGAGGACCACTCCTCTACCGAGCCATCCTTCTCATGGGCCGCCAGAAGGTCTGGAAGAGGTTCACTCTCCTCCTCCTCACTTCCATCTGTTATCATCAGGAGAGTGAGCTCTGAACGCTCCTGGTGTGGCTTCAGGCGGTTGACGTGGAACACCCTGTGGGGTTGACGGGGGTCTTCACATCGACGACATACGTGGTCTGGCCTCTCCTTTCCAAGATCTCAAACGGCCCAGTCCACCGGTCCTGGAGGGTGCTAAGCTCTCCTGGCTCCATGACCCACACCTTCTGTCCAGCGTCCAACTCTACCGTCCGAGCGTTCCGGTCATACCATTTCTTCATGACGGCCTGACTAGCCTCTAGGTTGTCCGAGGCTTCCTTCCACAGCTTGGCCACTTGGCTGCGGAATGCCAGCATATAGCTGACCACATCACGGGGAAGCTTCGAGGAAGACTTCTCCCACCCCTCCTTGACAAGACTGAGGGGCCCCCGAACGGGGTGGCCATAGAGCAGCTCAAAGGGGCTGAAACCGACCCCCTTCTGCGGCACCTCTCGGTAGGAGAAGAGCAGACAGGGTAAGAGGATGTCCCACTTCCTTCTCAAGTCCTCCGGTAGGCTCCTGATCATCCCCTTCAAGGTCTTGTTAAAGCGCTCCACGAGCCCGTTCATCTGGGGGTGGTAAGGAGTGGAGAACCGGTAGGTCACTCCACACTCCTTCCACATGGCCTGCATGTAGGCCGACATGAAATTCGTGCCCCTATCTGACACCACGACCTTGGGGAATCCCACTCGGGTAAAAATCCCCATCAGGGCCCGCTCCACCACCGGTGCAGTGATGGTCCTCAGAGGGATTGCCTCTGGGTACCGGGTGGCGTGTTCTACCAGCACCAAAATGAACCTATGTCCTGCAGAAGTCGGCGGGTCCAACGGCCCGACAATGTCAATCCCTACCCGCTCAAAAGGGGTACCGACAACTGGGAGAGGTTCTAGAGGGACCTTCACTTTAGTCCCTGTCTTGCCGCTCGCCTGGCAAGTGGTGCAGGTCTTGCAGAAAGTGTCAGAAGTGACGCGCATCCTGAGCCAGTAAAAATGTGGGACCAAACGCGCAAACGTCTTGTCCTGGCCCAGGTGTCCTGCTAGTGGTATCTCGTGTGCCAACTCTAGCAGAAAGGCTCGGTAGCATTGGGGGACCACTAAGGCCCTTGATGACCCATGCACCGGAGCCTTAGGCTCACTGTAGAGGAGACCATCCTCCCAGTAGACATGGTAGTTACCAGTCTCTGTTCCAGTTGCTTGGGCTTCGGCCTGTTGCCGCATGCCTTCAAGCGTAGGGCACTCCTTCTGCGCCCGGCAAAATTCCTCCCGGGTAGGTCCTCCTTCCACCTTCCACTCTGCAGGGGTCGGCAGGTCCCCCACGGGAACACCATCCACCTCAGCGGACTCCGGGGCCACCTCCGCGGGCTCCCCATCCATCTCACCGGGTGTTTCCTCCTGGACATCTCCTCGTCCAGCAGTGGGCTGGGCCATTATTTCAGGCTCCAACCCGAGCTGAGTTCCTTGTCGGGCAGCCATGGACCGCGTGACGACGCAAGTCCATCCTGGTAATCCCAACATCTCAGCATGGGCATTGAACTCTACCTCCCTCCAGGCAGTATGTTCCAAGTCGTTACCCAGCAGACAGTCAACTGGCATGGCAGGGCTCACCGCAACCTTCAACAGGCCTGATACTCCTCCCCACTCAAAGGGAACTTGGGCCACGGGGTAATGACCCAGGCTATTATCAGCCATAACAACCGGGTGGAATACCTCAGGAATCACCTGCTCTGGGGACACCAGCTGACGTCTCACCATCGTCATGCTCGCACCTGTGTCCCTCAGAGCCTCCACTTCCTCCCCGTTCACCAGGACCCTCTGCCGATACTTGGCAGTGTTCGAGGGTACCTGAACCCGTGGGATGATCTCTCTATCCCCCAGGGAAACTAAGGTCAAGCCTGTCCACTCACCTCCCCTACCTAGGGACAACTCCTCCCCAAGCGCTACACTGGCCACCCCGGGGCTCTTACCTCCTGTGGGGGCTGGGGTTCTCTTGCGACACTGGGGATCCCCCTTGTAGTGTCCAACCTCCCCGCACTCGTAGCACCGGACAGTTCTGGGCTGCTGACTCCTGTCAGGGTAAGTGGGTTTCTGGAATCCAGAGTGGGATGGGGAACCTACCCCTCTCCCAGGCGGTCTATTTTGGGGGCCTTTAAAGAGCTCCCTCCTTTTATCTCCCCCTCTTTCTTCTGGGGGAACCCCTGTCCACCTTTCGGGGTCCGCCCCGGCTCCCTTGTGGGACACACGAGTGCTGACCCACGTGTCTGCCTCCTCCGCAAGCTCCTCGGATTGGTCAGCTTGCGGTCCACCAAGTACTGGCGCAGCTCCGGAAAACATTTCTCTAGGAGGTGCTCTCTCAAGAACAGGTCGTACAGCCCTTTGTAATCATCAATGTTGCTGCCACGCACCCAACCCTCCAATGCCTTCTGGGCATAATCAAAAAATCCACCCAGTTTTGTGTGTGAAGCTTGTGGCTGTTGCGGAACTTTTGGCGGTACTTCTCTGGGGTGAGGCCAAACTTCTTAAGCAGGGCCTCCTTCATTATAGGGTAGTTGGTCTGATCCCCCTTATCCAAGGTCAAAAGTGTGTCCCTTACTGGTGGAGGTATGTACCTGTAGAGACCTCCCCCCCAGTAGCTCTCAGGAACCCTATGGGCCACCAACGATACCTCGTACGCCGCCAACCACTTATCGATGTCATCTCCCACACTAAAACTGGTTATCACCTCTCTAGGTAGATAAAACTTGGGCTCCTGTGGAACCCCAGCAGATACGCTGCCACCATTCAAATTGCCCTGCATCTCCATCTGCATCTAACAGTCCCAATGATCATTTCTTCCAGATCTACTCTCAACTTACATACATCTATATGCTGTGGCTGTGTTTTTCTCCTTTGTAACCCTTTCACCCAATCATCTAATTCTTCAGTGGTTGGACCTATTGAAACTTCACTTCTGGGGATCTCTTCCAATTCTATTCTTTTGGGCTCTAACTGCATTATCTCCCTAGGAGTTTCAATTATTGTTAGATTAGTCGGAGGTGTTGACCTAGTAACTGTAGTGGGCTGTTCACTTTGGACACTTACGGCATTAATTCTACTACTAGCTGATATTATAGTACAATTTAATGGGACAGTCAAGGAAGGTTCATGGATAAGTCTATTTTCGAATACAGGCATTGCTGGACCTATAGTTACTGGCACAGTTATTGCGTCTATTTTCATATTCATCTGATTCAAAGTTTCAACTAATTCTTTGGTTTGTATGGCAAATTCTGCTTCTCCTTCCTGCTCTACATCGCTTACAGTTGGAACTGGTGTCATTTGAGGTGTCATTGGTGTTTCCATTGACGGTGCATTTGGTGTCACCATCACTGAATTCTCCTGATAAGGTGGTGGTCGTTTAACTAATATATCATCCAGCAGCTCATCATCAGATTCATTCGGGTTATATCCATAACCAAATTTCTCTAAATGTCTCATTTTCTCCTTACATTTGCTTCCTGCAGTCTCTCCTACCATTAAAACTGGTTACAATCCTTCAGTTATCTCTCCATTTCTCCATCTCTTCATTCTGTCTTCATGTCTTTCATCATGAAATCTTCCAAACATAAATCTATGAACTCTACCACCTCTATGTCTTTCTCTTTCATACATTTCATCTTCCCCTTCTACTAATGCTTCAAACTGTGTAGGTCTAGGTCTTGGGTCTAATGCCATCATCTTTTCTCTCAAACTACGCAATACTGCCAAATTAAAAGAACCATGCTCTGGAAAAGCTAGCACACCATCATTCTTCGTATATCCTACCCAATTTTCTAGCCAAATACATGTGTGATAACCATATTTTAACATCATATAAGACGCTGGTGTCTTTGGTGGAGGGATAGGAACTCCTTCTCTCGTTATTACTGGTTTGTCCTTTTTAAAGAACTTTTAATTTTGCCAAACAAAGTCAATTTCTCCTGTTTTGGTTGCTCAAAATACATTTTTGTTACTTGTCAACAGCTTTACTCGATCCAAATCCTTTGTCAATGCAATCCACTATAATTCACCAATCAAACTCCTTTGCTTCCCTAAACACCTGACCAATGTCAGCGCGACACACTCTAACTCTTCCAATCGGAGCTTTCTACGTCTCCGCTATCCTGTCCAATACCAGCGCGGCTCACACCAACCAGCCAATCTGAGCTTACTCTGTCTTCACAGTCTGACCAATGCCAGCACGGCTTTTTGTGACGTCAGCCTCTCCTCCTGCTGCTGACCCTCCCTTTACAAAAATTATCGGCACTTTTCTAAGTCCTTTTTCTTTACAATAACTTATTAGTCACAACATAAAACAATACCACACTGTCTGTTTACTAAATAAAGAGATAGTTTTTCACTCTCAAGAGCGTTCCTTTCAATACGGGCAAGTATAACAATTCCGCTATCCTTCCCTTCATCCAAGCTAGGAGAGGACCTGTTACTTCTTTAGGGATAAGGCCAAAATTTCACAAGAGGACCTTTTGTTGAAAAGGAGGTCTCGCTACTCTTCCGGGGATAAGGCCAAAGTTTCACAGGTGGACCCTTCGCTATCTCACTCTTTTTCTACATACACGCTAAATAGTCCCTAAAATAACACATAAGTGTTACCACTAATTTAAACAGACAATGCACCTATTCCCGTGTGATTTCACTTCTCACACTTTTCTTCTGCCATATTTCAGGCTAACTTTTACTTTGCCGGCTTCCCAGATACCCTTCTGTACCTGTGTTCCAAAGACTACATAGAAACGCGATACTAACTCACTTTACATAGAATGTTAAACATTTAATCAATAATCAATAAATCACCAAATTAATCAATAATAACCATCATTCTGCTACCAGAAAAACTGATCCTGCGCAACCCCTAATTCATGAACCAGGGACCAAGGGAAATCTCATCACACATAAATTGCTTTACCAAACAACGGGGCCCATCACACATTACCCATAAATGATCCCTGAGAACAGGCGCTGGATTTGGGGGTTTAATTTGTCAGTTTTATTAAGTACAATACTACACTTCACATTAATAACATTTGTATATAATTTTAACTATTCGTAATCTAAACTGTCTTCTTTCTTTGGTCGATGGACCATTAGTTGATGAGTTGATGGTGACTATGATTAACTAAACAGTTTAATATTTAACTAAATAACCACAGAGTCATTTCTTCAGTTAATGATTTTATCTTATTAAATGCTCATAATTCAGATTGTCAGTGCACACACAAGATTACATATAAGAGAACAAATTATCAAGCAATGTAATCAAAATGAATCATTTGCATCGACATCAAAGCGTGCATAGGAATGGGGAAGAGAAGGTACAGCATAAATACTTGCAGAAATATATTGCAAAATTAAAGCAATCAAGGAGGGTGATACCCACCAAAGAATCAGGAAAACCACTTCCTTGGCCGAGGTTGTGGCAAGAGGTCCCCAGAGATAGGCTCAGAGGACAAAGTTAACAGGATAGGTCTAGCCAAGTTTGCCATAGACTAACAACTAAAATTAACCTCCAAATCAATCTACCTTGATCTTGTTCTCCTCGGACGCAGTCTCCTCCCAAGCACTCCCGCAACGTTCTCGTACCTAAAGCGTTCTCTGGCTTAGTGCTGGTCTGCTCTCTCTGTCTTGGTGTGCTTCTCTGTGCGTTCTGATCGTCTTTTCTCTCTGATCTACCACACCGGACTGCACTGCTATACCGGACCGCACTGCCTTGCCACACCCCAATTGGGATATCAATTATACCCTCATGACTAACTTACTATCTTACACTGTTGCAATATCAGTAGAAACTTGGGGGCCGATTCCGATTCGGGCCGGAAAACGTACCGACCGACTCGGAGCCGGAATTTATTCCGACCGACACGTACCGGTGCAGCCCAACCCGCAAAGTACGATGAAATGCGTGCAAAATCCGACCGACTCGTACGGAACACAATACGAACGACCGAACCGCGCGGAAAACAGCTATCCGGCCGGAAAACCACGCGAATCGAACCGACCGACACGCACCAGGAAGGATCCCGACCGAAACGTACCCGCGAACTCCGACCCGCCAAGTACGATGCAACGCGTGGCAAACACGACCGAGTCGCACGGAGCTCAAGCCGTATGACCGACACGCATACAAAACAGCGAGCCGAAGCAACCCAATACACCGCGACCGACGCGTACACAGCACAGAAAACAGCACAAACACAGCGTGAACGAATCGGAGAAGCTTCGCACGAGACAACTGCAGGGTCCGACTCGGTCAGAAGAACGTCTCCTACATGCACAAAAAGTACAAAGGGAAAAACACAAAAAAAAAAGGCCAAACAAGCAATTACCAAGCCAATAAATACTGGGGGGGAACAGGGAACATAGACACACCCACAACTCCACCCATATAAAGGACACAAATCCCTACCATGATCCTTTGCAAATTCAAATGACCTGCCAGCACTCAACACCAACAGACAGCAACCACACACACACTCACAGCTCATCCATCACACAAGCCACACACCATCAGCACCACAACAAATAGCACCCTCACATACACCCAGCAAAACACACACTCACACACCCTCACTTGCACACCCGCACACACATCACTCACCACCACCACCCATCACCATGCCCCCAAAGAAGAATCCAAAGTTCCTAGATAGTGAATTGGAAGTCCTGGTAGATGAGATCCTCAGGGTAGAGCCACAGCTGTTTGGTACACTGGTCCAACAGACCCCCATGTCGCAGAAAACCAAGATGTGGGAGAGGATCGTCGACAGGGTGAACGCACAATCACCATGTTTGCGCACAAAGGAAGACATCCAGAACAGGTGGCATGACGTGCGCAGGAGGGTCAGGGAACTACTTAAGAAGGACTACCTCTTGAGCCAACACACCGGCAGTGGCCCTCCTGCCAAACCAGTATACCTCAGGCCCTGGGAGGAGAAGGTGCGGGCCATCCTACCACCAGTGAACGTATATGGACTAGAAAACATCGCAGAGCCTGGTGAGTACACAACAAATGTACACAATATTGTGCGACAATACACACTCATCACTGTCAAGGGGATAGTCAAACCATGCACCCTTAGCAAATACACACCAACCAAAACATAATCATCCCAAGATGTGTATGTCAGTCAGATAAACACAACACATGCCATCTCATAGTGATATGTAACTGTGTCATCACATGTACAAACACAACTACAAATACAGCTAGGCAGTGGCACAAATATAACTAACAAACACAGCCAATATGTAGCCACCACTACAACACCACCTCACAGGGAAGCCCACTGAAAGGAAGGAATCCTGTGTATGCTGGGCAACTCAGTGAAGCCAATAGCATCATGGGAGTTGTAGTCACAGATATTGCCCACACTCACAATGCGCCCATCAACACCACCATTAACCATGCTCACATCACAGGGAGTGGAAAACAACTGACAAGATGGCTGACACTGGCTACTGCTGTGGGGAGCACAAGGCCCTGCTGGTAACTGTGCACCAACCAACAGCAGGACACCACTGACTGACATCCTGAAAGCAAACTTGCACTCCCTGCAATGGAAGCTACGTTCCATGGTGGGATATCTGGCTGGGTGGGAAGGAGGACTGACAGCACTGACCATAGTTACCAGCTGCTTTTCTCACACACACCCTTAACACAAACTCCACACAACTCACCTGGGAGAATGCATTGCCTCACACTCTAATTAAATATCCCACAAAGAACCACCACCCTGGGTTATGCTGTGTGAAGCACAGGGACACACATGGGACTTGTAGCCAAACTAACCCCAGGATAACACTGTCAGCCATCTTGTCAGCACAGGCACACAACCCCACAGGGAAGCAGAGTCAAAAGGAAGGAAGCATGGGCATGCTGGGAACGGGGGTGGAGGCAATAGCATGATGGGAGTGGTAGTCACAGCTCAACATCCTCCACCCACATGGCCCAGCAAGCTCACACTAAAGCATGCACACCTCACAGGGAGTGAAAAGCCACTTCAAAGATGTCTGACACTGGTGCTCAGTTGTGGGGAGCACATGGCCCTGCTGGCAACTGGGCACCAACCAACAGCAGGACACCACTGTCAGCCATCTTGCCATTGCTGTCACACTCACACACAGTGAAGTCCACTCAAAAGGAAGGAAGTATGGGCATGCTGGAAAGGGCAGTGGAGGCAATAGCATGATGGGAGTGGTAGTCACAGATATTGGTCACCCTCACAACTGTCCCATCAACACCACCCTGAACCATGCGCACATCACAGGCAGTGGAAAGCCACTTCAAAGATGTCTGACACTGGTGCTCTGTTGTGGGGAGCACAAGGCCCTGCTGGGAACTGGGCACCAACCAACAGCAGGACACCACTGTCAGCCATCTTGCCATTGCTGTCACACTCACACACAGTGAAGTCCACTCAAAAGCAAGTAAGTATGGGCATGCTGGGAAGTGGGGTGGAGGCAATAGCATGATGGGAGTGGTAGTCACAGATATTGGTCACCCTCACAATTGTCCCATCAACACCACCCTGAACCATGCGCACATCACAGGGAGTGAAAAGCCACTTCAAAGATGTCTGACAATGGTGCTCAGTTGTGGGGAGCACATGGCCCTCCTGGGAACTGGGCACCAACCAACAGCAGGACACCACTGTCAGCCATCTTGCCATTGCTGTCACACTCACACACAGTGAAGTCCACTCAAAAGCAAGGAAGTATGGGCATGCTGGGAAGTGGGGTGGAGGCAATAGCATGATGGGAGTGGTAGTCACAGATATTGGTCACCCTCACAATTGTCCCATCAACACCACCCTGAACCATGCGCACATCACAGGGAGTGAAAAGCCACTTCAAAGATGTCTGACAATGGTGCTCAGTTGTGGGGAGCACATCGCCCTGCTGGGAACTGGGCACCAACCAACAGCAGGACACCACTGTCAGCCATGTTGCCATTGCTGTCACACTCACACACAGTGAAGTCCACTAAAAAGCAAGTAAGTATGGGCATGCTGGGAAGTGGGGTGGAGGCAATAGCATGATGGGAGTGGTAGTCACAGCTCAACATCCCCCACCCGCATGGCCCAGCAAGCTCACACTAAAGCATGCACACCTCACAGGGAGTGAAAAGCCACTTCAAAGATGTCTGACAATGGTGCTCAGTTGTGGGGAGCACATGGCCCTGCTGGCAACTGTGCACCAACCAACAGCAGGACACCACTGACTGACATCCTGAGAGTCAACCTGAACCCACTGCAAGGGTGGCATGCTTCATGGTGGGATAACTGGGCTGGGGGAGAAGGAGGGCCGGATGTCCACCAAATACAACCAATGCAGGCCATGTACACACCCCAACATTCATATTGAAATGCTCAAAGTATGCAGGACAATGTGCTACACCAATATCAACCTCTGACTGTGACAACTTAGGACAATGCAATGTACAGGCCCGCATCCAGAGGTACAGTCACAACTGTCAGGTGTGTGAACCATTGATGCCTGCAGAAACATAACATACATTGTGTGTGTCTCCCAAAAACAGGCGATGATGGGGACACAGCAGCAGACGCTGAGGAGTCCCTGTCCCAGGCTCCAGGGGAAACGGAGCTCACTGGTGTGGAACAGCCTCTGCCCTCCTTGGATGACGAAGACCTACCTGGCACCTCCGGAGCGAGTCATCATGCAGCACCAGCAGGACCACCAGCTGCACCCCCTGCACCCACCCCTCCAATGACTGACAACACACAAACCACCCCTGCTGACACAGACAGACCAAGGAGCACCACCACCACCAGCACACGGTCCCTGGCCCAACGTGGGGCCATGGACACCAACACCACCAAAAACCCCCAAGGGGGCCCAGGGTCACCTGTGCATGCCACCTCAGGGCCTGCACGTGTCGCCAGGGGTGGTGGGAGGGGTGGTAGACATAGGTCGCTGCTTGCAGAGGGGTCTGGACTGCATGATGACCCACAACTGGTACGCATAGCCGATGCGTACCAGACCAGCACTGGAGAGCTCAGCCAGGTAGTGGGGCTCCTCAGGGACATACAACAGCAGCAGGCTGCCCATCATGCCCGCTTGGACTTACACATGTCCCGCATGGAGTCCAAGTGGGACACACTGCAAGAAATGACGGCGGTGCATAGGGACATATTACAATGCCTCCGCCAGATGAGCAGCAACATGTCAACACCTCCCTGTGTGCCCACAACATCTGGTGCTGAAACAACTGCAACTGCCACAGGGAGGGAGGATGACTCTGGCGGAGAGTCCCCTGCACCGCAGCAGCCTGCACTTGAGGGTCCCCCCCAAAGAAGAGGGGTCGTCCGAGGAAGGGCAACTGAGAGGCCGATGGCCATGCGCAACCCCCAGGAAGCCAACACCTGTTCTGGATAATCACCTTTGTGCGCAAACTGTTCACCCTGTTGAATGCAACACAACTCCCCCACATGACATGGGGAGTACAAGTTGGACCAATGTATCAGATGACTGTGGACTTTACTCAGGACATATCTGCTACCAGGACTTCCAAATCATCTAGGAACTTTGGATTACAATCACAATGTACAGCACCCACCATCCTGTGCACTATACTCACACATGTATGACAATAAACACACTAATACACCATACCTGCCTCTGTTGTGATTCCAACGTGGTTTCTGTCATGGAGATGATGACCTGCGAAATTACACTGTGCATGCTAACTGCTACAGCAAGTACAACACAGGCATGTGAGTCATGGCGACGTGACACATATGAGGGAGACACACCACCAGGGCTACACAACATATACACACCAAGGCCATCTGACTCATCGCCTACACTGATGTTGCCAGGAAATACGGTGCAATGCACAGACACAACACCTATTCACAGTCTTTGTTAACTAGCCCACTGGTGCAGTAAGCAAATGTCAGTCAGATGTGTGACCACAGACAACGCACATCACAAAGTGAAGCACAGGTTTATTACACATTTGCAACATGTTGTAACCACTACAGATGCAAGGTAATCCCACCTGGCAGTGGGCACACAGTCAACAAGTGTAGAAGGAAGGAAGTCCATGGCTGTGGCGCACATCACCTGTAGGGACACGACAGCTACCACCCTGGAAGTTGAATCACGGTGTCAAGGGATCACAGTTGACCAAACGACTCTGAAAGTACCCTGTGAAGGACAGAAATGACACACAGTCAAAAGCACTGAAGAACAGGACAGAACTGCAATACTCATGCCCAATACATGTCACACGATACCCACCCAGAACCAAGTTAGCATGTCAACACTGTTGGGGAGTACAGACTACCTGTAAGGACACATCGCTACACGCATACAGTCATGTAGCACATGGCCACACTCAAACAGCACCAGAGCACCACCAACACATATCATGCAAACTCACATCATTGACATGACATCTCCGGATACTCACATTCAGCTGAAGAAGTTGGTGATGAGCTGTGTGCGGACATCACCATCATCATCATCATCATCACTGGCATCGTGGTCCAGGCCAGGATCCTCCACAGGTGGCGGATGTTGGTCATCGTCATCCAGGATGAGAGGCAACTCCTTCCGCACTGCCAGGTTGTGTAGCATGCAGCAGACGATGACAATCTTGCACACCTTTGCTGGGGCATATGGGAGGGCCCCTCCTGTCTTATCTAGGCAGTGGAAGCGGCTCTTCAGGAGACCAAATGTCCGCTCGATCACTCTCCTGGTCCGACCATGTGCCTCATTGTAGCGCATCTGGGCTGGTGTCACAGGGTTCCTGAGGGGCGTCAGCAACCACGGCATGTTGGGGTATCCGGAGTCACCTACATACAGACAATTGCACATTAGCTGAGTTGGAAAAGAGGGTGGAACACTACATTGCAGAACACACACAATGGTACAAAGTCAGTACACACCAACAAGCCAGGCACGCTGGTTCCGCATCTGTGACATCATCCTCGGGATGCGACTACTCCTCATCACGTAGGCATCGTGTGCAGAACCTGGGAAACGGGCACAGACGTGTGAGATGCTCATATCTGCAAGACATACCACCAGTGCATTGACCGAGTGGTAGTGTTTGCGGTTCCTGTATGCCTGCTCTTGGGCCTGTGGTGGTACCAAAGCCACATGTGTCCCATCAATGGAGCCAATGACATGCGGCATCCTCCCCAGGGCATAGAAGTCACTCTTCACGTCAGTGAGTTGTTGGAGTCTAGGGAAATAGATGTACTGGTTCAGGTATATCAACATAGCCTCCAAAACATCGCGGAGCACACGGCTGAACATGGTCTGTGACATCCCACCAGCAGACGCCACAGTGTGTTGAAAGGTACCGGTGGCAAAGAAGTGTAGGGCTGCCATCACCTTCACCTTGGGGGTCAGCGCTGTAGGGTATGTCCGGCCAGCTTGCAAATGTGGGGCCAACCGCACCGTCAATACCTCAATCAGCGGCCTGGTGAAGCGGTACCGTCGGATGCAGTCCCGTTCGACCATGGTTGCAAGGTCAGGGAATGGTCTATGGACAGCTGGTGCCCTGCAGTGCATAGGTGAAGAAAGAAAGATTGTCAGTCACCCCACAT
Source organism: Calotriton arnoldi (assembly GCA_963921515.1). Taxonomy (NCBI): domain Eukaryota; kingdom Metazoa; phylum Chordata; class Amphibia; order Caudata; family Salamandridae; genus Calotriton; species Calotriton arnoldi. The sequence continues at coordinate 269,916 of CAWUFW010005893.1, forward strand.
ATGTGGCATTGACCATACTCAATATCACATGATACATCATTATGAGGCACAAGTACATGATGTGTGCAGTTCCGTAAGGACATGTATGGCACCTACATGGCCAACATCTAACATCACAGTTCAACAAGTGGCATCAACAAGTCCCAGGTTGTGCCATGGGATATCATGAGGCCGTGTCACAGTTCCCATCTCCTGCTGCCACGTTCCAAACACACCCCACAGTGACATGTGAGGACAGATGTGCCCCAGGCATCACAGCTCATCGACAGGTAGATTCCCAGGGACCCTGTATTGCCACATGGACACTGGCATGACATGGTGTATCATGAATACACCACAGCAAAACAACCATGACCCCCACAGGTAGTGGTCCCTGTTGCCTCGGCAGGACAGACATGGACGTCTGTGACACACACACGCACAACATCAAAGTCCATGCACAAACAACGTGGATGTGGAGACTGTCTCCCATTGTGCACATGGAATCAGAGACATTGTAAACACAACATGCACACAGACTGTGGAGGACCATCACTATTGTGGCAATGGGTCACCCTGGGACGTACATACCGTCCCACATGGGACTCAGGGGGTATGTGACATGACATACACATACACCACCGTGAAATGTGACCATGCCACATGCTCAGAAATGAACAGTTGCACATCACAGTGGTCATGTGCACGACACACCAAGGATTCTGTCCCCATGAACACGTGCACAGCCTGGGAGTGGCTGCCCCCAAGTGACACCCACAGAACAACATGTTCACCCCCATACACGGAATAGGTAATGCAGCCTTACATGCCTTAGGATACAGTGTGGACAGGCTGTGGTGTTGTAGGTGTGCCCCTCACTCCCTGGGAAGTATATGTGGCTGGCATATGTTCACCTGTGACAGGCATGGTGACATATGCCAGTGACTTGTACAGGGACGCGTTGGACAGCAATGGACCGATCGGTGCGCACACATTGGCCATTGCATTCAATGTGAGCGGGTACGCGTTGTATTCGCAATACGCGTTGGACAGCAATGGACCGATCGGTGCGCACACATTGGCCATTGCATTCAATGTGAGCGGGTACGCGTTGTATTCGCAATACGCGTTGGACAGCAATGGACCGATCGGTGCGCACACATTGGCCATTGCATTCAATGTGAGCGGGTACGCGTTGTATTCGCAATACGCGTTGGATAGCAATGGACCGATCGGTGTGCCCGGCCGGCCCATTGCATCTGTTGTGAGCGGGTACGCGTTGTATCCCGAAATACGCGTTGTACAGCAATGGACCGATCGGTGTTCCCGGCCGGCCCATTGCATCTGTTGTGAGCGGGTACGCGTTGTCCAGCAATGGACCGATCGGTGTGCCCTGCCGGCCCATTGCATCTGTTGTGAGCGGGTACGCGTTGTCCAGCAATGGACCGATCGGTGTGCCCGGCCGGCCCATTGCATATGATTTGTGCGGGTACGCATTGTATCCCGAAATACGCGTTGAACAGCAATGGACCGATCGGTGTGCCCGGCCGGCCCATTGCATCTGTTGTGAGCGGGTACGCGTTGTCCAGCAATGGACCGATCGGTGTGCCCGGCCGGCCCATTGCATATGATGTGTGCGGGTACGCGTTGTATCCCGAAATACGCGTTGTACAGCAATGGACCGATCGGTGTGCCCGGCCGGCCCATTGCATCTGTTAGTGAGCGGTAGTGCAGCGTTGAACCAGCAATGGACCGATCGGTGTGCCCGGCCGGCCCATTGCATATGATGTGTGCGGGTACGCGTTGTATCCCGAAATACGCCTTGTACAGCAATGGACCGATCGGTGTGCCCGGCCGGCCCATTGCATCTGTTGTGAGCGGGTACGCGTGTTGTACAGCAATGGACCGATCGGTGTGCCCGGCCGGCCCATTGCATATGATGTGTGCGGGTACGCGTTGTATCCCGAAATACGCGTTGTACAGCAATGGACCGATCGGTGTGCCCGGCCGGCCCATTGCATCTGTTGTGAGAGGGTACGCGTTGTACCAGCAATGGACCGATCGGTGTGCCCGGCCGGCCCATTGCATATGATGTGTGCGGGTACGCGTTGTATCCCGAAATACGCGTTGTACAGCAATGGACCGATCGGTGTGCCCGGCCGGCCCATTGCATCTGTTGTGAGCGGGTACGCGTTGTACAGCAATGGACCGATCGGTGTGCCCGGCCGGCCCATTGCATATGATGTGTGCGGGTACGCGTTGTATCCCGAAATACGCGTTGTACAGCAATGGACCGAACGGTGCGCACACATTGGCTGGGGCCTGGCATGGCAACGGACGCGTTTTCGAAGCTCCAACGAGTCTGATGCAGTGAATTCAGTTGGCCAGCCACAACAATGTTGCAAAATCATGGGTGTCATGAAGTTGAAGATTTGAAGGATGCTGTGGGCGTGTATTAGTGCTGCTATTCCATGGATTGGTCAGATTCAGAAGATGCAAACGACTTGGACCTATCACTTTGGACACATGGGACAGTATCTGCCTCTGCAGCACACATATAATGCTGGCTGTTCCCCTGAGAGCTCACTTGCCTGCACTACATGCTCCAGGACGACATCTGCCACCAACACTGCTGCTGTTTATGCATCCTCTGGCTCCTGCAATGGCACGTACTGTGGAGAGAGCCCCAGCCTTCAGCCTTGAGGAGAACCAGGCCCTGCTGGACAGCCTCCTTCCACAGTACAGCAAGCTGTATGGGAAACCAGGGGAGCAGGTGAGTGTGCTGTCCACTGCATCACTAATTGTGCATGTTGTCTGACTAGCAGGACTTTCAGTGTGCACACCACTGGCTAGCATGCCCACTGAGTAGTTGTCACACCCCAAAGTGTGTAGTTACATGCACTGAACTGGTACAGTGCAGTAACAGTGCATTCCAACTAGGTTTACTTCCCATGCAATGATACCATGTAGTGACTGCTGGCAAACTGTTCATAGCCATTGTTGCACTGCCTGTGTACATCATATGCCCCTGTGATTGAGACATGTATATCCAACTGTGTGATGCACGTATATGTTGCATGTGTAGTAATGGCCTTTTCACTTTGTCATCCTCACAGGTTGATGCCCACCAGAAGCAGGAAATCTGGCTGACCATCGCCCGGAAAGTAAGATCCGTGGGGGTCTACAGGCGCAGGATCCGCAACTGCCAAAAGAGGTGGCAGGACCTTCGTGGCTGGACCCGGAGGATCGCAAGGGTCCAGCTGAAGCTGTCGCCTCCTCGCAGGAGGGGCGGACACCGGACCCTGACCCCCCACATGCTCCGGATCCTGGCGGTGGTCTTCCCTGACCTGGATGGGCAGCTGAAGGACAGACAGCAGCAAGGAGGGGGTGAGTCCATGACTGCACTGTGCACTTTGTCTGACATGCTATGTGCCCTCCTCTGGCCTGGTTAAACTTCCACAGTACATCAGTCATGTGGTCCAGGACCCATGTCCCTCATTTGTGACATGCCCACTTCTCCTCTGATACGCATATGTGTGGCCCTTATAGTCAGGAAATTGTGTCATTTGGGGACTGTGTCATTGCATTTTGCTTTGCTCAAGGTGGGGGACAGCATTTGTTCCCGTGACTATGTTGTGCGATTCATGGGTGGGTCAATTGCTTACACAATGCCTAAGTTCTGACATGTGATCTGGGTGTAACTTTGATATGTGGTCCGCTTGCTGCTCTGACTCACCACATGTCCCTGGGGAATTTGGCACACACCCATGCTGCTGGTGGGAACAATATTTGGGCCTCAGGAGTATGTGTATCCAGTGTGTCACACATGCTTAGCCACCTGCCTACTGTCCAGGACTCATCCCTCTTACAGGTGGAGCTGGACAGTCATGCCTACTCCAGGGCATACAATACACTCTGTACTCCCACTCCCGTGTATCATCTGGCATGTTGTGATCAGTGAAATGTACCCTCAGGTGTCTGCCTCTGTCTCATTGTGCTGTGTCTTCGTTGTCAGGACTACTGGTATGTTTATCGGTTAGGGCTCAGCATGCCATCTGAGATGTGACCATGATAGACGATACTTCTGTGACTTATAGGTGTCTGATCACTTGACTGTGCACACAGGTGTTTGCGACTGTGACTTTCAGGCAGCTGTATTTTCATTCACAGCACACTGTGAGGTGCTCATGTTCAGAGAGTTGTGTTTCATGTCCCCCATATGTCCAGTTGGTATGACGTGGACAAATAGTAGTACAGATGATGTGGTTTTTGGGGGATGGACATGTGCACTTGTCAGTCACATAACTTGCATTCCCCATGCCCTCGGATTGTGACACAGTGCAGACTGTTGTTGGCTGGCTGCCATGGCCATGTGACTTGAGACAGTAATGTATGACTTTGCACGCATTCCTGTGTCATGGCATTAAACTTCCTGGGACTGATCCTGCAGGGGAGTGACATGTGCAACATGCACCCCATTGTGGCATTGACTATCCGGACATGGGTGCATCATGGTGTCTGGTGCTGGTATGCATCACATGCATTTCTAATTAGACTCTGGCCATCCCTTTATCCGGACACCTGCACTGACTCAGTGGCAAGAGATGTGATGTGTGCATGTTCACATACTTCACCGTGTTCCCTGCAATGTCCAACAACTGTGTAGGTGGTGCATGTGTCCACACTGGGGTCTTACCATCAGACAGGCACCAGACAGATGGGTGCAAGGGCAGGAGGGGTGTGAGTCCCATGGTTGACCATCAGACTGACAATTGGCTTCCCCGAATCTGTGTGAGGACTTTAGGCAATGTTCAACTAAGGATGCCAGGGCTTGCTCTGTAATGTGCTGTACTTACTGTGGTGTGTGCGGTCAGTGCAGGTGACTGATGTTTGTCTGTTTCCCTAATTGTTTGCAGATACATCCACGGCCACAGGAGGGGACAGCTCCACGGACCAGGAGGAGCAGCGGAGCCAGACTGGGTCAGCATCGGACGAGTGGTCAGAGGGACCCAGTGGCACGGAGGGCGAGGGGAGCCACACCGAGGAGTCCTCAGCACCATCCACCTCAGCTGGGGACCACAGCAGCTCGGAGGATGACTCCCTTGTGGAGGCGGGTCTCAGCAGCCACCAAAGGCCAGCTAGTCTGTCTGGCCCCGCCACCACCACCACCACCACCGCCCTCCCATTGGCTCCCATTCCTGAGGTCCGTGGAGGCTCCCGTGCTCGGGAGCGTGTCTCCTTCGTGCCAGGCACCGCACCCCTGCCCCTGTGTCCCCTGCTGCCCTGAGTGAGGAGTCTGTGTACCTCCTTCGGCAGCTCCATGTAGGGCAGACAGCAATGCTGAGTGTCCTCCATGCACACACCACTCTGTTGACACAGCTGGTGTCGTTCATGGAGGGCATCTCGACGGGTATGTCTGCCCTACAGAGGAGCAATAAGTCCATGGACTCCTCCCTGACGGCAGCAGTGTCCCTCCTCCAACAGTCCCTCACCCCTCCCACCTCTGCCCCATCCACACTTCCTGCCCCCTACCTGTCCAAAGCACATGCACACCTGCACAGTCAGCCAAACACACAGACACGAGCAGCACAGACACACCCAAGAGTAAGGCAAGACGTGCACACAAGCATCCTCAGGGGACTGATACCACAGACACAGGGGATGGGGAACACACACACACACAGGCATCCACATTCACTCCGCAGTCCTCCAAATCCTCTCCCTCCAAGACCCCTTCCCTTGCCTCGCCTGCTACCCCAACTACACAGCAGATCTTCCTGTGTGACCTCGGCCTCTTCCCCTCCATTCCTGCTGATCCAGCATACCAGGGGAAGAGGAAGTCCACCCACACAGAGAGGAGTGCCCCTCGCCCCCGGACACCCTCCCCCAGGCGCAGGCAGACACAGGAGCCCATTAGGAAGTCCCCCGGAGCAGGAAGAGCAAGACCCCACCACCACCACCACGCAGCTCCAGCGCCCAGTCTCTCTCCTCCATCCCCCAGGCCACCACTGCACAGGTTCCCCCGCCACACCCTGCCCCAGGTTCCCCACACACCGCTACCGCATCCCCAGACTGCTTAGGCCCTCCCCCCTGCCACTTGCTCTTCCACCCCCAACCCAGACGCTCTGCCTGTTAGTGGCACTGTTGTGGGGACCGGGTCCCCCCTCTGTCCTGCCCACCTCATCTGCCCACCCTTCCACTCCCTTGGAGTCATGCACTGCAGTGGAGTCCACAACCACCACGTCTGACTCGGGCACTGCAGTGGGTACCCAGTCCACTACATCAGTCCAGCCCACTGCAGTGGTTGCAGCACCCACACCAACTGACTTGTGTACCACAGTGGTGCCGGCCCCCTGAGTCAGACACCTCCACTGCAGTTGCCGGTGACACTCCTGCACCCACCACCCCTTCACTGCCTCACTCTGCCATCCCCTGATCCTGTCCCTGCGGTGCCTGGCCTGCCCCTTGTATGCCCCTCCAAGGGGGATGTCCCCCAACCGTACCAGTGCAGGCAAGCAATGTGTGACCAGTTGTCACTTCTCACCCCGTTGGTGCTGTGATTTTGGACTGGCCATTGGCCTTAGTTTCTTTTGGACTTCCGTGTTTACCCTGACATTTGCTGAATAAAGCCTCTTTTTGTTTACTTTTGGATTTTTTTTTTATGTACATGATGTGGATGAGTAGCATCCTGCATTTGCAGTTGTAATAGTGTTCACATCAGGACGATGAAGTGTTGCAGTGATGGACTCCATGTGGTCCATGGGATATGTGTCCTGTTGTAGTCTGGATCTATGGCATCCTTTGCTACAGTCTGAGGGTGTAATGTTCAGCATTTGACACAGGGATGTCCTTTTTGCATTTGTAAATGAACATCTTTGTCTTACACTGATGCACATCTGGTGGGCTTACCACTGTTCAATGTTCCGATTTCCCTGACTGTGTGCCCAGCTCCACTGGACATGCAGTTTTGCACATCAATGTCGAAGGACTCATCTGTGTATACAGTGCAACTTGCTTGACACGTGTTTGGTGTGTGTGCAGATGACTGACGTGACACTCCCGTACCCAGGCTGATGTGAGCAGAGCCTTCTGTGTGTTGTGGTTGTTGACTCACTGACGGAGTGTTCTGCTGACATGTTTGGGTCGTGCACAGACAAGGTTTGGCACAGCGGACCTTCCACAGGAGTGGAGTGCCCTCATGGCAGTGTGTAATCTGGTGACATTGCGTGGGCCTGTGGTGTGTGTTGTGTAAGCATGTCTGTGCGTGTTCCCTTCCCTTTTCCTACACAGGCTGTGTCCCTAGGGATGTTCCTGTTTGTGATGCTTGCTGAGTTGTTCTGTGTTCATCCAGCATCTTGGACCTGGTTTCTCTGTGATGTGGGTGCATGGCAAACTAATGTTCATGAGGTTGTCATCCCAGGTTGTCTTTGTTGTCAGGGCTGGGGATGTGGGCAAACGCAGATGGGACACATTCAGGATTCCCCTTGGCACTTGTTGTTTACACGAGTCATGTGATTTACAGTTTGTGTTAGCTTTCAGTGATTGTGACACGTTGTGTGTGTGACTGCTGCCACTCCTCAGGGTCAGAGCTGCAATGTTGGTAGTTGTGTACGTGTGTTCTTCGTGTGTCACCTTGGCTTCTTCGTTGGTGTGTGACTATGGCCAGGATCCCATTGATTGTGGTGGATTTCACATCATGCCCATGTACGGCATACTGTGCTGTGTGTCAGACATTGACGTGTCTTGTTGACTGGCCATGTGTGATGGGTTTCTGCACCTTAGTTCCCACCACCACCCCTGGTATTGTCATGGGTGCATGTGCAATGTCACCAGTCCATGTGAGCTTCACTGCTGCACATTGGTGGAGATCAGGGTGTGTGGTGTTGAGTGTGTGCAAAAGTGAGTTGTTGCACGGCCAGACCCCTACCTCCATATTGGGCTTGGCTGGCAGGCCGTGCTGATTGATTGGAGCTTGTGTAGGTGTGATGGTAGTTAGTTGCTCAGGACACATGGCTGTGGTTCACAGTGTGAACGACATCTAACTTTGTCATCACAGTGGGATTATCATGCAGGCTAGTGTCAGCACAATATGGGGTCCCTGGGGGTAGTGCTGTGGTGGGTCTGTCTCTTGCTGTGTTAGTTGCTGTTCCTACAAGCTTGTGTGACATGTGTAATTTGTGCTCCCTCTCATCTAACAATGCCTGATTGCCCACATAGGGGATTTGGATCCATGAGTTACTTTTGTGTGGCACTGTATGTGCATCTGTGTAATTGGTATTCAGGCCTCATCATGTGTTGTGTGTTGCCTGGGGACACTGGCACCCCCCCCCCTCACCTGTTGTGTTTGATGTGCAGTGTGGGGCTGCCTGTTTGTGTTTGTGCATCTGCACCACTGCAATGGCAGATTTTTAGTGTACCATTGGCTGTATGTTGTTTGGTGGGTTTCACCTGCTGTCCCTGGGACTCCTAGGTCATCAGTCAACACAATGATCATCGTTTGTGTGTCCCATTGCTGCCATGGTATGTTATTTGTTCACCTCACATCTACAGTCTCCACAGGGTATCTACATTTGTGTGCCCATTGGTGCAAATATGTGGGTCTGCATTATGATGGTCACTTCTGTCATTGTGTCATTGATGGATGTTGACAGTGTCAGCCCCCATGGGTGATGTTTGTCTGCACATGGCCAAGGGTATGTCTTATTACACTGCACTGTTTGCCTCACCCAATCTATGTTGCTATGGGACACAAGCAGTACTTTGCCACTGATGTGTTTATTGTTCTGTGACCAGGTATCATCCATGCAGTTTGCCAGTTGCAGCTTTTTCAATGTCAACACTTACATTTTGGTCACTGTGATGATGGGGGTTTAGACCCCATTGCCACAATGTTCAAGATGTGCTTCAGCTATGGGCCCCACACTTACATTTTGGTCACTGTGATGATGGGGGTTTAGACCCCATTGCCACAATGTTCAAAATGTGCTTCAGCTATGGACCCCACACTTACCTTTTGGTCACTGTGATGATGGGGGTTTAGACCCCATTGCCACAATGTTCAAGATGTGCTTCAGCTATGGACCCCACACTTACCTTTTGGTCACTGTGATGATGGGGGTTTAGACCCCATTGCCACAATGTTCAAAATGTGCTTCAGCTATGGACCCCACACTTACCTTTTGGTCACTGTGATGATGGGGGTTGGACCCCATTGCCACAATGTTCAAAATGTGCTTCAGCTATGGACCCCACACTTACCTTTTGGTCACTGTGATGATGGGGGTTTAGACCCCATTGCCACAATGTTCAAAATGTGCTTCAGCTATGGACCCCACACTTACCTTTTGGTCACTGTGATGATGGGGATTTAGATCCCGTTGCCACAATGTTCAAGATGTGCTTCAGCTATGGGCCCCACACTTACATTTTGGTCACTGTGATGATGGGGATTTAGACCCCATTGCCACAATGTTCAAGATGTGCTTCAGCTATGGGCCCCACACTTACATTTTGGTCACTGTGATGATGGGGATTTAGACCCCATTGCCACAATGTTCAAGATGTGCTTCAGCTATGGGCCCCACACTTACATTTTGGTCAGTGTGATGATGGGGGTTTAGACCCCATTGCCACAATGTTCAAAATGTGCTTCAGCTATGGGCCCCACACTTACATTTTGGTCACTGTGATGATGGGGGTTGGACCCCATTGCCACAGTGGTCATGGTCTGCTTGCATTGTGGGGGCCACACACATTTATGTGTGACACATGTGATAGGGGGTCACATTGTATGTTCAAAGTCATGTCCAGTGTTGTAGGCATTTGACACAGTCTACACACGCTTGTCATGGTGTTGGGGGGATGTCTTTTTGTTGCATTCCTTATGTTGGTGTGTGCTTGTTGTGTCATGCATTACCCATCCTATGAGTGGGGGTGTTGTTGGTGGTAGGCATCCTGCCCCCCATGGGTAGGGGTGGTGGTAGGGGTAGGCATCTGGCACCCCCTGAGTAGGGGTGGTAGTGGTGGTAGGCATCCAGCCCCCATGGGTAGGGGTGGTAGTAGTGACAGGCATCTAGCACCCCCTGGGTAGAGGTGGTAGGCATCTGGCACCCCCTGGGTAGGGGTGGTGGTAGTGACAGGCATCCTGCCACCCATGGGTAGGGGTGGTAGTAGTGACAGCCATCTAGCACCCCCTGGGTAGGGGTGGTAGTGGTGGTAGGCATCTGGCACCTCCTGAGTAGGGGTGGTAGTGGTGGTAGGCATCCAGCCCCCCATGGGTAGGGGTAGTAGTAGTGGTAGGCATCTGGCACCCCCTGAGTAGGGGTGGTAGTGGTGGTAGGCATCCAGCCCCCCATGGGTAGGGGTGGTAGTAGTGGTAGGCATCTAGCACCCCCTGGGTAGAGGTGGTAGTAGTGGTAGGCATCTGGCACCCCTGGGTAGGGGTGGTGGTAGTGACAGGCATCCTGCCCCCCATGGGTAGGGGTGGTAGTAGTGACAGGCATCTAGCACCCCCTGGGTAGGGGTGGTAGTGGTGGTAGGCATCCAGCCCCCCATGGGTGGGGTGGTAGTAGTGACAGGCATCTAGCACCCCCTGGGTAGAGGTGGTAGTGGTGGTAGGCATCTGGCACCCCCTGGGTAGGGGTGGTGGTAGTGACAGGCATCCTGCCCCCCATGGGTAGGGGTGGTAGTAGTGACAGGCATCTAGCACCCCCTGGGTAGGGGTGGTAGTGGTGGTAGGCATCAGGCACCCCCTGAGTAGGGGTGGTAGTGGTGGTAGGCATCCAGCCCCCCATGGGTAGGGGTGGTAGTAGTGGTAGGCATCTAGCACCCCCTGGGTAGAGGTGGTAGTGGTGGTAGGCATCCAGGCCCCTATGTGTATATGTGGCATTGGTGATAGCCATCCGGCCCCTATGGTGCTGCTGTTGCTGGTGTAAGTAATTTCTGCATCCCTATGTGTGTGTGTGATATGTCGGGTACGTGTGGTTTGTTTGTGTGGTGGGTGTCTGACTTACCTTCTGCGCCGTACGCGTCCGTGCCAGTTCCGGTAATAGATGTAGAATATTGGTAGGATCGGCGCGATGGCATTCATGGTTGGTTCGTCTTGTTCGTCTTTCTCTTTGCTTCGCCTCGTCCTCGTCGCTGGCATGTTCGTCTCGTAGCCGTGGATCGTCTTGTGGTGCGAATCGGAGCTTATGTGCGCCTCTCCCGGATGCTTTGACGTGCCGTGCGTAGCGACGGGTTTGGCGCGTACGGAAGGCGCATCGTACTAGTCCGGCCGAACGGGGCTGCATTTTGGCCTCCGTGCGACTCAATTCTGCGTTTCCGGATCCGCCTCGGTCGGAGAACAGGAGCTGTATTGGGTGAGTGCGACTGGGTCGGGATCTGTGCAGTTATACGCATCGTACTTGCTCGTTCGGACGTCTGTGCGAATCAGTCGGGAAACAGGCATTCGGCTGGGTTTTTTCCCGGCCGAATAGTGTTAGGTGCGCCTCCGACCGAGATCGGAATCGACCCCAAGGTCTGTGATTGGTTGTCATAAATCATACTAGGGTCGCCTCATCCAGTTCTCCTCACAAATCCATCCTATACCGGTTTTAACAAAGGAAGGATTTAAGACCAATACATTCGTATACCACTAACATTCATAGTTATACATTTTGCAACAATTGTACATTATGATATCCGCTTCACATTCAAATTGCACGTAGTGATGGCTGTTCCCACAGTCGCTGTCGCGTCTTGGCACATAAACAATAGGACACAAGGTCAACATGGCCTTCACACGGATTACATCAGCTGGTACACTATGCAGTCTGCAAGCAGGCAACCCATCTTGGCGCATGCGCTCTCCATACCGACCAAGACAACCACATGCTGGTTCAAGCAAGAGGCCATTTTCATGCAGGCCCAATCTCGTACTAAAGTAAATAAACACAAAAGAATATTAATTCATGAAATAAAACCCATTATGGTTACCTCCCACTATACTAATACCCTGTGTTAATTAAATCCTAGCGAAAGTTATTAATTTAAAGCAACCTTTTTGTTATTTGTGCACAACATGCAAAATGTGCAATGTACAACATAGCATAAACATGCATTAGTACGGTTTTTCAAAGCGCAAACGGTTAATACGTACTCATGCCAACATGGTTTAGTATATTATGTAAAATGCGTTTGCCCCTCGTGTGAATGTGTGCATTCAGAGTTGGTTAGTCCATGCAGTCAATACATTATTATGGGGTTACTTAATTTCATGAGGATGTATTTTACAAACCTCACTCCATCAGATCCTTTGAACTGGGATTTTCTTATCAGAGGTTTTGATGCTGTCCGCCTTCTTCTCAGTTCTCCGTTTTGTCAGGTTTCTCTTATGGGCTGCAGTGGTGTAACCAATGTGTCATGGATTCTAGTGTAAGGAAGGAAATGGGCCACTGGACTCTGTTTCAACTGTGAAATATGGCAGTAATCAGGCTTTCTGTGCGGCCCCCATGCCTCTTGGCCCTGGTGCCACTGCACCTCATGCACAGATGGTAGCTAGGCCACCGATGGGCAGGGGCTCATGGCCATCCACAATCACCTTGAGTCGGGGCTCTGGTTGCCCACCTTTTCTAAGACGAGTTAATGAAATTGATTATCATTCAGGTAAAGAAAGGAACCAAACGCAATTTCGGTGCACTACAGCAGCATATGTGTGAGAATTTTTATTTAAAGGCTAATCAGGGTATGCAATTCTTTTCTGTTTCCACTTGAAGTCAGGACACCTTCATTTTGTCGCAGTTAGATGTCCCTGGATTACAATGCTTTTCACCCTGTAAAACTTAATGAGTCCAGCTCCAATTAATATTCATAATAGCAGCTTGCAAATCCTTTTTGCTCTTGAAGGATAATAAGAACGTTTCTCGGCGTAATATGCTCCTGAGATATCATTTTTCATACAGAGGGGGACTCTTTCAAGCATTGACTTACTAAATTTCACTGCAAACGAGAGCTTAGGCGGCGGCATTGAGCCTCGCGCAGGCGGATCTGAGCGCGCCTCGTGCATCCTGGACGCTACCATTAATCACGACTATTGTTCCGCTGTTGATGAAAGGATTGCTGAACAATGGCATGAAACTACGCTGAAAGTAGCGCGCCGCAGATGCACTCAAAGGCGGAGGGGTTGTGTGTGGCGATTCTCTATGGTCACGCTAAAGTAAATAGTACCTGGCAGATCCCTGCGCCTTGTTACCAGAGAGACCACACGTCAGGTTACCTGCTGAATCACCGGCTTCCGTCGACCAACAATGGCGCAGCTTGCGTCCCTTCTGGCAGCTCTGCATTGTGAGTGAACAAGCAAACAAACACAGGCTGCATGCTGAGAGAAGACGATAATAGGAAACCCAGTCTTTTTTACCACACACAGAATTGTCCTAATATCCAGCAGCGTAAATGTCCAGAATATATTGTAAGGGCTTCTAAGCACATGTTCAGCCACGTTATGGATATAGGGAACTGCGCTTTCTGTCAGGCTGAATTACAGCTTTAGAAACAGAATTTGTAGAATAAGCAGGAGTGTGTTAGTATTAGCATGCATCTCAATTAAATACTGTCGTTAATACTTTGCATTTGCAATTTGTCTGAGATTTCTTGCATAAACTGGGTAACACGAAACTAGTAAAGAACTCGAGACTTCTGCTCCATCATGTCTCCTTTTAAGAGCTTGCCGTACCCAGAACTACGTAGCAACCTTGGGCAGAGATAGAAATAGAAAAAGATCTGTCTTCCCTGAGAGTGGGTCCTAAAATTACACTTGGGCTTGCTGTTTTACAGGTATTCTAAATCCTTTGGCTGAGGCAGTTTGTCCTCTGCATGATCTCCGTGCCAAACACAACAACCTTATGACCGAAACTATATAAATTACTGGTTCATCTTGAAAAAACAGACACACACTGGTCAGAGAAATGAGATGCTGAATTCTTAATAAAGATCCCTTGAGTTCACTGTCTTATGTTATGTCTTCTCAATAGCCGTGTAACTCTAACACCTAATATTTTCCACTAGTAGGATTGACACAATCTGAATGGAAATTGAAGTAAAGCGAGATGTGGTGTACGAATCAGCAAAGAAGCTCTTAGTCACTCCAAATGATGTAGTATCCATGAACATGCAAAATATTTAGTCCACTGCAGCAAGATCAATGATTCACACAAATTTACCCAAAGTAAGTGCGAAGGGTGCAACACACCGGGCCTGATTCGCGAAGGGCCTCCACACTCGTGATGGAGGTCCCACAGTCGTGGGGGAGTCTCCGCACTCTGGGGGGAATCTCCACCATAAGAATTCTTATCATGGAGATTCCGCCCCGAGTGCGGAGACTCCCCACGACTGCCGGGCCTCCACCATGAGTGAGGAAGTCCGTTGTGAATCAGGTCCAATATATTTATTTGTCCTGCGTACTTGACCCCAATGCATTTCGGTATAAACCTTCATCAGGGGGCTTGTATCTCATGCTCTGATCAAGCTTGTACCCTAAAGGAAAAACTCAATAAAAACCCTTTGGCATATTAAAATCTTTACAGCAATTCTGTAAAGTTCATGCACTCTATTATGGAGCTCTAGGAGGAACAACAACTGGCCAGATTCACAAAGGGCCTCCACACTGGTGGCGGAGGTCCAGCATTCGTTGGGAGTTTATGCCTCGGGGCGGAATCTCTGCAATGAGAATTCTCATAGCGGAGATTCTGCCCTGAGTGCAGAGACTCTCCGGCGACTGCGGGGCCTCCATCACGAGTGCGGAGGCCCTTTGTGAATCCGGCCCAGAATGTTCAGTGAAGAAGTCCCAGAGCATGAATTTCAAACTTACCTTCTAACCGTCCTGGCATACGACTCCGAGTTGGAATGTAGGTCCATGTGTTGTGAGAACTCTCTGGTCCCACTTTTAATGTAATTTTAATCTAGTTCTATGACAAAGGGCTTTCCAAAAATGCATTGGGGTTGAACATGAATGGGTTTTATAATGCACATTTTCTTTTTGAAACATCAAGGCTGCTGTGAATTTTGTCTTTGATCGTCAATAACCCTGAGCTGTGTTTGTTTTTTATATATTTTAAAGAATATGACAAAATGATTATTACATTAAGAATGTAATGTAATTTTTGGTGTTGTTCTTGAATTTCCATTTTATGTGTGGCGCAAATTTTTTCGATATGGACGTCTTCTCTATGAAATTTAAAATATAAATGAAAAAAATAAGATAAAGCATTTCACTTTATATACCTGTGGATTAAAAAGCACTATTGTTACACGCAAGTGAATTAATTTTGAAAATGATTGCACTCAATTAAAATTATTAGATAGACAGGGTTTGCATAACAAAAAATGGCTCACAATTCAAACCAAATGTTTCACATGAAGTATGAGGTTGGAGTCCAAAAATGCAGTGTGCTTCGAGTCACATTAGATATGTGTAACAGTCTAATCACAGTTCTATTGAGTCTTTGAATTACCTTGACTAGTAAACCTTTGTAGTAGCATACCAGAATAAGAACAAATGGTTGAATTCAGAGTATTCATTGGACTGCTAGCCACAAGATTCACTGGGATCACATCTTGAGCTTTGTCTGGCAACAGTGTACATGATCCATATAATAACTCGTCACACTGGGCCTCTACCTCTCGCAGATTATCAAAATCACTCTGACATCGGAAGCCATTTCTTACCAACCAAAATAATGAATCGTTATGCCACTTCTTAAAAAATACAGGTAGACTCAAATGATCTCTCAAACTTCAGCCACATTTTGAACATACCCTCAATAGAGAGGATTGTGGTGCAGCAAATGCAAGAGTTTTTAGAATGAAATTACAATGAACAGTCCACTAGATAGACTTTTATACCACTCATGGGCAGTGAATGAGATCAGGTATCATTCCTAGACAAATTCAGAATTAAGTTAGATCTGGGTGAAGGATTAAAGTTGGTTGTGTTGGAACTACTTGCAAGATCCATTATCATTGAGCGTAGTATGGTACCATGGCCTCCACCGGGACAAGCCTGATCCCTGTATCCGACCCATACTTTATTGCAGTCGATGGAAACTTGTGACTCTGACCAGATCCTATGCAACCAGATATTGGTAAGTGGAACTTTGTGCTTCTTATTACTATTTTTACCTGAAACTTTAAAAATTCCTAACTTTGGTTCTTCTAACATGGCATAGCATCTTGCTGAGGCATCTGGAGAATATTGGATTTCAAGGCCAGGCACTGCAATAGATCAATTCTTTATGTAGCATTAGTCCATTTTTATTTACTTTTGTAAACCCAAGAAGAGAAGTTCCACAAGTCCCATGAATATATCGACTTTTTAATATGTACTTACTACCTCCTATTGCATCATTCAGCATTTGAAGTTACAGAAACAAATCACAACTTGTTTTTAAGGTATACTCCTTCACCAATTGAAACAAGAGTAACTTTCATTGATTGCCTTATTGCAGTGAACCGAGGAATGGTAGTGAAAAATGAAAAATCTTGGTGGCAACTGTCAAAGAATCAGGATGGTCAATAGGTTGGATTTTTGTAATCCTGGAGTCATTTTATTAATTACATTTTATTCTATTTTTCTAAATTGGTTTGGGATTTTTATTGGGTTGTGTTTTCACTTTATTATTATATGAATGCTGCATAAATACTTTAAACATTGCCTCTACATTAAGCCTTTCTGCTCTGTGCCAAGCTTCTAGAGGATTAAGCACTTTTGTGGTTACTAACCCTGGGCGTAGTTCGCGTAGTCGCTCTACGCGAAGCTACGCGAAGACGTCGAAGCGCTACGCGAGCTTCGCATAGCTTCGCGAGCGTGCGTAGCTGCTTGGCGCGCCCGTTCGCGATGCGTTTTCTTGCTCGGGAACGCGTCGTTCGTGTTCGGGACGCTGTTTACGTGCTCGGGGGCGCGAACTTACCCATGCGGTCGCCTATGGGCGCGGCCATTTTGATTTTCACTTGTCCCGCCCGTTCGCGATCCCTTATTTCCTGTTCCGGGTCGCGTATAGCGTGCTCGCGATGCGCATTCCATGTTCGGGAACGCGTTGTACGTGTTCGCGACGTTTTGTGCGTGCTCGGGGAGAAATATCGCGCGAACTTACCCATGCGGTCGCGATGGGCGCGGCCATCTTGTTTTACCACTCTATGCTATGGTTCTGGGCCTGCTTTTCTATCCTCCCTCAATCTTTGCAATCCTTAGTTTTTTACACTGTTTTTCAATTTTTCTTTATTTCTTACCTATCTCTCTCTCTGCCTAAGTCTATATTTTGCATTTATTTCTACTTTTTACTGTGTTTTTTTTACTTTCCAACTGTTTTATATAACTTTCTTCTTTAAGCTCCTACTTCTTCCCCTAACTTTATTTTTCCCTTCTAACTTTTCTTTTTCACCTCCTCCCACCCCAGAACCATGGCGAAGGGTAGCAGCAGCGGGTCAAAGAAGGGCAAGGGGCGTGCGCCCAATCGCCGCCTGCCTTGCGGCAGACTGCGCCCCGCAGGGGTGCAAGCCCGCCAGCTGTTTACGGAGGAGGAGGTGGCCGCCCTTGTTTTTTTTATTCAGCGCCACCTCCCCTTGACCTTGGCAGCAGGCGGCAGGCCAGGCTCCGGTTACCCGACCCAGGAGCGTCACCGTCGGTGGGCGAAGGTGCGTCGGGCAGTGTTTCGCTGCTCCGCGGTCCGGCGCACACATAACCAGCTGGCCCACCGGTGGTCAGACATTCTTGACCGGGAGCAGGACCTGTTGGACCTGCTAGGTGTCGAGGTCGTGGGGCTTGGTGAGTAGCCAATATATATAGTAGTATAAGTATTGTGATTTGTGTATACATTTTTTACAAATAATAACAAGAATAATGCTGCTTACATTGCAGGTAAATTACGTTTCAAAATCTTCTGTGATTGTAGGACACAGGTGCTGGGCGGTACTCTTACTTTTTTGCAACTTTGCGCTCGCTTGTCATTATTATGTAAGAGTTTACTTTAGAGAACTTCAGTTAGGTAATGCTATTGCTAGAGAGACTGTAGTCTTTCCTTTGTCCTCCTGTCAAATAGTGGTGGATGGATTTGATACTAGGTTTAGTTACTATTAGTTGATAATTTTTGAGCGGTCTGCGTGACGCATCCTCTGTCACTGAGTGCTGCTTACCCCAGTCCTTTTGTAGTTTGTTTAGTGAGTGGTACTGGTAAGCTTAGCTTAGCAGTGTCAGTCAGCTGCAGAACATCAGACGCAACCAACCAACAATTTGATGTATGCATTATGCACTGACTTTATGCATGTGTCCTCCTTCTCACCTATGCATTTTTGATGGAAATAAAAAATTGAAATGCATGCTTAATGAACAATTGGCCCGCCTGGAATAGGTGGGCTAGGTCAGGTGGTACTTAGGCTTAGTTAGTGTTCTGGATTTTATTTGAAACAATCAGAATGGAACACTGAATTAGTGTTCCCCAATAAGTAGACTGTCCGTGAATTCCGCAAGCCAGTAGGCGATCGGATTAGATAGGTCAATTTTATAGCAATTTTTGTTTCCTAAAACGTTTTTTGAGCGTTTTTTTTAAGATAATTTATTTGTTTCACAGCAATCATTAATGTTTGTGTCTTTCTTTTTCTTTATTATATCTTACATGATCACTGATCTGCAGCACCCAGGGGCAAGAAGACGGGGTCCGAGTCGGCGGGACAACCACCAGAGGACCGCTCCTCTACCGAGGGCCCTGCTGCTGGTCCCAGTAAGTCCTCCAGTGGTTATATTAACAATTATATTGCCCTAACTTTTACTGGACCTTATTTATTCTGAACTATTAATTCTGGCTCCACTCCCTAATTATCTTTTTACAAAAGATTCTTTGATCAGTTGATCTTGACTTGACTATCTGTTTCTAAATTCTGGTTATCCCTGCCTCTAAGTTCTAACTGCCTCTGCTATGAATGTCTGTACTCTGTACTACTAATATTAGTCTGTCGCTAAGCTTTCCCAGTTTGCATTGCCACTCTTTATTGTACGGTTTTGAATAAAACTCAGATTGACCAATACTAATAGCTCTAGCCACTGAGTCCAGTCCTTTCGGTTGTCCTCTTCTAGGCTTCTTAATCTTGAGGCTTTGACAATTACCACAAACAAAATGCACAACCAGATATTTGACTATTTTTGATAGGAATAGGATATAGTACATACTACTTGTATTCTGCACAGCCCCATGCAGAACTATGCACAATGAAAGAGGATGTTGGTGATGAGAGTTTGGAACTTGGACGTTCCTCACACCTCAGTCAGAAGTGAACCCACAATCCCCTGAACGACTAGCTAGTGTCTCATTAGGTCCCCGAACCCCCACCCGAAGATACCCAATGATTATGATTCCACAACCCAGAACATAACACACTTTCGCTCACTCACTCGTGTAAGTCCACCACCACCACCACACCAAATACCACATAGTCTATGTGTAAGTTCAAAAGGTTTATTTTCAAATGACAACTTCTGTAGGTTGTTCTATAAAATTCAGTGTACTCCAGCCAGCTCCAACAGCAAAATGCATAAGATTAAAACAATAAAAATTGTTGCAACAAGTGCATGCTGATATAGACAAAAGATCTGTGTGAATTCTGGGCGACTCCTCACCGTAGAACGTAGAATTACTGGTTACATGCATCATTCATAAGCTCTGCAAATCTCTGGTTCGTACTCGTAGAAGGGAATCCTCTGCCTGAGAAAAATGGTGCGTGTTAAATTTAATGCAAGCATTTGTCAGTCCTGCCAAAAAACTGTAACATGTTACCTATGGCTAAGTAATACGGACTAACGGAACTCCATAACAAAGTGGCTTGTTTTCCGACCTCTTGTACGCAACGCTCAGACAGTAGCTGTATGTGCTCATGTGGGCTCAAAAGGCGTCTTACTGTTACTGCACAACAAGCTGCGAGGTAACATGCGCAAAAGACATGAAGCGAAAAATGGTTGCATGGCTCAGGCTAACTTTGCAAAGAGTAGAGTATAGTATAATAATGACCTTAGGGACCATAATAACACTATTAGTGTCTGTCTACTGACTGTACTCTAGTACCCGATTTGGACTATTGAATGTGATTTATAATAATAAATATGTATTAACCTTTTTTCAATCTTGCTAGTGAAAAATAATAAATAGGGGGAGGTGTACAGGCATCTAAAAATGTGTCATGTTTTTGCTAGGCGTACTACCGACCAACAGTGCCGGTGGGGCCAGCGGCGATGGCGTTGCGGCCATTCCGGGAGGGGGCAGGAGATACAGGGGGTGAGCCAGCAGCAGTGGCGGGCGGTGGTAAGTTATATTCATGACTTATTGACATTGCACTAGCTGGAAGGGTGTGTGGAGTGGACTTCACTCACTGTACTGTTGTTGAGACTTATTAGGTATGAAGTTGTAGTGAACATTATACAACGGTTAATAAAGAAGACACCCTTTACTTAGCAGCATGAGCAATGCAGTACCAATAGCATTACCAGCGTGACTTCATTAACCAATGGCCTCTTATATCTGACTCCAACTCAGCTGTGAAAGTTTTATGGAGGAGACTAAAAGTCAGATCAGATGACCTTGATGGATGTGTTGAACAAAAAGGGAAAGAAGGGTGGAAGGAGGAAGGGCGGGCGAGATTTAATATGATGACTGGCAGAGAAGGATACGTTGGAAGCATGGATAGGTGGCTGATAGGAATCAGATGCATGTGTTGTTGAAGGATGGGTGGAAGGTGAAAGAAGAATGGATGCCTGCCTGGGTGGGCGACACAGTATGGGTGGATACCGTGGATAGCAAGAATCATCAGCGGTGTTTGGGTGAAACTCAAAGCCAAGGCAAGCAACGGAGTGAGTGGACGCATGCGTTGTTGTTGGTGAAACAAAGTAAGGTTTGTGGAGAGATTAAGAAGAATGATTGACATTTACTTAGAATGGATGGATGCCTGTATGTATTCATCATAGACAGCATAGGTGGAGACTGTCACGGGATGCTCAGTTTTAGGGAATGTTAAAGAAACCGCGCCAGCGTACCAAAGCCGATGTGGGAGGGGCAGGGTGGGGGTAGTAGTAAACAATGTATTACGCGGGCAAATACAGGTAACTTTACTGTAACATACAAATAAATAAAGTGAATTTCATTGTGCGCACTGCACCGCCAAATGGGATGCAGTGTGCGCAACAAAATTAGTTTCATTTATTTATATGTTTACTTACCTGTAATTGGCCGTAATCCATAGTTTACTACCCCCATCCTGCCCCTACCCACGCCACCGCCCGGCCAAACTCCCCGAGTCCCACCAACGACCGCTACTGACCTTATGTCGTTGTCCCATATAAAAGCAACGATCATTGGATCAGATATATAATCTGCCTTTTTGTAGTAGCCAAGGCACTGTGAAATTGAGCAATTGCCCTCCATGTAACAGAGAGTATGGCCAGTGCCACCCGTAATAGAAAAATACGAGCTTCCCCACCTGCAAACAGTAGTAAATCAAACTAATGTTACTCTGCGTCATGACTCGTATGTTTGTCTTGGCTTCAAGCATAGATGACCGAGCTGGCAATGCCGGCTACAACCAGGTTATGTCATTTCCCTAAACTAGAGATAAGAAGAACACTGGTGTACTGTGTACTGCTTGGAGTCCATAGTGCTAGTATAATGCCTGAAACTCCCACAAATGTTAGAGGCCGAGGAAGTGGGAGGATAGATAGATTATTACCACAAATGTTATGTACTGTGCTTCTTGCTAGTGCTACTGTGCCATTATGTGTTGAATTAATTTTGTGTTACTGTTTATGTAAGAGTACTGGTTACAACAATATTTTCTTTCTTTCTTTTCCCAAGACAAACCATCGCGGAAGGAGTTGGCAGTCAGGGCCCGGCGCCGGAAACTGGAGGCCATATGCCGGGAGTACCGGAGGCTGGTGGCTCTGGCGGAGGAGGAGGAGGAGGCGGCAGCAGCTGCAGCCTCGTCCGATGCCCCGGGCCCCAGCCAGGCCCCAACTCCAGCGGTACGGCGCCGCGGTCTGATAGCCAGCCGCCGCAAATCATTAACAGCCAGCACTGCTGCTGTCCCCCATTGTGGATGCCACTGCAGGGCATTCCGCAAGAAGATTCTTCCTCCGGATGGCACGGCAAGAGGAGCAAATGGAGGAGCGGGTGAAACTCCTGGTGGACAAACACCTTAAAGCCCGCCGATTATAACATCGAGGACCCTGTTGCTTTGCCCCTTTTTATTCCTTGTTTTGGTGGGTGGGAATTGGGCGTTGGGGTTTCGGGACATTCTTTGGACTTTTTTCGTTTTGGACATTGGTTGGGGTTAGGGAGAGGGTGGGTCAGGTGTGGGATAGTTTATTTTTGTTAGGGTAATAAATTATATTTATACTTAAACATACAATGTTAATGTTTTGTGGGGGGTTACTGTTTTACGAATTAACGTCACATTGGTTTGCTTGCTGCTGCAGGGCCGCAGCCAGTGTTTGATTTAAATAATCTGCCGATGATGTATAACAAACAGATAGATGCGGTACCCTCACCGAGTTATTTGTCCTACTAGTATTCTACCTCCCACCAAACTTATCTTACCTGTGATTGATGATGACTACGTTCGGCACAGCGATGGCTGCATGGTTTCCATAGAGAATGTAGAAGATGCCATGGTTGTGGTGGTAGTACTAGAGTAGACACTGGCAGTAGCATTTGCTAAAAAATTTAAAAAAGAGACAGTCACTTGCCTGAGAAAAACTGTGGGAGGAGTAGTCGAACGAAGTGAAATACAGTACAGAAGACGACTGCCAAACAAACAATATTGCAGTTGCAACTGCTAAAGTCAAATTAAACATAATGGTGGCGGGGACAGCCTAGTACAAGAAGTTATAAACTGCAGTTGTGCTGTCGAGTGAGTCACTTAACTTAACACAATCGTAATTCGTAACCTTTACTGCTGTGTGGTAGGAGTTTGATGATTAATGCAATCAATGACGGCAATTAATTATGATGTACTACTATTAGCCGTTGACGGCTTGCACAATGACAATGCACATAGACTGAGCATGGGTGGCCAAGCAGAAGAAGCTCCTCGCCCTGCCTTGCAATTGAATTAGTGTTGCTTTCACCACATCTGCCCCAGCAAGCGTGTGATCAATTGGTGTACATTTTATGTAGTCACATCACACCTCAATATAAATCACAGCCCGGGGAAGAGGGTTAGGGTTTGATGAATGGATGGGAAGGGGGTTTGGGGAAAGGTTTGAAAATGAAAAACAGTATGCATGGACAACAAAAGCAAAGCGCAATCTTGGCAGACGACCATGATCTTATCCAAAAATCAATAAAGCGAGAAAAGGGAAATGCATGCGTTAATGATGAAGATTAGATAACTTGATGGTTAATGAGTAGTACATAATAACTCCTACTAGACAATTAGACAGTACAGGGCACCAGTATATTCTATTTCTATGCAATTTGCCTTGCCTGTAATATGCCCTCAGAGACCCAAATTCCATGTTGTACTGGGCTTACTTGTAAAGATAGCAAAGACAATTAACAAACATTTGTAGGGATCAATTAGCAAACAAACACACAACACACAGTCCTAATGATTGCAGAGAAAAAAGGAATCAAATTAATTAAAAGATGAATGATGAATGATACTAAAGTTACTGTATTATCATGCTAAAATTGTGGAGTTGAATCTCGTCCTTCCTCTTGGTCCTATCTTCCATGGACGCTCCGCACATCAATCTTGGTGGCCTTCCTGATGCCGATTGGTAAGGTAAATGTGAGTTGTGTCTCCCAGTATAGCAAGCACAGGGTAAAGGCCGGCCTGTAACGTCTAGATGGAAAAACAAAAGGGGTATTGAGAAATCAATGAATAAAAAAAAAAAAAACATCAGTTACGGTGGAGTCCAAGAAGAGAAGAGAGAACACTTTCAGAGTGAGGCGGCTTGGATATATCGTGTAGATTCTGTTTACAGCATTAAGCTACAACAACAACAGGACAGAACAGGCCCACCACAGCACCAGCCCGGCCGTGACCCAACCTCCATTTACCTTAATTTTTGACATAGCCAGACAAAAGGCATACACAGCAACTTAGCATTTTCCTAATTAACTGACAAAATCAATGCTCCGCTGTCAGTCATCACTACACTCGTGACTCGACTAGACCACTACATGGACATGTAGGTCTGCTGTGTTTACTACTTTCTTGTTGAATTGTTGTGTTTATGTTTACCTTATGCCACTTCATGAAATGCAATTAGTCCTTGAATCATCTCCGATCCAACTGAATGACTGCGCGCGAAAAGATAGTATGGTCATCATCATGGTGTGGTACGTGTTGTCCAACTACAACTCAGTCTGTATTGTTGACTCCGATTAAGTCCATATTCCATATTAAAAAATTGCAACAGATATTGGCCTGCACCTGCAGTAGTAGGAGTACAATTTGGTTATTAAACAACAAGAAAGGAAACATTGACTGTCACTTATTTACTTGAGTCACTTTGTAGATTAACTAGTAGAGTAGAGTTCGACTTCATGCACAACATCAACAACAAACAACAGCAATCGCTCAGAGTCTGCAAACATCCAATGCATTCCATCATTACCTGTCTTGCTCTTCTCTTTGGCTGTCAGATCATCAGATGCCTAGTGATGACATTTTTTTTTTGTTTTTGCGGGGCAGTGGCCTCATCATTATTACTCCAGTCCACATTCATTTTGAGTGTTAGGCGCTGTTTCGGTTTTCGTCGTATTCATCTGTGGCACCTTTGTCACAGCTTAAGTTGCTTCCCATGGTCAGCAGCACTGTGATGATGGTCCGCGGCCTGTGTAGTGCTCATTGCTGGTCATTTGAGTTTGCACAAATGTCAGCAAGTTTCTTCGAAGAGTCTATTGTCTTTCTCTGCCAAGTACCTTCTGTCCTGACAGTGAGGACCTTTGGATGCCTGCTGAGGCTGTAGCCTTCGGACACTGATGAGTTTCAGCTTGAAAACAAAACGGAGGATAGCTATAGTAGTCACGTTTCACTTCTAATGGAGGCGGGACTGGTAAAGGCAACATTTATTGTACTAATGTCTGGCTTGATGGAAATGTACTCGTGCGAGACAGGAAGATGAAGCAGGACTCTGAAGAGTGGACAGTTAAATGCACAGACGTGCAACTCCAATAGGGAAATAAAAAGAAGACGGTGGTGATGGTTTTGTTGTGATTTGATTTGAACCAGAAAGACAGATACACAGACACATAAAGGAAGGAAGAAAGCAACAATTTGAAAGCCTAGTTGTCAGGGAAGAGGAGCTCGTCCTCAAACTCTGGTGGTTCGGACAGAAGTAGGTCCTGTAACGCACTATTTACGCCATCCAAGTCGCTCTGCTCTTCCTGCTGTGATTCACGTATTTTGTAATCCGGTGGTATAAAGTGCTGATTCATTTTGATCATGGTTAACCTCTCCACGCTTTGGGCCGAGAGACTGGTCCTTTTCGAAGTTACAATGGCACCAGCAGCACTGAAAACACGCTCAGAAGAGACACTTGCGACAGGGGAAGCGAGATACTTTATCGCCAGCCTGCTGAGCACTGTCCATTGGCTTCTTTTCCCATACCAATACACCAATGGGTTTCCATCCATGAAGACCTCTGTTGGGTCATCCAGATAGGCCTGGACCATCCGCTCAATGTTAAGGGGTGCTCGGATGTGCTCGGCCGGTTTTGCCTTTGCATCAGCACTGGACTTACCATACCCCTGCTGTAGAAACCAATCAGTTGCACATTGTGCTGCGGACGATCCTGTTCTTGATGTTATTGTTGGTGTAGGTGACTGCTGGGAGGCAAATGCACTGCCCTCAGGCTCCGAAGTATAACTTGACTCTGGATGCCCTGTAGTACTGGTTATGGCCTGTGGTGGGGGGCCTGTAATTAACAGCCGTTCACTTTCGAAAATAGTTGCTTCCTTAGCTATCAAAGTTTTGTAGTTGGCAACATCCACTTCCGAAAAGGAATTACTGCCTTGCTGTTCAGAAATACTTTGTACCGTGGATCCAAAATTGTGGCACTAATGTAATGTGGTTGTGACAAAATTTTATTTTTAATCCTTGTATTTTCCGATAAGCGAGCGGCTAAGGTCTCCGCCAAATGATATGCGTCTTGTTTGTCATCCACACCTGTGTACGTTTCAGACACATCCTTCAGCTGTTGCTCTAGCATGTGCAACAATGGGATAGCTTGGCCCATAGTACAGTCCTCCCTGCTGACTTCACGTGTGAAGATCTCAAAAGGAAGTAGCATCTCAGTCAGGCATTTAATGAGGTCCCATTGAGCCATCTCAACGGTCATGCCTCTCACAGTAGGTTCCCCTATTCTTTGCATGACATAAGCATTGAGTGGTATGTACAGTTCAAACAGACGATCAAGCATATAATAAGTTGAGTTCCAACGTGTTGGCACCTCCTGGATGAGCGCTTTGACTGGCAGTTTATGCTCACGTTGAATGACCCTCAGCTGCTTCCGGGCTTTAAAAGAATGGCTGAAATGTGTGCATATTCTTCTGCAGGTGACCAGTAAGTTGCTGACTTTTGATTCATTTTTCAAAAAGTCTTGAACAACAATGTTAATGCAGTGTGCCAAACACAGGACCCTGAAATAGCCACCATTGCGCATGGCCAAAACTACATTACTGCCGTTGTCCGTGGCAACAAAACCAATCGTAAGCCCTCTTGGGCGCAGCCACTCAAAGACCTTGGTGTTAAACTCTTCCAAAATGTTTGCAGCAGTATGAGATTTCTCCATGGCAAACATGGCTACAGTTGCATGTTTGCGAGTGGCATGAAAAATCTCTGCAGTATCAACACCAGCAGATAGCTGTTCTCTAACACCCACAAAACTGATCCAGTGTGCAGTGATGCACATGTAATCTGTGGCTTGGCAACTGGTCCACATGTCTGTAGTCAGGTGGATACTGTGAACAGCACTCTGCTTCAAGGTCTTTCCTAGCAATTCCAGCACGTCGTGATGTAGTGCTGGAACTGCAACTCTGGCAAAATAGTAGCGGCTGGGAACATGCCATTTTGGGCAGATGGTTGACACAAATTCCACAAAACCCAACCCTTCAACAAAAGAAAAAGGGAGAAGGTCCAGTGCTAACATTTTAGCCAGCTTCGCATTGTACAAACGTGCTATTGGGTGGTTGCGTTCGTACTGCCCCTCACCCCCAAACATGCTGATAATGGTAGGCTGCATGGTTTTCCTTTCTCTTAGGCTCAACGCACTTTTGGTAGTGCGGACCTGGTACTTCTTGGTGTCTCCGGCTGACTCTTACTCTTGTGCCACTGAGATGTTGCTGAAGATGTGTGCAACGTTAAGACTGCACTGCTGGGGTCAGGGACACCTTGTGTACCACTAGTGAGAATGTCTCCCTGTCCTTCCTCTTCCACCGTGATCGGATCTTCTTCTACTCCTTTATCCCCACCAACACCAGTGGTTGCCGTTTTTTTTCTGTCGCGAAGGTGGTCCTCCCAGCTGATCAAGTGGTGTTTTTTCAGATGGGTCATTTGGCCTCCGGTACCATAGTTTGTACCAAGCTTACCACGACTAACAGAGGTATTACAAATGGAGCATATAGCAATGTTCTCCTCCTTTTCGCTAACCGTAAAGAAGTCCCAAACTGGGGAGCTTAACTTTGGCCTCCTGCTGGAGGTGCCACTTCCAATGCCGGATGATCTGTAGGGTGTGTGTTGAATTTGACTCTGTGCTGCTGTACCACTACCTACTCCTACAGAGGTGGTGGTTGTGCTGGATGTAGGTCGCTGCCGGGCCTTTGCTAATGCAAATATGGAAGCTGTAGGTCGTGTTGGTGTTACCTGTGGAGGTATGCGTGCTACATCCCTCGCAGCGATTTTGGATAGAGTAAGAATGTTGGTCTCCATCTCCTCGGGGCCGGGAGTGATGTTCATGATGACTGGCTCGTCGTCATCATCATCATCATCTTGCTGTTCTACATCGACCTCCATAAGTGTAAGGCTTTCTGGAACCTTCCTTTTCCCTAGCTTGGTCTTGGAACGTGGCTCCCTCTCAGACTCAGTTTGAGGCTTCCAAGTGGCATCTAGATCATCAGAAGGGGGCTTGGCGAAGAACTCGATGGACTACCCCTCCTTTTCCTTGCTGGGGATTTGGAAGACAATGGATCTTCTGAATGAGTGGCTTCTTCTTCTACCTCTGCATGAGGCTCAATTTCCTGAACTGCCCCTACTTCAGGAGGAACAACAACTACTATTGCGGGCGGTGGTTGCGGCTGTTGTTGTTGACCACTTATCTGCTGTGTTTCCTCCTGCGTTGATTGGGTACTACTTTGAGATAGCGATAAGTTTATCTCCGGCTCAGCATCACTGCTTTCCACCATTAGGCTGGCTACCTCTTCTCCACTCATGTGCTTGGCCCTGGGTTGGTGGGTTGGGTCCACTGATGCGGATGTGCTGCCCCCAGCTTGCCCCCCGGACACCGCTGCTGCAGGCGCAATTTTTTTTTCCCAAAAAGGTACTGGCCGGCACACCAGACTTCAGTGTCACTTGCTTCTTCTGTTCCTTCTTCTTCTCAATAGCAACTTTCTTGGTACTGGAGGACCTGGTACCTGCTTTCTTTGGGCCCATCTTCTTCAGATGTCAGCAGCACTCAGTTGCAGAGATGTCTGGTCAGTCAGGTCACACGTCACGTTGTGTGTCCAGCAGCAGGATGTCTGTCTGGAAGTGCAACAGGCAATGTTGAGAGACACACCTCCTCCTCAGTCTTTGTGCACCTAAAAGCAAAAAAGGCAGAACATCAGTCAAACATAGCACAAATCAAACAAATAGAATATAGAACTTAGTGTGTGGTGGCCTCAATTATTAAATTTCAGAAACTCTTCCAACAACAACACACAGTGTAGCCATTTGTGAGACGTTGACAACAAGGCCAGGGCTTTCCTGGCTACTGTACACTCTGGAAGAATAAGAATATTAAAGAACTAAAACTAAAATGTACTGGAGCATGTTTGGCCTAAATTTGTGCATCACGTCACGTGTGATGTATTATATAGCAGCATCAGGGAGCTGCAGCTGGCAATGGGGATGGATTTGGCAGCAGTAAAACAAGAGGAAAAATGGAAAGACACGCAGGCCTATTTGGCAAAAACAGCACACTAATAACTACCACAACAAAATGGCCCCCAGAAACATGGTGACTCACAGGCACAAGGCACGGCAAACAATGAACTCAAGCAGGCCTATATATGGGCAGACAAAGGATGCCTTATAAAACACACACCGCTTTCATGCAAAAACAAAAATCCACATGGCTAAAAACACTTTGGAAAGTTAGACAACCACTACAACAACACTATTATAATGACAGTACACACGCAAAAAATGCATTTATTTACCACACCCAATAAGTGAAATAGTCAGACCCTCCAAAAAAGCCAGATTTCGGAATTCAATTTAATCTATTCAATGCCATCTAGGGCCTAAATGATGCCAAAGTTACACAGACTACACAGAAACAGTTTTATGCACCCATGGTGACTACCTCTGGGCCTACTGGCATACTGGGCCGCAAGCTTGGAGGCCTATGGCAAAAGCACAGTGGCTGGTTTAACAAAATGGCCGCCGCCCACATGTCCAGGCCACCCAAAATAACAAAAAGTGAAGACAAAGGACAGGACCAGGCAGTTGGAGACTGTGGGAAACTTGCTACCTCTTGGAAAAAATTGTAAAACAAAGAAAAATGACTCCTTGATCACCAAACTACATCTAAATGACAACCTGAGGAGTTTTTTGTGCAAAATGAACTAAATCAACATTTTCGAGAAGGTTTACTGATGCTCGAGAGATATTGTTCGCCAGATTGTAAATCCTGCGTGTTCGGCATCGCGATCGTCACAAATTGTCGTTATCGCGCGCGCGAAAACGTACATTGAGCGCGCGAAGAAGTTAAAAGTGTAAGTCCGCGTAGTCAGCGCAGTGCGGACTTGCCCAAAGTCCGCGAGCTGAAGGCCCAGGGTTACCTACTGGCTGAAAAGGCCTATTTATTTAACAAACACCACAAAAAAGAAAATACGCTCCAAAAACCACTTTTACAAATTAAAAACAATGCCATCCATGGCCTCAATTATGTTACAATTCAACAGACAACAAAAACAGTTTTTATGCACCCATGAGGATGACTACCGCCGGGCCTACTGCCACACTAGGCCGCAAGCTTTGAGGCCTATGGCAAAAGCACAGTGGCTGTTCACACAAAATGGCCGCCAACAACAACAAGAAAAGGAAGACAAGACAGACAATGCAGGCCTAAGGCAAAAGCACAATGCCTGGCTTCACAAAATGGCTGCCACCCACATGGCCAGGCCACCCAAAATAACAAAAAGTGAAGACAAAGGACAGGACCAGGCAGTTGGAGACTGTGGGAAACTTGCTACCTCTTGGAAAAAATTGTAAAACAAAGAAAAAATGACTCCTTGATCGCCAAACTACATCTAAATGACAACCTGAGGAGTTTTTTGTGCAAAATGAACTAAATCAACAGTTTCGAGAAGGTTTAATGATGCTCGAGAGATATTGTTCGCCAGATTGTAAATCCTGCGTGTTCGGCATCGCGATCGTCACAAATTGTCGTTATCGCGCGCGCGAAAACGTACATTGAGCGCGCGAAGAAGTTAAAAAGTGTAAGTCCGCGTTAGTCGCGCAGTGCGGACTTGCACAAAGTCCGCGAGCTGAAGGCCCAGGGTTACCTACTGGCTGAAAAGGCCTATTTATTTAACAAACACCACAAAAAATAAAATACGCTCCAAAAACCACTTTTACCAATTAAAAACAATGCCATCCATGGCCTCAATTATGTTACAATTCAACAGACAACACAAAACAGTTTTTATGCACCCATGAGGATGACTACCGCCGGGCCTACTGCCACACTAGGCCGCAACAAGCTTTGAGGCCTATGGCAAAAGCACAGTGGCTGTTCACACAAAATGGCCGCCAACAACAACAAGAAAAGGAAGACAAGACAGACAATGCAGGCCTAAGGCAAAAGCACAATGCCTGGCTTCACAAAATGGCTGCCACCCACATGGCCAGGCCACCCAAAATAACAAAAAGTGAAGAAAAAGGACAGGACCAGGCAGTTGGAGACTCTGGGAAACTTGCTACCTCTTGGAACAAATTGTAAAACAAAAAAAATGACTCCTTCATCACCAAACTACATCTAAATGACAACCTGAGGAGTTTTTTGTGCAAAATGAACTAAATCAACATTTTCGAGAAGGTTTAATGATGCTCGAGAGATATTGTTCGCCAGATTGTAAATCCTGCGTGTTCGGCATCGCGATCGTCACAAATTGTCGTTATCGCGCGCGCGAAAACGTACATTGAGCGCGCGAAGAAGTTAAAAAGTGTAAGTCCGCGTTGTCAGCGCAGTGCGGACTTGCCCAAAGTCCGCGAGCTGAAGGCCCAGGGTTACCTACTGGCTGAAAAGGCCTATTTATTTAACAAACACCACAAAAAAGAAAATACGCTCAAAAAACCACTTTTACCAATTAAAAACAATGCCATCCATGGCCTCAATTATGTTACAATTCAACAGACAACAAAAAACAGTTTTTATGCACCCATGAGGATGACTACCGCCGGGCCTACTGCCACACTAGGCCGCAACAAGCTTTGAGGCCTATGGCAAAAGCACAGTGGCTGTTCACACAAAATGGCCGCCAACAACAACAAGAAAAGGAAGACAAGACAGACAATGCAGGCCTATGGCAAAAGCACAATGCCTGGCTTCACAAAATGGCTGCCACCCACATGGCCAGGCCACCCAAAATAACAAAAAGTGAAGACAAAGGACAGGACCAGGCAGTTGGAGACTCTGGGAAACTTGCTACCTCTTGGAAAAAATTGTAAAACCAAACAAAAATGACTCCTTGATCACCAAACTACATCTAAATGACAACCTGAGGAGTTTTTTGTGCAAAATGAACTAAATCAACATTTTCGAGAAGGTTTAATGATGCTCGAGAGATATTGTTCGCCAGATTGTAAATTCTGCGTGTTCGGCATCGCGATCGTCATAAATTGTCATTATCGCGCGCGCGAAAACGTACATTGAGCGCGCGAAGAAGTTAAAAAGTGCAAGTCCGCGTTGTCGCGCAGTGCGGACTTGCCCAAAGTCCGCGAGCTGAACGCCCAGGGTTACCTACTGGCTGAAAAGGCCTATTTATTTAACAAACACCACAAAAAATAAAATACACCCCAAAAACCACTTTTACCAATTCAAAAGTAAACAAGGCCATCCATGGATGCCCGGCCTACATGATGTTTAAACTTTAAATTCAACAGACATCACAGAAACCTGCACCCATGGGTACCTCGGGCTCTAGTCTGGGCCTACTGGCTGAAATTCCAATCAAAGAAAAACAACTAGGCCCCTGCAGAAACTACAGGCCACAACAATACATTTAAAAAAATATGGAAATCCCCCAAAAAATGTAGGTACAAACAAGCCCCAATCAAACAAACAAGTACACCAATTCTCCAACTTACTTGTAAAATCTCAAATCCAAGAGTCCTCAAATCCAATCCAATGATATGATGCAGCAGACAGACACAAAAAGTGATCCTTCCAGGTCAAAATCAAAATGCAAGTGAACAGCACATGGACAAAACACTGGGAGGAGCCTGCTGGACAGGAACAGGAAGTTTGAGAATCAGGGGCACTTCCTTCCTCTTGGAAAAAGAGAAAAGGACTCCTTGCTCACCAAACTACATCTCTAAATGACAACCTGAGGAGTTTTTTGTGCAAAATGAACGAATTCATCTTTTTCGAGAAGGTTTTATGATGCTCGAGATATATTCATCGCCAGAATGTAGTTTCTTCGTGTTCGGGATCGCGATCTTACCAACACTGCCGCCGGAAGTCAGATCGCGCGTCCGAATGACGTGTTCGCGGTCGCACACTCGCGGGAACTTGCGGCCGGATTACAAATCTCGTGGCGCCCGCGAACGGATAGGAAGTCGCGTCGGCGAACGCAGAATCACGGTAGGTCGTTACCGCGCGCGCGAGAACGTATATTGAGCGCGCGATGAAGAAAAACAGCTACGCTACGCCGCAAATTGCGTAGCGCACGGTAGCTTCGCGTTCTACGCGAATCGCGAAGTTACCGCAACTTCGCAGGCTTCGCGAGCGTAGCGAATTTCACCGCCCAGGCTTAGTGGTTACCCTATCAAGGATTGTGTTTCTTACTTGAGAGGGGCTCTCACCTTCCTCAACTAATAACCCAATTTCTTACATTGGTTTTCAGTTGTGGGATCTAGTACTTTTGTTTGTGCAGTGCCACTCAGTGATTTGTGTAAAACCAAAAATCCCTGGGGATAATCTGATATAAATTATTTGGAAATTCTCCTTGATTGGACATTTTTTCCTTTTATCTAAATTCAATTCCTGTCTAATATTTGTGCACCTGTGACACTTGTTTGCAAGAATGAAGATAGATCTCAGCAACCTTAAAAGTTACACTGTGGCAGAGCTACAAATCTTTGCAGGTAGAAGATTTTTCCATTTTGCATTTTGTATTGTGAACACCCTAACACCTGACCAGGGAAGCTCATCAAAGTATTGATTAGCCTAGCCTAGTTTTTAGGCTGGAGGGGAGTCATGTTGAACAAGGCCCTTTCTACAGGGTCACCTCAGATATTTGCTTTCTTTTGCTGAACCCGTTTCTGTTGGCTATTAGGACTCCGCACACTTTATTCCAGCAAACCAGTGGTAAAGTGCTTGTGCTCTTCCTTCTAAACATGGTAGAATTGGACTACGCCTGATTGGTACATTGAATTTACTTATAAGCCCCTGGTACATTTTACTACATGTACCATATGTATCCTGGCTCTGTAAATGAAATGCTACTAGTTGGCTGCAGCTCTCATTGTACCACCCACTAAAGCAGCCTTGCCAAACATGCCTCAGGCCTGGCATTGCGGCCTGTAGTGCGGTTTTAAATAGGCTCTGGTGTGATTTCAATTACGTTTGAGTAACCAGAGTTATTTCAGTAATTCCGCTTTAGTCTTTGAAGTGGAATTACCGATAATTGCATGAATACTCTGGCTTGTGTAATTATGAGTAATTTTGGGGAAAAAAATCCTTCCCCAAGAGCATAGTGCGCTCGCTATTCGTGTTCTGCTGCATTCAGTGCTGCTTCTTAGTGAAAATGCATCATCGTGGCCATTTTGGACGTGAGGGTGCATTTCGTGCTAAGCAAATAGCGCTAAATGCTGAGAGTAAGTTGGTGGAATATCCTACCCCAAACATAGATTTAGTTCTATTTCTTAGTGCAAACTGCATTATCGTGCCCATTTTGGATGCGATGGGGCATTTTGTGCTAAGAAACTAGAGCGAAATTCCGGGAGTAAATTGGGGAAAAAATCCTACCCCAAGAGCACAGTTAGCAAGCATGAGTATCTCCTCATGCTTACTATTTCTTGGAACAAAATTCATTCTCACACCCATTTGGGACAGGAGGAGGGATTGTTGCACTGAGAAAAAGCACTAAATGCAGAATTACTCTTCTCACGTTATTAAGTGTAATTTTGCAGAATTCTCTGGTAATTGCACATGATTACGCTACACTGAATTACGGGAGTTACACCCACCCCTAGTTTTGACAGCCACTTTGACCTGGCAAAATAAACCTTTTACAGGCCTAAATCTTCCTTTTAACACATTTAAATCATCTCTAG
Source organism: Calotriton arnoldi (assembly GCA_963921515.1). NCBI lineage: Eukaryota > Metazoa > Chordata > Amphibia > Caudata > Salamandridae > Calotriton > Calotriton arnoldi. Next base: position 304,671 of record CAWUFW010005893.1, read on the forward strand.
GGTAATCCCTAAAGGCTCATAGAGCAGGGTGCATGGTATTTAAAAAGTAAGACATACGTACCTAAGTTTTACAAGTCCTGGCATAGAAAAACTCCAAAAGTCATTTTTCAGTTTTCTAAGACTATCTCTCCCGCAGACTAACCCAGGGTTACCTTATTACACCTAATAAGTGATAATTTCAGTTTGGGAACAGATAGAGAAATGCTTCTTCCATTCATTTGAATTGTAATTTGAAATTGTCTTTAATGAGATGGTCGGATTTTAAGTTAGTATTCTGAAGATGCCATTTTTGGAAATTTGAAATTTTTTAGCCGGAACCAAATGTGCATTTCTGTCAGTGTCCAGGGTCACATGACTGTGAATGGTTCTCTTATGGTGTGTTGTGCATTGCTTCCAAACATGGGGACAAAAACGGCCTAGGTGTGAAGGAAGTGGGTCTTCATGACAGGATGGCTTGGGAGGAGTTGTGCCCTGCCCTGATTACACTACAAAGGGCACTACCTACAGCACACACAAAGGAATCTGACACCAGGCCTGCTCTTGCCTTTGTCACCCTTGACAGTTTGGAACCAACCCAGGGTAAGGGGAAGAACTGACCAGAAAAAGTTTGTTATTATGCCAGTGATTTCTCCCACACAAAGGCTGGCACTAGTTTTAAATGTGGAAGATTCAGAAGAAGGACTGCCCTACTGTCCGACGAAGGAAGATTGGATTTCCTTGAACCCAGGATCCCTAGAAGTGACTCCAAGGGTCAGTAACTGGCCTCCTGTTTGAGCTACAGGGACACAAAAAATGCCGTCCCTGCATCTGCCCTGCTAACTAGCTCCAACTGGATCTGCCTAAGCGCTGCTGTTGGTCTCTGCCTAGAGTGAGGCCTGATCCCCAAGAGGAGCCCCCCAGGTCATGGACCCTTGACTGGCATCAAAGTGTCCTTTTCTATGATGATCTGCCAAACTACAAGAAAGGTGATTAACTAGAAGTTTGGGTCTCTTTGTGACTGCGAGTGGGCTCTTTGCGCCAGCACTGGTCACCACATCTCCCGCAAATGCAAAGTTCCGATGGTTATCTGCTCTTTGTGCCAAACAGTGACCACCTGTTATCAACCGCCAAGGCGAAGCTCCAGTGACGACCACTCCTCGTGACAATATCGACCACCTTGCTGCCCCTGCCAGTGCTAAGCTCCTGCTAGGCTACTCTTGTTGACTTGGGGATTGAGAAGGTAAAACCTCAACCGGGGCAAACCTGATTCCTATATCCGACCCACACTCCAGCATAGTGGGACTGAACTTGTGACTTAGACCCTGCCCACCGCAACCAGATATCACCGAGTGGAACTTTGTGCTTCTTTGTGTTATTTTCACCTGAACTTAAAAAAAATCATAGGTCCGGTTCTACTGATTGGATTTTTGTTGTTTCAATGTAATTTTATTTATTACATTTTACTCTATGTTTCTAAATTGGTTTGGGATTTTTATTGTGTTGTGTTTTCACTTTATTACTTTTTGAGTGCTGCATAAATATGTTGCACATTGGCTTCAAGCCTGACTACTTTGTGCCTAGCTATCGGAGGATTAAGTCCAGGTTTCTTTATTGACTTTTGTACGTCACCCTGACAAGAACTCTAGAGTCTATTTACGAGCTGGTTTCTGTCACTCTTGCACCACACAATGTGGTGCAAGAGCAACGCACACCTTAAGTTAGATTTATGAAGCCATGCAAGGCCACTTTGCGTGACCATGAGTTGCTCCATAAATCCGGAGTAAGGCAACGCAGCGCAAATCGCTGCGTTGCCTTGCTCTGTCTTGGGAAGGTGTTCCATAGGCATTGTGTGGGTGTTCCCATGCAACTCCCAGGGTTTTTGACGCATTCCCAGATTTACCAGAGCTGTTAAACCTGAGAATGCTCCAAAGACATAATCCTTCCCAGGAGAGGCGTAACGAGGAGAAATATGTTTATTTCTCCTCGTTACTTCCTCTTTCTATGTGCGCTGCATTCTGCAGCACACATAGAAAGAGGAAAATGCCTATCAGGTTTGCTTTTGTGTAGGAGGGTGTCCCTTCCTGCACAAAACAATCCTGCATGCAATGCAGGCACCGGTGCACCACGGTGCAAGGGTGCCTGCGTTAGCTCTAGGCTGACAAAAGGCACCAGCGCAGAGGAAAAGGCAGAAATGCGCCATATTGCCTCAAATATGGCACATTCCTGCCCATTTCCTGTCACGCAGTGCAGTGCAGCAATGTGACTTGCTGCCCGGCATGACTTTTTCATAAATAGGCACCCCTGTTTATTACTTGAGTGGGGCTCCCCCCACCCTCAACTAATAATCCCAAATTATTACAATAACCATAGCTGAGTTCCTTTTTGGGGCCAACAAACTATCAGTGGGGCAGTCTACCTCCTGACAGCAGCTGACCACTAATGGCATAGATACTTGCAAAAAGTTAAACTGTGGGCTGTGTATGTGTCAGAAATGCAATGCTAAAAACTCAACTACTCACCATTAAAACATCTATCTCTTAGAATAATCATGTATTAATACTATTGCATAAACCTCTTTCAGGAATGTTGTTATTAATTTAGGAGGGGAGCACCCTAGCCATACTAATAAATTCTTGAGAGAATCTCTGCTTAACCAATTTTAGCTAGGGCAAACACAGCATCCAATCCCCAGAGAAGTGTGTGGTAATTTCAAGCACTAAAAACAATTTTAAAGTAAAGAACACAACACAATACAATTCCCAAACCAATTTAGAATAATATAAAAAAAATCCAATGATCATTAAAATATATTGAGGTCAACAGAGATATGAATTTTTAAAATTTGAAGACAAAAAGCACCAAAAGAAATAAACTGCCAAACAAAAGTCAGTGTAAGCATTTGACTGCGGCATTAGCATGAATTCACGCTGACCATGATCTAGTGGAGGATGGGGACACCAAACGAGTCATCCCAATCAAAGTTTTTACCTTCTGACTTGGTCTCTAAAATGGAAGTCAAGATTTTTAGCGGGCCTGGTCCAATTCTATGGCAGGCGAGAGACTCTCAATGTTGGAAATGTCATCGTCAAGCTCCTGCTAAAGTTCTTAATTTTGGCACCTAGAGCCCTGAACAGAACAAACCTAGATTTCACGGCCTCCAAGGTAATTTTAAGGGTCACCTTATCTCAGGCAAAGGTTTTACTTTGGATTTAGTCATTCTTTGGGAGGTAAGAATTCTCCAGCAGAGCAAGGCTGGAAGCTGTAGCCAATCACAGCTCAAAGAGGCTTCATACCTTTGCTGCAATGGCCCACTGAACAAGTTTTCCGCATGGCAAAAATCTCAGAGCAGGCTTTGTTGCCCAATTAGTTGCACACTTCAGGTGTGACCTCCCTCGACATACCTCACTGAGCACATTGTCCTTCAGAAGTTGGAAAAATGGCTAAATCCCAGTTTTCTCCAACTCAAGGAAAGTTCCTTCTGGTTAGTCCTGAAGCCCCTTGCTCTTCAGGTCAAGTTTTTAGACACTAGGGGTCTTATTTACAAGCCCCATGTGCTGCTGGTGCATCACTTTTTATGACGCTTCGGTGGCACAGAGTGCAATCCCATATCTACAAGGCCACGCAAAGCCACTTTGCATGGCTTTTCATGGCCCCATAGATATGGTATAAGGCAGTGCAGAGCAGGTCGCTGCATTGCTTTACACTGCATTAGGGGGCATTGCAGTGGGTTTTCCCACACAATACCCATGGGTTTTGACTCCATTCCCAGATTTACAAGGATCTCTGTAAACCTGGGAATGTGTCAAAACTGTACGCCTCCCCAGGGGAGGCATAACAAGGATAAATATCTTTATTTCTCCGTTTTTCCTCTTTCTATGTGTGCTGCTGAATGTAGCACATATACACAGAGGGAAAAGCCTCCATGGATTGTTTCTGTGCAGGAAAATGTGCCTTCCTGCACAAAACAATCCTTCCAACAACACTGACATCCTTGCACCATGGTGCAAGGGTCCTGCATTGGTCCTAGGCACCAAATTGTGCACCGGCACTGGCTGAAAGGACAGGAATGTGCCGTATCTTGTAAATACGGTGCATTCCTGCCCTTTCCAATTGGCATACAGCAGCACAGCAAAAAGACATGTGGCGCTGCCCTACATCAATTCATTGTAAATGAGGCTCCAGATCTCTCTCCGTCAGGTTTCCTGCAGGGTCTTGTCCTCTCTGGTCAGCGGGGTCCTCTCGGAGTCAGGTGTTGCTCTGATTGAAATAGTGGGAAAACAGGAGTTCAACCACCCTACTCTTAGAAAGCAGTTCCAGACCCTGGGTGCAGGTAGGATCCAGGAATCCTTAGGTGAATTTTCTTCTTCCATCAAGTAGTCACAAGTCTTCTTTCAGCAGTGCCATCTTTGTATGGAATCTTCCCTGTTCCAGGAACGTTCTGGGAAGGTGGTGGTGACAGATTCATCCTGTGTACTAGCCAGAAACTGGAGAAATTATGGCACCTAATCCTAACTACTTTCTCATACTTCCCACACACCTATTTGCAGCACCTCCTCTGTTTCTTAATGTCAAATTACCCAGGAGCCCTTGATCCAATATGGCAGAACCCTGGGGCTACCAGGCCGGCCTGTCTTTAGCTCCTTAGCCGCACCCCCATTTAGATGGCCTCTCATCCCACTTATCAGTGTCCAAACTAGTTCTCTTCCTCTGTTACTGAAGCATATCTCTCTGCAAGAGTCAAAGGAATGAACATTATACACCCTCCCTGGTATCTTCAAGTTAAAAAGGAATTACTAAAGCTGCCCTTTGTTCTGCCAACTGTTTCTGCCCACTCCCAGATGGCTAATCCTTGCTAAATGGGCAGCAGTTAAAACTCATCTGCTCTTCCTGGACCCAGAGACAGGCTTCTGTCCTTTGAGCGAGAGTTGTTAACTCTCCCAGTCAAGGATGCTCATTCTAGTTTTTGAGGAACTGAGTGACAAAACTGGTTTTAAGCTAGTTTTGAGTCAGGCAGCACAAAGTACTTATTTACAAATTTACTTTTCTTCTAAAGTTATCAAAAATCTGATTCGATTATTAAATCAAATTTTGAAAATTGAGTAGGCTAAAGCTTTGAAACTTTTTTTTAGCATTTTCCCAGGTAGGGATAGAAAATTACTATTTTAACTCCATCTAGGCATATCCAGGGAAAAGCCTAGCAATGCTTACACAGTGAAATAGCTTTAGGGTATTATTTCACTGTCACTCTATCACCAATATGTAGTATGTCCTAATGTCATGTGTTAGCTCCTTGCCCTGTGATCTTACAAGGCACAATTTAGGTATGGTTTATGAATATGTAAAAATAGCCTTTTCCTACATTGGAAAGGCAATTTTTCCGGCAATATGTCGCTCCAATTTATTTAAACTGCAGGCCAGCCAAAGACCAGTTTGTAGTCCTGACAGACATACTTTTTTGTAATATATGTTGGTGGTATAAATACTTACTGTAACTCCCATATGATATGATAGGGGGAAATCTATCCTAACAGCACATTTAGCACTATTTCTTAGAGCAAAATGCCTCCTCGTTCTCATTATGGACGCAAGAGGGGAATTTTGCCATGAGAAAATAGCACTAAATTCCGGGGGTAAATTGGGGGAAAATCCTACCCCAAGAACACATTCACTGAGTGGGAGCAGCTGCTTGTGCTTGCTATTTGTGTTCTGTTGCATTTAGCAGTATTTCTTAGCACAAAATACATTCTCACACCCATTTTGGACATGAGGGGACATTTTTTCATTAAGAAATAGTGGTAAACACAGGATTGCTCTTTTCACATAATTATGCATAATCTCACAGAAGTTTTGGGTAATTCTGCATGATTACGCTACAATGAATTACACAAGTTATGCCCACCCCAGCCAGGATGCACTTTTTTGAGGTTATTACACACTTGAAACTTTTTATCAATTCAAACGAACACTACCTCATATTTGTATTCATCCCCATTATAACTTCTCTTTCCTCCTGCAGTGGCAATGTCTCTTTCATCCAGTAGTGGCAGTCTTTTTCATCCTACAGTGGCACTAAGCTTGTCAATAATTCCTGCTCAGAAAAGTGCAATCAAATGTTGAAAAACGTGTCAATTTGCTGCTAACCTTGCTGCCCGGAGAGAAATTGTTGATCAGAGGTTTGTGATTCATTCAACCCATAAATTATATTTATTCAAGGAGCATTCTGTGATATTTAACTGTCCATATACATTCCCTCAGGTCACATTCTATGTCAGAATAATTTATTTTCCCGACTCACACAAAACTGTTGACACCTATTTCTCTGTCTTTATAATAAGACAGTGCCAATACTGTAACTCCTTGCATCCACTGCTACCAGACATTGTTACTCATTCAAAATATTGAAGAAACATGGCATTTTTAGGATTTTATTTTTGCTCATCCTGAAACATTGTTTCTGTCCTTCCCACCAAACCCCAATACACTCCACAGCCTGCAAAAAACCCACAAAAAAATTAAACAGTTTTCTCAATATTTTATCTTTTATAATTTAACAGATCCAACTATTTTCAATTAAAAATTGCATAATTAATACATTAGTCAATTTTTGTCAATTTACAAATATTTTATTAAAACACTATTCACACAATACATAAATATACTCTAGAACCCAAAATTTAGATCTAATACATCATTAGAAATATAAGCAAACAAATAACAATTGAACATTAATAAATAATCAACATATTAATTATTTAAGCTGAACGAATATATAATTTGAAAACAATACTGGCAACTCAATCCCCGAATAAACGCAAAATCTGAAAAAGCTAATACAATACTGTACTAAGAAATTTGGTTATTAGTTGAGGAGGGGTGAAAACCCTGCTCAAGCAATAACGGCAATGCTTGTCAAGGTGAACCACAAAAGTCGCTAAATTAACCTCTGCTTAACGCTCTGGTAGCTTGGCACAAAAGCAGTCGGGCTTAACTTAGAGGCAATGTATAAAGTATATTGCAGCACGTAAACAGTAATAAAGTAAAAGCACAGCTCAAGAAAAATCCCAAACCAATTTAAATTTAGAGAAATAGAGTAAATTCTAATGGATAAAAGGACACCAAAACGAGTTAGACCAATCGGTAGAACGGAAGTTCTGAATTTTTCAAGTTTTAGGGTAAAATAGCGCCTAAAAGATCAAAGCGCCAACCACAGGTATCAAATTGCGCAAGACTGGTCAAAGTCAAAAAAAGATGACCGCCATGGGGTGCAGATCGGATACAAGAGGTGGATTGGGCCTGGTCTTGGCTTACCTTTGACTTGGAAGAAATCTAGAAGAAAAGTTCCTGAGAAGGTGAAATTCAGCGGGGCAAGGCAGAAGACAGTGTCCGAAGTGGAGATGGCATTGTTGTTGGGGAGCCGCAGGGAGGAATCGCTGTGAAGATTTTTACCTTCTGACTTTGTCACTTTTTGGAAGTCAAAAATCTCCAGCAGAACGAAGCTGCAGGCTGTAGCCGGTGAGGGCTCCAAGAGGCCGGATACCTTTGCAGAGAGGTCCAGCTGAATAGGATTTGCTTCTGCAGAAAAGAATGTAGTGGAAACTGCTGCAAATTCAAGCAGACTGGCAATACACCTTGAGTGGATCGATTGGAATGTAGGTCCCGGTCTTCTGTCAGTTCTCAGGGCACTTTTTGGTGAAAAATTGTCCAAGTCCCAGGTCTTAGAATTAGGCAGAAGCAGCATCTCTAACACTACTTCCAAGGGTCAGAAACCTGGGGGGAACACTTGGGCGGGGGTGAGGCCTTATCCCAGCGGAGTCCAGGTAAAGGGTTCAAAGTCTGTGGAGCATGTTATGTCCCTGTAGCTCAGAGGGGAGGCCAGCCAACTAGTTCTTGGAGTCACATCCGGTGGTCCTGAGTTTAAGAAGATGGTCCAGTTCTCCTTCAAGCAGCAAGGCTGGCCTTCAAACAATGGGACAATCCTCTGTGGGTCCAGGCAGTCCTTCCGAAGTCTTCCACAGGTTTGGAGTGTACTGAAGAAAGGCTCTGGAGGTCCAATATTTATACCTGGTGCCAGCCTCTGAAGTGGGGGGATACTACCCCTACATCTGGTTCTGGAAAGTTCTTTTCTTCCCCTGTCAAGGCTCCAAGAAGTCTGGGGTGACAAAAGACTAGTGTCAGGTTCCTTTGTGTGTGCTGGAGGCAAATCCTTTAAAGTGTAAGTGGGGCAGGAAACAGCTCTGCCCAAACCATCCTGGCAGGATGGCCAGTCCTGCCAACACCTAATCCCCTTTGTCTCACTGTCTGAGGGAATACACAAAGTCCACCAGCAGAGCCAACCACAGACATGTGACCCAGGACACTGGCAGAGGCATAAAGGTTTGCCACAGGAAAACACCAGCTTTCTAAAAGTGGCATTTTCAGAATTGTGATTTTAAATATGACTTTACTATGAAAGAGCATTTTAAATTACAATTCATTTGAATCTAAACATAACATGTCTACTTGTTATCAATCAAATGTTAGCACTTAATAAATGTAATAAGATAACCTAATGTTATCCAATGGTAGAGATAGGCCTTACAGTATTGAAAAACAGACTTAGGAGTTTTTCACTATCTGTACATGTAAAACGTAAAGCGACATGTCTTGCTTTTTATATGCAATGCACCCTGCTCTCTGAGTCGTTAGGACCTACCTTGAGAGTGGCTTATAGGTATTAAAAAGAAATGTTAAAGCCTGGCAAATGATTTATACTGTCAGCTTGAAATGGTATTTTCAAACTGCACTACAGGCTGCAGTGGCAGGCCTCAGACAAGTTTTAAAGTGCTACTTTAGTGGGTGGAAATTTGAGTGCTGCAGGCCCACATGCAGCATTTTACTTACAGGCCCTGGGTACCATGTAGTACTATATACTAGGGACTTATAAGTAAATTAAATGTGCCAATCAGGTGTAAACCAGGGGTGGGCGGACATTTAATTCCGCCAGCAGAATTGGAGGAATTGAATATTTCTGTGTTACTCTTGTAACGTGGAATTACTAATAAATTAAGCTGCTCCGCTCCGCCTGTGGAATTAAGCAGCACTGCTGTCCCAAATCCCGAGTCTCAACGTGACCTGAAGGGAAGGCAAGAGAAAGTGAGAGGGGACTCGACTAACACAACAAGAAACACCAAAGAGGGACTCTAGCGTGCCTAGAGGGAGGAAGGACTAGAGAGAGGGGCGTGGCCTGAAAGGGAAAACGTTGATGGAGAGAGTGACTGCTGGCAACGAACCTGAGCACTGGCAGAGGCATACAAGGGAGCAAAAGAAGAGACAGTGGACGCATCTTCCTCCTTCGAGGTAAGGTTTGGTGCCATAATGGAGAGTAGAAGCCTGTCCTCGAGGTGGTGGAGGGTCAGGTGAGGTTAGAGAGTTACATATGGCAGTGATCACATTTGCTTTCTGCATGATTGCAGGCCAGAGTACAAATGGCTGAAGTGTTTATATGCACTAACCTGCAGATTTGCGTTTGTGTACCTAATAATCCTTCAAAATGTCATTAGCGGACTCATCATTGTGTATGTTCCCAGAACAAAGATTTATCCTCTTAATATCACCCACTTTTAAAATTATCCTCAGCGATCCACTCCACAAAGGGGCCTTAATATATTTAACCAAAGTAAGAATAAATTGTGTCTTACAGAGTTGCAATGCCACATCATTTAAGTATTTATGTTTAGGTTATCCACAGCTGTGACCACAAAAGGGGTAATAAAACTCTTGAATGGTCATCAGTTTCTACTCTAATGATGAAAGGCTGAGAGTGGTAATTAATGTGAGCAAGAGAAAAATACCTACGGGGAAGCATACCATCCTAATGAGACTTCCTTTTTAAATTTGTGTAAGTAACGGGTTCGAAAGCTTGTAAAAGTTAGTAACATGCGGAGCTCCTGCCAACAACTTTCACAGTGCTCTGCCATGTCCTCGGCTGACCAACATGCAGCCAATTACTGGAGTTTTGCTGAGAAATGCGTAGCAACGGTGCCCACCTGGTTACCCTCCTGCCTACTCTAAAATCTGACCTGTATGCTGTATTGATGATCAGTAAACAGGAGAACAACTCAGCTGGACATGTTGTGTAAAACACCACAGAAGTTCAACTCTAGGTCTCAGTCACATCAAACACAACCATCAAAGGCCGCTTGACAGACAATACAATCTCCCATACAAAGCACTCCCATAGGGTAGGGTGCTTCCCGTTCGCAAATGTGCTTGGGTGCTATGTCACAGGTATAAAGCGCTGTATACAATGGAGTTATGCACATTCTTTATAGTCGTTGATCATCCGTGGTTAATTATTAAGCTTAAAAAACCAATTTCCGCTAGCAACAGCGATACCAGCCCTGCCATTTTGGGATGTAATTCATTCAGAAGGTGCACTGCAACTCCATATTAACAAGAGCATCATTTTATTCTGGCAAAGACTGCAGGAGGCAGAAATTACTGTATAGTTAAGCAACGTGGCTTGATGCGTGTGCGGGCAGAAGCGATAACTTTTGCCTCAACCTTACAGAAAGAGATTATAATGCCTGTCTCGACAACTAATTTGTCAGTTTATCTATAGTCATATCTGACAGGGGGCAACTCTATGTACTAGTTGTTGTTTATACGAGTGCCACAGCAAACTTCATTTGAGATAGATTATTAGTGCATATGGTAATTAGGGGTAGGCGGAACTCCGCGGAATCTCACTGAGTTTTTATAGAACTCCACGGAAGTCCACGGAGTACACCTCCACAAGTTCAACTCACCCCTATTGTAGACCAATTCTACCATGTTTAAGGGAGAGAGCACAAGCACTTTAGCACTGGCTTGCAGTGGTAAAGTGCAGAGATTTCTAATGCCAACAAAAACTAATTAAAAAAACAGGAGGGGTGAAGGCAAAATGTTTGGGGATGACGCTGCAGAGAGGGCCACATACAACAAATACTATAATATGTTATGTATATGATTACAAATACATTTTATAAAAACATAAATAATGAACCAACAGAAGCAAAGGAACCCATATAGGACCAATTGCTCAGCCTCTGAGACTGCAAAGCCCTCTCCAGGCAATATCAAATTAGAATAAAGAAGACCAACTCTGGGGCTGTAAGTTTGAAATTGATTTGATCAGTTATGGAGAGCTCCATGGCAGAGTAGTCAAAGTCAAAAACACTTTATTTCGCTTTGTTTCCATAGAATAAACAGTACATAAATACAAATCAAACATACATCCTTAAAAGCAAGACAGTCCTAAATATCATGCTAAAAACTAATCAAAAATAGAAGAATTAAATGCATTATCATCTTCTCATAACAAGCTGTGTAACTGTGCAAACTTTTACTTCTATTAAAAGTAGTGTTATACCAATAAATGAAGTTAAAATCTTCCTGTGGGCCTGCCCATTTAGTTCATTATAACCTTCACGTCTTAAATTACATAAATTCTAGACATAGTACATATTTCAGACAAAAATAATCATAGATATTGCAATTTATCATCAAGGATAGTTGTCAAAAATCAGTCTATCGACACATGCTCTTGCATCACAATTCAGACAAGATCGCCTGCTCTTCAGGGAGGCCCAAAGGATTGACGCTAGAGCGTGACACACCAGCGGGTCATCAACTGTTGAATGAAAAATAATGCTGGCCGACACTGGATGAAGTTGTATCTACGCAAAAGAGGGACAACAAATTGTTTCCTCTGGAAAGCGTAGAATGAGCAGAAAAATAACATGCACAAATCTAACTGTGTTGACACACAATCACAAGGACATAAAGTCAGCTCACTTGCTGGATAAGCATTAGCCGGTAAGCCAAGCATCAGTGGGATATAGTTTAGGTAGAACTTTGTCAAGATAAACTGATGCTGTAAGTTCTGAACAAAGACTAAATAGGACTGTACGCCATATTTAATGGGAGGAGACATTTGATATAATCTGACAGTAGATTTGTTTCTATTTATCTCCCATCTATCTTTGGCAGCCTTTGACAGAAAGATCTCCTTAAGCCTCACCTTAGAGATATGAGCACAAGTAGTTGGTACCTCAAATAAATAATGAGACCCTAATCAGCCAAAGAGTGCTTGACATACTGCAACCATGGGATCATATGTGCAAAATCCAATTTTATACAATCCATCAGTACAGATTAATTCAGGGTTACAGTCTCCTTCCCCCATATCGAGTGCCACAGTAATATTGGCACAAGCCGAATAACGTCTGAAAGATATGGTACACCCAATTCACTGAGGCATATATATTTTGAGCAGCTACGAGGCAAAGATAACTGTCTTTTAACAAAAGCATCCTCAATACACTGAAGGGTATCGATATCTACCCTTCCCCATACCACCACACCATACAAGGCAATAGTGATTGCTTTAGCTGCATAGATGCTTAATATTTCCAGAATGCGTTTCAACCGTAGTTTCTTTGTAAAATTAAAGATGGACAATATGCTTTTTTCTAATAGGCGGGCTATGTTTAAGACCATATTTTTCCATGTAAACTTCCCATCAAATAATATCCCCAAGTATGAGAATGTGTCCACCACCTCCACCCTATGAGAATCTATGTGGAAACTGGATGTTCCTTTGGGTGTTCACCAGCAATAAGTACATAGAACTTAGTACATAGTCATTAGCGGACTCATCATTGTGTATGTTGCAGAACAAAGATTTATCCTCTTAATATCACCCACTTTTATAATTATCCTCAGCAATCCACTCCACAAAGGGGCCTTAATATATTTAACCTAAGTAAGAATAAATTGTGTCTTACAGAGTTGCAATGCCACATCATTTAAGTATTTATGTTTAGGTTATCCACAGCTGTGACCAAACAAGGGGTAATAAAACTCTTTAATGGTCATCAGCTTCTACTCTAATGATGAAAGGCTGAGCGTGGTAATTAATGTGAGCAAGAGAAAAATACCTATGAGGAAGCATACCATCCTAATGAGACTTCCTTTTTAAATTTGTGTATGTAACGGGTTCGAAAGCTTGTAAAAGTTAGTAACATGCGGAGCTCCTGCCAACAACTTTCGCAGTGCTCTGCCATGTCCTCGGCTGACCCACAGGAAGCCAATTACTGGAGTTCTGCTGAGAAATGCGTAGTAACGGTGCCCACCTGGTTCCCTCCTGCCTCCTCTAAAATTTGACCTGTATGCTGTATTGATGATCAGTAAACAGGAGAACAACTCAGCTGGACATGTCGTGTAAAACACCACAGAAGTTCAACTCTAGGTCTCAGTCACATCAAACACAACCATCAAAGGCCGCTTGGCAGACAATACAATCTCCCATACAAAGCAATCCCATAGGGTAGTGTGCTTCCCGTCCGCAAATGTGCTTGGGTGCCATGTCACGGGTATAAAGCGCCATAAACAATAGAATTATGCACATTCTTTATAGTCGTTGGTCATCCGTGGTGAATTATTGAGCTTAAAATACCAATTTCTGCTAGCAATAGCGATGCCAGCCCTGCCATTTTGGGACGTAATTCATTCAGAAGGTGCACTGCAACTCCATATTAACAAGAGCTTCATTTCATTCTGGCAAAGGCTGCAGGAGGCAGAAATTACTGTATTGTTAAGCAACGTGGCTTGATGTGTGTGCGGGCCGAAGCGATAACCTTTGCCTCAACCTTACAGAAAGAGATTATAATGCCTGTCTCGACAACTAATTTGGCAGTTTATCTATAGTCATATCTGACATGGGGCAACTCTATGAACAAGTTGTTGTTTATACGAGTGTCACAGCGAACTTCGTTTGAGATAGATTATTAGTGCATATGGTAATTTGGGGTGGGCGGAACTCCGCAGAATCTCACTGAGCTTTTATACAACTCCACGGAATTTCACGGAGTACAACTCCACGAGTTCAACTCATCCCTATTGTAGACCAATTTCACCATGTTTAAGGGAGAGAGCACATGAACTTTAGCACTAGCTTGCAGTGGTTAAGTGCAGAGAGTCCTAATGGGGCAGCATCACGCTTTTGAGCGCGTACAAGACAGTGCAGGGAAGATGGTGTTTGTAGTCCCAACAGCGGTGATATCAGGCTCCAGGCATGGCTTCTCCCCTCCTTTACAAGGACCCGCAACAGCAGCTACACTCTCTGCAGGACAGCAGTGTGCTTTTGAGCACCTGAAAGTCAGTGGAGGGGGATATGGGGCTTGCAGTACCCCCAGCAGTGATTTTTGGCTCTGTGCATGGCTTCTCCCCTCCTCCACAGGGACCTCCAACAGTGGCTACATTCGCCGTGGGACAGCATCATGCTTTGGAGTGTATGAGTGTCAGTGAAGGAAGAGATGGTGGTTGTAGTCCCCTAAGCGGTGCTATCATGCTCCGGGCATGGCTTCTCCCCATCTCCACAGGGACCTCCAACAGCAGCGACACCTGCCACAGGACAGCGTCGTGCTTTTGAGCGCATGAGAGTCAGTGCAGGGGGAGATGGGGCTTGTAATCACCCCAGTGGTGCTATCAAATCTTAGCACAGCTTCTCCCCTCCTCCACTGGGAACATACAAAAATGTTTATTCCCATGCTTTCTTCATTAAGGCTAATAATAATAATAATAATAAAGTGATTTGTGAAGCGCATGGTTACACCTCATTGGTGTGTCCCCACGCTGGCCCCGGGAACTCAGCAAACAAAATCAATAAGGCGATGAAAGGACCTATTTTAATATTGGATCAAGTTAAGAAACAGCCATGTTTTCAGTTTTCTTCTGAAATCAGTTTCTGTGGGAGAGGCTCTCAGGGCACACGGCAGAGAATTCCACATTTTGGCAGCTAGGTGGGCGAAAGTTCTAGTACCCATTCTAGCTTTTCTGATCTTGGGAATTTTAGCAAGTTTAGCCTCAAAGGATCTAAGATTCCGGCCTGGGACGTAAGCTTGAATCAGAGAGTGGAGATAGCTAGGGCCTTGTTTATTGAGTATGCGACGGCAGAAACACAGGGCTTGGAAACCGATTCTTTTAGACACAGAGAGCCAGTGTAGCTGGCTAAGAGCACTCAACGCTGACGATCTTTTGGGGAGATTCAGTACCAGCCCTGCTGCCTTGTTTTGGACTTGCTGCAGTGTTGTGAGACTACCCTTAGAGGCACCCAGGTATAATACATTCCCATAGTCTAGTTGGGAAGTGATGAGTGCATGAACCATGCTTTCCGCGAAGTAGTGGGGATTAGGTCAAGAATTTTTCTCAGTGTCTTGAGAGTACCAAAGCACTTCCTAGCCGTTTTTCTTATTTGATCTTCGAAAGAGAGTTTAGAATCGAATACAACTCCTAGGTTCTTAACTTTTTGTTTCGGGACCGGAGGTTCACCCAAGACTGCCGGCCACCAAACCGTTGTGAATATTTAGTTTTTTTTTTCTACAAGCAGAGCTCGGTTTTGTTGGCATTAAGTTTTAAGCAACTTTCAGTCATCCAGGAGGCAACATCCGAAAAAACAGGATTTTGGGTGTCGCCGGCATACAACACCACTTGAACATTATATTTTTTGATGATATTCGCCAGTGGTCTCATATAGACATTAAACAATGTGGGGCTCAGGCTAGAGCCCTGAGGGACTCCTTTGGTAGAGCAAAACAGGTCAGAGATGCAGGATTTTAAAGTTACTTGAAAGGAACGATCATGGAGAAAGGATCTAAACCATTTGAGCGCTTTGCCTGTCCCACAGTCCCGGAGCCTCTGAATTAGTATATCATGAGACACCGTATCAAAGGCTGCACTCCAGTAACATAAGGGCAGAAATTTGGCACTTGTCCGCATTCTGTCTGAGGACTTTTTCCGATAGGAGGAGGGCTGACTCCAAGGAGTACTGTGCCCTGAAACTGGATTGAGTAGGGTGCAATAACTCTTTGGATTCCAGGAAACTGGTTAGACAGTTGCTTACATGTTTCTCCAATATTTTAGCCCTGAACAGAAGAAGAGAGATAGGCCTAAGATTTTCCAAGATAGAAGGCTCCAAGGAGAGATTTTTCCTAATAGGAATTACCATGGCATGCGTCCCTGGCCTAGGCACTCATCCAGAAGTGATAGATATCCTAATAAGTTCTCGTAAATGGGGGACAATCGCAGTCATCCCAAGCTGTAAATTTCTGGGTGCGGCTGGATCCAGGGGAGAACCGGATTTAATAGATAGGAAAATGGAGCTCAATTCTGCTATGGAGGGGATAGCAAATTCGGTCATGTCACCTGGTTGTTCACTATTCCATAAGTTATTGTCTTTTATTGCAGATTCAGAGAAATTTTCATAGACTTTGGTCACTTTGTCAGAATTAAAAGTCGCTATACTCTTACAAAATTCTGAAGAAGGTGTGATATTAGCTGAAATTCATTCAGACGATGTTAGTGACTTTAGTAAGGAATCGTTCCTTGGTCGGGTTCTTAGCTGAGTCTTTTTCTGGGCATAATATTCCTTGCGTGCTGCTCTGATAATCTTATGATATAATTTCAAGGCGTCCTTCAGATGAACGTGACTGGAGGTACTATAATCCTTCCTCCATACACGTTCAAGATGTTTACATTGTTTTTTTAGAAGTGGCAAGATGCTCGTTATACCAGGGTGCAGAGGGAGGGGGTCTGACATTGTGTCAAGGAGATAAAGGCGCCATATTATCAATAGCCTTAGTCAACCATGCCTCATACTTTAATATTGCATTAGTCACCTTATCTTCCAGTTCAATTTTAGGATTCGTATCTGACAAAACGGCCATAAATTTATCCGCAGTGACTCTAACCCATTTCCTCGAAAAGACAGGAGGGGCAGGAGGAGTCACGAAGGATCAACTGAGCGGGAGAGAGAAAGGAACCAGAAAGTGGTCTGTCCAAGGTAATCTAATACGATCATTGACCTGAATAGAAGGGTCATTAGAAAAAATAGGGTCAAGCGTGTGGCATTTTTCGTGAGTAGGACCCACAACTAGGTGAGATAGTTGAAGGGTTGCAAGGTCTCTAATTAGAGATAGAGCTATATGGCAGTCCTCTGACTCTAGATGCAGGTTTAGATCACCAAGTATGATCAATTTATTGTGCTGCAGGGCTTGATGAGTAGAACATTCCATCAGGTTGGAGATGAAATTATTCACAGGTCCTGGAGGGCGATAAATCAGAAGGCCTACTAAGGATTGATTATTAAATATGTTTATTGAAAATTGTGCCGCTTCACCATTAGGAAGATTGATTTTATTTAGAGTGCAATTCCGGAAACGTTTAAAACTGATTGCAATGCCTCCGCCCCTTTGCCCTTGGCAGTCGCATCTTGCAATCCCGTAGCCAGGTGGCAAAGCATCGAGAATATCTGGCATCAAGTTTTCACTGAGCCAAGTTTCAGATAAAAAGAGTGTGTCAGGGGCTTGTTCATTGAGTATACTAAAAATTTCTAATTTGTGTTTGGGGAGCGATCGACAATTCAGCATAAAGGGGTCGATTCCGATCTCGGCCGGTAGGGCACCGAATCGGATTCGGCTTACCCGGATCCGATTCGGAGCCCTATTTCCCGACCGATTCGTACGTGCGTCCGGGCGAGCGAGTACGATGCGTGCGCTCGCGAAATCGCCGACCGACTCGTTCGCAGAACCCGACCGCTCCGACCGACTCGTTCGCGGGACCTAACTGCTCCGACCGACTTGCACGGAGACGACTCGCACCGCGCAATGGAGACGTTCCCCGGCCGGGTAAGTACGATGCGCACCTCGACCAGTCCGACCGACTCGCGCAGTCCGGCTCCAAAGAGCTGTCGGAGCCGCACTTTGGGGGTCCGTGTCGGACCCCCCTGTACGCGTAGCCGCGCGAGTCGCACACAGGGGGGACCCATGGGTCCCCCCTACCAGTGCATGTACGGCGCGAGTCGGTTCGCTTGGTACCCGCTGTAGGGGGCGCCCTTGTTCGCCTCACACCCATTGAGTAAATGGGAGCCCGCTTACGCGTTGTACGACCGGCTCCCATTGACTTCAATGGGAGTCCGACCGAATCGAGTCCGATAGCATACGGACGCATCGTACTCGTTCGGTCGGGCAGCTAGGGTCCGATTCGGTCGGAAATCTCTCCGGGTCCGGCTCGGTCGGGGAGATTTCCGGCCTGAATCGGAATCGGCCCCTATGTCTTTAAAGGACATTTGAAAATTGTTGGTACTAACACGCTGTCTAATATTATTTGTCCTACTGGGAGCGATCGAGAAGGTGCAGTGGCTACATTATATCCTGTCATCACCTACCTGTAGGGCACCAATACAGGCCTTTTGGACAGGGGGACTGGCCTCTGACCCCGGCCAGCTGCGGATGGGCACAGATGTGCTTGCCTTTGGTACACCTTTGGCGGTCCAGCAGCGCGCCTGCTGCTCGAGTCCACGCATCGGCGATGTTAAAGTAAGCCTCGTCAGAAGAGGCGTTCGAGGATCCAGCCAATTGGGAGGGAGAGGAGTGGGGCAAGACCGCAGAGGGCAGGCACCTCCCAGTCCCTCACAGACATCAGAAGAACAAGTCCCAAGAAATCGAAGCTCACCACAAGTGGAGTCTCAGAGGTAAAGGGATTAAAATGAGAGGAGCCAGTCACCTACCAGCACAGTAAGTGCTACAAGGAAAGAAAGAGCAGAGGTTAAAAAACACAAAAAAACAAAACACGGGAGCCAGGCACCTCCCACACCAAAAGGTGTTACAAGGAAACTAAATGAAAATAAGTTAAAATGCTCACACACAGGTAGGTAAGCTCAGGACACTCTTGAACGAGTGGAAATACACACTCAGACAGGAGTGGGATTACACTAAAGAAGCAAGGATCTCTCCACCGAGATCAGACTGTGGTTTTATTAGAGCAGGTATTTTAATAGTTATTATCTAAAGCAACTGACATATTTCCTGTCTTTTAAATTCCGGGTGATGCTTAATCAGGGCAAAGATCACAAAGTGGCTGTTTGATTACACAAAAGAGGGGGGACCAGGATGACAGTCCACGATCAAGTTGTTAAATTCGATGTGGTTGTAAGATGAACTAAGGCAGGATACACAGAATAAAATGTAAATGTAATTTTGCACAGAACTGTAAAGGTCCAAGTAGTATTTCAGAGAAATCTTTTAAATTTGAGGAGTGAACAGCATGATAATCGGCAGCCGTTCAGTTGCCTCTCCCAAGTGGACATTTTTTTATTTATAATGAAATAAAAACATAATAAAATACAAACCAAACATGGCAGTATAATAAAATCTATAACATAGGAAGCAATATTTTGCACATTGATATTATTGTAAAACAGAAAAAACACAATATATTTACCTTCAAAAGTTTTTCCCATGATATATTTGTAGTCACTATATTTTGATCACTATATTATGGTCAGACAGTATTTTCGAGTTGATATTTAGATGGAACACCACTACAGAGGGGTCTCCAAATGTATATTGCAATGAGACTCTCAAACAGCAGATTATACTAAAGGTAAAGGTAAAAGAAATCTAATGGCTCTTGTTCCTAAACCTAGAAGAGAAGAAAATCAACAAGAATAAGGAAAAAAATGATATGCAGACAGAATATCGAGTTGGAAATGTCGACCTACACAAATATCGAGTTGGAAATATCGTGACACAGAAATATCGGCAGCAAGAATATCGTGGTCAAGAATATCGAATTTAAGGTAAGAAATATCGTTTGCAAAAATATAGTTGTTTAAAATATACATTTTTTAATTAGTGTTATGTATTTTAGTTTATATTTTAAATGTATGTGATGTATTTTTTTTGTATAAGTATTGTTTATGTTTTTTAATATATGTGTTAAATGTTTAGTAGTTATTAATTTTATTTTAATACATTTTTTCGTTTTTAGTTCCGTAGCGGGTTGTGGGTTTATAGAGGAATAGGGTGGGAAGTAATTTAAGTATAACAAATTAATGAATATTTTTTATGTAATAATATTTATTTAATTGAGATGTTATAGTGTTAATTGTGGGAAGTAATTTATTTGAAATTAATTATTAATAGGTTGTTAATTAATATTAGTTAATTAATTGGTAATTAAGGATAGTAATTGTGTAATTTTTTTGGGTGCGGGTTGTGGGGTTTATAGGGGTAAATGGTGGGAAATAATTTTTGAATAATTTATAATTATGTAATTATTTGTTAATTTATAATAATTAATTTATTGAAAATTTATTATGAAAATTGTGTAATTAATTTTAGGTGCAGGTTGTGGGGTTTATAGGGGTAAAGGTGGGAAGTAAATTATGTTTAATTAATTATTAATTAGTTGATAATTTATATTAATCAATTGATTGTAAACTAATTATAGAAATTGTGTAATTAATTTTTTAGTGCGGGTTGTTGGGTTTATATGGGTAAAGGGTGGGAAGTAATTTATGTTTAATCAATTAATAATCAGTTGATCATTATTATTAATCAATTAATTGATACTAAATAAGGGTATTTGTTTATATTTTTTTGTGTGTGGGTTTTACTTTTATAGGGGTAAAGGGAGGGGAGTAAATTAATTTTACTTACTTTATAATTAGTTGTTAAATACTATTAATTTTTTAATTGAAAATAAGTTTTTATTTTGTAATTAATTTTTTACAGTTTCATTTTTGTTGTGCATTGTGGGGATCATAGGGGTAAAGTGAGGGAAGTTAATTAATGTTTATGAGTTTTAATTTGTTTTTTAATTAATAATATTTCTTTAATTGATAATTAATTATGTTAATTATGGAAGTACATTTAAAAAAAAATTATATGTGGTTTGTCAATTGTGTGGTGTTAGAAAATAAAAAAAAGTAAATTTATGTAATAATGTTTTTGTTTCTAAATATTTTGTAATTCAAAATATTTATTTGTTTGAAAATTATTTTTTATTTTATTTAATATAATATCTGTAGGTATTTGTCATATGTATTTAACATTATAATGTGTTTTTTAAATTTAAATATATTTGTATTTTAACTTTTAACATATTTATATATATTTTATTTATTTAGGGGCCCATTACGATGCCGGGCGAAAGCAGCACCGCCGTGCTGGCGGATGCAAAAACCGCCACCTACCGTCCGCCAGCAACGGGCCACACGGCCGCCAAATTAGGATGTGAAAAACCAGGCAGACCCCGCCCGCAAGTCCGCGACGCCGCCCGCCATCAAAGTGCGCTCGACCACGTAGCGGCGCAAGCCAATGGAGACACACCGTCCGACGAAATGACGTACCGCCCGGCGTACAAATTACGATGTCAGAACCAAACAGCCTCATCGGCAAAGATACACCGCACGAGAAACCAAGGCGGTAAACAGACTGTGCAGTACGAGGATCGAAAAGGCGGCCCACCCAGACATGAACCCTGCACTCCAGGCCATCCCCATGCTCTACCTGATGCACCACCTAGGAGTGAACGCACAACGACGACGACGCAGGTAGGCAGACACACAACAAGGGCACGCAAACACTGCACATAATGCAAGGGCGGAAAAAATGTACATGGCCACCCCAGGCACCCCTGTGTGGACAGGACACATCCACTACTGTATCCACACATGTCCCACCTGTCAAAACAACACAACTCGCAACATCCTGGGCACCCACTACCCGGGACCAGGAAGAGACGTCCCCGTCACGGCACAGCAGCGTAGCGGCGATGACGCAGGTACACATGCGCACAACGCAGAGGCCAACGACAGCGCCACGCACAGACTGCACACAAACACCACAGAGTCACAACTACACACCACACACACCAGCACCACCCTAAAGGCACATGTCGCGTGGCCTCCCTACATCACCCATGACCCCAACCGACAACTCACAGTTGTGAACGTGACGTCACACAAGTGTCCCGAACAGGGGAGTAATGTGATGGAAAAATAGGACACACCCTTGTGTGGAAAACATGGAGAAGCACACGTCGGCTGCTACATAACAGCGCACAATCTCGACAATGTCCGGAAAAGGCACGCCAGTCTCAACAAGAAATAACTATCCCATCCTGCTCGCAACAACAACACATGCAATGTGCAAAATAGGAAAATCATGCTGCCTGAGAACAGGTGTGCCCAATACCACACCCACACAGAAGCCGGAACGTACAGCGCCAACGGAGTGTCGCTCCCACACACGGGAGAGCAAATAGCACTGAATGGCCTTCCATTCCTACTCCGAAATAACAGTGCAAAAAATCACGCAGGAGAATGGAGCCATTGTACCAATAAGATGCTAAACATAGCCATGCAGAGTAAAACGTCCAGTGGCAGATAGCGCACAACATGAAAGACAGATAACACCACAAAATACAACGATACCACTCCTACATGTGGACCAAATGCAAGTAATCCGGAAAGAGACAGACACCACTGGCCTTGACTATTCATAGAAGCATGTGGGATGAGGGACTGTGTCCTTCGCCCAAGCCATACCCCAAGTCCTGCCGCCGTACATCCATACCAGAATTCCCAGCATCGTCGGAGGCTGCACTCTGCTGACTGCTCAGGCATCCGGAGCACGCCATCACAACACCCCGTAGCAATATGGCTGTTGCACCAGTGAACCTCAACTATGCCGGACAGATCAAGTTGTACAGTGACAGCCTGCTACAGATAGTGGGCTGTACAAATCTGGCAATGCTGAATGTAAGTTACCAAGTAACTTACCGCGTTGCAATGTTCAGCTGCGTCATCCCCGTCTTCTACTGTCGGAGGTGTCCGTTCTACTGGCCTGTGGATTTATGTCTCTCCAACCCGGCATGTCCAAAGGCGGACTTGGTACACTTGTTTGCACCCCTGGACGACCACGACAGGATCTGTTCAGTGAATGGGGGCATGGCGTTTGTGGCTGCAATCGGGGACATACTGCAATGGGACCAGTGTGCCTCCACACGACGTCTCCTGGCACACAGTTTCATCGAATGCCATCCAACATGTCCCATCAGGATCCTCCAAGGGACAACCTACGAAGAACATGTTGCAACGCACAATCCGCTTCATTGGATGACATCCATGTTTACCATCAATGGGATGTATGCCCTGCTGGAAGGTGTCGCATACACGTCAACTTGTCAATTCATGGGACCCCGACTCAATGCCCCCAACTGAACATTGATGTACAACACCGTACCCATGCTCGGCATTTGCACGGAGTGGGCAGTTAGCTGTACAAGAACTACACCATATAATTTGCGACTAACACCTTACCATCAACTCCACCGCCATGACATCTGACATTTCCGGGACATGCACCCTGTTCCTCACCAAAGTCCGTGTCTCTGCATGAACAGGGGGAGGCAGAGGTATGGGACTTGTGTACAGTAACCACATGGCCAATACAGCACGAACAACTATGCCATAACATGAATCCAGCGCATCTGGACACATGCACCTGTCAGTGCACACCCATCTGTCTGCTGCAGTACGTGAGAACTGTCACCTCACCTTTGTCTGCACAACCGTGCCAGGACTTTTGCATGGACAACAAATGCAACCCACCACAACATTGGCCTAGTCACAGTGTCATGCTCAGTAGCCACCACATAGCAACAACTGGTGAGACGCTGCTGCATGCAGGTAGGCACATGCCCTGATGTCACCCCTGACGCCGGTGTGTCGGAGTCACTATTGTACTAAACCGGTACCATGGAACTGAGATGAACTGTCCCCATGATGTCAAGCTGCCTGGTAGGCCAAATTAATACTGTCTGTGTCAAAGCCCAGAGACTATCAGTAATTAGCAAATGTACTCTAGCATAACAAGGGCAAGGCAGTTGTAACCCTGAAGCCACCATTCCCCAGTCAACAACTAATTACATCTACCTGTACCCCCTTTCGTATGTGTAATCATGCTAAGTATATCCTCCACATGCATTTTGCTGCCAGTAGTGTCCACTATACTGCATCACAGAGGAAGTAAGTCCAAATACATGCCTCGAAGCCAATATGTGACTCTGTGGAATTATTCTCAGAAGACAAGTACGAATGAGAGAGGATGAGAGTGTGTGAAGTACACGAGAGTCGTGAGATGAACATGTAGTCCAGTGACATTGGATGTCAATGCATATGATCTACCGCCACAGTGGTCCTAGTGCAATACTACAGCTCATGGGCCTTTCATTGTCAGACCCTGACGTGGCCCAACAGATCATCACAGTAACACTGACGGGCTGGTCACTCCAAAGCACAGTCCCACATATGAGTATAATTACCTTCACAGTCGGACATCACACTCATCAAGCAAACGTAGGGCCTACGCAAGAAGCAGGCAACAGCAATGCATGACATAACCCACACAGGATACCAGTGTGGGTGTGCAGGTCCACACAGTGAGTACGAACTGCTGAAACCCACATACCTGCCCAATTGAACCAGGCACATTCCCGACAGTCACACACCCTGCAGACGCACAATGGTCAAAACATATTAAGTAGGAGCCATCCTGAACTGCAAGGACACACCTGCACACTGCACACGGTGCAAATTACAATACACACATGTGCCCACATTCACAGACCTGAACACAGATACAAACACCCACCATGCCCCTGGGTAACACATGTGTGCAATCGACATTGCCAGAGTGCACACACACATACCAACACTACCCCAAAGTCACATACATCACACCACACACACCTACACCTCCCAAATGCACACCTTGAAAGTAAGCCATGTGTCCAGGCTCAATGTCCATCACGAGATTAACATACACCTACACTGCTGGCCAGCCAGAAAGTAAGCTCACACATACCCGCACACTATGCACATGCTACCTTTCATCCTGTGGCCAGACTCACACCCCGTGCTGTGCCTGCACGCAAACATAACCCGTATACATTCTCCATTAAATACCAGCAAATACATGCAGACAATCCGTGTCACTAAGATTCTTCTTCATCACACACACAAGTAGCAGAGTCTGAAAGAAGTGAAGTCCCAGCCACGTGTAAAACACATCTGAATGTGAGACCAGACATTGCAATAGTTGAGGTACCATACAAGGCATGTGCCTCACTTAACTATGCACACACAGTAACAACTGCAATCAGCAACTACACAGACACAACCGACTACAGGAACAACAGCATTCAGTCACAGATTACATTGACAGGCGGCAACATAGTTCAACACCAGGGACAGTGGCCAGTCCGATGTGTAGAGGAGTGATACGAAAAGCTGCGCATGCATTGTGTGTGAGTGTACCCTGCCATGGACAGCAACACCACCATGGCAGTCACAATAGCCATTACAGCCACCACTGTGTCACAGGTAGTTGTGAGAGGGTGCCTACCATTCAAACAGGATGCCAGTCCGATTCGGTGCTGCCCGTGTGCTACGGGACAGTAAGTGGTTCGCCCCTGGGAGAGGAGCACAACTGTGGAAGACACACATGTGGCATGTGAAGCGGGAGGGCTGCTTGGCCCAGGTGGATTGGTGGCACGGGTGGGTGCACTCATGCAGTGTTGAAACAGACTGTGTGGGGAGGATCCCGGAGGGGTACAATTCCACTGTGGTGGGAATTAGGAAAGCCCACCTGTCTGGGGATGAATGTGAACTCGTGTGGGCACAACAGGCGGGCACACGATCAATGCTGCATCAGGTGTAGGCGTTAGCCCTCCCTCTGGGGACATGCTGGATACTGCTGTGCATCTGCCCGGCCCCTGCCAAGGCACTTACATCCCATTTCCCCCAGGTGTATCCCCCACATTGTCCACCTGCACAGGCTACCCAGGGCACGGGAGGGCAGTGGAGCTTGGTGGGTGGGAGGTCATGGCGAACTTCTCCTGGTCACATCTCGCAGGCAACACATTCGCAGTGTGCAGCAGGGCACAAGTCCGAAATGAGAAGTGGGGGGACGCTGACATCACGACAGGGAGTGACGACACGAAATGTGGCTTGCGCCATCAGACTCATTGCCGCCCATCGCTCACCCCTTACATGCGATTGCATCAGAGACGCCAGCGCGTGAGCAGCAGCTCCAAACTCGCCCCAGAGAGTCCAAACAGTGAATGTGTGGCTCCACTTGCTCCAGTCATCGAGCTCACAGTAAAACAAGTGTGGGGACGCCGTCCACCCGGGTGGTAGCCCGACTCGAGCCCTGTACTGTGCAGGCAAAGTGTCCTATTGTACTTGCGAAAAGTGTGAGTTGCATGACACACGTTGGCTGGGGAGGGCTCGGAGGGCCGTCACCCTGCGGCCCATATCTCACTCTCTGGGTCCCTTGTCAATGGCAGCGGATGTAATGACCATGCGCGCAGGGGTGGGCCTACCTGTCGACTGGGATGGTGTTTACGGCTGTCCCGCCAGGGCCGCTACACCTACTGTGTGTTGCATGTGGTGTATCCGGACTCTGGAGACTGTCATGCATTGTCACTGTTGTCCAGGGCCAGGGTCGGGGTACCACGCGGGTGGACGGCGTCCCACCACTCATCCCACCACGAGCACGATGCTTGGAGCAAATCGAGCCACACATCCACTCTTTGGCCTCTCTGGGGCGAGATCGGAGCTGCTGGTGCACGCGCTGGCTTCTGTGATGCAATAGCATATATTGGCTGTGCGAGGGGGGGCAATGAGACTGACGGTGCATGCCACCTTTCGTGATGTCACTCACTGTCATGACGTCAGCGTCACCCCACTTGTATTTGTCAGTGGCACATGTGTTGTGTACAGAGCACAACACCCGGACTGTGTCACCCTGCGACCATAGCCACTAATCGCTGTGTGCACACTCACTGTCCTGATGGTGGAAAGGATGACCACTACATAATTAGGCCAAGGACATACCTGCATGGAGCGGAATGGGACACCACTCACACAGACTGCTACATGATAGTCCACAATGGTCATGTGCCCATGCCTTCCACCTGTCGGCCGCACGAGCACAACTACTGTTGCACAGTGTTCCGGATGTGTAAGTACCAGAAATATAAGCTGAGGCATCGCACACATATGTCCGGACGTAATCAGAGTAGGCACAGTGCCTCAAACATACATGTGAATTGCCACTCCAGCCTACTACAGGTCGTTGCCGAGGGCTACGACTCTGGATGCATTGACATTGCAGAGTGCTCTAATTACATCTTGGACCTCAGGAATCGCATATGCATGTCAGATGCACCCAGCACAGAGTGCACTTTCAACACACTGCATCACACAGCAGACATCACATTCCCAGATTATGGGTAGGCTGTGGACACATGCTGCGTCTCACACCAAAAGACACCATCCCACTATGCTGTACACTTGCTTGCTGCTGCTGCCCCTACACACGTGCATCCGGCACAGGCTGTGTGACTGTCAAGATGCAGACCACCAGTGGTGACATGCATCGCCGTGCTAACCTGACAATACGAGGGGGCATCCCCCGATTCGTCTCTGCCACGTAGTCGCTCATCCGGCAGAATACGTCACACCCTTTGTGGAGTTGGCTGCACTGTCGGTTACACATACACAGAGGCATCAACTTGGATGCAATGGCTCATCACAATGCCTTGGGCTGGAGGACTCCCAACTGCAGGGATGGCACACAAGAGGGTTGGAATATCACTCATACACTTCTCCTCATCACCCACATCCAGCAATCACAGTGGCATGATGCTAACCCATCCAATATACTCAGGGTTGTGTAACAGCGCCAAGAAGTACTCGGACATGTCATTACAGCATGTGTACAGCACACGTTAATGCATGCTGGTGGGAGTGTGTACACAGTACCTGTCTATCCCATTCACATGCAGGATGCCAGTACATCGAGCAATGTGTAGTCTGCCCACATCTACTGTCCATTGTCAGGTAAAACAACACATAGTACACAAGGCAACACATCTTCGTGGGTGGACTCACTGTGTCCAACACTGCGCAGCCCTCAACGTACTCGCCCTGTGAATGGCTCACCCCGCAATGGAGGTCACATTCAGTGCCACTATATCTCACACATATCCCTATCACAAGGCCTGGGGTGTAGAATCGACAGGGCTGAGGATGCGCATTTCCGGAGCGTTGTGAACTGAAGACACATGTAACCCACTGTACAGTCAGTGTTGTTTCCTTCTGGTATTGGGCGGTCAATGTGCAGCCCAGGTCTGCTGAGACTGAGAAGGCCAGCAGGGCCCCAGCCAGCCATTCACACAAGCAATGACTGCCCTGAGTCCTGCATTGCCAAGTGGCTGCGTCACTGGATGTCTGACATGTAAATGCCATGTACCACCACTCGGGAGGGACATGCATGGGAAAGCGCCAGAGAGCCTACATACCCCTTCCACCTGTAGCAAGCATGGTAAGCAGTGCATTTCGGAACCCCACAGGCTCTGACTCATTGTGCTGCGGATCAGCGACATGTGTCCCCCCCACATGCACTGCCACACACACACTGTAGTTGCCTTACACACACACCTTGTGCAAGACTAAGCCTTGGGCAGTGTGCGTGGAGCTCGGAATCCAGGATCTCCAGCTCCTCGCTGTTGAGTGGAGCAGGACATATCTTCAGAGTCGTCGACATGAATGTGGACAGGTAGCAGCAGGTGTTGTTGAGGGACGCCAGGCAGGAGTCCCTGTTAGCTGTGGTACTGCCGGTCACCCTCCCACACTCATGTAGCCCCCTGGGGCTGACTCACTGGGTCCAAGCTGCTGCGATTGGTGTACCATGTCTGCCTTCTTCAATTGCACACAATGGCCTGCTCCGAGCTGTCCCGCTACGCTTACCTCCATAGTCGTACAGGCAGGATGTAACCGCGAGGGCTATTGGAGTGGACCCAAGGGCATGCTCCATGGCGGGTACAGTCCGCTGGTGCCATGTGGAATCCACAGTTCAATGTGTGCCATGCCTTTGCAGGTCTGGCCATGATTTGTGTGTGGGAGCATGTCCACGCTAGGCAGGGCCACTTCATGCTGTGTGCATAGGCATTCACGGACAGTGCTCAGCCTCCACATGTCTGTTGGCACATCATAATGTACACATTTGCATGGTAGCATGGTATGTGCATATGCACTCACATGCCATATTACCCAATGTCCACCTCCCACTTGGCACGTGCTACGTTACGTGTCACTTGTGATGTGTGTTTGCATTCACACAGCTGTGTTGTCATGGAGTTGGCAATGTGTACACCTGTCAATGTGTGTTGGAGGTGTGATGCGTACAGTGCTGTACATTGGGTGGACTAGGGACATCATTGACTGTCTCATATCCCGTTGTGCAACAGGACCCACTTGTGTGGGCCGCTCAGCCTGTGTACATCGTGTTGTTGGTGTGTGCAGGCGCGGTCGGTGGTAGGAGTGCCGGTCGGGCGGTGACGTGGGGCAGGGGAGGGGCAGGGTGG
Source organism: Calotriton arnoldi (assembly GCA_963921515.1). Taxonomy (NCBI): domain Eukaryota; kingdom Metazoa; phylum Chordata; class Amphibia; order Caudata; family Salamandridae; genus Calotriton; species Calotriton arnoldi. The sequence goes on from CAWUFW010005893.1 coordinate 333,948, forward strand.
GGGGCAGTAAACTACGGATTAAGGCCGAATACAGGTAAGTAAACATTTAAATAAATTAAATGTATTTTGTTGTGAGCGCTGCATAGCCAAATGGGATGCAGTGCGCGCAACGTGATCCATTTAAATTATTTCAATGTTTACTTACCTGTATTCGTCCTTAATCCGTAGTTTACTACCCCCACCCTGCCCCTCCCTCGCCCCACGTCACCGCCCGACCGGCACTCCTACCACCGACCGCGCCTGGGTGTGTGCCATACTCACCCTGCCTCGGAAGCTGTGTCAGGCACGGCAGCTAGGTGTATCGCCGTGGTGTTGCCGCTCCACACATATGCAGTCTGGATTGATCATCATGCCTTTCAAGCAATTGTGGCCTAAATCCCCATGTGCATGCTCATGGCAATAGTTGGTGTCAGTGGACATTGCCATTGGTAAGGGGACCTGTGTAGGAGTGTTATGGCTGTGCTGTCCCTACTTGTCAGCTATACTGTGTTTTCATGGTTTTGTCATTGATTCTGGTTTTGTGTATGTGGAAATGCCATGTGATGTGTCGCATTGACATGTGTCCACTTCCATCTGTCCTAGGAGGAGACCAAACATACATCGCCCCTACCAATTGCTGTCAGACATGGAGGATGTGGAGGTAATCAGAAAGTTCCGTCTGGACCGACCCACCCTGCATCGCCTATGTGCAATGTTGGAACCCCACCTTCGTCCTCGCAAGGTGTATCCGACAGCATTCACCCCCACGGCTAAGGTGATGGCTGCACTGCATTTCTTCGCTACCGGATCCTTTCAACACACGGTGGGCAGTGGAGGTGGGATGTCCCAGCCCATGTTCAGCATGGTGCTATGGGATGTCCTGTCAGCTCTGATGCTCTACAGGAACCGGTACATCAGATTCCCCAGGGCTCGTGATTTGGCGGCAGTGAAGGGTGCTTTCTATGCCCTTGGACGCATCCCCCACGTTGTTGGTGCTATTGATTGCACCCATGTTGGCCTTGTGGCGCCACAGGCCATGGAGCACGTCTATAGAAATCGCAAACATTACCACTCCCTGAATGTGCAAGTGGTGTGCCTGGCGGACATGATTATAACACACGTGTGTGCGAAGTTTCCCGGATCCGTCCATGACTCGCACATCATGCACCACAGCATCCTCCCACGTATGATGACAAATTTACAACCGGACCGTGCATGTATTGTTGGTGGGTATGCATTCTCGTGTAGCGTGCTTTGTGTGACATGCTGTCTTGTATCCTGTTGGAATTGCAACGGTTCTCTGTGTTTCTCACACCCAGGTGACTCTGCATACCCAAACGGGGCTTGGCTGCTGAGCCCACTACGCAATCCTCGGACACCAGCTGATGTCAGGTACAATGAGGCACATGGGAGGACCAGACGTGTGGTGGAGTGGACATTTGGACTCCTGAAGTCAAGATTCAGATGCCTGGACCGCACCGGGGGTGCACCGGCATACTCCCCACAGAAGGTGTGCCAGATAGTTGTGGCATGCTGCATGCTGCACAATCTGGAGATTCGCAGGCACATCCCCCTGATAGTGGATGATGGTGATCAGCCAGGGCCCCCGCCTGCAGACCAGGCCGTGTCCAGTGACGAGGACAGTGGAGAGGAGGAAGCAGTGAATGAGCGTCAGCAGCTCATCGCCCGCTACTTCACTTGACGGTGAGTGACCACGTACGACGGCTGATGTTGCTGTAGTTGTGTAGGTGTATGTGTGCATTGTCACTGTGGCCTATTGTTCACTGAGTGCTTTGTGGCAATGGTCCCTGTCCAGGGTAGTATGCCACTGACAGTGGCTGTAGCATTGTGCCCTGTTGCTCTGTGAGATTTGTGTACATTGCTTGCACTTGTTGACATGTACTGTGTGATGAGTGTGTGACACACACATTCAATGGACTCTTGTTCTGTTTTTCCCCCTAGGTCCCTTCAGCCTCTCCTGGCCTATCGACATACCACACTACAGAGGCATTTCAGATCATGGGGACGGTTGCACATCTTTGATTAAACACAGAGCAGATGAGACACAATGTGATCCAGGTGTATTTATTTTAAGCAGTGACATGTGATTGTGGGCAAGGTGATCACACAAGTGGTGCATGCTGGAACAATGAGTTGACGGACATGGCCGCGTGATGGTCAAGGTGTCCCCATGTTGTACTGGGTCCCCAGTCCGACAGACACATGCCATTCACATGGCAGTGTGGGGTAGGATGGTAGTCCAAGTGAATGCAGTAGATGGCCACCGTGGCTGGCTGGTTGACTCACTGGCGTTTGGAGCGTGCAAAGTCTTCTCTGGACACCTGTTTCCTCTTCGGACGACCCCTTCCACGTTTGGGAGGGGGGGGTGTAGTTGTGGGCTGCTGGTGGTGGCTGAGGATTGCCCACTCGCTGTGGACGCAGGGGAACTGGATGTTGCACGACCCTGCGCCCCAGCAGGTGGTGGCGGAGGTGGTGTGGTTGGCCTTGATTGGGCCCTCACCGCCACCACTAGCTGGCCCATGATGTCGACTAGTTGGCCCATACGGGTCACAAATTGGCCCATATGGGCGTCCATGGACCTCAACACCCCAAGGACTTCCCGCGTATCGGCCGATGTGCGGGCCCATTGTCCCTGGGCCTCTTCATAGGCCCCAAGGACTTTGGCGATTTACGGCAGGGCTTGGCTCCCAGGCTCGGATGGCGTTGTCCTGACCCTGCTCCTCCCACCTGTACTGCTGCCACCGACCTGCCCACTCGCCACAGTGGTCACCCGGGGACTCAATGTCGCTCCCAGGGTCGATGTCGCCGTGCGTACGACACCTTGCGCAGGGTTGGCGGTCAGGGAGGCCCTGGTGGTGGTGGTGGTGGTTGCGGCGGTGGTGGTGGCCGCAATGACCGTGGCAGCAGGGGCCTGGGACTGGTCGCCAGCCCTGGGAGATGGGTTGGTGGGTAGGAGGGGTCCTGGGGAGCGGTTGCGCCCTTCCATACCAGATGTGCCTGGTCGGTTGTCCTCGTCCGAAGAGGTGTCCAGGTCTTCCACATCCGTGAGTCCGTGTGGAGGGCTTGGAGACTGGCTGTGATGGCTGCTGTCTCCCTCTCCGGCATCATGCTGTTCGTCACCTGTGGGGCGGAGACGAAAGGTTATTGTGTTGCACCTTGCAAGGTTTGTGTTAGATGTCTGTCATTCACAGTTTGTGCACAGTTGTGCACTGATTTCCCAGATGCGTGTGTATGGCTCTGCGATGTGTGTGCGTGATCAAGGCAATGGAATGGTGTGATGGGTGCATATGGCATGGGACGGATTTGGAATGCCAATCGGTGTGTGTTGCAGTACCCCTACATTTCGTGGCTTTGGTGGAAACGGGGTACAGCCCCATGAACGCTTTGGAGCTGATATATGTTTTTGGTGTTCAAATGAAACGCTTAGAAACGCAGATGGCAAAAGGGGTACAGCCCCATGAACGCTTTTGGGATGAAATATGTTTTTGGTGTACATACTGTGACATATGGGTGCAGAAGGGGACATGTGTTTTGGCCACACAACACTCCAGGGACAAAGGTGTGTGTATGTCTGACATACCCAGCATATCTGCTCACTGTTATCATTTGGGGACATTACACTGCAAGCATTGTGGTGTGTGAGTGATGGTTGTGTGACACACAACGTATTGCAGATGGGACAATTCCTTGTTGTGCGTGCTACCCTCAGCCATGTGCGGCAATGTAGTGCTCTTGGTGTGTAGACTATTTTAGGTATGTTGTAAATCACAGTGTGACGTACGCTTCAGACACTGCAGACACATGTCTGGTCATCGGCAGGGATCTTTGCTGTCCTACTGTATATGGGACAACTGTTTAGATGATATACCTTACATGACACTGGGACTTAGGGATGAGATGGATGTGATTATGAATGTGCATTGTGTAGCTGTGTGGTTCATGGGTGCAGTGGTGTATGTGACATTACTGGGGTCCCACTCTGTTACATTGAGACAAGATGTACTTACATGGGTGATGTTGTACAATGTCAAGGGAACAAGCAGACATGACTACATGGACAAGACTTCGATGGTGTTGCTGATGTGTGTGATGACTGGCACAGTGCACGCCATGTGGGTCACTACTCCAGTGAGACTTGTGCATGCAGACGAGACTCCTTACGTGTTAGTGTATTTGACATGGCTCATGTGGGCTATGACTCTGTAATTCATGTCCGTGTGCACAATAGTCACATGGTTATGAAAGGGTGCAGTGCTACCTGTTCCTCTGCTACGTGACATGTCCCAAATGTTAGTCGTAGTACAGTCCTCATGCCTCCAGACACCCGCCCTGTACAGTAGTCTACCTACTTGTTGCTTTGGAGGGTGCAATGCAATGGCTACCACATGGTTATGGGAGGGTGGGGTTCTCCATCTTGCTGATCTGTGGGTGTGGGGGCCGTATTGTGTGTTGTGGTGATGGCTTAGCACCCACAGACACCCCTCCATGTAGGGTGACATATCTACCTGTCGGGTGAAGGTGTGCACTGCAATGGCTGACACATGGGTGTGGGGTGTGCTCCATCTTGGTGCGCTGTAGGACTAGGGGCCTGTTGGGTGTTGTACTTCTGCAGTCCCACATACGATACACGGACTTTGTGGTAGGGCTACTTACCGGTTACTTGTTGGTTTTTGCAGCTATGGCTGACACATGTGTTTGGGTGTGGAGAGTGCTCCTTCCTGCGCATCTGGGGTGCAAGGTGACCTGGTGGGAGTTGTGGTGCTGGCTGACTGTACACATGCCCCCGTGGTTTTGTTTGTTGGTACCTTTGGGCTGCATGTGTGGGGGTGTCTGTTGCATGTGTGTGAGTTGTCTTGTGTGTTGTGTGCTGGACATGGGGGTGTTTGGGCCTAGGAGCTATGGCATTCTGGTAGTGCATGACAGTGCATAGCAGTGTGCTGGTATGCATTTGTTTGTACTTACCAGCCTCCACTCCCCTGGTATTCCGGTGAGACTCTCCGGATGTAAGATGCCTCGCACCTTCTCCTCCCACGCCTTGAAGGTCTTGAATGGCGCAGGATTCCCGCCGCCAGTCCTGTCAGCCAGCTCACGGTTCTTGGCCTCCTTCTTCCTGACCACGCGTTTCAGGTCGTGCCACCTCTTTGTGATTTCATCCCTGTTGCGTGGCACGTTCCCAACTGCATTCACCTGATCTACTATCCTTCTCCACATTCTGTTCCTGGTGGCTAGTTGTGTCTGTTGGACCTGGTTGCCATAGATTTGTGGGTGCACCTTGATGATCTCGTCGACCATGACGTCAACTCAGTGGCAGTGTACTTCGGCATTCTGTGTGTTGCCATGGTGTGCGGTTTGGTATATGTGGTGCTGGTGTGTTGGGTGTGTGGTGTGTGATGTGCAGGGTGTTCGTGGTGCCGTTGTGTGAGTGGTGATGGTGGTGTTGGTGATGAGTGTGATGTGTGCGTGCGTGTGGTGTGCTGCTTCCCTTTGGGGCTGTCTGGGTTCTCTGATGGCGTCTTCGCTTTGTAGTGGTGCAAGGGATTGTGGTCTGTGAAGGGGCTGCTTTTGTACTTCCCTATGTGGGTGTGTCATGATGGGCTGTCGTTTTCAGGTGTGTTGTGTCTGGTGTCCTGGGATTTGTAGTTTATTTGTTTTTGCCAGGGGGTGGTATCTTTGAGATGTGTTCTGTGTTTGGCTATTTTGGCGTAGTTTGCTGTGTGGACTTGTTGGCCATGTCATGTGTGTTTCTTTGTTCCGCCAATGATTTGCGTGCACGGACGTGGGCGCCAGGCCTTCCGCCGTGTCATTTATTCATCGCTGTTGTTCACGGTGGCGGGCGGGGAATCTGTGGATTTACCGCGCTCATGTCTGGGTGATCATAATTTCACGGTCGTTGTCTCGCTCTGCGGGGCGGGCGGATTTTGGTTTTCGTGCGGGATTGCGTCTGTGGCGGACGGATGATCTTCTACTCTGAATTGGGCGGGCGGGATTTTGTGTGTTTTTTCCGCCGTGGGCGTGGATTGCTTCGCGGCATTATAATTGCTCGGTCGCTATTCCCATGGTGCAGGCGGGCGGTTCTTGCAGGCATGGCTGGATGGCGGATTTATTTCCGTCCGCCATCGTAATGACCCCCTAAGTTTTTTAAATATTTTGTTGTTAATATTTTGATTGTTTTTAATTTTGAACTGACTGTAGTGAGAATATTAATTGTTACCCCTCCGCAATCCAACACTTTTCCTATTGTTACACTCACTGGAGTGGGACGAGTTAGTTTTACCTCTCAGCTATCCAACACTTTCCCTACTTTTGCACTCACTGGAGTGGGAATAGTAATTTTTACCCCTCCGCTATCCAACACTTTCCCTACTGTTACACTCACTGGAGTGGGAATAGTAATTTTTGCCCCTCCGCTATCCAACACTTTCCCTACTGTTACACTTACTGGAGTCGGAATAGTAATTTTTACCATATACTCTGGTCTTTTTGAAATTCAAAACATGGCTTCCTGCTTAAAAGGCTGATTCCCAATGCCTCAGGAGGAAGGTGAAATGTTTATTAGAGAGAAAGCCAGTTGTTAAATATGTGGCAATAATTGTTTACAATTCAATGCGTGGGCACTCACTCTCCCATAATGTTTTTATTACTGGCTGATGTAGGAAGACAGAGGTGTTGGTCGTGGGAAAACAGCCCTCTCTCTGGTCACCGCACTGGTGGCCTGAGGAACTGGGACCTAGCCCGGTGCCGAAAGCCAAGGTGAAAAATTTAGGGGTGTGGTTCGACGAAGCACTCTCCTTTTCTCAGCAAATCTCTGCTGTGGCCGGAACCTGCTTTGGCATTCTGAAAATGCTGCGGAAGATTCTGGACCTTCTCCCCCTGGATGCTAAAAGAACTATTGTACAGGCTTTGGTCACGTCTCACCTTGACTATTGCAATGTTCTGTATCTTGGGGTGACTGCAAAAAATTTGAACATCTTGCAGAAGGTCCAAAATGCCGCAGCCAGGCTTATCTTGAATATTCCCAGGGGGCCCTGGTAGGAGAAGCTCTAAAAAAACTACACTGGCTCCCAATCCAGGCTAGAGTTACATTTAAGGCTCTCTGCATCAGCAATAGGATCCTCAGGAAAGGACCCCCCTTCTGTCGGTTTACCAACCCTCCCGGAATTTGAGATCTCTTGGCAGCGTGAGAATGACTGTGCCCAAGGTGCGGAAGGCCAGGGCTGGCAGAAGATCCTTTGGTTTCCTGGCAGCTAAGGCCTGGAATAAGCTCCCTTTGGATTTGAGGATATCTGAGTCAGAACCTTTGTTCCGTAAGAAACTGAAAACCTGGCTCTTCCGTGATTCGGGGGGCGGTCTTCAGTAACTCTGCTGCCTTCCTTGCTGAGAGGTATATGCAGGTAGTTGATTAGTGTGGCAGGGTTACGGGGCTCTCAGATGTCCTAGCGCGGGGACACTCCGTTGGGAGTAACCATTGCGCTTTACAAACTTCCTAATAATAATAATAATAGGAAGCTGGCTCTGTATATACTATACCAAAGTAAGGTATAGTGTGTACAGAGTACAGAGTCCATGGGATTTCACCTTACCAAGCCACTCGCGTTGGTGGGGTCCCCGTGCAGAGGCTGCAGGCGATGTCGGGGAGTCCTGGAGGGGTCAACCCACTGTGGACTTGGACTCTGGAGCGCTGGGGTCCTCGCTGGGACCGGTGGGCCACTCGGACTCAGGCCGTAGGTGACGGGTGCAGTGGTGGATCCAGGCATTGGGTTTCTTTGTCTTCAGCAGGCTCGGAGTCTTGCTTGGAAAATTCTTGTGAAAAGAGCTGCTGTTCACAGGAGATGTGGTCTTTGTTGAAGGCAGTCAGTCCTCCCAAGAGGTTCTGGAGGTCGCTGGCTGCAGTACAAGGTGACTTTTGGTGCAAGATCTGTGGAAACTACAGATGGGCCAGTAGGGCTGGGGCCAAGTCAGTTCTTCTCTGTAGTCTCCTCTGCTGGGTGTCTTCTTTTGTCCTTCTTCTTCGTAGGGTGCAGGAATCTGCCTTCTGGGTTCAGGGCTGCCCCTTAAATACTGTATTTAGGGGGCATTTCAGGGGTCTCAAGGTCAGTAGCCCATTGGCTACTGACGTTAGTGTGACTACACCCTTGGTGTGCTCACCCCATGTGGGGGGAGTGGGCACATTCCCTAACACTGGTTGGAGAGTGCCTGCCATCTGCAAGATGATGGGCACTGAAGAGTGGGCTTCACCTTGCCTCCTTCACCTGAAGGGTGGGGGTGGCCAAGGTGGGCACACCTTGTGGGCTGTACTATTGTTTCCCACCCCAGGGGTCCAGAAACATGTCTCGTGGTGACAGGCTGGTGTTTACCAGTCAGGGAACTAACCAGAGGCTGGTTGTTTTTATGGGGACTTCTTTAAGATGCCCTCTGAGTGCATTGTATAATAAATCCCACACTGGCATCAGTGTGGGTTTATTATGCTGAGATAATTGCTACCAAACTTCCCAGAATTCAGTAAAGCCATTATGGTGCTGTGGAGTTCGTAATGACAAACTCCCAGACCATATACTCTTTATGGCTTTACTGCACTTACAAAGTCCAAAAATGGATTTAGACACTGTAGGGGTACAGTGCTCATGCAACTATACCCCCAACAGTGGTTTAGTGCACCCAGCTAGAGGAGTATCTAACCTATACCATAGGAAGTGGGTTGCAGGCATGGCACACAGGTATGTGTGCCATGTCGACTCTTCACTTTTCGCAGCTCCAGAATACGCAGCCTGCAATGGAAGTGTGTGTGTGTTAAGGTACAGGACCTCTAAGGGTGGCACAACATGTGCTGCAGCCCTTAGAAGCCTTCTCTGGTCACAGTGCCCTTGGTACCCATGGTACCTTTTACAAGGGAATTACATGTGGCTAGAGAGGTGCCAATTGGGGGTACAAAGGTACAGTTTTGGGAAAGAACACAGGCCCTGGGAACCTGATTGGCAGGGACCCAGGGCACATCAAGTCAAAGTGCATCAGAAATCTGGCAAAAAGTGGGGGGGTTATTGCAATAGAAACTCACTTTCCTACACAAGCCCCCCTCTACCCCCCAGCCCAAAGGCCAGGAGACTCAGCCACACCTGGGAGAGTCTTCCTAGTCTTTCAGGCGAGGAAGAGTAGAGGAAGTGGTTTGAAAGTTGCAGGGCCTAATCTGCCTTACATCCTTCTGTCCAGCTCAGTCGCTTTAGGGAGCTGGACTACCTCAACAGTTTCAGGACCTAATTCCCAATGCTCCTTTCATAGCTCTTTAGTGTCTTTATCCCATCTTTTTAGTTTGGGTTCAGAGGATCCTACTTCTGCAAATTCTAACTTAGCTAGGGCAAGTCCCAGCTTACCCACAGAGGTTAACCACAGCTTGAGTAACCCCACCATGACCAACAGGGTCATGGAGCCTAACTAGCTATTTGGCAGGGGACTAGGCCACCATGCCAAGGACAGTGCTGCCATGAAGGCTAACAGCTGTCAGTGCCCAGAACCACAGCTTTAGCTCTTCACTGGTAGGTGAAGTGGCTAACTTACAGCCTTCTTTGTGTTCTGGTGGCCTGTCTGCTGTTTTATGGTAGGGGGCCACTATACTTTGTAGTGAACACCCTTCTTCCACCCTCTGTTCTTTTAGCTGAGGGGCCACCAACTCAGGCTGGACAGTTGCCTGACTACTCAGGTCTTTTTGTGGGCTAGGGGGGACCAGTGTCAATTTTGGAGTTCTACCTTATTGAGATAGAATCTTCCTGGCCCACTGGAACCGTGGCTAACAGTTGTCCACCTTCCCTACACTGTCTCTTCTTTTTCTTTGGAGGTGTATCTGTACTAACTGCAGGGTCAGCATTTTCTGGAAACTTGGGTGGGGACTGCCCTTGGGCCAGTACCCCACCTTGGCTCAGACCATCCTCTGGGTGGTCCTTCCCACGGAGACAATCAAGTGGAAGGCTTTTATTGACTACCACCTTTCTCCAACTAAGGGACCCAGCTGTTTCTAGGAGCACTAAAGCCACCGGCCAACAGTGACCTCCCCAGGGATAGACCTTACTCTTTTTGTTTCCGTTGGGACATACTGATTTGAGAGTACCAACCTGTCATGCACTACAGTGTGACTGGCACAGGTATCTCTGATGGAAGTGGTTTGGATTCAATTCACCAGTAGGTGGTGGAAGTGTCTACTCCCCTCTGGAATCTCCAACTCACCTTTTGGGCCCATTTTCCAGTTAAAGGCTATGTGGACTTCCTCATCTGAGGGACAACCCCCATAGGCCATACTGGCAACCCATGCAGCTACACTAGGGGCTTGGTTTTTAGGACAGCTAGGGTCTTGGTGTGGTCTCCTGTCGTTTGACAGTTGTGACACCATACCTTGTTGGGATCCCAATTCTTACCTTGGTACCCAGTTTTAGGTTGTGAGGTGTCTTTGGGCCCACCCTCCTGGATAGGTTTTTGGGGGGGCTACCTGGGACTCCTTATTTTTATCTTTAAGATGCTCACTGTCGCTCCTCTGAGGAGGTTTTGTAACCCATTTCTTTTGGTCACCCCCAGTGGACGCTCTGCTCACCCATGTCTTGACCCAGTGGTCCACCTTCTTGCCCAACTCTTGGGGAGAAATTGGACCTAGGTCTACCAGATACGGTGGGAACTTTGTTTTTAGCTACCAATGAAACTTAAAAAAAACACAGCTTAGTGGAATTGGAGGGAGGTTTTGGGGTGGGTGGCATTTGTATGGCAGTCCGCTGCAATGTTGCCTTCCACACTGCATGAACAACTTTTATTGGGAGCTGCAATTCAACCTAAGGGTATGCCTTGGAGCGAGAGTCCGATCTGGGGATAGAAAACAGGACATGGTGTTAAAATCTCTTGCAGCCACATCCAATGAGCCAGACAATGAATGGCATTCTCCACATAATGCCTAATTATGAGCTGCACAGTACTAGCAGCATAATCGCCAGTAAAATGTGAGGCACCCCACTAGTAATGTGAAATTTTGGGTAAATCCCTAGGAGAATTGGAAATAGCCACGTGGATATGAATTTTCAAAGTCAAGTTATGCATTCATTTCCAAGTTCCATGCAGATTAAAGCTTGCATTTACCACCTACACTGAGCAAGTGGTAAATGAGATCTGTGGGACCTGTGTAGAGTGGGGTGGATGTTAGGGGGTGGGATGTTAGGGGACAAAGGCAGGCTGTGGTCTGGTGGGTGGAGTAGAGCATTACATTCTCTCCCATGTAGGTGGGCTGTGCTTGAGCATGCAACTCAAACCCAATCTGCTCAAGATGTTCTGGCCAGTAAAATCGGGCCCAGTGTTCTTGAAACCAGAATTTCTGGGTGTGGGAACAATAGGCATCATGTAATTAGGTAGAGAAGCACCAAACCTGCTTCACCCAGTCCACCCAACTCATAATCAAGGCTTTTGTAGATTCAGGCATAACATAATGAGCAGCCAATGGCATGGGATTTGAGGATTTGAAGAACACCATAAAGTTTTACATCAGCTTCCAAGATGAATCCTACAAGGGTCTTGATGATATCAGCCAAAATGTATTTTATACATTAATAATGCTAGATAAATGATGGTTGGAATACTACCTAGAGAGACTGCCAGTGATTTACATTTTTTGCAAGCATTCCTCCATCGCCTTTTTTGAATCTCAAGTAGGAGGCACAATTGGTGATGGCCAAGGTAATGCATGGAAATGCCAAGCTAACCACAACAACATGGATTTAATACATGATACATAATACCAATGATACACACCATCATAAAAGTCTTTATTTTCTCCTGAGACAGCAGTTTATGCCAATAAAATATAATTGGATGCCTCCTTAATTAAAAAAGGTTCAGGGGAGTAATACATCATATCTGGTTATGATCCATAAGGAAAACATTGAAAAACAAAACAAGAATGATGATTAGCCATGTGCAAATTAGCTTCAGTTCTGGGTCAACAGAAACAGTTCACCCTAAACTGCCAAGCTACGTTCCATGTTAATGGGAACACAAGCAATCCAACAGCAGTTTCAGCCTATGTTGGCACCATCAGTAAGGTGCAACGTTAGTCCAAGGGGAGATATGTCAGATTTATGGCATATCAGTTAAGAAAAACAAGAAAGGACTAGATGGATTGCTTGAATTAATCTCAGCCACTGGTAACTCTTTAGACCCCCTTCCAGTCCCACATTGTTCATTGATTATGCTGCTCAAGAATGCGATCAGCCATATGCAAATAAGCCTTCGTCCTGCCCCAACAGGAATAGTAAAAACCAACAAGGTGATGAATGGAATGCTTGAATTAATCTCAGCCACTGACAATCGCTCAGGTCGCATCCCAATCCATTATTTTTTGCCGTGTGACGGGGATGCCCAGACGTGGGTCCTGTGCTCACTGTGCTCCAGAAATTAATTTATACCTATCTGATGAGCCCATAACATGGGCAATACCAGTCCTGAGTTGCTTGTATTCCGGTTCAGAGAGGACCTGGCCTGGCAATTCCGGCTGGACTGTTCCCATGAGGAGCAGAGTCAAGGCTGATTTGCATATGGCTGAGTCCAAACTGAGGTGGCATGGTGGGTGAAAAAAGATGGATTGGGATTCGGCCATGAGTGATCACCAGTAGCTGAGATTAATTCAAGCATTTCATCCGTTGCTTTGTTTTATGATGCCCAACTGGAATAGGGCAGCTCAAAAATGATGGACTGGAATGTGACTGAGAGATTAGTTCAAATATTCCACCCATCACTTTTTTGTTCTTTCTTGTTGTGTTTCTTTTACCAACACTTTATATCTCTCACCACCCCTTTTCCTTTTATACCCCTTCTTCTGCTGCCTGCTACAGTAGAATCTCCCGCAATGAGCAGCCACCCGTTGTGGCCACAGTTCTCCTGAAGTGTGGTGGGACAAGGAGCTTCTACAGTGGATGGGTGGACACCACCACTCCACCAACCACGTCTCTTCGGCATTGTCTGCAATTCTCTTCCATCGGGTCCTCCAGGTAGCAAGTTGGCACTCTGTTTTCTCCTGTCAGGACCTGTCACTCTTCTGTCCTGGTTCTTGTGGCAAAAATCCTGCCCCTCTTGGACAGCCTCCTCTAGGGCATTTGGACAAAATATCAAGTAAAAAATATCAAGATGCAGAAATATCGAATTTTTAATATCAGATCACAAATATTGTGATGCAGGAATATTGTTGACAAGAATATCAAATTTCTAAGGTAAGTATTATCGATGTCAAAAATATCTATGTTGTCAGTATTATTTACGAAAATATCTATGTTGTTAATATCGATATTAAAAATCTCTATGTTGTTAATATCGTTTACAAAAATGTTGTTAATAATATCGTTTTTATTTTATTTTTATGTAATTTAGTGTATGTTTTAATTGTATATGTTATAAATTGTTTGCATAATTATTGTTAATTTTTTTAATATAATTAGTAAATTTTTAGTTGTTTTTAAAATGTAATGGTTTATTGTAATTTGTAGTGTCATAGTGGGCTGTGGGGTTTGTAGGGGTACAGGGTGGGATGTAAATTAATTAATAATAATTAATAATTCATATTTAATTATTTTATTCATTATTTTAATTGATAATTAATTATATTATATATTTAAATTGTGTAATTCATTTAGTTTTTGAGTTATGTTTTAGATTCGGGTTTGTTGTTAATTATTTCACGGATAATTATGTAAATTGCGAAATTATCATATTTGCTACGCTATATTTTAGGTGTGTGTTGTTTAGTTAGTAGAGGTATAGGGTGGTAAGGTATTTAAGTAATAATAGATGTAAAATGATTTATTAATTTAATATACATTGTATTTATTTTGTAATATATTATTTGTGCTATGCTTTTCAATTTCAATTCCATTTTAATTGTTGGCTATTATGACTGTGAGAATATAGGGCCTTATTACGATGGCGGTTGGACAGCACACTGACAGGTCGTCTGTGGTGGTCCCACAGCCGACAGCCCTTCGGTACGACCGCCAGATTGCAATGACAGCGGTCGGACCCACAGCGGTCGGGGGGAAGACCGCTTTCTCCGCCAGGATCAGTGATCCTGGCAGGGCGGATTACAATATCCTTTCCGACAGCCTTTTCATGTCAGGAAAACCCCCATGAAAAGGCTGTCAGAAATGGAATTTGGGGGCCCCAAACAGGGCCCATCCACCCTGGGCCACTGTAAAGTGGCCCTGGGGGCACATGTAGCACCCCCACTCACCTCCATGCACCGTGTGCCATGCACGACATGGTGCATGGATGTGGAGGAGATGCTCCATACCATGGAGGCTTGTGCTGCGGCCCTTTTTCTTGGCCACAGCACAAGTGGCTGTGGCTTGGAGCACTTTCTGACAGCTGTCGGCGGTCTGACTGACTGCCATCGTAATAAGGCCCATAGTGTGGTATTTTAATGAAATGTACATTATTTGTTTGAATTGATACTAATTATTAAAAAATGTAATAATTACTAATTTGTTTTTTTTGTTAAAATGTAGACATATAATTTTAAATTTTAAATATTTATGTTTTTTGTTATTTAATAGAGTTATTAAAATATGTTATTTGATTGAAGTGAACTACTCTCTCTCTACTGTTGCACCGACTAAAGTGGGAATAGTAAATTTTACCCCTCCTGAGTCCAACGCTTTCCCTACTGTTGCACAGATTGGAGTGCAAATAGTAGGTTTTACCCCTCCTGAGTCCAACGCTTTCTCTACTATTGAACAGACTGGAGTGGTAATAGTATATTTCACCCCTCCTGAGTCCAATGCTTTCCTTATTGTTGCACAGACTGAGTGGAATAGTAACTGTTACCCGTCTTGAGTTTAACGCTTTCCCTATTGCTGCACAGACTGAAGTGGGAATAGTAAATTTTACCCTTTCTGAGTCCAACACTTTCACTACTGTTGCACCGACTGGAGAGGGAATAGTACATTTTACCCCTCCTGAGTCCAACGAATTTCCTACTGTTTCACCCACTGGAGTGTGAATAGTAAATTTAACCCCTCCTGAGTTTAACACTTTCCCTGTTGTTGCACAGACTGGAGTAGGAATAGGAAATTTTATCCCATTTGAGTCCAACACTTTCCCTACTGGTGCACGGACTGGAGTGGGAATAGTACATTTTACCACTCCTGAGTCCAACGCTTTCCCTACTGTTTCGCCCACTGGAGTGGGAATAGTAAATTTTACCCCTCCTGAGTCCAACATTTTCCCGACTGTTGGACAGACTGTAGTGGGAATAGTACATTTTATCCGTTCTCAGTCCGCTTTCCCTACTGTTTCACAGACTGCAGTGGAAATAGTTAATTTTACCCATTGTGAGTTAAACGTTTTAACTACTGTTGTATAAATTGGACTGAGAATAGTATATTTATTATTCCTACAGTTTAACTTTTTTCTAATATTGTTTAAATATATATTATTATTATTATATGTTTGTGTATTTAAATTTATATATATAAATGTATGTAAGTTTAAAGGTATTTTTAGCAGAATATATTTTTATATATTACTTACTTTTGATGTATAATTAAAATGGAAATATTTTAATTTGTTTGCAGTTTATTTGATGTACTTTTTAATTTTGTTCGTGTTTTTAAATATATATATATGTATGTATATATAATATGGGATGAAGGGGCAGCATGTGGCTGCGCTCTTATGTTTTCGAATGTTTGGTGTTAAAATGCTATTTTTAAACAAGTTGGCAAAAAGCATCTTTTAATGGATTTTAATATTTTCAAATGCACAGAGTCACTTTATTAACACAGCATGATGGAATATGGAACATTTGCAGTTATTTGTGAGGTGTTATTGAGATTTATCTTTATGCTGATGAACTCAGCATTTTACTCCAAATGCATGCTGGGGATTGTAGTTTTTGAGTCCATGGACAGATTGGGGCCCGCATTTAAAATCACGTGATTGCTTGAATCTGCAAATCGCCTCACCTGTGATCAAGGCTCAGCATAGCGCTGAAAAGCGTTAGGAGAAAGGAGGATGATGTAATGAAAATGCCTGTTGCTACTGTTTATTCTGAAAATAAACACCAACGATCCTGAAATATGGCTCTGGCACCTTTGTTCTTGCCTAGGTATAGTTAGGACTTAGTTTCCATAGGGAAAGTGTTTTTTTATTTGACAATATCTTTGGCGTCGTTTGACGAATCTTCGCGTAATTTTCAAAACTAATGGAGCGGTCAGGTCAGCTGGTGTGTTGAAAATGTTGGGGTGATTTATCAAGCGGGCCGAGAAAAAGAGGGGTCCCAAACACGTTTTCTCCATGTTAATTTCCATAGGAAACATTAGACACGGCTACAGCCCGAACTGCTGAACGGAATTACACCAAATTTGGCAAAAACTTAGCTCTTGGTTCAGAAAGCCGTTCAGTAGTTCCTGAGAAATTTAAACATTTCTCAGATATACAAATAGGGACGCGGAGGATCTGCGAACCCTACGATGTTGTGCCTGAGATCTGATTGGCTGCCAACACTTCAAACCAGGAAGTGTTGGCAGTCATCTTGTGACTCGGTTGAACCGAATCACAGGAAAAAAGGTAAAAAAAACATTAAAAAAACAAGAAAAGGGGCCAGGGTAGAATCACCCTGACCCCCTATGCCTGCTCAAAGGGTCCCAGAGGGACCCCCAGGGCCAAAAAAGCATTTTTTAAAAATAAAATTTGGCGTGATTCGCGTCAGATCTGTGAATCTGGCCAAAAACCTTTAAGCCCCTAGGTGGGCGTCCCGAGGGCAATGATTAAAATAGATGTCAGCGTCTGTCAGCGCACTGCTGATGGGGCGATGAGGTCCCTTTGCATCCTGAGGGCCACAGGACAAAAGTGGACTTCATCCCCCAAGCATCAGTGCGCCAGGAGTCGTATTTGCAGAGTGGTGGAGAAAGGGGGCGTGGCCTCTGACCACCTCTCAGTAATCTAGCTGTGTGGGGCTTACTAGAGGTAACAGAAGGACTAGTTGGCCCCCAGGGACCCTCAAGAGCCAAGGGGACTTCATCCCCCAACCAAGAGCATGCCAGGAGGCGCGTTTGCAGAGTGGTGGAGAAAGGGGGCATGGTCTGTGACCACCTCTCAGCAATGTCACTGTGTGGGGCTTACCGGAGGTAACAGGTAGGCTAGTTGGCCCTTAGGGACCACCAGCAGCGAAGGGGACTTCATCCACCAACCAAGAGCACACCACAATGCGCGTTTGCAGAGTGGTGGAGAAAGGGGGCATGGCCTGCAATCACCTCTCAGCAATCCCACTATGTGCGGCTTACTGGATGTAACAGGTAGGCTAGTTGGCCCTTAAGGACCCCCAGCAGTGAAGGGGAATTCATCCCCCAACCAAGAGAGCGCCAGGAGGCACGTTTGCAGACTGTTAGATAAAGGGGGTGTTGCCTGCTATCAGAACTCAGCAATCCTGCCGTGTGGGACTTACTGTAGGTAACAGGAGGGGTAGTTGGCCCCCAAGGACTTTCTTGGTGGCCAACTACCCCTCCTGTTATCTTCAATAGGTCCCACACAGCATGATTGCTGGGAAGTTGTCAGAAGCCACGCCCCCTTTCTCCACCACTCTGCAAATGTGCCTCCCCGTGCACTACTAGTTGGGGGATAAAGTCCCCTTGGCCCCAGAGGGACCTTGGGGGCCAAGAAGAAGTTCTCCTGGTACATCCTGTAAGCCCTTCGCAGCGGAATCCCTGAGAGCTGGTCGGAGGCCCAACCCCCTTTCTCCACCACTCTGCAAATGCGACTGCTAGTTCAAAAACTTTATGAATTCACTATAAAAAACTCAGGTTTCAGGGACGTTATAGTTAGGTATTAGCATGTAAAAAAACTTAGAAATTTACAGAAAAAAACACAGGTTACAGAAACATTATAGTTAGGCTGACATTTCACTTGTACAAAACCTGTGAAATTTAGCCATTATAGTTAGCTGAGCTAACTATAATTTGCGCCCCCGCAATGCACTGCTGATGACATCACATATTACATCACTCATGACATGGTTAGTAACATCACAGATGACATCACTGATGACATCGCAAATGACATTACTTATGACATCACTGATGACATCATCCACATAATCTCTGATGCACCTACTCACACCCTAATATAACCATTCATACACCCACTCCAAAATTCGGACTATCAGTCTCGAAACCATAGCCACACCAATACCAGTTAGTACATACCCACTCACTGATTCATAGGTCTACACACACATCCACTCACTCACCCATACAGCCACTCATACACACAGTCACTCACCAATACAGCCACTGAAATATGCACTCATACACCCATACAGACACTCACACAGCACCACTCACCCAAAGAGTCAATCACACTGCCATTTACTCACCTATACAGTTATGCACACACCACTCACTTATTCATACAGATACTAGCACATACTTACTCTCTTATACAATCACTGACACAGGCACACACTCATCCATACAGCCACTCTCACAATCACTCACTCTCACATACAGTCACTTATATACTCCAACACTCACATATACTGCCTTTTACATATGCAATTACTCACCCATAAACCACTGAGACATTCATTCACTCACAGACACAGCCATACGCTCACTTACTCACTCATACAGCCCCTCACAGACACACTCATGAACCCATACACCCAGTGATTCACCCACTCACACATCCATGCAGGGAGTCACACACCCCCCTCACCCACCCACACAGACACTCAGTCACCCATACAGGTACTCAGACAACCAATAAATAACCCATATAGACACTCATGTAGCTACTCACCAACCCATGCAGCCACTTACACACCAACTGACAGACTGATACAGACAGTCACACAGATTAGTCACTCTCTGAGACATGTACAATCACTCACTTATACAGTCAGTCACATACCCACTGAATCATCCATACAGACACTCATGCACTCATTCACTCTTCAATACACCTGGGCATGTATATATATATATATATATATATATATTCACTGAAAAAACCATAGGTTTCAGGCACGTTATAGTTAGAAATTAGCATTTAAAAAACTTTAGAAATTCACTGGAAAAACCATAGGTTTCAGGGACGTTATAGTTAGTTGGACATTTCACTCATACAAAACCCTAGAAATTCCACCATTATAGTTAGTTCAGCTAACTATAACTCGCGCCCCCGCAATGCACTGCTGATGACGTCACATATTACATCATTCATGACATGGTCAGTGACATCACTGATGACATCACTGATGACATCTCAAATGACATCACTGATGACATCATCCAGTGAATGTGGTTTTCTTTAAAATTTAAATATGTATTATATATATACCAAGCTGTATTGAAGAATGAATGGATGTATAAGTGTCTGGATGGAGGATTTAGTAGGTGTGTGACTGACTGTTTAAGTGAATGATTAAATGTATCTTACTGAATACATGGGTTAGTGTCTAAAGTGTGTGAATGTCTGTATCACTCTGTCTGTTGTTGTGTAAGCTGCTGCATCGGTTGGTCAGTAGCTACATGAATGTCTATATGGGTTATTGATTAGTTGCCTGCGTATTTGTATAGGAGACTGAGTGTGTGTGTGGTTGGGTGGGGGTGTGTGACTCTGTGCATAGATGTGTGAGTGGTTGATTGACAGGGTGTATGAGTTTAAGAGTGCATGTGGAAACAGTTGTATGGGTGGGTAAGTGTGTGTATGGGCGTCTTGGTGAGTGAATCGATGTCTCAGTGCACATGTCCAGCTAAGTACATATATAAAAGGCAGTGTATGTGAGAGTTGGTATATAGAAATGACTATACGTGAGAGTCAGTGATTGTGAGAGTGGCTGTATGTATGAGCGTATACTTGTATTAGTGATTATATAAGAGACTAAGTATGTGTTACTATCTGTATGAATAAATGAGGTGGTGTGTGTATAACTGTGTAGGTGAGTAAATGGAACTGTGATTGATTCTTTGCATGAGTGACTAGGATGAGTACATAACTGACTAGGATGAGTGCTGGTGTGTCAATGTCTATATAGGTGTATGAGTGCATTTGATAGTGTTCTATTGATCAGTGACTGCATGTATGAGTGATTGTATGGGTGAATGGGTAGATGTGTGTGTAGACCTAGGAATCACTGAGTGGGTATGTAGTAACTGGTATTAGTGTGTCAATGGTATCGAAAATGGCAGTCTGTATTTTACAGTGAGTGTATCAAAGGTTATATTAGTGTGTGAGGAGGTGCATCAGATTGTCACATGGATGATGTCATCAGTGATGTCATCAGTGATGTCATTTGAGATGTCATTAGTGATGTCATCAGTGATGTCACTGACCATGTCATGAATGATGTAATATGTGACGTCATCAGCAGTGCATTGCGGGGTCGCGAGTTATAGTTAGCTGAACTAACTATAACTGTGGAATTTCTATGGTTTTGTATGAGTGAAATGTCCAACTGACTATAACGTCCCTGAAACCTATGGTTTTTTCAGTGAATTTCTAAGGTTTTTTAAATGCTAATTTCTAACTATAACGTGCCTGAAACCTATGGTTTTTTCAGTGAATTTCAAAGGTTTTTTAAATGCCAATTTCTAACTATAACGTGCCTGAAACCTATGGTTTTTTCAGTGAATTTCAAAGGTTTTTTAAATACTAATTTCTATCTATAACGTCCCTGAAACCTATGTTTTTTTCAGTGAATTTCAATGTTTTTTTAATGCTAACTTCTAATTATAATGTTCATTTAACCTATAGTTTTTTCCGACACCCAAGAAGGACACAACACCCACTGCCACAACCCTCAGGACCTCCCCCGTACCACCCCTCTCCCTACTGTATTTTTTTAATTTGTTATTTAAACTATATAATGTCTTCTTGTTTTTTAAATATTAAACAACTACATACAGTATGAAAGGGAGCCCAGCCCAGAGCCACATCTGAAGACCAACACATGTCATAGACCTACTGATCAAGCAGCTCCGACACCCAAGAATGCCACAACACCCACCACCACCCCCAGGACCCCCTCTACCTCCGAGGCAGCGCAGAACAAGACAGCGAACTTTCCGAAAACGGCATGGCCCCTCAGCCACACAATAGCTGAATATGGGGACAGGTGTGAACAAACTATATGTGAAGGAAGCAATTCACCCATGTTTAACAATGCACACAATGCAAAGTGTAGCGGTGATGTGCTGGACACATCTCAGTGTGCAGAACACACACCTTTCCATGTGCACAAATACTACTGGTGCTTGTAGTGTTGTGGACAGTGGACCCAACCATGTTACGTCAAACACTAGGGAAGATCTCAGTCATGTAGCTGTGTCGTCCCCCCCTGTAAGCATAAGCGTAACCGGAGTGGCCTGGTCCGATGTACGCCACTTCAGTGTAGGAGTGTGAATAAATAGGCCGGAGCTCTGGGCGTGGTTCACTTGTGGGAAGGCCAAAGCGTCTGCCAGGGCGGCGCCCCTCACCCTGCCACGAGGCCGCCGACGTGACCGACAGCCTCCTCAGCCGATCACTGGCTTCCGCCACACAGGCCCCCAGCGGCACAGCACCGCGGACTTATGTCTGTACAAACTACTGCCTTCGATATACACTGCGGACAGCAAGGCTCACAATTCAGATCGAGTCGCGATTGCAGTTGACGCAGTCCAGTAGGCAAGAGACATTGCTCAAGTCAACAACACGTGGCTGTGGGCCCTTCCTGACCGCTGCCTCCGGCCTACACTGCGGTCAGTAGGGCTCACAATTCAGATGGAGTCGAGATTGCAGATGATGCAGTCCAGTAGGCAACAGACATTGCTCAAGTCAACAACACGTGCCTGTGGGCCCTTCCTCACCGCTGCCTCCTGCCTCCACTGCGGTGAGTAGGGCTCACAATTCAGAGCGACTCGCGATTGCAGATGACGCAGTCCAGTAGGCAACAGACATTGCTACCAGTGCGGCCAGCCCGGACCACGCATCATCGCTGACTGCGCACACGCTAAGTGCTTCAAGTACCACTAACTCTGTGCAGCTCAAGTCAACGCCACGTGGCTGTGGGCCCTTGATGACCGCTGCCTCCAGCCTACAATGCGGTTAGCAGGGCTAACAATTCAAGATTAGTGCCGATGCAAATTCTGAAAGAGAGTATAATCGATTAAGAAGACTGTATGCCCCCAATCTGTGCAGCTCAAGTCAACGTCACATGGCTGTGGGCCTTTGCTGACCGCTGCCTCCGGCCTACACTGTGGAAGACCGGCAACACGTGGTGCCACTAACCCTGTTCAGCACAAGCCGGCGACACGTGGTGCCACTAACCCTGTTCAACACAAGCCGCGACACGTGGTGCCACTAACCCTGTTCAACACAAGCCGGCGACACGTGGTGCCACTAACCCTGTTCAACACAAGCCGCGACACGTGGTGCCACTAACCCTGTTCAACACAAGCCGGCGACACGTGGTGCCACTAACCCTGTTCAACACAAGCCGATCCCACATGTGGAACTGTGTCCTGAGTCCTGAATGGCAGTGACCCCAAGTCCGTGGCAGCGACCACAGCACCAGACTCCCTTTGATCAGTGAGGCATATTTCCATATGCAAGGCCGGCGACACGTGGTGCCACTAACCCTGTTCAACACAAGCCGATCCCACATGTGGAACTGTGTCCTGACTCCTGAATGGCAGTGACCCCAACTTCGTGGCAGCGACCACAACACCAGACTCCCTTCGATTAGTGAGGCGTATTTGCATATGGAAGGCCGGCGACACGTGGTGCCACTGAACCTGAACTACGTAGGCCGGTGGGGCCACCAACCTGGCTTTTTTTTCCTTCTCTCTTTCTCTGTGTCTCACTCCTTTGATATGCACATTACACACGTCCTTATTTTGTGCTTTATTTTCCAGGCTGTGTCGTCGACATTGATGGACCCGACAGGAGTCTTCCGCCTTGTTGTTTTGTGTTGAGTTTGTTAAATTTAGTTTATCCTCTATATGTACGTAAACGGAAAAATAAAGTTTGGAAAAAAAAAAAAATTCAATAAAGATTTTGGTTGTTACTTAAGTGCTGTGTGACTCTTTCTCGTTCTTATTACTGTTATTTGGTGGTGTCCACCATGGTGTTAAATTTTAGGGCAGTTATCGCAGGAATACTGGTGATGTCTGCAGTTTGCACCAGCTTCTGAATAGTGTGTTAGATTTATCTCAACTTTAGTTGCATTAAAGTGCTGATAATGAGATGCAGAGTAGGCGTTCCCATGCAAAAACACACGAGGTGCACCTTTACGATTTATTCTAAATACTAAAATCCTGTATTGAATTGCACTGTGGTAGTGGGTGCATTTACAGTGTACACACAAAATCAATGAATAAATCTCATTGTATTTATATTGATTGGGAATAGGGGGTCAGGTGCTGAATCTTGACGGGATAAACTGCCCAGTTCGTTTATTTTTCTGTACACGAAAAAACCACATCACAACTTTCACAACGAAAGGCAAAAACTGCGATGCGAAACAAATTCCGGCGCTAAGCCGCGTTAGCACCAGGGATTTTACACCTGATTTCTGCTGGTGTTAAGCAGGACGACTACCTGCAGCATGTAGGGGAACACAGCCAAGAGCCACACCGGAACACCCACAGGTGCCATAGAGTCACTGAGCATGATACACGGATACCCATGAGGGCCACAACACTCATCGCAACAACCCCAGGACCGCCAACGCCCCCCGAACCCGCATCTGAGCAAGTGTGTCCGTGTGGTCATTGTGTTAGCATGATGGGCACGGGCCCTGCAACATCACAGTGTGCTGTCTTCAGCGGACGTTACCATGTCACTTCAGCGTTGGCAGTGAGCCTGGACATGTAGCTACGCACGCATCCTCCTGCATGCACAAGCGGCGTGTGCTGGTCCGGCGTACACAGGTGTGTGCCTATCCGGCAAGGGGAACGGGGTGTCTCGGACATGTCCGTGTGCAAGAAGTGCGGTAAGTGTGTCTCTGTGTTCTGGTGTGGCCGCCACAAGGGCCGCAGCAGTCGATGTTGTAAAGTGGCATGCACCACCTCCAAACGGCAGTGTCACGGTGTGATTGGAAAGCCACAGGACATGCGCGAATAGGCATTACAATGGTGTGCCGTAGGAGTGCACGGGATACAACAGCGCAGCGCACAAAAGTGTGGGGGCTCGTGGGAGGGAGGAGCAGCTGTTTGGCAACGTAACACACAGTGAACCCGCCCATGTACCATGTGCTGGGCATCTCATCCATGATGACCAGGGTCACAGACATCCAACAACACCCACGACCGGCCTTTGTACACATCCTGTATGAATGCAGCTGGAGAAGTTACTGTAGGGATGAAAGGTTCTTTGTCTGAGCTATCTTGCGCTAACACATCTGCTGCTCCGAGAAGGAACTTGCGAGTGGCCAGCCCCCCCTGACAGATATGATAATATTTGCATCCGTCTCCCACACTACGCACTGCCCGATTTGAGAACAACGAGTACACATCCCACACTCAAAAGTCCTTCGTCGTAGTTAGCGTGCGTGAAATGGCCTTCACACGTACTCCCACCACACCCCTGCCCTGCACCCATTGCACACAGACCCGGCTCATTGCACCAAGCTGTGCCATTTCATCCACAAGACTGGCACACGGCAAGCCAGTGCAGCTACAAGCAGAGCCACTGACGCAATGGCAGGGCATCCCGAACACATGGTCGACTCCATTCACGTCCACCTATACCTTGGACGTCTGCTGCATGTCCTGGGTGCACTGCCTTTGGCAGTGCTGCGGATCACTTACCGGCTGAGCTTCCGCATTGCGGATGTCACCTGCGTTCAATCTGTATTGCAATGTCGCACGTGCCTATCCGAGTGGTGCATGGAGGTGTGCCTCTCCAACGTGTGCGTAGCTGACATGGATTACGACGGGTGTGTGCGCCCCCTGTTGGCCCACGACCAGGAGTGTCATGGTGATGCCCGTTTATGGCATGCATGGATGTTTGGCATGCATGTTGGGAACTGGGCCTGGGAGATTGCACATGTCGTAGAATGCAGTGAGCAAATTGACTCACTTCCCGATTCTGCTTTGGTGCACAGTGGGTACAGTGGTTGGAGTCAGCACATCTGTCCCGGTCAGCTAATGGATTACGTCGACGACATGTCAAATATTGTGGCCAACCATCACTCATTAGAGATAGTGGCTTACGCAGCTGCACTCGCGTTCATGGACGAGTGACAAGGTACCTGCAACCACGACTTGATGTGCCACATTGCACGTGTCCCGCCGCATCATTGCACGTTGTGCATCTGGTCACATGTCCCAAGACAGCAGTGGACATGGCTGCATTGCTGTCGACTCATGTCCGAGGCGCGGACAACCAACGCTGCTTGACACTGACGTGTGTTGGTGATGGACTACCCCGAGGTGAACATGGACGTTTTCCAACGTTCTTTATTCAGGCATGCTGCTGCATTTGTCTGCATATCGTGTCACTACTCTTGGCTGTACTGACACACACTTTTTTTTATAAAGTTTCCACATTTTCACTTGTCTCCAAATGTGTCGTGTCTTCATTTGTATGCCAATGTGTGTGTCACGGACTCTCTGGCTGCCTGCCATACGTGAATTGCTACCCCATCCGGACTGTGGGTTTGTACTTATGCGTTCTCATGTGCCTGTTTCGTACTGACGCTTTTGGATGTTTATCCGCCACAGGCGAGTGCATTTGTGTCCTGTGTTCGATTGTGCGAATGTTTGTGTTTGGACAACATTGTGTTGGATGTTGGTGTGCTCTGCTTCCTATGTGTGTGTGCTGCATTCTGTGTGAGATGTCCCTTCATGTGAGGTTTTGTTCACCCGTCTCCCTTTCAGGCAGTGTGGTTTTCACTTCTGTGCTTGTTCAGTGGTGTGATGTTGGCGGGTTGTGTGACTTGTGCTCCTTGTTGGTGTGTTTCATTTTAGCCATGGTTTGTCTGTAGTTGTGCTGTACTTAATTGTGCATGTGTGCCATTGTGCCCATCTCCCCCGTCCCCCACTCCCTGCCTGTTCCTCTTCCTGGTGCTGTTGTGTCTGTAATTTTGTTACTCCACACATAAATACATGTAAAGAACAAATTAGAATAGTTCTTTGATTCTTTTAGATTGCAAAACTTCTCTCTATTGGTTATTTTTGAATTTTCCATATAAACAGTTTTTTTAATATTCAAGGACACATAGAAGTCAGAAGTGCAACGTATTCTATCAACACACTTTCTCGAACATTTAACGGCACGTGCAGGTTAAAAGTTCACGATTGTTTTAAGTTCGAACAGTGCCTTCCAAATGCAAGTAGCAGGTGTGGTTGAGTTGACCAAATTTTATCCTATCATATGTACTCCACGTTTAAACTGCTTTTTCTTAACCAATCACAAAGATGCTTTTCCACAAAACGAATGTGCACCCTACTTTTAAAAAACAATGCTTTTCATCTCCCAATCAGTTATCGTTTTGAATGAGAAAAAAAGTAGTTCCCCACCTTTAAACATATCTCTTATTCTACGAACGGACTGCATGAGCTACAGACATCTATCCATACTTCCCAGCCATACCTTCAAAATGCTAGTGTGGATCGTAGGACATAGCTATGTTTTCTGGTGCAAGAGGTATGCAGAACAGAGATGTATTGACTTAGACCTAGGTTTACAAAATGTGGACATAGAGGGGCCGATTCCGATCTCGGCCGGTAGGGCTCCGAATCGGATTCGGCTTTACCGGATCCGATTCGGAGCCCTATTTCCCGACCGAATCGTACGTGCGTCCGGGCGAGCTAGTACGATGCATGCGCTCGCGAAATCTCCGACCGACTCGTACGCAAGACCCGACCGCTCCGACCGACTCGCACGGGGACGACTCGCACCCCGCTATGGAGACGTTCCCCGGCCGGGTAAGTACGATGCGCATCGCGACCGCTCCGACCGACTCGCGCAGTCCGGCTCCAAGGAGCTGTCGGAGCCGCACTTTGGGGGTCCGTGTCGGACCCCCCTGGAAGCGTAGGTGTGCGAGTCGCACACAGGGGGGACCCATGGGACCCCCCTACACGTGCATGTATGGCGCGACCCGCATCGACGCGAACACGCTGTAGGGGGCATCCTTGTTCGCGTCGTGCCCATTGAGTCAATGGGAGCCCATGTACGCGTCGTACGACTGGCTCCCATTGACTTCAATGGGAGTCCGACCGAATCGAGTCCGATAGCATACGTGCGCATCGTACTCGTTCGGTCGGACTGCTAGAGTCCGATTCGGTCGGAAATCTCTCCGGGTCCGGCTCGGTCGGAGAGATTTCCGGCCCGAATCGGAATCGGCCCCTAAATGGTTTGGACAGAGAGGATTGAAGTGGCACCAATTGTTGCCTTTGGTTAAAACCTGTTTGCATCTCCAACACCCTGACCTAATGATTGTGCACTGTGGTGAAAACGACCTAGGCACATTGACTGTGTAGGTTTGGAAATGCTAATGAAAGACACCTTTCGACAACTGATGTTGCTTTTGCCTCAAACTGTCTTTGTATATTCCAATATATGCCAAAGACAGAAGTGGAAATGGTCAAACCAATTTTGTCCTCAGATTGAAAAATCTAGGAAGAATGTCAACAAAGATGTGTCTGCATACCTCAGAGACCATAGAATGGGGTCGATCTACAACAACAACATACGTTTTGATATGGCTGATATCTACAGAAGTGATGGAGTACACTTCACAGATCAGGGAAATCGAGTTTTTCTGAATAACCTGAAGCTGTGCATCCGCACTTATATGTAGCTCCAACTAATAAACACAAGGGCTCTTTTTAGAGCCGCCTTATATTCCCAATATCGGTTCGCAGAGTGACAACTGCGATCCGGCTAGCACAGGGAGACCTGCGGGCCGTCGGGCAGGCTCGCAGAGGGAGAGCTGTGGCCCGTCGGCTCGGCTCGCACAGGGAGAGCTACGGGCCGTCGGCTCGCAAACGCACACCAGCGTGCTGGCTCGCAGAGGGAGAGCTCGGGTCTAACTCGCAAGGGGACACCAACGGGCCAACGGCCCTGCTAGCAGAGACACACCTATCACCTAACGGACTTGCTCGCACATGTACAGCTAGGGACACAACGGCTCGCAGACGCAGACCTGCGAACCGACGGACTGGTACTGTTTTATGCTTTAGGGTAGTACAGTGGTGTTTGTGTACTGTAGGGGGTTCATGCTGGAGGTAGCGTTTTAGGGTTTAAGGTAGTGCAGTGGTGTTTGGGTAGTGTAAGAATCGTGCTGGAGGTAGTGTTTTAGAGTTTACGACAATGCAGTAATGTTTGGGTAGTGTAAGGGGTCATGCTGGGAGTACTGTTTTGGGGTTTAGGGTAGTGCAGTGGTGTTTGTGTAGTGTAGGGGGTCATGCTGGGAGTAGTGTTTTAGGGTTTACGGCAGTGCAGTGGTGTTTGGGTAGTGTAGGGGGTCATGCTGGGAGTAGTGTTTTAGGGTTCACCGCAGTGCAGTGGTGTTTGTGTAGTGTAGGGGGTCGTGCTGAGAGTAGTGTTTTAGGATTTAGGGTAGCACAGTGGTGTTTGTGTAGTGTGGGAAGTCATGCAGCGAGTACTGTTTTAGGATTTAGAGTAGTGCAGTGGTGTTTGTGTACTGTTTGGGGGTTCATGCTGGGGGTAGTATTTTAGGGTTTAAGGTAGTGCAGTGTTGTTTGGGTAGTGTAAGAATCGTGCTGGAGGTAGTGTTTTAGAGTTTATGAAAATGCAGTGGTGTTTGGGTAGTGTAAGGGGTCATGCTGGGAGTAGTGTTTTAGGGTTTAGGGTAGTGCAGTGGTGTTTGTGTAGTGTAGGGGGTCGTCCTCGGAGTAGTGTTTTAGTGTTTACGGTACTGCAGTGGTGTTTGTGTACTGTAGGGGGTCATGCTGGGGTAGTCTTTTAGGGTTTAGGGTAGAAAAGTGGTGTATGGGTAGTGTAGGGGGTCGTGCTGGGGGTAGTGTTTTAGGGTTTAGGGTAGTGCAGTGGTGTTTGTGTAGTGTAGGGGGTCATGTTGGGAGTAGTGTTTTAGGGTTTAGGGTAGTCTAGTGGTGTTTGGGTAGTGTAGGGGTCGTGCTGGGGATAGTGTTTTAGGATTTAGGGTACTGCAGTGGTGTTTGCGTAGTGTAGGGGGTCCTGCTAGGGGTAGTGTTTTAGGGTTTACGACAATGCATTGGTGTTTGGGTAGGGGGTCGTGCTGGGGGTAGATTTAGGGTTTAGGGTAGTGCAGTGGTGTTTGGGTAGTGTAGGGGATCGTGCTGGGGGTAGTGTTTTAGAGTTTACGACAGTGCAGTGGTGTTTGGGTAGTCTTTGGGTAGTGTAGGGGATCGTACCGACAGACTGACTCACAGAGCTCCGAGCCGACGGACGGGCTTCTAAAGGCATAGCCGCGACCTGGTGATATGAAGAGAGGCAGCGTGAAAGGCATATCTCACACAGACACAGATGCCAGTGTTGCCTCGCAGAGGTAAAACTACGAACCCGATGGCTTCTACACGGAGAGATGCGAGCTGACGGAGTAAATCACAAAATGGCTGCCAACACTTCCTGCTTTCAACCATTCACAGCCAATAAGCCGCAAGCTGGTGCTTGTAACCCCTCAGCCAATCACATGTCAGAATTCTCAAATATCGATATCTGTAAAATTTGATATTTCTCAAAAACTACTGAACGGATTTACACCATTTAAACAAAAGCGTGCTTTCTGGACCATCACCTTTCTCCCTGCCAAATTTGGCGTAATTCCGTTCAGCAGTTTCACCTGTAGTCTTCTGTAAAGTTTTGTATGGAAATTGCATGGAGAAAACACGTTTTAGGACCCTCTTTTTTCTCAGCCCCTCCTACACCATTCACCCCAAACTTTCAATATAAGAGCTAATCAAAAAAGAGAAACTTTTGGATAATTTCATAAAGATTCGTCAAACGATGCCAAAGTTACAAGCACATAGAAGGCTCCAGAAGGGGGGCCGGTCAACTCCCCTCCCAACATGAGTGAAAGCCCGGGGCTGTGCGGACCCCAGCGCACCCCCGCAACCCCTGCGAGCCCCTGCTATTATTTTTTAAGAAATACCCCCGGAACTTAGCCCACCCAAGGACCTCATTAAAATGAAAAGCAAGAACCCGCGACCCCAGCGCAAATTTTTGCCGATTTTTTATTTTTAAAAAAAATGATTTTTTGGGCCCTAGGGGTCCTTCTGGGACCCCCTGAGCAGGCCTAGGGGACAGGGGCATATCAGCAAGGGCCAGCGATAATTATCGTTAAGCGCACTTAGCGCTATGATAATTATCGCCGGCTATCGCTGCTTTCTATTGCGGAGATAGCGTGCTATCAGCAACGCTTATACACAAAGCGATAGAAATGCAAGCGATAGCTGGAAAACAGTGTGATTATCGCTGGGAAACCAGCGATAATCGCACTGTGACCGGCGATACCTTGCTGATAGGGCAGGGTGGTCTTAGCCATGTAATCCACCTCCCATTGGATTACATGGCTAAGTCAGAATTAAAGCATGCGTAAGGAAAGTAGCGATAACCGTGGTTATCGCTACTTTTCTTATCGCTATGCTTGTTAGCGATTCCCTTGATAATAGGAGAAATTTTGCTTAGCGACATTTCTCCCGTTATTCTGGGGGGGAACGCCCACTTTGCATCTCATTAGAGATGCAAAGCTGGGCGATAAGGAAAGGGCAAAGAAGCATGGATTCACGCGTTAGCGTGTCCTTGCTAATAGGGCATTAAAATTATCGCCGCTTTTTGTCCGAAAACGGACGCTAAAGCGGCGATAATTTTATCGCCAGCCCTTGTAGATATGCCCCAGGGTTTTTCTACCCTGCCCCCTTCTCTTGTTTTATACCTTTGTTTCTCCGTTTTTGGGTGACTCGCTTCTACCGAGCCACAAGATGGCTGCCAACACTTCCTGGTTTGGACTACTAGCACCCAATGACAGTGAAGCTCGCGCACGCGACTTAGGCTCCGCCCAGATACAAAAACATTTATTTTTCTAATTTCTCAGCAACTACTGAACGGATTTACACCATTTTTACAAAGGTCGCTTTCTGACCCAAGCACTACCTTTCTGTCAAATTTGGAGTAATTCTGTTCAGTAGTTTCGGCTGTAGCCTTGCACAAAGTTTCCTATGGGAAATTGATTTTTTGACTCTTATTTTTTTAATTTCTCAAAAACTACTGAACGGATTTACACCATTTAAAAAAAAGGTTGCTTTATGAACCAAGCTCTACCTTTTTTGCCAAATTTGGTGTAATTCCGTTCAGCAGTTCGGGCTGTAGCTCGTCGCAAAATTTCCTATGGAAATTAACATGGAGAAAACGAGTTTTGGGACCCCCCTTTTTTCTCAGCCCCCGCTTGACGAATCACCCCCACACTTTTAGGATAGGAGCTGACCTGGATAGACTTTGTTTTTGGAGAATTTCAGGAAGATTCGTCAAACGACGCCAAAGTTATTAGCAAATCAAAAAATGCTTTTCCTATGGAAACTAGGTTCTAACTATAACTACCTACTGGCGACCGCCAGTAGGTTATATATATATATATATATTCACTGAAAAAACCATAGGTTTCAGGCTTGTTATAGTTAGGAATTAGCATTTTAAAAACCTTTGAAATTCACTGAAAAAACCATAGGTTTCAGGCCTGTTATAGTTAGGGTTTAGCATTTAAAAAACCTTTGAAATTCACTGAAAAAACCATAGGTTTTAGGGAAAGTTATAGTTAGTTGGACATTGCACTCGTACAAAACCCGTGAAATTCCCCCGTTATAGTTAGTTCAGCTAACTATAACTCGCGCCCCGCAATGCACTGCTGATGACGTCACATATTACATCACTCATGACATGGTCAGTGACATCACTGATGACATCACTGATGACATCATCCATGTGAGAATTTAATGCATCTTCTCACACCCTAATATAACTTTTGATACACCCACTCTAAATTACAGACTGCCATTCTCAAAACCATACACACTCTAATACCAATAAGTACATACCCACTCACTGATTCTTAGGTCTATACACACACATCTACTCACTCACCCGTACAGTCACTCATACTTACAGTCACTCAGTACAGGACTATCATATGCACTAATACACCTATATAAACACTCACAAAACGCAACTCATCCATAGAGGTACTCACACACCTAGTCAGTCATGCTAATAATTAATCACACTCCCATTTACTCACCTATACAGTTATACACACCAGCTCACTTACTCATAAAAATACTAGCACATTCTTACGCTCCTATGCAATCACTGATGCAAGCACACACTCATCCATATAGCTACTCTCACAATCACACACTCTCACTTATAGCCATTTATATACTCCAAAACACATATATACTGCCTTTCACATATGTAGTTACTCACACATGTACCACTGAGATATACATTCAATCACTAACACACCCATACACACACTCACCCACCCATACAGTCCATCACAGATGCACTCTTGAAACCATGCACCCAGTGAATCACCCACTCACACATCTATGCACAGAGTCACACACACCCCACCCACACAAACACTGAGGCACCCATACAGATACTCAGAGAACCAATCCATAACCCATATAGACACTCATTTAGCTAGTCAGAAACCCATGCAGCTGCTTACACAACAACAGACAGACGGATACAGACATTCACACAGTTTAGTCACTCACCCATGCATCCAGTAAGATACGTTTAATCACTCACTTATAGACTCAGTCACGCACCTACTAAATCCTCCATTCAGACGCTTATACACCCACTCATTCTTCAATATGCCTTTCCCTATATATATTAAACATATTTAAACTTTACACAAACACACAGTCACTGGATGATGTCATCAGTGATGTCATCAGTGATGTCATTTGAGATGTCATCAGTCATGTCATCAGTGATGTCACTGACCATGTCATGAGTGATGTAATATGTGACGTCATCAGCAGTGCATTGCGGGGGCGCGAGTTATAGTTAGCTGAACTAACTATAACGGGGGAATTTCACGGGTTTTGTACGAGTGCAATGTCCAACTAACTATAACTTTCCCTAAAACCTATGGTTTTTTCAGTGAATTTCAAAGGTTTTTTAAATGCTAAATCCTAACTATAACAGGCCTGAAACCTATGGTTTTTTCAGTGAATTTCAAAGGTTTTTAAAATGCTAATTCCTTACTATAACAAGCCTGACACCTATGGTTTTTTCAGTGAATTTCAAAGGTTTTTTAAATGCTAATTCCTAACTATAACATGTCTGAAACCTATGGTTTTTTTCAGTGAATTTCAAAGGTTATGTAAATGACAATTTTTAAATGTATTAATTGTTATATTTATTTTTTTTGATACTGATTTACTACATTTTTTTAAACTATTTATTTTTAGATGTTTTATTTTTTAAATTACATTGTAATTACATTATACATTACATTACAAAATATACTTTCTCAGAATGAATTACTTTAGTTTAAATACTTTGCAAATAGGCAATAGACTTTTAAGTACAGTAGTTACAGTTGTTGCAATGGGCAACACAATTTCAAACACAATGCAACATTGAGCTCAATGTGAATTTCTAGCTAAATGCAATTAGTTACTTTATGGATTACTTTTCTAACCACAGGACTGGATCCTAGATTCAGTCCTGGGACATCTCCTGTAAACAGTTGAGTAAAAGCGTTTTGGTTACAGTAGTGATTTTTAAGGAATATTATTGTATTTTAAAAGTTGACACTTAGAAACTTTTTCACATAGAATCACCAATGTTATCCTATGGGAGGAAATTCACTTAGCAGGCAAGTAGTGTTATCGTTACTTTTTCTTCCTCAGTGGTGGATCCTGGATCCAGCACTGGTGCATCTCCTGTAAACAGTTGAAAGAATGCGTTTAAGTCATACAGGCGATTTTTAAGGAATATTTGTAGTTTGTGAAAATCAACACTGAAACTTTTCTGCTGAAAACCAGACAATGGATTCCTACGGAAGGAAATATAAGATACTGGTAAGTACGGTTAAAATTACTTTTCAGGATCAGTACTGGGCTGAAAGATGCAGCACTGAGGTCTCTCCTGATAACAGGTGAGTAAATCGGAATTCGTATTTTGGCTGATTTTAGAGGAATATTTGTATGTTTCAAAAATCGACACTTAGAAACTTTTTCAGCAAAAAGCAGGCAATGATATCCTATGGAAGGAACTTCAAGTTACTGGTAAGTACGGTTAAAATTACTTTTCAGGATCAGTACTGGGCTGAAAGATGCAGCACTGAGGTCTCTCCTGATAACAGGTGAGTAAATCGGAATTCGTATTTTGGCTGATTTTAGAGGAATATTATAAAGTTCCAAAACTCCACACTTAGAAGAATTTCCAAGTGAAACCAGTCAATGATATCCTATGGAAGGAAATTCAAGTTACTGTTAAGTACGGTTAAAATTACTTTTCAGGATCAGTACTGGGCTGAAAGATGCAGCACTGAGGTCTCTCCTGATAACAGGTGAGTAAATCGGAATTCGTATTTCGGCTGATTTTAGAGGAATATTATAAAGTTCCAAAACTCCACACTTAGAAGAATTTCCAAGTGAAACCAGTCAATGATATCCTATGGAAGGAAATTCAAGTTACTGGTAAGTACGGTTAAAATTACTTTTCAGGATCAGTACTGGGCTGAAAGATGCAGGACTGAGGTCTCTCCTGATAACAGGTGAGTAAATCGGAATTCGTAGTTCGGCTGATTTTAGAGGAATATTTGCACAATGGTGAAGGGAGGGGCAGGGCCTGAGGTGACATCTGTGCAAACGCGCCCCGTGGTGCGTTTTAAGTTGGGGATTAAGTCCCCTTGAATCATGAGGGTCCCTGGGGTCCAACTAGCCCACCCTGTACCTCCAGTATGCGCCAGGGAGCTGCGTTGCAGAGAGGTGTTCAGAGGCCACGCCCCTTTTGCACCTCTCTGCAACGCAGCTCTGTGGCGCTTTCTGGACGTACCTGGTGGGCTAGTTCGCCCCAGGGACCCTCAGGATTGAAGGGGATTTCATTCCCCATCTTAAAATGCACCACGGGGCCTGTTTGCACACATGTCACCTGAAGCCCCGCCCCTCCCTTCACCACTGTGCAAACGTGCCCCGTGGCGCGTTTTAAGTTGGGGGATTAAGTCCCCTTGAATACTGAGGGTCCCTGGAGTCCAACTAGCCCACCATGTACCTCCAAAAGCGCCACAGAGCTGCGTTGCAGAGAGGCGTAAAAGGGGCGTGGCCTCTGTACACCTCTCTGCAACGCAGCCCCTGGCGCATACCGGAGGTTCCTGGTGGGTGAGTTGGCCCCAGGGACCCCCAGTATTCAAGGGGAATTACTTCCCCTTCTTAAAACGCGCCAGGGGCGCGTTTGCAGACTGCTGCAGGGAGGGGGCGGGGCCTCGGCACGATGCCGGTCTTTTTTTGTTTTTTTTTGTTTTTTTCTGCCCAGGGGTCCTTGTGGGACCCCTGAGCAGACCTAGGAGGTCAGGGTGTTTCTACCCTGCCCCCTTTGTGCGTTTTGCGCACTTGTTTCTTGTGTTTTTTTTTAATCAGTGGGATCCGCGCACCCTAAGCGCATCCCGCCGATTTTGAAAAAAAAATGCTTTTCTGCCCAGGGGGTCCTTGTGGGACCCCTGAGCAGACCTAGGGGGTCAGGGTGTTTCTACCCTGCCCCCTTTGTGCATTTTGCGCACTTGTTTCTTGTGCTTTTTTTTTTTTTAATCGCCGGGATACGCGCACCCTAAGCACATCCCGCCGTTTAAAAAAAAATGCTTTTTCTGCCCAGGGGTCCTTGTGGGACCCCTGAGCAGACCTAGGGGTCAGGGTGTTTCTACCCTTCCCCCTTTTGCGCTTTGCGCACTTGTTTCTGTCCCTCGGTTCTACCGAGGGACAAAATGACTGCCAACACTTCCTGATTTGGAGTGTTGACAGCCACTTGACAGCCAATTAGCATGCAGCTCATGATCGGGACGGTGCGCGCAGGGTGCGCTCAGGATACGCGGACCCTACTCGCCCATAGATATATATGTGACTTTACTTTTGATTTTCTCAGGAACTACTGAACGGATTTACACCATTTAAGCAAAATGCACGACACTGAACCAAGGGCTACCTCTTTGCCAAATTTGGTGAAATTCCGTTCAGCAGTTCGGGCTGTAGCTGCGACTAAAGGTTCCTATGGAAAAATGAATAGGGAAAACGCGTTTTGGGACCCCCTTTTTTTCTCGGCCCCCGCTTGACGAATCAACCCGAGACTTTCAGGGTCGGAGCGGAGCGCCCCAACAAGTTGGAAGCTTTCGCGAAGATTCGTCAACCGGCGCAAGAGTTATTTCAAATAGAATGTCGCGGATTTCCTATGGATAATAGGTCCTAACTATAACTATCTACTGGCGACCGCCAGTAGATAATATATATATATATATATATATATATATATATATATATATATACCCTTCTTAAACTTTTAGAAACCCTCACAGTCACTGGATGATGTAATCAGTGATGTCATTTGAGATGTCACTGACCATGTCATCAGTGATGTAATATGTGACGTCATCAGCAGTGCATTCCGGGGGCATGAGTTATAGTTATCTCAGCTTACTATAACGGCTGAATTTGACAGGTGAAATGTCAGCCTAACTATAACGTTCCCATAACCTGTGTTTTTTTCTGTGAATATATATTATCTACTGGCGGTCGCCAGTAGATAGTTATAGTTAGGACCTATTTTCCATAGGAAATCCGCAACATTCTATTCCCAATAACTTTGGTGCCGGTTGACGAATGTTCGCGAAATTTTCAAAACTTATGGCCCGCTCCGGTCCGCTCCTATCCTGAAAGTTTTGGGGTGATTCGTCAAGTGGGGGCTGAGAAAAAAGGGGTGTCCCAAAACGTGTTTTCCCCATGCAATTTTCCATAGGAACCTTTAGTCACAGCTACAGCCCGAACTGCTGAACGGAATTACACCAAATTTGGCAAAAAGGTAGCCCTTGGTTCAGAGTCGTTTTGGTTAAATGGTGTAAATCCGTTCAGTAGTTCCTGAGAAAATCAAAAGTAAAATAACCTGTGTGGGGGGGCTCCAGCCCCCCCACACGCCCCGGGGACCACCATAGTATTAAAATTCAGGGGTCCGTAATGGACCCCCGGCCCCGGGGATCACCACCTCCCCGGGGCTGTGCAATTGTTGGGAGGGGGCCGCGCGGCCCCCTCCTGGAGCCTGTGGTGGCCCTGGGGACCGCCACCCCCAGGGCCGGCTCCTGCAGTGTCCCGGGGTGCCTACCCCCGGGACACTGCTGTTTGCAATGGCAGGACGGGAGCCGCGCGGCTCCCGTTCTGTCATTGCAAACTTGCTGCTTCATTGAAGCGAGAGCAGGAAACCTGCACTCGCTTCAATGAAGCAAAGCAGATTGCTTTCCATAAGGGGAGCTGCATGTCAGCAGCTCCCCTTATGGAAAAGCAATGCCGTCTCCCGCAGGTCGCGGGGAGCCGGCGGGACCATGCAGGGATTGGGGACCCCCCCACGGTCCCCAACGAGTGGCCAGGCCCCGGGGGATGGGGTCCCTGGGGCCATTAGTGGCCCGGGAGGGAGGCCACGCAGCCCCCCTCCCCAAAAAGAAAATTTAAAAAAAAAAACGTAAAGGCCGGCCCCGGGGGATGGGGTCCCCGGGGCCTTAAATGGCCTGAGGAGGGGGGTCACGCAGCCCCCCTCCAAATATATATATTTTTTTTTAAAAAGAGGGCATGCCCCGGGGGATGGGGTCACCGGGGCCAATAGAGGCCTAGGAAGGGGGCCATGCAGCCCCCTTCCCGTTTCTTTAAAACATTTTTTTAAAAAGAAAATCCTCAGGCCCCGGGGGATGGGGTCCCCGGGGCCAAAAGTGGCTGAGGGAAGGGGGGCCACGCAACCCCCCTCCCATTAAAAAAAAAAGGAAAAAAAAAAAGACCGGCATCGTGCCGGAGGCCCGCCCCTCCCTGCAACTGTCTGCAAACGCGCCCCTGGCGCGTTGTAAGAAGGGAAGTAATTCCCCTTGAATACTGGGGGTCCCTGGGGCCAACTAGCCCACCAGGAACCTCCAGTATGCGCCAGGGAGCTGCGTTGCAGAGAGGTGTTCAGAGGCCACGCCCCTTTTTACACCTCTCTGCAACGCAGCTCTGTGGCACTTTTTGGAGGTACATGGTGGGCTAGTTGGACTCCAGGGACCCTCAGGATTCAAGGGGACTTAATCCCCCAACTTAAAACGCGCCACGGGGCGCGTTTGCACAGTGGTGAAGGGAGGGGGCGGGGCTTCAGGTGACATGTGTGCAAACAGGCCCCGTGGCGCGTTTTAAGATGGGGAATTAAATCCCCTTCAATCCTGAGGGTCCCTGGGGGCCAACTAGCCCACCAGGTACGTCCAGAAAGCGCCACAGAGCTGTGTTGCAGAGAGGTGTAAAAAGGGGTGTGGCCTCGGACCACATCTCTGCAACGCAGCTCTGTGGTGCTTACTGGAGGTACCTGGTGGGCTACTTGGACTCCAGGGACCCTCAGGATTGAAGGGAACTTAATCCCCAACTTAAAACGCTCCACGGGCGTGTTTGCACAGTGGTGAAGAGAGGGAACGGGGCCTGATGTGACAAGTTAGTTAGTTAGTTTTAATCCCCCTGCCCTATTATGTACTAGGGACTTACAGAGGAGGTCATGCTAATCACAGGGGTACCCCAACGCATAGTGTTCCCTAGTGTATGTAGATGTTTTCACTGTATTCTAAGTGTCTTTTAGCATAGCACTGGCTCTAGGCCTGGTTAGTCAGAGCCAGTTAACACCAGTACCCGTCTGGAAAAGTTGTGGGCACAGGATGATTTTGCAACAAGGCCTTTTCTGCTCCTCTGTTGGTTCTTTCTGCACGTCTTGCTTCTTCCTGCACTTTTCTTCATCTTTGTGGACTTCTGTTGCTTGTTTGTGCATTTCTTTTGCTTCTTTCTGTGCGTTTTTCTTCTTTCTTCACATGTCCTACCTCTGTAGGCATAGTTAGAAATTAGCATTTAAAAAACCTTTGAAATTCACTGAAAAAACCATAGGTTTCAGGCACGTTATAGTTAGAAAGTAGCATTTAAAAATCCTTTGAAATTCACTGAAAAAACCATAGGTTTCAGGCACGTTATAGTTAGAAATTAGCATTTAAAAAACCTTAGAAATTCACTGAAAAATTCACTGAAAAAACCATAGAAAGTTGGACATTTCACTCGTACAAAACCATAGAAATTCCCTGTTATAGTTAGTTCAGCTAACTTAACTCGCGCCCCCGCAATGCACTGCTGATGACGTCACATATCACATCACTTATGACATGGTCAGTGACATCACTGATGACATCACTGATGACATCTCAAATGACATCACTGATGACATCATCCAGTGACTGTGTTTCTGTAAAGCTTAAAAATGTTTAATATATATAGGAAAAGGCGTATTGAAGAACGAGTGGGTGTATAAGTGTCTGAATGGATGATTTAGTAGGTGCGTGACTGAGTCTATAAGTGAGTGATTAAACGTATCTTACTGAATGCATGGGTAAGTGACAAAACTGTGTGAATATCTGTATCCGTCTGTCTGTTGGTGTGTAAGTGGAAGCAGGGATTTGCAAATAGCTACATGAGTGTCTATATGGGTTATTGATTGGTTGTCTAAGTATCTGTATGGGTGCCTGAGTGTTTGTGTGGGTGGGGTGTGTGTGACTCTGTACATAGATGTGTGAGTGGGTGAATCACTGGGTGCATGATTTCAAGAGTGCATCTGTGATGGACTGCTTGGGTGGGTGAGTGTGTGTATGGGTGTGTTAGTGAGTGAATGTATATCTCAGTGGTACATGTGCGAGTAACTACATATGTAAAAGGCAGTATATATGTGTGTTGGAGTATTTAAATGGCTATAAGTGAGAGTGTGTGATTGTGAGAGTAGCTGTATGGATGCGTGTGTGCTTGTATCAGTTATTGTATAAGAGCGTAAGAATGAGCTAGTATTTGTATGAGTAAGTGAGCTGGTGTGTGTATAACTGTATAGGTGAGTAAATGGGTGTGTGATTAATTTTTGCATGACTGACTAGGTGTGTGAGTACCTCTATGGATGAGTGGCGGTGTGTGAGTGTTTATATAGGAGTATGAGTGCATATGATAGTCCTGTACTGAGTGACTGTAAGTATGAGTGACTGTACGGGTGAGTGAGTAGATGTGTGTGTGTAGACCTAAGAATCAGTGAGTGGGTATGTAGTTATTGGTATTGGAGTGTGTATGGTTTTGAGAATGGCAGTCTGTAATTTAGAGTGGGTGTATCAAAAGTTATATTAGGGTGTGAGAAGATGCATGAAATTATCACATGGATGATGTCATCAGTGATGTCATCAGTGATGTCATTTGAGATGTCATCAGTGATGTCACTGACCATGTCATGAGTGATGTAATATGTGACGTCATCAGCAGTGCATTGCGGGAGCGCGAGTTATAGTTAGCTGAACTAACTATAACGGGGAATTTCTATGGTTTGTACGAGTGAAATGTCCAACTAACTATAACTTTCCCTAAAACCTATGGTTTTTTCAGTGAATATATATATATATATATATATATATATATATATATATATAGATATATAGATATATATATATATATAAATATAAAA
Organism: Calotriton arnoldi; assembly: GCA_963921515.1. NCBI lineage: Eukaryota > Metazoa > Chordata > Amphibia > Caudata > Salamandridae > Calotriton > Calotriton arnoldi. The sequence goes on from CAWUFW010005893.1 coordinate 374,640, forward strand.
TTGTTATATTGATAAATTTAAAAACAATTATAACATTATAATATAAGTTAAAATGTATATTTTTTTTAATAATCTTACTTTATATATGTGTATATAAAATACAGAATTTGATATATGTGTGTGTTGTTCACATTCATAAATATTTATATATATATATTTTTAAAATTATTTAAACATATTTAATTTATATTTTATTCATGTTATAAGTTAAAATATTTATGTTTTATTTATTTAAACTACATATATAGTAAAAAACGATATTTTTGTATATATTTTTCAATATTAGTGTAAAATTAAAAAAAATTAAATTCTATATTTTTGTACTTACTATTATATGTAGAGAAAAATGAAATTTTTGTGATCGATATTTTTGACACAATATTTTGGTATCATGATATATATGGTTTGAATATTGTGTATGTGAACCCATCCTCTAGACTGTCTTCTGCAAGTTTCTACCTCGCCCTTTCTTCGTGCCATAAATTCATTAGTCTTTCCTAGGTATTCAGGTTTATATAGTCTATTTTATTATCTTCCCTTTGTCTTTCCATTTGTTAGTATTTTTCTAGCCATTTCCACTGGAGGAACTCTTGACATGCTCCGCACCCAGGTAAGTTCACCCTTCTACACTCCCCATGTTCTTTATGAAAAGACAGTTTTAGGTTTCTCATCTGATATGGAGCTACAAAAAACTAAACAAGCAACAAACCATTGAGATTATATTGTGTGGTCTATGCCCTTTGTGATTTAACAAATGACATCTAACAATATCTTGTCATGCTGAACATTTCATAACAAGCATTACAATACCATATCATTCCATACTTGCTGTAAAAAAACTATATAGTACTACATCCGAAGGGAGCAGTTTAGTACTTGATGGATTACCAGCTCACTGAAAGTACTGAGAATTCTGAACGGACATGTACCAGGTGTGGAAGGGTAGCTGATCCTTTGTTCTGGGCTGCTGAATACTGCTACAGAAGAATTTATTTCCTTAGGTTTGGGGTGCCTACAAATGGTGAAAATCCTGCAACAGCAAGATCCTGTGGCTGCTGGGAAGGATTCTCAGTTAGCTGATGTACTCAAGGGACTTTTTTAGACTTTGTTCCAGTAGGAAGATCCCAGAACAATGTTTCACAACAACACTAATGTCTATGAAACATCTTCTGAATTTTCCAAAGGGAAAATATCTTGGAAGATTTATTTGCAACAGATGACTGTTTTACCGGCCAAAATATCCAAGTTTGTATTCTCCAGATGGTCAGGGTGGACATGGAGATCCTATCTAGTAAAATTGCCACAGTAGTTGTCACATTAATAGACTGCTCCACAGGCTCGCACTGTTCTGCACTTCGTGAAATATTGACATGTGTCTCACACAGTGTGAAATCTACCTTGTAGACCCCTCTCTGGATATTGATTTAAACTTCATCCTGTTGAAGCATTTCAAGCTGCATAAAGCTTTCCAAGATGAAGTAATTGACTGAATGTAACCACAAGCTTGAGACTGGCAAAATACCCATTTCCAGCATTATTTATTGGTTTAGAACAACAATGGAACATAACTGGAGGACAGCAAATATTTTCAACATTGGTAGGAGAACAAGATACAAACAAATGATGTCAAAGGAAGCATATCAGACTTGTGGAAGTAGGGATTGAGACAGGTTTACATCTTTGCCAAAGGAAGCCTTATTATTGAAGTATAATCCAGTTACTTCCTAGCCATACCTAGGTCCTTTAATTTCTTCATCAAATAGTTAAGAATCCTGCCTAGGTGACAATGCATTTTCACATTTCATCAGGCAACTGTTTCCCTCACAAATTATGTTCCCATGACCATGCACCAGAACATCCCCTTCCTCCAAACTGCTAATCAGGAATTCAAGTTGCACCCCTTTCTGCAGCCATGATATGTTTTAAATGTCATTCTCTACAAATAGTAAGAATATTGGCTGCCACAATAGTGGTGAAGGTGAGTATATATAGGTAAGAATAGATTTTTTAGTCTAAATATATGCACTTTGCAGACTCCAAATATTTGTACCTTGCCGCTGTGTATATATATATATATATATATATATATATATATATATATATATATATATATTATCTTATCTACTGGCAGTCGCCAGTAGATAGTTATAGTTAGGACCTATTATCCATAGGAAATCCGCGACATTCTATTTGCAATAACGTTGGCGCCGGTTAACGAATCTTCGCGAGCTTCCAACTTGTTGGGGCGCTCTGGTCCGCTCCTACCTTGAAAGTCTCGGGGTGATACGTCAAGCGGGGCCGAGAAAAAGAGGGGTCCCAAAACGCGTTTTCCCCATTCATTTTTCCATAGGAACCTTTAGTCGCAGCTACAGCCCGAACTGCTGAACGGAATTACCCCAAATTTGGCAAAGAGGTAGCCCTTGGTTCAGACTGGTGCCTTTTGCTAAAATGGTGTAAATCCGTTCAGTAGTTCCTGAAATTCACAATTAAAATCACATATATATCTATGGGCGCGTCGGATCCGCGTACCCTCCCGATCACGAGCTGCATGCTAATTGGCTGTCAACACTCCAAATCAGGAAGTGTTGGCAGCCATTTTATCCCTCGGTAGAACCGAGGGACAGAAACAAGTGCGCAAAGCGCAAAAGGGGGCAGGGTAGAAACACCCTGACCCCTAGGTCTGCTCAGGGGGTCCCACAAGGACCCCCTGGGCAGAAAAAGCATTTTTTGTTTTAAAAATCGGCGGGATGCGCTTAGGGTGCGCGGATCCGCCGAGAAAAAAAAAGAAACAAGTGCGCAAAACGCACAAAGGGGCAGGGTAGAAACACCCTAACCCCTAGGCCTGCTCAGGGGTCCCACAAGGACCCCCTGGGCAAAAAAACATTTAAAAAAAAAAATCGGCAGGATGCGCTCAGGGAGCGCGGATCCTGCCAGAAAAAAATCGAGCGCGGTCTCCCGCGCTTCGATGTTAATTGCCCCGGGTGGGCCAAGTCCCGGGGGCATGCTGGGCGGGGTTTATTTTATGTATGGGGGCCTCTAAGGGCCCCCAAGCCACCCCGGGGCTTTATCATTAATGGTGCGGGAGGGCTCTGAGCCCTCCCGCAGCCCCGAGACCGCCACCTCCCGGGGCTTTTTTTTAAACCTGTGTGGGGGGCTCCAGCCCCCACACGCCCGAGGACCACCACCTCCCCTGGGCACTAAGAAAATTGAAAATGGGGGTCCGTTTTGGACCCCCAATCCCCGAGGACCACCACCTCCCCGGGGCTTTCAAAATGTAGGGAGGGGGCCGCGCGGCCCCCACTCCTGGAAGCCCTTGATGGCCCTGGGGACCGCCACCCCCAGGGCCGGCTCCTGCAGTGTCCCGGGGTGCCTACCCCGGGACACTGTAGTTTGCTATGACAGGACGGGAGCCTCGCGGCTCCCGTCCTGTCATAGCAAACTTCAGTGATGTCATCAGTGATGTCATTTGAGATGTCATCAGTGATGTCATCAGTGATGTCACTGACCATGTCATGAGTGATGTAATATGTGACGTCATCAGCAGTGCATTGCGGGGCGCGAGTTATAGTTACCTGAACTAACTATAACGGGGAATTTCACGGGTTTTGTACGAGTGCAATGTCCAACTAACTATAACTGTCCCTAAAACCTTATGGTTTTTTCAGTGAATATATATATATATATATATATATATATATATATATATATATATATATATATATATATATATATATATATATATATATATGTTATATATATATATATATATATATATATATATATATGTATATCAAATTCCCTCCTGGCGTATGCGGTGTGCAACCAAATCGCCGCTAAATCTTCAAAACAGCTCCAATAGTGTAAATAAGAGACGGCACTTCAAGCAGTGCGGCATGAGTGTTTATTCAAATGCTTGCATATCACAGGCAACACCTCTACGCGTGTCAGCTCACCGTGAGCCTTGTTCACGACATTAAACGAGAGTGTATGCAGCCATTTGAACAAAAAGTATTGAAAAACATAAAAGACAGGCTACTCTTAGTGCATCAGATACTGAAAACTACACGGCGTCCATCTTTTAGCATGATTTTCAATGTTATCAATATGCAAACAATGTGAACAAATCCTCAAAATAAGAATATATTCAGAGCAATGGCAATCCATTGATTACTGTTCTTTATCCACTGACCACATTCACAGTTTACATGTAAAATTAATATAAATTTGTTGAAAAATTATATTGTACCACCAATATATCTAAATTTAAGATGCATAGTTATGTAATCAGTGGAAACTGTATATCTCAAAAATGTTTTTTTATACACAAAAAAATATAATTAAAAAAAGTGAAATTTAGAGGACCCATTGTGCTTCTTTGTTTATCTCATGCGCATAATGCCTGTCTGGTAACATCAAAAGCGATAAACACAAATGGAAACAACTAATTTCCCTTCATGCCCCATTGGGCTATTGTCAACACATTATACCAAAATGTTCATGTCCATATTAAGCCCCATTGGGCAGAGGACTCATAGAATAATTAATTTTCATGATATTAAGTCAATAAATAAAAGCAATTCAAAAAGATATTTTAACTCTGTTGCGCTTCCACACAATTGTCCTCCTTGAACAACCTGAAAATAAATAGGCAAGAGGTATCCATTAGTGGTGTCCCCACAACTCAAGATGGCTACAAACAATTAAAAACAATACATTTTAAAATATATAAAAAACATATTGCTGCAAGGCTTAAACAGGACAGAGTAAAGAAGAAGAACAGAAGGTATATGCAATCTGTATTCACAGAAAGGCATATAGTTCTTCATCTATATTCAGGCCGCTAGGTTTAGTTGTGCCCATTCTCAGAATATACCTGCACTCTGATTGCCTTAGTGCTCTCTCTCTCTGTCCCTCCCCTCTCGCAGATTTCAATATTTGATCTAAGATACTGTAGGCCAGTACATCAGGATCATTGTTCTGATAATCTTTGAAGTGTTTTGCCACTGGCTATGTCATATCAACATGTTTGACTGCCCTAAGGTGTTGCAAAATGCGTTTGTGAGCCTGATGCTTCGTGCTCCCTATATATCGCTTCAGGCATGGACATTCCAATAAGTAAACCACAAACTCTGATTTACAGTTTGGTGGTTTAGTTGTCACCTCAGTCAAGTTCTTACCATGTTGGCAAGCTTTACATTTGGCACATTGCTAGGTTTCAAGCACATACGGTTAGTGTCAATCTCTGTTTTTACCAGCTGATTGCGCATAGACTGTGACTTCCTGTTTGTTATATTTGGTTTGGCATTGTTGTTTGTTCCTATCAATGGATCACATTTGATTAAATGCCAATGTTTATTTAAGGCATGTCTAAGTGCTTTGTGTTTAGAGTTGTAAGTAGTAATATACCGGCAGGCATTGTCATCTTTTTTTGGAGGGGGTTTCGTGGCAAAGAGCTGCTCGGTTCTATTGATGTTGGCTACTTTCATTTTAGCCCTTTCTAATATTGGTTTCTGATACCCTCTTTGTTATAGTCTACCACAGATTTCTTTCTCTGAATTAGTATAAGACTCTTTTGAACTATATATTCTCTTGCCCCTGAGCAATTCTCCATAGGGTATACTGTTTTTTAGTGGAATGAGATGTGCACTGTTTACATGTAATGTTGTGTTACCTACAGTGGGTTTTCTAAAGACTGAAGATACTAAACATGAATATTTCACTTCAAGTCTGACATCCAAAAATTCTATACTGCTGCTGCTGATATGGCTAGTAAATGACAGATTAAACTCGTTATTGTTGATGTTGTTCACATATCTTTCTACTGTCTCCATATTCCCTTTCCATAGCAGAAACAAATCATTGATGTATCTCACCCACAATAATATATGTGGCGACCATTCCTCCATATCTGAGCCATGCAGCACCTGCTCCTCCCACCAGCCCATATGCAAATTCGCATAGCTTGGGGCGAAGCAGGTGCCCATAGCTGTTCCTTGGATTTGTTTATACAGTACGTTGTTGAACAAAAAGATGTTACTTTTAAGGCACCATGTAATCATTTCTAACAACATTTCATTGTGTTCTATGTATTTATTGGGCCTTAAATTTAAAACATACTCTATCACCTTTAGGCCATCCTCATGTTGGATGCTCGTGTATAATGAGTTAACATCTAAGCAAACCATAAAATAATCATCCTCCCAGTGTACATCAAATACACGTTTAAGAAAATCTGTGGTATCTTGGATGTATGATGCTAAGTCTTTGACTAGGGGTTGCAAGAAATAGTCCACATATTTGGAAACATTCTCAAAGAGGCTATTGATAGCTGAAATTATAGGTCTTCCTGGTGGACATTCCCTATTTTTGTGCATCTTTGGGATAAGGTAAAGAATTGGAATTATCGGATGTTCCACTCTCAAGAATTTGTATTCGTCTGTATGTATTAGACTGGTGTCTCGCAAATTTACCAAATCTTCAAAAAATCTGGATTTTAAATTCTCATACTCAGTCAAAGTTATTCTCTGATAACATGTTATGTATTTTAATTGCTTAAGAGCCTCCTCTAGGTACATCTTAGATGGCCAGATCACCACATTCCCTCCTTTGTCCACATTTCGAATAATACAGTCCTTTGTATCAGCCCATTTCTTTACCACTATATTATATTGGGTTTTCCATGGGGAGAGTTTTCTATGTTCTTGAAGTTCCTTCTTTTTAATCCTTTTGATTTCATCTATCATGCTTTCATTAAACGCATCGATATTGTCATGTGGGGAAATTGGATTAAACTTGGATCTAGGCTTGAAGGTAGACTTAGCTTTACTTTCACTTACAGCATATTGTTCCATTGTCGATTGAATATCACTAAGATTTCATTCTTCAGTTGTCCCTTCTGCTTCTAATTCCCTTAAGTCTCTAATAAGGTTCATATCTGATGCTGTTAGATTACCGTCTTGATGAACATCAAGTATTAAAGGCCTATTCCTCGATTGTTGTTTAAAGAATTTTCTCAGTTTCAATTTACAAACAAATTTATACAAATCAATTCTCGCTTGGTCATAGTTAAATGTTGTTTCAGGACAATATGATAAACCTAGACTTAAAATATGATGATCGTCTAATGTGAGGATGCTACTGCTGAGATTAATTACCGTATTTATCGGTGTCACTTCTTGCTGGTGCTGCTGGTTGCCATTCTCTCAATAGTTTCATCGTTTTTCCCCTTGCCGCCCCTCCTTTTGTTCCTCTTCCTCTTTTTTGCTGGGTCTGTGGACGGTGATTTGTGAAATGACCCAATCGTAAAAAACGAAATTCGTCTTGGCCTGTGGTAATTCTTGTGCGATCTATTATTTCTTCACGTTCTGATTCTGTGCCATTGTCCGAGCTCAGATCGCACATAGATATTTCTTGCCTGATTTTTTTTGGTGACTTCAAACATTTCCCTCCTAATTTTGTCATATTTCTTTGAGAAGGTATATATTCTGCTGTTCTGGTAGTCTCTCCTATCTCATTGGAATTTGTGGGCTTTTCTAGTGGCAATTACCTCTTCGTGTTTCTTGATTCTTTCTTTCATATCTTTACCAAATTTTAATACCACATCCTTTTCTGCTATTTGGTACAGTTGAGTAGTTACCTCCTTTATTTGTTATAAAATGTTGTCCCCTTCGATGGTTGGCATATTTAATTAGGAGTAGCATCATTTGTTTAGAACTTTGAGCGTTGAGTTCTGCCCACTCTTTAATCAACTCTGGATGTGGGTTTTCATAGGTCGGAGTTATCATAATTCTAAGTCCTCTGGGTACCCTGCTCACTTCGACATACCGTTTTAATGATTTTACTTCCCACCACTTAGATACTTCAGCCTTGGAAAGGCGGTCTAGTTTATAACAGAGATCTCGGAAAGATTCCTTTTTATCCATATCTCCTCTTATTTCCCCAGTTGTATCTTCATTACTGGGGCCGTCCTTGAACAGCCCTTCTGCTGCCTTTAGCCTTGCATCGATCTCCTCGTCTGCCATAGAGCAAGTCAAATCTCAAACTCGCCGATTTCTGCATGTGTTTCAGCCGTTTGACGAATCTTCGCAAAATTTCCAAAACTAATGGGGCGCTCCGGTCAGCTCCTGTCTTGAAAGTTTCAGGATGAATCATCAAGCCAAGAAAAATTTGGGGTCCCAAAACATGTTTTCTCCATGTTAATTTCCATAGTAAACGTTTGTTGAGGCTACAGCCGAACTGCTGAACGGAATTACACCAAATTTGGCAGAAAGGTAGCTCTTGGTCCAGAGTGCACTCTTTGCTTTAAATGGTGTAAATACGTTCAGTATTTTTTTTTAAATATTAAAGGAAAAAGAAATTTATATATCTGGGTGGAGCCTAACCACACATCTCATCGTGAGATCTGATTGGCTGTCAGAACCTCATCCAAGAAGTGTTGGCAGCCATCTTGGGACCAATATACATGATAGCACCCCATTAAAATGCATTGTAGTGAATGGAAGGTTTTGAGGGTCACCAAAAGGAGAACGTATAAAGGGTGATAACAGACTTTAGTTGCATTATAAATCATTTGTTGTTGGTACCATACTCATTTTAGGAATTGTGGTGTATTCTAAGGTGATTTTACCCTGTGAAAAAGCCTTCTGCTGGGATATCATGAATCATGTTTGAGAGAAAACTATTTTCTCATGCTTTTCCCATAGAGGTTTGGAAGGTGCTCCAGAAGCTAAAATAAGAGCATATTTTCTGTAAATTCATATTATCTTTCTCAGTCATGTGAGAATGAAGTCAGACATTCTCAGTAAAACATGTACATCCAACAAGGGCAGAGACTGTCAGTTGATTCTTTTGTGTTCTACTGCAGCTTCCCAGAGTGTTCTAAAGAACAACTAGGCCGCTAACAGTCTTACTTATGACAAAAGTATGGCACACCTGAAGCCATCTTGATTTGAATAAACTGGTAACAAAACATTTAATTTAAAAAGGAACAAAATGAGGGGTTAATTTTGTGATGTAAATTATGATTAGTGCTGCAGAAAGAAAAATTAGGGCACATTTTGAGTGACATCTCAAATCCTCTTCTATTTCATTAAAAAACTCTGACATGCAGACTGAAACATGCACTTTCAATACCAGCAGCAGACTTCCAGTTAACTCCCTGGTGAGCAGTAGCTTTACTACAGTGATCTAATGAGCAACTAGAGTGCTAACATTCTGAATTTATGGCAAATGTGTGACACATCTGAATGCCTTCTTGATGGAATCAAAGTAAAAAACTGAGAGCATTTCCTACTGAGGCGACTGCAGTAAATGAGGAAATTAGGAAACTTCATAACAACTAAGGGGCCGATTCCGATCTCGGCCGGTAGGGCTCCGAATCGGATTCGGCTTAACCGGATCCGATTCGGAGCCCTATTTCCCGACCGATCCGTACGTGCGTCCGGACGAGCGAGTACGATGCGAAATCGCTGACCGACTCGTTCAAGCGTCCCAACCGCTCCGACCGACTCGTTGCCGGGTCGAACCGCACCGACCGACTCGCTCGGACACGACTCGCACCGCGCAATGGAGACGTTCCCGGCCGGGTAAGTACGATGCGCGCCGCGGTGCAGTCCGACCGACACACGCCCGTCCGGCTCGAAAGAGCAGTCGGAGCCGTGCTCGGGGGTCCGTGTCGGACCCCCTGTACGCGTAGCCGCGTGAGTCGCACACAGGGGGACCCATGGGTCCCCCTACCTGTGCGTGTACGGCGCGAGTCGCTTCACCGCGTACCCGCTGTAGGGGCGCCCTTGTTCGTCTTGCACCCATTGAGGCAATGGGAGCCCACGTACGCGTTGTACGACCGGCTCCCATTGACTTCAATGGGAGTCCGACTCGACTTCGAGTACGATAGCATACGGACGCATCGTACTCGTTCGGTCGGGCTGCACGGGTCCGATTCGGTCGGAAATCTCTCTGGGTCCGGCTCGGTCGGAGAGATTTCCGGCCCGAATCGGAATTGGCCCCTAAGTCTCCCAAGATGGCCACCAGAGAAAAAAGAACCCAAATATAGCACAAATATCACCCAGATGTAGCCCACTTATAGCCCAATGACAGAAGTGTGCAAAACACTTTTTATTTTTTTGTTTTTTGCAGTTTTTTAGTGCAGACTGGTCAGGTATTGGAGCGTTGCATCTTACTTGGACTCCTTTGCGTATTTTGCACGAAGTACTTGAGATTGATCTTGCGAAACATTGAACTTTACTATTCTGTTAAACTGAAGTTGCTCTGAGCTGGGCTTTGTAACACCCGTTTTTACCTACTGGTTTTAATTAATTCTCATTGTATTGTATTAAGAAAGAGGACTTACTGTTTTTATGTACACTTTTATGATCTATGTTTCTAACTCAGATCAAATAAAGTTTATTGAATTGAATTGAAGTCTCCCAAGATGGCCACCAGAGAAAAAGGAGCCCAAATGTAGCACAAATATCACCCAGATGTAGCCCACGTATAGCCCAATGACAGGAGTGTGGAAAACACTTTTTATTTTTTGTTTTATTGCAGTTTTATATAGTGCAGACTGGTCAGGTATACTATTGGAGTGCTTTACATGAGCATTGGTTACATCACACAAGGACAAATTCATGTTGGTTGTAGGCATGGGGAGATTAACCCCCACATGCATCAAAATAGCCAATAGCGAATCTTTAATTGCGATTTTTAAGGAATCGCAATTAAAGATTCGCTATTGGCTATGCATGTAGGAATCGCAAATAAATTAGCGATTCCTACAAATTCCTTAATTGTGACTCGCAAATTGCGAGTCGCAATTGAGGAATTGCTTCCCATTCATTCCTATGGGCCTAGAGGCCCATAGGAATGAATGGGAGTACATGCTGCAATTTGCGAGTACCCAATAGGTACTCGTAAATTGCTCATGCAATTTCAAGGAGTGCTAGGGTGCCAAGATGACACCCTGTAGCACCCCTGAAAGTACTAAGTGAACCCATGTTGCGCACACACATGCCCCAAGGGCATGTGTGTGTGTAACCTTGAACTTTGAAAAATGCACTTTAGTGCATTTTTCTAAGTTTTCGCTAATTACCATCAAGTTTCATTTGACGGTAATTAGCGTCCCCTAATAAGCGAAATCGCTATTTTAAATATCATCATGCATTGCATTTGAGGCATCGCAAATTGCGATTCCTTAAATGGAATCGCAATTTAAGTAATTGCAAATTTGCGATTACTTAAATTGCGATTTTTGCATTTGGAATGATGCATCCCAAATGCAAAAATACCGGTCGCAAAGGGGCAGATTCTGCTAATCTGCCCGTTTGCGACCGGTTTTTACTTTGATGCATGGGGCCCTTAGTGATTTGACCAGAATCACAGAATGTCGAGTTGAAGCAGAAACTCCAACCTGTTTTCCCAGTTGCAAAGTCTGCAGCTCTGGAAGTAACACCACATCCTCTCCCCTAAGTGCAACATTTAATCAAGTGATCAACTGGATAAAAAAACATAAAGATAACAAACAATTTAAAAGTGCTTTGTGGCTATTTGAGAACTCAGAAAATATGTCCTCATTTTAGTTATTTAGAGCACTAACCATAATTTCAATACAAATAAGACCCTCTCATTTCTATAATTTCTAAAGGAAATGCTTTAGGTATTACAGTTTTGATTACATCAAGATGACGTCAGGCGTGCCACACTTTTGTAATAAATATAGAATGTTGGCAATCTAGTTGTTCATTAGGATACTGTTGAGAGGCAGAGGTCAGGGGCACGGACTCAGAAAATTGAATGCAGGTAGGAGGGTGCTGAGGCAACAATTTGACCACACTGGGCAGGCAGTGGCAGCACAAAAGACTATGGCAAGGCAGTGGAAAGGGGGGGCTGGGACAACAAACCAACAATGCAGGACAGGCAAGAGAGGCTGTGGCAATCTAATAGACCATTGTGGGCAGAAGGAAGAGGCAGTGGTAGCACAACCATACATGCCAACAGACCTGATTCAGCCAGGAAATGCCCATTGTTTTTAAGCCCAAATGGGCTTTATTTTATCTGTCTCCTATCTACAATCTCCTCTTTTTCAATGTAAGTCAATGGGGAAAATCAATTCCCCAGTTTTTTTGTCAAAATCTCCCTCTTACCAAGTTCAAAATGTTAGCAAGCATGGTACATTGGATTATGGAAGGCAGGAGGAATTGTGGTAAGGACATGGACTCGGATAACAGAGGACAGGAGGGACATGGACAGGTGCACCAAACTGACCTTACAGGGCAGGCATTAGGGTTTGTAGCAGCACAATACATCACACAGGGCATGCGGGACGGCAGTGCAGCACAACAATCCATAGAAAGCAATAGAGAGGGGACAGGATCATGCACATGGACAACAGAGAACAGAGGGGAAAGAGGCAATGGCAGCAAGCTGACCATAATGGACAGACAGGAGAGAAAGCTGCAGCCTAACAGACCATAAAGGGCAGGAGGGAGGGATCAGGGGCATTACAATGGAACAGGCAAACCAGGAGGGAGGGAATAGGGGTCTGCACATGGAAAACAGAGGGCAGGGGGCAAGGGGACAGGGCAGGAGCAGCAAGCTGACCATGGAGGTCAGGCAGGATGGGCACTAGAAGCACAACACACCATGAAGGGCAACAGTGAGACTATAATGGCGTACACACAGACCATGGAGGGAAGGTGGGAGGGGGTCAGGGGCAGCTAGCTGACCACACAGGGAACATGGGGGGGGCCGTGGAAGCACAGAAAACCATGCATGGCAAGCGGGAGGGTTAGTTGCAGCACAATGGCCATGATGGGCAAGAAGGAGGGGGCAGGGGCATGCACAAAGGACCATGGAGGATAGAAGGGAGGGGTAGGAGCTGGGCACAGACAAGAGAGTTCAGGGGAAGGGGCCTCACAACAGACCACGTGGGGCAGGCAGGTGGAGCAGTTGCAGCACAACAGACCAGGGAGGGCAGAAGGGTGTGGCAGTAAAATGGACCATGGAGGACAAGAGGAAGGGGATAGGGGCATGGAACCTGGACCGGCAAGGTGGAGGTGGCAGGGACAGGTTACAGTCATCTGACAATGCTAGGTAGGTGGGAGGGGAGTGGCAGCTCAACAGAACACTCAGAGTAGATAGGAGGGGCAGGTCCATGGAACATGGTGGGCAAACAGGATGGAGCAGGGGCATGCACACACACATCGGAGGGCAGGGGAAAGGAGAGTAGGGGCAGCAAGCTAAGCACAGAGGTCAATGATGGAGCATAGAATTGGGCAATGGAGGGCAGGAGAAGTGGACTGGGACATCATGCTAAATGGAGGACAGTGGCAGCACATCAGACCATGCATGGCAGGAGGGAGGAGGCTAGTGCATGGATTTAGACAACAAAGGATAGGGAGGAAGTGGATGGGGCAGCCAGCTAACTGTTCAGAGAAGGCGGGAAGGCCAGTGGCAGAACAATGGCCACACAGGGATGTAATGAGGGAACAGGGGCATGGACTTGGACAATGGATGGCAAGGAGGAGGGGAGGCAGGAGCAGCAAGCTTGGGTAGGAGCAGCACAATGCCAGGCCAGGCCCTGCTTCCAACCCCTCACCATCCATTGTGATAGGCATCTTACTTAACGTTAAAAAACCTAGAAATTTGCTGAAAAAAACAAAGATTACAGGGACCTCGTACAAAACCAGTGAAATTCAGCAGTTATAGTTACCTGAGCTAACTATAACTTACGCCCCTGCAATGCACTGCTTATGACCTCAGACATTACATCATTCATGACATGGTCAGTGACATCACTCATGACATCACTCATGACATCACTCATGACATCTCAAATGAGCTGTGATTGGAATGGAACTATAATCGCTAGAACTTTATTTAGGATAGTGTGTGTATATTAATACCCCTTTTTTTCTTTTCTTTCGTGTAAGAACCGTTATAATACGCAAAGTGCCCACATCAATATGGCTGATTGCCTTTCACTTTAAAGTGATGTGTAGTCCATTGTTTATGTTGATGTTTGCAATTGTAAGTATGTTTATTATGAACAAGTCACGTTGACAAACATACAGGTACAGCGGTCACAGGGCAAGATATGCTGAAATGACATTGTGTGCATATTAACACTTGTTTTCTTTTCTTTATTGTATGAATTCCTGGATTTTCGCATCGTGACCCGGCCAATATGGCCGCCAGCTTTTTGGATTAATGTAATATGTAGTCCTTTGTTAATGTTGGCAACTGGAGGCATTTGTACATTTAAATAAGGAAGCTACAATGACGTCTTGTATCGTTATCAAGGTTCGGACGTGCCGAAACACGTGGATCGCGTCCTTTGCAGATTAAATACTTCCAAACTACAACCTGAGTGCTGATTCCTTCCTTGTAAGAGTGAGAGGAGATTGAATACATATATATAAAATTCACTGAAAAAAACCACAGGTTTCAGGGATGTTACAGTTAGAAATTAGCATTTAAAAAACCTTAGATATTGACTGAAAAAACCACAGGTTTCAGGGACGTTATAGTTAGTCTGACATTTCACTCATACAAAACCAGAGAAATTCAGCTGTTATATTTAGCTGAGCTAACTATAACTCACACCCCCGCAATGCACTGCTGATTACGTCACATATTACATCACTCATAACATGATCAGTGACATTACTGATGACATCACTGATGACATCATCCAGTGACTGTGAGTGTTTCTAAAAAGTTTAAGAATGTGATATATATATGATGATTCAGTCAGTGTGTGACTGACTGTATAAGTGAGTGATTATGCGTGTGTGGGTGAATGTATGGGTGAGTGACTAATCTGTGTGAATGTCTGTATCAGTCTGTCAGTTGGTGTGTAAGTGGCTGCATGGGTTGGTGAATAGGTACGTGAGTGTCTATATGGGTTATTGATTGGTTGTCTGAGTACCTGAATGGGTGCCTGAGAGTCTGTGTGTTGTGTGACTACCTGCATGGATGTGTGAGTGGGTGATTCACTGGGTGTATGGGTTCATGAGTGTGTCTGTGAGGGGCTGCATGGGTGAGTGAGTGTGCATATGGCTGTGTTGGTGAGTGAATGGATGTCTCAGTGGATATGTGTGAGTAACTGCATATGTGAATGGCAGTATATGTGAGTGTTCGAGTATATAAGTGACTGTATGTGAGAGTGAGTGATTGTGAGAGTGGATGTATGGATGAGTGTGTGCTTGTGACAGTGATTGTATAAGAGAGTAAGTATGTGCTAGTATCTGTATGAATAAGTGAGGTGGTGTGTGTATAACTGTATAGATGAGAAATGGCAT
Source organism: Calotriton arnoldi (assembly GCA_963921515.1). NCBI lineage: Eukaryota > Metazoa > Chordata > Amphibia > Caudata > Salamandridae > Calotriton > Calotriton arnoldi. The sequence continues at coordinate 389,936 of CAWUFW010005893.1, forward strand.
TGTGATTGACTCTTTGGGTGACTGACTAGGTGTGTGAGCAACTCTATGGGTGAGTGGCGGTATTTGAGTGTCTATATGGGTGTATCAGTGCATATAATAGTGGCTTTATTGATGAGTGGCTGCATGTATGAGTGACTATATGGGTGAGTGAGTGAATGTGTGTGTAGACCTAGGAATCAGTGAGTGGGTATGTACTAACTGGTATTGGTGTGTCTATGGTTTCGAAAATGGTAGTCTGTATTTTAGATTGGGTGTATGAAAGGTTATATTAGGGTGTGAGTAGGTGCATCAGAGATTAAGTGGATAATGTCATCAGTGATGTCATTTGAGATGTCATCAGTGATGTCATCAGTGATGTCACTGACCATGTCATGAGTGATGTAATATGTGATGTCATTAGCAGTGCATTGCGGGGGTGTGAGTTATAGTTAGCTCAGCTAACTATAACGGCTGATTTTCCCTGGTTTTGTACGAGTGAAATGTCAGACCAACTATAACGTCCCTATATATTTGCACATGAAACTCACAACTTACTGCAAGGACGAGCCACACCAAGTCAAGACCTGTTGAGGTCGAAACGCGTCGTTGTGCCCGAATAAATATACATTGAACTTCCCGGACTGGTGTGGCTCGTCCTTGCAGTAAGTTGTGAGTTTTGTGTGCAATTAGAGGAGTGGAGGCGCCTGCTCGTAACGAGCCTCGACCCGCCTTGGAGGGGCATTCACTAAGCGCCAACTTTCTCGTGGATATATATATATATATATATACAACAATAAAACGGAGGCCCCAGGTTACTTTTAAAAGAGGAAAGTCTATGAGGCAAGAGTTGGTGGACAGCAGCCCAGAATTAATCCAATCGGGAAATTGGCTGAAGGCGAACCCGGGCTTTTACAAATGCCAAAAGTGCAAAGCCTGTACAATAGCCGAGAACACCAAACAAGTATTGTCCCCATTAATGGTGAACCCTTGGAGAATCAGATGCTTTTTAAATTGTCGAAGTGACCATGTGGTTTACATTTTAAAATGCTCCTGTCCCAAGTTATATGTGGGAAGGTCCATCCACATGGTCCATGTTCGCATTCTACAGCATATGCGTGGAGTAAAAAATAACGACAAAACTTATCCGGTGGTACGTCACATCAATGATATCCATGAAGGCAAATTAGATAAATTATCGTATTTTGCAATAGATCAGGTGCCTAGGATGAGGAGGGGAGGTAATAGAGAAAAAAAGCTGCGGCAACTTGAGTCAAAATACATAATGCTTTTCAACACCAGAATCTTGTATGGCATGAATACAGACGAGGATTTACATGTACACCTTAGTCATTAGTAGTATCCAGATAAATGGTTTATTTTAATAGATTCCCGTAAATATATAATTAAACCTTGGACCAATAAATTTGCCTTTGTCAAGAGTAAAAAAGAAAAAGAAATGAAGGAATAAAAAATGTATTATCTGCGGTTTAGAGTCCAGTATGCAGCAATACTGGTATGATGTAATTCAGCATTTGGAATTTTAGGGTTTTAATATTAGACATGCACTTGCACCTTATTTACAAACCTACTGGTCTAAACAAGAAGAAACCAAGATATTCGAAAGTTAGTAACAGCCAAAGCACTTGCACTTTAACTAAAATTGCACTGCATTGTTATTTGATGTACTGTATGGTTTGCATTTGCACATTGTATTTTGCACATTGCATATTTGCACTTTGTATTTTGCACGGTGCACTGGCACTTTAAATAGGACCATTGAGCCGGTTATCTAATGTGATCAATTACTCGTTTTTATTGTCTAGAACGAACCAGGTGGAAATAAGATAATAACGAGTACACAGTGCATGGAGTACTGTGATTTAATCCGAAATGAACATAATGCTGAAACATATGTGGAATCTCTTTAAAAAGAATTGATTTTTAGAGGTTTTTTTATTAGTGTAAATATTTTAAAAATACCTATGAATTTAAATACTGTGTTTTTAGAAAAATGTAGATGAACTCTTTATGCAGAGATTTGTACAAATTTTTCCAAATTATGAAGATTGTTAATATGACTTAGGATGATGCGGGCACTTGCCTAAAATCGGTCCGTCAAAAGATAATAGAATCAATGGAAAAAGAAAGAATTTTGATAAATACCGGGTATACATTGTAAAACTAAAAAAATATGAATTGTTATGCTTTAAGTGATTTTAAACGGCAAACATGTTTCAAATATGTATTAAACACGATGGGGACTGTAGTCTGTCTTCCATGGCTATGGAGACAGCGACCCACGTGATCGGGAGTCTGGGGTTTTAAAATATGGAAATGGCGACAGCGTCTTTGGTGTGAGCATGCCTGTGGATACAGGCGAAACGCGTTACCTAAGAACTGAAATGACCGAAATAAAAGAGAATCTCTTTTAATTATAAGTGGAGTCCCTGTGTTGGTGACCAGGAACTGGATGGGAACTGGAGTTGGTGTATATATAGAATATATATATATATATATATATATATATATATATATATATATATATATATATATATATATATATACCTTTGAGATATGTAGAGGTGGTGTTAAGAACAGTAAATCTATACTTAGCTACTTCCCTTAACTTCATGATATTGTAATAGCTGATATGCTGGCTACCATATTTATGTAGGCATTCTTTTTTGTGTAGTAATTCTGATGTACAACCTTCTCAGGCTTATCACTCTGTGCCAACATCATTTCCATTGAGTACATGGTCAGTTTATTCTTGGTCCAACCAGTCTCATATATAGCCATGTGGGAAGTCAAACATATATCTACCCTCACCATTGTTGTTAATTTGCAGTGTATCTTCTCCCAAAAATATCAGATCTTAGCACAGTCCCGGATAATATGAAGGAATGCTCCAAAGCACCAAGGTAGGATAAACATACTCTAACCTCTAACGGGGAATGATTCTCCACAACATGCAATTTAGATTATTGTTTAGTGGAGCATGCCAAAGCTTCAGGCAAAAATACTGCTGAGTTTAAGCTGAGTCAAAGTTCGACTGTAAATAAGCAAAGGATTTCAATGCAACAGTTTGCATTACCTTCCTTGGTTTTGAGATACAGATCATATTCCAATTTCTACAACCTCATAGGCCTACCACTTCAGTTCACAATGGTGCTGTCACTTTAAGTACTATTTCCCAACCTGTAAATGCTTTAATGTTTGAAAGGTGCAAAGCTCCAACACCCTTCTCCTGCTAGAGCAAATGCAGATATTTTCTAACACTCAAGGTCAGTCAAAGAAGCTCCACCAAATAGATGCACGCTGAGTCTTTGGTAACTTTCAAATCAGAAGGTAAGAAGTAGCCCATTAGGAATGCAAAGAGATGCCCCCTTCTTACGTAAATCAACACAAGTTAATTGATGATATTCTTTGAGAGCTGGGCCTCAGAATTGAGTCTGCAATGTGCCATCAACTTTCCACAGGACGTAAATGAAACCAGGAAAATAAATCCTCTTAAACAGAACACCTCTTCCCAGAAGGGCAGGGGTAGCTTATTCCAATGAACTGCCTCCTTCCTAGGCCTATCAGGAATTAAACAAGGTTGCAATGACCATGGAATGATCCCTGATCCTAAATAATTTAAAAGCCAAACTATTGAAATCTAGGCACACCTCTAAGATAATATCTACAAAGAAAATCTTGACAGAGTCATAGAACAAAAACAAAGTAAATCCAGATATATTTATACTAAACTTATAGGGGCCGATTCCGATCTCGGCCGGTAGTGCTCCGAATCGGATTTGGATTTACCGGATCCGATTTGGAGCCCTGTTTCCCGACCGAATCGTACACGGGTCCGGCCGAGCGAGTACGATGCAAGCGCCCGCGAAATCGCCGACCGACTCGTATGCGGCTTCAACACGCTCTGACAGACTCGCACGGACACGACCCGCACCGCGCTATGGAGATGTTTCCCGGCCGAGTAAGTACGATGCGCGCTGCGAGCAGTCCGACCGACTCGCGCCGTCCGGCTCGAAAGAGCTGTCGGAGCCGGACTTTGGGGGTCTGCGTCGGACCCCCCTGTACGAGTAGGCGCACGAGTCGCACACAGGGGGGATCCAGGGGTCCCCCCTACCTGTGCATGTACGCCGCGATGCGCATGGACGCGTACCTGCTGTAGGGGGCGCCCTTGTTCGCCTCGCACCCATTGAGTCAATGGGAGCCCACGTACGCGTTGTACGACCGGCTCCCATTGACTTCAATGGGAGTCTGACCGAATCGAGTACGATAGCATGCGAATGCATCGTACTCGTCCGGTCGGACTGCTAGGGTCCGATTCGGTCGGAATTCTCTCCTGGTCCGGCTCGGTCGGAGAGATTTCCGGCCTGAATCGGAATCGGCCCCTTAGTGTTACCAAAAAACTTAAAATATGTACAATATTCGAGGTATTCTAAACCACAAATCAGGGAGGAATACAAGAACATCATCACCATATAATGGTATCCAATCTTAGGGGCCATCCTCCCAGTGAAAGGCCTGTACCAGGGCTACATCATAATCCATCGTACAGAATGTTCTACAGCTAGAGTTGAACAGTATGAGGGACATGGCTCATCTTTGGCTTGTTCCTTTCTCCAGCCATTAAGTTTTTGACAAATCCAGTTTACCCTAACTGCTGCAATGGGGCTGGTATAAATTAGGCTGACACATGGCAGAAAGGGACCAAAACCCACTTTTAAAAACCACAAATAGGATGCTCCACTCAATAAAATCAAACACCTTCTTTTCATGAGGAAATGGAGTTGCTAAAGGGTTCTCCGAAGAGTCAGCTGTGTCAAGATTCAATTATGTTGATCTCTGAGGTTTAAAATCTGATCAGGGTAGATCATGGAAGATAATAAAGACTGCAGTCTGTATCTTTGGCAGAATTCTGGTGCCCACATTCCAAAGTGAAATGGATTGGTAAGACTGAAAAATTCAGAGGGTGTACCCTTTTCATGTATTAATGAAATGCTAGTGTGTCTAATGTTAGTTAGCATTCTACCCTCCACCCTCAAACCCTGTAATAGCTTCAGAAGTTCACCTCCAAGAAGATTCAACACTTTTAAATATAGCTTCACCTGGAGACCATTAAGGCTGGGACTCATACCAGCTGCGATTGACTGATAACTGACTCATTCTATCAAAATGAAAGGTCATTATCTGGCTTACCCCTACAAGAATCATCAGAAATGGTAGGAAGGGCAAAACGGTTCACAAGTCAATCAATGGAGGAGTTATCTGTCAAGAGTGCAGTCAGACAGATGAAAACTGTGTAAGGATTGACAAAAATCCCTAAAGACCTGGACTATCCTAGTATCATCGTAGACATAGTATTATTTACATCAGCCACCAAACCTATCCTTCCGCACAAGTCCTCACAGTGTCTTAGCCATGGCAACAAATCTCTGCCTAATTGCCCATTTCATACAGCTTTTTATGAACATCATGATGGGAGGGTGCAACTTGGAGATGCAAACTGCTGCCTCCCTATAATCCTCTTTTGTCTGCTCCAGAGCACACCAACTTTCACGGTCAGCATCGGTGTGCAATTCCCTTTCCACAATGAGAACTTCCTCTTGAAAGTTTCTAATCTCCTGGATCTTAAATCTTGTTTTATAAGGAATATACGATGGTGCTTGCCCATAGAAGATGGTCTTAAATTTATTGTTCCCACTTCAGTGTAAGCAACAGTAGGGAGTCTCTACTGAGCTCACGTGTTCTTTAAAGCAGCAAATGGCGGTTGCGGAGAGAATGCTGTGAACAACAGCAAGGAGTGAAGTTGCCTTGCATTCAGTTTCCACAGGCCACCTCGGGATCCATGATGGGGCCCAATTAGTAGCAACAAGGGAGACTGATCTTCAATATTCCAGTCAGAAAACTCTACAGATGGAAAGGCCTGCATCACAGGGCATGAAGTCATAGGGCCTAAATATGATTTTGGCTGTCTATGGGACCTCCAAACTAGCGGTGGAGGTGCGGTGGCGGTCAGGGACCGCCGCACCAGCGGTCTGACCACTGTATTACAAGTACGACGGTCGGACCTCTAGAGAACCAACGCAACTGCCAGGGAGCCCCGATCCCTGGTGGTAGCGCGGCAGTCTTGATGGTGACATATGCTAGGTGGTGGAGCTGCGGCACCGCCAAACATATTAGGAGTTTTCTTACCGCCATTGTTCTCATGGCTGTCCTCATGCCATGAAACTGCTGGCCGTGAGGAAACTAAGGGGGCCCCTCTTGTCCCTGTGGCATTGGGGTGCATGGAAGGGGGCACATGTTGTGCCCCCTGTGTTTGTGCACCCCTGTTCCTGTATGGCATGGACTGCACAGTCCATGCCATGCAGGAACATGCATTGGCGGTCGTGCGGCAGTGCAGTTCTAAGGCTCACATATGAGCCTTTGTACTGTACCACCGCAGGACCACCACACCACACACCCACCAGACCACAAAATTACTCATAATCTAGCAGGTGGGCGGCGGTCCCATTTAGCGGTGTGGGAGCAGGGCTGTGGTGTGGTGGCCTGCTCCCACACTCCCAAACTCGTAATCAGGTCCATATTCTATCCTGGAGAAGGAAGCATGGATATTGAATTAGATGGAGTAGTACCTGCCATTCCCATGATTTGATCTACACAAGTTCCTAAGACACATAGCATTTAAAAAACCACTGCCAATCCGGGGCATCTAGCATCCACATCACCCCCATGTAGGACCTCTATCATCTGACAGCCATGAAATCATTAAAATCCCCATAACAAGTAGATTGAAACAGCTGTCAGCCAATAAGGTACACGATTAAGCAAAACCACATTATCATAGGTGATAAACACACAAAATGGAGGTATTTACAATAGCTTAGCAGTCATCGGGTTATCGTCAGGGCAACAAAAACAAATTACCCAAGCATAAACTAACACACCCTTGCCTTGCCCCTGTTATCAATCAATCAATCAATTAGGATTTATAAAGCGCAGCTAATCACCCGTGAGGGTATCCATGCACTGGGAGCCTTGCTGCTTCAGCAGGGAAGAGTTGAACAGCTAGGTCCGGAGGTGATGGTGGAGCTCGTTCCAGTGAACCAAGCAAGCGCCAGAAGAGTTTATTTGCCTCTACAAATAAATTGCCATGTGTTATGTTAATCAGTAGAATCGTTTCCTGAAACAACACCAAATCAGGTTTGTATCTGAGGATGAATTGAGTGACCACAAGGATATAGATTATTTCACAAGCATTTCACAACCCTGTCCGTAATACACCAGGTTAGTGGAGCAGCATGTATCACTTTAACTGTATGGATTTTAACACAGAGACAAGCACTGTACCGTAAGTCCCTGTAGAAATATCAGTTACCTGATGTTGAGATGGCCAAGGCTTGAGGCTATGGAATATACATGGAAGATGAGATAGTGGCACATAAAACAGCTAGATCACTAATCACCATGAGATTTGGACTTCCTAGTGTGAGAGTTGTTACCAGGTCATTAGCGGCACAGCATATTTAACACTACTACAGATATGGCTCTGTGCCCGGCAACATCTTATGGTACCAGTGAGTCTCCAATCCCATGGTTGTATAAGAAAATATAGTGAACAAAAATATTGGGGCACATATATATTGTGTAAACTGTACCTTAACATCCTCTTCATATACTTGTAATAGACTTGTAAAAACTATTGTGTCAAGGAATATGCGGAAGGGAGTATTGTGCAAAACAAGGTAAGAATATTGTTTTTTATTAATAAATACAGACTGTAAAATAATATAGTTAAAATATCTATATATTTTTTATAATATATGATGTCAGTTAACAGCTTTAATCAATTATTTCAGTGTATATATATATATATATGTATATATATATATATATCGCACAACGGTTTCCGCCAAAGATTGCCGCTCTCAGCACAGCGGGTGCCGCAGCTCACAAGGGCAGCCTCGTGTGTATGAATCACGCCAAGAGTTCCAAAGATGCTGCACACTCAGGCTATTAAAGATGATTATTTATTTATTTATTCATTTATAGAGCGCCTGGTTACACCATCGGTGTGTCCCCACGCTGAAACATATGCTCTGAGGAGAGGCTACTGTCATCCGCCTGCACTGCAGCATTGTGCAGACTAACTGACGGTAGTCTCATTCAGTTTGCCCGAACAGCCATGTTTTCAGCTGTTTACGAAATCTGTTTTCGCAAGGCTCTACTCTTAGTTCTAATGGTAGGAAGTTCCACATTTTAGCTGCACGGTACCTGAATGAGCATTCTCCCATTCTAGCTCTAAATATTCTAGGTACAGTCACCAATGCCTTATCCATAGATCTTAAACTCCGCCCTAGGATGTATTGGGTTATTAACGGTTGAAGGTATCTTGGGCCTTTCTTCAGTAGAATCCGGTGACAATAGCACATAGCCTTGAATGCGACTCTCCTTTCTACTGGCAGCCAGTGTAATGCTGTCAGGGCCCTCTTCATATTCGCTGTTCTCGGAAGGCCCAGTACCAGACAAGCCGCAGCATTCTGCACTCTCTGAAGTTTGGCTAGTCCCTTTTTTTTGCACCGAGATATAGTACATTCCCGTAATCCAATTGGGAAGTTATTACTGCATGTACTATGGTTTTCCGGGCACTTGGTGGTAGTGAATCCAGGACTTTCCTTAGGATCTTCATGGTCCCGTAGCATTTACCTGCTACCTTCCGAATCTGACTATCAAATGTCAGCTCGGAGTCAAGCCATATTCCGAGGTTTTTCACTTCTGCTTTGGGGGAAGGCAGTTGGCCTAATGTTTCAGGCCACCACGCGGATGACCATATGGATGGCGTCCTGCCTACCACAATTACTTCCGTTTACTCCCGTTTAGCTTGAGGCAGTGGTTAGACATCCAGTCTGCTACCTCTTCTAAACATTCGGAGAACCGGATAGCTGCCTGGCCCTTGTCTTGCGTTAACATCACAATTAATTGCGTGTCGTCTGCATAAGAGACAATCGACACCTTATACTTCTCCACTCGCTCAGCCAGTGGTCCCACATAGATGTTAAACAGGGTGGGGCTCAAAATTGAGCCCTGCGGGACCCCCTGGGACAAGGGGATCTTCTCAGATAGAAACGTTTGTTGCGCAACTTGGAACCTCCGTGTGGAAAGAAACGATGTCATCCAACTCAGCGCCTTTCGTCTAATGCCACACGCCTCTAATCTTTGAAGGAGCAGCTTGTGGGAGATAGTGTCAAACGCCGCACTGAGATCTAGTAGAATCAGTGCGGCTGTTTGTCCTTCATCTGCATATTTCCTCAGTGTTTCTGTGGCTATGAGTAGGGCTGATTCTGTGGAGTGGGCCATTCTAAAACCTGATTGGGAGGGATGCAATAGGTCGTTCTTGTTGATGTGGTCTACCAGTTGTTTATTTGTTATTTTCTCTGCAATTTTAGCCACAAACGGTAGCAGTGAGATAGGGCGTAAATTTTCCAATACTGTTTGCTCCAGTGATGGCTTCTTTTTGAGTGGTTTCACAATGGCTTGTTTCCATTTAGTGGGAACCACACCACTTTGAAAGGAGCATGAGATAAGATCTGAAATATATGGCATAATCAGATTAGCTCCCTGCATTATTATCTTTGGTTCAGCTGGATCTAAAGGGGATCCAGATTTTATCCCTTTTGCTGTGGCAGTCATTTCTTCTAGTTCCTGGATCTTAAATTCATCCAGAATTACCCCTGAAAAATTAGTCTGGCTACCACTAGTCATGCTAGTTCCTTCCTGTGCTTCTATCGGGAAGGTGTCGTAGATTTTTGCCACTTTATCCGCAAAGAATTCTGCTACCTTATTACAGCTTTCTTCAGAGGCAGCTGTGTCACTACTATTTTCATGTGTTTTAAGGGACTTCAGTATCATGAACATTTCTTTAGAGGAGTTGCTAGCCTCTTCGATTCTTTCAGTATAAAATTTACATCTAGATTTCTTAATTAAGGAGTGATATTGTTTTAATTCTTTTTTATAGTTTTCTTTAGCCCCACTGCTATATTCCTTCTTCCAAACTCGCTCAAGCTTTTTGCATTTTGTTTTGGCTATCATTAGTTCTTCATTAAACCATGGTGCTGTAACATTGTGTCTTCTTGGGATCCTAGTACTCCATGGTGCTGTCTTATCTAATGCCGCTGTTATCCAGGCTTCCAGCTGATTGTTTGCTAGATTAACATCTTTGTCTAAAATGAGATTTTTATCCATCAGAGCCTGTGTGAAAGAGTTGGAATTGAATTTCTTCCACTTCCTTGTTGTGATTTCCCTAGTCGGTTGTTCTAACCTCTTCCTGTGTAAGGGTACAGAGAACTTGACTAGATAATGATCCGACCATGGAATTGGCCATGGTGTTTCAACCTCTATGTCCTCAAAGTTTGAAAAAATGGGATCTAGAATGTGGCCTCCTTGGTGCGTTTGTGACTCTACTCTCTGTACTAGGCTCAGAGTCAGTAGGTCGTTGCATAGAGTGCAACTCAAAGCAATAATACTGACAAAAGCGTTTCAGCCTCCTGGCCTTCGGAGGCTGAAACGCGTTTGTCAGTATTATTTACAGCAATTATAAAAACACATTTAACAAAATATTATAAATAATATAATGATTATTAAAAAGTTATATTTTAAAGACGAAAAAACATATTTTTAAAAATAATATACATTTTTAGCAAAATAAAAACATACACTATTAGATACTAATACAAAAAGAATGTCTATAAATATTGTGTAACAAACATTATATGAAGTAAGTACCTTGCAAATGTTAATTTAGAAATCCCACTGCATACTAATAAACCGTAGGGAAAGTGATGGACTCTGCAAGGGATAGATTTACTAATCCCACTCCAGTCTAAGCAACAGTAGGGAAAGTGTTGGACTCCAGAGGAGTTAGATTTATTTTTCCCACTCCAGTCTAAGCAACAGTAGGGACAGTGCTGGACTTCGGAGGGATTATGCTTACTAATAACACTCCATTCTATGCAATAGTAGGAAAAGTGTTGTGTTCTGGAGGGGTTAGATTTACTATTCAACTATGAAAAATTAAACAATTTACATAATGAATAATACATTTCATAATTCATTAACAATTAAAAATTAACAACCACTAATATAAGATCATTTATATTTAATGAACTTCTCACCCTGTTCCCTTACAAACTCAACAACCCTCTACTACAAACAACATAATTAACACAAAAAAATAAACATTAAAAATAGCAAATTAACCTCAAATACATAAAATAACTAATAATCCATAAAACAATCTACACAAACATTCATCAATAAAAAATGCAATTGAAAATACAAAATTAACAATAAAATTTAATTATTATACTTTAATTCACTTTCCACCCTATTCCCCTACAAACTCAACAAACTGATATTACATTATAAATTTCGAATTAAATTAAAGAAATGAATTAAACATTTCAAATTGCAAACAATACTTTGAAAAATTGATAAGTATACTAACAATACTAACACAAACAATTAATACTTTAACTAATGTATATTAAATTAATCAAAAAACAATATTTTTTCAACTATATTTAAAAAGACAATATTAAATAAAACAATGGGTCCGATTGCGATGGCGGGTGGACGATCTCAAACAGACCGCCACCGACGGCCTGTTGGTGGCAGTTCGGCCAGCATCCTAGTAAGGCCCTATATTATTTAAAACAATGTTATTTACCAAAAAAGATATTCTTGACAACGATATTCGAATACACAATGTTTTTGTACTAACAATATTCTTGACACAATATTTGGGTGTCATAATATTAAAAACTCGATATTTTGTGCAATTGCCACTTCCGTACAGTTTGTCCACTCAATTTATCAGCCCAACACTTTTATTGTGTTCTTCTTTATTTGATTCCCAATTTGTTTCATCCTTGCCCTATTGTTTGTGGCTTTCCCCTCTGTCAATATTTGTTGGTCTGTCTTGTGTTGTTACTTCTGTGCTGTGTACCTGCTCTTTGGCATACTGGGTATCAGTCTTGGTATCCAGGTCGATATCTGATCTGGACACCATGTCCTCTGTCTTGAAGCAGGTCTAGATTATCGCCTATAGTTAGATAACTCTTTCTCGGTTCTTACAGTCATTGTCAGTGATCACCACTCCAGAATTACTTATGTGAAATCAGTGATTATCAAAATCATAGTTTTTTTTTTTTTTATAGACTACGGGGCACTTCCTCTTAGCAGCCTGAAGGATAACATCTTGAGCTAAAAAATGATGACAATAGATATGACAGCTATGTGAACAGTCTTAGGAGGTGGGTGAGGGATCATGTGCTATGCACCTCTTCAACAGAAAAAAGGTGGCACTTTTTTTATTGAAACACTGTTTTTACAGAAAAGACCCTCAGCATCCTGAACACTCTGGAGCAAATAGCAGGAGATGAGATCTGCATGAGAGAGTTCACCTCGCTACTAAACTTGCTCAAACCAAGCATGCTCAGGAACAGTATTTTCCAAGGCCCACCTTTCAGCAGCAATTATTCCGTTCTGTTTTAGCACCAGAGTATCAGTGCAGCTAAATGAGGGGAAGTGTTCTAGGGAGGGTAGAGTGGGGAATGAGATCCAGCAGCGGCTGCTACTGATAAGGAGTAGTGGGGTGGGGGGTGCGGGACAGAACAAAAAAAAACACTTACCTGGGCCAATAGGCCGGCCGCCGCCTCTTCTCAGTCCTCTTCTTCCTGTGTACGCCGGCTGAAGGAAGGAGCAGGAAGCTCACAGGCTCCCCATCGCCATTGGTCTGAGCGCCGAACCACGGCGCTCAGACGGGGACTGGGAGGCTTTACATGCTCCTCACCAGGCTGTGTAAATCAAGCCTGTGGGGAAGATGCAAAGTGTGCAGGACTATTTGGCCGGCCCAAGAGGGCAGACCAAGCAGTCATGGGCACTTAAGGAGGACAAATCACTCCTCTCCCTGCTGTGGCCAGCCCCACCCCGCCCTGCCCCGAGAGCCACTCACTTCAATAGGAAAAATAAAATGATCATAACGATAGGTTATTATCATTTTTTTCCTATTTAAGTCAGTGGGGCGACGCTCCTCTGCCTTAGCGGAGGAGCCGCCACTGATGAGATCTGGAATGATATCAAAGAAAGACGTCGGTTGCAAAGACTTTATTCTCAGTTACTAGCCCAAATAATCATGTTTTACAAGTAGATATGCATTTACTTGAAAAGGAAACATTAGTATTAGAAGTTTGAGATATGGACTGTTCCTCGATACTTTGTAACTCACGGTTCTATTTCACAGTGTAATTCTCTGCAGTAAGAAAATGAAAGCAAATATAAATCCCTCACAAATTTAACTAACAAATTAGTTTAAATAATTCTTCTTGTATTCTTAAAAAAGGAGCTTACCAATGCTCTTGGTTCATCAATGTTCTTTTGAAATACTCTGCAATCTAATAGTGTCTGCAGTCGACTAAAACGGGCTATGTTTACCCACATAACCCTGCAAAAAATGTCTGAGCAAATTCCTTTTAAACGGCAATAATCAGCTCTTGGGCATCAAGTAGTGTTGTAACAATGTGTCACAGGTGAATTCAGCAACAGTACTATGACATTTGTATAAAACATTAAACAGGTCAACTTCTCCAAACAACTTCCTGGGGATAACTTAGTTTATGTCTTAAGGGTAATTGTCACCGCGGCAGGCGGGGAGGAGCCTAAGTACTCATGTAGCTGCCAAATCCTTCAAATCACTAAATCTCAGCTATCTCCTTACCAGAGTTCCAGAAGTTTTCATAAAAATCTATGTTTCTATCTGCTACTTCATCATGACACACTGATTACAGATTTGGAGTCTCTTGCAGCAAAAAGATCTCAACCCAACTTCTCTGCTGAAGAACTCTGAATTACCTACAAAGCAGGATGGGTGTGGTCTCCTTTTATACTGAGAGGATCCAAAATTGCCACCGAGACTTGCTGTGATATCTCATGAGTTCCCATACTCATGAGCACCGGGTCCTGTCTCTTTGGCCACATGCCAGTACTCTCCCCATCCTGTTCTTAAGGCCGCCATTTGTGCTACAACTTGTGAGAGTGGTGATAAAACATTGCATTTCTTGTTTCTAAGTCAAATGGTGGATCTACGAGTGCGGGATGGGCACATACTCCTGTCGAGTGGGATGCACTCCTAGATATATTCCTGCAAACGTTTTTACCAACATCAGAGCACTGCCTTCTGAAATGGCACAACAAAATCGAATTGTTGCTCCAGCCACCAGACCCACCAGAGGACACCTACCCCAATTGGGAGGGGCATGGGTAATGTTGAGATGCCCAAGTCTCTAAAAAGATCCCAGAGCATCCCCAGTACAAAGCCTACAACTGGACTCCAAATTGTCAATTATGACCTCCGAAGGCTTCAAGACTTAGGGCCCTATTATTAGTTTGGTGGTGCAGGAGTGGGACCGCCCCGCTCCCACACCGCCAGATCCATGTTTGAATCACCAGCCAGATTAGGAGTTTTCTCCTGTCTGGCGGGATGTTCTTTGGCGTTCCCACAGCGGTGACTATGAAATAAGCACTGCAATGAGAACGTCAAAAATCACTACCTGCACGGCATGGACTTCTGCAGTCCATGCCGTGCAGGTACTAGGGTGCACGCACACAGGGGGGTACATGCATGCACCCCATGGTGCAGAGGCACAAGGGGACCCTGTAGGGCCCGTTTTGTTTCCTCACCACCACACTTTTCATGGCGGTCGCACCGCCATGAAAAGTATGGCAGAGAGGAAACTCGTAATATGTTTGGTGGGACCCTAGCGGCCCTGCTAAGCTTATTGCGGCCTCAAGACTGCCTCGCCACCAGCAGGGATCTTTGATCCCTGCCGATTGCAGAGGTCCCAGGGTGGCTCGACCGCCCAGGTCGTAATAGGGTGGTCGGCAGACCACCACTGGCATGCCCCGCAAGTCTGGTGGTCTGTGGACTGTCAGACTCGTAATAAGGCCCATAAAATGCAGAATCAGTACAGGATATGCCACAAACAGAACAGGGTGCTAGGAACTCAAGGACTATACAGCCCTTATCCAGCTCATGGGGTTAAGCTCTCTTGAATGTTTTTCATTCAGATAACTATCATTTCTTGTTTATATACGTGTGGGGGTGGCCATCTGTGAAAAAAGGAATGCTTATGCTAGTGTTCCTATATAATTGATTTTTGGAAGCTGTTTCAGTCCTACCAGTGGTATAGGAAATTGTGAACCTGAATCACGAAGGCACATTTCTTTACTGAGAAGGACCATGAAAGCTGGCCAGGGCCTCTGAACAGTGTCAAACTGTTGGATGGTGATGTGTGGTGATTGCAAACTGTGTGCCATGTTCTATCGTACTTATGTTAGGTAATGTAATGTTATTTGAATTAATTCAGTGTTAACGACCTTTACGGAGGCATCAGAGTACATTCTCCAACTCAGCATTATTTGTTAGGAACTGGGAAGAAAATTGAATGATTGTGTCTGATGTTTTTGATGTGAGATTAGTAGAGAGGGTGCAGAGACAGAAAATCGAGTACAAAATATCGAGTTGCACAAATATCAAATTATTAATATCGTGGGTCAGCAATATCGACAGCAAGAATATCGTGGTCAAGAATATCGAGTTAAGGTAAGAAATATTGTTTAAAAAAATATCAAAGTGTTAAATATCGTCTGCAAAAATATAGTTGTTAAAAATATTGTTTTTTATTATTATGTATTTTAGTATATATTTTATATGTATGTGATGTTTTTTGTATAAGATTTGTTTGCATTTTTAATATATGTGTTACATTTTTAGTAGTTATTATTTTTTTTTATTTGAATTTTGCGCTTTTAGTCCCGTAGTGGGTTGTGAGTTTATAGGGGAATAGGGTGGGAAGTAATTTAATTATATTAAATTTATTTAAACATTTTTTTTTAAATTTTGTGTTTTTAGTTCAGCAGCGGGTTGTGGGTTTATAGGGAATAGGGTGTGAAGTAATTTAATTATATTAATTTTTTTTAATCTTTTTTATTTTATTTTTGGATTTTTAGTTCTGTAGCGGCTTGTGGGTTATAGGGGAATAGGTTAGGAAGTAATTTAATTTGTTGATTAATTTTTATTGATTAATATTTGTTTAATTGAGATGTTATAGTGTTAAAAGTGGAAATTAATGTATTATTAATTAATTAATAATTGGTTGTCAATTAATTTTAATTAATTAATTGCTAATTAATTATGGTAAATGTGTAATTATTTTTAGGTGTGTATTGTGGTGTTTATAGGTGTAAATGGTGGGAAGAATTTTTTATTTATTTATGAATTAATAATTGGTTGTTAATTAATTTTAATTAATTAATTTATAATTAATTTTGGTAATTGTGTAACTAATTATATTTGTGTGTAGTTTATAGGTGTAAAGGGTGGGAAGTGTGGGAAGTAAGGGGCACATTACGATACCCGGCGTAAAAAAATCCGCCAGGCATGGAAGCGGCAAAAATCCGCCCGCACACACCGCCTGAACACCGACCACGCCATTATGAGTACACAAACTGAAAACCGCCATCGGCGGAAAAATCATACAAAATACCGCCCGCCATCGTCCGAGTCGGAGTCAAACCGCCCGCCACGGACGGAAACACGCACGACAACACAAAACCGCCCGCCCTCACGGCCGACACACCGCACGTGAAATTACGATCGCACCGCCATGAGCGCGGAAAAAAAACAAAAATACCGCCCGCCAGCGCAAACAACGCCGATGAGAATCGACACGGCAGAAGCCATGGCGCCCACGTACCTGCACAGAAACCATCCGCACACAAAACCAATAGCACACAACATGGCCAACAAGTCCACACAGCAAGGCACGCACAAATACACAAGCACAGTACACATCCCGAAAACACCCCCGGACAAACAAAAAATACAAAGGCCAGAACCCCAGACACAACACACCTGAAAACAACAGACCATGAGGACACACCCACATAGGTGAGTACAAAAGCAGCACTCCCACAGACCACAACCCCTTGCTACATTGCAAACCAGAGAGGAGAGGAGAGGACACAGTGACACAGCAAGGACAGCAGCACACCACAGAAACGCACACATCACAACCACCACCACCACCACCACCACCAAACACCGGCACCACAAACCCCCTGCACATTACACAACACACACCGCACCAGCACCACAAACACCATGGCACCACAAAGGATGCCCAAGTTCACGCCCATGGAGCTGACGGTCATGGTCGACGAGATTATCAAGGTGTACCCACAAATCTATGGGAACATGGTCCAGCACACACCACTAGCCACCAGAAACAGAATGTGGACCCGGATCGTAGACCAGGTCAATGCAGTCGGGACCCTGCCCAGGAACAGAACCGAGATAAACAAACGTTGGAATGACGTAAAGAGCCTGGTCAAGAAGAAGGAGGGCAAAAACAGAGAGCTGGCTGCCGTCACTGGCGGAGGGAATCCCGCGCTCTTTAAGACCTTCAAAGCGTGGGAGGAGAAGGTGCGAGTCGTAATCCATCCGGAGATCCTCGCCGGATTAGCAGGGGAGTGGAGGCTGGTAAGTACAAACTAATGTATACCAGCACACCGCTATGTACACACATGCGCAACCACCATGCCACAGCTCCCAGGGACAAACACCCCCATGTCCAGCACACAATACACAACACATCACACGCACATGCAACAGACACTACCACACACAGGCCAAACCGAACAACTGTAAGATGCGTGGGGACATGTGTACACTAAGCCAGCCACGTAACCACCAACAGGTCCACAAATATGCCAGAAGCGCCACAACGAGCACCCACCACACCCATGTGTCCGCCACAGCTGCACTAACCGACAAGTAACAGGTAAGTGGCAGGAACACAAAGTGCAGTGGGTGGGACGGTGGACAGCTGAAGTACAACACCCACCAGGCCCCCACTCCCACAGACCAGCAAGGTGGAGCACTCCCCACACCCATGTGTCAGGCACAGCTGCACCAACCGACAAGTAACAGGTAAGTGGCAGGAACACAAAGTGCAGTGGGTGGGACGGTGGACAGCCCAAGTACAACACACACCAGGCCCCAGTCCCACAGCACAGCAAGGAGGAGCATCCCCCACACCCCACACCCACGTGTCAGCCACCGCAGTGCACAACGACAGCCGAAAGGCAGACATCACGGTCCACAGCAATCGGTGTCAGTGGGTGTACAGCCACCCCCACGACCCACTACACCCCCCACCCCCACAGACCTGCAACATGGAGCACCCCCGCTAAGAGCCATGTGGCATCCAGTACAGTGCACGCACGAACAACTTGCAGGTGGGAAACTGGACAGGGCTGGATTACTGGAGGCATGAGGACCATAACACCACCAACACATGGGACATGTCACGTAGCACACGGACACGCAGCACCGCCCACCGTCACGAACAAGTGAACAATGTGCACACGGACATGAACAGCAGACTCACACCCCACATGACCCATCACAGACATAGCAACACCCAAGGAGCCACGTCTGCATGCACAAGCCACACTGAATATAGTCCCACACGGCAGCCACTGTGCAACTCATCACACACAACCGAAACACCATTGAAGTCCTGTCCATGTAGCCCCTACTGCCTGTCAACCACACACCCCACAACTACGCCTATGTAAGACAAACAACACTAGACGCAACAGAGCGGAACAACAGAAATGCACACGAACACCACTGAACCCATCAAACACACAGACACACCATGCACATACAACATACCATCCATCCCATCCGTCAGCCCCAGTCTCATGAAAGGCATGTCATCCGCACAGCTGCCACACATACAGCAGTCACGCTAAGACACATGCCCATGACCAACCATGTGCCAGAAGTCAATTAAGCGCACGACACACTGTGAGCAACAACACACAACATGGGCCACACCCCCCGAGCACTGCAGTGATGCACATGGCACAGGGCAGCACGCACACCAAGGAGATGGGACAACTGCAATACGTTGGCTGGCACACAACTATCACTCACTCATAACGATGCGTCCAATGCCATGTCCAGTAACCACAACAGACAGCAAATATGCAGGGCATGTCAGGCATGCACACACCTCAGACCATGCACTGTCATGCTGCCACAACACATGTCACGTTCGGCACCCATGGCTCACAGCATGTACCCCAAAAGCATATACCCTCCCAAATGCGAATCTGGGGCATGGCCCCCATGTTGCCATATGCGTTCCTAAGCGTTCCATTTGAACTCCAAAAGCAAAGTACAAACCAGACCCAGGATGGGCCAGGAGCCCGCATACACCAGAGTCACAATGAGTAGGGGCAAAGCAACACACCCATCGGCATGGCCAATCCGTCCCATGCCACATGTGCACAGCACACAGTCCCATTGCCTAGCACACACACCTACAGATGCTACAGCCACACACTCGCCTCCGGGAAACCCATGTACGAGATTGCACGAACTGCCAATGTCAGACGACTAATACATACTTCGCCAGGTGCAACACAATAACAAATCTCATTCTCTCCACAGGTGACGAACTGCTGGACGCTGGGGATGGAGACAGCAGCCAGCACAGCCAGCCTACAAGCCCCCAACGAGGACACACGGATCTGGAGGATCTGTCCACCTCTTCGGACACGGACCACCAAGCTGGCCCATCTGGCGTGGCAGGGCCCAGCCGCTCCCCAGGACCCCTCCTACCCACCAACCCATCATCCAGGGATGCTGAACAGTCCCAGTCCCCTGCTGCCACTGTCGTTGCGGCCACACCCACGGTCATTGCGGCCACTACCACTGCCGCAACCGCCACCATCGCCGCACCGACCACCACCGCCTCCACCACCACCACGTCTTCGCTGGCACCAGCCCCAGCGCAGGTGGTGGCCCGGCCGACTGGATCCACCCTGGGAGCCACAGCGAGGACCGTGGTGAGCAATGTGGCTAGTGGGCAGGCCGGTGGCAGCAGGACTGGTAGGAGGAGCAGGGTCAGGGAAACGCCAGCCTCCCTGGGAGCCATGCCCTGCCTCAAATGGACAGAGTCCTTGGGGCCTATGAAGAGGCCCAAGGACAATGGGCCAGGTCTGCTACTGACACGCGGGAGGTGCTGGGGGTGCTGAGGTCCATGGACGCCCATATGGGCCAATTCGTGTCCCGTATGGACCAACTCGTGGACCTCATGGGCCAGCTGGTGGTGGCGGTGGGGTCACAGGCAAGGCCAGCAACACCACCTCCGCCACCACCTGCTAGGGCGCAGGCTCGGGCAGCAGTGTCCACTTCCCCTGCGTCCACAGCCAGTGAGCACACCTCACCCACCACCAGCAGGTCGCCACCACACACCCCCTCCCAAACGTGGAAGGGGCCGTCCGAAGAGGAAACAGATCTCCCGGGAGGACTTCGCACGCTCCAGTCGCAAGTGAGGCAGCCAGCCAGCCTTCCGCCAGCCTTCCTTGACCAGCCACTGCATTGACTTGCTCTACGATCCCACTCCACACAGCCATCTGGATGGCATGTGTGTGTTGGACTATGGACATAGAACCAGTGGGTACACCCTGATCATCACGCAGCCATGACCGACAGCTCATTGTCACTGCACGCACCACTTTTGTCATCACCTTACACACAATCACATGTCACAGTTTGTAATAAATGCACCTTTTTCACTAACTGCTGTTTGTGCCCTGTGTCTTTATTGTACGGAATACAACGGCCACCTTGGGCGGAAAGGCACCTGATGCGTGGCATGGAAATGGAATCCGGAGGGCCTGTAGGGACCTAGGGGTGGGAGACAGAACAGGAGCACATTCAATGAGTGTGTCACACACCCATCACACAGTACATGTCAACAACTACAAGCAATGTACACACATCGCACAGAGCAATAGGGCACAATGCCACAGCCACCAACAGTGGCATACTACCCTGGCCATGGAGCGTTGACACACTGCACGCAGTGAACATACGGCCACCCTGACACAGCACACACACACCTGCATAGATACAGACACATCATCCGTCGTACATGGACACTCACCGTCAAGTGAAGTAGCGGGCGATGAGCTGCTGGCGCACATTCCCAGCTTCCTCCTCTCCGCTGTCCACCTCACTCGAGCTGTCCTGGTCTGCGGGCTGGGGCCCTGGTTGATCTCCGTCATCCACAATGAGGGGGATCTGCTTCCGAATGGCCAGATTGTGCAGCATGCAGCACGCCACCACTATCTGGCACACCTTCTGTGGGGAGTACGCCAGTGCACCCCGGTGCGGTCCAGGCACCTGAACCTGGACTTGAGGAGGCCAAAGGTACGCTCGACCACACGTCTGGTCCTCCCATGTGCCTCATTGTATCGATCGTCTGCTGGGGTGCGAGGATTCCTCAATGGACTGAGCAGCCATGCCCCATTCGGATACGCAGAGTCACCTGGGTGTGAGGGACACAGAGAACCGTTGCTATTCCAACTGGACAGGGGACAGCATCGCACAACCAGCACGCTACACCACTCCACATACTCACCGACAATACAGCCACGATCCTGTTGCAGATTGGCCATCAGTCGTGGCAAGATGCTGTTGCGCATTATGTGTGCGTCATGGGCCGAGCCTGGAAACTTTGCACACACGTGGGTGATCACCATGTCCGCAAGGCACACCACTTGCACATTCAGGGAGTGCGTGTGCTTCCTGTTGCGGTACAGGTGCTCAGTGGCCTGTGGTGGAACAAGGCCAACATGAGTGCAGTCAATGGCTCCCACGACGTGTGGGATTCTGCCAAGGGCATAGAATGCACCCTTCACTGCCGCCAATTCACGAGCCCTGGGGAATCTGATGTACCTGTTCCGGTACAGCATCATGGCTGCCAGTACATCCCTCAGCACCTTGCTGAACATGGGCTGGGACATCCCTCCTCCACTGCCCACTGTGTGCTGGAATGACCCAGTGGCGAAGAAATGCATGGCGGCCATCACCTTAGCCGTGGGGGTGACAGCAGTCGGATACACCCTGCGGGGACGGAGATGGGGCTCTAACATGGCACACAGTCGATGCAGAGTTGGCCTGTCCAGCC
Source organism: Calotriton arnoldi (assembly GCA_963921515.1). NCBI lineage: Eukaryota > Metazoa > Chordata > Amphibia > Caudata > Salamandridae > Calotriton > Calotriton arnoldi. Next base: position 412,030 of record CAWUFW010005893.1, read on the forward strand.
GAAACTTCCTGATTACCTCTGTATCGTCCATGTCCGCCAGCAATTGGTATGGGCGGTCAATGTTCGGTCTCCGCCTGGGTTAAATGGCAGAGGACACATGTCAAAGCAACACGGCACATAGCAATTTCGCATACACATCACTGACATGACTGAGCAAGCACATGAGCCACAGCCCAGCTGTCAAGCTGGGACGGCACGGCCACAATACACTTACACAGGTCTCCCAACAATGGCAATGGCAAGTGAGACATACCACTGCCATGTGCATGCACATGGGGATCTAGGCCCCAATGACTTGCGGGCGTGCTGATGGGGACTGACTGCATATTCGTCAAGCGGCAACGCCACGGCAACATGAGTGTCTGCTGAGCATGGTACTGCTTCCGAGGCTGGATGAGTATGGCACACGACGACGACGATGTGGGCACGGGCTGAGCGGCCAATACAAGTGGGACCTGTGGCACGAGGGGATATGAGACAGTAGTAGGTGTCAGCACTGCACCCTATGTACAGCACTGTACGGATCACAGCTCCCGAAACATTGACTGGTGTCCACATTGACAGCCCCATGCCAAGACGGCTGTGTGCTTGCAGTCACACGTCACAGGTGAGAGGTTACATTGCACGTGCCAGGTGGCAGTCGTACATAGTGGGAGCTGGCATGTGTGTGCATGTGTCTCCTGTTCAGGATCCACCAGATGGGCGCTGACTCTGTACTGACCATTGGACACAGCATGTTCCGTGGAAGGCTTGTGTGTGTGGGATGGTGGCACTGGATGTGCCTCCGTTGGGGGGGCCATGCACAGGGCGGGTACGTCGATGATTGCGCATTGTTGGTCACGGTGGGTGCACCAGCTAAGATGTGTTGCCCTGTGTTCAATTCCTATGTCCGCATGATGATGGACTGTGGATGTGGGCAGACTACACATTGGTCGATGTGCTGTCTATATGCATGTGCCTTCACACCAGGCACAGCTGCCCCTGCACATGTGACCCCTGCTGGACTCGCTGCTGGGTCTGTGGAGCTGATGCACCTTCTGCGCGTGGGGCGGACAGCTCTCCTCACTTCCCTCATTGCGCATGTCATGTCTTTGCCGCAGGTGACATGGATCATGGAGGGCCCACATGTACGCGTGGGTAGGCTACACATGATTGTTCACTGGTCGCCACCCCCAGTCAGTGTTTCGAATGGGAAGGTTGTCGTGCTGGTGGTATGTTCGATGTGGCGGATGGGCGGGCCTAGGTGCGGGCTTACATTCCGGACATGGGGGGGTAGTTGGATTGGCGACTAGTTGCAGTACACACGGGACACGTCTCTTCCTTTCCACATCTGGGTCATCCCTTGTACTAACTGACAGTGATACAGTCATCTTCGCCTCAGCCCTCATGTCCTCCCCTCGCCCCCTCAATATGCATGCTCACCTGCGAGGCTAGCGCTTGCACAGGCAGCCCCAAGCTTGCACCAGAGAGGGCAAGGAGTGTATGTGTGGGTCCAGTTGCACGAGTGGGCTGTCTCAGGGTATGATGTGTGGCGGGACGCCGTCCACCTGCGTGGTGCCCCAAATGGAGACCCGGCCTGCATGGACTATGCATCACAGTCTTCGCCTTCCGGATCCGCCACCTGCGACACCCAGTGGCTGTGGCTGCCCTTGCGGCCATGCCGCGTCCGTCTGTGGCTGATGGCCCACACATTCACTCTTTGGCCTCTCTGGGGAGGGCTCAGGGGTGGTGGCGCACGCGCTTGCACTTAGTCGCAATGGCATGTGTCGTGGTTGGTATGATGGGCAATGGATGGGATGGTGCGAGCCACCTCCCGTGACGTCAGTGCTGCTCGTGCTGTGGTGCGTCCCCCTACACTTCCATTTGACTTTTTGCCATGCTGGACGTTGAGGTTCTATTGCCTGCGTGATATGACCAGGAGGAGCGCGAGGAGACCTCTCACACACCATGCTCCACTGCCATCCCGTGCCCTGTATCGCCTGTGCGGATTGACTATGTTGGGGTTACACCTGGTCGACTGGGGCTGTGTGTGCCTTGTCAAGGGGCATGGCGGGCGCACAACAGGATCCAGCTCGTCCACAGAGGGTGGGCTGAGGTGCGCCTGGTACCGCTTTGTACGTGTGCCCGGCTGCTGTGCACACACGTGTTCACTCCCCCCGACAGGTGTCCTCTCACAATGCCCAGGGAAGCGGTGGTGTACTGTTCATGAGCCCTCCCAACACGGCGTGCTCCAACTTGGCATGTGCGCATCTACCCGTCGCACCCACCCACCTGAGCACTGCGTCCATACGACTTCACACGACACATGTGTGTCTTCCACAGTAGTGCTACTCATTTGCGTTGACATCCAATACCAGTGGACTACATGGTCATGTCACGACTGCCGTGTACTTCACATACTCTCATCCTCTCTCATTCGTACTTGTGAAATGAGTCAGCGGAGACAGTTCTGGTTTCAAACATTATATTGAGTCTTCTGTCCTCTGTGATGCAGTATAGTGGACACTACTGGCAGCGGAATACATATTGAGGATATACTGAGCATGATTACAAATGGGATAGGGTGTGGGGTTACATCTGCTTGGCCAAGGCTGTGCTAATGTACATTTACGTATAGCTGCGGAGCTGCGGACTTTGACACAGACGGTATACATGTAGCCTACCAGACCGCTCGGCATCATGGGCACAGTCCATCTCAGTTCCATGTGACAGGTTTGCTGCGGTTGTTCCTCATGCACGCGTGCATGTGAGATGACATCAGGGCATGTGCTTGCGTGCATGCAGCGGCGTGCCACTTGTTGTTGCACTGTGGTGGTTACTGGACATGTCACAGTCACTGGGGTCGTGTTGTTGTTGTATGCACTTGTCGTCCATGCAAAGGTCCTGGTATGGGATTCCCGGGGCGGGGGTGGGAGGGGTGCAGCACCCACAGACTCCAGGCGACCTATTCATGTCCACTGAGCGGTGTGTGTGTCCATGTGCGCTGGATCCATGTCGTGTCCTGGTTGTTCGTGCAGTTCCGTCCATGTGGGTGCGATGCACAGAGCCCATGCCACTGCCTCCCACGATGCATGCGGTGTTCCTGGATGTGATGGGGAACAGTGTGCATGTCCCGGTCATATCCGATGTCATGGCGATGTCGTTGATGGTGTGGTTACAGTTGCCGGTCGTTTGGTATGGCTGTTGTGGTGGTGACTGGCCAGTCCGTGCGGAAGCTGAGCATGGGTGCGGGGTTGGACTTCATAGGTCAGTCGGGGAACCTGCGTTGTGGTCCGACGTATTTACAGGTTGTCAGGTATGCGATGCCGTCCAGCAGGGCTTCCATGTCATTGGTGGTGTACATGTTTGCCAGCCAATGAAGCGGATGGTGGCTGTCAAGGTGTTGTTCGTAGGTTGTCCCTTGGAGGACCATGATGGGGCATGCTGGGTGACATTCGATGTAGCTGTTCTCGATGATCCGTCGTGTGGAGGCACAGTGGTTCCATTTCAGTGCGCGTGCGATGTTGGCCACATACGCCATGCCCCCATAGGCAGAGCAGGCCCTGTCGTGTGCGTCCAGAGGGAGGAGTAGTGGTAGCAGGTCCGCCTTCAGACATGCCGGGTTGGAGAGGCATATCTCGACGGGATGCTGGTAGGGACACCTCCGACAGTAGAAGACGGGCATGACGCAGCTGAACAATGTGATGCGGTAAGTCAGTCGGTAACTTACGTTCAGCAGGGACAGGAGATCGCATCCCAATGTATGTATCGTGCTGGTTTGGTACAGCTTGAGCTCTTCGGCGTAGTTGGGTAGGTGTGTTGCGGTTGCCATTTCGCAGCGGTGCGTTGTGGTGGCGTGCTCCGGCTGTGTGTGCAGTCTGCAATGTGCACACTCCGGGGTTGCTGTGAGCTCTGTGTAGTCGTGGGGAGACAGGACTTGTGTTCTGTTGGCTTGTTTGGAGGACACGGGCCCTCTTCCCACATGCTTCTCAGACAGTTCAAGGTCAGTGCTGTGTGACTCCTTCCAATTAACTTGCATGTGGCCGACATGGGGAGTGTTTTCTTCTTTCTTCCCCGTCCGTTGTGTGCTTCTGTGATATGCGCTATCTGCCCTGTGGTCGGTCTCCTCGGCATGCCTGTGTTGGTCTATTCTTGGACAATGGCTGTATTCACCGGCTTCTGTCGTAGGGCTGTGGTTTCGGTGTTGGAATGGAAGGTCATTCAGTGCTGTCTGCTCTCCCTTGTGTGGGCGGCAGGCTGCCTTTCCGCTCTGCGTTGGGCCTTGTGTGTGGATGTAATTCTTGGGCCACCTGTTGTCGGTCACCGGGCTCTTTGGTGTTCCGTTTCATGTGTCTTGTTCATATGTGCAGGGTGGTATGGGTTTTTCAGTGTGGTACTGGCGTTCCTCTTCCCGAAGGGGCCCTGCTTCTCCTAGTTGGTGTTGCCGCCGCTGTGTGCTTCGCCATGTTTGTTACACTGGGGTGTGTCCTGCTGTTGCGTGACTTCACTGACATGTGTGCGTCGGTTGTGTGGCGTTGGGTGTTGTCCGTGAATTGGGCGTTGGGGACATGTCTGTGGCAGGCCTGTCACGTGTCATGTGCGTTCGGGGTGGGGCTGGTGTGTGTGCTGCTTGGTTGTGTCCCTGTGTCTGTGTGCGATGCATGCATGGCGCTGCGGTTGGCCTCTGCGTTGTGCGCATGTGTGGCGGCGTCATCGGCGCTTTGGGGCCGTGACGGGGTGGTTGGTTCCTAGTCCCAGGTGGTGTGTACACATGTGTTCCGCGATGTTAGGATTTGGCCTGTGTGTCATATGTGGATGCAATGGTGGATGTGTAGTGTGCACGCGCTGGTGGGGGTTGTCCGCTTTTCCGCCCTTGCACTATGTGCGCTGTTTGCGTGCACTTGTTGTGTGTGTGCCTACCTGCGTCTCCGCGGTACGTTGCGTCCTTGGTGGTGCATCAGCAGAAGCATGGGAAGGGCCTGCAGTGCTGGATTCATGCCCGGGGTGCCGCTTCTTCGTTGTCCGTGCTCTGCGTCCGTGTTTCCGCCTCTCTTTCACGTGCGGTGTCTCTTTGCCGTGGGAGCCGTTTGTTTGCGGCATCGTAATTTATGCGCCGGGCGGGACGTGTTTCGTCGGACGGTGTGTGTCAGTTGTGCTGCGCCGCTACGTGTGCGGGCGCACTTTGATGGCGGACGGTGTTGCTGGCTTGCCGGCGGTGTTTGGCCTGCTTTTCGCATCGTAATTGGGCGGGCGTGTGGACTGCTGCGTGCCGGCGGTAACTGGTGGTTTTTGCATCCGCCAGCACGGCGGTAGTGCTTCCGCCCGCCATCGTAATGGGCCCCTAAATTATTTTTCATTGATGAATTAATAATTAGTTGTTAATTAATTTTAATTAATTAATTGGTAATTAATGATGGTAATTGAGTTATTAATTTTATGTGTGTGTTGTGGTGTTTATAGGAGTAAAGGGTGGGAAGTAATTTGTGTTTAATTTATATATAGTTGTTAATTAATGTTAATTATTTGATATTTCTTTTGGGTAAATGTTTATTTTTGTCTGTTTTGCTTTTACTTTTAAAGGGGTAAAGGGCGGGTATTAAATAAAATTTTGTAATTTAATTATTAGTTGTTAATAGTAATAGTTTTTCTTTAAAAAAGATAAATAATTGTGTTTTTATATTTTATAGTTTAATTTAGGTGTCTGTTGTGGATATTAGAGTGTTGAAGCTTGTGTACTCAATGTTTATTTTAATTTTTTATTAATAAGATGTTTTTAATTTATTATTAATTATGTTAATTATGGAAATGATTGTAATTAAAAATGTTGAAGTGTGTTGTTATTGGTATGGTGTTATAGGGTATGAAATAAAATAAATACATTTATGTTTTAAATAATTTTTTGTTTGTTAATATTTGCTACTTTTAAATAATTATTGTTTATAAATGTATTTATTAATTTATTTTATATATTATTTATAGGTTTTTGTTATATGTAATTAATATTATATTATGTGTTCTTTTTATATGTTTAATAGATTTAAATTGATATTTTTTAAATATTGTTTTTTTATTTTATGAATTTTTAAATTTTTAAATATTTTTTTTTTCAACTGTTTAAGTGTTATTAGTAATTTTTGTTTCTCTGCTATCCAACACTTTCCCTAATGTTTCACTCACTGGAGTGGGAATAGTATTTTTTACCTCTTCGCTATCCAGCACTTTCCCTACTGTTGCATTCACTGGAGTGGAAATAATAATTCTAACCCCTCCACTATCCAGCACTTTCTCTAATGCTGCACTCACTGGAGTGGGAATAGTAATTTTTACCCCTTCGCTATCCAACACCTTCCCTACTGTTGCACTCACTGGAGGGGGAATAAAAATTTTAGCCCTCCGCTATCCAGCACTTATCCTACTGTTGTATTCAGTGGAGTGGGAATAGTATTTTTACCCCTCTGCTATCCAACACTTTCTCTACTGTTGCATTCTTTGGAGTGGGAATAGTAATTTTTGCCCCTCCGCTATCCAACACTTTCCCTACTGTTGCACTCTTTGGAGTGGGAATAGTAATTTTTTCCCCTTCGCTATCCAACACTTTCCCTACTATTGCACTTACGGGAGTGGGAATGGTAATTTTACCCTTCTGCTATCCAACATTTTCCCTACTGTTGCACTCACTGGAGTTGGAATAGTAAATGTAATTCCTCTGCTATCCATCATTTACCCTACTTTTGCACTCACTGGAGTGGCAATAGTAATGTTTACCCCTCCGCTATCTAACACTTTCCCTACTGTTGCACTCTTTGGAGTGGGAATAGTAATTTTTACCCTTCAGCTAGCCAACATTTTTCCTACTGTTGCACTCACTGGAATTGGAATAGTAAATTTAATTCCTCCACTATCCAACATTTACCCTACTTTTGCACGTACTGGAGTGGGAATCGTAATTTTTTCCCCTCCGCTATCCAACACTTTCCCTGCTGTTACACTCTTTGGAGTGGGAATGATAATTTTTACCCCACCGTTATCCAACACTTTCTCTACTATTGCACTCTTTGGAGTGGGAATAGTAATTTTTTCCCCTCTGCTATCCAACACTTTCCCTAGTGTTGCTATCGCTGAAGTGGGAATAGTAATTTTTATCCCCCACTATCCAACAATTACCCTACTGTTGCATTCACTGGAGTTGGAATAGTAAATTTAATTATTCTGCTATCCAACACTCTCCCTACTGTTGCACTTATTGTATTGGGAAACGTTAGTTTACATTTTTTTTAATAGTTTAATGTTTTAATTTATTATAGAATGTTTTTATTTTATTTTCAATTATTGATTATATATATTTTATTGTTATATCATTTTAAAGTTTAAAATTTAAATAAAGATAATAGTTATTAAAATATTTTTAAGTAAATATATGTATGTGTATAAATTATTATGTTTGTGTGTTTATTTTTTTTAATTAAGTTTATTTGTTATATTTAGTTAAAATGCATCTTAAATTTAATTTATTTTGTTAAAAATAATATTATTAATTAATAGATTTAATATATATTATTTTGTTTTAAATATATTTTTAAATTGATATTTATTACATCTATATTTTTTACCTCGATTTTTTTGAGTCATTATTTTTGTACTTACCTGTTAAGGTATGGAAGTCGATATTTTTCTAGTCAATATATATATATTTTTTAAACTTGTTTTTATTGGTAGCATTGCGTCATAGCATATACATTTTGTCATATACATATCGTACGTAGTCAATATTTTTAACTCGATATTTAGAACATCGATGTTTGTGACATTGATATTCTATCAGTGAACCATAGAGAGTATGTGCAATGCCTATCTTAGCAGTGATTTGTGGAATGCAGCAGAGTATGTTCAATGTTTACCTCAGAAATGATTTCTTTAGATTAGACAGAGTGACGGTAAATTGTGTCTTAGGAGATCTTTGTAGTGTTTTATGCATATGGGTGGGCGTGCTGTAGGACTCTCAAACTTTTTCACCTTAGGGAGCTGGGTTTCTATTGCCCGCTGAAGTAAGGTGTTCTCTATCCAGGCATCACAATCAGTTTAAGTTATTATGATGTAATACTGTGTCCTTGAGCAAGTGATCAGTTAATATTCGGTTTATTGGAGAATTTCTATATTGTAAATCGCTTTGATAAACAACAGTGCTGTTGGTCGGGTGGTGTTTTTGTAAACCATATGATAGTGGTGTTGAGTTGTGCGCACAAAAGTGTGTGGGCTCTTTTTAATGTGTGCTGACTGAGGAGGATCATTTGAAGGAACATCTGAAATGACTGCATGACAATATTGTTGCTTGTAGCGTGCTGTTGGAAATTTGATGAAAGCTTGATTATGGGACATTAATCGTATGTTGGCTGCATGTAGTAATGCCTGCCTTTAGTGTACTCATTATCAGTGTGCATGGTATGTCTTGAACTATGTTAAAGCGTGAACCCCTCAAATGACTTCTAGCATCTGATCGCCACCAATCCTCCTCTTCCTACTTGGGCAGGAGTTATGGTCTCACCGCACTTCATGGCTCTTAATGCAGCTCCATTTTTCAGAGTAGTATGCTTTGTCTTTTACATAAGTTGCTATGGTTGGTGTCTTGTGTCCCAGGTCGTCTCATTGATTTTCTTCCATACTCAATATCATTTTCCCACTGTTGATTCCCTATTGCCAAAGTGTCTGGGGACTCAAAATACTACCATCACCACTCCAAATAGTGCTCAAAATATTTTCACTACTTAGGGCCAGATTCCGATCTCGCTCGGAAGGCCTCCGAATCGGATTTGGCTTTACCGGATCCGATTTGTAGCCCTTGTTCACGACCGAATCTCACACAAGTCCGAACGACCAAGTACGATGCGAAGATCGCGTTAGCACTGACCGAATCGTTTCCGGACCCGAACCGCTCTGTACGTCTCGTTTGTAGATGAATCGTGCCGCACAATGGAGCCGATGTCCGACCGAGCGAGTATGATGCACGATTCGGACAGCCGCTTCGCCGCGGTCTCAGCGAGACGAAACAGCTGTCGGAAGCGTGCTTTGGGGGGGTCGTACCAGGCCCCCCTTCACCCGGGGCCCTCTGAATCTATCACGGGGGTGCCCATGGGTCCCCCCAATCCAAGCATGCACAGTGTGGCTGGCACCGTCGGGTGCCCGCGACAGGGTGTACGCTTTTCCCCACCCACACCTTTTCTGCTATGGGAGCCTGTGTACGTGTCTGTACACAGGCTCCCATAGAGTTCAATGGGAGTCTGAGCGAACCGAGTCCGTAAGCATATGGCTGCATCGTACTCGCTCATTCAGACTCCCAGAGCACGTCTCGCATGGAAAGCCCTCCGGATCCGAGTCTTACAGAGGGCTTTCCGAGCGAGATCGGAATCGGGCCCTTATTGTGAATTCAATGTACACAATGTACAGGAGGACTCGCAGTGTTACTGACTTTTAGTAATAATATAAATCTCCGTTGTTCCAGATAATCTTAGGCTGAGTTGTAAATATGTTTATAATACATCTATCCCAATACTTTACTTATAATTTGTGTAAATCTGTTCAGAATGCCAAAACACAAATCGCAGAACCGAATGCACACCCTTTTCCGACAAGATGCACCTATTAACCAATTTTTGCACTCACTGACCTAAGATATGCCCCTGACAAAAACTGATTTACCAAACTGTCAATGAGGTTGAAGACTATGTGCAAATCAACTGTGAAAGTCTAACAGTGAGGAATAACATGAACTTATGGTTGTTGTGCCAAGTGCAACGCTGAGCAAAGAAAGCTGAAGAGGGCATCTTATCAAGAGAGGCTTCTGAGATCACATTCATATCTCTTGGGGTTTCTATACCCCTTCGAGTTTAGCCCTGTAAAGTTGTCAACATATCAAAGATTCATGTTGCAAAATAAGTGCTGTATCCACCACTGATGAGACCCTCCTAGAACATATTGTAGCCTTGGCAAAGACAGAAGTACCTAAAATTAGCCAGTATTTTTGCGCAGGCTGTAGCAGTATTCTTGCTCTCACATAATTCAAACTGGCCTATAAGCTAAAAAAAAAGTTGCCATCCTTTGTAGCAACCACATTTGTTTTGCATTGTCTTGCTTTCTCAATCATCAAATGTGAGTTGGAACTATAGCTGGCGGAAAGAAATAGAATATTCTTCTTCCCAAGGGCCGTGAGCATTTTCTGTCTGTCAGCAGTGAGAATCCTCTTCTTCCTACGTAGCTCTTGGTGACTGTTGAGTGAAGTCTTGCTGTGAGGATGTGGCCTTCAGGGATACCTGTCCCTATATGAGAAAGTCATGCTAGTGGAGAAACTAGGGGGCATATTCACAAGGAGCTATTGCCGAATTAACGGCACTTTATCGCAGCCAAAGTCGTGATAAATTTACCTCCCCATTCACAAGCCGGTGTTAACAGCCCACAGCACCAGTTTACCCGCGATAGCATCCGCAAAAAACATTGCCACAGAGGACCCCCGCAAATATCGCTAATGAGATGCAGAATAGGCGTTCCCGTGACAAAAGTCGAGACAACAGCACACCTCAACATTCACAACGACCAGCCACATCCGCAATAAAAACACAAAACAGGCGATAAGGCGCGTTAGCACCAGGAAATCTACACCTGCTCTGACCTGGTGTAAAGTCCGACGGCAGCCTGCAAACCAAAGGGAGCACAGCCCAGGGCTACATCGGAAGGGCAACAGATGCCATGGAGCCACCCATCATGCGGCCCGGACACCCAAGAGGGCCACAACACCCACAGTCACCACCCCCAGGACCACCCCTCCCTGGCACCCTCCCGACCAAAGACATGCCACATCAGCCACACCTAAACATGTACAAAATATTCCGCTTGATGCCGCACAATCACAACTGGTGACATGGATGTGTCGTCACAGAAATGACCAGCACACATTCACTTTCGAAGCAACAAATGAAACTTTATTAAAATGAACAACGAAATGAAATGAAGACACATGGCCGCTCCCCTCCGGACAATACGTAGGTCACAGCCTGTAAGACAAAAAACATGATGAGAAGGTGTGTCCTGCGCACATCAGAGGACAGAGAGAGAGCGAAGGAGAGAGAGAGGAAGAGAGGGAGGGAGAGAGAGAGAGGAAGAGAGGGAGAGAGAGAGGAAGAGAGGGAGAGAGAGAGAGAGAAGAGGAGAGAGAGAGGAAGAGTGAGAGGGAGAGGAAGAGTGAGAGGGAGAGAGAGAGGAAGAGAGGGAGAGAGAGAGAGAGAAGAGGAGAGAGAGAGGAAGAGAGGGAGGGAGAGAGAGAGGAAGAGAGGGAGGGAGAGAGAGAGGAAGAGAGGGAGAGAGAGAGAGAGTGCCGCCCCTGCGCACCCAGGCCACACTGCTCACCTGCTGCCACCGGTGTGTCTCCAACCACGTGCCGGTATGTAGTGCAGTTCACCAGGTCACACATCTCATTCAGAGCCGTCAGCTGAAACAGAGCCCAGATACATGACTGGCACAGTACACACACTTGCACAAGACAACATTGCCTGCCCGCCCATGCACACCCAGGCAGAGGCACCCCAACCTCACCCGCCGCCCATCGGAGCATGCCCGCCCATGCACACCCAGGCCTCAATGCTCACCTTCCGCCACCGGCACGTAGACAGGAGGTCCCACCACGTGCCGCTGCAAGCCACAAGCCCGGGGCCCGCCAACATGGCACCCTCCACATCATGCAGCCCCGCTCCGCAGGCCACAAGGTCTCACGTTTGGTGCTGGGTCTTGATTACTCCATGGCAGAGGACATACCAGTGCACCCGGCACCATCGAAGGCTGCACACCCACTCAGCCCAATGGGTGCCACCAACTCTGGGATCCCGGAAGCGTCGCCATGTGGCAGTAGGCCCGCGCTGCCCGCTGGCTCTGGCCTACACTGCGGTCCAGCAGGGCACACAAAACCTGAGCTGTCCGGACCGCCGGGACGGGGCATCATTGCAGGCTGCACACCAGCTCAGCAGCTCAAGGTGCCACTGACACAGTGCACCCAAAGTCACCGACCCGTGGCGGGGTGCCTGTGCCGTCCGCAAGGCCGCGGGTGCCATTAACCCTGTGCAACCCCAGTCTGCGCCACGTGGTGGTAGGCCCGTGCCGTCCGCAAGGCCTCGGATGCCACTAACCCTGTGCGCAACAACTCATGGGCCCTACATGAGTGAAAACCGTGAAGCGGCCGTCATCCAGTCACCACCGGAAGAGGGGAATGTGACGTCGTCGGCCCCTTATGTTGGCGGAGTCACATGGCCTGTGACGCCTGTGCCAGATGGGTGTGGTGTGTGTGAAAACCTGCCCTCAGGGAGTGGCTGTGACATGCTGACAACTAGACCAGTGACCTGCACACCACCAGCGAGTACGGCTGCGACGGGTAGCAATGAGGGCCCCCCCTCGGGGCGTTAGCGGAGTGGTCTGGCCTGCCGTACGCCCGACCAGCGCAGGCCTTGCAACAATGACTCGTGGGCTCTGGGCGTGGTCCAGTCCATGTCCGGACAAGGAAGTGACTGATGCGGGTGTCCCTGTTGTAGTGTTCATGGAACCCGGTACACAAAATGCAATGTTGCACCCTCTGACTGGCATCCCACAGGATGAACATCATTGATGCAAGGGAAGGCACTGTCCCCACATTCATCCACACATCCATACAGGAATGACGTAAGACATTACACAGCAGTGCGTCACTGGATGTTTATTTGCACATCCAGTGCAGTCATGCAGCTGGAGCGGTACAGGGCAATGCCGAACACACTACACAATATGAGCCCGTGGAGGGCCAGCCAGTGTCCATCCGGGGATGACCTGTACTGCGGAAGAGGAAGGGTACAGTCCGCAGTCTTTCCGCCGTGTCATTGGTCATCAAACAGGATGTGGCAGTCCATGTCGCTGTCCAAGGTGAGTGCATCGGAGTGTATCTGGGGTCAGTGGTAGGTCTTGAGGCCATGTGCGGCACCAAGTAGAAACAGGCAAGGTGGCGGAAATGGATGCTAGTGCCTGGCCCTCCTGACCACAGTCCCATCCACGTCCTCATCCCCGGGTGTGTGCCCTGCCCCACCTGTGGGTGTTGCAGTACCGGCTGTGGCACTGTGTGCCACTGACACATCAGGGGCCGGAGGAGGATTGTCGGCTGCACTGTGTGGCAGTGACACATCAGGTGCTGGAGTGGATACGCATGTCACACTGGGAGGCACTGTCAAACCAGGGGGCGGAGATATGGATGGTGTGGGGGCAGCAGCATTCATCATCACCACGCCTTGTGGCAGCAATGCCATGATGAGGACATGCACGGCACGGTAGATCCCAGCTACATTTCGCTGATGTGCAGCGGTAGCTGCCATCCTTTCCGCCTCCATCCGCACCATGTCCTCCATGAGCCTCCGCATGTGTGCCAGCCCACGGCTGGCATCGCTGGTGCCACTCTGAGCAGACAGGTATTCTTCCCTCCGCGTCATGACTCCAGAGATGTCAGTCAGGGCTCGCTGGAGTCCATGGGGCGGACATAGACACCCAAGGATGGCGTCCAGTTTGGTAGCCATGAGCTCGAACCCCACCCGCACCTGCTCGGCCGTCTCCCTCTGGCCCTCCAGCACACGGCGTTGGAAGGCCATTTGTTGTTCCTGGGGGACTTGGGAGGGTGCTGGGGCTGTGGGTGCCTCCTGCTGGGTGGTTTGGGTGGGGTCTCATGGATGTAGCTGGGCTGCCCTGATCCTGGAGGTGAGTTGCAGATGAGGTCAATGAGGTCTTGGATGGTTTGGGTGTCGATGCTGGTGTTGTCCTCCTCCTCGTCATCAGTGAAGAGTGGCTGTGACTGCTCTGCAGGAGGTGTTGACAATGCCCCTGCGATGTGAAGGGGAGATGGTGTATTACAATGTGTCCACATATATGTAGCCGCATGGTACAGGTTGACATTCATACAGCATGGCATTGTACATTGTGACAGTCTGTGGGTCTGGGCGAGGACCCAGAGTGATTGTGGGTGTGCACTGTGCCCTGCTTGCTTGTGCATGTGTGCCATTGTGGCCATCTCCCCCCGTCCCCCCAGTACCTGGTGGTCACTCACCCTGTTGCGGTTGTGTTGTGTCCTGTCGAGCAGTGTCTGGTCCCCCGACTCCAGCCACAGTCTCCACACTGATGACTGTCGACACCAGCTCCTCCATGTCATCCAGCTCCAGCTGTGGCGCTGGGCCCCACCTCCGGTCTGCGTTGCTGCCTTCAGGTTGGCGGAGAGTTTCTCCTTGGTCTTCCACTTGATGTCATTCCATCGCCTCTTGACCTCGTCCATTGTCCGCTTGTGCTCTCCGATTGCATTCACCTCGTCGACGATGTCCCGCCATATTCCAGTTTTGGTGCCCAATGACACGTTGGAGGTGACGAAGAGTTGTTGATGGTGTTCCATCACCTCCGTGACTATGATCCTGTTCGCCTGCGGACTGAACTTCGTCTTCCTTGTCTTCTTGTCCTTGCCCTTCCCTGTCCCCGAGGTCCCAGGCTGGTCGTCTGGGGTGCTTGTGGGGTTGCGCTCGTCCTCTGCGCCTGCTCCGGCTGCCTCCATGGTGCTTGGGTGTTGGTCAGTTTGTGTGTGGGTGTTTTTTCTACTTTTATGGAGATTTTTAACACCTGCCAGGTGTGTGTTGCAGGCCTGGCGCTGCTTGTCGCTGATTTCCTCATCGCGCTTTGGCCCATCGCCTGTTTTTTGGTGTTGTGGTTTGTGTTTTTATCTCCATCGTGGCGGTTGTATCGCGGACATTGTCCGCGGTTTCGGCAGACTATCGCATGGTACCGCCTTGCTGTGAATTCCACGTTGACACGGGGTTATTTTCCCACGATAGGCTGCGATATTGAAAGTTGCGTTACGCTACTCTTGCGGCAGTTATCACACGTTCTTGTGAATATACCCCTAGGTGTGGAGCCCAACCTAACATAGCAGCTCTGTCTTTGCAGTGACATAGAGTGGCCCGGATAATGTTGGTCACCATTTTGGCTATGGTGATGCACAGGTGAAAATTACACCGCCTTTCCTAAACATAGGACCTCCTGATTAGACACACCTATAACATTAATCACACAACATACAGTTATTTTCAATTGTCCCCTCTGAAAAAGTCTCCCTCTTTCGTTAGCCCTCTATATTGACGGAAAAAATAAGATTGAATTGGCAGGTTCTGATTGAACAAATGTGTTCTGCACAGTAACGTTTTCCAGTATTCATCAAAGAAATGCAAAGATGCTTGAGTGTAAAGTTTGAATTATATCGAGGACTATTCTCAGGCTACGATTATTTATATCGCGAGAGTGGTTAAACTTCAACTATTCAGTCATTAGCTTTAGCACGTCATTGCGAAAACAAACTCACATTTGGGCACCACAATTGTGTTTTGCAGTTTATGTACACAATTTCGGCAACTTGGCTTCCTTGCCCTGTTTGCTGAGTTACACGAGCTTTGCTCACAAGTTCTACTCGACTAAATTGTATTTAGACAACAGTATATTGCATTCGGGTCTTTGGCAGTGGCTAGGCCAAGGTCACTTTTATATTCTACTGAAATCATAAAGTGACACTTGAGATAAACAGAATGTTTACTCACTCCATGTGAGCTGAAGCTGATATGTAAATGTCCTCTTATTCTTTCATCAAATTTGCATTCACCCTCTTATTCAAACACTGCAGGGCTCCAAATCAAACAGCGTTAATGATGGTCAAGCCTTTATGACCGATTGCCATATCAGAGCCCAAGAAACGGCAATTTAGATTAAAAAGAAAAGAGAAGGCACACCATGGCTATCATCAACCCGAGAGCAATAATTGGATAAACTTTTCACACAAGTGAATGTGCTTTACTGCTTGACTGGTTGAAAAGCAATTGCTTCTTTCTTCTATTTTATTATGCTGTCTTTATCTCAAACCAGCAGGCCATACTCACCTGTCATGATTTCTTTCTGTCCGTTCAAAGAAATCATGGTACCACAAAACAGAATAACGACATGAAAACAAGATGCATGTTTGTATATGTGTGTGTGTGTGTGTGTGTGTGTGTGTGTATATATATATATATATATATATATATATATATATATATATATATATATATATTATATATGTTACCTGCGTCCATCCTTGCCCATCCGACAACCCTGTTTCACAAAGTTTCATAGTTCACAGTGGAACACTAAATAATTTATTGAGAGGCTGGTATTACCTAGAGAACGAGAATCTATCTATCTATCTATCTATCTATCTATCTATCTATCTATCTATCTATATTTCTCTCTATCTATCATCCAGCAAATGTATAGAGGGAACCAAACCAGAGCTGAGCCATGGATCTAGACTGGCTCTAACAGCCCTAACACCACTCAGCTGGGTCATAAAAAGATTTTGCATGTAAATCGTGCAATAAACGGCATGTAAAAATATGATAAAGATTTATCAAAAATGAAAAAAAGATATCTCTTAAGCATTAGTGCTTCTTTTCAGGGAGATGTATAGAAAGTATATGTTTCTAAACATGCATTTAGAAGCATTGAAAACATCTCGAATACCCTGACGACTTTGACATGAGTGAACCAAGAAATAGCTTTGACATGTGGCCTGTATATGACCAATGTCGTCATGTGTGAAGCATCGTTGCCTATTACACCACATATAAATGAGTTGTTTCTATAGCGCACATCCTAAAATGAGGTACTCTAAGGTGCTTTGAAATTAGTTATCCAAAGAAAACGAGACACTGAAAAAAAGGTTTGCTTAGGATCACACAGATTGGTGGTGAGGAAGCTGGGATTTGATCCCAGGACTCTATGTTACACCCTGTGTCATTTAGCCTCTAAATGGATTTTTTCGTCAGTTTCTCATTCAACACAAAGGGCATTGTTTTATGTTCGGCTCTATCATGAGCAACATTAAAAAACTAAATACATGTATTATAACACTAGATGCATTCAAATATTTATAGAAAAGGCACACTGTGAAGCTCATGGGAAGAAAGTGCATTTTATTTTACGTCAATATAGTTAGCTTCCACTGCCTTAACAAACATTAGGAGCTGCTCGACACTTAGGTGAGGGCAATTACAAAGATCAGCAAAACAAAGCAACCCACAGAGGGTTTTCACAGAGGCCACAGGGCTCCAGCAAACACACGTGTGAAGTGCAGGTCAGCCGGCCATGAAAAGCCATTCATGTACATATACTACCAGGAATGGCCTGAAGCAAGAGCTGGCATACCCCGAGGCTGCTCTGTACTCACGGACCCCATAGCTAAACAATCCCAGTGTTTCAAAAACCCCAGGGTGCAACGGGGCACTGGGTGCTGGGAACCTGCACATCTGTCTGCTGCAGCTGGCCAGTGTGCCTAACCTTCTCACTGCACATAGAAACTACAGCAGAGGGGACAAGGCTGCACATCGGAAATCAGAGACTGATGTCTCACATCAGACAGAATATCTCTAGATGGACACACCATGTTTAGTATTTTAAGAAGTCGAAAAAAGCCAGCAACCACAGGGAAGGGAGGGAGGGAGAACCCGCAAGAGTGTGAGGGGAGGCATGGGAGGATGGCGGAAAAAGCAGCATGAAAGCTTGGCTTGCTTTTGGCTTGAGGTTCCAAGAGAACCTCAAGCTTTCAGAGCTGGGTATGTGGCTCAAGCATGGCTCGCAGCTCTACTGCCCACCTACCTGTCTCTTACCTGTCGCATCTGTATAGCTACCTGCCTTGTCTGTCTCCCAGTCTGGCTCTTTGTCCATATGTCTGTTTTCCATTCATCCATCCATCTATTTTTCCTAAAAAAACAAAGGTTAAAGCGACGTTATTGTTAGGTATGGTTCTAAGATCTTAATTCACATTAAAAAAATCACTGAAAAACATAGGCTACAGTTATTTTTTAGATGTTTAAATGAGATAAGAACTAACATTAAAAAAATGAAACAACTCTGAAATTTGCCAGTTGTAGCCAAGGCCACTGGAATTATGCAGCATGGGAAAACCAAATTATGTGGCATGGTTGACTAGATTATGCATTAAGAAAAGGCCACTTATGTAGCGGAATGTGGCAAATTTTATGACCTCATATTTTACATTACCCATGACATGTTAAATGACATCATTGATGACATCTCAAATGACATTGTTGATGACATCATCAATGACATCGTCAAATCATTGTGATCGTTTTCTATAGGCTTCATGGGCTATAAGTAATTCAACACGCTATACCTGGTGGGGTGATGAGGTCCTCTGATGTCTTGAGGAGCTCAGGATACAAGTGAACTTCATCCCCGAGCAGCAGTGCGCCAGGAGGCACGTTGCAAGCATTGTTAAATATGTATAGAGCTAAATGCATTGCTATCTCAAACTATGGTTCTGAAATATGGGGATATAGAGAAGTTAAGGATATCCAAATAGTGGAAAATAAATTCCTAAGAAACTTGCTATCAGTGCCACAATAAACACCCTCTTACATAGATAATCAGGATAATAGGTTTCGTGTCAGATTTGATTGGAATGGCACCCCTCCTTAAATGGATAGCGATTTCAATAAACCAGGAGCTTGAAATGAATTGCGAAATTATGTGCGATTGTCTAGCATTAGATCGAACAAGCAGTATCCCCTGCATGAGCTACGTGAAAAGGCTAGCAATGCAATTAGGACGGCCCGAGTTATTTAATTCCCCAGATAAATTAATGAAGGAAGATATGTTGTGGGCCAAGAAAACTTACCTATAAGTGGCACATATGGAAAGAGAGGCCAGGGAACTGATAAAACCAATGGTACTAGCCTATCAATTATTAAAAACCTCTTGTGCAATCAAACCTTATTTAAATGTAGTAACCAACCCGAATCACCGTTTCCTTTTAGTAAGATTTAGATTTAATCAGTTGCACTTTTTACTCGCTGAACCTCAGGGATGGAGAACGGTGGAGGATCTGGGTACCTGCACATGTGACATTTTCTCCACCCAGGATACGTTGCACTTTGTTCTATTTTGCGAGCATTTTTTGCACAGTCGGAAACGTTTTATTCTACCAATTTTAAGGGGCAAAGGATTTTTACAGGCAAAGCCAGCTCTTAGATATTTACAGATGCTGACCAATGTCTGGGAAATTTTTAACATAGCCAGCTTTTTAACTGCGGCCGTTAGAATAAAGAAAAAAAAGAGAGGGATACCCATGATCTAGAATATATTAATTTTTTTTTTTTTAATTAATCTTAATTAATTACTTGATGAATTGTTCATTTATCGTGATTAAGATGCATGTTAATTATATTCTGTTTACGTTTATGTCACATTATTGTCTTAAAATTACTTTTTGTAGTATGCTTTTATGGTTTTAATTAACCGAATAAAGTGATTTTGACTGACTGACTGGCATTTGCAGAGTGGTGTAAAAATGGGGCGTGGCCTCGGACCACTTTCAGCAATCCAGCTGTGTGGGGCTTACTGGAGGTACCTTGCGGGCTAGTTGGCCCCCAGGGACCCTCAGAAGGCAAGGGGACTTCATCCCCCAACCAAGAGCGCGCCAGGAGGCGTGTTTCCAGAGTGGTGGAGAAAGGGGGCGTGGCCTGTGTCCATCTGTCAGCAACCCACTATCTGGGGCATACTGGAGGTATCAGGTAGGCTAGTTGGCCCCTAAGGAACCCCAGCAGCGATGTAGACTTTAATCCCCATCCAAGAGCATGCCAGGGAGTGTGTTTGCAGAGTGGTGGGGAAAGGGGGCATGGCCTGCCATGAGAACTTAGCAATCCTGCTGTGTGGAACTTACAGGAGGTAATAGGAGGGGTAGTTGGCCCGCAAGGTTGTTCTTGGGGGCCAACTACCCCTCCTGTTACCTCCACTAAGTCCCACACAGTGGGATTGCTAAGAGGTCTTCGGAGGCCACACTCACCTTTCTCCACCACTCTGCAGACGCGCCTCCTGGCACAGTACTGGTTGTGGGATAAAGTCTACTTTGCTCCTGAGGGACTTTGGGGGCCAAGAAGCCCTCCTGATACCTCCTGTAAGTCCTACGCAGCAGAATTCCTGAGCGCTGGTTGGAGGTCCATCCCCCTTTCTCCACCTCTCTGCAAACGCGACTACTAGTTAAAGAAGCATTTGCAATGTAATAGGTTTCACATTTGCGAGAGTTAGAGCTATTGGCGTTGTAAATGTAAAAATGTTTTACTAATGTTTCTTGGAGTAGAGTGGATGTAGGTTGTGTGTAGTAGAATTATGTGGTATGATGTGCAGTGAAATTATGTGGATAGACTTTGACTTTGATGTGGATACAAAGTATGTGGTATTAGTGTATAGGAAATATCTAGAGTGGGATTATGTGTTATGGAGAGTAATTATGTGGTGTGGTAGTCTGTGTTGTGGAGTGGTAACCTCAGGTTTAGTCTTCCTCGTTTCCATAGAAGCTAAACTATAAATTCAATGAGACAAAAAAAAGAAGGAACCACTGAGGAGCACTTCTGGACCTAGTCAGAAGTATGAGCAGGGCCTCTGGAACTATGCGACTGTTTGGCTGCACCGACTTTTGCACAATTATACATTGTCTGCATTTGCCACATAATCCATCATCTGCTGCATAATCTTCAGATTTGAACAAAAAAAACCTTGTTTCTAGCTCAAACTGCTCAAACGCTACCAAAAATGCAGCGACAAGTGTTACAGCCTGGTAGAAGGACCTGTGCAAACCTAGAATGGTCACCTGTTACTTATTGCTAAATGTGGGTGTTAAATTGGTACTAATGGTGTGCAAACCACTCTTGCTTCTTTCTGCTCCTCTCTTGCCACTTTCTGCATTTCTGTTGCTTCTTTCTGCAACTTTCTTTTATTTCTGCACTTCTTTTGCCCCTTTCTGCTCATCTCTTCCACTTTCTACACCTCTCTTGCCTCTTTCTGCACCTCTGTTGCCTATTTTTGCACCTCTGTTGCCTATTTCTGTACCTCATTTGCTTTTTCCTGTACTCCTCTTGCCTCTTTCCGCACCCCTGTTCCCTCTTTCTGCACCTCTCCTACCTGTTTCTGCACCTCTCTTGCCTCTTTCTACACTTCTCTTGCCTCTTTCTGCACCTCTATTGTTTCTTTATGCACTTCTGTTGCCTCTTTCTGCACTTCTCTTGCTTCTTTCTGCACCTCTGTTGCTTCTTTCTGTACCCCTCTTGCTTCTTTCTGCAACCCTCTTCCCTCTTTCTGCACCTCTCTTGCCTCAGTCTGCCCACCTGTTCCCTCTTTCTGCACCCCTTTTGCCTGTTTCTGCAGTTCTCTTGCCTCCTGCACCTCACTTGCCTCTTTCTGCAACTCTCTTGCCTCTTTCTGCAGTTCTCTTGCCTCCTTTTGCACCTCTCTTGCCTCTTTTAACACTTTTCTTACCTGTTTCTGCACCTCTCTTGCCTGTTTCTGTACATCTCTTGCCTCTTTCTGCATATCACTTGCTTCTTTCTGCACCCCTTTTGCCTGTTTCTGCACCCCTCTTTCTACATCTCTCTTCCCTCTTTCGGCACCACTCTTGCCTCTTTCTGTACCTCTGTTGCTTCTTTCTGCACCTCTCTTGTCTCTTTCTGCACCCTTTGTGCTTCTTTCAGCACCTCTGTTGCTTCTTTCTGCAGTCCTCTTCCTTCTCTCTGCACCCCTCCTGCCTCTTTCTGTACCCCTCTTGCCTCTTTGTGCACCTCTTCTAACCCTTTCTGCACCCCTCTTGCCTCTTTTTGCACCTCTGTTGGTTCTTTCTGCACCTCTTTTGTTCGTTCTGCACTTCACTTGCCTCTTTCTGTACCCCTCTTGCCTCTTTCTGCACTTCTCTTGCCTCTTTCTGCACCTCTATTGTTTCTTTCTGCACTTCTGTTGCCTCTTTCTGCACCCCTCTTGCCTCTTTCTGCACCTCTGTTGCTTCTTTCTGCACTTCTCTTGCTTCTTTCTGCACCTCTGTTGCTTCTTTCTGAACCCCTCTTGCTTCTTTCTGCAACCCTCTTCCCTCTTTCTGCACCTCTCTTGCCTCCGTCTGCCCACCTGTTCCCTCTTTCTGCACCCCTTTTGCCTGTTTCTGCAACTCTATTGCCTCTTTCTGCAGTTCTCTTGCCTCCTGCACCTCACTTGCCTCTTTCTGCAACTCTCTTGCCTCTTTCTGCAGTTCTCTTGCCTCCTTTTGCACCTCTCTTGCCTCTTTTAACACTTTTCTTACCTGTTTCTGCACCTCTCTTGCCTGTTTCTGTACATCTCTTGCCTCTTTCTGCACATCACTTGCTTCTTTCTGCACCCCTTTTGCCTGTTTCTGCACCCCTCTTTCTACATCTCTCTTCCCTCTTTCGGCACCACTCTTGCCTCTTTCTGTACCTCTGTTGCTTCTTTCTGCACCTCTCTTGTCTCTTTCTGCACCCTTTGTGCTTCTTTCAGCACCTCTGTTGCTTCTTTCTGCAGTCCTCTTCCTTCTCTCTGCACCCCTCCTGCCTCTTTCTGTACCCATCTTGCCTCTTTGTGCACCTCTTCTAACCCTTTCTGCACCGCTCTTGCCTCTTTTTGCACCTCTGTTGGTTCTTTCTGCACCTCTTTTGCTTCGTTCTGCACTTCACTTGCCTCTTTCTGTGCCCCTCTTGCCTCTTTCTGCACCTCTGTTGGTTCTTTCTGCACTGCTCATGCCTCTTTCTGCACCTCTGTTCTAAATTTCTGCATCCCTCTTGCCTTTTTCTGCACCCCTCTTCCCTCTTTCTGCACCTCTCTTGCCTCAGTCTGCCCACCAGTTCCCTCTTTCTGCACCCCTTTTGCCTGTTTCTGCAACTCTTTTGCCTCTTTTTGCAGGTCTATTGCCTCCTTCAGCACCTCACTTGCCTCTTTTTGCACCTCTGTTGGTTCTTTTGCACTGCTGTTGCTTCTTTCTGCACCTCTCTTGCAAATTTCTGCACCCCTCTTGCCTCTTTCTGCACCCCTCTTACCTGTTTCTGTACCTCCTTTGCCTCTGTCTGCACCCCAGTTCCCTCTTTCTGTACCTCTTTTTCCTGTTTCTGCAACTCTCTTGCCTCTTTCTACAGTTCTCTTGCCTCCTTCTGCACCTCTGTTGCTTCTTTCTGCACTTCTCTTGGCTCTTTCTGCACTCCTGTTGCTTCTTTCTGCACTCCCATGCTTCTTTCTGCACCTGTCTTGCTTCTTTCTGCACCCCTGTTGTCTCTTTCTGCACTTGTCTTCCCTCTTTCTGCACCTCTCTTGCCTCTTTCTGCATCTCACTTGCCTCTTTCTGGACTTTTCTTGCTTCTTTCTACAACTCTGTTGCTTCTTTCAGCAATTCTCTTGCCTCTTTCTGCACTTCTCTTGCCTGTTTCTGTACCTCTCTTTCCTCTTTCTGCATCTCTCTTGCCTCTTTCTGCACCTCACTTGCTTCTTTCTGCACCCCTCTTGCCTCTTTATGCCCCCCTTTTCCCTCTTTGTGCAACCCTCTTGTCTCTTTCTACACCTCTCTTCCCTCTTTCTGCACCACTCTTGCCTCTTTCTGTACCTCTGTTGCTTCTTTCTGCACTTCTCGTGCCTCTTTCTGCACCTTTCGTGCCTCTTTCAGCACCTCTGTTGCTTCTTTCTGTACTTCTCTTCCTTCTTTCTGCACCCCTCGTGCCTCTTTCTGCACCTTTCTTCCTTTCCTGCACGTCTCTTGGTTCTTTCTGCACTGTTCTTGCCTTTTTCTGCACCCCTCTTGCCTCCTTCTGTACCTCTGTTGTTTCTTACTGCACTGCTCTTGCTTCTTTCTGCACCTCTCTTGTATATTTCTGCACCCCCCTTGCCTCTTTCTGCACCCCTTTTGCCTCCTTCTGCACCTCTGTTGGTTCTTTCTGCACTGCTCTTCCTTCTTTCTGCACCTCTTTTGCCTGTTTCTGCAACTCTCTTGCCTCTTTCTGCACTTCTTTTGCCTCCTTCTGCACCTCTGTTGCTTCTTTTTTGCACTTCTCTTCCTCTTTCTGCACCCCTCTTGCCTCTTTCTGTACCTCTGTTGCTTCTTTCTGCACTTCTCTTGCTTCTTTCTGCACTTCTCTTGCTTCTTTTTGCACCCTTCTTGCCTCTTTCTGTACCCTTCTTCCCTCTTTCTGCACTTCTCTTGCTTCTTTTTGCACCCTTCTTGCCTCTTTCTGTACCCTTCTTCCCTCTTTCTACACCTCTCTTCCCTCTTTCTACAGTTCTCTTGTCTCTTTCTGCACCTCTGTTGCTTCTTTCTGCACTTCTCTTGCCTCTTTCTGCACCCCTCTTGCCTCTTTCTGCACCTCTCTTGGTTGTTTCTGTCCTGCTCTTGTTTCTTTCTGCACCTGTCTTGCAAATTTCTGTACCCCTCTTGCCTCTTTCTGCACCCCTCTTCCCTCTTTCTGCACCTCTCTTGCCTCTGTCTGCACCCTCTTGCCTCTTTCTGCTCCTCTCTTCTCTCTTTCTGCACCTCTGTTACTTATTTCTGCACTTCTCTTGCCTCTTTCTGCACCCATGTTGCTTTATTCTGCACTTCCCATGCTTCTTTCTGCACCTGTCTTGCTTCTTTCTGCACCCCTGTTGTCTCTTTCTGCACCTCTGTTGCTTCTTTCTGCATTTCTCTTGCCTCTTTCTGCACCCTTCTTCCCTTTTTCTGCACCTCTGTTGCTTCTTTCTGTACTTCTCTTGCTTCTTTATGCACCTCTCTTGCTTCTTTCTGCACCTCTCTTGCCTCTTTCTGCACCCTTCTTCCCTCATCCTGCACCTCTCTTGCCTCTTTCTGCACACACAGGGCTACTTTTAAACTGACCTCATGCTCAGTAGTGCACACATGCAAGTGCAGAAAAGGGCTGCTGGCCTCTAAACTGCCATGCCCTATTATGTACTAGGGCCTTACAGGGGAGGTCATGCTAATCACAGGGGTACCCCAACCCATAGTGTACCCTAGTGTATGTAGGTGTTGTCACTGTATTCTAAGTGTCTTTCAGCATAGCACTGGCTCCGGGCCTGGTTAGGCAGAGCCCAGGGTCAGTCAGAGTCAGTTACCACCAGTACCAGGAACTCCCTGCCGAGCAATTTCCGCATTATAGAAACAGAGTCCCTCTTCAGGAAAATGGTGAAAACCTGGCTTTTTAGGGCAGACTGAGGGCCCGAGGCTGTGCCCTGAGCGGTCTAACGTGGCTTTACTTTTCGCTTAGCGCCGGGACACCTCTGTTTGAGGTAGCTGTCGCGCTTTACAAATGTCTGTATTATTATTATTATTACCAGTCAGCAAAATGTTGGGGGGTACCCAGGGCACAGGATGACTTTACAACAAGGCCTCTTTCTGCACCTCTGTTGGTTCTTTCTGCATATCTTTGCTTCTTTCTACACCTTTCTACCTCTTTCTGGACTTCAGTTGCCTCTTTCTACATTTCTCTTGCTTCTTTCTTCACCTTTCTTCCTCTTTCTGCACATGTCCTACCTCTGTAGGCATAGTTAGAAATTAGCATTTAAAAAAACCTTAGAAATTCACTGAAAAAACCACAGGTTTCAGGGACGTTATAGTTAGAAATTAGCATTTAAAAAACCTTAGAAATTCACTGAAAAAACTACAGGTTCCAGGGACGTTAAAGTTAGTTGGACATTTCACTCGTACAAAACCAGAGAAATTCGGCCGTTATAGTTAGTTGAGCTAACTATAACTCGCGCCCCCGCAATGCACTGCTGATGACGTCACATATTACATCATTCGTGACATGGTCAGTGACATCACTGATGACACCTCAAATGACATTTCCTATGGTTTTTTTCTGTGAATTTCAAAGGTTTTATAAATGCTAATTTCTAACTACAATGTCCCTGAAACCTATATTATTTTTAAGTAAATTTTAAAAAGACGTGCATACTTTTTGTAGTGGAAAACTAACTATAACAGTAGTCTGTTATAAGTTATAATTTAACATTGTTTCAAACTTAATTAGCACTAATTAACATTTAAATGTGGAAAATGTGTCACGCAGCAGCTATGATACCTGACTTCGAACAACAGCGTTCACAGCTCTATTCCCAGCTCCAGCGGCACGTTAGCCCACCACTATGTCACTGTGGGCAACACCTTGCTTAATCTTCCCAACGCCCCCGAGCGCCGGCACACTTTTCCGGGGGAAGCTGTACGCTTTACAAATGCTGGCATTTTTTTAATTTAAAACCATAGTGATGAGAAATATTAGCACGTATTTTTTTTTCTATTCTGAACGATATTTTTTTTATGTCTTCTATTTAGAATTACGGCAATTAATAGATGTTTGTAGTCATGAGAATGGAAATGACACGGTTTGCCGGGTAACAGTTTTTAAGCTCTCCAACGTATGTACATATTAAGGACCTTATACGTGTTAGGATCGAAATCGAAACCTTTACCGCTTCACATTTTGTAACTTTTCCCAACACGTGCACAAGTTAAACAGTGAAAACGTGAGCACGTGTCAACTGTAAAACGTGACATCTAAATGGGCTGAGCCGCATCTTCCTTCCATAGACTACTCAATAACCAAAAAGTATATAAACCACACCCGTTGTTTGATTAGTTTCATTCATGCGAGTTATTTACGCGTCTCCATTCTGTGATGCACGTTCCGTTTTCTAGCGTTGGATTCTTGTTTTGCGGCAACAAAACATATTCCAGAGTTGTAAGTTGTTTGATTATGGCATAGTAGATATTTATAATACGTAGCTATTTGTCAATATTTAAAGATTTGTATTTAGAAAAAAGTGTTATTGGTTGTTTTTGCCATTTATATGTAACATCAGCAGCTTGTTTTCAGAAACAGACAGAATACAGCAAACATTGTTCCTTTTCTGGCTCCTTTGAGATCATATAGTGTGACTTTGTATATTATAATATTCACACTGTACTTGACCTCAGAGGTGCTGGTGACTCGTCGGCGTGAAGACTAAAGGTTTATATGTAACGTCAGCAGCTTCTGGTTCTTAGTCTGTTTCCCCCCTGGGATCATATAGTGTGAGTATGTATATTGCAATATTCACATTCATACTGACCTCAGTAGAGTTTATGACCCGTCGACGCGAAGACGAAAGATTTATATGTAACGTCAGCAGCTTCTAGTTTGTAGTCTATTTCCCCCTTGAGATCATATAGTGTGAGTATGTATATTATAATAACCACACATTATGATCTCAGTGGAGTTTGTGACCAGTCGGCGCGAAGACTAAAGATTTATATGTAACGTCAGCAGCTTCTGGTTCTTACTCTGTTTCCCCATTGGGATCATATACTGTAAATATGTATATTAAATATTAACAGTCATTGTGATCTCAGAGGAGTTTATGACCCGTCGGCGCGAAGACTAAAGATTTATATGTAGCGTCAGCAGCTTCTGCTTCTTACTCTGTTTCCCCCTTGTGATCATATAGTGTGAGTATGTATATTGTAATATTCACAGTCATTATGATCTCAGAGGAGTTTATGACCCGTCAGCGCGAAGTTGAAAGATTTTGAAGTTCCGGATAAAAGAAGCTCTGAACATATTCACTGCTGGAAAGTATTTCGTTATTGATCTTGTTTTGTGTTCATGACTTTATTTTCCTTTTCTTTTTTGTGTGCAATCAGTGTCACTCTGTATATTGTAGTAGAGTGTCATATTTTCACACAACAAGAACTGGAGATTTGTCGCCGCCAGGAGTAAACCATCTGAAATACAGCTAACTGACCTTTATAACTTACTTGATCAGATATTTTTACAGTGAGAATATTTTTTTAAATTGCAGTTTAAAAAGATTGTTTGCATAGACACTTTCTTACTGAATGCCTTTGATAAACCCTACATTTTTGAATGATTTTTTGGTATTTTTGTTTTTCTCTGTTGTGGTTCCTATTCTTGTTCTCCCTATAGAATATATATGAATAGTAGTGTATATATTACTACTATCCTATATGTTCTTAAAGGAGTACGTGATCTATTAGCGGAGCAGTGAGCGACCTCTAAGCACTACGACTGAACTTTCCAGAGTTCTACAGAATAGAAATTATAAGAAATGATGAAGCGTACATTTCTATGTAATATAAAGTCATTTGTGTTTAACAGTTTTTTACTTGTTAGGTCTCGCCTACGCAGCGCGCATGCGCTGCATAGGAGAGGACCTCTTGTAATCGACTCGCTTTTTTGGCCAAAAACGTGCACGCGTTGCATTGCTTTGAATGGCAACGCGTGCACGTTTGGCGATTCCCTTGCGGGAGTGAGCGGCACCATGTGCTAGCAATTATCGCGCTCGCTCCCGCAAGGTAAACTCTGCGTGTCCCTGCTCTCGGCCACACTCCCCCCACCCCCCGTTCTCCACCATGGCGTTGCCGGCCCTGCTCCACTCAAACCCCCTTGGCTGCCTTTGCATTTCTACATTTCTGCGTGTCGTCATTTACAACGTTCACACTTATTCTATGACCCTCTCCCGGAGCCCCCTACCATCTCCTACACCCATCTTGTCCACACCAGCTCCTCCCAGGACGGCAATTACAGGCTCCCCCACGGCAGGCAATTCGGGCGGCCAAAGTTGCTGAGGGGCTTCAGGTCCTCCCATGGAAGCCCCCAGGAGGTAAGATCCATTCAGCCGGGGGCAGCGCTCATGCTTCGGCCACTCTCCCCAGGGCTCCTGGCACCTCTCACACTGTCTTCCCCACACAGGGGCCCGCCGTACGACGCCCGCTCACCTCAGGCCACAGCAAATTCCCAGGCCAGGTTCCGTGACACATGGGCACGCGAAAATGGCCGCGGACTTGGGGGAGCTGCTGGTGCCCTACATGCCCAAGACTGCGTCTACCACTCCGAGTGCGCCTACTCCTACGACTCTCCGGTGAGCGCGCGAGCAGCCCGGGACGCTGGGGGTCACCACACACTGCATACCTCCGGACAGCTTACCTTCCGTTGCTACACATTTTAAATCAAATTTGTGAACAGTTCTACAGTAGAACAGCTAGCACATGTTCCTCGACCATTCATAATTCATTGAACTACGATATATGCACGTGCCTGCATTTAACTCCGTGAACAGCGTATACCATTTTATCCCACCAAGCCCGACAGTCTTTGAAGCATCGTTCACGCTGATTTACAGCGTTTCAGGGTTTGTCAGATATTTAGGTGAGTATTAACAAACTCACAGAATCCGTGCCGCTCGCTGTTGTTGTCAATGCGTGCTGCAAATCCCTTTTCCACACATGGCCCGGGTTTAACACGTTGCGTCACTCCCAGGTTTTCCAGGAAATGCCTTTGCTGACCCTTGCTGACATGTCCATCGTCCCCTTCTCTCGCTCTCTTGTGTGAACTTTCACACTCGCACTAGATTTGTTGCTCTCTCTCTTCCCCCACACACGCACACAAAACACCCCTCTCTTTCTTTCCCAGTCTTTTTACTCTGTTAATTAGCACCTGCGATTCTGTACTAATTTATGGGGTTACAAGGGCAGGTGTCGCCATTCTATGTTGATAGTCTTAGTGAGCAGGCCAGTATAATCTCTTTGTTTAATTATGTGTTATATGGGTGCGTGACGCGTAATTCCATTGGCACCAGGTGTGGTTAAGCAGACCCACTGAGTGCCCGCTAGTGCAGAACAGACCCTGGGGCATTGTGAGCCCTGGGTTAGGAGGGCCGTGGACTTGCCTTCTCCTTCGCTCCGTGATGCTGGTGTCTGTCATTCTTTTAAGGCCTGTGCTGTCATTGTTGTGTAACCTTGCGGTGTTGCCAGGTTGACGTGAAGAGGTTGTCTCTCATTCTAATCCTTATCAGTACCACACACTCTCACTCCACGGCTTCCGTTCTCCAATCTTGTCCTCCTTTTGGTGTTTGACTGCACAACCTGTAGTATATTTTTTTTTATTTTACAGTTCTAGTTGTTTTATTTGTGCCTTCCCTCGTTTTGCTGCTGTAATGCGAGCGGAGCCGCCGGTGGTTTCCTTTGCCCCCACATATAGAAAGCTGTGGTCTTGGAATGCTTCTGCCCTGGTGTACCAGCGTCGCTGAGCCAGGAAGGCTGTGTCACACACTGCCCTATCGAGAGCACGCAGAACCTGACTGCAGATACGACTCAGTCCTCCCAGGGTTCCTCACACGCACTGAAGCCCCCCCCCGGCTCTCTGGCTCCTCTTCAGATTCCTCATTTCTGCACCTTTCAGCTTCTGTGAACTCCAGCTTCCAGGATTTTCTGCAAGTTGGGGGCAGCATGGTGAGGTAAGGGCCTCTCTGCGCAACTCATGCAGGGTCTCTGTTGTGGGCAGCATGGTGAGGTAAGGGCCTTTCTGCACATCATGCAGGGTCTCAGTTGGGGGCAGCATGGTGAGGTAAGGGGCTCTCTGTGCACCTCATGCAGGGTCTCAGTTGGGGGCAGCATGCTGAGGTAAGGGCCTCTCTGTGCACCTCACACAGGTTCTCAGTTGTGGGCAGCATGGTGAGGTAAGGGGCTCTCTGCACCTCATGCAGGGTCTCAGTTGGGGGCAGCGTGGTGAGGTAAGGGCCTCTCTGCGCACCTCATGCAGGGTCTCAGTTGTGGGCAGCATGGTGAGGTAAGGGGCTCTCTGTGCACCTCATGCAGGGTCTCAGTTGGGGCAGCGTGGTGAGGTAAGGGCCTCTCTGCACCTCATGCAGGGTCTCAGTTGGGGGCAGCGTGGTGAGGTAAGGGGCTCTCTGTGCACCTCATGCAGGGTCTCAGTTGGGGGCAGCATGCTGAGGTAAGGGCCTCTCTGCGTACCTCATGCAGGTTCTCAGTTGTGGGCAGCATGGTGAGGTAAGGGGCTCTCTGCACCTCATGCAGGGTCTCAGTTGGGGGCAGCGTGATGAGGTAAGGGCCTCTCTGCGCACCTCATGCAGGGTCACAGTTGGGGGCAACATGCTGAGGTAAGGGCCTCTCTGTGCACCTCATGCAGGGTCTCAGTTGGGGGCAGCATGCTGAGGTAAGGGCCTCTCTGCTCACCTCATGATCCAGAACTTACATAATGCTCGTTTCTATAATCGGTGGTTATCTTGAAAATGGGCACGAATCCTGACCGAAGTTGTGTTTGCAAAGTGCTGTGCACCAGGACAAGCAGGCCCATCTTTATTGCTGATGGCGCCCGGAGTTACAATCTTTTTGCTGCCCCATCCACCCCCCATGACCTCCTTCTCAACTGATTCCCTCACTACCACCCTCCAACAGTGCCCCTCATCTCTTCCTAGCCCCTCTCTCACATTCATGTATTTTTTAGCACTACTCATAATAGTATTGGGTGTCAGAGCACATTAAATCACACACATTATATAGAGACAATGAATCATACTTGTCTATATCAGTCTATGGGAAATGTTACAAAACGCAATTTATTACCTTCTACAAAAACAAAAGAACTAGAAGACATTTGTTCTATTAATTCTTTTTAATAGGGTCGTTCAGTTCTACATAATATCTTCTTGGTTTTATGTAAAATAAAAAAAAATACAACGCTTTTTTATTATAACTTTACAACATGCTGCACAGCAGCCACACTGCTCTACACCATATCTTAAAAACATTGGCAAAGCCAATAGCTGTGCCTAAACACTTATAAGGTCCCAAAGCGAGACCTATTGGCTATGCCAATGCTTGTTATTGTTCTTGTGACCTGAGATGATGTAGTGCGGGAGTGTTTGTTGTAGCACTTCTTTTCAACTTTATCTAAAAGTAACTTATGCCCTCTTATATTATCAAGAATATGGGGCAACACTTTTACAAAGTATAGCAGAAAAAAAAGGGAGGGTGTGGCCACGCTTAAGGGATATTTTATGAATTGCGTTTTTATTTGTCATCTCTTTGATATATACAGCTTCAGTTTTCAAAGAAAGTTTATTTGTAATTGCTTAATAAAAACTGTTTCAAACCTAGTCTGAAATTTTTGCTGCGCAACCACACCTCCCCGTCAGAAAAGTAAACACCACATTCTAAGTAAATACTGCTACTGGGAAGTATCCCACCTGCAAACTTAATAAAAAGACCGCAACACACTCTGTTATTTTCCTGCCGTGATTTGTACACCCCACGCCAATTATATAAATGGCCTTAAAATATATAAAAACAATTGTTACCTTCACAATCCCTGTTCACCACCTTGTGACCACTTTACAGAGTTAATAGTGTTCCTACCCTCCCCGCTACTACTTTGTTTTCACGTACTCCATTGAAGTGCGTCACAAACGCTTCACAACAGTGAAACGTTCCCAGCCAATAAAGAGCAAACTTGTACTCGGAACACTTTAGCCAATAAAATGTCCATGGTGTTCCGCACAGGGGAGGGAATCGCTGCCATCACTTCTACTTTTAATGCTTCACAGCCAATGAACATTAAGCTTGGGAAGGTCCTGCTTGGAACACATTACCCAATCAGATGTCCCTGATGCTCCGCGGAGGGGAGGGAATGGCTGGCAACACTTCTACTTTCAATGGTTTACAGCCAATGAACATTAAGCTTGGGAACGTCCTGCTTGGAACACGTCAACCAATCAGATGTCCCTGCTACTCCGCGGACGGGGAGGAGTTGGCTGCCAACACTTCTACTTTCAATGGTTCGCAGCCAATGAACATTAACCTCTGGAAGGTCCTGCTTGGAACATGTGAGCCAATCAGATGTCCTTGCTACTCCGCGCAGCGGAGAGGAATGGCTGGCAACACTTTTACTTTTAATGGTTCGCATCCAATGAACATTGAGCTTGTTGTTGGAACACCTCAGCCAATTAAACGTTAATTTTCTTCACTGTCCGTGATAAAAGTGAACACCGCATTATAAGTAAACATTACTGCGCATTATATTAAAGGAAGGTAAAGGAAGGCTGCAATACGGCGCATTGTTATTTTCCCAATATCATTACCACAGCCTACTGAACATTGCCGCAATACCGCGCATCGTTGTTTTGCAGACGTGATTTCCACAGCCTATGCAGCATTCACACTACCTGTGTGTGCACCCTACACACTGCTTGCCGCAATACGGCGCATTGTGTTCCCGACGGGATTTCCAGAGCCTACGCAACCTTGCTGCAATACCACGCACCGTTGTTCTGCAGACATGATTTCCACGGCCTACGCAACATTCAAACTCCCTGCCTCTCCACCGTACAGACTGCTTAAACTAAGACCACAGTGTTCCTACTATACCCTCTTATACAATTATTCTCTTATTTTCCCCCTACGCCTTTCAACTCAGTCACAAAATGGCTGCCAACACTTCCTAGTTTCAACAGTTCACAGCCAATGAGCCGCACGCTCGTGCTCGCAACGCCTCAGCCAATCAGATGTCAGAATTCTCAAATATCGATATCTGTAAATTTTGATATTTCTCTAAAACTACTGAACGGACTTACCCCATTTAAACAAAAGCGTGCTTTCTGGACCAAGACCTTTCTCCCTGCCAAATTTGACGTAATTCCGTTCAGCAGTTTGACCTGTAGCCTTGTCTAAAGTTTCCTATGGAAATTGCATGGAGTAAACATGTTTTGGGACCCCCTTTTTCTCAGCCCCCCTTGACGAATCACCCCCAAACTTTCAACATAGGAGCTGATCTGAAAAGAGAAGTTTTGGGAAAATTTCGTAAACATTCGTCAAACGACGCCAAAGTTATAAGCAAATCAAAAAACGCTTTTCCTATCGAAACGTGGTCCTAACTATAACTACCTACTGGCGACCGCCAGTAGGTAATATATATATATATATATATATATCCACATGAAAATCCAAGAGTGTCCAGTCACACCGGCACTACACAAGGACACAGACTCCACAGCAGTTGAAGTGGCAAGGTGTTTATTAATTAACCATCATTGTCCAAAGACGTGTTTCGGCCGCCAGACATGCGGCCTTGTTCACATAGTGCACTGCAAGTGAAGGTGATCTATATATACATGGTGAGTAAGCAGTAGTCTTTCTACAGTGGTATTCGTTCAGATAAGCACTTTACAACATGATGTGGCACTTTTACTGCAGTATCATTGCTTTACTGCAGTGTCATATTACTGTAATCTAAGTGCTGACCAATGACTGCATACATGGTGCTATAATGATATGGAGGTTGAAGGCATCTGTAATGTCATTCTCCTAAAGGCTAGCGCTGGTGTGGTAACTCATGCCCGCTCTTGCCATTGCAAATATTACAGCGTTGGAAAATCCAAAGTAGCTGCGAGCTTGTGAGTATAAAATGTATCCTAAAACGAAGGATAAAGTATTTAATCAGTCGCGCAAGTCGCATAACTAAATATGATTGACCATCTAATCGGCCAGCCCGTATTAAGTATTAAAATGCGGGGCTGAAGGGCGCAAGATCAGCAAAGAGATAAATTTAAAAAAAAAAAAAAAAAAAAACACGAGTGAATTGTAGTGCTTGTTAGTATTGTAGCGAGTACATGCTGTTGCTGTTACTCATGAGTGATTAAATTTGTGTGTGTGTTCAGTGAAAGGGAGGGAGGTGTTTGGAAATGTGAGTGAGCCCGTGAGTGCATCTGGTCGCCCAAAAATGTACTGAACCCAATGGTTAATGTGACAACATCTGCACACGGGGTGTTATTTAAAACAAAAGACACAAAAATTGATAATCATTTTAGTGCCTCTACAGTACATATACACATGGGTGTATGCCACCCTATAGATTTCTAGGGGGAACATTAGGTTAGGGAGGGAACAGAATTAGTAACATTGTATGGAGATTCAACTGCTGCAGTTGCATGAAACCATGATGGACATATTTAAGAAGTGTGGCAAAATCGCAAGGATTCCCAAAAATACATGTAGCAAACCAAAAACACAATAAATAGCTTACTGTTAGAAATATAAATATAAAGCCCGCAAATTGCTAAAATAAGCATATATGCGATTTCAACCTAGATATTGTGCAAATAAATAGTTTATAAGCAGATAGTCATGGCGAGAACATATTGAGCCATTGATACCCATTCTCTAACTAATAAATGGTTTACTAAAGCACCTAGTGTGCCATAAATATTGTGGTGGAACTAAACATAGCAGAATCAGTGGGGCATTGGTAACAAATCTATGTGTCATCGATGTGTATACGTATAGCCTGTTCATATAGTAAGAAATCATAGGAAGTTATGCAAATCTTCACTCAAGTTTAACCCAGATGGGGCCTTGGTATTGAACTCGATGATGTGTTTGCTCTCTAGCTGTCTAAGGAGTTTTTCCCGATTTCCACCCCTCACTAGCATAGGTATGCAATCAATGACCGAGTACTGTAAATGGGCCAAGTTGTTGCTGTGCTTGTCACTAAAGTGCCTTGCTACAGGGTAAGTAGAATCATTGTTAACTATGGCCCTAAGATGTTGTAAGATGCGCTGGTGCACCGGTAGCTTTGTGCTTCCAATGTACCATAGGTTACATGAACAGACAAGTAGGTAAACTGCAAACTCAGTTTTGCATGTGAGGCGATGCCTTATGATGAAGGGATGTTTCCTAAATACTGAATCTACCTGGGTGATGTTTCTGCCAAATTTGCAAGCCCTGCAACTGTTGCATTTTTTGAATCCCTTGATATCAGATAACCAGTTACTCTTGGAGATGATTTCTGGACTGTTTTTCACAAGGGCATCATGCATAGATGGTGCTCGTTTGTATGTGATGTCTGGTTGATTTGACACTACTGGGCCTAATATGGGATCAGATTTGATGATGCCCCAGTGCTTGTTTATCACTGCTCTGATGTTGCGGGCTTCAGTGTTATATGCCGTGATGAATCTGGTTGTGACTGTATGCAAAGGCTCTGGACTGGGGATACTAGTGTTTGTGTCATCCACTCGGGTGTCTTTGAGTAAGTCTTCCCTTGGGATCTGATTGGCCCTGTTCATAGCTTTTTTAATGTTGGCTATGGAATAACCTCTTAGTTTGAAACGTTGGAATGACTCTTCCTGGCATATTGCTAGATCTGATGGTGAGCTACAGATCCTGCGTATGCGCAGCATTTCCCCATAGGGGATGCTGGCAATGAGATGCTTGGGATGAAAGCTGGCCACGTGGAGTGTAGAGTTCCCTGCTGTAGGCTTTCTATGTAGTTTTGAGTTAATTTTTTGCTCTCTCACATATATTTCTACATCCAGAAACTCAACGGATGTCGCACTGATAGTGGCATTGAATTCTAAGTTCAAAATATTAGAATTAATATCATCAATAAAGGACTTAGCGCTGGTCGCATCACCCTTCCAAATCACAAAGACATCATCTATATATCTTAGCCAAGTTATGACATTGTTGTTCCATGTTTCACATAACTGACCTCTAAGTGTCTCCTCCTCCCAGGCTCCCACATGTAGGCAAGCATAACTTGGCGAAAAGCAAGACCCCATAGCCACTCCCTTAACTGTTGGTAGACTTTGTTGTTAAATAAGAAGTAATTGTGGCATAGGCACCATTCAATGAGGAAGAGCAAAAGTTTGTTATGTTTGTAGCAATTGATCGGTTTTTGTCCCAAAAATATTTACAAGCTGCAATGCCGTCACTATGACTAATACTAGTATACAGCGATGTAATGTCTAGTGACATAAAAATGTAGTCATGACTCCAAGGAATGTCTTTGATTTTCAGCAGGAAATCACTAGTATCCCTGAGATAAGTTGGCAGACTGGAGACCAGGCCCTGTAAGAAATAGTCAACATACCTTGAGATATTTTCACATATATTTTTCGGGCTGATATAATTGGGCGTCCTGGTATAGGAACAGTACCTTTGTGTATCTTAGGCAGAAAGTATAGGATAGGTGTTACTGGAAACTCAGCATGCAGAAAAGACAATTCATCCTTGCTAATGACTCCCTGTGCTCTAAATCCATTGAGATGTTTCTTTAGGTCTTTATTACTGCTAGCGACCTGTTTGTGGCTGGAGATTTTGTAGCAAGTTGAATCTGATAAATGTCTTTCTGCTTCTGCTAGGTATTGGTTGCGTGGCCACAGCACAATGTTGCCACCCTTGTCCGCCTTATTGATGATTACTTCATTCTCTTTTTGAAGCTTGGTCATAAGATTGCGGTAGCTTTGATTCTTTCCTGGAAACTGGCTGGAATAGCGTTTTCGTTGATTCTTGAGATGTAATGCTTTTAATTCATTAGTAATGACATCATTGAAGATGTCGATTGCATATATATTGCATATATAAGCAAGCTGTAGACTCCTTCCTGCTTACGTCGGAGAAAAACAGAGTCACGGACACAGATTGCGTGGCAATAAAAGTTCTTTATTTTGCGAGTAGCCGTATGACGCGTTTCGGGCAATAGAATGCCCTTGATCACATGCGGAAATATACATTCTCCTTCATCCACAAAGAAACACCAGATCACGTCCACCTTGTACATCGGTGCTCATCCACAGGTTTGTGGAACCCGTAATATGTATAGCACAGTTCAGAAATAATCCAGGGTACTCCTCACAGTGTGAAATTCTTTAATGCCATGATATCAAAGACAACGTGTTTCCGCTTTACAACCTTTCTCAAGTGAATTGCCTATTTTTTTTAGAAAATATATACCACCACCAATAAAAGTGTTAAATTAAAGAATTTCACACAATGAGGAGTGCCTGATTTATTTGTGAAATGTGCTATACATATATATTACCTACTGGCGGTACCTAGTAGGTAGTTATGGTTAGGACCATGTTTCCATAGAAAAAGCGTTTTTTGACTTGCCTATATCTTTGGTGCCGATTGACAAATCTCCACAAAATTTGCCCCAAAAAGTGCACAGATCATTCTTGTTGCACATGGAAAGGTTCAGGGTGATCCGTCACTTCCGATCTTAATTCCTATAGGAGTTTTGAACATGACTACAGCCCGAACTGCTAGACGGAATTACACCAAATTTGGCAGAAAGATAGCTTTTGGCCCGCCGATTGTGCTTTTTGTTATCTAGCGTAAATCCATTCATTAGTTGTTGAGAAATTTAAGGATATCAAAATTAGGATGTCTGTGATCATTAATGAGCTCATGAAGAGAACTTCAGAGCTCTGATTGGCCCCTGCCAGGGCAAAAAAGCATTTTTTTTTGCAGCAAATTCACAAATTCATGGCAACATTAAAAAAAAAAAACAAGCGCAGGCTCCTGCGCTTGTTTTCAAAAGGGCCCCCAGGTGAACAGGTCCCGGGGGCATTTCATTAAAAAAGGGGGGGCCCGTGCTCTTTGCGCCCCGGGGACCACCGTATCCTTTGGCCTTTTTTTTCAAATAAAGGAGGGGGCTTACGGACCCCCTCCTGGACTTCTAGAAGCCACGGGGACCACCACCTCCCCGGGGCTTTAATTTTAATAAAGGAGGGAGGCTGCACTGACCACCTTCCTGGGCTTCTAGAAGCCCCGGGGACCACCACTTCACAAGTTGCCTGAGGCGATGCCTCCTTTCTCCACCACTCTGCAAATGCGCCTCCTGGTGCAGAGCTGGTTAGGGGTTGAAGTCTCATTTGCCCCAGAGGGTCTTTGGGGGCCAACAAGTCCACCTGTTACCTCCAGTAAGTCCCACACTGCAGGATTGCTGAGAGGTCTTCAGAGGCCAGGCCCCCTTTCTCCACCACTCTGCAAATGCGCCTCCTGGTGCACTGCTGGTTCGAGGATGAAGTGCCTTTGAATACTGAGGGTCCTTGGTGGCCAACAAGCCCTCCTGTTACCTCCAGTAAGTCCTACAGAGCATGATTGCTGTGAGGACTTTGTAGGCCATGCCCCCTTTCTCCACCTTTCTGTGAACACGCCTCCTGGCATACTGCTGGTTGAGGGATGAAGTCCCCTTGGCTCTAGAATGTCCTTAGGGGCCAGCAAACCTTCCTATTACCTCCAGTAACTCCCACATAGCACATTTACTGCGAGATCTTCGGAGGCCATGCCCCCTTTCTCCACCACTCTGCAAATGTGCCTCCTGGCGCACTGCTGGTTGGGAGATGAAGTCCTCATGGATGCTGAGGGTTGTTGGGGGCCCAGAAGCTCTCCTGTACGTCCAACACAGCAGGATTCCTGCAAGTTGGTCAGAGGCCCGCCGCCTTTGTCCACCACTCTGCAAACACGACTACTAGTAAACAGACCATAGAAATTCACTTTAAAAATCAAAGGTTACAGGGATGTTATAGTTAGCAAATAGAATTTTAAAAAACTTAAAAATTCACTAAAAAAAACAAAGGTTAGAGGGATGTTACAGTTAGGCTCAGATTTCAATCATACAAAACCAGTGACATTCGGCAGTTATAGCTACCTGAGCTAATTATAACTTGCGCCCTTGCAATGCACTGCTTATGACCTCACATATTAAATCACTCATGACATGGTCAGTGACATCATGCCCGCCCAATTTTGAGTTTGGCGGTCGGACCGCCACCAGCTCAACACCCGTTTCTGGCACCGCCGTGCAGATTATGACCTGCCTTTCCAACTAGCTTTTCATAGCGGGGACCCCACTATGAAAAAGGCAGCGGAAAGGCAGGAAAAGGAGCTCCAAACAGAGCCCCAGGGCATTTTAGCCCATGGGGGGGTGATTGGTGGCACAAGTTGTGCCCTCCTCTGCTTGCACTGTTGTGCGTGCACTTTGTGGCATGCACAACATGGTGCATGGTACACAGTGCACCGACGTGCAAGCGGCGCTGCCACAGGAGCAGCATATGCTATAGGGTCTCTATGAGCCGAAGCATGCCGCCACCGTGGCACCTCCAACACAATACAGCGGCCGGGATGCTGCCGGTTTGGCAGCATACTCCCAACCGCATCATAGGCGGTCTGGCAGTCGGACTGCCGATGTCATAATCAGGCCCACTGTACTGTGGTTTTAACATGGAAGATGATCTTTGCACTTTACTAATCAATGTGCTAATGTTCATTTAATAGTACACTTGTTCTAAGTAATGTTTTTTGGGGGCTCTTTTAATTCCCATTTGAAGAATCTGTATGAAACTATCAAAAGAACATGTTCATCCAATTTGTTTTTATCATGGCAGGTTAGGTGCAGATCCTACCAGGAAATGGGGAAAATTGCATTTCCTACTTTAACACACATAGGAGTCTTTAATCTCAACAACAGAAAAAAACACTGAACAGAATTATATCAAACTTGGAATGAAACTAGAATTTAACTCAAGGAGATGTCTTTCTTAGTTAGGTGTAAATCATTTCACTCATTTTTCAGAACAACTAAAAATGTGTTGGTGGCCTTGAAGGGGATTAAATCAGAGCCAGATAGAATGTTAAGTTGCAGATCTTCAATGGATTTGCATATCCATGTAAATTTGTTAAAGCAATTTTTTTAAAAGGCATGCTTTTGGATGCAGGAGTTTTTTCTCCTGTCGTCCATTGTAGATTCATGAATCTGGCAGCAAATTCATGAATCTGTCCGTTTGGCTGGCTGTCACATTAAAATTTCTGGAACCTTCCCTCTCTCCCGGGCCCATTTTGGGGTGCATGGAAGGGATCACCTGCCATTAAAATACCGCAGCACTTAGCAGAAGGCCATGTCCAGTGGTGGTTGGCTGCCCACAGGCGCTGGACACAGGGCCAGGCTGTAGATCTGGCTCCATGGCCACCTCTGGTCTGCATGGCCAAAAGTCAAAAACTGTGCGTTTAGGGGAGTTGAACCCCTGCAGGGCGTTGGATGCAGGGTCTGACCGGGTTGAAATTTCAGAACTGTATATCATCAAAACAGCGGAAATTATTGAAGAAAACACAGGTAAAGTGAAGTTTTGCTAAGGATTAGTTATTATACGTTTACTTTTGTTTTTTTTTAAATATTTTTATTGAAAAATTTTCTTTTAAGGGGGGCACATAAATAGATTCTTATACAAACAAATATTCAGAGAGATTTCACAGAGATAAAATAGACGTTGAGGTGAGAAAAATAAAAACATATGCATACATTTAGTGGTGGCTTTACTTTCATACACAGTGCTTTCAAATCGATATGTTGTTACAGACGATTATTCAGAAAGATTTCTTGAAGATAAGGTAGACATTGGGGTAAAAGAAAGCCTAGACATTGATAGCAGCATTATTTTTCGTGTACAAAGTTTCAGTAAGTTATTATTATTATTATTTCTTCTAGGACCCGCTACCTCCGCCTTCCACCGATAAATTGGGGACCATATTGTTTTCCCCCGTTTTGGGGCTTTTCGGCCTTTTCTTTCATCGATCCCTTTCTTGAGATTAAAAGTGGAAAGGAGCTGGGCTACCCATTGCGAGAATGTTGGGGCCGCCGGGTCTAACCAGGCTGTAGCAATACAGATTCTAACCACTGCCATCGCAAGAAAAATAAAATAAGGTTGGGTACCATCTGCTCCTGAGCTACTTACCCCCAATAGCATTATTTCTGGGTTAAGGCCACATTCACCTTCAGGGTTACGTCTAAAAACTGTTCTATATCTTTCTTAAAAGTATCGAGCGGCAGGCAAGTCGAAAACATGTGTACCACATCTGCCCTGGAGGCTTGACAGCGGGGGCAGTTGATACCCACTGATCCCCCCTACTTTGCTATTTTGTCTGGTGTATAGTACATATCTAGAATCGTTTTAAAGTGCTGCGCCTGTAATTTTGATGAGCAGAGTATGTTATGTCCCTTATCTAGGGAATCGAGGAACTTAGATCCTTTTATTCCAAGCCTTTGATCCCATTTATCGGCCTGTTTCTCTAAGTCATCTGGCTGCATGCCAATCAACTCGCTGTAAATTCTACTAATAGTACATCCCTCTTTATCCTTTAGCCTATCAATCATGGTATTCTTGACTATCCCTTTTGGGCCCCCTGTTTTCTTCCCCCAGTAACTATGCACCTGTAAGTATTTAAAAAAATCTTTCCTGTCTACCCCAAGCCTATCTTGTATCTCTGAGAATGATCTGAATCCGGTTACATCAACTAGGTCCCCAATCACCTCTATACCCAACCCCTTCCACCGGCTCATTATATTATCGTGAAAGACTGTTGGTAGTGCTGGGTTCATGTATAGGGGGGTATAGTAATTTAGTCTCCCAATCCCCATCTTTCTTTTTATCGTCTTCCAAATCTGCCTTGCTGCTAATAGTGTCTTGAACCGCACCTTCTTGTAGGTTCAGTGAACCTTAAGAAACAGTTTTTGGCATCTTCCCCGATCAGTAGCTCATAAATATCCGGTATCCTTCCCTGATTCCAGAAGTCAAAGGGGTTTCCCCCAGCTAGCCCACACATATATTGCAGGGCTGATGCTAGATGATATAGTCTGAAATCAGGGACCGACAATCCTGCTCTCTCCCTAGGGAGAGACAAAAATTTCAGGCTCTGCCTTGTCTTCCCGTATGCCCATATGAATCTATTTACCACCCTATATAGCTTTTGGAACCATACGGTCTCAAATATCAGAGGTATTGATCTGAATAAAAATAGAACTTTAGGCAAAAAAATCATTTTTACCATATTACAACAGCCTATTAGTGATAAGTGACGGTTATTTAGCCGAGCAAAATCCTGTGATCCCTTCTGGATAACCGGGGCTAAATTCAGCTCCACAATTTGCCCTATATTAGCTGAGATTTTGACTCCCAAATACGTTGCTGACTGAACTACCCGAGGGTCGTTCAGCCCGAGATTTTCATTGGTTATTATTTGGGTTTTGTGTTGATTGAGTGAGTACCCAGATATTTTCCCGAAGGCTGATGTTTCTTTCGCTATTTCAGCCATTGCTGTCTCTTGTTGTGGTGTGGTGACCGCTAGATCATCCGCATACCCTAAAATCTTGGTTTCGAACCTGTGAGAACTTATGGGTTTTATCCCAGGGTTGGCTTCGATCCTGTGGATTAAAGGGTCGATATCGCAGGCGAATAGAAGTGGAGAGCAGGGGCAACCCTGCCTGGTCCCCCTTTGTATCTTAAATTCCTCTGTTTGTCCACCCGCCAATTTGAGTCTAGCTGTAGTGGAGGTGTACAATACTCGTAAGGCCTTGATAAAATCAATTCCAACCCCCAACCGTTCGAGATGCACTCGAGCTCGATCACGGGCCTCAAGCTGCAGCCCTGCTCAGATGTGGAAACCCTGGCTTGCCGACTCCTTTCGCAGCCGTTGCACCCCTGCCTGACGCGTTTCGAATTTCTTCATCAGAGGCTGGTGGTGGAAGGGATCGAGCTCGAGTGCAACGCGTCAGGCAGGGGTGCAACGGCTGCGAAAGGAGTCGGCAAGCCAGGGTTTCCACATCTGAGCAGGGCTGCAGCTTGAGGCCCGTGATCGAGCTCGAGTGCATCTCGCAAGTTTGGGACAAGCAGGAGCTATATATACAGGCGGCGCCCTGGCCGCCGAGATGCACCACCCGCTGAAATGGGGGCCACGAGAGTGGAGCACGACCGCTGTAATTAGGCAACGCTCGCTTGCTGAAGCCCATTGGCGGGCTTTTAAATCACCAGCAGTATATTAATGCACACAGTACAAGGGGATATCTATATCCCTCCACAACTACAGCCTCCAGAAAACAACGCGCAGGCTCATCCAGAGCAGCCCAATGGGGGCGCGCGATCATGTATTTCAGAAGCTGTTAGCACCGGACTGTGCGTCATTTCCCTTCCACCACCAGCCTCTGATGAAGAAATTCGAAACGCGTCAGGCAGGGGTGCAACGGCTGCGAAAGAGTCGGCAAGCCAGGGTTTCCACATCTGAGCAGGGCTGCAGCTTGAGGCCCGTGATCGAGCTCGAGTGCATCTCGCAAGTTTGGGACAAGCAGGAGCTATATATACAGGCGGCGCCCTGGCCGCCGAGATGCACCACCCGCTGAAATGGGGGCCACGAGAGTGGAGCACGACCGCTGTAATTAGGCAACGCTCGCTTGCTGAAGCCCATTGGCGGGCTTTTAAATCACCAGCAGTATATTAATGCACACAGTACAAGGGGATACCTATATCCCTCCACAACTACAGCCTCCAGAAAACAACGCGCAGGCTCATCCAGAGCAGCCCAATGGGGGCGCACGATCATGTATTTCAGAAGCTGTTAGCACCGG
Source organism: Calotriton arnoldi (assembly GCA_963921515.1). Lineage (NCBI taxonomy): Eukaryota > Metazoa > Chordata > Amphibia > Caudata > Salamandridae > Calotriton > Calotriton arnoldi. The sequence continues at coordinate 455,922 of CAWUFW010005893.1, forward strand.
ACTGTGCGTCATTTCCCTTCCACCACCAGCCTCTGATGAAGAAATTCGAAACGCGTCAGGCAGGGGTGCAACGGCTGCGAAAGGAGTCGGCAAGCCAGGGTTTCCACATCTGAGCAGGGCTGCAGCTTGAGGCCCGTGATCGAGCTCGAGTGCATCTCGCAAGTTTGGGACAAGCAGGAGCTATATATACAGGCGGCGCCCTGGCCGCCGAGATGCACCACCCGCTGAAATGGGGGCCACGAGAGTGGAGCACGACCGCTGTAATTAGGCAACGCTCGCTTGCTGAAGCCCATTGGCGGGCTTTTAAATCACCAGCAGTATATTAATGCACACAGTACAAGGGGATATCTATATCCCTCCACAACTACAGCCTCCAGAAAACAACGCGCAGGCTCATCCAGAGCAGCCCAATGGGGCGCGCGATCATGTATTTCAGAAGCTGTTAGCACCGGACTGTGCGTCATTTCCCTTCCACCACCAGCCTCTGATGAAGAAATTCGAAACGCGTCAGGCAGGAGTGCAACGGCTGCGAAAGGAGTCGGCAAGCCAGGGTTTACACATCTGAGCAGGGCTGCAGCTTGAGGCCTGTGATCGAGCTCGAGTGCATCTCGCAAGTTTGGGACAAGCAGGAGCTATATATATATATATATATATATATATATATATATATATATATATAATCTACTGGCGGTCGCCAGTAGATAGTTATAGTTAGGACCTAGTTTCCATAGGAAACTCATTTTTGTTTTCTCAATATCTTTAGCGCCGGTTGATGAATCTTCGCGAAATTTTCAAACCTCGTAGCCCGCTCCGGTCAGCTCCTGTCTTGAAAGATTCGGGGTGATTCGGCAAACGGGGGCCGAGAAAAAAGGGGGGTCCCAAAACGTGTTTTCTCCATGTTAATTTCCATAGGAAACTTTAGACACGGCTACAGCCCGAACTGCTGAACGGAATTACACCAAATTTGGCAAAAAGGTAGCCCTTGTTTCAGAAAGAGACCTTTTTGTTAAATGGTGTAAATCCGTTCAGTAGTTCCTGAGAAATTAAAAAAAAGAGTTCGAAAAATGCATTTCCCATAGGAAACTTTAGACACGGCTACAGCTCGAACTGCTGAACGGAATTACACCAAATTTGGCAAAAGGTAGTGCTTGGTTCAGAAAGTGCCCTTTTTTTAAATGGTGTAAATCCGTTCAGTAGTTGCTGAGAAAATCAAAAAATAATAGTTTCGATATATAGAGGCACGGAGGATCCGCGCACCCTCCCGACCACGAGCTTTATTCTAATTGGCTGTCAACACTCCAAACCAGGAAGTGTTGGCAGCCATCTTGTGCCTCGGTAACCGAGGCACAAGCAAACAGATAAACAATCGCGAAAAACAAGAAAAGGGGCCAGGGTAGAAACACCCTGACCCCCTAGGCCTGCTCAGATGGTCCCAGGGCCAAAAAAAAGCATTTTTATTTTTTTAAATCGGCGAGATTCGCGCACCCAGTGCGAATTTCGCCCGAAATTTTTTTTAAAAACAAAGCGCGGGTTCCCGCGCTTCGTTATTATTTAGCCCCCGGGTGGGCAAAGTCCCGGGGGCATTCAATAATGTAATTGCGGGGGCCCAGGAGGCCCCCGCAGCCCCGGGACTGCCACCCCCGGGGCTTTCCATAAACATTTGCGGGGGCACATGGCCCCCCGAGCCCCGGGGACCACCACCTCCCCGGGGCTGTGCAATAGGTGGGAGGGGGGCCGTGTGGCCCCCCTCCTGGAGCCCTTGATGGCCCTGGGGACCGCCACCCCCAAGGGCCGGCTCCTGCAGTATCCCGGGATGCCCACCCCCGGGACACTGCTGTTTGCAATGACAGGGTGGGAGCCGCGCGGCTCCCACCCTGTCATTGCAAACTGCTTTGCTTCATTGAAGTGAGAGCAGGGAAACCTGCTCTCGCTTCAATGAAGCAAAGCAGATTGCTTTTCCACACGGGGAGCTGCATGTCAGCAGCTCCCCATGTGGAAAAGCAATGCCGGCTCCTGCAGAACGCGGGGAGCCGGCGGGACCATGGGGGCATTGGGGCTCCCCCCACGGTCCCCAACGGATAGGGCCTGCCCCGGGGGATGGGGTCCCGGGGCTAGAAGTGGCCCGGGAGGGGGGCCACGCAGCCCCCCTCCCCAAAAATTAAAATATAAAATAAAATAAAGGCTGGCCCCGGGAGATGGGGTCCCCGGGGCCAATAGAGGCCTCAGGAGGGGGGCCACGCAGCCCCCCTCCATAAAAAAATAATATTTGGCCATGCCCCGGGGGATGGGGTCCCCGGGGCCGGAATTGGCCACGGGAGGGGGGCCCACGCGGCCCCCTTCCCGTTCAGATTTTTTTTTTAAAAAGGAGTCAGGCCCTGGGGGATGGGGTCCCCACGGCCAAAAAAAGGGAAAAAGAAGGGGGGCCACACAGCCTCCCTTCTAAAAAAAAAAAAAAAACGCGATTGAGCCGGAGGCACGCCCCCTCCCAGCAACACTCTGCAAACACGCTTTGTGGCGCGTTTTAAGTTGGGGAATTAATTCCCCTTCAATACTGGGGGTCCCTGGGGGCCAACTAGCCCACCAGGTACCTCCAGTAAGTGCCACAGGGCTGCGTTGCCAGTTCCAGGCCACGCCCCTTTTTACACCTCTTTGCAACGCAGCTCTGTTGCGCTTACTGGAGGTACCTGGTGGGCTAGTTGGACCCCAGGGACCCTCAGGATTCAAGGGGACTTTATCTCCCAACTTAAAACGCGCCACGGGGCGCGTTTGCACAGTGGTGAAGGGAGGGGGCAGGGCCTGAGGTGATATGTGTGCAAACACGCCCTGTGGCGCATTTTAAGATGGGGAATTAATTCCCCTTCAATCCTGAGGGCCCCTGGGGGCCAACTAGCCCACCAGGTACCTACAGTAAGCGCCACAGGGCTGCGTTGCAGAGAGGTGGTCCAGGCCACGCCCCTTTTACACCTCTCTGCAAAGCAGCTCTGTGGTGCTTACTGGGGGTACCTGGTGGGCTAGTTGGACCCCAGGGACCCTCAGGATTCAAGGGGACTTCATACCGCAACTTAAAACGTGCCACGGGGCGTGTTTGCACAGTGGTGAAGGGAGGGGGCGGGGCCCGAGGTGACATGTGTGCAAACACGCCCTGTGGCGCCTTTTAAGTTGGGGAATTAATTCCCTTTCAATCCTGAGGGCCCCTGGGGGCCAACTAGCCCACCAGGTGCTTCCAGTAAGCACCACTGCGCTGCGTTGCAGAGAAGTGGTCCAGGTCACGCCTCTTTTTACACCTCTCTGCAATGCAGCTCTGTGGCGCTTACTGGAGGTACCTGGTGGGCTAGTTGGACCCCAGGGACCCTCAGGATTCAAGGGGACTTAATCCCCCAACTTACAACGCGCCAGGGGGCGCGTTTGCAGAGTGGTGGAGAAAGGGGGCATGGCCTTTGTCTACCTCTCACAATCCCACTTCGTGGACCTTACTGGAGGTAAAAGGTAGGCTAGTTGGCCCCTAAAGGACCCCCAGCAGTGAAGGGGACTTCAATCCCCATCCAAGAGCGCGCCAGGGAGCGTGTTTGTAGAATGGTGGGCAAAGTGGGCGTGGCCTGGTACGAGTACTTACCAGTGCTGCTGTGTGGGACTGACTGGAGGTAATAGTTTGGGAAGTTGGCCCCAAGGATGTCCTTGGGGGCCAACTACCCCTCTTGTTACCTCCGGTAAGTCCCACACAGTGGGATTGCTAAGACGTCTTCGGAGGCCATGGCCCCCTTTCTCTACCACTCTGCAAACGTGCCTTGTGGCAGACTACGGGATGGGGGATGAAGTCCAATTTTGTCCTGAGGGAGTTTGGGGGCCAAGAATCCCTCCTGGTACCGCCTGTAAGTCCTACGCAGCGGAATTCCTGAGCGTTGGTTGGACGCCCAGCACCCTTTCTCCACCACTCTGCAAACGCGACTACTAGTTAAAGTAGCATATTTCTGCACCTCTGACTTAGAGGTAGTTTTAATCCCCCTGCCCTATTATGTACTAGGGCCTTACAGAGGAGGTCATGCTAATCACAGGGGTACCCCAATGCATAGTGTTACCTAGTGTATGTAGGTGTTTTCACTGTATTCTAAGTGTCTTTTAGCATAGCACTGGCTCTAGGCCTGGTTAGTCAGACTCAGTTACCACCAGTACCCGTCTGAAAAAGTTGTGGACACAGGATGATTTTGCAACAAGGCCTCTTTCTGCTCCTCTGTTGGTTCTTTCTGCACGTCTTGCTTCTTCCTGCACTTTTCTTCGTCTTTGTGGACTTCTGTTGCTTCTTTCTGCATTTCTTTTGCTTCTTTCTGTGCGTTTTTTCTTCTTTCTTCACATGTCCTACCTCTGTAGGCATAGTTAGAAACTAGCATTTAAAAAACCTTTGAAATTCACTTAAAAAACCATAGGTTTCAGGCACGTTATAGTTAGAAATTAGCATTTAAAAAATCTTTGAAATTCACTGAAAAAACCATAGGTTTCAGGCATGTTATAGTTAGAAATTAGCATTTAAAAAACCTTTGAAATTCACTGAAAAAACCATAGGTTTCAGGCACGTTATAGTTAGAAATAAGCATTTAAAAAACCTTAGAAATTCACTGAAAAAACCATAGGTTTCAGGGGTGTTATAGTTTGTTGGACATTTCACTCGTACAAAACCATAGAAATTCCCCGTTATAGTTAGTTCAGCTAACTATAACTCCGCTCCACAATGCACTGCTGATGATGTCACGATGTAATATGTGACGTCATCAGCAGTGCATTACGATGACGCAGCTATAGTTAGCTGAACTAACTATAACGAGGGAATTTCTATGGTTTTGTACGAGTAAAATGTCAAACGAACTATAACGCCCCTGAAACCTATGGTTTTTTCAGTGAATTTCTAATCAATCAATCAATCAATCAATCAATCATGTCACTTATAAAGCGCACTACATACCCGCGAGGGTCTCAAGGCGCTGGGGGAAGAGGGGGGTGGTGCTGCTACTGATCGAAGAGCCAGGTCTTGAGGAGTCTTCTGAAGGCCAGTAGGTCTTGGGTCTGTCGGAGGTTGGTGGGGAGGGTGTTCCAGGTCTTGGCGGCGAGGTGGGAGAAGGATCTGCCGCCGGCGGTCGTTTTCCGGATGCGGGGGACTGTGGCGAGGGCGAGGCTGGTCGAGCGGAGCTGGCGGGTGGGGGTGTAGAAGCTGAGTCGTCTGTTGAGGTAGGCTGGTCCGGAGTTGTGGAGTGCTTTGTGTGCGTGGGTGAGGAGCTTGAAGGTTATCCTCTTGTTGACAGGGAGCCAGTGCAGGTCTCTCAGGTGGGGTGTGATGTGGCTGCGTCGGGGGATGTTGAGGATAAGACGTGCAGAGGCGTTCTGGATGCGTTGCAGCCGTCTCAGGAGCTTAGCCGTCGTTCCTGCGTAGAGGGCGTTTCCGTAGTCCAGCCTGCTGGTGACGAGGGCCTGGGTGACTGTTTTTCTTGTTTTGGTGGGGATCCACTTGAAGATCCTGCGGAGCATTCGGAGGATGTTGAAGCAGGATGAGGAAACGGCGTTGACCTGCTTAGTCATGGAGAGGGTGGGGTCGAGGATGACCCCTAGGTTGCGTACGTGGTCGGTGGGTGGCGGGGCTGTTCCCAGTGATGTTGGCCACCAGGAGTCATCCCAGGCTGAAGGGTTGGAACCAAGGATGAGGACCTCCGTCTTGTCCGAGTTCAGCTTCAGGCGGCTGGTCCTCATCCATTCGGCGACGGCCTTCATTCCTTCGTGGAGGTGGGTTTTGGCGGTGTGAGGGTCTTTGGTGAGGGAGAGGATCAGCTGGGTGTCGTCGGCGTAGGAGATGATGTTGAGGTTGTGCTGTCGGGCGACGTGGGCGAGGGGTGCCATGTAGATGTTGAACAGCGTTGGGCTGAGGGAGGAGCCTTGGGGTACGCCGCAGATGATCTTGGTGGCCTTGGATCGGAAGGGGCGAGGCGGACGCTTTGTGTTCTGCCGGAAAGGAAGGATGTGGTCCAGTCCAGGGCCTTCTCTTGGATCCCGGCGTCGTGAAGGCGTGTTCGTAGTGTGTGGTGGCAGACCGTGTCAAAGGCGGCTGATAGGTCCAGGAGGATGAGGGCTGCTGTTTCTCCGTTGTCTAGCAGGGTCCTGATGTCATCGGTGGCGGCGATGAGGGCGGTTTCGGTGCTGTGGTTGCTGCGGAAGCCGGACTGGGAAGGGTCCAGGATGTTGTTCTCCTCGAGGTAGCGGGTCAGTTGTTTGTTGACGATTTTCTCGGTGACCTTCGCGGGGAACGGGAGCAGAGAGATGGGTCGGAAGTTCTTGAGGTCCTTGGGGTCTGCCTTGGGTTTCTTGAGTAAGGCGGTGATCTCGGCGTGCTTCCAGCTTTCCGGGAAGGTTGCTGTCTCGAAGGAGATGTTGATTATTTTCCGGAGATGGGGCGCGATGGCTGTACTGGCTTTGTTGAAGATGTGGTGAGGGCACGGGTCTAGCGGTGAACCGGAGTGGATGGTGTTCATGATCTCGCTGGTGTCCTCGTCGTTGATGTTGGTCCAGGAGAGCAGGCGGTTGGTGGTTGTGGGGGCAGTGGTCTCGGTGGTTGCCGGGGCGGTCGTGGTGTTGAAGCTGTCGTGGATGTCGGCGATTTTGCGGTGGAAGAAGGTGGCCAGTGAGTCGCATAGGTCTCGCGACGGCTGGATGTCGTTGGTGTTGGAGCTGGGGTTGGAGAGTTCCTTCACGATGTTGAAGAGCTCTTTGCTGTTGTGTGCGTTGTTGTCTAGGCGGTCTTTGAGTGAGGCCCTTTTGGCGGATCTGATGAGGTGATGGTGACTGCGGGTGGCGCTCTTGTGGGCGGCGTAGCTGTCCGCTGTCCGTTCGTGGAGCCAGATCTTCTCCAGTTTTCGGCATGTTCGTTTGGAGGCCTGGAGGTCTTCGGTGAACCAGGTGGCTTTCTTGCTGGTGTGGCTGTTGGGCAGATTCTTGAGCGGGGCGAGGGTGTTGGCGCAGTCGTCGATCCACTGTCTGAGGTTGCGGGCGGCGGTGTCGGGGTCGGAGGGTTCGGCGGGTGGGCTCAGGGCGAGGGTTGTGGTTAGCTGGTCTTCCGTGACTCTGCTCCAGCAGCGGCGAGGCATTTGTTCGGTGCGGTGGTGCGTGGTGGGCTTCCTGTAGGTGAAGTGGATGCAGTGGTGGTCAGTCCAGTGGGGTTCGGAGGTGTGGTTGAAGGAGACGTGTGGGCTTGCGGAAAAGATGGAGTCGAGCGTGTGGCCGGCGGCGTGGGTGGGTGTAGTCACGAGCTGTCTGAGTCCGAGGGTGGCGAGGTTGTCGATCAGGGTGGTGGAGTTGGTGTCCTTGTTGTTCTCGAGGTGGAAGTTCAGGTCCCCGAGGAGGATGTAGTCCGTGGAGGCGATGGCGTGTGTGCTGACGAAGTCAGCGATGGAATCGCTGAACTGTGGTCGGGGTCCGGGGGTCTGTAGATGAGGGTTCCTCTGAGGGTGGTGTTGGGATCGGTGTGGATCTGGAAGTGCATGTGTTCGGCGGTGCTGAGGGTGTCGTCGGTGTTGGTTGAGACTCTGAGGGTGTTCCTGTGGACAATGGCGATGCCTCCTCCGACTCCGTTGGTGCGGTCCCTGCGGGTGATCTTGTATCCGTCCGGGATGGCAATGGCGATGTCGGGGGCTGAAGCGGGATTCAGCCAGGTCTCCGTCAGGAATGCGACGTCTGGGGAGGTTGAGTCGAGAAGGTCCCAGAGTTCGATGGCGTGTTTGCGGGCGGAGCGGGTGTTGAGGAGGATGCATCTGAGGTAGTTGGGTTCTTTCCTGGGCGGTGGTTTGGCGGGGCGGGTGCTGGCGAAGCTGCAGTTCCGGCAGGTGAAGGGCCCTTGGGTGCGCTTCGGGGTGGCCTGGTAGCAGGCGTGATCTTTTCCGGGGTTGAGTGCGTGGAGGGTGCTGGCGTCGTATCGGCGTCTGTTGATGTGGCGGGCGCGGGGGATGCCCGGACCAGGGGGTCTGGCGCTGGGCGCGGTCACGGCGCGGACGGGCGCAGACGGGCTTGCCTTAGGTTTTTTAAATGCTAATTTCTAACTATAACGTGCCTGAAACCTATGGTTTTTTCAGTATATATATATATATATATATAAAAATTGGCTGATGGAGCACTTTGTGGGGTTTGGGAGCGCAGAGCATCCTTTATTTCTAATTTAATAATGAATATGACCATTTGTAGTCACGCTACCTAGCATAAAATAATTTATTTCATAACTTTCATGTTTAGTTTGCCATTGCTAATTCCCTCCCTATTTGGAGAAGAGGTCAGCATAGGAAGCAATATGTGCAGTGCCTTCAGGGCATAATAAAAACAGGCATAGGCATATCCCCACACTACCTCGATAACTCCTTTCAACAAAGGACCACAACCGCAAAAGTGAGAGGATAATTAGTATCTCTGTTTGTTCTCGTTTCTTGCTAGACCTAGAGAATGTTTTTTTACGATTTAGGCGATTGCAAAAAAAAGCTCCATTTGGGGGATTAAACTGAGACCACACAGCTCATTCCACTTGTGACTTGGTTAAAAATTGGAATCCCGTTCTTCAAAGTATTGCTGTGACATTCATTTACTATTCCCCCAATCCCCTTTCTTGTTTTCCCCTTTGAAATGCATTCTGAAGTTAGCGCGTCTGCTTGCCTCGTCGCCATTTTGCTTTGTTTCCAGCACAAAGCTAAATGCTAACAAGTTCAAAGCAGATCGAGTGACGAGACAAGTCGGACAATGACAGAAAAGTGCCATTCTTCGGAGGATCCCCGGACCCTGCTTCTTGTAAGGAATAAAATAAAAAAAAATAAGATAAAAAAAAACACGAAGAATGCCGGCCACTGCTCTCTCTAGGTAACTGAAGGTCTGTGGCTCGGAATGTCAGACGCCTTAGTAAACAACACGATGCAGCGACGCTGCCCACATAATTCAGGCCATTGACGAGAAAGACAAGTGGTCTATTCCCGACCTTAGTGCTTGTTTAGTACGTAATAAATAAAAAAAGAAAGAGCAAAAAACTGTGAAAAAGAAAGAAAAGCGGAGCACAGGCTCTCCCTTCTCAGTGTGGCTGTCAAATGGCTATCAAATTGCGGCAGGAATTCTGGAGAGCGGCTATCTGCCTTTCTGTGGAGCTTGCGAGCGTTTCTGCCATTCAGGCCGCCAAAGGATGCCACACACATTCTGTTTGCTCAGCATAAGCAAACAGATTGTAAACTGGCTGATAATTTTTGTACTGACAATGTCATTTACAGCTGTCAGCTTTTTGTCTGCCATGTTTGCTTTATTCAAATATGAACCAAGGGGACCTCCCTCTCGCCGCTTTCTTCTGCATTAAAATCGCATCAATTCCCTTCCATTCTGTCTTATCTAAAATTCATTGGAGACCAATCACTTGGATGAATGCTTTGGTGTTTCCATGGAGGCAAGAAGTCTAGTGTGGACTTCAGGGGATTAGGAAGTTTCAGATTTAAAGCCTTGAAGTGCACATTTCTCTCGCCTCTTTTCTTTTGATTGGGAGAGTGTCGGGGAATTTCAATATCATTTTATTTCCCCTTAAGCATAATAACGCCGGGGCAATCACGCGTTCCCATATTATCGCATTGTACTGTTTTGTGCGCGGCCTGGCCACAATGTACTACAATGTAGTCCACTCTCCAAGGCGTCTCGGCTGGTGTTCATTCTTGCAGCCCTTTCCACGGCCCTGTGTCTGCTGCATGCAGGGCCCTTCCTCTGTGAGCTGGGTTTTGATCCAGCTGCTTCCCATGGCACTGAGCACAGGTCTTGAAGCATCTCCCTTTTGTTGGCAGAGGTCATGGCACTTCTCGCTGTTAAATAATTTACATCAAACTATCCGTCTGTCTGTCTCGAAGCAGCTGCAGATGTTGCCACTTTGCTGGACGATGGCAACCTCAAAGCAAAGCAAATAGGCCGAGTCTTTTGCAGGCCGCATTTAATCCTGCAAGTATTTCAGTGTTATGCAGCAACGTGGTGGAAAAGAAGTGCAGAGTTTGGTTGGCGAGACAACATAAAACTGAGGTTTAGGGCTCTGCACTGAGTTAGGTCGCCATGTCGCTGGTCCTGTCTACTAATTGGAGGTACAGGAATTCTGAATGTAGTTTAAAGTGTGGGACACCTAGGGATGTGGGGCTTAAAATATTGGTGCAAGCTTCTATTTTTCGAGGTATTGACCGTCATTTTGCTTTTTTTATGCATGAAAGCAGTGAGTGATGTAGCAAGGGTTAGACCCTCAAAGGCGAGCAATCTAGGGGCATATTAGCAAGACCGGCGATAAAATTATCGCCGTTTTAGCGGCAGGAAACTGCCTCTAAAACGGCGATAATGGGCTTGCTAATATGCGTTATAGAATTCCAATAGAAGCCCAGGTTAGATGTCCTGCACATCTAACCTGGGCTTCTATTGGAATTCCATAACGCATATTAGCAAGCCCATTATCGCCGTTTTAGCGGCAGTTTCCTGCCGCTAAAACGGCGATAATTTTATCGCCGGTCTTGCTAATATGCCCCTTAATTCTTTGGTCTGTGCCATTCTCCATTCATTAACCCCCCCCACCCCCTCAGAATTTGAGCTGCTGTGCTCATATAACCCACTGGCCACCTGAAGGAATAGCATATCAGGAGTTGAGTATTATTCCACAGCAAAGTAATATTTCCGCATTACTTATTCAATGCCCCTCACAATAATAAAAGATCGAAGTATAAACTTAGGGGCATATTAGCAAGAACATGCGATAAATATCGCAAACCTTGCTTAGCGCGCCTTTTTTTATCGCCGGCTATCGCTGGATATTACTGCGGAAATAACATGCTATTAGCAAGGTTTATCTCCATTGCGATAAAATATCCAGCGATAGCGGCGAAACCCAGCTTTAACGCGAGAAATCCAGCGATAAAATCCTATCGCTAATTCTGGGGACTTAACCTTACAATCCACCTCCCATTGACTTTCATTGCTAAGTCATGTTTTTATCAGTTCTAAAAAACAAGCGCTAATCGGGGTTAGCGCGCGTTTTTTTATCGCTTCGCGGGTATTGCTAATAGGCGATAGGTATGTAAGCGACTGTTTTCTGTTGCTTTTAGTTGGGAACGCCTACCTTGCATGTCATTAGCGATAATTATCACTGACATGCAAGGCGATGTAAAACCCGGCTGCTATCGCCGGAAAGCTGTCGCTAACGCCTGTTAGCGACAGCTTGCTAATGGGGCGTTAAAAATATCGCCGCTTTAGCGGCAAAAAGTGCAGCTAAAGCGGCGATAAAGCCCTTGATAATATGCCCATTCATTTTTATATTTTTTATTTTTGTTAGGAAAAAGTAAAAATAAGTGTTTTTATGAGGATAAGATAATATTGTATATTTAATTTTAAAACATTTAGAATATCTTTGTTGTATACGCCCTCTCAAATTTCTCATACTAGAAGTCCATCTGGTACAGTCTACATCCTTTTAGTTTTGTGCCCATTGGCTTTCACCAACTCTTTTTAGGAGCTTGGCATCTGCAAATTATTCAATTAATCGTGTTCTGGAAGGCGGCAGTTGCTTAAAGAGAATTTCATAATGGATGGGTTATTTTCGCAAGTATCATTGCTTTAATAATATCTAGCTCAGTTTGTAGGGTATTTTATACCTAAATAGAAAATAGACTGAATAATAGAATGGGTCATTGTGAAGGCTCATTTCATCATCTGAGTCTTCCCGTGATTCATTTTAAATCAGGATAATCTTGTAAACTGTTGGATCCGTTTTTGAAAAATAGCGAAATTGTCTGTGAGGAACCAGGGTCACAGGATCCAAGGGCAAACAGAAGGTACTCGGCCCCAGTCATGACAAATAGGGTCTTCGGCCTCTGATGTCCCCATACTCTAGACCCTAAAACTGGAAACCAAGTACCTTTTTAGCTCATGACTGCCATGGTAGCGTTGCAGAATAGTCCAATGCTGGCTGCAGCATGCCAATGTGGGCTAGAAACTTCAAAGGAAGCGTCATTCAGGGACACACCTAGTGACACCCAATAAACCATAGCCCAGCCAGTGCTTTTTCTTTAAAAAGGAAGAGTACTTCAATGTATGCACAATTCGATTCTATGCACAAAAGAAAAAATATATACAAGTGGCAGATGAAAAAAACTAACAGGGAACGCCCTTTAAAGAGCACCACAAACTGCAGGGGGTGTGAACTAAAGAAAGATCGCAGAAGTGAACCAATCCCTAAATTCACACGAGACCCCTTAGCTATGAAACATCTTTAAAGGTTTGCCTGCATCAGCGACCCTAAACCCCAAAGCCAAAATACCCCTATATATTCCCATAGTAAATCATGTGGGATGCAATTATAAGAAGTATGGATTGTCTTACTGGATTTGTCACAGGATGTTCATAACGCATGCAACAATAAGAAAACAGACATTTCACTGTGCATAAACATTGAAAAACTGTTTCAGATACAGGAGTATATTTTACCTTTTCCCATTGGAAAACTATACCCATTAGCTCTGACATATACTCAATGGTAAGGAAAACAAAGAACATGTTAATGAAAATCTGTATTTTTATCATTGAACTAGATTGCCAGCAGTCTCACAGGACCCAGAACACAATGAGTTCTATCCTCTCCTGTAGCATGTGAAAATTATTATTGAGAGTATTCCACCTCAACGTATGGTGTCACTGTATTATTTAAAAAAAATATAGTGGGCACTTGCGGACCTGATTGCTTCTGGTGGTGTAAGGATCATGTCTTCCATTGTGGAGACCCCTTTTTCATTTCAGTTTGAAGACATGTTATTGAACATGCAACAAGTGATGAATTACTATCTCATCAAATGTACATTTCTGACATGTGCTTTTATTCTGTAAATGTATAATGAATATCTCTGATAAGCAAGATCAATCAAAAACACATTCAGTGATAATTTAGTAACTATTTAGCTCAGAAATATTCCAGCAATGTCATAAACCTTATGACTGTTTCCCTCCATAATTCTATTATTTTAATCACCTTGTTTTAGGCTTCATTCTTTTAGTTTTAGGTTCTGAAATGCTTGCAGGATAGATTCAATTTTAGCTATAGTTTCCATTTTAGTTAGCCTGTCCAGCTTGTTTACCTTTGGCCCCAAATCCATCCTAGGTAATGGAGGCTGCCATCTTTGACCATGGAGGCTGCCATTTTTCCTCAAATTATGCAGAATCATATGCATGTCTGCCTTTGACACAGATATCGTTTGTGCCTATTTTTCCAAGAACTGTGAAAGTGTCAAGTCATTCAGATATAGACATCAACCCCCCCCCACTCCACCCCCAGTGCGACATCAGTCAGGGACAGGTGCCTTTTTCAAGGTCATATAACACCCATTGCCAAAATAGAGTAGTCCGAATTGACGTCTTCTTGTATTATAGTCCATAAGGAAACGTCTGGGATGCACATCATCCATGTCAGACATTCCTCAACTTATATCAGAAATCCCAATCTCTGATAGGATTCAGTATTTAAGGACTGTCACTTGACCACTTAGTTGGAAGAGAAACGTCACCCAGGTTACAGATGCAGGTCGCAGATGCAGATGATCATGACACCAGATACCATCCTTACCAAAACAGGCTCAAGCAAGACTCCCTAAAGCTCTGCAAAGCATTCCATTCTGCCTTCATGAACTGATGCCAGGATTGCGTTCTCTTGTAGACACAACCTTCTACCTCTTGGCCTTGTGTTCACAATAACTGACAAGCTATCCCAAATAGACAACAAACCCTGTTGTGCAGGTATGTGCACCACCTCTGAAACTCAGGCTTATTGTTTATTCATCTGCTAGAGCTAGCATAGTGCTTAGCTGCTTTTTATTATCCTCCGTGATGTTACCAATATTATGTACATTAGACCACAGCATTTTAAAATAACTATTTTTAAATAAATATGTTGAAATATATACTCAGATTCTAGTGACGTTGAGTGTGCAAATCATTAAGGAACGATTGTTTGGATTACCACTGCTCCACGTTAGTAACCCAAAAGCATTGAAACCACCTCATTTATGTACTGGATGGAGTTCTGTGGGGCTACAATAGCCTGTCTTTGACATTCAGCGCTGGTGCATTGGACTAAGTTCACTTGTGTCACCCATAGTTGTGAAAACAAACCTTGTAGAGCTGAGTCAGAGACTCAGTTTAAGCAACACTGGCAGCCTCCAGAACCATTCAAAACATGTTTTAGTGCTCCCTGTCACTCAGGGAGCACCAAACAGTAGATATCCAAATTTGTGAGGGCGCCCCAAGGCCTTATGTGGTGCTTCTTCAGCCTGTGACAGTTTCTTTGTTGTGGCCTTGGACTGGAACTTTTTTCCTTTTTCCTTTTACTTGATGTGTCCACAAGTGTCTATATTGTGAATGAAGCTGCCCTTGGCCTCTATGTAGCATCCAGGTACTCACTGCAGGATACAAGGAATTACTGCAGCAGACTACTTTGAGCTTTGTCATCATCCTAACCACTCAACACTATCTCCAAGGTGCCTGGCAGCGCAGAAATATTTCTCCCACTTTTCCACCCCAGAGCACAGGGAGTAGTGAAAATCAGTGGCTGGTATGATGGTGCTCAGAAAGCACCCTCCTATTCACAAGCCCACTCAGCTCAGGCCTTGGGGCTGGCAGCCAGCAATATAATGATATGGTTCTCCTACATCAAAAAAGGAGGAACAGGTTGTCAATCGTGCAACAGCACTCCAGTTTTCTCTGGAGACCAAACATTTCCAGGTTCCTCAGGGGTAATTTCTCAATCCCACTAGTGATTTATTTACATGGTGGGTGCCCTGAGAATCAGAGCACTCACTACAGGGGTTTTCAGTGCTGTTGGACCAAATAACATGAGTTTGGTGTCTTCTTGCTTCTAGTGGTACACTCCAGTCACCAGGAGCGATCAGGTGGTGCTTCGAGGCCACCAAAAGTCTGATAGCAATTTTATGTTGCTTTTTATATCTCTTGATGCTGCTGCTTCCTCAACAGCAGCTGGCTGGACCTGCCTCTCTGTCCAGTCCTTCACCTGCGACTTGATAACCACTCCTAGGGCACACAGAAACAGGACCAGCCCACAGAAGTCCAAAGGGACACCAGACATGCCAACATTAGAATACATTTCACAGTGTGATCATACAGGTAGAATGGGGCAGAGCCCTTGAGAGAGGGTGGGCAATAGGAGAAGGTGGTAGTGCCTTTGAGAGAGGGCGGGCCATAGAGTAGGACTTTGGACCCCCTGCACTGCCCAGCCAAAGCTGCCCACCCCCACTGCAAGAAATCATCTGGAGCCAGATCGACCGTCCCAAAAAGGTTTTAATTAGAATTTAGCGATGCAGAGCTTTCATGCCTGTGCTGGAAACGTATCCTGTGCCATGGTTTACAGCTCACCAAAATATAGTGGCACTTGACTCGGTTGCTATTTGATAAATGAAGAATCTGTTTAATGCACCAGGGTGTATCTGTTCAATCTTCTCTGGTGTCAGGTTAATGTGGTGTAGGAAATTAAACTGTGTAAAATGGAATCTGGTGTTCCTGGAGATTTCCTATGCACCCTTAAGGCATTCTTCCCATTTTTCATCTGATAAATCAACCATCATACGCATCTCTCACCATTCCTGGGCGTTAGGGCACTATACAAACAGGTCACAGCCTCCACATGATAGCGATGCGTTAACAACACCTGCAACAGGAGTGAGACCTTGGGTGCCTCTTGTATCATTTTCCAGTGGATGAACAATTGGCGTGTTAAGGCAGTGTATAAAAGGATCTGACCTGACCCCACTTCATATACCTCCATCATATTTTCAAATGTTCTCAGTATACAATTGTCAAAAAGGTTGCCCCTCTCTACAATACCTGCATCATTCTAGGGGATCAGATTATGGGAGGATTTTAATCAGGGGCAATCTGGCAATGAACACAGAGGTAGTTCATCGGTATTTGGGACCTCTTTATTTTTAATATGTGCGTATGATTTCCAGCATCACCTGGGCATCCTCATGAGCATAATCCCTCCTGCATCATCAGTCTTCTGTCTACCCATTAACCATTCCAACAAAATCTGACCCTATGGGGCCATTGCTAAATCTTTCAGTCTCTGATTAAGGCTCCCAGCTGTCCACTTCATCAGCCATTGTAATTGTGCGGTGGCATGATATAGCTCAAAATTGGGAGCACTCATCCCTTCTCTGCTAAAAGAGCATGCAATTTAGCAACAGCCACTCTGTGTCTTCCAGTGCCCTATATCAATGAAGTCTACAACTATTGCAATTTCCTAAAGAAGCTCTTCCTAAGTGCCACTGGAAGGGCCACAAACAGATTGAAGAAGCGGGGCAAGAGCAGCATTTTAGAGACAGTTGTGGGGTCCATCCGAGAAAGTGGGAGCACGCACCTGAATGGAATCAAATGTCTCAACTCTGTCATTGCCCGGCCTATGTTGCCCTCAGCCAGGTCAGACTCATAACAAATGATACACATTTATGCCTAGGTATCAGAAGGCATTAAGTTTCCAGTGTAAAGCATTGCCCTGCACTATTAATAATCAAACCAATGGAAATAAACAGGATTTATTCCAATTGATCATTAACCCTGAAATAGTACCAACTTTGTTTAACAGTGCCCTCAAAGACCCCAAGATATCCCCATCCTTCAGAAAATACACAAGTATGTCATCCGAATATAACAAAATGATATGCCACCTTCCTTCTACATTTATTCCCCACTCTTGGCCCTTCAATAGAAACAGAGAGGCCAGTGGCACCATAGATAATGTAACCCTGAGCGTAGTTCGCGTAGTCGCGCTACGCGAAGCTACGCAAAGACGTCGGGGCGCTACGCGAGCTACGCGTAGCTACGCGAGCGTGTGTAGCTGCTTGTCGTGCCCGTTCGCGATGCGTTTTTCTTGCTCGGGAACGCATTGTGCGTGTTCGGGACGCTGTTTGCGTGCTCGGGGGCGTGAACTTACCCATGCGGTCGCCAATGGGCGCGGCCATTTTGTTTTTCACTTGTCCCGCCTGTTCGTGATCCCTTATTTCCTGTTCCGGGTCGCGTATAGCGTGCTCGCGATGCGCATTCCATGTTCGGGAACCTGTTGTACGTGTTTGCGACGTTTTTTGCGTGCTCGGGGAGAAATATCGCGCGAACTTACCCACGCGGTCGCGATGGGCGCTGCCATCTTGTTTTTCCACTCTATGCTATGGTTCTGGGCCTGCTTTTCTATCCTCCCTCAATCTTTGCAATCCTTAGTTATTTACACTGTTTTTCAATTTTTCTTTATTTCTTATCTATCTCTCTCTCTGCCTAAGTCTATATTTTGCATTTTTTTCTACTTTTTACAGTTTTTTTTACTTTTCGACTGTTTTATATAACTTTCTTCTTTAAGCTCCTACTTCTTCCCCTAACTTTATTTTTCCCTTCTAACTTTTCTTTTCCGCCTCCTCCCACCCCAGAACCATGTCGAAGGGTAGCAGCAGCGGCTCGAAGGGCAAGGCGCGTGCGCCCAAGAGCCGCCTGCCTTGCGGCAGACTGCGCCCTGCAGGGGTGCAAGCCCGCCAGCTTTTTAGTGAGGCGGAGGTGGCCGCCCTTGTTTTTTTTGTTCAGCGCCACCTCCCCTTGACCTTGGCAGCAGGCGGCAGGCCAGGCTCCGGGTACCCGACCCAGGAGCGTCACCACCGGTGGGCGAAGGTGCGCCGGGCAGTGTTTCGCTGCTCAGGGGTCCGGCGCACCCATAACCAGCTGGCCCACCGGTGGTCAGACATCCTCGACCGGGAGCAGGACCTGTTGGACCTGCTAGGTGTCGAGGTCGTGGGGCTTGGTGAGTAGCTAATATTTATAGTAGTATAAGTATTGTGATTTGTGTATACATTTTTTACAAATAACAAGAATACTGCTGCTTACATTGCAGGTAAATTACGTTTCAAAATCTGTGATTGTAGGACACAGGTGCTGGGCGCTACTCTTACTTGTTTGCAACTTTGCGCTCGCTTGTCATTATTATGTAAGAGTTTACTTTAGAGAACTTCAGTTAGGTAATGCTATTGTTAGAGAGACTGTAGTCCTTCCTTTGTCCTCCTGTCAAATAGTGGTGGTTGAATTGATACTAGGTTTAGTTACTATTAGTTGATAATTTTTGAGCGGTCTGCGTGATGCATCCTCTGTCACTGAGTGCTGCTTACCCCAGTCCTTAGTAGAACCTTTTGTAGTATGTTTAGTGAGTGGTACTGGTAAGCTTAGCAGTGTCAGTCAGCTGCAGAACATCAGACGCAACCAACCAAAAATTTGGTGTATGCATTATGCACTTTATGCATGTGTCCTCCTTCTCATCTATGCATTTTTGATGGCTAAAAAAAATGGAAATGCAGACTTAATGAACAATTGGCCCGCCTGGAATAGGTGGGCTAGGTCAGGTGGTACTTAGGCTTAGTTAGTGTTCTGGATTTTATTTGAATCAATCAGAATGGAACACTGAATTAGTGTTCCCAAATAAGTAGACTGTCCGTGAATCCCGCAAGCCAGTAGTCGATCGGATTAGATAGGTCAATTTTATTGCAATTTTTGTTTCCTAAAACGTTTGAGCGTTTTTTAGATAATTTATTTGTTTCACAGCAATCATTAATGTTTGTGTCTTTCTTTATTATATCTTACATGATCACTGATCTGCAGCACCCAGGGGCAAGAAGACGGGGTCCGAGTCGGCGGGACAACCACCAGAGGACCGCTCCTCTACCGAGGGCCCTGCTGCTGGTCCCAGTAAGTCCTCCAGTGGTTAATATTAACAATTATATTGCCCTAACTTTTACTGCACCTTATTTTTTCAGAATTATTAATTCTGGTTCCACTCCCTAATTCTATTTTTTACAAAAGATTCTTTGATCTTGACTTGACTATCTGTTTCTAAATTCTGGTTATCCCTGCCTCTAAGTTCTAACTGCCTCTGCTATGAATGTCTGTACTACTACTATTAGTCTGTCGCTAAGCTTGCCCAGTTTGCATTGCCACTCTTTATTGTACGGTTTTGAATAAAACTCAGATTGACCAATAGCTCTAGCCACTGAGTCCAGTCCTTTCCGTTGTCCTCTTCTAGGCTTCTTAATCTTGAGGCTTTGACAATTACCACAAACAAAATGCCCAACCAGATATTTGACTATTTTTGATAGGATATAGTACATACTACTACTGATGTGTGGATTCTGCACAACCCCATGCAGAACTATGCACACCTCAGTCAGAAGTGAACCCACAATCCCCTGAACGACTAGCTATAGTGTCTCATTAGGTCCCCGAACCCCCACCCGAAGATACCCAATGATTATGATTACACAACCCAGAACATAACACCCTTTCGCTCACTCACTCGTGTAAGTCCACCACCACACCAAATACCACAGAGTCTATGTGTAAGTTCAAAAGGTTTATTTTCAACTAACAAGCTCTGTATGTTGTTCTATAAAATTCAGTGTACTCCAGCCAGCTCCAACAGCAAAATGCATAAGATTAAAACAATAAACATTGTTACAACAAGTGCATGATGATAGAAGACAAAAGATCAGTGCGAATTCTGGGAGACTCCTCACCGTAGAACGTAGAATTACTGGTTACATCTCATGCATCATTCATAAGCTCTGCAAATCTCTGGTTCGTAGAAGGAAATCTTCTGCCTGAGAAAAATGGTGCGCGTTAGATAGTATAATGCAAGCATTTCTCAGTCCTGCCAAAAAAGTGTAACATGTTACTTATGGCTAAGCAATACGGACTAACCGAACTCCATAACAAAATGGCTTGTTTTTCGACCTCTTGTAAGCAACGCTCAGACAGTAGCTGTATGTGCTCATGTGGGCTCAAAAAGGCGTCTTACTGTTACTTACTGCACAACAAGCTGCGAGGTAACATGCGCAAAAGACATGAAGCGAAAAATGGTTGCATGGCTCAGGCTAACTTTGCAAAGAGTAGAGTATAGTATAATAAATAATGACCCTAGGGACCATAACACTACTAGTGTCTACTGACTCTAGTACCCGATTTTGACTAGTGGATGTGATGTATAATATGTATGTATTAACTTTTTTTTTCAATCTTGCTAGTGAAAAAGAATAAATAGGGGGAGGTGTACACAGGCATCTAAAAATGTGTCATGTTTTTTCTAGGCGTAGTAGCGACCACCAGCGCCGGCGGGGCCAGCGGCGATTCCACCATTCCGGAGGGGGCAGGAGATGCGGCACCTGCAGGAGATACAGGGGGTGAGCCAGCAGCAGTGGCGGGCGGTGGTAAGTTATATTCATTACTTATTGACATTGCACTAGCTGGAAGGGTGTTGACTTCACTCACTGTACTGTGTTGTTGAGACTTATTAGGTATGAAGTTGTAGTGAACATTATACAACGGTTGAAGAAGAGAAGACACCCTTTACTTAGCATTAGCAATGCAGTAGCAATAGCATTACCAGCGTGACTTGATTAACCAATGGCCTCTTCTATCTGACTCCAACTCAGCTGTGAAAGTTTTATGGAGGAGACTAAAAGTCAGATCAGATGACCTTGATGGATGTGTTGAACAAAAAGGGAAAGAAGAGTGGAAGGAGGAAGGACGGGCGAGATTTAATATGATGACTGGCAGAGAAGGATACGTTGGAAGCATGGATAGGTGCCTGATAGGAATCAGATGCATGTGTTGTTGAAGGATGGGTGGAAGGTGAAAGAAGAATGGATGCCTGCCTGGGTGGGCGACACAGTATGGTTGGATACTGTGGATAGCAAGAATCATCAGTGGTGTTTGGGTGAAACTCTAAGCCAAGGCAAGCAACGGAGTGAGTGGATGCATGGGTTGTTGTTGGTGAAACAAAGTAAGGTTTGTGGAGAGATTAAGAAGAATGATTGACATTTACTTAGAATGGATGGATGCCTGTATGTATTCATCAAGACAGCATAGGTGGAGACTGTCACGGGATGCACAGTTTTAGTTTTAAGGGAATGTAAAAGAAACCGCGCCACAGTAGCAAAGCCGATGTGGGGAGGGGCAGGGTGGGGGGTAGCAGTAAACAATATATTACGCACCCAAATACAGGTAACTTTACTGTAAACATAAAAATAAATAAAGCGAATTTAATTGTGCGCACTTCACCGCCAAAAGCGATGCAGTGGGCGCAACAAAATTAGTTTTATTTATTTATATGTTTACTTACCTGTAATTGGCCATAATCCATAGTTTACTACCCCCCACCCTGCCCCTCCCTACGTCACCGCCCGGCAGCACTCCCAGAGTCCCACCACCGACCACTACTGACCTTATGTCGTCGTCCCATATAAAAGCAATGATCATTGGATCAGATATATAATCTGCCTTTTTGTAGTAGCCAGGGCACTGTCAAAGTGAAATTGACCAATTGCCCTTCATGTAACAGAGAGAGTATGGCCAGTGCCACCCGTAATAGAAAAATACGAGCTTCCCCACCTGCAGACAGTAGTAAATCAAACTAACGTGAGTCTCCGTCATGCGTCAGACTCGTATGTTTGTCTTGGGTGCAAGCATAGTTGACCGAGCTGGCATGCCGGCTACTACAACCAGGTTATGTCATTTCGCTAAACTAGTAGAGATAAGAAGAAGACTGGTGTACTGTGTACTGGAGTCCATAGTGATAGTATAATGCCTGAAACTCCCACAAATGTTACAGGCCGAGGAAGTGGGAGGATAGATAGATTATTACCAGAAATGTTATGTACTGTGCTTCTTGCTAGTGCTACTGTGCCATTATGTGTTGAATTAATTTTGTGTTCCTGTTTTGCTAAGAGTACTGGTTACAACAATATTCTTTTTCTTTCTTGATATAGATACTCCTTCCCAAGAAAAACCATCCCGGAAGGAGTTGGCAGCCAGGGCCCGGTGCCGGAAACTGGAGGCCATCTGTGAGGAGTACCGGCGGCTGGTGGCTCAGGCGGAGGAGGAGGAGGCGGCAGCAGCTGCAGCCTCGTCCGATGCCCCGGGCCCCAGCCAGGCCAGACCTCCAGTGGTACGGCGCCGCGGTCTGGCAGCCGCCCGCCACCGCAATTCTCTTGCAGCCAGCACTGCTGTCCCCCACCCTGGATGCCACTGCAGGGCATTTCGACGCAAGATTCTCCTCCGGGTGGCACGGCTAGAGAATCAACTAGAGGAGCGTGTAAAAATTCTGGTGGACAAACACCTTAAAGCCCGCCGAATCTAATAGGACCCTGTTGCATTGCCCCTTTTGTATTCCTTTTGTTGGTGGGTGGGAATTGGGCGTTGGGGTTTCTGGACATTCTTTGGACTTTTTTTCATTTTGGACATTGGTTGGGGTTAGGGAGAGGGGTGGGTCAGGTGTGGGATAGTTTATTTTTGTTAGGGTAATAAATTATATTTATACTTAAACATACAATGTTAATGTTTTGTGGGGGTTACTGTTTTACGAATTAACGTGACATGGTTTCCTTGCTGCTGCAGGGCCGCAGCCAGTGTTTGATTTAAATAATCTGCCGATGATGTAACACAAACAGATAGATGCGGTACCCCTCACTGAGTTATTTGTCCTACTAGTACTGTCAGTCTCTCCTCCTAGTCCATTATACCTCCCACCAAACTTATCTTACCTGTGATTGATGATGATTACGTTCAGCACAGTGATGGCTGCATGGTTTCCCAAGAGAATGGAGAAGATGCCATGGTTGTGGTGGTAGTAGTAGAGTAGACACTGGCAGCAGCATTTGCTAAAAAAATAAAAAGAGACAGTCACTTGCCTGAAAGCGACTGTGGGAGGAGTAGTAGAACGAACTAAAATACAGTACAGAAGAAGACTGGCAAACAAACAATATTGCATTTGCAACTGCTAAAGTCAAATAAAACATAATGGTGGCGGGGAGTGGGACAGCCTAGTACAAGAAGTTACAAACTGTAGTTGTGTCGAGTGAGTCACTTAACTTAACACAATCGTAATTCGTAACCTTTACTGCTGTGTGGTAGGAGTTTGATGATGAATCCAATCAATGCTGGCAATTAATTATGATGTACCATTAGCCAGTGATGGCTTGCACATAGACTGAGCATGGGTGGGCAAGCAGAAGAAGCTCCTTGCCCTGCCTTGAAATTTAATTAGTGTTGCTTTCACCACATCTGCCCGAGCAAGCGTGTGATCAATTGGTGTACATTTTATGTAGTCACATCACACCTCAATATAAATCACAGCCCGGGGGAAGAGGGTTAGGGTTTGATGAATGGATGGGAAGGGGGGTTTGGGGAAAGGTTGGAGAAAGAAAAACAGTACGCATGGACAACAAAAGCAAAGCAAAATCTTGGCAGACGACCATGATCTTATCCCAAAAATCTATAAATGGAGAAAAAGGAAATGCATGCATGATGATGAAGATAACTTGATGGTTAATGAGTAGTACTTACTAACTCCTACTAGACAATTAGACAGTACAGGGCAGCAGTATATTCTACGCAATTTGCCTTGCCTGTAATATGCCTTCAGAGAGTGAGACCCAAATTCCATGTTGTACTGGGCTTACTTTTAAAGATAGCAAAGAAAATTAAAAAATAGTTGTAGGGATCAATTAGCAAACAAACAACAACACACAACACACAGTCGTAATGATTGAAGAGAAAAAAGGATTCCAATTAATTAAAAGATGAATGATGAATGATACTAAAGTTACTATTATCCTGGTCAAATTGTGGAGTTGAATCTCGTCCTTCCTCTTGGTCCTATCTTCCATGGACGCTCCGCACATCAATCTTGGTGGCCTTCCTGATGCGGATTGGTAAGGTAAATGTGAGTTGTGTCTCCCAGTATAGCACAGGGTAAAGGCCGGTCTGTAACGTCTAGATGGAAAAACAAAAGGGGTATTGAAAAATCAATGAATAAAAAAAACATCAATTACGGTGGAGTCCAAGAAGAGAGAACACTTTCAGACTAAGGCGGCTTGGATATATCGTGTATATTCTGTTTACAGCATTAAGCTACAACAACAACAGGACAGAACAGGCCCACCACAGCACCAGCCCGTCCGTGACCCAACATCCATTTACCTTAATTTTTGACAGAGCCAGACAAAACAAGGCATATATACACAGCAACTTAGCATTTTCAAAATTAAGTGACAAAATCTATGCGCCGCTGTCAGTCATGACTTGACTCGACTCCACCACTACATGGACATGTAGGTCTGCTGTGTTTACTTTCTTGTTGAATTGTTGTGTTTATGTTTACCTTATGCCACTTAGTGAAACGCAGTTATTTCTTCAATCATCTCCGATCCAACTGACTGACTGCAAAGATAGTATGGTCATCATCATGGTGTGGTACGTGTTGTCCAACTCCAACTCAGTCTGTAGTGACTCCGATTAAGTCCATATTCCATATTAAAAAATTGCAACAGATATTGGCCTGCACCTGCAGTAGTAGGAGTACAATTTGGTTATTTAACAACAAGAAGGGAAACATTGACTGTCACTGACTTGACTTGAGTCACTTTGTAGATTAACTAGAAGGGTAGAGTTCGACTTCATGCACAACATCAACAACAAACAACAGCAATCGCTCAGAGTCTGCAAGCATCCAATGCATTCCATCATTACCTGTCTTGCTCTTCTCTTTGGCTGTCAGATCATCAGATGCCTAGTTCTGACAGGTGTGTGTTTTTTTTTTTACGGGGCAGTGGCCTCATCATTACTCCAGTCCACATTCATTTTCAGTGTTAGTCGCTGTTTCGGTTTTTGTCTTATTCATCTGTGGCACTTTGTCACAGTTTAAGTTGCTTCACCTGGTCAGCAATGCACTGTGATGATGGGCCGCGGCCTGGGTAGCGCTCAGTGCTGGTCATTTGAGTTTGCACAAATGTCAGCAAGTTTCTTCGAAGAGTCTTGTCTTTCTCTGCCAAGTACCTTCTGTCCTGACAGTGAGGAGCTTTGGATGCCTGCCGAGGCTGTAGCCTTCGGATAGTGATGAGTTCACTTTTGGATGCCTGCCCAAGTTCTAACAGTGAAGAGTTGTGGATGCTGCAGAGGCGGTAGCCTTCGGACACTGATCAGTTTCGGCTCGGAAACAAAACGGAGGATAGCTATAGTCATGTTTCACTTCTTATGGAGGGACTGTTAAAGGCAACATTTCTTGTACTCCAATGTCTGGCTTGATGGAAATGTACTAGGGCGAGACAGGAAGATGAAGCAGGACTCTGAAGAGTGGACAGTTAAATGCACAGACGTGCAACTCCAATAGGGAAATAAAAAGAGAAGACGGTGGTGATGGATTTTTTGTGATTTGATTTGAACCAGAAAGACAGATACACAGACACATAAAGGAAGGAAGAAAGTAACAATTTGAAAGCCTAGTTGTCAGGGAAGAGGAGCTCGTCCTCAAACTCTGGTGGTTCGGACAGAAGTAGGTCCTGTAATGCACTATTTACGTCATCCAAGTCGCTCTCCTCTTCCTGCTGTGATTCACGTATTTTGTAATCCGGTGGTATAAAGTGCTGCATTTTCATCATGGTTAACCTCTCCACGCTTTTGGGCAAGAGACTGGTCCTTTTCGAAGTTACAATGGCACCAGCAGCACTGAAAACACGCTCAGAAGAGACACTTGCGACAGGGGAAGCCAGATACTTTATCGCCAGCCTGCTGAGCACTGTCCATTGGCTTCTTTTCCCATACCAATACACCAATGGGTTTCGATCCATGAAGACCTCTGTTGGGTCATCCAGATAGGCCTGGACCGTCCGCTCAATGTTCAGGGGTGCTCCGATGTGCTCGGCCTCTTTTGCCTTTGCATCAGCGCTGGACTTACCATACCCCTGCCGTAGAAACCAATCAGTTGCAGATTGTACTGTGGATGATCCTGTTCTTGCTGTTGTTGATGTTATTGTTGCTGTAGGTGACTGCTGGGAGGCAAACGCACTGCCCTCAGGCTCCGAAGTAGAACTTGACTCTGGATGCCCTGTAGTACTTGTTATGGCCTGGGTGGGAGGCCTGTAATTAACAGCCGTTCATTTTCGAAAATAGTGGCTTCCTTAGCTATCAAAGTTTTGTAGTTGGCAACATCCACTTCCGAAAAGGAATTACTGCCTTGCTGTTCAGAAATACTTTGTACCGTGGATCCAAAATTGTGGCACTAATGTAATGTGGATGTGACAAAATGTTATTTTGAATCCTTGTATTTTCAAATAAGCGAGCGGCTAAGGTCTCCGCCAAATGATATGCGTCTTGTTTGTCATCCACACCTGCGTACGTTTCAGACACCTCCTTCAGCTGTTGCTCTAGCATGTGCAACAATGGGATAGCTTGGCCCATAGTACAGTCCTCCCTGCTGACTTCACGTGTGAAGATCTCAAAAGGAAGTAGCATCTCAGTCAGGCATTTAATGAAGTCCCATTGACCCATCTCAACGGTCATGCCTCTCACAGTAGGTTCCCCTAATCTTTGCATGACATAAGCATTGAGTGGTATGTACAGTTCAAACAGACGATCAAGCATGTAATAAGTTGAGTTCCAACGTGTTGGCACCTCCTGGATGAGCGCTTTCACTGGCATTTTATGCTCACGTTGAATGACCCTCAGCTGCTTCCGGGCTTTAAAAGAATGGCTGAAATGTGTGCATATTCTTCTGCAGGTGGTCAGTAAGTTGCTGACTTTGGCTTCATTTTTCAAATAGTCTTGAACAACAATGTTAATGCAGTGTGCCAAACAAGGGACCCTGAAATAGCCACCATTGCCCATGGCCTTAACTACATTACTGCCGTTGTCCGTGGCAACAAAACCAATCATAAGCCCTCTTGGGCGCAGCCACTCAAAGACCTTGGTGTTAAACTCTCCCAAAATGTTTGCAGCAGTATGAGATTTCTCCATGGCAAACATGGCTACAGTTGCATGTTTGCGAGTGGCATGAAAAATCTCAGCAGCGTCAACACCAGCAGATATCTGTTCTCTAACCCCCGCAAAGAGATCCAGTGTGCAGTGATGCACATGTAATCTGTGGCTTGGCAACTGGTCCACATGTCTGTTGTCAGGTGGATACTGTGAACAGCACTCTGCTTCAAGGCTTTTCCAAGCAATTCCAGCACGTCGTGATGTAGTGCCGGAACAGCAACTCTGGCAAAATAGTAGCGGCTGAAAACATGCCATTTTGGGCAGATGGTTGACACAAATTCCAGAAAACCCACCCCTTCAACAAAAGAAAAAGGGAGAAGGTCCAGTGCTAACATTTTAGCCAGCTTCGCATTGTACAAACGTGCTATTGGGTGGTTGCGTTCGTACTGCCCCTCCCCCCAAACATGCTGATAATGGTAGGCTGCATGGTTTTCCTTTCTCTTAGACTCAACAACTCACTTTATTGGGGTTGCGGACCTGGTACTCCTTGGTGTCTCAGGCTGACTCTTACTCTTGTGCCACTGAGATGTTGCTGAATATGTGGGCGACGTTAACACTGCACTGCTGGGGTCAGGGACACCTTGTGTACCACTACCAGAGAGAATGTCTCCCTGTCGTTCCTCTTCCACCGTGATCGGATCTTCTACTCCTTTATCCCCACCAACACCAATGGTTGCAGTTTTTTTTATGCCGCGAAGGTAGTCCTCCCAGCTGATCAAGTGGTGATTTTTCAGATGGGTCATTTGGCCTCCGGTAAGCTTACCACGACTAACAGAGCTATTACAAATGGAGCATATAGCAATGTTCTCCTCTTTTTCGCTAACCGTAAAGAAGTCCCAAACTGGGGAGCTTAACTTTGGCCTCCTGCTGGAGGTGCCACTTCCAATGCCGGATGAACTGGAGGGTGTGTGTAGAATTTGACTCTGTGCTGCTGTACCACTACCTACTCCTACTGAGGTGGTGGTTGTGCTGGATGTAGGTCGCTGCCGGGCCTTTGCTAATGCAAATATGGAAGCTGTAGGTCGTGTTGGTGTTACCTTTGGAGGTATGCGTGCTACATTCCTCGCAGCGATTTTGGATAGGGTAATAATGTTGGTCTCCATCTCCTCGGGGCCGGGAGTGATGTTCGTGATGACTGGCTCATCATCATCATCCTGCTGTTCTACATCGACCTCCATAAGTGTAAGGCTTTCTGGAACCTTCCTTTTCCCTAGCTTGGTCTTGGAACGTGGCTCCCTCTCAGACTCAGTTTGTGGCTTCCAAGTGGCATCTAGATCATCAGAAGGGGGCTTGGCGAAGAACTTGATGGACTACCCTCCTTTTCCTTGCTGGAGATTTGGAAGACAATGGATCTTCTGAATGAGTGGCTTCTTCTTCTACCTCTGCATGAGGCTCAATTTCCTGAACTGCCCCTACTTCAGGAGGAACAACAACTACTATTGCGGGCGGTGGTTGCGGCTGTTGTTGTTGACCACTTATCTGCTGTGTTTCCTCCTGCGTTGATTGGGTACTACTTTGAAATAGCGATAAGTTTATCTCAGGCTCAGCATCACTGCTTTCCACCATTAGGCTGGCTACCTCTTCCACACTCATGTGCTTGGGCCTGGGTTGGTGGGTTGGGCCCACTGATGCGGAGGTGCTGCCCCCAGTTTGCCCCCCGGACACCGCTGCTGCAGGCGTAATTTTTTTGCCCAAAAAGGTATTGGCCGGCACACCAGACTTAAGTGTCACTTCCTTCTTCTGTTCCTTCTTCTTCTCAATAGCAACTTTCTTGGTACTGGAGGACCTGGTACCTGCTTTCTTTGGGCCCATCTTCTTCAGATGTCAGCAGCACTCAGTTGCAGAGATGTCTGGTCAGGTCACACGTCACATTGTGTTGTGTGTACAGCAGCAGGATGTCTGTCTGGCAGTGCAACGGGCAATGATGAGAGACACACCTCCTCCTCAGTCTTTGTGCACCTAAAAGCAAAAAAGCCAGAACATCAGTCAAACATAGCACAAATCAAACATATATAATATAGAACTTAGTGTGTGGTGGCCTCAATTATTACATTTTAGAAACTCGGTGAACAACAACACACAGTGTAGCCATTTATGAGACGTTGACAACAAGGCCAGGGCTTTCCTGGCTACTGTGTAGTGCTAGGGTGTACACTGGAAGAATAAGAATAGTAAAGAACAAAAACTAAAATGTAGTGGAGCATGTTTGGCCTAAATGTGTGCATCACGTGGATGTATGTAGCAGCATCAGGGAGCTGCAGCTGGCAATGGGGATGGATTTGGAAGCAGTAAGACAAGAGGAACAATGGAAAGACACGCAGGCCTATGTGGCAAAAACAGCACACTACTAACTACCACCACAAAATGGCCCCCAGCAACATGGTGACTCACAGGCACAAGGCACGGCAAACAATGAACTCAAGCAGGCCTATATATGGGCAGACAAAGGATGCCTTATAAAACACACACAGCTTTAATGCAAAAACTAAAATCCACATGGCTAAAAACACTTTTGAAAGTTAGACAACCACTACAACAACACATAATTATAATTACACACGCAAAAAAGGCATTTATTTAACACACCCAAAAAGTGAAATAGACCCTCCAAAAAAAAAACACATTTTGCAATTCAATTCAATGCCATCCATGGCCTAAATGATGTCAAAATTCCACAGACAACACAGAAACAGTTTTTATGCACCCATGGTGACTACCTCTGGGCCTACTGGCAGACTAGGCCGCAAGCTTGGAGGCCTATGGCAAAAGCACAGTGGCTGGTCCCACAAAATGGCCGCCACCACATGGCCAGGCCACCCAACAACTTCCTTCCTGTTGAAAGAAATTGTAAAACAAAAAAAAAGTGACTCCTTGCTCACCAAACTACATCTAAATGACAACCTGAGGAGTTTTTTGTGCAAAATAAACTAAATCATCATTTTCGAGAAGGTTTTATGCTGCTCGAGAGATATTCTTCGCTAGATTGTAAATTCTGCGTGTTCGGCATCGCGATCGTCACAAAAAGTCGTTATCGCGCACGCGAAAACGTATATTGAGCGCGCGAAGAAGATATAAAGTGTAAGTCCGCGTTGTCGCGCAGTGCGGAGTTGCCCAAAGTCCGCGAGCTGAATGTGTAGGGTTACCTACTGGCTGAAAAGGCCTATTTATTTAACAAACACCCAAAAACTGAAATACCACCCCAAACCCCACATTTTGCAAATCAATCCAATGCCATCCATGGCCTAAATTATGTTACAATTCAACAGACAACACAGAAACAGTTTTATGCACCCATGAGGATGACTACCTCCGGGCCTACTGGCAGACTAGGCCGCAAGCTTGGAGGCCTATGGCAAAAGCACAGTGGCTGGTCCCACAAAATGGCCGCCACCACATGGCCAGGCCACCCACAACAACAAGAAAAGGAACACAAGACAGACAATGCAGGCCTATGGCAAAAGCACAATGCCTGGCTTTACAAAATGGCCGCCACCCACATGGCCAGGCCACCCAAAATAACAAGAAAGTGAAGACAAAGGAGTGGACAGGAGTCAGACCAGGCAGTTGGAGACTCTGGGCAACTTCCTTCCTGTTGAAAAAAATTGTAAAACAAAAAAAAAGTGACTCCTTGCTCTCCAAACTACATCTAAATGACAACCTGAGGAGTTTTTTGTGCAAAATGAACTAAATCATCATTTCCGAGAAGGTTTTATGCTGCTCGAGAGATATTCTTCGCCAGATTGTAAATTCTGCGTGTTCGGCATCGCGATCGTCACAAAAAGTCGTTATCGCGCGCGCGAAAACGTATATTGAGCGCGCGAAGATGATAAAAAGTGTAAGTCCGCGTTGTCGCACAGTGCGGAGTTGCCCAAAGTCCGCGAGCTGAACGCCCAGGGTTACCTACTGTCTGAAAAGGCCTATTTATTTAACAAACACCCAAAAACTGAAATACCACCCCAAAACCCACATTTTGCAAATCAATCCAATGCCATCCATGGCCTAAATTATGTTACAATTCAACAGACAACACAGAAACAGTTTTTATGCACCCATGAGGATGACTACCTCTGGGCCTACTGGCAGACTTGCCGCAAGCTTGGAGGCCTATGGCAAAAGCAGAGTGGCTGGTCCCACAAAATGGCCGCCACCACATGACCAGGCCACCTACAAGTTCACAACAAGCATAAGCCAAGGGGAATAAAGAAAAGACATGCAGGCATATATGGAAAAAGCAGCACACTACTAAAGTACCCCCACAAAATGGCCCCAAGCCACGTGGTCACTCACAGTCACAACAGGCCATGGAAAACAATGAACTCAAGCAGGCCTATAATAATAAATATGACCAGACAAAGGAGTGCCTGCAGTGCTAAACAACACAGCTTTAATACAAAAATGCAAAAACGAAAATCCACAGGGCTACGAAAGGTTGGAAAGTTACACAACAAGCACACACACACATCCAACAAAGGTATATATTACACCCAAAAAGTGAAATACACCCCAAAAACCACATTTACCAATTCAATCCAATGCCATCCATGCATGCCCTACATGATGTTTAAATCCAACAGACACCACAGAAACATGCACCCATGGGTACCTCTGGCTCTAGTCTGGGCCTACTGGCTGAAATTCCAATCAAAGAAAAACAACTAGGCCCCTGCCGAAACTACAGGCCACAATAAATTTTAAAAACTATGGAAATCCCCAAAAAATGTAGGTACAAACAAGCCCCAATCAAACAAACAAGTACACCAATTCTCCAACTTACTTGTAAAATCTCAAATCCAAGAGTCCTCAAATCCAATCCAATGATATGATGCAGCAGACAGACACAAAAAGTGATCCTTCCAGCTCCAAATCCAAATGAAAGTGAACAGCACATGGACAAAGCACTGGGAGGAGCCTGCTGGACAGGAACAGGAAGTTTGAGAATCAGGGGCACTTCCTTCCTCTTGGGAAAAAAGTAAAAAGAAAAAGGACTCCTTGCACAAAAAACTACAGCCAAATCACAATCTGAGGAGTTTTTGGAGCAAAACCATCATTTTCGAGAAGGTTTTATGATGCTCGAGAGATATTCTTCGCCAGATTGTAGTTTCTTCGTGTTCGGGATCGCGATCTTACCAACACTGCCGCCAGAAGTCAGATCGCGCGTCCGAATGACGTGTTCGCGTTCGCACACTCTCGCGGGATTGTGCGGCCGGATTCCAAATCTCGTGACGCCCGCGAACGGATAGGAAGTCGCGTCGGCGAACGCAGAATCACGGTAGGTCATTACCGCGCGCGTGAAAACGTATATTGAGCGCACGAAGAAGGAAAACAGCTACGCTACGCCGCAAATTGCGTAGTGCACGGTAACTTCGCGTTCTACGTGAATCGCGAAGTTACCGAAACTTCGCAAGCTCCGCGAGCGTAGCGTAGTTCACCGCCCAGGGTTAAGATAATGCAAAAATAATAGGTGATTTGGGGCCAGCCCTTCCTCATGCCCCTTCCAATTCGGAAAGACTCCAATACAATTTTCCAGGTCTGGACTCTTGCCAGAGGTTGGGAATATAGCAAGTTCGCCCAGCTCAGAAACCTCAAGTACACCCCCATCTTCCGAAGAATCAACAATAACTAGGACCATCTTAGAGTATCAAAGGCTTTTTCTAATCAAGTGAGGCCATCCAAGGGTATGCCCAGTTCCTCCTGGCCCATTCCATAATCCTAAAAAATGTCAGTAAATTTAAAAAGTTGATGCAGCCTGGAACAAAGCCAAATCGTTTGCTCTATAGGAACCAGTCTATTAGCCAATATTTTGCCTAAAACCTTATAATGCACATTTAGCAAAGACAGCAGGCATTAAGCGCTAACCTGCAAAGGTTCCCTGTCGAGCTGTGGAGGGACTATTATAGGCACCTCTGTGAGAAATTTGGTTACTGGTTGACTGGGGTGTGAGCCCAGGTCAAGCAGCAACCACAATCCTTGTCACAGTAAGGCACAAGCAAACCTCAAATTAGCCTGAGTTCAACCCCCTGCCAGCTGGGCACAGAGCAGTCAGGCTTAACTTAGAGGCAATAAGTAAAGTATTTGTGCAACATCTCAAATAGTGAAACACCACACAAAAATATCCCACACCAGGTTAGAAAAATAGAGCAGAATTTAATAAATAAAACATGACTAAAATGACAAAGAGCCAATCAGTATAACCAGAGTAATTAATTTTTAAAGAATAAAGTGAATATAGCGCCAAAAAGCACAAAGCACCAACCCGAGATATCTGGTCATGCTGGACCGTGTCAAATTCAAAAGTTTAGGCAGACTGCAATGGAGCACAGGTCGGATATAGTCCCAGGTTAATCCCACTGAAGGTTTACCTTCTCAAGTTCTTCCATTCACATTGCAGAGAGCCGCAAGGAGCAGGGAGAGCGCCATGGGATGCTGTCAGCGAAGCGCGAAGAGCCAGCCAATATCACGGGCAGGCATTTCTGGATCTTCGCGGTGGTGGTCCCCATGAGCAGTCGATGCTGCAGTGTGAAGCGTAAGGCTGAAGAAGCTTCACGCTGATTTGCAGTGTGAGTAACGAGGTGTCAGTAAAAACGAGCCTGTTCGCCATCGCAAAGAGCCTAAAAGCTTAATTTCAGTACCTGAGAGCTACACCAAGGATCCAGGACCTGAGAGCAACCACTTGGGCGTCAGGAATTTGCTGCAGCTGGGTCCAGGGGCTGGTTCAGGATGTTGGGGAGACTTTTATGTCCCTGAAGCTCAGATCAATAAGCCAGCAGCCTAGCCCTTGGAGTCAGTCTGGGGTCCAGAGTTCAAGGTGAATTTGCAGGTCCAGTCTTCCTTCCCCAGGCAAGAGGGCAGCAGGTCAGCACAGCAGGTTAGAACAGCAGTCCAGCAGAGTGGCAGTTCTTGTAGCAGCACAGCTGTCATTCTTCCTGGCAGAGTATTCACAGGTCCAGAAATGTACTGAAGGCTTGATGTCTGGATCCAGTATGTATGCTCAGTTGTGCCTTTGGAGCGGGAATAAGCTTCAAGAGGCATGCCTTTGAAGTGCACAGGTGACCTGCCCCCCCTGCTCTGGCTCCATACTAACCACAGGGGGGATGCAGCCCTTTGTATGAAGTCAGGACACAGCCTATTCAAGAGTAAGTAGGGCTGTGCCCAGCCAGCTCCTCTCTCCCATTCTGCCAGTGATGGCCTATCCAGTCACACCTAAGCTCCCCATTGTGTGGCTGTCTAGGATGAATACACAAAGTCCAACTAACAGCTACACCTAGTCATTTGACCCAGAGACAGGTTGCAGGCACCAAATGGCTAAGGCAAGAAAATGCCAACTTTATAAAAGTAAAAACAACAGATGATGGATGGAATGCTGAACAAATCAAACATTCACCCCCAGTCAAAGATCTAGGTTAAATCCAACTTTTTTTGCACGCCACGCCATTCCAGTTTAGACCCAGCCATATGCAAATCAGTCTTGACCCTGCTCCCCATAGGACAGTCCAGCCCGAACTGAAAGGCCAGGTCCTTCCTGGACCAGAAACAAGCGTCCTGGGACCGGTTTCAGGGTATCACCCCTCATCAGTCAAGTTAGCTTGAATCTGGTGGCGTAGCGAGCATGGGGCCCACGTCTGGGCATACTCTTCCCACCTAGGGTGCCAAATGCAAAAAGAACAGATGATGGATGGAATGGTGAACAAATCCAACATTGACCCCCAGTCACATATCTAGGTTAAATCCATTGTTTTTTTGCACACCACGTCATTCCAGTTTAGACCCAGCCATATGCAAATCAGTCTTGACCCTGCTCCCCATGGGAACAGTCCAGCCTGAACTGCCAGGCCAGGTGCTCCCTGGACCAGAAACAGCCAGATACAGCATGAAATTATGTCATGATGTAACCCTTGCTTCCTTATTCCATGATTGTAACCCAAGAGAGTGTTCAATGATATAATAGGCAATACAACACCTCTTGATATTTCTTATCGCATTGCTCAAAGTATGTTGCATTATTCCGTGAAACCCTCAAGAATGTGAATCATGAGAAGAACAGGGCGACGTTTCTAGGCAATATCCTGTGTATTTAGGATGCTCTGTGCAGCAGCTCTGCAACATTTTGAGGTGCTGAAGCAGGTGAACTGTGGTCAGTGCTGAAGCAGCTGCGCCATGACCAGGTGAAATCAAACCTGTTCCACATCTTTCTCTCTTGTTAATCCCATTCCCTGCTTCTCTCGGGTACTGAAGCTAGCGCAGAGTCCATCATCTAACACTGAAGATAGTGCTCTTGTGGAGAGGGGGTCCAGCATTGCCCCATCGGAGCCATGTGGACTTCAGGTGAGTGGTGCAGCCTAGAACACTGACAGAAGGACAAGCCACAAAAATTATCATTCTTTTTGGGCGATATCGACAGCTGTGATCAGATCGATGCACGAGATTTGGCCCAGGACTTGGCAGAGGAACCTTCTGGGGTAGTAGATGTAGCTAGAGCCTTACAAAACCACCGAATGGTCGTTCAAAGATTGTGTGGTGAAAACACAGACTTAAGGGAGGAATTGCAGAGATACAAACCACAACATTCTCCCCATGGGGGCATGCTGTGTTCAGAGAGGCCCATCCTGTGCTTCAACTTGCTAACATTGAGAATGATACTGGCAAAGCATGCATGCCTACAGATTCTAATAGTGCGCAATCTCCTCTGTTAAATATTACCATCACCACGCCTTACCTATCCCTTTAGCAACACCTGAACAATTCCATGGGGAGAGTGCCAAGTTTGATATCTTCATGGGACAATGTCAATTACTCTTCCTGAGTAAGCCCCATGTATTCCCAAATGAGCTGCCAAGGTGGCTTTTATCATTTCCTATCTGGGCAGCGTAGTCGCCACCTGGTCCTTGCCACTAATTGAAAACAATGACCCAGTGTTATATACCTTCCCTGCTTTCAAGCATGCTATGAAAAAGCTCTTTGCCAAGCATGTATTCATGCAATCTAGTGACCATGAGTTACTCCAGAGATGTTCTCACATACATCACCCAGTTTACTCGTTTAATGGCTGAAACACACTGACCTGAGGAAAAGAGGACGTCCTTATTCTATCGTCGGTTGCGGGATGATCTTAAAGACTCCTTATCTCATAAAGTAAACCTACCATAAGACTGTGTTGAGTTTATAGACTTTATGGTGAAACTGGAGCACAACTAAGGAGAGCAAAAGCATGAGAGACCCCGCAATGATTCTGGGGTGGTTGTCCTGAAGACTGAACATAAAGAATCTGAAGAAAAAGCATCTGACGTGGAACCCATGCAAATTGGCGAGGTTAGGGCCCCTCTGACAATAGAAGAGAAAGAACGTAGACACAAACAAAACTTATGCCTATATTGTGGGAAGTCAGGACATTATGCACATGATAGTCTGCCAAAATCCAAGAAAGGGAAAACCATTTCAGGTCTTATAGGATCAGATCAGGAACAGGAAAACTAATGCTCTTGCAAGGGAAGAGACCACCTCCCCGAAAGAGAACCATGTACATGTCTCTCAATACTTAGCTAACACAGTAGCAAGAATACCACATCACCTAACCATACCGGTCACTATTGTATTAACCATTCAACAGAGAAAGACACTATCTATACTAGTCGATTCTGGGGCCACTGATAACTTTTTGATCTTTCCTTAGCAGATAGACTTGGACTAGCGAGGGTCCCAAAGAAAGAACCCAAGCCAGTACGAGCTGTGAATGGCTCAGAATTATCCTCTGGGTTGATATGGTTTCAAACTAAGCCATTGACTGTGGTCTGCGACAATGTTCATACAGAAGGGATAATCTTTGACCTCATAGATACCCCAACATTTGGGGTAATATTAGAAATCCATTGGTTAGAAACTCACAATCCCAAGATTGACTGGATTCTAAGGACAGTTACATTGGACTCGCATTTTTGTAGGACGTCCTGTTATCCGGGTACCTTTGACCTACCCGCACCGTTACATTGTGCTATGGCACAGAAGACAGGCATGCCTCAATTGCTCATAAGCTATGAGGACTTCCAAGATGTGTTTGACCCACAAAAGGCCACGCAATTCAGAGTCAAATACAGTCACACCATAGAACTCACCTAGACCGACCACTTCATTGTCCATTTCACTATCGCAGGATCACCTCGCACCAACTACAATGCTCCAAGCACCTTCTTCCACAGCTGAAACAAAGTGACACCGACCCAATGGATGGACACCCTCAACACCACCCAGCCCAACGCCAAAACCAACCTGGAACAGGCAGTCGAAGACTTCAACACCTGGATAGCCAACGCCGCCAACTGAGTTGCCCCCATCAAACCAGCCAAAACCCACAGATCCAAAAAAGTCAGCTGCTACATACTGGAACTCAACACTATGAAATGCAGCTGCCAATAACTGGAGAGAAGATGGTGAACCAGCAGAGACAATACAGGCCACCTTCAAGTCAGCCCTCAATAAATACCACCAACGACTTAAAGACGCAAAAAAGGACATCCTTGCAGACTTCATTGTGGCTAGTGCCAACCACACTAAGGAACTCTTCACCACCATCAGAGAGTTATTCTGCCCAACAGCCACAGAGAACACAATTCCTCCCTCACAGGAACTCTGTGATGCTCTAGCTAACCACTTCCACAACAAGATATCCACCATCTATAGGAACTTTGATCCTCAGCCCACTGAACTCCTCAGCCTCCTCACCCAAATGGAAGTCTCCCCTGACCAACATCTCTCTGCATAGGAACAGCTCACCACACCAGACACCACAGCCATCATGAACCCCATCCATTTGGGAGCACCCACCTACCCCTGCCCCCACCGCCTACCTAGGAAGCAACGAGATCGGCAACCAACTCACCACCATCCTCAACTCATCCATCGCCACAGACACCTTTCCTGACAGATGGAAACACGCCAAGGTCAAACAGCTCCTTAAAAAACCCTTGGCAGACCCAGCGAACTCCAAAACTACCGCCCCATCTTGCTGCTCCTTTTTCCCACCAAAGTCCTAGAGAAGGCTATCAACCGACTGCTCACCGAACACCTGGAGAGAAATAACCTTCTTGACGCCTCCCAATCGTCAAGAAGGTTGGGCAAAAACAGCACCGAGACCAGCCTGATCATTGTCACGGATGACATCCGCACCCTACTTGACAGAGGAGAATTGGCGACCCTGATCCTCCTCGACCTCTCTGCAACCTTCAACACCGGATCCCACCACACACTCATGAAAAGACTGCACCAGATTAGGGTTGCATGGAGCTTGCGGAGTTTCAGTCCATGGAATTCCGCAGAGTCATCAAAAAACTCAGTGGAATTCCATAGAGTTTTGCAAGCAGGCAGAGTTCCCTCTATTATGGACATGTAGGACCATCCCTCTCGTTTTGTGAAAGAGGGGGAACATTTAGGCCTCTTTCTAAACACTTTGCATGCCGTGAATATGTACTGAATGATAATAATAACCAAACTGCAGAGCAGACATCCAGCAAGTCTTGGAAATGGGCTGACCTACTCTGAGTAGACAGCAGAGTTTGCAGGGGCACAGATATGACGGACGCAGAGGGCGCTGGTCATGGCTGGCAAATTGTGTTCCATCATGAAAACAGATTTTGGGAAATAATCGCCACACAAAGATACTTTAATAATAACTGCTGCTTGCAGCCCTTCAAAAAGACAGGAGTGCAATGTGAGCTCTAAGTCATTTATAATTATAACTGCGGCCTCTGTCTCCGTCCTTCTAACGCAGTTATGTGTGGTGTGTGCAACTCCTTCAGAGTCATAGGCTTGGGTTGCTTGACTGAGGTGTTCATTGTTCACACAACTGCAGAGGACCAAAGGGCTCAAGGTGCAGGAAGAACCAGTGCCTTTCCCTCAGAAAGTCTGCAAGTGTGTGAACAAATGAGGAGGTGCTGGGGCCTTTGCCGACTCACCATTGTTCCTCCATGATGGCTCCCACTAGGTGGCCAGGACCAGGGAGCCAAGCGCATCCTTCTGCCGGAAGAATAGCCGCAGAACAACGGCCGCCCCACCGGCCTCCAGCTCTGATGTCCCTTCAACTGGGTCTTCTTGCAGTACTGTCCTGGTTTCAGCTTATTTCTGTTACAGCTGAATCCAGTACTGCCTGACCACGGCATCACAAGAACATGCAGGTGGACCTGGCACCCGGATGAGAGGGCTTCCCCAAGCTCCAGGTGTTTGAGGACATCACATCAGTAGGATGGGGGGGATTAGATGCAGAGAGCTGATACTGACAAAGTTCTGCTTTCATGAGAGATAATGAAAAACTAGGATAAAACACGTCACATGGAGTGACTGGGACACAGAAACATAACCCCATAAAATGGCCCCAACCAAGGACTTGTGTATAGCAGGCACCTGTGGAAATGTGGACAGTCTGAAGGGCGAGAAATGGTCTTAAACCCACGTGCTGGTTAAACAAGCAGCATCTGAACAATAGCCATCCCCAGAGCAGTCCCTGTGCCTCGCATCCTCACATCTCCTGAAGGAGAGGGCAGGGGCATGCAGTTATATGATCATGCCTTGCAGCCAGCGGTTCCCACGGGACCGTCACTTTGTTTGGGATGCTGGTATCCGCTTTGTGTCAGAAGTGCAGCCTTTGATTAGTCATTGCACGGCTAGTCCTACGCTGACTGTTAGAACCATCTGCATCCTCCTTATGGCTCTTCCGCGCTGGCGTGAGGTACACCTTCTTCCGATGGCTCCTAGGACGGTGTATTTTGTGCCTGGAAACTGTCCTGACGCCGGCGCACATTTCCTTGCATTTGGTTTATGTGTTGTTCTTGTGGGTTTTTACATTTTTATATCCTATGATTACTAAAATGTTTCGGGTTACAGATAAACAGGTGTGTGCAGCAGCTAATTAAAACTGAAAACCAACAGACAAAAAATTGCCGGATGTTGCATTCACTTAGCATGGACAAAGTTACAGCATTCATTGCCCACGGGGGCATGTACATTTTACCGCCAGAAGTAAGCTTCCATTGAAGCGCTTTCACCGGAGGAGGAGGGGAGCGCTCAAGATGGGTCCCTGTGTGCAGAGAATCACACGGTGCAGGGGAAATTAACACTTTTTCCACTTGAGCTCAGTGACCGGCTGTTTTGTCCCTGCTGACATGTCTGGCTTGTGAGCAGTCTGTTGAGTAAGCAGGGTCCCGGCGAGAAGCGAGTAATTTCCTCCCTTTGACAGCTCACCTGACTTCTCCAGTTTGTCAGTAAGAGCAGCGCTGAGAAACCAGGAAGTCGCAAAGGGGCTGATTCTATATGACACAGCGCTGGGAAACTCACCCAGGAGTTTTGGCAGCTTGTAAAGGAAAAGCGTCGTCATGAAGCTAGTGTAACTCTTCATTGTTGCACTTGGCTTTTAAACCGCTCTGTATGGATTGCAGAAGCCACCCAAAGACTACGGCAACGCAGGATGCATAAACGTCTTGGGAACAATTGACACCAAAAAAGCAAGCGAATAATAAACGTTTTGAAGCAAATGAATTGCATTTGGAAGAAATATGTTAGTGGCAATGCAACAAACCTTATAACACTGAATTCACATAGCATTGCTTTTCCATAGCAATAATTAAAAAACTCTGTCGTAATAGTTGTGAGCGCATGCCGGTAAACTCTGCTCTGCCAGCTGAGTATTTCGCTGAACTCCGCATTCTAAGCAGAGCGTCGAGTGACAACAATTTCATGAACTCAGCCGGCGGAGCGGAGTTCACTGCCCACCTTACACCAGATCGGAATAAAGGGAGACTCAGATGGATTGCATCATTCCTCACAGGACGCACGCAGAAAATCCACCTACCCACCTTGACCTCGGAACCCACAAGCACCATCTGCGGAGTCCCACAAGGCTCATTCCTCGGCCCCACCCTCTCCAACACCTTCATCATCAGAACCCACGATATCAACATCATATCTTACATCGACAACACCTAGCTCATCCTCTCACTCTCATTAGACCGCATTGAAACGTTGCAGCCTGGATGAACGACAACGGTCTGAAGCTCAAGAAAGACAAGACAGAAGTGCTGATCTTTGGCAACCAGGGCCGGCTTTAGCACTGGTGGAGGCCAGTGCAACTATCGTTTTTGGTGCCGCCTCCTCATATGACCTTCTCCTCGGATTCCCTCACTACCACCTGGCAAAAGTGTCCCTCATCTCCCCATAGTCCCTCTCTCAGATACACTTCATTTGTTTTAAAGCATTGGTAAAGGCTGGCTTTACTAATCCACTCAGCTATCCACATAAAATACAGACATGGTCTTTACAGCAGGCATATTATTAACCCTCTGCACTTCTTTATGGTGCATCAAAACTGCCACTAGACAAACCTACCATCTCTCTCTAGCAACAACATTAATCAAAAGAGTTATCATTACATTATTTTGGCTGCCTGAAAGCTAGACGCACAAGGAACTCTGCAGCAGTTGCTTTTAAATTGTACATTATTGCTAAACACAGTGCCCCCCCTGAGGTCAGTGCCCCTGCTCCTGGTCAGTGCCCAGAGCGGCCCACCGGTTGCACCGCCCTAAAGCCGGCCCTGTTGTCAACCATGCCTCCCTCTGAAATGGCACCTGGTGGCCTGCTGAAGTCGGACCCACCCCCACACCATAAGACCACTCCCTCAACCTCGGCATCACCCTGGACA
Organism: Calotriton arnoldi; assembly: GCA_963921515.1. NCBI lineage: Eukaryota > Metazoa > Chordata > Amphibia > Caudata > Salamandridae > Calotriton > Calotriton arnoldi. The sequence continues at coordinate 497,500 of CAWUFW010005893.1, forward strand.
GGGGACTTACCATGAAATGACAGATCAACACAGTCTCCTCTGCCTGCTTCTATATTCTCTGCATGCTTCGAAGAATCTTCAAATAGCTCCCTATAAGCAGGAGAAAAACAGTTACACAAGCCCTAATCACCAGCCATCTGTACGTGGGAACCACCACCGAACTCATGAGAAGGCTCCAGATGATACAAAATTCAGCGACCAGACTGATCCTCAAACTGCCCAAATGGACCCACATTACGCAACACCTGAGTAACCACCATGGCTCACCATCTAGAAAAGATGCCAATTCAAACTACTGACACACACCTACACAGCTCTCCATGAGCAAGGACCTGCAAACATGAATCACCGCCTGAACTTCCACCAACCATCCAGATACCTTCGCTTCATCACCCGCACCCCTACACAGACACCACACATCCGCCGTAGCCACAGCAGATTCCGCTCCTTTTCCCACCTCGCTGCCAAGTCCTGGAACGTCCTCCACCTCTGAACATCACCCTCGCTGACAGACTTCAGGAAGATACTCAAGATCTGGCTTTTCAACTAAGCCCATCAACGCAGTGTCTGGATACCCTCACGGGTGATAAGCTGCCCTCTACAACTACTGACTGAATGACCACACTGCACATTTGATTGTAGAATAGACCTCATTCTTGGTGCCACTCTCCCCTGCAGCCGGATATATGCTCTTGTGGAGCCTGAGACAGAAAACCTCTAAAAATATTTGGAGGAGTTTTTGGCCTTGGGGTTCATCAGACATTCAACTTCCCGGTCTCGTCCCCCCTCTTTTTTGTGCCAAAAAAGAATGGGAAATTATATGCATGTATTGATTATAGAGCAGTAAACAAGGCCACCATTAAAAATTGATAACCTTTGCCATTAATCCCACTCTTATTAGACCAGGTCCATTATTCTATCATTTATACCAAATTAGACTTACAAGGGGCATACCATCTCATTCCTGTCAAAAAGGTGACAAATGGAAAATTGCCTTCTGCACGAAATTTGGATTATTTGAAGATACAGTGACGCCCTTCGGTCTATGTATTGCACCAGCAGCGTTCCAATACTTCATCAACGAAGTCCTTCAGGACTTTTTGAACGTCTGTGCTATTGTTTACATAGACGACATTCTCATTTATTCTCAGAATGAGAAAGGACACATACAACATGTGCGTGTATTTTTGCATAGCCTCCGGGAGCATGACTGTACACCAAATTAGAAAAGTGTTTATTCCATGTTGTCTGTTGACTTTCTGGGGTATGTACTCTCTTTGTCAGGAATCACAATGGATAAAAAAAAAAGGTGGAAGCAATCATGTCCTGGCTTGCCCCCTTCTCAGTCAAGGAGGTACAAAGTATTTTGGGGTTTGCAAACCTCTATAGAAGGTTTATTGCACATTTTTCAAACATAGTAGCACCCATTACCCAACTGCTCAAAAAGGGAAAGAACTTTTACTGGTCAGACACTGCTGACCAGACTTTTCAGATTCTTAAACAAGCACTCACCACTGCTCCTGTATTGCAGCATCCTGATCAGCCATATTTTGTTGAAGCGGATGCTTCTCAGGTGGCTTTCGACGGTGAATTATCCCAAAGCGATTCAGAGACAGCACATTTTCATCCCGTGGCCTTTTATTATAAGAAACTGTTCACCACAGAAAGAGACTATGCAGTAGCAGAGAGAGAATTATTAGACATACAATTGGTCTTTTCCAAATAGAGACATCATTTTTTAGGTGCCAAACACGCAGTCATAATTTATTCAAGATCACAAAACCCACAATTTTTCAGTTCTGTCAAAGGTCTCACACTAAGACAAAGGCGATGGTTGCATTTTTTTTAGTGAGCTCGACTACATCATTACTTATTGACCAGGTTCCAAACAACTACAATCAGATATACTATCACAAAATGGATTTGTACTCCCAAGAGCCACTGAAAGTGAACTTCCCAGTATTATCCCCTCAGAAAAGATAATTGCAGTATTTAGTCCTGACACCTTTTTAACCACACTTAAAAATTAGTTAAAGAAACTAAATATTGAAGAATGGATTAAAGACCCAGAGCAAACAGTGGTGGATGGTGTGTTCTACCACAAACAATGTCTATTCAGTCCAACCACAGAATTTGTGCAACAGGTATTAGAATGGTACCGTGACACCGCATTAGCTGGACATCTGGGCATTCATAAAACCTTGGCCAATTGCAAGAAACACTTCTGGTGGAAGTCAATGTTTCAAGATGTCCAGAAATAGGTAGTCACCTGCCCAATTTGTGCCAGAAATTAAGCATCCCATACAGCACCTTTAGGGTTTTTATGGCCATTGCCCATACCTCCTGCTCCTTGGCATACAATCAGTTTAAATTTCATCACTGGCTTATTCCCAAAGCATAAATGCACAACAGTGATAGTGGTGGTGGATCTATTGTCAAAGATGGCACATTTCATCCCCTCTGAAAGCTTCCAACCTCTGGAGAACTAAGCCAGATATCCATAGAGCAAATAGTCAGATTGCATGGTCTGCCCATAAAGATAATTTCTGATCATGTCCCTCAATTCATGTCAAAGTTTTGGAAGGCCTCCTAGGGATTGAAGTAGTCCTATCCTCTGCCTATCACCCCTAAAATGATGGGCAGATTGAATGAGTGAACTAGTCCCTGGAGCAAATTCTAAGTTCTTTTCTTGCCTTCATGAATAGTCAAAGGGGCCAAGTGTTACCCCTAGAAGAGTTTGGGTATAATAACAGGAAACACACTGCTACTGGTCTGTTCCCCATTTACTTCCTGACAGGACATCATTCACAATTCCTACCCATTACTCACACTGCCCCACCAGTTCTGGTTCCTTCAGCAACAGAAAGACTAGATAACCTACGGAAAATACAAAAAACTGCCACAGACTGCCTTGCCAAAGTCAGATAAGTAATGAAAAAACACGCTGATAAACACCACAAATAATAGCCAGACTTTAAAGAGGGAGACCTTGTTTGGTTATCAACCCCTGATCTTAGCATGGATGATCCACAAAATTTCCACCCACGCTTCATTGGCCTATTCCCAGGCTCAATTCTGTATCTGCTAAACCTACTCTTACCTGCAGAATATAACATTCATCTTGTGTTTCATGTATCACTGTTAAATCCCTAGCACAGTCACACCAGGCCTGGCGTCCCGCCTCCACCAATCCCCATCCAAGTTCATCTGAAATATGAGGTACAATGGATTCTAGATTCTAAATGCATCTGAGGTCGTCTGTATTATCTGGTGGACTGGAAAAGGGTATGGCCCTGCAGACCGGTATTGGGAACCTGCCTCCTTTGTTCATGCCCCCAGGTTGATTTGTCGTTTTCATGCCTTGTTCCCCCATGGACCCCGTCCAGTTAGGTGACCTTTGGGGGGGGACTGTCAGGGTTCCAGCACTCGCTACTGCATGTTCCTATAATGCTCAACTCATCCCCTAAGGGGCGTGGACAACTGGATCCTTATTTCTTTAAAAGAATGCCCCCCCTTCCTGGGGTTTGTGAAGTTCTTTACTGAAATTTCATGAAAGGTACATTATCTGGGTCATGGTGCATAAGCACCTTATTGGAGTAACATCCCTGGTGGCAGTGGTATGTTTACAATGCAGATTGTACTTGTGATTCACTGTTTCGGTTAATATATCCTTGGTTGTAGTGGTAGCAAAGAAAAGAGAACTCTGCACAATCTAGAAAACATGTGGCTGGTTTACACGTGGCTCGCACGAGTGCTCACCAACGTGTTCTAACGGCTGCACCCGACAGCACCCAGCCGCACCCGCTCCAATAGTCACACATGCTTCTGGTTGCCATGTGCAGAAGTGGCTATAAAAGCAGCTTCCACACACATGGCAGTGCTTGACCTCATCGCATCTGCTCAACTTACCTGGTCTTGATTGCAGCTCCCATGGTGACTGCCACTATGACTTCCTGGCTTGCATTCACAAAAAGCGACAAGGCCTTGATTGTTGGTATTGTAACACTATCGCTAGTGCTACAGAGACTCGCATTACAGAAGAGATATAGAACGCTATCACTAGCCCAAAAGAAATGCTCATTTCAGAAATCAGAGGTTTCTGTACAAGCTCGAGACTTAGCATTGGGCATGTTGCACACAGCGCTAAATCTACGAATAAATCAATAAGTTTATAGTGTGATTACTTAAAACCATTACAATTTACATTTAAAAGCATATAGCACAAAATGATGGTCTAGTTTAAAATAAAAATTTGAAGTTAAGACAATCTTTAAAATCATGCCGGCGAATTGATATGTAAGCGGCCAGCACTGACTTTACGGTTAAAAAATCAATAAAATCAATGCTGTCCTTAGTAACATTGGATGCTCTTGGAGGGAGTAGTTCTAGGGGGTACTGTTCATTGAGCCATGGGACTCATCAGGAAAACGTGGAAAGGGGAGTGTTTATACAATATTTACAGTGTCGCATAGGCTATCAGACAGGACTTCTTTTAAAAGACACTGTAAATATTGTATAAACACTCCCCAGTCCACGTTTTCCGAAACCCTCACAACGAGCACTTCCTTTGAGCACTATCCCACCGGGAGCACTTATGTATATGTATATGTATATCTAAGATGAATGAATATAATTTTATGATAAAAAGAAAAGTGAACCTTCAAAATTGTTTTTCTTAAATTTTTTGATATAGGTGATGTGATGATTGTGTACTAGGCTCTCCACAGTGACCGCCTGTTTTTGTACCTACATAGACCCAGGTCCTGTGGCCATTTTGGGGTTTTCCCGATTGAAGTGTAAAGTCCTTAGGGCAGGTTCTACCTGCGAGGGTTCTTTCTTGTGGATATTTATATTCCAAATATGTCAGAGAGTGAAACTTTGTCATACACAGAGGAGTATATTAACAGGCTTATCCAAGTGGAAGCAGGCAGCAGTTTTCTGTCTTCCACTGCCTCTAACATAGACTTCACATTAAATGATAAAGTCAGTAAACTTGAACGATTAGAGAAAAAACTAATACGTACCAGACTTCATGGCCTTTTATTGAGCAAATATTTGCAGGCAAATATTATACCAGTTGGCTTACAGGTGAAAAATGCGCCGGCAATCTTCGTAGACATACCTACTTTTAAGGAGAATTTCAGCTTTGTGGCCAACAATTGCTCACGCCACTGGATGGTGTTGGGAGTCGAAACGGCCCATGAACAAATGGAGAAATTGCAGAAGGAGATTGCAGAGCTTAAACGTGAGATCATAGAGGATACAGCATTGACCAACGTGAAAGAGGCATTAGAAATTCTGGAGAAGACTATTTGGGAGTTCGACACCAACACCCAAGCTCGCAAGTTGGACAAATTATCTAAAGACATAAGATTTTATGACAAAAAGACTACCTATCCTTACCTCCAGGAGTTTTATTATAAACAGGATACCCAAGGACCATTTTCCAACAGAGGAAGGGGTGGCTTTAGGGGTCACCGAAGATTCACAACCTTTTCCGATTCGTTCAACAGCACAGGTAGTGAAAACGAGCAACCATGCATAAGTTCGGATTACTATCAGCAGGACAACAGATATCAAATGCCACACAGAGTTCTTTTTTAGGGGACAGCCAGTGGGGCACCCCCAGAGGAGGGGGGAACAATTGGAATCTAGGTCTGCAATGTGGACAGCAACAAAGGGGCCAGGATTGGGGTGGATTAGTTATATATATGGGTAGACCCAATGGTTCAGGGACCTGGGTTTAGGCAATACAATAGAGAGTGGTCCCAGCAAAATCTACTTTGCCACAAAACGTTATATTATATAATCACAAATTTAAATAAAACATACAAAAAATGAAAGATTAAACAGTGTTATTTATTCACACTGTCATGTTCTCAAATACTTCTATTACACAATCAAAATTCATAGACAAAGTGCCCAGAGCGACAGGGAAAGAAAGGGATCGTAAAGAAAGTGATTCCGTGAGGGTAAAGTGTGTGAGCAAGAGGTAAATGTGCAAACAATTAAATCATAGTTGTCAACAAAAAATTCTAAATTTAATTTTCGCCATTAATGCACCATAATATACATTATTTTTGTAGCCAGGCCTAAAATTGAAAAAACACAGTGAAGTAATCTCTGTCGTTTTCGGCTGATTCAAAAAAAGAAATGTCGTTGTTTCGACCCCGATGGAATGTAGGTTTAGTCGCACCTTAATGGGGGGGTCTTCATCAGGACAGTGGACAAGACACAACCAAATACAAAACAGAGATATACTCACAGTTGCTGGATGGAATAAGCTACAGTAAACTCAACTCTAACCCCACAAAAGAAATAAGCAAACTCATACAGAAGATCACGGATATGGGTTGAACACAGGGATTCCTGACAGAACAGGAATATGCTTATTTGAACAAGAAGCAACCTCGCCTACCAACAATATACACTCTCCCCAAGGTTCATAAAAATATGGAACAACCACCAGGACGCCACATAGTTTCGGGATGTGGGTCATTACTTGAATGTGTTTGCAAGTATGTGGATTTCTTTCTGAAACCTCCTGCTGAAACGACCAAATCATACCTAAAAGATACCATGGAAACTATTAGGCTTGTGGACGATATGCCTTTTGACCCCAACCATCAGCTTCTGGTGACCATGGATATTGTGTCCCTGTCTACAAGCATCCCCCAAGTACCAGCATTGGAGGGCATCAAAAATACATTGGATAGAAGACCATACCCAGTCCGGCTACTTGAAGTAGCCATGAGAAAAAACTTTTTCTTCTTTCAAGGTGACGATTTCCTTCAGACGAAGGGCGTTACTATGGCTGCGAGCTTTGCTTCAGACCTGGCTATATTATATATGGATGATTTCGAACACACCATGAAACTAACCCATACCTGATTCATATAACGTCTTGGAGATGTTATATCGCCAATGTCCTGATGATATGGACAGGAACAGATACACAACTACAAAGCTTCTATACATGGTTAAATGAGAGGTCTAATGACATTGAATTTACCATACATTCGGACCAACACATGATTGATTTTTTGGATATTACAAACAAGGCAGAGGACAACCATTTCTTTACAACCCTATTCCGAAAGAAAACTGAAAGGAACGCTCTTTTGAGATATAGTAGTCATCACCCGAGAGGACTGAGGGACAACCCGCCGTTTGGGCAGTTCCTCAGAATAAGGAGGAACTGCTCACACAAAGATGATTATTTCAATGAATCAGACGGTCTTCTTCTCCGGTTGATTGAAAGAGGCTACCCTAGGAAACTTGTCAAACGGGCACGGAAGAGAGCCTAGTTTAACCCAAGGGAATCATTACTCATACCGAAACAACGGACGGAGGACCCACTCAACAAATCGGTTTGAGTCACCACTTACTGCACTCGCAGCAACGACACCAAGCGCATTGTAAATAAACACTGGGGCCTCATAGAGGATGACTTGGAGCTAAATGAACCACCAATGCACTCTTTCAAAAAAGGAAAAAGCATCTGAGACCATGTGGTCCGATCCCTATTACAGACTCCCACACAACCATCACTCCACACACTTTGGCAACTGCCTGAAATAATTGGCCACTTTAAATGTGGGCGATGTAAAGCATGCAACCTTACAATTAAAACAAAACAGCTGCATTATAAACATCACAAGCTACAGTTAAAAATCCATACGAACTGTAACAGCACAGATGTTATCTATGCCATCATCTGTCCCTGCGATTTAATGTATGTGGGCCAAACACGGCAGAAAGTAAAGGCGCGCATTCTGCAACACTGCAGTAGGGTACGATGCACTGTGCAAGGTGATCCTTTAGTGGAACACTTCTGAACACTGAAACACCAACCAGAAAGTATTAAATGGGTGGTTTTGGAAAAAGATTCACTAGGTCCCAGGGGTGGGGACATCAACACTATCTTAAACATTCACGAATGCAAATGGATGTACTCCCTTGTCACTGTACAAAATGGGTTGAATGAATTAGATGAAACCTCTAGACAAAAGTCCTGTATCTATAATGAATAAGTTGTGATCATTGCACAGGTTTTGTTTCTCTAATAACCCTCATTCTGGTGTATTTACAATAAGTCCGTATGTAAACGTTGTTTTTTGGATATGTTGTCACGTGCCAATACCCATGTTTTGTATATTATTTGTACATATGCTACCCCACTTGAGTAATAGCAAGCCTTCTTCATAGGTTCTTGGCATTACAGATCCTTGCTAGTTGACTTATGCTATGACTCCAAAATGTAAATTTTCCTAATAAGTTATGACGGAAAGTCTTAATTTTATTAAAGACACAGAGGCGAGTATTATGCTTTTCTAATCTTGCTTTATATGAATAGCAGCCAAGATAACGAACATAAACTACAGTTCCCAACAGGCCAAGCGAAAAATTGGCCAATGGGAGACAAAAGAACCCACAGTGGCAACCAATGAACAAACAGTCTAGGATATAATGAAGGGTCAGACTGCGAACAGCCCTCTTTTCTTCGGCGAGCAAGTTAAGAAGAGTTCAAAATGAGAGGAACAATTGCAAAAACAATGCATAAAGCCAAAGTCCAAGTAAACAAGTCTTGACCAAAGTCCATCAGTGAGGTCCTGGCGACGTCAGCAGCAACAGGATCCGTAGCATCAGAGGAAACATCAAGCAGAGGAGTATGATTCCGATGAGGACATCGTGGAATATCATGAGGAAGCCGGTGGCAAGAACGGAGTCCCTGCAGGGAGGGAAACAAACACAAGTTAGAGGTGTTGAGGCGGGATAATACTCGCCTCCGTGTCTTTAATAAAATTAAGACTTTCCGTCATAACTTATTAGGAAAATCTACATTTTATGGCAAGACCGGAGGCTCATATTATGCTTGTTTAAAGCATATTAATTACAGAAGAAACAGCAGAAATTACAGGTTTACAATAAAATATACGAAAAACGTTATCATTAGACCAATCTGCTGATCTCAGAATGTCCTCCAGACGAGAGCCAGCCCAAAAGGCTTTGGAAGCCATGGCTCCCCTGGCAGAATGGGCCCCAGAGACAGAAACGTCTATGCCAGCGAGTGACATGACCCAACGAACCCAGCGGGCAAGGGTAGCAGAAGAGACAGGGTTGTGAGGTTTACGAAAGGAAATGAGTAGCTGGGAATGGGAGGACGTTCTGAGATCAAAGGTACGTTGTTCGTAAACTATGTGGTACAGTCCAACACACAGTTTAGGTTGGTCAGGAAAGTAAGGATAAAAAACAGAACTCAAATTAGTTTTTGTACGTCTATTGATATGAAATAGTACACCAGAAGGAGTGAACTGACGAGAGGACACGTCCATGGCTTTGACGTCAGAAACACGTTTAATGGAAACCAGACATAAGAGCATGGTAAGTTTAGCAGAAAGCATTTTGAGGGAAAGATCGGCATTGTCCGGCCAATCGACAAAAAGCTTAAGAACCAAGTTCACATCCCATAGTCTTGAGTATTTAGATAAAGGCGGTTTGGAAAACTTGACACCCTTGAGGAGGCGACAAATAAGGGTGTGCTCACCAACTGGTTTACCCTCAATAGGCGAATGGTTGAGAGAAATGGCAGACCGGTAGAGGTTGACTGTTCTATAAGACTTACCTGAGCTGGCCTCAGAAGCCAAGAAATTGACAATGTAAGTTAAAGGTGCTGAAAAGGGATCGACACTTTTTCCCAGACACCAGCTTGCCCATAAAGACCAAGCTGACTTGTAAGCTTTAGTCGTTCCTGGGGCCCAGGCCCTGCCGATGAAGAGAGAAGCCTCTTGCGATATGTCGATGCCAGATGGTATCGACCGGTGATCGTCCATGTGGACAGAGTCAGGGAATGGTCTAGAATCAGAGGATGAGGAAGTCCCAAGGGGTTCAAGAGAAGGTTGTTGAAAGAGGGAAGGAGGACCGGGAAATCCATCGCCATTTCCAGAAGGGATGGGAACCAGACCTGGGATTGCCAGAAGGGAACTACTAGAATGAGAGAGGCTCGTTGTCGGGATGCTTGGGCTAGCACCCTGTTGATCATGAGAAAGGGAGGAAAGGCATAATGGAGGTGAGAAGACCAGTCCTGGAGAAAGGCGTCTGTGGCAAGGGCCAAAGGATCCGGCCGCCAACTGAAGAACTGAGGGAGCTAAGAGTTGAGACGAGAGGCAAAGAGGTCAATATGCAAAGGGCTCCACTTTTGAAAGAGAGAGTGAAAAACGGATGGAAGAAGCTTCCAGTCGCTGTAGTCTCGTAGGTAACGAGAGTGCCAATCGGCTATGGAATTGAGATTGCCTGGTAGGTATTCTGCTTTGACAGAGATCTTGTTGAGGAGGCAAAACTCCCATAGACATTTTGCTAACTCCGCCAGGGGCTTGGACTTGGTGCCACCGAGATGGTTGATGTAGCGCACCGCAGAAACATTGTCCATGCGAAGAAGTCACTTTGTTTTTGGCGAGGCTTCTGATCGCAAAGGAACCTGCAAGCATCTCTAAACAATTTATGTGCAATCTCGACTCCTCTAGAGACCATGTACCTCCAGTCGAAATCGTGCCACACCGGGCGCACCAACCTGTCAAGCTTGCATCGGATTCTAACACAAGATCTGGGACTGATGCGAAAATGGTTCTGCCGTTCCAGGAATCCAAATGGTCTATCCACCATTGAAGTTCGGAACGGGATTCTTGATCTAAATAAATGAGGTCGGAATACGCCAGGCCTCGACGCAGATGTCGATTTTTTAAGTGCTGGAGGGCCCGATAGTGGAGAGGACCGGGAAAGATAGCCTGGATAGAAGCGGAGAGCAGACCCACGACTCTTGCAATAGATCTGAGAGAAATGGAGTCGCTTCTGAGTACTTGGAAAATCTCTGACTTTATGGTGGAAACCTTTGATTGGGGCAGATGAAGGGAAGCGGTGGAGGAGTCCACCAGAAAACCTAGAAAATTGATTTTTTGGGAAGGAAGTAGCATAGATTTTTGGGGGTTTAGGAGGAAACCCAAATCGAAAAGAAGAGACTGAGCAATGCGTAAGTGTGATAGCAGAGTTAGTCTGTCCGGATGCATCAACAGGATGTCGTCGAGATAGAAGATCAAACGGATCCCGAGGGACCTCAAGTAAGTCACTACTGGTTTCATGATCTTGGTGAAACACCATGGGGCTGAAGACAGCCCGAAGGGGAGAGAACAAAAAAGGTAAGACACTCCTAACCATTGAAATTGATGAAATTTCTTTGAGAGTGGTGAATAGGAACCGTGAGATAGGCGTCCTGAAGATCTATTCTGACCATCCAATCGTTTAGTCGGAGAGAATCTCTGAGGTGAATGATGGTCTCCAATTTGAAGTGGCGATAGACCACAAACTGGTTGAACCATTTGCGGTTTATGACCGGACGCATCTTTTTGTTTTTCTTTTGAACTAGAAAGATGAAGCTTAGGAAACCTGAAGGATCTAGAGGAGCCACTTGGATGGCGCGCTTTAGGAGCAAAGACTGAACCTCCAGAGAGATGAGAGTTGTCATATCGCTTGAGAAGGCGAGAGGAGGAGGGAAAACTGTCTGGAAAGGAGGAGCGTAAAACTCTATAAGATAACCTTGGATGGAAATGAGGACCCAAGGGTCTGCAGTCAGAGACCGCCACTTGAAGAAAAAACTTTAGACGGCCCCCCACAGGAGGAGTAGTTGGAAGACTTACCTTGTTGGTAGTTGTTTCTGAAGTTTTTCTGGCCAAGGCCACGGAAACCTCTGCCCCTTTGTGGATAGAACTGGGGCTTGAATTCTTGGTAGTTGTTGTTGGAGTTGAAGGAACCCCTCGAGCCTTGATTGTGGGAGGAACGGCCGGCAAAGCGACTCCTGCCTCTGCCGGCCCTTCCAAAACCACGTGGGGAAAACACCTTTTTGATCGACTGCTGGGCCTTGTTGATGGATGCAAACGTAGAAACGAATTTACTTAGATCCTTGACAAGAGAATCTCCGAACAGGAGACCATCTGCTTTGATGCCGGGATCCAAAGAGGCCAAATTGGCTAACTTGGGGTCTAGTTTGATCAGGAGGCCTTTGCGACGTTCAGGTGTGATGGCGGAATTGGCATTGCCCAAAAGACAAAAGGCCCGTTGAACCCATAATGAAACGTCCTGAGGATCAAGGTCTGTGCCGTCCAAGCGGGCAGACTCAGCCAGGTCGAAAATGCGGGCCAGAGGACCAACCACATCCAACAATTTGTCTTGGCAAGTGGACCAAGCCTTATCCACACCCTTGCGTGGATCTTTTCCAAACTTGGAAAAGAAAGTCAGTAGAGGCTGGTCAATGGTCGGAGTACTAGAAACGTTAGAGGAAAGAGAAGGTTTGTGGCACTCAGATTTTAGTTTAGATCTTACAGACTTGTCCAAAGGCAAACGCAGCCTGGCTGAAATATATTCGCCACCATGGGAAAGAGGAAACCATTCGGTGGAATTAGGATGACGTATAGTGGCGGGATCAAACATAGGGGTACCCTCAGCATCCAAAATAGGGTCAAAGGAAAAAGGATCAGTCTTTGATTTTTTAGGAGGAGGACTAGGATCATTGGCATCAAGCGCATCAAAATTATCATCAGCGTCACCCAAATCATCGTCAGTGTCCAAAATATGAGAAATTACTAATTTCTCAGGTACCTCAGCATGTTTTGACTTTTCTTTTCGTTTGGTAAAAGATACAGATAACCCCTCCTTGACAGGAGGCCTGGGAGGCACCAAGTCCTCAACCTTGCGAGAGGAAACCTCTGCCAAACCACGTGACGCAGAAACAGAAACATTTTTAATGCTGGAAGGTACAAGTTTTCTTTTTCTGCTATCCCCCGCAGACTGGGCCAAAGTTTTGGACATTAGTGACAGTAAGGAGTTTTCCATATCCTTAGAAAAACGCTTCATAGAAGATTCAACTGCATTTTCCACAGAACAATTAATGAAAGAATTTAAATCTGTCTTAAATGCCTCCCCTTCCTCATTATTAAATTCGGAGCTCTGAGAACTATCTAGCTCCATAATCAGTGTCCCGTAAAAACCAGAAAACCAGGGGTTAATATTATGAATAGAGAAGCCCTTCCCTGTGGGCGTACACAGACACCAGGATAAACCTGACCCGGAGTGAAGCAAACCCCTCTCAGGAGCGTGAACCAAGTTTCAGGCGCTGAGGAGACGGAAGCAGAAGCGGAGCGGCCAGCGGGACGAACGCACTGTGAGAAAGTGCTTGAAATGGCCGCCGCGCGTCGCGAGGCACAGCTGACGCGCGAGGAGGCAAACGGGAGCAGAGAGGGCGGGAGAAGAAAGACGCTGGAAAGCGGAACAAGGGTAATGAAAAAACTCAGTGCGCTCACTCTAAAGAATATATAACCACAATAGACCTGAAATATGAAAGATAAAATATGAAAATTGTCAATAACGCAAGGAGATAATGAAAGGGTACTTATCTTGTCTGCGAACAGCAAGAAAAGAGAGCTGTTCGCAGTCTGACCCTTCATTATATCCTAGACTGTTTGTTCATTGGTTGCCACTGTGGTTTCTTTTGTCTCCCATTGGCCAATTTTTCGCTTGGCCTGTTGGGAACTGTAGTTTGTGTTCGTTATCTTGGCTGCTATTCATATAAAGCAAGATTAGAAAAGCATAATATGAGTCTCCGGTCTTGCCATAAAATTAGGATTTGTTTTGATACTTCCGAGATCTGTTCTCTTGATTTTATAAAATTAAGACATCCCAGCATGTCTTTTTATTCACAATACCTCCCATCGGTTTCACACATCAATTGGAACCCGCTCCAAGAATGAATTTGTTTTAAGTACAAGCAGTTTCCTTACTTGGCTGTCCTGTGAACTATAATAATAATGGCTGATGATTTTTTTTCCAATTCAATCACCCCCCTTTTTCAAGGGGTCAGCAAGTACCTCATTTAGTAATTTTTCTATGCCTATTGAGGAAACCGTTCCGGTCACCGGCACCAGCATTGAACGACTGTGCCTCTGACGTGAGCAAAGCCGCGTGCACGCCGCGCCGACCGGCATCTATTTTTAGATGCCCTTCTGCCAGCTGACGAGCAAGACGCTGCAGGATCACACTGAACTTTAGGTATGTGTATGTAGATCCTCCCATATGCTCTGAGCGTTTCGAGCGGAGGTTTTAGTGTAACTACTTTGTCAATCTCCTTTTATGCAGATGCTCCATGATTCAATCTGCAACATTGTTTTGAATGACTACAAGTTAAATTTGGATTAATTTCCTCTAGATGTGAGCCTGCCGGCCGGCAGGCATTCCGTCTTGCGATCTCTGCAAAGTATGAATCTCTTCTTTTACTGGCTCATACTTTAACATTCATCTCTTCAAATTCTCATGATTTCCTCTCCTCCCCTTCCTTCTCAAACATGGCGTGATTTATCAAATTAACTTACGACCGCACAGCCTGCCTTATGTGAGTATATGTTCAGCATGGGCACACATTTTTAAATAATTGATGGCCCACCTGCTAATAAAGGAATTTTCTATTCCTGCATCTAGACTCACGCAGTCCACAGATGGGACTGGGTTGCGTCTCCTTTTCTACCCCTCTGGCATAGGAGCCTGTTGGCCCATGTTTATATATCGTGATTCCACCTATGAAACGGTTGGATATAAGGTGATCATTCATTGTCCCTAGTTAATTCATTTTTTTAGCAAATATGTCCATCAGCGACATTAATTTGTTTTTTCTTTTACTTTATGTATAACTTTAGGTGTTTCCCTCTGTCCTGAAGAAGACCCCGGTTTAAGGACTTAATGCCCCTTTGTTTATTAATGGGGTCAAAACGTCGACTGTAATTTGAATGCCTGTACTGATTATGCTGCCCAACTTTGATAACAGTAATTGTGTTACTGTATCCATTATTTGATTATATTTCAAAATGCTTTTTGGCCGCATAGGCTATCAGACAGGTCTTCTTTTAAAAGACACTGTAAATATTGTATAAACACTCCCCTTTCCACGTTTTCCGAAACCCTCACAACGAGCACTTCCTTTGAGCACTATCCCACCCGGAGAACCTATGTATATGCATATCTAAGATGCATGAATATAATGCTATGATAAAAAGAGAAGTGAACCTTCAAAATTGTTTTTCTTTAATTTTGTGATATGGGTGATGTGATGATTGTGTACTAGGCTCTCCACAGTGACCGCCTGTTTTTTGTACCAACATGACCCAGGTACTGTGGCCGTTTTTGGGTTTTCCCTATTGAAGTATAACGAGGTTAGTGCTTGGGTGGAGGGGGGATCAAGCATTGCCCATTGGAACCACCTGGACTTCAGGTGAGTGGCGCAGCCTAGAACACTGACAAAAAGAAAATTCTCACTTTCTAAATGTGGCCTTTTCAGAATTGTAATTTAAAATCTGAATTCTGACTTCACCTTTGAATTAATTTGTGTGTACACAGTATATCTCTATCCTCTACCTGCTCCCAATCCAAAGTTATCACTTATTAAATGTAACAAGGCAACCCATTGTTAGTCAATGGAAACGATAGGCCGTAGAGCAGTGAAAAACGACTTTAGGAGTTTTCCACTGCTAGGAAATGTGAAACTCAAACATATATGTCCTTACTTTTCATAGTAGAAAGCACCTTGCCTGATGAGCCTTTGGGGCCTAACTTAGGGATGAGTTATATGTATTAAAAAGAAAGGTTTAGGCCTGACAAAAGGCTTATTTTGCTAGGACAAAATGGCAGTTTAAAACTGCACTACAGGCTGCAGTGTCAAGCTTGAGACAAGTTTTAAAAGGCTACTTTAGTGGGTTGCACAATAAGTGTTGCAGGCCCACAAGTAGCATTTAATTTACTGGCCCTGGGTACATGCAGTACCACTTTCTAGGGACTTAAAAGTAAATTAAATGTGCCAATTAGGTGTAAGCCAGTTCTACCATGCTCGAAGGAAAGAGCACAAGCACTTTAGCACAGGTTACCAGTAGTAAAGTGCAGAGTTTGATGGACTTGTGATATGAATAATCTTTAAAAGGAGAATAGCAACTAGATGAGCATCAATGGCTTGTTCTAGGTAAGATATTGATTTCATTTTCCGTCTGTCTTTGAATAAAAGCATACCCATGGTCATTGATAAAGTGTGTAACCCTTGCATGAAATTCAAGTTGAACATATCATGGCAGTTACCACCACTCAAATCCGCTCTACCCTACCAAATGCCAGTCACCTGAGGAAGATTTGCAGCCAAAAATGTTTTTTATATTTTAATTTCAGAATTTAACAGCAATATTGTGGATAATAATAGGCCTGGATGAAATTGTCTATTTCGCCGTCAGACTCAGAGGAATTTGATCATTGAAATTACTTAATAAATTATATTTCCACCTGCTCTGCAGCGGAATTAAAAATGATGCAGTGGTTTGGTTGTATTCACTGCAGAGTATGCAAGGGGTGGGTGCCAATTGAAATTCAGGGGTTTCTGAAGTTTTGAAACCACTGCTTACACCACTCGACACCCTTGCATACTAATCAATGTAGAGTATGTAAGGGCACTCAGTGATATGCTGTGTTTTCTAAAGTTTAGAACCTACTGCATACCACTCAACACTCTCACATACTCTACAGTGATTAACATTTTTAATCACTGTAGAGTTTGCAAGGGTGGCAAGTGGTATTTGCCTGTGCAATTTTCTTAGCCAAAATGCATCCTTACATCCATTTTTGGACGTAAGGGTGCATTGTGTGCTAAGAAAATAGTGCCAAATGCCCACTCCACCCCGTTGCAGAATTCCACAGAATCTCACAGAATTTTAATGTAATTCCATGATATTTTGCAGAATCAATCTCTACAAATTCCGCCCACCCCTAGATATCCAGATAACTAGACCCAATTACCCACCACAATGGTTGTCCCTAGACTGATGATAACAATTGCCTTGAATTTTGAGCATCTGCTGTATAGGCATATGATGTATCATCAATCAAACTCCCTAGCCGCAGAGTTAGCAGAAGCCCAAGGTGTTCCCACTTAGGAAAGCCATTCTGCTCATGCGTGCATTGCCTGCAATTTAATCAGCTTGAGTTCAAGTACACTCCTTGACTTTCTTCTTTTAGATTTCCAGATAATTAGAACATATCTTGAGTGGCGCCACTCATAATACTTTAAATTTGGTGCTACAGGTTACAATGGTATAGGCAAAATATATCATCATAAGTGTCATGTCGAAGGAGTTAAACCAATCTTATGTGTCCCCTCATAATGTGCCTTCCTCCATTCCTTTTAGTTCAGCCTTCTGCTGGATAGCGGCATCAAACGAATGCTCTCTTTCCTTCTGCTCCCACAATCACCTTCTTGTCCCTTGAGAACATCTCCATCCATGGCTGCAACCCCAGTGTATACGCCTCTGATATAAGACAGTGTACTTACTCCTCCCCCACATTATCACACTCCTACCCACAGCAGAAAATGGAAAAGATAAAGAAAACAGTTTCCGATCTTAACTAAGTGACTAATGATTAATCCGTTTTCAGCCACATCCCAGCAGATTGCATAGTAGTAAAAAATGAGTCCTCCCACGCATCAAGATTTATAACCTACATGAAACCTTCAAATAAACTATTAATCACCTAGCCTGTATTTTGGGATTTTACCTCCCATTGGTGAACTAGTGTGCCTGTACTGGATCAAGAAAAGTGATTATCCCTTACATAATACAGGTTTTTTTGTGGGCACCCACAATGTTACCATTCATTAGGGGTTGTGGGGGGAGGCCCAAGGCTCCCAAGGCCCTAGCAGGCTCCCAAGTCAGTACCCTGAGTGCCCACTCAGGGCACCCACCATATCTCCATTCATTAGGTGCTGAAGGGGTGCGCCACGGCCTGCGGCACCTGCCGCTCACCTGACGGGAGCAGGCCACTTTTTGATATTTAATAAAATTTGCCCCCAGGGGCAGGGATCCTCAGAACCTGAAAAAGGCTTGGGGAGGGGACTGCTCTCACCCTCCCCTTTTGAAATACATTTGCCAACCACCTGGATCGTGAACCACCCTGGGGGGCTCATAATG
Source organism: Calotriton arnoldi (assembly GCA_963921515.1). Taxonomy (NCBI): domain Eukaryota; kingdom Metazoa; phylum Chordata; class Amphibia; order Caudata; family Salamandridae; genus Calotriton; species Calotriton arnoldi. Next base: position 515,538 of record CAWUFW010005893.1, read on the forward strand.
AAAACAGGCAAAGCCTGCTTTTTTTCATCAAAGCTGCAGATTTGCGGATCCCCCACAGATCCGTGGAGCAGATTAAAAAAATAAGCATTTGCCCCCCACAATGCCCCTAAAGTGACAGGGTATCCCTATTCTGCCCCCCCTTATTTATTAATTAAACTTTTTTGACAGGACAGGGTACTGAGTCCATGAATCCTAAAATCATTGCCACCACAACTTTGTTTAGGTGGTGGCAGCCAATCAGATCTTATCTCAAGATCTGTTGCCTCCACCGATTCTCCGGAATGTGAAATATCTATAAACTTTGAGGCTTCTTGAAAACTGTAGAACAGATTCACACCAAATCACAGAAAGCACGCTTTCTGGACTAAGATCTACCTTTCTCCCAAATTTGGTGTAATTCCATTTAGCAGTTTTTGCAGAATTACTGTTCAGTTTTAATATGGAAAAATGAATGGGGACAATGCAGTTTGGGACCCCCTTTTTCTCTTCCCCTTGACGCATCACTCTGAAACTTGGAGATGGGGAGCATGACTGTCTTGTTTGGAAAGTTTTGTGAAGATTTGTGAAACGGTGCCAAAGTTATTAGCAAACCAAAAAATACATTTTCAATGGAAACCTGGTCCAAACTATAACTACTGAGTGGCGACCGCCACTCGGTTAAAAAACATATCTATCTATCTATCTATCTATCTATCTATCTATCTATCTATCTATCTATCTATCTATCTATCTATCTATCTATCTATCTATCTATCTATCTATCTATCTATCATGCCTGCCTGCCCCCCTGCCTGCCTGCCTGCCTGTCTGTCTATCTATCTATCTATGTATGTCAGCAAACAACACTGAACACTTCATGTGCTGTCTGCCTCCAGCCCTAGCGAGGCGGAGCACGTTCAGCCGGTTGGGAACCCAAAAATACCAACTCCAAGCTGTACACTCTCAGCAAAGAATGCACTCCTGGCGGTGGTTACAAGTACAGAAAAGACCCTTTATTGCTTTTTGTGCAGAGAAAATAAACCAATGCATTTCAACATCATTGTCTTGTTTATGGTAAATACAGTAAACATAAAAAAGTGGACTTTAAATACATGGTTTCATTGAAAGTAAAGAAAGGGCACATACGGATACTGTGATATGAAAATGAATGCATATCATCAGGGTGTTCCGATAATCTTGCTCAATTCACAGGGTAAAAAACTCTTATTGTGATAACCTCTGTTATATTCTTTTTCTTTCCCTAAAAATGGCTACTTACTAGGAGGTCTCTCAAATGTCTGCCTTTCCAGTATGTAAACTTAGGTCTCACTCCTAAAATGGTGGGTAATACTGTTGTATTCTCCTTAGGGTGTCCATAACAGGCTTTCCAAATATCATGTCCTTATATAGGCACAATTCGCCCTGCCCTTATATAGGCATAGAATCCCAGGCCTTATTTAGGCATTAAACCATGCACTCCAAATACAGGCATGGTCTCTGACATCCGTCCACCCTAACGTCACTACGAGTTCATGAAGAACAGACCCTTAGGCTGCGGGAGTTTCCCTAGCCCAGGACTATTGATTTCTTCAAGGCCTCCTATATTATGCATGAACCATTATTCCTTAGGGGTTCATCCATGACGTCTTTCGCTACCCAACTCACGTCAATGCTAACATTCCTAAGGTACTCTCAGGTATAAATATACCTTCCCTAGCCCTTGTAAACTAGAGGAGACCTCGACTTCAGAGGAGCCTGTATCCCGGCCTGACGCACTGAGAAGACGCTGCCATTCCCTGCACGCAGAGAGCCCAGCTTCCAGATTCCAATGATCTGACTTCCCTTGCGGGGGGTTTGAGTTCGAGTCTGGCAAAGAGATTCCAACCTCTCTCTATTTCTTCAGGTATGGAGCTGATAAGAACCTAGAGGGACTCTTGGCATACTAGGCATACTAGACTTAACATACTCTTAGTATACCATAGTAAGGAATACTTCACCTACTTCATACCTTGTCCTACACCTAGGTTAGGTTAGGTACACTGGGGTAGAACTAGCTTAGCACCGCATCGTATGAGTACTCGCATTTTTAGTCTGTGTTATTTATGTAACAGCATTTGTACTATAAAATAATGCTATTGTAGTATTATTTATTTCTACTGCTCACCCTGTACATTATTTATCTCGCATACTGTCTTGTGATCGTAACAGCACATTATACTTACACCAGAAACAAGACTGTTCAATAAATCTTTTATTGAAAACGCCCGTCTATTATTTCTGTGTAACTCTGAGGAAAACTAAGCATGCACGACTGAGCTGAGTGAAATAGTTATCTAGTGTTTCCACGACTCTGGGACACGTTCTGATTCTAAAAGGAAAACATATTGGTCATGTTTTGCGGCTGCCAGAAACTACTCTCCCTTGTTGTCAAGGAGTTTCTAGTGGCCTCTGAGCTAGCTGGCACAAGTAATTAAGTTTAATATACTCGATAGGGACATACCGACCTTAGTCCTATGTCAAACCCATAGGATATATTATTCCAATGCGCAGAGCCTATTAGGGAAATAGGAGCTACACTACATGGCGCCCAACGGTTTGGTTAGGCAGTAATTCAACTTTAGATACTGAGTAACAAAGCCGTGCTATTTTCTCTCAAAGACCCCTACCCATATACTCCAAAAGACGTCTGGAGTGGGCAGGGTTAAGTATCCACCAAGGCTACATAGGGAAGCACCCTATATATATTAGCTGTTTGGTTTGCTCAACGTTGAAGGATACAGTGTTCCAAAATATTGTGCACCTAATCTTTGTTTCCTTGAAACTTGTTCTACATTTTTCAAACAACAAAAATGCCTGACGGTGACAATGAAGCCGGAAACGGTGGAGCTGCGGCTGTTGCAGCCCAAGCAGCACTTTTTAACCTTACAGGTTTAAATGAAACCGAGGAGGGTGTGGTACACATCCCTCAAAACTTAAGAAGAGCCATAACTCTAAAACTTATAAAACATGGCCTATCGCCAAGAGGAGGTAGAGCAGTTTTCGTGATAGAGGCACATGAATCATTTCAGACAGAGGTATTCTATTCATGGGTACTACTTCCGGAATGCAATCCAACATCACAAACATTTCACTTCTACAAAGAAGATGATCTACCAGAGGAATACATTCCTTTCGAGGATATTGAAATTCCATTAACATACCAAGAGCATCAGCTCTGGTTTAAAGGCGCCCTAAAACATCACAAAAAGCATTACCAGGCTCGGTCCACTAGGTAGACCAGGAGCAACATGGCCGATTTTAGCCGGCTACACATCTCATCCTGAACTGGATATAATGACAGATGAGGAATTACATACTCAAATAAAAGAGTTAATAAAAATATACAGACAATTGGTCCAATATGTCATGCGGACTTTTACAGTCCGACCACCATTGACATATCCAAATCCAACTCCCCAACAGGGGAATACACTAAAAATTACACCACAGACTCTCAATTCCGTCATGGGTAAAATGCCCACAAAACGTGAGCAAATTCCGTTTTGGATAGCTCAAAAAATTACTCAAATCGAAGCAGTATTTCCAAATACTAGCCCACATGAGAAACACAGAATCCTAACAATCAGTTTACCGATGGGGATCACACCACAACTGGAAGACTGCACCACTTGGGGCTCAGTCTTTGCTGCCATCTATACTAAAACACATGGTATTCCGTCTATTGCGGTAATACCTGATGTCCTAAAACAAATTCAAAATGAATATGGGGCAGAGCCTGCTCTAAATTTAGGTATGAAGTTACTAAAAAATTTCGAGCAGGTATCAACAATAATATTATCTAATATTAAAGGGGAGGCAGCAGCAGTGGCGATCCGCCACAAATTGAGGGAATTCGATGTTACAGAACATCAAACTGAGCTACCTAGAATTATAGAACAATCTTATGCAGAATTAGGCAGAGATAGTTTGGGTGGAAAACCACTGAAGCCGAAACTATCTGAAAGTCCTGAGAAGGACTCAATAAAACAAACTCCTACATCTTCTAAAAAGAAGTGGGAGTCTACTAAACAAAAATCAAACGAGAAACGTTCTCAATCCCGAGGTAGGTCTCCTCAAAAGGAGCCCTCTGAAAGGAGGTATAACCTCAGGAATAGGGATAATTTGAGAAAACCTGATAGGTATCATGATACTGATACACGTTCCTCTCGTCCCTTTCAGATCTCACCACAGACTTCGGAAAGAAGAGGACGGACGGAACACAGAGAAGAACGCGTGACATCGAAAGACGACAAACACGCTCCAAAAACTAAAGTAAAACCTCAATTCTCCAAAAAGAAAGTAGCAGGTCTAAAAATAAGACATGCCGAGAATACTGAGATCACAACTCAAGAACGGAGAATGGGCTCAGACCATGCTGGACAGTGCAGCAGAAGTCACAATAGTTCGCCAGAACCTGAGGGAACTTCTGGAGATAGTGGACTTGAATGAGTACATCACAGTAGAGACTGTAGACACCAGGGTTAGTACTCCACAAAGGTTATTTGAAATAACACTCCGGATGGAGGGAGACAAACCTAGACAGGTGAAAGCACTTTTTTGGGAAAGACTATCAAAGGGCTATGACATACTTCTAGCAGAAAAGGACTGGCCACCACAATTTGTCAGGGAGTGCCCACACGGCGAGGACATAATTATGCCTGCCTTCTCCAACCATATTCCAATTCACCTAAAATATACATATGCCAGGAAATGGGCAGTGGCCCAGGCCCCAGCATTATATAAAAATCATGTAGGATGGGATGAGGATTCACCTCACCATAAAATACATCTGAAACATGAACCAACTGCACAACGGCAGTATCCTATTAACCAAGAAGCTAAAAAACAGGTCAGGGAGATCTTAGATCAACTTGAATACCAAGGGGTGATTGAAACATGCACCTCCTCAATGACCAATCCTTTGTTTCCTGTCTCCAAACCAGACAAAACATATCGTGTAGTTTTGGACTACAGACACCTAAACACTTGTTCTAAAACTTTTGCAGTGCAAAATGCACATAGCACAGCATTAATGAATAACATTGTGCGTAAAAAATATAAAACAACATTAGACATCTCAAATGGTTTCTTTTGTCAAAACATAGCACCTGAAAGCAGGTACTTAACAGCATTCTCCATAATGGGGACCCAGCGTCACTTTTGTCGACTCCCACAAGGGTTCAAAAATAGCCCAGGTTTATTCTCAGCAAGGGTAATGGAGTTACTACAAATTTATGACAATGAGGCATTGTCCTATGTCGATGACATATATCTGACAGACGATGACCTAGTAAAACACTTGAACAGGGTGAGCACCATTATACTGGGATTCGCCTCTGAGGGTTACAAATTCAACTTTAAAAAGTCCAGAATTGCCCATCTCAATGTCCTATTTCTAGGATATGAGCTTTCAAGTGAAGGCAAGAGCTTGGCAGCTAACTTTTTAGAAAAGTGTGCGCTGCTCCAACCTCCAAAAACGCTAAAAAACTTACAATCCATCCTGGGTTTCTTAAATTTTGGAAGAACATACATTATAAACTATGCAGAAAGGGTTAAACCTCTCTATGCATTAATCAAACCTGATTTTTATATCAAAAACTGGACACAGGAACACACAGAAATTTTGCGTTCACTCCAGGCTAACATGTTAGCAACAAATCACTTACAAACACGCGTAAGTGAACGAAATTTGGTGATCAGAATAATTTCGGGTCAATACGGATTCACCTACTTAACTTTCAATGAGGGTGAAAAAATACCAATAGCATATAAATCACACTTGTACACACAAGCGGAAATGCGCTTCAGTTCTACTGAAAAAATTCTAACAGCAGTTCAAACCGCTGTAGCAAAAGAAAGAGCCTTAGCCCAAGGGAAACGCATTATTATCGTAACCCCAGTACCTGCTTTAGAAGCGGTTACAAAAGCAAGCATTCCAAATGCTAAGGCATTGCATCCAAGATGGATACAATGGGTTAATTCTCTTGCTGCAACAGATGTTGAATATGTTTTTGATCCAGATTTAAAAACACAAGCCTTCCTGCAGTACGAACATGAATGTCCCCTGCCTACTGAAATTCTGCCTCTCGATCAGTACGAATTCATAATTTACACTGACGGATCCGCACAACCCGCAATAGGGGTAAGCAAGCTTACAGTGCAGCGTGTGCTATCGTTAAAGGTTGCATGCGAAATGGCATCTTCAGACCTATGGTCACAAAAACGCAGTCTCTAGGAGATTGTACAGCTCAGCGAGCTGAACTACAAGCATTCAAACTGGCACTTGAAAGTACAGATCGAGAATTCCCCACACTAATCGTGTGCGATTCCTTTTACTGTGTGCAGTCGTATAATGAATATATACAAAACTGGCTTGAAAATGGTTTCAAAGATGCGAAAGGTGGCACAATAAAGCACAAATTGCTTTGGGAACAAGTAGTTCAGTTGAAAAACGAACTACCAAAGGCTCACGTGATCCACACACTGAGTCATCAACGTGATGGCGTTCACGTTGCAGGGAATTCATTGGCTGACGAGGCCGCAAAGGGGGCTGTGCAAATGGCTTCCGTAGCTGCGATCACTCGTTCAAAAACAAAAATAGACGGTGAGATAATGTTGGCTGTCAATGCATCAAGCAAAGGCAGCAGTGCAGCGTTACCAAAAAAGTTTCCACTCAAGTACTCTTATGTATTTGATGCGAACAACGTTCTTTTTGCTCGAATCTCTGGAGTGGGGGATTGGGTAATACCAAACAAGGAACGTAGAGCAGCCTTGATTTATGAAACACATTTGGGGGAGGGTCTGTCACATCAAGGGATCTCTAAATCTATCTTGACTTTAAAAGAGATGTACTGGTGGCCTGGGATGAATACAGAAATTCACATATTCATCAACAACTGCTTAGACTGTAAATTACAGCGAGAGAGCCACCAGACACCATGCTGCGAATGCGGCAGCCCAGTACAGACACCACTGTTAGACAGCATTCGACTGTCTACGCGCCTGCGTCCTACTGGAAAAAGGCATTCCCGCAAATACTGAATCTAGGTTCCTATGGTTATGGCCTCAGCGCTCAGTTGACGCTCGAACTGTTATAAAAGATTTGCGAGTCTTTATCGGCATATACGCAATAGGCACACTACATTCTGACCAGGGTCCTGCGTTTAGCTCTCGGGCTTACAAAGACGCCATGGCCAGTCTGGGCGTTGCATTGCGGTACTCCTCTCCATTCCATCCTGAGGGAAATTCGGTTGTGGAAAGGAAAAACCGGGACATAAAGCAGTCTATAACAGCTAGAGTATTAGGCTCGGGTGACGGGTGGGTCAAACACCTTAGTGGAGTTCAACGTGCACTTAATAACCTGCCAAGAAGTTCTCTAGGGGGGGTCACTCCATATGAGGTCCTATTTGGGACAAGAATGTGGGTACCGGACTTAGAAAACGTAGGCACAATGGTGGAAAATAAACCCTTTGATATCAAAGATCGTTTGGCTGTTTTACAGGACTTAAACAAATTAAGAACGAAACAAAGCAACGTATTCCTACAGTCAACCACCACTGGGGATCAACCGGCTGTCCCAGCAAGGCCTGTCTGGATTCCTAAAGTTGGGGATCTAGTCAGAGAAAAAATTGCGGACAAGAAGGAATTTGGACCTTCTTACAGACAACCAGTACCTGTCCTAGCAGTTCAAGGAACAAGAACAGTACTACTGCCGCCCCTTGCTGGAAGAAAGGAGAAAAGATTTGTGTCCATCGACCTGATCAAACCACAGTATGTGGCCAATACTAAATAGTAGGCCTCGTGGACTCCGACCTAGTAGCAAACGCACTCCTCTCGCTACTATCCAAGAGGTTCATACTGAAAGACTGATAACAATCGAGAATTCAGCTGAAACAAATGAAGGACTATGCAACAACGCTATGGAACTCATCCCTCTTGAAGAACAAGTAACAGTTCGTCCAAATACACCTGTCTACACCAACGTAACAAGTGATGAACTGGTTCCAGTGATTTCAACAAATCCTGATGCAATTTCAACAATTGACAGAACTGCTTCTGGCTACTTCATTAACTTTGATACGTTCTCAGAAGATCCGAGTGAACCTGAAATGATGCCAATGTCATTGAAATTCAAGCAGCAAATACAAGACTTTCTTCACTTTCTGAAAAAGACTTATTTGGTTTCTCCATGGATTGAACTCTGGATTACATCTGGACTTTTTGTTTTCCTGCTCTGGCTAGCTTTGGTAACAACTGTAAGCGTGCTTATAAGTGGCAGATACATCCATGTGAACACTGAAGGAAAAGACGTAAACGTACTTTTGAAACCTCATAAATCTTCCCATCGTGAAGCAAGAGACTTGTCATCAGTGAACATCACAGCTGTTCATATACACGATGGTATAGTGTGGGACAAAACAGATTTTGATATATTCGGTCCAACGGAAGAATTGAACATTCCACATTTGTTTAAAATTTCACTAAGTGATCTAATCAAGTCCAGTACCTATTCTGATGATTGGGACTTTGAGACTGTGACTGATATTATGTTTGACCTAGAAAAATCTGCTGCATTTTCTAAAAATGAATATTTAGAGGGTTCATCAGACTATGAAGAACTGTATTGTTATAATCACTATGGTCATCATTTTTTGCATAAATCTGCATATCCAAGAAATGTGTTTATGTTTAACCAATGGGAACATTGTCCTACACCACCTAAAGGTAGTTCACAAACATTTGCCAGTAAATTTCCATATTTTTCAGGTTACAATACATCTGATCCAGAAATGTTTTACTATAAAAATATAAACAAAACAGGACTGAAAATTATGTTAACAAATACAAAACAGATTTATTCTGCATTATTCAATGCCCAACTGTCTAGACAGGGTTTCGACTTTTGGAAAGACACAATAGACACAAAAACGTTGTGGGGTACTAAAGAATGGCAAGTACAGGGGATAGAAGCTTTATTCAGAGCCTGCATCATCCCTGAACAAATAATGTTTTTGAATGAAACTATCCAACAAACATCTTGTCTTGGATTAGCCAAGATCAAAGAGATGAACACACCTTCTGTACCAACTCCTGCAAAAAATAATGTAACACAAGCAGTGGTGACAGTCGACAATATACTACAACTCAACAGATCTAATCCTGATTGGAAAAATGGTTGATCTGGCCCATAGACACGAATAACTGTCAGGAAAGATTCCTGAATAAAACTCAGGGCTTTACTATTCATAGGCCAGACCCAAGATACGTCCAAAGACAACATCCGGGGGTAGTAACAACATACAGTGTAGGGAAATTATGCCTCGATTGGCTGCATACATCTACACTACAGGATGTGAAAGAACACTTATCCTTACTTACAAAAGATGCAGATCTTAGGGATTTCTTGCTTGGACCAAGAAACCGCGTCAAAAATGTTTCATATATGCCGGCATTTATGCTGCTTATAATGAAGCTTGGAAGGTGTCACAGATAGAGGCCGCAGAACGAATACGTGAACTTGATCGTATTAATTTAGAGAAAACACTCTCTGTGGTCGACAACGGGTTAACAACTTTGTCCTCCAGAATATATTCATTGGACGGCATTGTATCCTCTGCTATCGACATTCTAGAACAAGATTTGGCGATGTTACAACAAGGCCAATCTCAAATACGTTCTATTATGTTATTAAGCTGGACGCTGCAATCATTGCGAGCGGGCTATGTGCCTTGGCATTTCATCAACACAACGTCCCTGTTTGCAGAATACAATCTAACTGATAAACAGATCGAAATGGCACAGAGAGGAGCAAGGTATACAGTGCTGAGCATTGAAAAACTGGAAAAGTTACCATTCACAGTGGCAGAAAAACCAGCTACAGAATGGCTTATTCATGGCAAAATTACACTACCTGTGACTACTTTTCAGTTTCAGTATTGCCTCAGACAAATGCAAGCAGGCAAATATGAAAGGTTGGGCAAGGAATACATTAAGACATCTTGGGCTTTACCGTATACATATAGATGTTGGAGCGGGGATCGTGAAGTGTTTTTAAGCGGAAAAACTGTAAACGTGCACTAAGAGGTTCACTAATATGTCAGGACATTTCCTTGCACGGGGCTTGTAATGGTTCTGTGGCAAATTTGTCTTGCCATCAGCAGGGTACACCAGCTGCTGTGATTAATCCAACGTTCGGACAACTTTCTAATGGGAGTTACCTCATGTTGAATGATCAGAGTTGCTGTGGCATGCTGCCAGGCATCCCATATCTAGTAACGGTCAACTCCAGGGTCACTTGCTGTATGCAAGTATTGTTTGCCCCAATAGACACAGTCAGGGAGTCACCTTTATGGCCTTCGCTGAACGTCTCTTTTATAAGATTTGATACTTTAAGCAGAATGAAAGCCATGCTTTTACAACAAACAGTGCCTCTGACCTCGGCCTTAGAAACCTATGATCTGCAAATTGCAAGGACTTCGGCTGAGATACAGACTTTAATACGTACAAACTGCCCTATACATTTCGTGGAAATGATAGGACAAATTTTTAACATGTCTGATACAACAGGAATTGTACATGTATTTAAGAGCATCTGCTCCGGTCTGTTAGCACCTTTCCAGGCAATACTCGGAATCATCCCGAACTTTGCACATACGGTGTTTGGTGGCATACCATTAATTCTAGCACTCGTTGCCGGAATTCTATTTCTCTTCCTGCTATTTCGCTATGGCCAGCCAATTCGCCGACATCACTCCGAGTGACATGGAGAAAGCTCTCCTTGAACGAAAGTGCCGTGAGCAAATAGTACAGCTTTTGGGCATAAATCGTCTACGGGACCTTAATACCACATGGTTCCTGTCCTTTAGACCAATCTGGCAAGATTGCATCTTACCTGTTCTACGATGCCTGCTATGCGGTGTAGAATGCATGTTGGACACCTGTCTAACATTTCCATCGGATGCGCCAACGGACGTTGATACTCTGCTGGACCAGATAACGGCCCACGCTATTGTTGTCCCCAGGGGCTTCCTATCCTGATGACAGCATTCATTGAGATCTCACAGACGCTTCCGGCTGCTGCTGAGGTACGAGAAAGAACTACAGGCACACAGGTAACAACGGACGCGAACGTTGCAACAATTGAAAGCAATGCTTCACATCTCTGTGCAATTAACCTGCTTCACGAGGTGTTCCAACTCACACCAACTACAGTGGATGATGTTTTGTCTATAGAAATAGATGATCTAATGTTTACACCAGACCCGTAAACTGACTCTGATTCAGCATACAGTGTTCCAGAAATACAGCAACAATTTGGCCTTCATTTTTCAAAAACTTGGAACTCTACCAAAATTGAACTTTTTCCAATTTTTCGAACGAAAATGGTACTTCAATCTGCTTAATGTAGAACTAGCCTTATAGTACAGACTTGGCGGTCCTTCCAAAGACATTTAGTGATCTTATGTGTCTAAAAACAGTACATTTGATTTTCATGACATGAAATGACTTTGATTTATGAACAACTTATCGATCATTTTCTGTCACATGTAAATATTACTGCTTACTTCATTCCAATTGCATTTATTTTCGAATTTTATGCCTGAAATGATAAGCAATGCTTCTAATGTACAGTACCTTTTTGCATTCTGATATGTTTTTTTTAAATGCCTTTTTTAAATGGTTTTATGATATATTTTAGAAATATGCGGTACTCCATTTTTATGTTTAGCATTTTAAATGTTTAGCATTTATGTATTATCGTATAGACGAAAGAGGAGTGGGTGTTGTATTCTCCTTAGGGTGTCCATAACAGGCTTTCCAAATATCATGTCCTTATATAGGCACAATTCGCCCTGCCCTTATATAGGCATAGAATCCCAGGCCTTATTTAGGCATTAAACCATGCACTCCAAATACAGGCATGGTCTCTGACATCCGTCCACCCTAACGTCACAACGAGTTCATGAAGAACAGACCCTTAGGCTGCGGGAGTTTCCCTAGCCCAGGACTATTGATTTCTTCAAGGCCTCATATATTATGCATGAACCATTATTCCTTAGGGGTTCATCCATGACGTCTTTCGCTACCCAACTCAGGTCAATGCTAACATTCCTAAGGTACTCTCAGGTATAAATATACCTTCCCTAGCCCTTGTAAACTAGAGGAGACCTCAACTTCAGAGGAGCCCGTATCCCGGCCTGACGCACTGAGAAGACGCTGCCATTCCCTGCACGCAGAGAGCCCAGCTTCCAGCTTCCAGTGATCTGACTTCCCTTGCGGGGTGTTGGAGTTCGAGTCTGGCAAAGAGATTCCAACCTCTCTCATTCTTCAGGTAGGGAGCTGATAAGAACCTAGAGGGACTCTTGGCATACTAGGCATACTAGACTTAACATACTCTTAGTATACCATGGTAAGGAATACTTCACCTACTTCATACCTTGTCCTACACCTAGGTTAGGTTAGGTACACTGGGGTAGAACTAGCTTAGCACCGCATCGTATGAGTACTCGCATTTTTAGTCTGTGTTATTTATGTAACAGCATTTGTACTATAAAATAATGCTATCGCAGTATTATTTATTTCTACTGCTCACCCTGTACATTATTTATCTCGCATACTGTCTTGTGATCGTAACAGCACATTATACGTACACCAGAAACAAGACTGTTCAATAAATCTTTTATTGAAAACGCCCGTCTATTATTTCTGTGTAACTCTGAGGAAAACTAAGCATGCACGACTGAGCTGAGTGAAATAGTTATCTAGTGTTTCCACGACTCTGGGACACGTTCTGATTCTAAAAGGAAAACATATTGGTCATATTTTGCGGCTGCCAGAAACTACTCCCTTCTTGTTGTCAAGGAGTTTCTAGTGGCCTCTGAGCTAGCTGGCACAAGTAATTAAGTTTAATATACTCGATAGGGACATACCGACCTTAGTCCTATGTCAAACCTATAGGATATATTATTCCAATGCGCAGAGCCTATTAGGGAAATAGGAGCTACACTACAATACACTGTTGTTCTCTCATGTAATGTCTTATACTCATTGATTGATCTGAGAAGGTAGTAATAAACTTTATAATTGTGTTCTTTTCACTCTTTGTGTTCTCCTTAGTTTCATTCTAGGTACCAAAGATTAAATCCACTCTTTTAAGACCTGACGCACTCCTTTCACCAATTTCCAATACATTGTTGGGATAACCCTTTGTCCTCAATCTCAGCATGAGGCCATCCTTTGCTAGTTCATTTGGTGTAGGTGTACTGCAATTTCTTTTGATTCTAGCTAGTTCCCCATAGGGTATGTTCCATTTTACATGTGTAAGGTGGCAGCTATTCGCATGTAGTACACTGTTCCCCACTGTTGGTATTAGGAATAGTGTTGTTTTTAGCTATTAATTCAACTTTCAAGTCTAGAAAATGTACACATGTGGGAAGGGGCACCAGACAGGGTTGTCCCCTCTCCCCCCTCCTCTTCTCATTGGCCATTGAGCCGCTGGCTATAGCTACGAGGACCTCCGCAATAACATGGGGCATCCCATTGGGAGGGGATATACATGCAATTTCCCTAAATGCAGATTATCTGCTGCTCTATATATGAGATTTCAGGAGCATACTGGATGCTATATCCAATACACTCACCCTATTTGCACGTTTGTCGGGGCTGTGGGTTAACTGGGCAAAATCATATCTTTCCCCATTCACCTCCCACACTCCTAATCTGGTGCTCAAGGTCAATGGAAGGAACTCTCCAACCCCAGCTCCAACACCAACGACATCCCGCCGTCGCAACCCCTGTGCGATTCCCTCGCCACCTTCTTCCACCGCAAGATCGCCAACATCCACGACAGCTTCAACACCCAGACAGCCCCAACTAAGATCGATGCACCAGACCCACCGCACACCATCGTCCACGACCCCCTGCCAGCCTGGGCCAGCGTAAACATTGAGGACACCATCAAGACCATGAGCACAATACACTCCGGCTCCCCGTCAGACCCGTTCCCGCACCACATCTTCAACAAAGCCAGCAGCTCCATCGCACCCCACCTGTGCAACGTCATCAATCTCTCCTTCGAGACCGCGACCTTCCCAGAGAGCTGGAAACACGCAGAGATCAACGCCCTACTCAAAAAACCCAAGGCGGACCCGAGAGACCTCAAGAACTTCCGGCCCATCTCCCTGCTTCCGTTCCCAGCCAAGGTCATCGAGAAGATCATCAACAAACAGCTAACCCGATACCTCGAAGAAAACAGCATCCTGGACCCATCCCAATCGGGGTTCCGCAGCAACCACAGCACTGAGACTGCCCTCATCGCCGCCACCGACGACATCAGGATCCTGCTGGACAACGGTGAGACCGCAGCCCTCATCCTGCTGGACCTCTCCACCGCCTTCGACACTGTCTGCCACCGCACTCTATGCGCACGCCTCCACAACGCAGGGATCCGAGACAAGGCCCTGGAATGGGCCACCTCCTTCCTCACCGGCAGAACCCAGAGAGTCCGCCTCCCACCATTCCGATCCGATGCCTCCGAGATCATCTGCGGCGTACCCCAGGGATTGTCCCTCAGCCCAACACTGTTCAACATCTACATGGCCCCGCTCGCACGCATCGCCAGACAGCACGACCTCAACATAATCTCCTGCACCGATGACACTCAACTGATCCTCTCCCTCACCAAGGACCCCCTCGCCACCAAATCCAACCTCCATGAAGGATTGAAGGCCGTCTCCGATTGGATGAAGATCAGCCGACTAAAACTGAACACGGAGAAGACAGAGGTCCTCATCCTCGGCTCCAACTCCTCAGCCTGGGACGACTCCTGGTGGCCAACGACGCTGGGAGCAGCCCCAACACCCACCGACCACGCACGCAACCTGGGAGTCATCCTCGACTCAACGCTCTCCATGGCCAGGCAAGTCAACGCAGTCTCATCCTCCTGCTTCAACACCCTCCGCATGCTTCGCAAGATCTACAGGTGGATCCCGACAGACACAAGAAGAACAGTCACCCAGGCCCTCGTCAGTAGCAGACTTGACTATGGGAACGCCCTCTACGCGGGAGCCCCGGCCAAGCTCATCAAGCGACTGCAACGCATACAAAACGCCTCCGCACGCCTGATCCTCGATGTACCACGCCACAGCCACATCACCCCCCACCTGAGGAACCTGCACTGGCTCCCCGTCGACAGGAGAATCTCCTTCAAACTCCTCATCCACGCACACAAGGCACTCCACAAGACTGGCCCAGCCTACCTCAACAGACGACTCCTCTTCTACGTCCCCAACCGCCAACTCCGCTCTGCCGACCTCTCCCTCGCCACCGTCCCTCGCATTCGAAGAACTACCACCGGCGGCAGATCCTTCTCCCACCTCGCCGCCAAGACCTGGAACACCCTTCCACTAAGCCTACGACAGACCCAAGACCTGCTGACCTTCAGGAGGCTACTCAAGACCTGGTTGTTCGACCAGTAGCAGCACCCCCCCCTTTTTTTTCTCCCCAGCGCCTTGAGACCCTCGCGGGTAAGTAGCGCGCTTTACAAATTCTGTGATTGATTGATTGAATGGTGTCCCGGTTGACTGGCAGCTAATCATGTTCCGCTATCTGGGCATTTGGGTGTATCACGAAGACTAGTCCCTATTGGATGGCAACCTTACTAGGGCTCTTACCTCCCTATCGTCACAAATGACTTTTTGGAAGATGCTTGCCCTATCTGTAGTAGGCAGGGTGTCACTCATCAAGATGGTGGTACTGCAGAGACTCCTTTATTATTTT
Source organism: Calotriton arnoldi (assembly GCA_963921515.1). Classification (NCBI taxonomy): domain Eukaryota; kingdom Metazoa; phylum Chordata; class Amphibia; order Caudata; family Salamandridae; genus Calotriton; species Calotriton arnoldi. The sequence continues at coordinate 531,333 of CAWUFW010005893.1, forward strand.
TCCAATCTACCGTTATATTTACCGCCCTTCTTTTTCCGACCAATCGAACTCATGCTTTGTGAATTAATCTGGAATATGTCAAGATGCAGAGTGGCACTCACGAAATTATACCTGCCCTCCGAACAAGTAGGCCTGGCGGTACCTAACCTAGAACACTACTATTTAGCAGCGCAACTACAACGGGTTGCCCGATGGGTGGCGGGCCTAAACTTGTCAGACACAGCTGGGACAGATACTCCACACACATTAAATGCCATACTCTCAATGTTACACCCATGTGGCGGCAGACCTGGTCCCCTCCCACTGCTGCTACAAGTGGCTACTTGATGCTTTCGCAGATCTCTGTTCCTCATGAAAACCATTCAACCATATGCGCCAGCAATTCCGCTTCTGGGAATTCCCAGAGGCAACGGAACAACCTCCATGGCAGATTTAAATGCCTGGCACTTGGCAGGTATACACACATTGGGCGACCTCTACCAAGATGGCGCACACATCCCCTACAGCATTTTGACACAGGAGGAGGGCATACCTACAGGACACTTTCTCACAAACGCTTCGTGAATTAGTCTGCTGCGTGGTAAATGGGGGGACTTATCCTAAGAACCACAGACACACCTAGTGCTTCAATATATACATGTTATGGGAGACGGATGCCATCTTATTCGCTGGTTTGTGGATGCACTGCATCTTCACACAGCAGTGGATCTGACTCCTCTGCGCACGAAATTAGAGATGGATCTCGGTCATCCATGCACAACAAAGGAATGGAATACTATATTAGCGGGTCCCGTGCATATCCCCTGCAGCGTCAGTTTCAGACTGATACATTTATACATCGTACACAGGGCGTAAATGACCCCAGAGAAAATTAACCACTACTTTCAGAGGCACGACATGAGTTGTCCTCGGTGTTCTCTGCATGACGCTGGCTTTATGCATATGTTGTGGTCATGTCCGGGGATGCGTCATTACTGGGAGGGGGTGGTGCAACAGCTCTCCAACTGCACAGACAGATCCATATCAAACACCTGGGAAACATGTATATTGGAGATATATATATTTCGAGGCAAAAAACACAGAGCCACAAATCGATTCTTGGATTTAGGCCTTGTTGTAGATAAACAGCTCATAACGAGATGCTAGAAATCCAATGATCCACCATCCTTGATAGCGTGGACCCACTCTCTTCTAATTTGGGCCAAAGCTGAAGATGTCTCCCTCCATAGAGAGGATACTTTGGGGTTGCGTAGGTTCCCTATAGCAGACAGCTGGAACACAATTCTCATAGCCTTCCAAGGAGCTGTATGCCCGCATTCATAGTCAGATATACCTCTGGTGGTGGATCCGGCGTCCAGCTGGGAACGGAGGACCAATACTCATAACGCTGGAATCCTCTGTGTATTGTGCTTCAATCATGGTAACATGCGTGGGTGGGTGTGATAAGTCTCACAGAATACTATATATCAGTATTGATTGTCCAGGAGGAATTGTTCTGGGTTTCAGAAAGTCGGGAGTTAGTTGATGTTAATGTTTGACAGTTCAGAAATCTTCTAAATATGCATGTAAATAGCAATTTTCACTTTTTGGTTGATATTACATGATTGATTAGTCTATTATGCAGTGTGATATCGGTGTTTACACTAGCAGTCAACAGGGCACCACACATCTCTCTGCAATGTGCTTTCTCTACCCCTCTTTTGGTCTCATTGAAAATATGGGGCTGTTGTGGCAGAGTTCGATCAGGAAGATAAACTATATATGTTAATTGATCTAGGTATTGAGTTACTGTACTACTGCATTATTGATGTAAGTTATCAATGTACTTCCATTGTCGTTAACCCACACTTTGGGGCTATGTAACACCCCTATGCTAGTTCTGCAACCATATGTGTACTGTATCCAAGTATTTTATTTTCGAACCTGTGAAAATCAATAAACAGATCAAACAACAAAAAAAAAAAAAATAGGAGCGGTGATAATAAGAAATATGTCTCTCCCTAACTGGAAAGCAAGAACAACCTAGATGTATTTTTGTGGTTACAAGAGCTTTCTACTTTAGCTTCATCGAACGAAACTTGAACTCCAAAAGTAAAAGGAACCTAGTAAAATTGTGGTATAGGATGATTGCACATTCATAAAATAATAAATCAATACAATAGTATTGGGGATTAATTTAGAAGGATCGTTTGGTAAGATTCTTAGGAATCAAATTTCAATGGATGTACACAACTCATTTTGTTGAATTTGTTCCCATTTTGGAATCAATCAATCTATAACTTAGGAAAAACTGAAAGTTGGTTACTGAGATAAAATAACTGGGATCAAAATGATAATTCATCAAAAATGTTTTGTTTTTTCTAGAATGGTCCAGTGATATCTTCCCAAACTTGTTTCAACAATTTGATAAGCTTCTAGTGTTATTTCTTCATAAAGTTAATTGTCAAGATTATGCTTTTCTAAAAAAATCTGAAAAAAATGTTTCTGCAGTGGCTGTTTTGGGTTTTTGAACCTCAAATCTATCATCAAGTTTTTTTCTCTACAGCACATTTAAATACTACAAGTCACACATAGACCTAGGTGACAAACAGGGTAATCTTGAAAGTATGACAGATCAAAGTAGTAATTACGTAAACACTATCTGCTCCAAAGATTTAAAAAGAGATAAACCCCAAATCCTGACTGTAAACTTTCTGGCAACTGATCAGCAACATGGAAGCGAACATACATGTTCTGAGTTTGCATCTTTAAGCCTCAATAATGATTTAAAGATGCAAACCCAAAACCTCAGATGTAAAAAGTAGCATGAAGTTGGGGAATAAGAACATGGAAAGTATGCCCAACAAAGGAATGCCCCTGAGAAGCATGTAATTCAGTATAAACAGCAAATGAGACTGATTTTATTCTCTCTTCAATACTGTCTACTTTGAATGATATGCAGTCTCCTTAAGCATATACTATTTATACAACGTGGACATATTTTAAACAAGATGACAACTTACATGTCAAACAGTGATATGACTGGGGCACAGAGATTGGAGTAGAAATAATTTCCACGGCATGATTTGAGTATTGCTAAGATGTGAATGAAATTGGCTTAGATATTCACCTTAAAATCCTACAATAAATGGTCTTGTGGAGATTGTACTCGTTCCCAGCAAATAGGTATACATTACACCATTATGATGGTGACACTGCTGGAAAATCTAATATTCAAAACAGTGATCTGTCTCTCTTGTTCGTTTTACCCTCTAGTCAAACAGTTTTCAGTTTTGTAATGACATCTTTGAGAGAATTTGATAATTGGATTACTCTAAATTTCCAATAAAGGATTTATTGCATTTAATGATCTGGCCCAGAAGGATTAGCAGATTTCAAATAATGGACCTTCGATCATAAGAGCAGTAAGAGCAGTAATAGTAAGAAATATGTCTTTCCCTAAATTGAAAGCAAGAACAGACTAGTTGTCTTTTTGTGGTCACAACAGCTATCTACTTTAGCTTCATGAGAGAAACATGTGTAAAAGGAACCTAGTAAAAGTTCAGTGTGGGATGATTTTTGGACTTGTGTGATAATGCACATTTATAAAAGAATAAACCAAATCAATACAATTGGGCACTTGATTTGTGCTTAATGCCTCTTCAGCATATACCAGTAATACCAACAAAAGGCTGGTCTTAACTGCGCAGGTGAAAATTGCAAAACCATGCAATAATGTCTTTAGTGTATGGTACAGGAATACCTTGAGTGAAGAATATTGTAGCAAAAACAAATGTTGACAAGGTAAGTATATATAGATAAGTATATGTTTACTATACTTAACTCTACATTTATGAACCTTGATAAATATATACATATATATTACCTATTGGCGGTTGCCAGTAGGTAGTTATAGTTAGGACCTAGTTTCCATAGGAAGAGAGTTTTTTCAATTGCCAATAACTTTTGCGTCGTTTGACGAATCCTCATGAAATTTTCAAAACTAATGGCCCAGTCAATTCAGCTGCTGACTTAAAAATTTTGGGGTGATCCGTCAAGCGGAGGCAGAGAAAAAGGGAGGTTCCCAAAACACTTTTTCTCAATGTTAATTTCTATAGGAAACTTGAGACACGGCTACAGCCCGATCTGCTGAACGGAATTACACTAAATTTGGCAGAAAGTTAGCTCTTGGTCCAGAAAGCATTCTTTTTGTTAAATGGTGTAAATCCGTTCAGTAGTTGCAGATAAATTTAAAAATATTTCTAGGTGTATATCTAGGAACGCAGTGGATCCGTGACCCCTCCCGATCTCGTGCCTGATATCTGATTGGCTGCCAACAATTCAAACTAGGAAGTGCTGGCAACCAGCGCGTGACTCGAAAAAACATTTTAAAAATGGGGGGGGGGGGCGCAGGGTAGAAACACCCGGACCCTCCAGGGCCAAAAAGCTTTCTTTAAAAAAAATAATCGCCGGGAGACGCGTTGGAATCGCGACTCCCACCAAAAAGGCAAAAAAAAAGTGTGGGCCTCCACCCTTCGTTTAATTAGGCCCCCAGGTAAGGCAGGTCCAGGGGGCATTATGAAAATAATGATGGGGCCCATGTGGGCCCCCGCAGCCCTGGGGATGCCACCTCCCCGGGGCTGAAGACAAAATAAATGCAGGGGGGCCGTGGCCCCCTGCAGACCCGGGAAATGCCACCTCATCAGGGCTATATTAAATATTGTATGTGGGTCTCCTGCCCCCCCACGCAGCCCCAGGGACTGCCACCTCACTGGGGCTAATTCACAAAAATGCGTGGGACCATGCGCCCCCCGCCACCTCGGAGACCACCACCTCCCCGGGGCACACATATAATAATTAAGGGGGACCAACATCTCCCAGGGACTTACTTCACAAATGAGGGGGGCCAGGTGGCCCCCCTCCAGGAGCTCTACATGGCCCTGGGGACTGCCACCCCCAGGTCTGGCTCCAGCAATGTCCCAGGATGCCCATCCCAGGGACATTGCAGCTTGCTATGGCTTGGGGGAGCACCGCTCCCACCAAACCATAACAAACACTTCTCCGCTTCGTGGAAGCGAGAGCATTAAAAATGCACTTGCTTCCATGAAGCGGAGCAGAATTGCTTTTGGACAGAGGGAGCTGCATGATAGCAGCTTCCTCTATGCAAAAGCAATGCCGGTTCCCGCAGGAGGTGTGGAGCCAGCATGGACTGCACGGCCTTAAGGCTCCCCCCACGATCTCCAATAAGGTGGCCATGCCCCTGGGTTGGGGTCCCCCGGGCAATAGCGGCCCGGGGAGGGGGGCTGTGCAGACCCTACTCCCCATTTAAAAAAAAAATATGAACGACTGGCCCCAGGGGATGGGGTCACGAGGCCAAAATAGGCCTGGGGAGGGGGCCGTGTGGCCCCCTAACTAGGTAAAAAAAATATAATATAAAGGGCAGGCCCCGGGGGATGGGGTCCCTGGGGCCAAAATTGGCCCCGGAAAGGGGGGCCACGCTTCTTTATTTTATAAAATAAAAAGGGCGGGCTCCGGGATGGGGTACCGGGGGCTGTAATCAGCCCGGGGAGGGAGGCCACACAGCCCCCTCCCTATTTCATGATAGACTGGCCCCAGAGGATGGCGTCCCCAGGGCCAAAATGGGATGAGGAAAGCGGGGATACGCAGCCCCCCTTCCCTAAAAAATTTTTTTGATAAAAAAGAAAAGTTCCGACAAGTCACCAGAGGCCACGCCCCCTTCACCACCACTCTGCAAACGTGCCTCCAGGTACAGTGGTGGTTGGTGAATGAAATCCCCTTGAATGCTGAGGGTCTTTGGGGGCCAACAAGCCATCTTGTTACCTCCAGTAAGTCCCAGACAGCGGGATTGCTGAGAGGACTTGAAGGACACACCCCCTTTCTCCACCACTCTGCAAACACAACTTCTGGCGCACTGCTGGTTGGGGAATGAATTCCACTTTACTCCTGAGGGCCTAGGGACTAAAGTGAACTACTTCCCCCAACCAGTAGTGCGCCAGGAGGCGCGTTTGTAGAGTGGTGGAGAAAGGGGGCGTGGCTCCTGACAACCTCTCAGCAATCCAGCTGTGTGAGTCTTACTGGAGGTGACAGGAGTGGTAGTTGGCCCCCAAGAACCCTCAAGAGCCAAGGGGACTTCATCCCCCAACTAGCAGTGCGCCAGGAGGGGTGTTTGCAGAGTGGTGGAGAAAGGGGGCATGGCCACAGAACACCTCTCAGCAAACCCACTACGTGGGACTTACTCGAGTTAACAGGAGGGGTAGTTGGCCACCAAGGACCCTCTGGAGCCAAGGGGACTTCATCCCCCTACTAGTAGTGTGCCAGGAGGTGCGTATGCACAGTGGTGGAGAAAGGGGGCATGGCCTTCGACAACCTCTCAGCAATCCTGCTGTGTGGGACTTACTGGAGGTAACAGGAGGGGTAGTTGGCTGCCAAGAATGTACTTGAGGGCCAACTACCCCTCCTGTTACCAGCAGTACGTCCCACACTGCGGAACTGCTAAGAGGTCTTCGGAAGACACGCCCCCTTTCTCCACCACTCTGCAAGCGCGGCTTGTGGAGCACTACTGGTTGGGAATGAAGTCCACTTTACTCCTGAGGGACCTTGGGGTCCAAGAAGCCCTCCTGGTACTACCTGTAAATCCTACACAGTGGTATTCGTGAGAGCTGGTCAGAGGCCCGCCCCATTTTTCCACCACTTTCCACACGCAATTACTACTTAAAAACATAGAAATTCATTGAAAAAAACAAATCTACTCACACCCACATATTACATCACTGATGACATTGTCAGGGACATCACTGATGGCATCTCAAAAGATATCGCTGATTTCACTGATGACATCATCCACAAAATCACTAATGCATCCACTCACACCCCCATAGAACTGTTCATTTGCCCACTCCCACACAACCATTCACAGACCCATACCAGTACTTATACACCCACTCACTGATTCATAGATCGACACACACATCCACTCACTCACCCATACAGCCACACATATACCCACTCACTCACTAATACAGCCACTGACATATCCACTCATACACCCATACAGCCACTTACACATTTAGTCAGTCAAGCATAGAGCTCTCACTCACTCATACAGTCAATCACACAGCCACTTACTCACCCATACAGTTATACACACACCCACTTATTTACTCATACAGATACTAGCACATACTCACTCACCTATAGTCACTGACACAAGCACACACTCACCCATACAGCCACTCTCACATTCACTCACACACCCATACAGTCGCTCATTTATTTAGAAAGTTTTCTATAGCGCGAACATGACCACCGAGGGTATCAGAGCGCTTTACAGTTAATACATCAAGAGGGATACAAGCAGTCAAAAGAGAACAAACAGAGCAAAAATTCAGAGTCATGTAGAGCCAGGCATTCTCGGGAGCCGTCGCAGCTGGGCCATAAATCTGCGACTGTGACCTCAATATCCAACGGAACAGCCTATCTGAGGTAGACATTTCTTCATCAAGAGCACTTTGACTTCCTTTTTGAAGAGGACAGTGGAAGGATTCACCCTGACTTCGGGGGGTAGGGAGTTCCAAATCCTCTGTGCAATACCTGAGAAGGCTCAATTGTAGGTTTTTCTTTTCTTAAATTTTTGTGGTTTGATCAATAGGGTGCTGGCGCTTCTGGAGGCTCTTGAACCACATGAGAGCTCCAGTTTTTGAGCGGGGTATTGAAATGAATGGCTTTGTGTGCCATGCATGCAATTTTTAGCTGTATCCGAGCTTCATAGGGAAGCCAGTTCAGGGATAACAGGTCTGGTGATATGTGGTTGTATTTTTTAGCGCCTGTTAAGAGCCTAGCAGCAGAGTTGAAGGCAACCCTAAGAGGAGCAGTCTTCGCTCTAGGAAGGCCTCAATGGGTTGCACTGCCATAGTCCAGCTTTGAGATCACTAAGGCTTGCACCGCCACCTTTAGGTCATGAGAAGGGAGAAAAGGTTTAATTTTTCTTAAAATGCTGAGTTGGAAGTTCGCTCCTTTGGTGAGGGAACTGATGTGCTTCTGCATGTTCAGACTTTGTCTAGCACTATTCCCAGAGAGGTTGCGGAATCAACGAGGTGCGGCGTACAGTTAAGAGCAGTAAGCTGATTCATCCATTGTTCCATGACCGGAGATTGCTTGTGTGGTGCGATTAGGAGGAATACCGTTTTGAGAGCATTTAGCTTCAAGTGGTTACGTGTCAGCCAGCTATGTGTTTTCAGTAGGACTGAGTTGAGGGACCTGATGTCCTCAGGGGAGGTGATCTTCAGGTATAGTTGGGTATCATCAGCGTACATGTGATAACAAATGCTGGATGATTTCAGAATTTCTGTCAGAGGCTCCATGAACAGGTTGAAGAGCGTGGGTGAGAGCGCTGAACCCTGTGGAACCCCCAGCATGACCGGAGAAGGATGCAAAAGGGACTGGTTCACCTTGAATCTTTGGGATCTGTTATGAAGGAATGAGGAGAACCAGTTTAGTACAGGTCCAGACAACCCCATCCTGTGTTCCAGGAGGTCAATTAGGTTATCGTGTTTGACAGTATCAAATGCTGATGAAAGGACGAGAAGGATCAATAGGCAAGATTCATTTCGATCCAACATTCTTAGCGCATCATCTACAATGTGAGTTAGAGCAGATTCTGTGCTATGGCCCGGGCGGAAACCAGATTGACATTGGTCCAGGAGCTGGAAATGATCGATGTGGTTACAGATTTGGGCGAGCACACATTTCTCCAGGAGCTTTGCCAATGTGGGGATGTTAGAGATTGGGCAAAAGTTATGGAGGTCCGTGGGATCGGCAGATGGTTTCTTTAGAGTCGGGGTAACTTGCCCCAATTTTAGGCAATCCGGAATAGCACCTTGCCGAAGTGACGCATTGACGATTTTAGTCCAAAGTGGGAGTAAGGAGGTTCTAACTTCAGAGAAGAGGTTCAATGGCAGAGGGTCGTTGTAGTGATTAGAAGGTTTCAGAGTAGCCAGCGTTTTGCGAATAGTGCTTTCATCGAAGGTTTGTAAAAGGCTCCAGGATGCGTTGTTTTTGGGGGGGCGAGGCTGCGCAGGCACGGTGCCATCCAACCAAGGAGGAAGGAGGGTGTTCGGCGGACTAATCGACAGGTGCACAAGGGCAGCGCGTAGTTCAGCTTCAATCTTAGTAGTCTTATCAGTGAAGAAAGTTCGGCTGTGTCCCTCGACCCAGTGCAGAGAGATTGGGATGACTGTTAGCTTGAGACTTGATGAGTTCGAATAGTTTTTTTGGACGGTTTTTTGCTTGCTCTAGTTGATTTCTGAAGAAGGTGGCTTTCGAGCATCTGATGCGTTTGATGTAGATGCTTCTTAGGGATCTCAGATGGTAGAGATGTTCAAGGGAGAGATAGGATCGCCACAGTCTTTCCGCAAGTCTTAGATTCCTTCTTTCAGAATTAATACTATCATTGAACCAAGGTTTGGAGACTTTGGAGGACAGTCTTTTTAGCTGTAGTATAGCCACCAAGTCTAATACATAAGTCATTGTGCGGTTATAATGGGCCATAAGATCGTGGACATCCGACATGTTCATAGGAGGGGGCAGGATGTTATCGCAGAGACCAGTCAGATTGTGCGAGTTGATGTTTCATAGACATCTTATCAAGTGTTTGGGGTTCTTAGGGTGGACTCTACTAGCTCTTACCGACTCCAGGATGAGGAAGGTGATGCAATAGTGGTCTATCCAATCACATGGGAGTATTGATTCCAGAAGGATGGTATTGGGCTTACCAATGATAAGATCTAAGGTAGCTCTTTTAATATGAGTGGGGCTGTCACAGATTAGGATTAGGTTGAGGTCTAGCAGGAAGAATTTAAGGCTATTGACCACCACATCATTCACATCATTCCAATGAAGGCTGAAATCACCCAGGAAGATCTGAGTGCCATGAAAATCCGCGTTAGCTGAGATAATGTCCATGATCTGTTCTATGAAGGGAAGGTTGTCGCGTGGTGGGTGTTAGAACGTGTGCAGTTTGCATGGGTGATTGTTGCTACCAGCCACCTCAATACATAGGTATTCACAAGATGGCAGGAGGTCAGATTGTAGTACTTTCACTGTTAGATTGCTACGATGTATACAGGCGATGCCTCAACCTTGTCCGCTTGCTCTGCCCAACCTAATGATATCATAGTTGGGAGGCACTAAAATGTCCAGGATGGGAGCAGCTGAGTCATTTAGCCAGGTTTCAGTCAGCGTTACAAGGTCAAGGCCCTGTGAAAGTATGAGGTCGGCAATGTCAGCAGCATGTTTAACTGCCGATCTACAGTTTAGAAGCACGCATTTGAGTTTTGTGTGGGTGTCCATTGGGGCAGATAGTGTGGTGGTGACTCTCATGAGGTTGTTCTCATTTAAGGCTCTGGTGTTTAGCCTAGGTTCCCTGAAAGGGTCAGTAGGGATGCTTTCAATTTGGTGCAAGTTTGTTATGGTGGAAGAATGTGTCGGCTCATATGAGAGCAGGATTGAATGAATATCAATATCAGACAGGGAGGCTCTACATCTAGAGGGCCTTGAAGGGTCATTAGGATGGGGAGCGGATACCCAACTATGGGGTGTATGGGTTATGTAGGATAATGACCGACGATTTGAGGGGGAAGCTGGGAGCCAGGTACACCCTTTAGATGGGAGCGCGTGGATAGGGTGATTGGTCATTGTGGAGCAGCTTAATCTCGAGTTAACTGACAGTTCAGCAGTGATATGTAATAGGCTATGTACCTCTGCCTTAAGTTGTTGGAGGCAAAGTGAGATCTCATTAAGTCTGCCTTCCAGTGAAGTGTGGGAATGGGATTGGGAGGCTAGGTTCAAGGGACCCTGCGGTGGTAGAGAGCGAGTGGATGTGGAGGATAGTAGGCCCTGCGGCGAAAGTATGAGCCCAGTGGGGAGGGATTCCGGGACTTGGTGCTGGGGGCTCGGAGGGTTGGGTGGGATAGGGGAAGAAGGGTAAGACAAATATTGACCCCTAAAAGCCTGTGGGAGCAGGCTGGGATTGAGGGATGGGCTGAGGGAAGGGATCACAGGGAGAATCTGGGCAATGCTGTGATCTGTGGAGCTAGGGGAGTTAGCGTTAGTTATCCTTGAGGAGGGGAGAGCAAGCAGACTAGTAAGATGACTGTATTAACGAGGCTCCTTCCCATCGGGCATTGAAGGAGAATTGTTCTTATGTGTACAGGTAGCTAAAAGGGGGCCCTTCGGAGCTAAGGGAGGGTCAGAAGATGGGTCTAGTGTGACATGGGATAGACTTTGAGGAGACTGGGGGACCTCAGGGGACCGAACCCCTCCTAGGGAGGGGGCGTATTTTATATTAGCCACTGTATTCATGATGGTGGCGAACAAATTGTCAAATACCACTAGATTGCGGTCTGAAGCTTGTATAAGGATGGTTCCGTTTTTGTAAAGGGAAATGGTGGCTTCAGCTCTATAAGCCGAAAAGGGCGCAACCATCAATCTAAGACCATGTGGAGTCTTCAGGGAAGTGGAGATCTGGAGCAGTAAGCAGATGGCCTTCCGCCATTGCGCATGTCATTTAGTGTAGAAGATGAGATCATTTATGGTAACACCTTTTTTGAGGGAGAAGTAGGGATCTGAGATAAGGGTTTCCGGGTGGGTTTTAAGTAATCTGTGTTTGAAGTTTTTTGCTGCATTTTTTGATAGGTTAGGGGGATATATGATTCTGAAAGCATTATGGCCAGCCGGCTCAAGGTTGGGAGAAATGGAGTTCAAGGATTTAGGATCCATATCAAAGCTCGACTCATTTCATGACCTAGGAGGTGCAAGTAAACCAAGAATCTAGACAGAGGTCGGATAGGTGTCAAAAGTATTCAGTGTGACAACCAACGGAGAGTTTCAGGGGGTCGAGGAGGAGGTGGAGTGATCAGTTGCTTCTCATTAGCCACCAATGATCATTCAGGTTCAATTTGTGTAGACAAAAACCTATGTGAGAGCGACTGTCTTGGGCTAAAAAGACAGCAGGATGGGCCGTAGCAACTTGAAGGCAATTCCAAGGGGCAAATTTAATTCTGTATATTGTAGGCAGATCATGCAAGGCATTTCACGTAAGTCATTAAAAGGAAACCTCCACTACTAAGTATGTGGTATTGAGGTATATTGACCGCTCCAACAAGGCCACCGTATGAGGAGAATTTTATTTTGTTTGCAGAAGGGAGTGCACGCATGGCAGTTCATGCAAGTCATTAAAAGGACAATTCAGAGACCAAGTGTGTGGGATATAGGTAAATTGACCTCACCAGGATGGCCCTCGTATATGGGTGAATTTATTCTATTTGCCGAAGGGAGTTTACGCACAGTAGTTCATGCACAGTAGTTCACACACAATGTTACAAGGAAATCACAGAAACCAAGTGTGTGGGATAGAGATAAAATGACCACTCCAAGATGGCCACCGTATGTTGAGGATGGAGCACACCTATTTCTCTTTCCATGGCTAGTAGAGAACAGAGACCAGGGAAGAGAGCGCCCCTCTTCAGTTTCCATAACATGAGCCATGAGAACCAAATGGGTGCCCAACAACAACAAACAAAAATCAATCAAAATGGACCCCCTTCCTTGCAGAAATCCGAACCAAAAGGACAGCAAAAAGTGCCAGCAGATCCAGGACAGCCTATCCAGAACCAGCAAAACAATCCGGGATCGTGCGGCATCCCCGGTGTGAGGCAGGAAAGGTAGGAGCCGGAGAGACTTGTGCTGAGTGGAGCGTTAAACAGGCAACCCCTACATCCCCAGACCTCATCCACTAACAAATGCAGCAAAGCGGATGCTGGAGGGATCATCTGGGAACGCAAGTATTGCATTCCCGGGCAGGAACACCACACTGCAGCCTCCGCCGGCAGCCAGGGCCTCCACAGCCCCTCGTAATGCCCTGCTTAGCAGCCAGGACCAGAGCAACGCTCGGCAATCTCCACCGGCAGCGGGCTCCTCCACAGCACCTTATGGAGCACTGGCAAGCTCCTCCACAGCTCCTCTTGGAGAGCGGGAGCAAGAACAGACACTTCAGGGGCGGCTCAGACCAGCGAGCTCAGCCCCGCATCCAGGATCGCAGCGGAGGGGGGATCTCCTTGCACTGCCCAAAAATCTACCGCAGCAACGCGGAGAGCCTGGGGCCTGCCGGAGGGTAGCAGGAGAGACTCACCCAACAGCTGAGGTGACCGGACTAGGCAGCCTCAGGTCCACTCTTGAGTCAAAGGCAGTCACAGGGGAGCATCGACCGTTGCATTAGGTTTCCGACAAAACAGTTGCTTTCCACACGTATTCTTCTTTGTGGGGATGTAGAGTAGAGGGTGGATGGGGGGCATATACAGGGATATTCACAGCAAAGTGATTCCTAACCCCGGAGCTTCTTTGCAGAGCTCCAGCACGGCGGCCATCTTGCCTCTATACCCATATAACCCATCACTCACCTATACTGCCTTTCACATACCCAGTTACTCACCCATATACCACTGACACATTCACTCACCTACACAGCCATACACACACTTACTCACCCATACAGCCCCTCATACATATACAGTCACTAACCCATACAGCCACTGACTCTCCCACTCACTCATCCATACAGTCACACACCCCTTCACCCACCCACACAGACCCATACAGCCACTCACGTGCCCACTCACATACCCAAACTGAACAAACTGATACAAACATTCACACAACCAGTCACTCACCCATACATTCACTGAGACACCTAATCACTCATTTATACAGGCACTCATACACCCACTGATTCACCAATACACCTTGGCATATATATTTAACACTCATAAACTTTATAAAAACACTCAGAGACATTGGATGATGTCATCAGTGATGTCAATTCAGATGTCATCTGTGATGTCATCAGTGATGTCACTGACCATTTCATGAGTGATGTAATATGTGAGGTCATAAGCAGTGCATTGTGGTGGCGCGAGTTATAGTTAGTTCAGCTAACTATAACTGTTGAATTTCTCTGGCTTTGTATGAGTGAAATGTCAGCCTAACTATAACATCCCTGTAACCTTTGGTTTCTTTAGTGAATATATATATATATATATATATATATATATATATATTTTGTTATCCAATGTGCTTTTGCGCATGGGAGGTCACTCGACAGCCCCTAGTGACATGCTGCTCCCCCGTATGCCTCGCATTTAATCATTCTTGCCGACGCGTTTCAGGGCACCAGCCCCTTCTTCTTGGGCAGCAAGGCACGCATTGAAAATTGCATCTGTGTTCACTTACTCATTTTATTCATCAAGTATGACACACCCCCAGTGGGCGTGTAGTAATTGCCTTGTGGGACATTGAGTCCGAGATGCAAAAGAACACCACATTTATATCCTTTAGTAAGGTCAAAAAGCATGGCTTGCATTAAAAAGTCATTATAAACCTTGGTAGGTAGCGATTCACTCGCCGGAGCTAATTAGCATATGGCGCTGTACTTGCAGTATTCCAACAGTTCAGAACTGCAGTCACACATGCTGGTTGTTTAGATCCCTCTCCAGCCTGTGTTGGTGCTCCTCCCCACGGCCAGCCGCCGTGTAAAATTTTGTTATCCAATGTGCTTTTGCGCATGGGAGGTCACTCGACAGCCCCTAGTGACATGCTGCTCCCCCAAGAATGATTAAATGCGAGGCATACGGGGAGCAGCATGTCACTAGGGGCTGTCGAGTGACCTCCCATGCGCAAAAGCAAATTGAATAACATATATATATATATATATATATATATATATATATATATATATATATTATCTACTGGCGGTCGCAAGTAGATAGTTATAGTTAAAACCTATTATCCATAGGAAATCCGCGACATTCTATTTGAAATAACGTTGGCGCCGGTTGACGAACCTTCGCGAAAGTTTCCAACTTGTTGGGGCGCTCCGGTCCGCTCCTATCCTGAAAGTCTCGGGGTGATACGTCAAGCGGGGGCCGAGAAAAAGGGGGTCGCAAAACGCGTTTTCCCCATTCATTTTTCCATAGGAACCTTTAGTCGCAGCTACAGCCCGAACTGCTGAACGGAATTACACCAAATTTGGCAAAGAGGTAGCCCTTGGTTCAGTGTCGTGCCTTTTGCTTAAATGGTGTAAATCCGTTCAGTAGTTCCTGAGAAAATCAAAAGTAAAGTCACATATATATCTGGGCGGAGCCTAACCACACATGTCATCGTGAGATCTGATTGGCTGTCAGCACTTCATCCTGGAATTGCTGGCAGCCATCTTGGGACCAATATAAATGATAGTACCTCATTGAAATGCATTGTAGTGAATAGAAGATTTTGAGGGTCACCAAAAGGAGAACTATAAAGGGTGATAACAGATTTTAGTTACATTAGAATTTATTTGTTGATGGTACCATACTAATTTTAGGAATTGTGGTGTATTCTAAGGTGATTTTACCATGTGAAAAACCTTCTGCTGGGATATCATGAATCATGTTTGAGAGAACACTATTTTCTCATGCTTGTCCCATGGAGGTTTGGAAGGTGCTCCAGAAGCTAAAATGAGAGCATATTTTCTGTAAATTCACATTATCTTTCTCAGTCATGTGAGAATGAAGTCTGACATTCTCAGTAAAACATGTACATCCAACAAGGGCAGAGACTGTCAGTTGATTCCTTTGTGTTCTACTGCAGCTTCCCAGAGTGTTCTAAAGAACAACTAGAGTGCTAACAGCCTTACTTATGACAAAAGTAGGGCACACCTGAAGCCATCTTGATTGGAATAAACTGGTAACACTTAAACAATTTAATTTAAAAAGGAACAAAATGATGGGGTTCATTTTGTCATAGAAATTATGGTTAGTGCTGTAGAAAGAAAAATTAGGACATGTTTCAAGTGTGATCTCAAATATCTTCCTGTTATATTTCAACAGGAGCAGCCTGCCAGTTGATGCCTTTGTGTTCTACTGCAGCTTCCCAGAGTGTTCTAAAGAACAACTAGAGTGCTAACAGCCTTACTTATGACAAAAGTATGGCACACCTGAAGCCATCTTGATTGGAATAAACTGGTAACACTTAAAACATTTAATTTAAAAAGGAACAAAATGATGGGGTTCATTTTGTCATAGAAATTATGGTTAGTGCTGTAGAAAGAAAAATTAGGACATATTTCAAGTGTGATCTCAAATATCTTCCTGTTATATTTCTACAGGAGCAGCCTGCCAGTTGATGCCTTTGTGTTCTACTGCAGCTTCCCAGAGTGTTCTAAAGAACAACTAGAGCGCTATCAGCCTTACTTATGACAAAAGTATGGCACACCTGAAGCCATCTTGATTGGAATAAACCGGTAACACTTAAAACATTTAATTTAAAAAGGAACAAAATGAGGGGTTCTTTTTGAAATAGAAATTATGGTTAGTGCTGCAGAAAGAAAAATTAGGGCATGTTTTAAGTGAGATCTCAAATCCTCTTCTATTTCATTAGAAAATTCTGACATGCAGACTGAAACAATCACTTTAAATACCAGCAGCAGACTACCAGTTAACTCCCTGGTGAGCAGTAGCTTTACTCCAGTGATCTAATGAGCAACTAGAGTGCTAACATTCTGAATTTATGACAGATGTGAGACACATCTGAATGCCTTCTTGATGGAATCAAAGTAAAAAACTGAAAGCATTTCCTACTGAGGAGACTGCAGTAAATGAAGAAATTAGGAAACTTCATAACAAAGAAGTCTTCCAAGATGGCCACCAGTGAAAAAAGAGCCCAAATGTAGCACAAATATTACCCAAATGTAGCCCACATATAGCCCAATGACAAAAGTGTGAAAAACACTTTTTATTTTTAGTTTTTTTGCAGTTTTATGTAGTGCAGACTGGTCAGGTATTGGAGCATTGCATCTTAAAACATGACCCCCCTACACTACAAAAACACCACTGCACTACCTTAAACCCTAAAACACTACCCCCAGCACGACCCCCTACACTACACAAGCACCACTGCACTATCCTAAACCCTAAAACACTACCCCCAGCACGACCCCTACACTACCCAAACACCACTGCACTAACCTAAATCCTAAAACACTACCAGCAGCACGACCCCTACACTACCCAAACACCACTGCACTACCCTAAAACATGACCCCTACACTACACAAACACCACTGCACTACCCTAAACCCTAAAACACTACCCCAGCACGACCCCCTACACTACCCAAACACCACTGCACTAACCTAAATCCTTAAACACTACCCCCAGCACGACCCCCTACACTACCCAAACACCACTGCACTACCCTAAAACATGACCCCTAAACTACACAAACACCACTGCACTACCCTAAACCCTAAAACACTACCCCCAGCACGACCCCCTACACTACACAAGCACCACTGCACTACCCTAAACCCTAAAACACTACCCCCAGCACGACCCCCTACACTGCCCGAACACCACTGCACTGCCCTAAACCCTGAAACACCAGCCCCTGCATGACCCCCTACACTGCCCGAACACCACTGCACTGCCCTAAACCCTGAAACACCACCCCTAGCACGACCCCCTACACTGCCCGAACACCACTGCACTGCCCTAAACCCTGAAACACAACCCCCAGCATGACCCCCTACACTGCCCGAACACCACTGCACTGCCCTAAACCCTGAAACACTACCCCCAGCAAGACCCCCTACACTGCCCGAACACCACTGCACTGCCCTAAACCCTGAAACATCACCCCCAGCAAGACCCCCTACACTGCCCAAACACCACTGGCCTAAACCCTGAAACACCACCCCCAGCACGACCCCCTATACTGCCTGAACACCACTGCACTGCCCTAAACCCTGAAACACTACCCCCAGCAGGACCCCCTACACTGCCCGAACACCACTGCTCTGCCCAAAACCCTGAAACACCAGCCCCAGCATGACCCCTTCACTGCCCAAACACCACTGCACTGCCCTAAACCTTGAAACACCAGCCCCTGCACGACCCCCTACACTGCCCGAACACCACTGCACTACCCTAAACCCTGAAACATCACCCCCAGCACGACCCCCTACACTGCCCGAGCACCACTGCACTGCCCTAAACCCTGAAACACCAGCCCCAGCACGACCCCCTACACTGCCCGAACACCACTGCACTGCCCTAAACCCTGAAACACCAGCCCCAGCACGACCGCCTACACTGCCCGAACACCACTGCACTGCCCTAAACCCTGAAACACCAGCCCCAGCACGACCCCCTACACTGCCCGAACACCACTGCACTGCCCTAAACCATGAAACACCAGCCTCAGCACGACCCCCTACACTGCCTGAACACCACTGCACTGCCCTGAACCCTGAAACACCAGCCCCAGCACAACACCCTACACTGCCCGAACACCACTGCACTGCCCTAAACCCTGAAACACCACCCCGTGCATGACCCCCTACACTGCCCGAACACCACTGCACTGCCCTAAACCCTGAAACACCACCCCCAGCGTGACCCCCTACACTGCCCGAGCACCACTGCATTGCCCTAAACCCTGAAACACCACCCCTGCACAACACCCTACACGGCTCGAACACTACTGCACTGCCCTAAACCCAGAAACACCATCCCCAGCACGACCCCCTATACTGCACGAACTCCACTGCACTGCCCTAAACCCTGAAACACTACCCCCAGCAAGACCCCTACACTGCTCGAACACCACTGCACTGCCCTAAACTCTGAAACATCACCCCCAGAAAGACCCCCTACACTGCCCGAACACCACTGCCCTAAACCCTGAAACACCACCCCCAGCAAGACCCCCTACACTGCCCGAACACCACTGCACTGCCCTAAACCCTGAAACACCAGCCCCAGCACGACCCCCTACACTGCCCGAACACAACTGCACTGCCCTAAACCCTGAAACACCACCCCTGCACGACCCCCTACACTGCCCGAACACCACTGTACTGCCCTAAACCCTGAAACCCCACCCCCAGCATGACCCCCTACACTGCCAGAACACCACTGCACTGCCCTAAACCCTGAAACACCACCCCCTGCACGACCCCCTACACTGCCCGAACACTACTGCACTGCCCTAAACCCTGAAACACCACCCCCAGCACGACCCCCTACACTGCACGAACACCACTGCACCGCCCTAAACCCTGAAACACTACCCCCAGCAAGACCCCCTACACTGCCCGAACACCACTGCACTGCCCTAAACCCTGAAACACCAGCCCCAGCACAACCCCGTACACTGCCCGCACACCACTGCACTGCCCTAAACCCTGAAACACCAGCCCCAACACAACCCCGTACACTGCCCGAACACCACTGCACTGCCCTAAACCCTGAAACACCAGCCCCAGCACGACCGCCTACACTGCCCGAACACTACTGCACTGCCCTAAACCCTGAAACACCACCCCCAGCAAGACTACCTACACTGGCCGAACACCACTGCACTGCCCTAAACCCTGAAACACCACCCCCTGCACGTCCCCCTACACTGCCCAAACACTACTGCACTGCCCTAAACCCTGAAACACCACCCCTCAGCACGACACCCTACACTGCCCGAACACCACTGCACTGCCCTAAACCCTGAAACACCACCCCAGCACGACCCCCTACACTGCCCGAACACCACTGCACTAAACCCTGAAACACCACCCCTGCACGACCCCCTACACTGCCGGAACACTACTGCACTGCCCTAAACCCTGAAACACCACCCCCAGCACGACCCCCTACACTGCCCTAACACCACTGCACTGCTCTAAACCCTGAAACATCACCCCCAGCACAACCCCCTACACTGCCTGAGCATCATTGCTCTGCCCTAAACCCTGAAACACTAGCCCCAGCACGACCCCCTACACTGCCCGAACACCACTGCACTGCCCTAAACCCTGAAACACCACCCCCAGCACGACCCCCTACACTGCCCGAACACCACTGCATTGCCCTAGACTCTGAAACACCAGCCCCAGCAAAACCTCCTACACTGCCCGAACACCACTGCACTGCCCTAAACCCTGAAACACCACCCCCAGCACGACCCCCTACACTGCCCGAACACCACTGCTCTGCCCAAAACCTTGAAACACCAGCCCCAGCACGACCCCCTACACTGCCCGAACACCACTGCACTGCCCTAAACCCTGAAACACCAGCCCCAGCACGACCCCCTACACTGCCCGAACACCACTGCACTGCCCTAAACCCTGAAACACCACCCCGAGCACGACCCCCTACACTGCCCGAACACCACTGCACTGCCCTAAACCCTGAAACACCAGCCCCAGCACAACCCCGTACACTGCCCGCACACCACTGCACTGCCCTAAACCCTGAAACACCAGCCCCAACACAACCCTGTACACTGCCCGAACACCACTGCACTGCCCTAAACCCTGAAACACCAGCCCCAGCACGACCGCCTACACTGCCCGAAAACTACTGCACTGCCCTAAACCCTGAAACACAACCCCCAGCAAGACTACCTACACTGGCCGAACACCACTGCACTGCCCTAAACCCTGAAACACCACCCCTGCACGTCCCCCTACACTGCCCAAACACTACTGCACTGCCCTAAACCCTGAAACACCACCCTCAGCACGACACCCTACACTGCCCGAACACCACTGCACTGCCCTAAACCCTGAAACACCACCCCAGCACGACCCCCTACACTGCCCGAACACCACTGCACTAAACCCTGAAACACCACCCCTGCACGACCCCCTACACTGCCGGAACACTACTGCACTGCCCTAAACCCTGAAACACCACCCCCAGCACGACCCCCTACACTGCCCTAACACCACTGCACTGCTCTAAACCCTGAAACATCACCCCCAGCACAACCCCCTACACTGCCTGAGCATCATTGCTCTGCCCTAAACCCTGAAACACTAGCCCCAGCACGACCCCCTACACTGCCCGAACACCACTGCACTGCCCTAAACCCTGAAACACCACCCCCAGCACGACCCCCTACACTGCCCGAACACCACTGCATTGCCCTAGACTCTGAAACACCAGCCCCAGCAAAACCCCCTACACTGCCCGAACACCACTGCACTGCCCTAAACCCTGAAACACCAGCCCCAGCATGACCCCTACACTGCCCGAACACCACTGCACTGCCCTAAACCCTGAAACACCAGCCCCAGCACGACCCCCTACACTGCCCGAACACCACTGCACTACCCTAAACCCTGAAACACCAGCCCCAGAACGACCCCCTACACTGCCCGAACACCACTGCACTGCCCTAAACCCTGAAACACCAGCCCCAGCACCACCCCCTACAATGCCCGAACACCACTGTACTGCTGTAAACCCTGAAACACCACCCCTGCATGACCCCCTACACTTCCCGAACACCACTGCACTGCCCTAAACCCTGAAACACCACCCCTGCACCACCCCCTACACTGCCCGAACACCACTGCACTGCCCTAAACCCTGAAACACCACCCCTGCACCGCCCCCTACACTGCCCGAACACCACTGCACTGCCCTAAACCCTGAAACACCACCCCCAGCATGACCCCCTTTACTGCTTGAACACCACTGCACTGCCCCAAACCCTGAAACACCACCCCCAGCATGACCCCCTACACTGCCCGAACACCACTGCCCTAAATCCTGAAACACAACCCCTGCACGACCCCCTACACTACCCAAACACCACTGCACTGCCCTAAACCCTGAAACACCACCCCTGCACGACCCCCTACACTGCCCGAACACCACTGCACTGCCCTAAACCCTGAAACACCACCCCCAGCACGACCCCCTACACTGCCCGAACACCACTGCACTGCCCTAAACCCTAAAAACCACCCCCAGCACGACCCCCTACACTGCCCGAACACCACTGCACTGCCCTAAACCCTAGAACACTACCCCCAGCATGATCCCCTACACTACCCGAACACCACTGCACTACCCTAAACCCTAAAATACTCGCCCCAGCACGACCCCCTACACTACCCGAACACCACTGCACTGCCCTAAACCCTAAAACACTCCCCCAGCACGACCCCCTACACTACCCGAACACCACTGCACTGCCCTAAACCCTAAAACACTCCCCCAGCACGACCCCCTACACTACCTAAACACCACTGCACTGTCCTAAACCCTAAAACACTACCCCCGCATGACCCCCTACACTACCCAAATACCAATGCACTACCCTAATCCCTAAAACACTACCCCTGCACAACCCCCTACACTACCCAAAGACCACTGCACTACCCTAAACTCTAAAACACTACCCCCCGCACGACTCCTTACACTACCCAAAGACCACTGCACTACCCTAAACCCTAAAACACGACCTCCTACACTACACAAACACCACTGCACTCCCCTAAACCCTAAAACACTACCCCCAGCACGAACCCCTACACTACCCAAACACCACTGCACTACCCTAAACCCTAAAACACTACCCCAGCAGTACCCCCTACACTACCCGAACACCACTGCACTACCCTAAACCCTAAAACACTACCCCCAGCAGTACCCCCTACACTACCCAAACACCATTGCACTACCCTAAACCCTAAAACACTACCCCCAGCAGTACCCACTACACTACCCACACACCACTGCACTAACCTAAATCACTACCCCATCACGACCCCCTACACTACCCAAACACCACTGCACTACCCTAAACCCTAAAACACTACCCCCAGCACAACCCCTACACTACCCAAACACCACTGCACTACCCTAAACCCTAAAACACTCCCCCAGCACGACTCCCTACACTACCCAAACACCACTGCACTACCCTAAACCCTAAATCTACCCCCAGCATGACCCCCTACACTACACAAACACCACTGCACTACCCTAAACCCTAAAACACTACCCCCAGCACGACCCTCTTCACTACCTAAACACAACTGCACAATTTGTTACAGGCATTGCAACGCAGGCCTGTGGTGCTTACTGGAAGTACCTGGTGGGCTAGTTGGGCCCCAGGGACTCTCAGGATTCAAGGTGACCTAATCCCCCAACTTAAAACACGCCACGGGGCGCGTTTGCACAGTGGTGAAGGGAGGGGCGGGGCCTCAGGTGACATGTGCGCAAACACGCCCTGTGGTGCGTTTTAAGTTGGGGAGTTAATTCCTTTGAATCCTGGGGGCCAACTAGCCCACCAGGTACTTTCAGTAAGCACAACAGAGTTGCGTTGCAGAGAGGTGAAAAAAGGTGCGTGGCCTCGGAACGCCTCTCTGCAACTCAGCTCTGTGGTCCTAACTGTAGGTACCTGGGGGCTAGTTGGGACCCAGGGACCCTCAGGATTCAAGGGGACTTAATCCCGCAACTTAAAACGCACCACGGGGCGCGTTTGCACACATGTCACCTCAGGCCCCCCCCTCCCTTCACCACTGTGCAAACGCGCACTGGCTCTGGTTAGTCAGAGTCAGTTACCACCAGTACCCGTCTGAAAAAGTTGTGGGCACAGGATGATTTTGCAACAAGGCCTCTTTCTGCTCCTCTGTTGGTTCTTTCTGCACATCTTTTGCTTCTTTCTGTGCGTTTTTTCTTCTTTCTTCACATGTCCTACCTCTGTTGGCATAGTTAGAAACTAGCATTTAAAAACCTTTGAAATTCACTTAAAAATCATAGGTTTCAGGCACGTTATAGTTAGAAATTAGCATTTAAAAACCTTTGAAATTCACTGAAAAAACCATAGGTTTCAGGCACGTTATAGTTAGATATTACCTTTTAAAAACCTTTGAAATTCACTGAAAAAACCATAGGTTTCAGGCACGTTATAGTTAGAAATTAGCATTTAAAAACCTTTGAAATTCACTGAAAAAACCATAGGTTTCAGACAAGTTATAATTAGAAATTAGCATTTAAAAACCTTTGAAATTCACTGAAAAAACCATAGGTTTTAGGGACAGTTATAGTTAGTTGGACATTGCACTCGTACAAAACCCGTGAAATTCCCCTGTTATAGTTAGTTCAGCTAACTATAACTCGCGCCCCGCAATGCACTGCTGATGACGTCACATATTACATCACTCATGACATGGTCAGTGACATCACTGATGACATCACTGATGACATCTCAAATGACATCACTGATGACATCATCCATGTGATAATTTCATGCATCTTCTCACACCCTAATATAACTTTTGATACACCCACTCTAAATTACAGACTGCCATTCTCAAAACCATAGACACTCCAACACCAAAAACTACATACCCACTCACTGATTCTTAGGTCTACACACACATCCATTCACTCACCTGTACAGTCACTCATACTTACAGTCACTCAGTACAGGACTATCATATGCACTCATACACCTATATAAATACTCACACACCGCCACTCATCCATAGAGGTACTCACACACCTAGTCAGTCATGCAAAAAATTAATCACACACCCATTTACTCACCTATACAGTTATACACACACCAGCTCACTTACTCATACAAATACTAGAACATTCTTACGCTCTTATACAATAACTGATACAAGCACACACGCATCCATACAGCCACTCTCACAATAACACACTCTCACTTATAGCCATTTAAATACTCTAACACACATATATACTGCCTTTTACATATGTAGTTACTCGCACATGTACCACTGAGATATACATTCACTCACTAACACACCCATACACACACTCACCCACCCAAGCAGTCCATCACAGATGCACTCTTGAAATCATGCACACAGTGAATCACCCACTCACACATCTATGTATAGAGTCACACACACCCCACCCACACAAACACTCAGGCAGCCATACAGATACTCAGAGAACCAATCAATAACCCATATAGACACTCATGTAGCTATTCGCAAATCCATGCATCCACTTACACACCAACAAACAGACGGATACAGACATTCACAGTTTAGTCACTAACCCATGCATTCAGTAAGATACGTTTAATCACTCACTTGTAGAGTCAGTCACTCACGTACTAAATCATCCATTCAGACACTTATACACCCACTCATTCTTCAATACGCCTTTCCCTATATATATTAAACATATTTAAACTTTACAGAAACACACAGTCACTGGATGATGTCATCAGTGATGTCATCAGTGATGTCATTTGAGATGTCATCAGTGATGTCATCAGTGATGTCACTGACCATGTCATGAGTGATGTAATATGTGACGTCATCAGCAGTGCATTGCGGGGCGCGAGTTATAGTTAGCTGAACTAACTATAACAGGGGAATTTCACGGGTTTTGTACGAGTGCAATGTCCAACTAACTATAACTGTCCCTAAAACCTATGGTTTTTTCAGTGAATTTCAAAGGTTTTTTAAATGCTAATTTCTAACTATAACTTGTCTGAAACCTATGGTTTTTTCAGTGAATATATATATATATATATATTATCTACTGGCGGTCGCCAGTAGATAGTTATAGTTAGGACCTATTTTCCATAGGACATCCGCAACATTGAAATAACTCTTGCGTCGGTTGACGAATCTTCGCGAAATTTTCAAACTTTGTGGCCAGCTCCGGTCCGCTCCTATCCTGAAAGTCTTGGGGTGATTCATCACGCGGGGGCCGAGAAAAAAGGGGGGTCCCAAAACGTGTTTTCCCCATTCATTTTCCCATAGGAAACTTTAGCCACGGCTACAGCCCAAACTGCTGAACGGAATTACACCAAATTTGGCAAAGAGGTAGTTCTTGGTTCAGAAAGAACCCTTTTTGTTAAATGGTGTAAATCCGTTCAGTAGTTGCTGAGAAAATCAAAAGTAAAAACACATATATATCTATGGCTGCGGAGGGTCCGCGCACCCTCCCGATGACCAGCTGTATGCTAATTGGCTGTCAACACTCCAAACCAGGAAGTGTTGGCAGCCATCTTGTGACTCGGTAGAACCGAGTCACAAGAAAACAGTAAAAACAATTGCGCAAAACGCAAAAAGGGGGCAGGGTAGAAACACCCTAGGCCTGCTCAGGGGGTCCTACAAGGACCCCCAGGGCCAAAAAATATATATATATTTTTTAAAAATCGGCAAAAAACGCACTGGGCGCGCGGATTCTATCGATAAAAAAAAAAATGAAACGCGGGCTCCCGCGCTTCGTTGTTAATTGGCCCCCGGGTGGGCCAAGTCCCGGGGGCATGCGTGGTTTTCAATTTTATGATTGGGGGGCCTCTAAGCCCCCCCAAGCCCCGGGGCCCCCGCAGCCCCGAAGACCGCCACTCCCCGGGGCTTCTTTTTTTTAATAAAAAAATACCTGTGTGGGGGGGCTCCAGCCCCCCCACATGCCCCGGGGACCGCCACCTCCCGGGGCACTAATTAAAGAAATGTGGGGGTCCGTTTCGGACCCCCGAAGCCCCGGGGACCACCATCTCCCCGGGGCTTTGTAGATGGTGGAAGGGGGCCGCGCGGCCCCCCTCCTGGAGCCTGTGGTTGCCCTGGGGACCGCCACCCCACAGGGCCGGCTCCTGCAGTGTCCCGGGGTGCCTACCCCCGGGACACTGCTGTTTGCAATCACAGGAAGGGAGCCTCGCGGCTCCCATCCTGTGATTGCAAACTTGCTTTGCTTCATTGAAGCGAGAGCAAGGAAACCTGCTCTCGCTTCAATGAAGCAAAGCAGAATTCATGCTATGCCATGGTGTTGGAGTGTCTATGGTTTTGCGAATGGCAGTCTGTAATTTAGAGTGGGTGTATCAAAGGTTATATTAGGGTGTGAGGAGGTGCATCAGATTATCACGTGGATGATGTCATCAGTGATGTCATCAGTGATGTCATTTGAGATGTCATCAGTGATGTCATCAGTGATGTCACTGACCATGTCATGAGTGATGTAATATGTGACGTCATCAGCAGTGCATTGCGGGGCGCGAGTTATAGTTAGCTGAACTAACTATAACGGGGGACTTTCACGGGTTTTGTACGAGTGCAATGTCCAACTAACTATAACTGTCCCTAAAACCTATGGTTTTTTCAGTGAATATATATATATATATATATTCAATATATGTAGATGTGGAGTTATGAATAGTAAATCTATATTGTTTGTTCCAATATGTAGCACAGTATTTAGTACAGTAGGGCATCTGGGGGTAGGGTTTTTTTGTCCTTTGAGATCTGCAGTCACTGAGAATGTAGTGAGCTGTGACCAATTCCCAGTGCTAGGCGAACCTCAAGGTCCTAGATTGGGCCCATCCCATCCCATCCTGTTACTGTAGGAGCTTCTATGGGTAGAAATGCAACTTCATCGATATGTCATCTAAATCCGGTGGCCTGCCCTTACGTTTCGGTTTTGGCAGAAATGCCATGGCTCACTGGCAACAAACTTAAAACAACAGAGCAGCTCATAAACAAAGTTGTATATTGGCTGCACAGGAACACTGATAACAGGATGCGCAAGTGTGTAACCCCTTCCATGCTGAGGACATAATGGTTATGTCCTCGGCTGCGGTGTTGCTGTGCCAAGGTCGTAACCATTACGTCCTCTGCACAGCAGTCGGAAATCCCTCTGCTGTAAACAGCAGAGGGGTTTCTTTTTTTTTCTTTCAGCCTGGGGAGCTGGGGAAGAGCTTCACCAGATGCCTGAGGCATTTTTGTTTTCGGTGTAGTGACGATAGGGGAGCATGGCGCACCTACATCATTACACTGAAAGTGAAAGTGAAAGTGAAATGAGCCAATCGGCTCATTTCACTTTCACTGCCTACATGCTTCTGGGGCTATCTCAGCGCCCGAGCATGTAGGCAAATGGGAGAGGTATCATTGGAAAAGAGGAGAATCTCCTCTTTCCTTCCCTGGTGGATCCCTGCTTAGGATTGCTGCATGAGGGAGATCACCAAGCAGGGATCCAACACTGGACTCCTGGGAGGGGAAGCAGCCCTTTGGGCAAGAGCCTTGGCTTCCCCCACTATCATATTGGCAATATTCAGTCTTTCTGCCCCCCCTTGGGAGCAGATAGTGGAAGTAAGCCCCAATCTGCCCCCCGGGGGGCAGAAAGCCCACTAGACACCAGGGATTATTTGTATGTTTAAAATTTAGGGGTGGGAGCTGCCCTAATTTGGCATTATCATGCTCCCGCCCGTCCCAAACGTGGCACAGTCTTTCTGCCCCCTCTGGGCATCAGATGGGGGCAATAGCCCCTGATCTGCCTCCGGGGGGATCAGAATGCCCACTAGGAACCAGGAGTTTTTTTTATTTTTTATTATTAATAGAGGTGTGGGGGCTGCCCACAATGGGGATGCCAATCCCCCCACCCCCACACAAAAGGGACAGTATTTCTGACCCCCCTGGGGCAGATGGGGGTTTTTACCCCCGAACTGCCGCCCGGGGGCAGAAAGCCCACTAGAGACAAGGGATTCTTTTTTTTAGTACTTAGGGGTGGGGGCTGCCCTAAATGGGAACTATAATGCCCCACCCCTCCCAAAAATAGCCACATTCTTTCTGTCCCCCCGGGGTGCAGATGGGGGCAATAGCCGCCAATCTCCCCCCCAGGGGGGGCAGAAAGCCCACTAGGCACCAGAGATTTTTTTTTTTTTTTTAAAGAAGAGGGGTGGGGGTGTCCCAACACAAAAGGGGCAGTCTTTCATCCCACCTGGGAGGCAAAAGTGGGGTTATTAACGCCGATCTGCACCCCGGGGGGGCAAATAGCCCACTATGCACCAGGGATTTTTTTTTTATATGTAAGAGTGAGGGCTCCCCCAAATGGCCATGCCAATGCCCCCACACAAAAAAGGGACAGTCTTTCTGCCTGCCCTGGAGGGCATATGGGGGTTATTACTCCTGATCTGCTCCCGGGGGGGCAGAAAGCCCACTAGACACCAGGAATTTGTTTTTCTTAAATAAAAGAGGGGTGGGGGCCGCACATAATGAGTGATCACAATGCCCTCCCTAAAAAATAGCCACAGTCTTTCTGCCCCCCGGTGTGTGGATGGGGGCAATAGCCCTGATATGCCCCCTGGGGCACCAGAGATATGTTTATGGGTGTTGGAAAGTGGATTATTAGTAGGGGCAAATGTATATCTGCCACTGGCAATAAGGCCACTAACACATGATAGGACTCAGCATAGGTCTTAGAAAATTATTCCCATGCTCAACCCTTGGTAGCTTGGCTGCGAGCAGGCAGGCTTAACTTCAAAGACAGGTATGTAAAGCTTTTAAAAACACCAATTCAGCAAATAATTAAGACACAATGCATAATAAAAATCCAACACCAATTTATAAAAATAGAAAATATTTTTATCTTTAAAATGACACCAAAATGACAAAAATCCAATGTAGGGAACCGGAGATATGAATTTTTAAAGATTTATCACTTTATAGCGCTTAGAAACCTATAGCACCATATTGGGATATCTGGTCGCAATAGACCGGCTCAAAGTCAAAGATTCAGGGCGACCACGATGGAGCCCTGAGCGGCTACCCCTCGCAGTAGGTCCCGGTCACAGTTTTTACCTTCGGACTTAGAAACTTTTCTGGAGCTTTTTCTCGTGGGGTCCCTCGATGCTCTTCACCAGGCCGGATTCAGTGAGGGTTCGCCGGCCTCAGATTTCTTCTACTCCCGGTCAAACTCTGGAAATCGGACCTACGGAGCTTTCAGCGGGACGATCCTGGATGGCTTGGCAGGCTCGCGGTTGAAGGCAGGCGGCTTGGCTGACCAGGTTGAGTCGGTCCCCTTATGGAGCTTTTTTCCAAAGTTGCTCCAAAGCTCTCCAAACTCCTGGAACTTCTTCCTGAAGTTCCCCAAAGGGTCCCAAAGTGTCTCAAACTCACTCCAAGGGTCTGGAAGCTCCAAGATGGTCTTTGAAAGTTGAGGACTTCAGTTCCCACAATCCACTTGGACAAAACCCTTACAAATCCACTGGTAGTTTTCCAGGTTGAGGATTCTTGGTGGTGATGATCCAGGTGAGCTCTGTTAATCTGTAGCTTGCAGGGAGTCCACTCTTTACTCTTTTTCACAAAAAGGTAATCCACAGGGCTGTAGTTCCAAATGGTGCAGTCCTCAGAGGGCAGGCCTTAGAAATTGCACATCAAACTTCTCAGCATGGCACAACGTCTTGCTTTCTTAAGTTTCAATCAGATCTGAGAGACTCTGCCCCTCTCAGATACTTATTCCCAGTTCTCTGGGTCAAGCAGGAGGTCACTCCTGACAAATGGGGGGCAGGGTAACTCCCCAAGGTTATGACCACATCCTGTAGAGTGTGGCATTATTTTGTCCCAGAGTGCACCAAATCCTCCAAATTCATAACGGCTGATTTTCCAGCAGAGAGTTAAGAGCTGGCTAATCACACCCCTAGGATGGCTAATTTCCATAGACTCTCCCCCTGGCATCTGCTCATTCCTTCTTTAATACTAGCTCTGGCTTGGGGTCAAAAGAGTAGAGTGGTAACTGACACTGAGGCCTTCCCCTTTCCTTTGAAGACCATGGTTTACGACTCCTCCCCCTGCTCTGGCATTCCTCTGTAGCAGCACACTGACCTCCCAGAAGAGCTGGTTAACCCCAGGGGCTCTTTATCAGCTCTTCAAGGCAGCCTGACTATTCCACTTAACTCTGACCAATCAGGACAGACCACTGGAAGGCTGAATCTGGACCAACAAACAAGAAAGTCTTATAACGTCTTGTCTGTATATTGTAGGAGGAATTCAACAATATCATGTTGTGGGATTTATCACTACCATTCTGGGAAGTCTTTGAATGAAAGTTCTATCATTCTCCTGTCAGGAGTTATTAGTTAATAACTTCTTGCCATGTTAACCAATGTGACATGGGATTTGCAATGGGAAAAATGACTTGGGCCATTTTTCCAGCACCAGGTCTTACAAAAACATATTTTATAAGTACTCCGCCTATATCTACAGGACCCCCACCCCATGGACCACCTGGGGGAGATTTTAGGGGTTCTGAATCTGTAGAAATATTGTAGATCCTCCCTCCACAGTGCTCCTAGCATCAAAGTGAATTTGGGCAACACTTTATCACAATGTGGGGAGTGAAATGTGACATTTCACTTAACCCAGAGCATATAAAACTCATTTTATAAACGTCCACCTTATAAATACTTGACCCCCCCACCCCTGGGACACCTAGGGGAGACCCTGGGGCTCCTAATATGCCAAAACATTGTAGGTTATCCATTTTAAGTGCCCCAAACACCAAAGTCGAGTTTGGGCACAATTTACTTTTTAAAAGCAGTCATGGAACCCAGGGCTGCTTTTAAACTGACCTCAGGCTTCAGCAGTGCACACATGCAAGTGTAGAAAAGGCTGCTGGCCTGCAAACTGCCATGCCCTACTGTATACTAGGGACTGATAGGTAGTTTCAATCCCCCTGCCCTATTATGTACTAGGGTCTTATAGAGTAGGTCTTGCCAATCACAGGGGTACCCCAACCCATAGTGTACCCTAGTGTATGTAGGTGTTTTCACTGTATTCTAAGTGTGTTCAGCATAACACTGGCCCTGGGCCTGGTTAGGCAAAGCCCAGGGTCAGTCAGAGTCAGTTACCACCAGTACCAGTCAGCAAAAAGTTGGGGGGTGCCCAGGGCACAGGATGACTTTGCAACATAGCCCCCCCAAACGAAAGGTGATGGGTTACTAACCTACACCCTGGTAGTCCTCATCAGCTAAGTGGAAAAACCTGGAAAGTCCATCTGCATTTGCTTGGGCAACCCCAGGTCTGTGTTCCACTGTAATGTCCATTCCCTGTAGGGAAATGGACCACCTTAACAACTTGGGATTCTCCCCTCTCATCTGCATGAGCCATCTGAGAGCCCTGTGGTCATTTTGAACACGAAAGTGAGTCCCAAACAAATATGGTCTCAACTTTTTCAAGGACCAAACCTCAGCAAAAGCCTCTCTCTCAATGGCATTCCACCTCTGCTCTCTGGGAAGAAGTCTTCTGCTAATAAAGGCAACTGGCTGATCAAGGCCCTCTTCATTTAGCTGTGACAACACTGCCCCAATCCCTTGCTCTGAAGCATCTGTCTGAACCACAAATTATTTTGTGTAATCAGGGGCCAGCAGCACTGGTGCTGAACACATAGCAGCTTTCAGAGTGTCAAAAGCCTTCTGACACTCTGAGGTCCAATCCACCTTCTTGGGCTTCTTCTTGGAAGTGAGTTCTGTTAGTGGCCCCACAATGGTCCCATAATTTTGAACAAACCTATAATACCCTGTCAGTCCAAGGAATGCCCTGACCTGAGTCTGGGTAACAGGAGCTGTCCAATCCAAAATAGTTTGGATTTTAGCTTGGAGAGGCTGTACATGGCCCCCACCTACCAGGTGGCCCAGGTACACCACAGAACTCTGCGCTATTTGGTACTTACTTGCCTTAATAGTCAGGCCTGCCTGCTGCATGGCCTGAAGCACTTCCCTTAGGTGGCTTAAGTGACCCCCCCAGGTAGAACTGTATACAGCTATATCATCCAGGTAAGCTGCACTGAACTCTTCCAACCCAGACAAGACCCTGTTCACCAACCTTTGGAAGGTGGCAGGTGCATTCTTTAAGCCAAAGGGCATTACCTTGAACTGATAATGTCCCTCTGGTGTGGAGAATGCTGACCTCTCCTTTGCTCCATCAGTGAGGACAATCTGCCAGTATCTTGAAGTCAAATCAAAAGTACTCAGGTACTTAGCAGCCCCTAACCTGTCAATGAGCTCACCAGCTCTAGGTATAGGGTGAGCGTCAGTCTTGGTGACTGCATTCAATACTCTGTAGTCCACACAGAACCTTAACTCCTTGGGTCCCCCCCGAGGATTAGGTTTGGGTACCAGCACCACTGGACTGGCCCAGGGACTCTCAGACGGTTCAATTACCCCCAATTCCAGCATCTTAGCAACCTCAGCTTTAATGCTGGCTCTGACATGGTCAGACAACCTGTACAGTTTATGTTTGACAGATAGGCTGTCACCAGTGTTAATGTGGTGCACACACCACTCAGTGATGCCTGGGGTCAAAGAGAACAGGCCAGCAAACTGCTCCAGCACTGGCTTACAGTCTCGGTGCTACTGGTCTGTCAACTTGGGAGAGAGTACAACCCCCTCCACTGACCCATCTTGCAGATTAGTGGAGAGGAGGTCGGGCACAGGCTCAGTTTCCTCCTCCACACCCTCATCAGTGACCAGTAACATGGTTATATCTGCCCTGTCATGGTGGGGTTTCAATCTATTCACATGCAGGACCCTATGAGGGTTCCTGGGGGTGCCAAGGTCAACCAAATAGGTAACCTCACCCTTCTTTTCTAAGATTGGATAGGGCCCACTCCACTTGTCATGGAGGACCCTGGGAGCCACATGCTCCAACACCCATACCAATTGTCCTGGAGTATACTCAGGCATAGTAGCCTTCTGATCATACCAGTGCTTCATGAGCTCCTGGCTGTCCTCCAGTTTCCTGTTTGCCTTGTACATGTACTCTGCCATTCTAGATCTCAGGCCTAGCACATAGTCAAGCACATTGTCCTTTGCTTCTTTAAGAGGCTTCTCTAGAGACTCTCTCAGCAGGCTCAATGGCCCCCTCACAGGGTGTCCAAACAACAACTCAAAGGGACTGAAACCAACCCCTTTCTGTGGCACCTCCCTGTAGGCAAACAGTAAGCATGGGAGGAGAACATCCCATCTCCTCCTGAGTTTCTCTCACAACCCATTTATCATGCCCTTCAGGGTTTTGTTGAATCTCTCAACAAGACCATTTGCTTGTGGGTGATAGGGGTGGTGAACTTGTAGTTAACACCACACTCATCCCACATAGCAGTCAGATAGCTGGAAAGGAAGTTTGTGCTCCTATCTGATACCACCTCTTTCGGAAAATCCACTCTGGTGAACACCCCAAGCAGTGCTCTAGCCACTGCAGGAGCATCAATGGTTCTAAGAGGGATTGCTTCAGGGTACCTAGTGGCATGGTCCACTACCACTAAGGTATACCTATTCCCTGATGCAGTAGGTGGGTCCAGGGGACCAACAATGTCCATCCCCACCCTTTCAAAAGGAACCCCAACCACTGGCAGTGGTATTAGGGGAGCCTTTGTCTTGCCCCCTGCCTTGCCACTGGCCTGACAGGTGACACAGGAGCTGCAAAACTCCTTTACCTTCTCAGACATATGGGGCCAGTAGAACTGGTTCACCAACCGGTTCCATGTCTTTGTCTGTCCCAAATGTCCTGCCAAGGGAATATAATGACCCAAAGTCAGGATGAACTCTTTGTACTTCTGGGGCACCACCAACCTCCTGGTGGCCCCTTCCTTGAGGTTTCTGGCCTCAGTATAAAGCAGTCCATCTTCCCAGTAGAGTTTGTGAAACCTACTGTCATCCCCCTCCTCTTTCTCAGTAGCAATCCGCCTCAAGCTCTCAAGGGTGGGACAGTCTCTCTGTCCCTTACTGGACTCCTCTCTGGAGGGTCCACCTGCTCCTGTCAGTTCTGCCAAATCTGACAGCTCTGGCAGGGATGGAGTCCCTCCCTCAGAGGCCAGAACCTCCCCATCAGGGTTAGATTCTTCCTGCACCTCTGGAGTTCCCTGGGCTGGCTCACCAGGCCCAGTACCCTTGTCCTTGGATGCTTGGCCCTTTGTTCCAGGGTCCAAGTATCCAGCCCCTCCCTTCTGGTTAGTCTGTGACCTAGTCACAGCACATACCCACTCAGGGAGCTCCAATATTTTCATATGGAGTCCTCTCACCACCTCTGACCACACAGAGGCTTCAAGATCATTGCCCAGTAAACACTGGACCGGGAGCATCTTTGACACAGCTACCTTCATAGGGCCTGTCACACCTCCCCATTCCAAATCCACCACAGCCATAGGATGGAGTTTGGTAGTGCTGTCTGCATAAGTCACCTGGTGAAACTCACCAGGTAACAACCTCTCTGGAGGCACCAGCTCATCCAGGACCATAGTTACACTAGCTCCAGTGTCTCTGATAGCCTCAACCTCAGTCCCATTCACTTTAGGCCTCTGCCTGTACTTGTCCATGTTTGGAGGTAAGGCAGCAAGAGTTGGAATATTCATCCCACTGAGGGACACTAAGGTAACCCTGGGCGTAGTTCGTGTAGTCGCGCTACGCGAAGCTACGCGAAGCTTCGCGAAGACGTTGGAGCGCTACACGAGCTACGCGTAGCTTCGCGAGCGTGCGTAGCTGCTTGTCGCGCCCGTTCGCGATGCGTTTTTCTTCTTCGGGAACGCGTTGTGCGTGTTCGGGACGCTGTTTGCATGCTCGGGGGCGCGAACTTACCCATGCGGTCGCCTATGGGCGCGGCCATTGTGTTTTTCACTTGTCCCGCCCGTTCGCGATCCCTTATTTCCTGTTCCGGGTCGCGTATAGCGTGCTCGCGATGCGCATTCCATGTTCGGGAACGCGTTGTACGTGTTCGTGACGTTTTGTGCGTGCTCGGGGAGAAATATCGCGCGAACTTACCCACGCGGTCGCGATGGGCGCAGCCATCTTGTTTTTCACTCTATGCTATGGTTCTGGGCCTGCTTTTCTATCCTCCCTCAATCTTTGCAATCCTTAGTTTTTTACACTTTTTTCAATTTTTCTTTATTTCTTATCTATCTCTCTCTCTGCCTAAGTCTATATTTTGCATTTTTTTCTACTTTTTACTGTTTTTTAAAAAAACTTTTCTACTGTTTCATATAACTTTTTTCTTTAAGCTCCTACTTCTTCCCCTAACTTTATTTTTCTCTTCTAACTTTTCTTTTCCGCCTCGTCCTCCCAGCCAAGAACCATGGTGAAGGGTAGCAGCAGTAACGGCTCGAAGGGCAAGGCGCGTGCGCCCAAGAGCCGCCTGCCTTGCGGCAGACTGCGCCCTGCAGGGGTGCAAGCCCGCCAGCTTTTTAGTGAGGCGGAGGTGGCCGCCCTTGTTTTTTTTGTTCAGCGCCACCTCCCCTTGACCTTGGCAGCAGGCGGCAGGCCAGGCTCCGGGTACCCGAACCAGGAGCGTCACCGCCGGTGGGCGAAGGTGCGCCGGGCAGTGTTTTGCTGCTCAGTGGTCCGGCGCACCCATTACCAGCTGGCCCACCGGTGGTCAGACATCCTCGACCGGGAGCAGGACCTGTTGGACCTGCTAGGTGTCGAGGTCGTGGGGCTTGGTGATTAGCTAATATATATAGTAGTATAAGTATTGTGATTTGTGTATAAATTTTTTACAAATAACAAGAATACTGCTGCTTACATTGCAGGTAAATTACGTTTCAAAATCTTCTGTGATTGTAGGACACAGGTGCTGGGCGCTACACTTACTTGTTTGCAACTTTGCGCTCGCTTGTCCTTATTATTATGTAAGAGTTTACTTTAGAGAACTTCAGTTAGGTAATGCTATTGCTAGAGAGACTCTAGTCCTTCCTTTGTCCTCCTGTCAAATAGTGGTGGATGGATTGATAGTTTGATACTAGGTTTAGTTACTATTAGTTGATAATTTTTGAGCGGTCTGTGTGACGCATCCTCTGTCACTGAGTGCTGCTTACCCCAGTCCTTAGTAGAACCTTTTGTAGTTTGTTTAGTGAGTGGTAAGCTTAGCAGTGTCAGTCAGCTGCAGAACATCAGACTTAACCAACCAACAATTTGGTGTATGCATTGTGCACCAATTTATGCATGTGTCCTCCTTCTCATCTATGCATTTTTGAGGGCTAAAAAAATGGAAATGCAGACTTAATGAACAATTGGCCCGCCTGGAATAGGTGGGCTAGGTCAGGTGGTACTTAGGCTTAGTTAGTGTTCTGGATTTTATTTGAATCAATCAGAATGGAACACTGAATTAGTGTTCCCAAATAAGTAGACTGTCCGTGACCGTGAATCCCGCAAGCCAGTAGTCGATCGGATTAGATAGGTCAATTTTATTGCAATTTTTGTTTCCTAAAACGTTTTTTGAGCGTTTTTTAGATAATTTATTTGTTTCACAGCAATCATTAATGTTTGTGTCTTTCTTTATTATATCTTACATGATCACTGATGTGCACTCTGCAGCACCCAGGGGAAGAAGACGGGGTCCGAGTCGGCGGGACAACCACCAGAGGACCGCTCCTCTACCGAGGGCCCTGCTGCTGGTCCCAGTAAGTCCTCCAGTGGTTAATATTAACATTTATATTGCCCTAACTTTTACTGCACCTTATTTTTTCAGAACTATTAATTATGGTTCTACTCCCTAATTCTATTTTTTACAAAAGATTCTTTGATCTTGACTTGACTATCTGTTTCTAAATTCTGGTTATCCCTGCCTCTAAGTTCTAACTGCCTCTGCTATGAATGTCTGTACTACTACTATTAGTCTGTCGCTAAGCTTGCCCAGTTTGCATTGCCACTCTTTATTGTACGGTTTTGAATAAAACTCCGATTGACCAATAGCTGAGTCCAGTCCTTTCGGTTGTCCTCTTCTAGGCTTCTTAATCTTGAGGCTTTGACAATTACCACAAACAAAATGCCCAACCAGATATTTGACTATTTTTGATAGGATATAGTACATACTACTACTGATGTGTGGATTCTGCACAGCCCCATGCAGAACTATGCACAAGGAAATAGGATGTTGGTGATGGGAGTTTGGAACTTGGACGTTCCTCACACCTCAGTCAGAAGTGAACCCACAATCCCCTGAACGACTAGCTATAGTGTCTCACTCTCATTAGGTCCCCGAACCCCCACCCGAAGATACCCAATGATTACACAACCCAGAACATAACACCCTTTCGCTCACTTACTCGTGTAAGTCCACCACCTCCACCACCACCACACCAAATACCACAGAGTCTATGTTTAAGTTCAAAAGGTTTATTTTCAACTAACAAGCTCTGTATGTTGTTCTATAAAATTCAGTGTACTCCAGCCAGCTCCAACAGCTAAATGCATAAGATTAAAACAATAAACATTGTTACAGCAAGTGCATGATGATAGAACTTAGAAGACAAAAGATCTGTGCGAATTCTGGGAGACTCCTCACCGTAGAACGTAGAATTACTGGTTACATGCATCATTCATGAGCTCTGCAAATCTCTGGTTCATAGAAGGAAATCTTCTGCCTGAGAAAAATGGTGCGCGTTAGATAGTATAATGCAAGCATTTGTCAGTCCTGCCAAAAAAGTGTAACATGTTACTTATGGCTAAGCAATACGGACTAACCGAACTCCATAACAAAGTGGCTTGTTTTTCGACCTCTTGTACGCAACGCTCAGACAGTAGCTGTATGTGCTCATGTGGGCTAAAAAGGCGTCTTACTGTTACTGCACAACAAGCTGCGAGGTAACATGCGCAAAAGACATGAAGCGAAAAATGGTTGCATGGCTCAGGCTAACTTTGCAAAGAGTAGAGTATAGTATAATAAATAATGACCCTAGGGACCATAACACTACTAGTGTCTACTGACTCTAGTACCCGATTTGGACTACTGAATGTGATGTATAATATCATATGTATGTATTAACTTTTTTTTTCAATCTTGCTAGTGAAAAAGAAGAAATATAAATAGGGGAGGTGTACACAGGCATCTAAAAATGTGTCATGTTTTTCTCTAGGCGTAGTAGCGACCACCAGTGCCGGCGGGGCCAGCGGCGATTCGACCATTCCGGAGGGGGAAGGAGATGCGGCACCTGCAGGAGCTACAGGGGGTGAGCCAGCAGCAGTGGCGGGCGATGGTAAGTTATATTCATTACGTATTGACATTGCACTAGCTGCAAGGGTGTTGAGTGACTTCACTCACTGTACTGTTGTTGAGACTTATTAGGTATGAAGTTGTAGTGAACATTATACAACGGTTGAAGAAGAGAAGACACCCTTTACTTAGCATTAGCAATGCAGTAGCAATAGCATTACCAGCGTGACTTGATTAACCAATGGCCTCTTCTATCTGACTCCAACTCAGCTGTGAAAGTTTTATGGAGGAGACTAAAAGTCAGATCAGATGACCTTGATGGATGTGTTGAATAAAAAGGGAAAGAAGGGTGGAAGGAGGAAGGACGGGCGAGATTTAATATGATGACTGGCAGAGAAGGATACGTTGGAAGCATGGATATAGGTGGCTGATAGGAATCAGATTCATGTGTTGTTGAAGGATGGGTGGAAGGTGAAAGAAGAATGGATGCCTGCCTGGGTGGGCGACACAGTATGGGTGGATACTGTGGATAGCAAGAATCATCAGCGGTGTTTGGGTGAAACTCTAAGCCAAGGCAAGCAACCGAGTGAGTGGACGCATGGGTTGTTGTTGGCGAAACAAAGTAAGGTTTGTGGAGAGATTAAGAAGAATGATTGACATTTACTTAGAATGGATGGATGCCTGTATGTATTCGTCATAGACAGCATAGGTGGAGACTGTCACAGGATGCACAGTTTTAGTTTTAAGGGAATGTACAAGAAACCGCACCACAGTAGCAAAGCCGATGTGGGGAGGGGCAGGGTGGGGGATAGCAGTAAACAATGTATTATGCGGCCAAATACAGGTAAGTTTACTGTAAACATAAAAATAAATAAAGCGAATTTCATTGTGCGCACTGCACCGCCAAAAGCGATGCAGTGGGCGCAACAAAATTCGTTTTATTTATTTGTATGTTTACTTACCTGTAATTGGCCGTAATCCATAGTTTACCACCCCCTACCCTGCCCCTCCCTACGTCACCGCCCGGCAGCACTCCCCGAGTCCCACCACCGACCGCTACTGACCTTATGTCGTCGTCCCATAAAAGCAATGATCATTGGATCAGATATATAATCTGCCTTTTTGTAGTAGCCAGGACACTGTCAAAGTGAAATTGACCAATTGCCCTGCTTCATGTAACAGAGAGAGTATGGCCAGTGCCACCCGTAATAGAAAAATAAATACGAGCTTCCCCACCTGCATACAGTAGTAAATCAAACTAACGTGAGTCTGCATCATGATGACTCGTATGTTTGTCTTGGGTGCAAGCATAGATGACCGAGCTGGCATGCCGGCTACAACCAGGTTATGTCATTTCGCTAAACTAGTAGAGATAAGAAGAAGACTGGTGTACTGTGTACTGGAGTCCATAGTGCTAGTATAATGCCTGAAACTCCCACAAATGTTACAGGCTGAGGAAGTGGGAGGATAGATAGATTATTACCAGAAATGTTATGTACTGTGCTTCTTGCTAGTGCTACTGTGCCATTATGTGTTGAATTAATTTTGTGTTACTGTTTTGCTAAGAGTACTGGTTACAACAATATTCTTTTTCTTTCTTGATATAGATAGTACTCCTTCCCAAGACAAACCATCGCGGAAGGAGTTGGCAGCCAGGGCCCGGCACCGGAAACTGGAGGCCATCTGTGCGGAGTACCGGCGGCTGGTGGCTCAGGCGGAGGAGGAGGAGGCGGCAGCAGCTGCAGCCTTGTCCGATGCCCCGGGCCCCAGCCAGGCCAGACCTCCAGTGGTACGGCGCCGCGGTCTGGCAGCCACCCGCCGCCGAAATTCTATTGCAACCAGCACTGCTGTCTCCCACCCTGGATGCCACTGCAGGGCATTTCGATGCAAGATTCTCCTCTGGGTGGCACGGCTAGAGGAGCAACTAGAGGAGCGGGTTAAAATTCTGGTGGACAAACACCTTAAAGCCCGCCGAATCTAACTATAGGACCCTGTTGCATTGCCCCTTTTTTATTCCTTTTGTTGGTGGGTGGGAATTGGGCGTTGGGGTTTCTGGACATTCTTTGGACTTTTTTTCGTTTTGGACATTGGTTGGGGTTAGGGAGAGGGGTGGGTCAGGTGTGGGCTAGTTTATTTTTGTTAGGGTAATAAATTATATTTATACTTAAACATACAATGTTAATGTTTTGTGGGGGGTTACTGTTTTACAAATTAACGTCACATGGTTTCATTGCTGCTGCAGGGCCGCAGCCAGTGTTTGATTTAAATAATCTGCCGATGATGTAACACAAACAGATAGATGCGGTACCCCTCACTGAGTTGTTTGTCCTACTAGTACTGTCAGTCTCTCCTCCTAGTCCATTATACCTCCCACCAAACTTATCTTACCTGTGATTGATGATGATTACGTTCGGCACAGCGATGGCTGCATGGTTTTCCAAGAGAATGGAGAAGATGCCATGGTAGTGGTGGTAGTAGTAGAGTAGACACTGCCAGCAGCATTTGCTAAATAAATAAAAAAGAGACAGTCACTTGCCTGAAAGCGACTGTGGGAGGAGTAGTAGAACGAAGTCAAATACAGTACAGAAGAAGACTGCCAAACAAACAATATTGCATTTGCAACTGCTAAAGTCAAATAAAACATAATGGTGGCGGGGACAGCCTAGTACAAGAAGTTACAAACTGTAGTTGTGTCGAGTGAGTCACTTAACTTAACACAATCGTAATTCGTAACCTTTACTGCTGTGTGGTAGGAGTTTGATGATGAATCCAATCAATGCTGGCAATTAATTATGATGTACTATTAGCCAGTGACGGCTTGCACATAGACTGAGCATGGGTGGGCAAGCAGAAGAAGCTCCTCCCCTGCCTTGAAATTTAATTAGTGTTGCTTTTACCACATCTGCCCCAGCAAGCGTGTGATCAATTGGTGTACATTTTATGTAGTCACATCACACCTCAATATAAATCACAGCCCGGGGGAAGAGGGTTAGGGTTTGATGAATGGATGGGAATGGGGGTTTGGGGAAAGTTTGGAGAAAGCAAAACAGTACGCATGGACAACAAAAGCAAAGCGCTATCTTGGCAGACGCCCATGATCTTATCCAAAAAATCTATAAAGGGAGAAAAAGGAAATGCATGCATGATGATGAAGATAACTTGATGGTTAATGAGTAGTACTTACTAACTCCTACTAGACAATTAGACAGTACAGGGCAGCAGTATATTCTACGCAATTTGCCTTGCCTGTAATATGCCCTCAGAGACCCAAATTCCATGTTGTACTGGGCTTACTTTTAAAGATAGCAAAGAAAATTATAAAATAGTTCTAGGGATCAATTAGCAAACAAACAACAACAACACACAGTCGTAATGATTGAAGAGAAAAAAGGATTCCAATTAATTAAAAGATGAATGATGAATGATACTAAAGTTACTATTATCCTGCAAAGATAGTATGGTCATCATCATGGTGTGGTACCGTACGTGTTGTCCAACTCCAACTCAGTCTGTAGTGACTCCGATTAAGTCCATATTCCATATTAAAAAATTGCAACAGATATTGGCCTGCACCTGCAGTAGTAGGAGTACAATTTGGTTATTAAACAACAATAAGGGAAACATTGACTGTCACTGACTTGAGTCACTTTGTAGATTAACTAGTAGAGTAGAGTTCGACTTTAGTTTATGCACAACATCAACAACAAACAACAGCAATCGCTCAGAGTCTGCAAGCATCCAATGCATTCCATCATTACCTGTCTTGCTCTTCTCTTTGGCTGTCAGATCATCAGATGCCTAGTTCTGACAGGTGTGTGCTTTTATTTTTACGGGGCAGTGGCGTCATCATCATTACTCCAATCCACATTCATTTTGCGTGTTAGTCGCTGTTTCGGTTTTCGTCTTATTCATCTGTGGCACTTTGTCACAGTTTAAGTTGCTTCACATGGTCAGCACTGTGATGATGGGCCGCGGCCTGGGTAGCACTCATTGCTGGTCATTTGAGTTTGCACAAATGTCAGCAAGTTTCTTTGAAGAGTCTTGTCTTTCTCTGCCAAGTACCTTCTGTCCTGACAGTGAGGAGCTTTGGATGCCTGCCGAGGCTGTAGCCTTCGGACAGTGATGAGTTCACTTTTGGATGCCTGCCCAAGTTCTGACAGTGAAGAGTTGTGGACGCCTGCAGAGGCGGTAGCCTTCGGACACTGATGAGTTTCGGCTCGGAAACAAAACGGAGGATAGCTATAGTCATGTTTCACTTCTTATGGAGGGACTGGTAAAGGCAACATTTCTTGTACTCCAATGTCTGGCTTGATGGAAATGTACTAGGGCGAGACAGGAAGATGAAGCAGGACTCTGAAGAGTGGACAGTTAAATGCACAGACGTGCAACTCCAATAGGGAAATAAAAAGAGAAGACGGTGGTGATGGATTTGTTGTGATTTGATTTGAACCAGAAAGACAGATACACAGACACATAAAGGAAGGAAGAAAGTAACAATTTGAAAGCCTAGTTGTCAGGGAAGAGGAGCTCGTCCTCAAACTCTGGTGGTT
The DNA here is from genome assembly GCA_963921515.1 of Calotriton arnoldi. Taxonomy (NCBI): domain Eukaryota; kingdom Metazoa; phylum Chordata; class Amphibia; order Caudata; family Salamandridae; genus Calotriton; species Calotriton arnoldi. The sequence continues at coordinate 574,449 of CAWUFW010005893.1, forward strand.
CGCACAGAAGTAGGTCCTGTAACGCACTATTTACGTCATCCAAGTCGCTCTCCTCTTCCTGCTGTGATTCACGTATTTTGTAATCCGGTGGTATAAAGTGCTGATTCATTTTGATCATGGTTAACCTCTCCACGCTTTTGGCCGAGAGACTGGTCCTTTTCGAAGTTACAATGGCGCCAGCAGCACTGAAAACACGCTCTGAAGAGACACTTGCGACAGGGGAAGCCAGATACTTTATCGCCAGCCTGCTGAGCACTGTCCATTGGCTTCTTTTCCCATACCAATACACCAATGGGTTTCGATCCATGAAGACCTCTGTTGGGTCATCCAGATAGGCCTGGACCGTCCGCTCAATGTTCAGGGGTGCTCCGATGTGCTCGGCCTCTTTTGCCTTTGCATCAGCACTGGACTTACCATACCCCTGCCGTAGAAACCAATCAGTTGCAGATTGTACTGTGGATGATCCTGTTCTTGCTGTTGTTGATGTTATTGTTGGTGTAGGTGACTGCTGAGAGGCAAACGCACTGCCCTCAGGCTCCGAAGTAGAACTTGACTCTGGATGCCCTCTAGTACTTGTTGTTATGGCCTGGGGTGGGGGCCTGCAATTAACAGCCGTTCGTTTTCGAAAATAGTGGCTTCCTTAGCTATCCAATTTTTGTAGTTGGCAACATCCACTTCCGAAAAAGGAATTACTGCCTTGCTGTTCAGAAATACTTTGTACCGTGGATCCAAAATTGTGGCACTAATGTAATGTGGTTGTGACAAAATTTTATTTTGAATCCTTGTATTTTCAGATAAGCGAGCGGCTAAGGTCTGCGCCAAATGATATGCGTCTTGTTTGTCATCCACACCTGCGTACGTTTCAGACACCTCCTTCAGCTGTTGCTCTAGCATGTGCAACAATGGGATAGCTTGGCCCATAGTACAGTCCTCCCTGCTGACTTCACGTGTGAATATCTCAAAAGGCAGTAGCATCTCAGTCAGGCATTTAATGAGGTCCCATTGACCCATCTCAATGGTCATGCCTCTCACAGTAGGTTCCTCTAATCTTTGCATGACATAAGCATTGAGTGGTATGTACAGTTCAAACAGACGATCAAGCATGTAATAAGTTGAGTTCCAACGTGTTGGCACCTCCTGGATGAGCGCTTTGACTGGCATTTTATGCTCACGTTGAATGACCCTCAGCTGCTTCCGGGCTTTAAAAGAATGGCTGAAATGTGTGCATATTCTTCTGCAGGTGGCCAGTAAGTTGCTGACTTTGGATTCATTTTTCAAAAAGTCTTGAACAACAATGTTAATGCAGTGTGCCAAACACGGGACCCTGAAATAGCGACCATCTTCCATGGCCCTAACTACATTACTGCCATTGTCCGTGGCAACAAAACCAATGTTAAGCCCTCTTGGGCGCAGCCACTCAAAGACCTTGCTGTTAAACTCTTCCAAAATGTTTGCAGCAGTATGAGATTTCTCCATGGCAAACATGGCTACAGTTGCATGTTTGCGAGTGACATGAAAAATCTCAGCAGCGTCAACACCAGCAGATATCTGTTCTCTAACCCCCGCAAAAGAGATCCAGTGTGCAGTGATGCACATGTAATCAGTGGCTTGGCAACTGGTCCACATGTCTGTTGTCAGGTGGATACTCTGAACAGCACTCTGCTTCAAGGCTTTTGCAAGCAATTCCAGCACGTCGTGATGTAGTGCTGGAACAGCAACTCTGGCAAAATAGTAGCAGCTGGGAACATGCCATTTTGGGCAGATGGTTGACACAAATTCCAGAAAACCCACCCCTTCAACAAAAGAAAAAGGGAGAAGGTCCAGTGCTAACATTTTAGCCAGCTTCGCATTGTACAAACGTGCTATTGGGTGGTTGCGTTCGTACTGCCCCTCCCCACCAAACATGCTGATAATGGTAGGCTGCATGGTTTTCCTTTCTCTTATGCTCAACGCACTTTTTTGGATTGCGGTACTCCTTGTCCTTGGTGTCTCAGGCTGACTCTTACTCTTGTGCCACTGAGATGTTGCTGAAGATGTGTGCGACGTTAACAACACTGCACTGCTGGGGTCAGGGACACCTTGTGTACCACTACCAGAGAGAATGTCTCCCTGTCCTTCCTCTTCCACCGTGATCGGATCTTCTACTCCTTTATCCCCACCAACACCAATGGTTGCAGTTTTTTTTATGTCGCGAAGGTGGTCCTCCCAGCTGATCAAGTGGTGTTTTTTCAGATGGGTCATTTGGCCTCCGGTACCATAGTTTGTACCAAGCTTACCACGACTAACAGAGGTATTACAAATGGAGCATATAGCAATGTTCTCCTCCTTTTCGCTAACCGTAAAGAAGTCCCAAACTGGGGAGCTTAACTTTGGCCTCCTGCTGGAGGTGCCACTTCCAATGGCGGATGAACTGGAGGGTGTGTGTTGAATTTGACTCTGTGCTGCTGCTGTACCACTACCTACTTCTACTGAGGTGGTGGTTGTGCTGGATGTAGGTCGCTGCCGGGCCTTTGCTAATGCAAATATGGAAGCTGTAGGTCGTGTTGGTGGTGTTACCTGTGGAGGTATGCGTGCTACATCCCTCGCAGCGATTTTGGATAGGGTAATAATGTTGGTCTCCATCTCCTCGGGGCCGGGAGTGATGTTCGTGATGACTGGCTCATCATCATCATCCTGCTGTTCTACATCGACCTCCATAAGTGTAAGGCCTTCTGGAACCTTCCTTTTCCCTAGCTTGGTCTTGGGACGTGGCTCCCTCTCAGACTCAGTTTGTGGCTTCCAAGTGGCATCTAGATCATCAGAAGGGGGCTTGGCGAAGAACTTGATGGACTACCCCTCCTTTTCCTTGCTGGAGATTTGGAAGACAATGGATCTTCCGAATGAGTGGCTTCTTCTTCTACCTCTGCATGAGGCTCAATTTCCTGAACTGCCCCTACTTCGGGAGGAACAACAACTACTATTGCGGGCGGTGGTTGCGGCTGTTGTTGTTGACCACTTATCTGCTGTGTTTCCTCCTGCGTTGATTGGGTACTACTTTGAGATAGAGATAAGTTTATCTCAGGCTCAGCATCACTGCTTTCCACCATTAGGCTGGCTACCTCTTCCACACTCATGTGCTTGGGCCTGGGCTGGTGGGTTGGGCCCACTGATGCGGAGGTGCTGCCCCCAGCTTGCCCCCGGACACCGTTGCTGCAGGCGTAATTTTTTTTCCCAAAAAAGGTACTGGGCGGCACACCAGACTTAAGTGTCACTTCCTTCTTCTGTTCCTTCTTCTCAATAGCAACTTTCTTGGCACTGGAGGACCTGGTACCTGCTTTCTTTGGGCCCATCTTCTTCAGATGTCAGCAGCACTCAGTTGCAGAGATGTCTGGTCAGGTCACACGTCACGTTGTGTACAGCAGCAGGATGTCTGTCTGGCAGTGCAACGGGCAATGATGACACACCTCCTCCTCAGTCTTTGTGCACCTAAAAGCAAAAAGCCAGAACAACATCAGTCAAACGATAGCACAAATCAAACAAATATAATATAGAACTTAGTGTGTGGTGGTGGCCTCAATTATTAAATTTTAGAAATTCAGTGAACAACAACACACAGTGTAGCCATTTATGAGACTTTGACAACAAGGCCAGGGCTTTCCTGGCTACTGTGTAGTGTGTACACTCTGGAAGAATAAGAATAGTAAAGAACAAAAACTAAAATGTAGTGGAGCATGTTTGGCCTAAATTTGTGCATCACGTGGGATGTATGCAGCATCAGGGAGCTGCAGCTGGCAATGGGGATGGATTTGGAAGCAGTAAGACAAGAGGAACAATGGAAAGAGTGACACGCAGGCCTATGTGGCAAAAACAGCACACTACTAACTACCACCACAAAATGGCCCCCAGCAACATGGTGACTCACAGGCACAAGGCACGGCAAACAATGAACTCAAGCAGGCCTATATATGGGCAGACAAAGGATGCCTGATAAAACACACACAGCTTTAATGCAAAAACTAAAATCCACATGGCTAAAAACAGTTTGGAAAGTTAGACAGCCACTACAACAACACATAATTATAATTACACACGCAAAAAAGGCATTTATTTAACACACCCAAAAAGTGAAATAGACCCTCCCAAAAACCCACATTTTGCAATTAAATTCAATGCCATCCATGGCCTAAATGATGTCAAAATTCCACAGACAACACAGAAACAGTTGTTATGCACCCTTGATGACTACCTCTGGGCCTACTTTACTGGCAGACTAGGCCGCAAGCTTGGAGGCCTATGGCAAAAGCACAGTGGCTGGTCACACAAAATGGCCGCCACCACATGGCCAGGCCACCCAACAACTTCATTCCTCGTGAAAAAAATTGTAAAACAAAAACAAAGTGACTCCTTGCTCACCAAACTACATCTAAATGACAACCTGAGGAGTTTTTTGTGCAAAATGAACTAAATCATCATTTTCGAGAAGGTTTTATGCTGCTCGAGAGATATTCTTTGCCAGATTGTAAATTCTGCGTGTTCGGCATCGCGATCGTCACAAAAAGTCGTTATTGCACGCGCGAAAACGTATATTGAGCGCGTGAAGAAGATAAAAAGTGTAAGTCCGCGTTGTCGCGCAATGCGGAGTTGCCCAAAGTCCGCGAGCTGAATGCCCAGGGTTACCTAGTGGCTGAAAAGGCCTATTTATTTAACACACACCCAAAAACTGAAATACCACCCCAAAACCCACATTTTGCAATTAAATCCAATGCCATCCATGGCCTAAATGATGTTACAAATTCAACAGACAACACAGAAACAGTTTGTATGCACCCATGAGGATGACTACCTCCGGGCCTACTGGCAGACTAGGCCGCAAGCTTGGAGGCCTATGGCAAAAGCACAGTGGCTGGTCCCACAAAATGGCCGCCACCACATGGCCAGGCCAGCCACAACAACAAGAAAAGGAACACAAGACAGACATTGCAGGCCTATGGCAAAAGCACAATGCCCGGCTTTACAAAATGGCCGCCATCCACATGGCCAGGCCACCCAAAATAACAAGAAAGTGAAGACAAAGGACAGGACCAGGCAGTTGGAGACTCTGGGCAACTTCCTTCCTCGTGAAAAAAATTGTAAAACAAAAAAAAGTGACTCCTTGCTCACCAAACTACATCTAAATGACAACCTGAGGAGTTTTTTGTGCAAAATGAACTAAATCATCATTTTCGAGAAGGTTTTATGCTGCTCGAGAGATATTCTTCGCCAGATTGTAAATTCTGCGTGTTCGGCATCGCGATCGTCACAAAAAGTCGTTATCGCGCGTGCGGAAACGTATATTGAGCGCGCGAAGAAGAGAAAAAGTGTAAGTCCACGTTGTCGCGCAGTGCGGAGGTGCCGAAAGTCCGCGAGCTGAACGCCCAGGGTTACCTACTGGCTGAAAAGGCCTATTTATGTAACACACACCCAAAAACTGAAATACAACCACAAAACCCACATTTTGCAATTCAATCCAATGCCATCCATGGCCAAAATGATGTTACAATCCAACAGACAACACAGAAACAGTTTTTATGCACCCATGAGGATGACTACCTCTGGGCCTACTGGCAGACTAGGCCGCAAGCTTGGAGGCCTATGGCAAAAGCACAGTGGCTGGTCCCACAAAATGGCCGCCAACACATGGCCAGGCCACCCACAAGTTCACAACAAGCATAAGCCAAGGGGAACAAAGAAAAGACATGCAGGCCTATATGGAAAAAGCAGCACACTACTAAACTACCACCACAAAATGGCCCCAAGCCACGTGGTCACTCACAGTCACAACAGGCCATGGAAAACAATGAACTCAAGCAGGCCTATAATAATATGACCAGACAAAGGAGGCCTGCAGTGCTAAACAACACAGCTTTATTACAAAAATGCTAAAACGAAAATCCACAGGGCTACAAAAGGTTGGAAAGTTATACAACAAGCACACACACACATCCAACAAAGGTATATATATTACACCCAAAAAGTGAAATACACCCCAAAAACCACATTTAACAATTCAATCCAATGCCATCCATGCATGCCCTACATGATGTTTAAATTCAACAGACACCATCGAAACATGCACCCATGGGTACCTCTGGCTCTAGTCTGGGCCTACTGGCTGAAATTCCAATCAAAGAAAAACAATTAGGCCCCCACCGAAACTAGAGGCCACAACAATAAATTTTAAAAACGATGGAAATCCCCCAAAAAATGTAGGTACAAACAAGCCCCAATCAAACAAACAAGTACACCAATTCTCCAACTTACTTGTAAAATCTCAAATCCAAAAGTCATCAAATCCAATCCAATGATATGATGCAGCAGACAGACACAAAAAGTGATCCTTCCAGCTCCAAATCCAAATGAAAATGAACAGCACATGGACAAAGCACTGGGAGGAGCCTGCTGGACAGGAACAGGAAGTTTGAGAATCAGGGGCACTTCCTTCCTCTTGGAAAAAAAAGTAAAAAAGAAAAAGGACTCCTTGCACAAAAAACTACAGCCAAATCACAATCTGAGGAGTTTTTTGAGCAAAATCATCATTTTCGAGAAGGATTTATGATGCTCGAGAGATATTCTTCGCCAGATTGTAGTTTCTTCGTGTTCGGGATCGCGATCTTACCAACACTGTCGCCGGAAGTCAGATAGCGCGTCCGAATGACGTGTTCGCGTTTGCACACTCTCGCGGGATCGTGCGGCCGGATTCCAAATCTTGTGGCGCCCGCGAACGGATAGGAAGTTGCGTCGGCGAACGCAAAATCACGGTAGGTCGTTACCGTGCACGCGAGAACGTATATTGAGCGCGCGAAGAAGAAAAACAGCTACGCTACACCGCAAATTGCGTAGTGCACGGTAACTTCACGTTCTACGCGAATCGCGAAGTTACCGAAACTACGCAAGCTCCGCGAGCGTAGCGTAGTTCACCGCCCAGGGTTACACTAAGGTTGCTTCCACTACCTGACTACCCTTCTCTGGGGCACCACTCTCCACCCCTACACTTACACTGGCAATCCCTGTGGATGGCCCCTTAGGGGGGAGCTTCTTGTCGCAGACAGCATCTCCCTGTTTGTGCCCTGGCTGGTTACAGTCAAAGCACTTACCCACCTTTGAGGGATCAAAGAACCTACCATTCTTTCTATGATACCCCCTCCCTTTGAATTTGGGTTGGCTCGGGCCCCCACCTCCTTGTTCAGGTTTTTGTGGGTCTTTGGAGGACTCCTTCTGTTTTTGACCTTCTTTCCTTGGGCTTTCCCTTGGGGAGGGACCTGTCCTCCTTTCTTCTGGTCACTCCCCTGGTGCTGGATGGAAACCCGGGTTCTCACCCACTCATCAGCTGCTTCTCCCAGCTCTCTGGGGTCTGTCAGCTTAGAGTCCACTAGATACTGGCGTAACTTCTCTTCTACACAATGAGTCAAAATATGTTCTTTCAAAAACAAATTATACAATCCCTCATATGTGTCAACAGTGTTACCAACAATCCAGCCTTCCAGTGCCTTCACTGAAACGTCCACAAAGTCTACCCAAGACTTTGAACTCAACTTCTGGGTGCCTCTAAACTTCACCCTGTTCTGCTCTGGAGTCAGACCAAATCTCTTGACTAAGCATGCCTTCATCTGCTGGTATGATTCTGCATCCTCTCCCTTCAGGGCCAGGAGCCTATCCCTCCCAGCTACTGGAATCAACTCCCACAGGAGTGCACCCCAATACTTAGAGTGGACCCTACTCATTCTAAGGGCCCTCTCAAAAGCTGCTAGCCACCTGTCAATGTCACCCCCCTCTGTGTACTTGGGCACTATACCCTTGGAAAGTTTGGGATCAAATCCACCACCCTTGGACATCTCAAAATCTTCATCATTTTCACTGCCACCATTTCTTTTGAACGCCTCCTCCCTCTCCCATTTCTTCTTAGCCCATTCCAATTTCTCCTTCTCCAAGGCTATCAAAGCTAATTGAGCCTCAAGCTGTCTTCCTGCAAGGGACAGTGGTGGCTCCTGAGTAAGGGACCCTTCCCCACTCCCACCATCGGGAATCATATGGCTAACACTAGAGAAAATGGACAAGGCATCATCCTCACCCTCCTCTTGGATGAGGTTGGGGGGACACCCTCTATCCCCCCTGGACTCTCCTCAGCTACCCCAGCCCAGGCCTTTAGGGACTCAATCAACCCTGCCTTCCTAAGCTTCTTGGAAGCAGGCAGCCCCCTAAGCCTACACTGTACACTAAGATCAGCCATCCTGAACTGGGACAGTTTAGCCAGGTCCAGCTCCATGGTTCCCTAGTTTTGGGTCACAACAACTAGGCACAACAGACTTAGAACAATTTGGAAAAATCAAAACAATGGATTAAAAACAGTTCAGTCCAAATTCCAAAAATCAAACTCAAAAGTTTTGTTCTAAGGCAATTGAGAGGATTTTTATAATCTTAATTCACTTTACTGAAAGGTGTACTTTTTAAACACAAATCCTCATCCACACCGCTGAGCACCAAATGTTAGAAAGTGGATTATTGGTAGGGGCAAATGTATATCTGCCTCTGGCAATAAGGCCACTAACACATGATAGGACTCAGCATAGGTCTTAGAAAATTATTCCCATGCCCAACCCTTGGTAGCTCGGCTGCGAGAAGGCAGGCTTAACTTCAAAGACAGGTATGTAAAGCATTTAAAAACACCAATTCAGTAAATAATTAAGACACAATGCATAATAAAAACCCAACACCAATTTATAAAAATAGAACATATTTTTATCTTTAAAATGACACCAAACCGACAAAAATCCAATGTAGGGAACCGGAGATATGAGTTTTTAAAGATTTATCACTTTATAGCACTTAGAAACCTATAGCACCATATTGGGATATCTGGTCGCGATAGACCGGCTCAAAGTCAAAGTTTCAGGCTGACCGTGATGGAGCCCTGAGCGGCTACCCCTCGCGGTAGGTCCCGGTCACAGTTTTTACCTTCGGACTTAAAAAAGTTTCTGGAGCTTTTTCTCGTGGGGTCCCTCGATGCTCTTCACCAGGCTGGATTCGGTGAGGGTTCCCCGGCCTTGGATTTCTTCTACTCCTGGTCAAACTCTGGAAGTCGGACCTACGGAGCTTTCAGCGGGACAAACCTGGATGGCTTGGCCGGCTCGCGGTTGAAGGCAGGCGGCTTGGCTGACCAGGTTGAGTCGGTCCCCTTATGGAGCTTTTTTCCAAAGTTGCTCCAAAGTTCTTCAAACTCCTGGAACTTCTTCCTGAAGTTCCCCAAAGGGTCCCAAAGTGTCTCAAACTCACTCCAAGGGTCTGGAAGCTCCAAGATGGTCCTTGAAAGTTGAGGACTTCAGTTCCCACAATACACTTGGACAAAACCCTTACAAATCCACTGGTAGTTTTCCAGGTTGAGGATTCTTGGTGGTGATGATCCAGGTGAGCTCTGTTAACCTGTAGATTGCAGGGAGTCCACTCTTTACTCTTTTTCACAACAAGGTAGTCCACAGGGCTGTAGTTCTGGATGGTACAGTCCTCAGACGGCAGGCCTTTGAAATTGCACATCAAACTTCTCAGCATGGCACAACGTCTTGCTTTCTTAAGTTTCAAGCAGCAGATCTGAGAGACTCTGCCCCTCTCAGATACTTATTCCAAGTTCTCTGGGTCAAGCAGGAGGTCACTCCTGACCAATGGGGGCAGGGTAACTCCCCAAGGTTATGACCACATCCTGTAGAGTGTGGCATTATTTTGTCCCAGAGTGCACCAAATCCTCCAAATTCATAATGGCTGATTTTCCAGCAGAGAGTTAAGAGCTGGCTAAACACATCCCTAGGATGGCTAATTTCCATAGACTCTCCCCTGGCATCTGCTCATTCCTTCCTTAATCCTAGCTCTGGCTTGGGGTCAAAAGAGTAGAGTGGTAACTGACACTGAGGCCTTCCCCTTTCCTTTGAAGACCATGGTTTACGACTCCTCCCCCTGCTCTGGCATTCCTGTGTAGCAGCACACTGCCCTCCCAGCAGAGCTGGTTAACCCCAGGAGCTCTTTATCAACTCTTCAAAGCAGTCTGGCTAATCCACTTAACTCTGACCAATCAGGACAGACCACTGGAAGGCTGAATCTGGACCTACAAACAAGAAAGTCTTATAACTTCTTGTCTGTATATTTTAGGAGAAATTCAACAATATCATATTGTGGGATTTATCACTACCATTCTGGGAAGTCTTTGAATGGAAGTTCTATCATTCTCCTGTCAGGAGTTTTTAGTTAATAACTTCTTGCCATGTTAACCTATGTGGCATGGGATTTGCAATGGGAAAAATGTCTTGGGCCATTTTTCCAGACCAAGGACTTACAAAAACATATTTTATAAGTACTCCGCCTATATCTACAGGACCCCTACCCCATGGACCACCTGGGGGAGATTTTAGGGGTTCTGAATCTGTAGAAATATTGCAGATCCTCCCTCCACAGGGCTCCTAGCATCAAAGTCGAATTTGGGCAGCACTTTATCACAATGTGGGGAGTGAAATGTGACATTTCACTTAACCCAGAGCATATAAAACTCATTTTATAAGGGTCCACCTTATAAATACCTGACCCCCCACCCCTAGGACACCTAGGGGAGACCCTGGGGGCTCCTAATATGCCAAAACATTGTAGTTTATCCATTTTTAAGTGCCCCAAACACCAAAGTCGAGTTTGGGCACAATTTACTTTTTAAAAGCAGTCTTGGAACCCAGGACTGCTTTTAAACTGACCTCAGGCTTCAGCAGATGCACACATGCAAGTGCAGAAAAGGCTGCTGGCCTCCAAACTGCCATGCCCTACTATATACTAAGGACTGATAGGTAGTTTCAACCCCCCTGCCCTATTATGTACTAGAGTCTTATAGGGTAGGTCATGCCAATCACAGGGGTACCCCAACCCATAGTGTACCCTAGTGTATGTAGGTGTTTTCACTATATTCTAAGTGTTTTCAGCATAGCACTGGGCCTGGGCCTGGTTAGGCAAAGCCCAGGGTCAGTCAGAGTCAGTTACCACCAGCACCAGTCAGCAAAAAGTTGGGGGGTGCCCAGGGCACAGGATGACTTTGCAACAATGGGCTTGTCAGGGAGCGGCCCCTTAGGCAAGGGTTGCTCTCCATATTTTGTGAACAGACTTTTGGCTGCTTTTGTCCCCCTTGGGGAAGAGCAGTGATATGTTTAGGCACATCTGCTCCCAAGAGGGGCAGAAAACCACTCGGCACTAGTAAAAGTTTCTGTGTGTGTATGTGAACTGGAGTTCGGCTGATGGTCTGTGTTTGCTGGCATTTGGCTGGCTGTGTGTGAACCTGCATTTTGCTGGTGGTGTGTGTAGACTTGTGCTTTGCTGGCAGTGTTTGTGGACTAGCGCTTGGCTGGCAGTGTGTGTGGACTGTTGCTTGGCTAGTGGTCTGCGTGTGTGGCACATTTCTGGCATTGTGCGTGGACTGTTTCTTGGCTGGCGATGTGCGTGGACCGTCGCTTGGCTGGCAATGTGCTTGGATAGTGCTTGGCTGGCGGTGTGCATGGATAGTGCTTGGGTGGTGGTGTGCGTGGATGGTGCTTTGCTGGCGGTGTGGCTTGCATGGATCCTCCAGCATTTTTGTATCATTTGAATTCGGAGACCAAGGGGAACGCTGGGTGGTAGGAAATTTGTGCTGGCGCGTTGATCCCAGACAGAAATGTAAGGAAAATTTGTTTTTTTTAGCTAAATTTGAGGTTTGCAGAGGATTCTGGGTAGGAAAACGTTGGGGGATCCATGCAAGTCACACCTCCCTGAAATCCCCCGGGTGTCTAGTTTTGAGAAATGTCTGGGTTTGGTAGGTTTCCCTAGGTGGTCGCCTAGCCCGGAACCAATAACGCAGGTGCCCCCCTTGCAAAACCAGGTCACTTTGTGATACCTAATTTTGATGGCTCCACAATACGTTTTGGGCCCTTTTCTGTCACGTGTACTTGGCCCACACACACAAGTGAGATACTATTTTTATCGGGAGACCTGAGGGAATGCTGCGTGGTAGGAAATTCGTGTTGGCCTGGTGATCCCACAACATTCCCACACAGAAATGTGAGGAAAATCTGATTTCTAAGCTACATTTGAGGTTTGCAGGGGATTCTGAGTAAGAAAACATTGGGGGATGCACACAAGCTACACCTCCCTTGACTCCCCAGGGTGTCTAGTTTTCAGAAATGTCTGTGTTTGGTAGGTTTCCTAAGATGGCAGTCGATTTTAGCACCACAAACCCTTTGTTGATACCATTTGCAAGGAAAAAAACAGACACTTTCTTCTGCAGCACTTTTTCACATTTTTCCCCGAAAACCCTGTATTTTACCTAATTTCTCAATCCCCTCCAGGAGAATCCACAAACCCTGGGTACCTTTAGAATCCTCAGCATGTTGGAAGAAATGGACACCAATTTGGCGTGGATACCTTATGTGGACTAAAAGTTATTGGGGCCTAAGCGTGAACTACCTCAAATAGCCAAAAAAGGGCATGGGCCAGTGGAGGGGGGGCGAGGCCTGGCAGCGAAAGGGTTAATGAAGTTCTGCTTGCACGCAGGGTGTGTTGGGTGGGGCCTATGGTAAAAGAATTTGAAGATGATTTTTTTCATTGTGAACTCCAGAAAAACACGATTTGTGGAGTCTTTGCTGCAAATGTTCTATTCTAGAATGGATGTCCCTGGGTCTATAAAAGTCCTTTCTCTGGATTTTTTCTATAGGTGTGTGGGTGTTGCAAGGCCCCCACCCAGGCCTCACCCGGGATGCTCTTATTCCTCGTGTATGCAAGTCGTTTTGCCTTCAACTCAAGACCGCTTTTCAGCACTCTTGAGTACAGGAGTGTGATTCACTGGGGTCTCATTCTGAAGAAACCTATGACTGTTGTGGGGGTGAATCTCTCGCTGTAGCGGCTACAACCCAACCTGGGGTCTCATATGCCAACTCCTCTGACCTTGCTAATACTGTACGGGGATTGCAGATATTAAAGATCTTGAGTTGGAATATTGCCGGTGTGGCCAACAAATTGACAAATGACAGCTGGTTGAAATTTGTCAAGGGGTTTGATATTGTCTTACTTCAAGAGGTGTGGTCCAAGGATGAGGTTTTTTGTGGAGGCTATACTTGTTTTACAGCCACAGCTGTAGGTGTGCGAGCAGGGCTCAGTCCTTGTAGAGATTTTTTTCGTGTAAGATATGTTTATCTCCAAGCTGTGTTTACGCATTTCTTCATCCATATTCTTCGCAAATAGTCTTAAAGTCTTCAAAGGCTACTTTTCCCTATGGAGAGCCATTGGCAATTTCCTTATAGACACAGATTACCTTCTACCAGCCAGGTTATTTATTATCCCCGTGAGAAGACACAGGCCTAATGTTTCATATGCTGCCATTGGAAAAAGCAACTATACAATTCAGGCGCAATTCTGTGGGTTCTTGGACATTGTTTGTATTACTTCTGTTCCATGGGGTCCATCATGAACCTTTTCCATACTCTGTTTCTATATACATCGTGAGGTTTTAGTTCATGGCAAAATGCAATTCTAAGCACATTTTTCTAGCACTTTCATGCTGAGCCTACAGAGGGAAGACAATTTGACAATAAACCATGCGGGGTAGAAAAAACAGACAGACATTATTTGGTGACTAAGGGGAGTAGCTTCCATTGGTGCAGCAGGTGCAGTGGGGCTGAGGCCCAAAGGCTTGAGGGGCTCACTGACCCTTGATTGAAGCAACTATACGAAATAATTCTCTATTTCGTTGTATCAGGATTGTAGTCACAAGATCGCATTTACTTCAACTGAATTTTATACCCCTGAACAGAATCACCAAGCTGCATTACGTTCCAGTCTGAGCCAGACCCACTCAATATAGAGTCAAACTAGGACAGAAAATAGGCCACGGTACGAAAATAAAAGTGGCCCACATTAGTGAATCAGTCAGCTAAAGGGCAGATTCGAACTTGTACAGACATGCGTATATAGGTTTTTCAAGGTATGGGAGACTGCATGTATTTGTGTTTGCTGCAGGCAATGTTTATGGCAATATCAGGGAGATTAACAGTACAAACCAGCCTACCAGAAAAATTAAACAGGCCCACACGTGGCCAAAAACAACACACATACTGACTTGTGAGACCAGTCCATCTGGCCCAGGCAGATTGCCCTATATGCCAGTCTGACCTTGACTCGATGCTCTATGAAGTGGAAAGACCTCTTCCAACTGGGATGTTTGAGCTTTTATAACCAGCAGTTAGAGATAAGTGGTCGCATGGGAATGTGCGCAGCCATATGTAGGAGTTTTCTGCTCCCAACATTCTGGACCTTGACTCTTTTCAAGTAAGCAAATTGCGTATGATTAATGGACCATCTGAAGTACATGTAATTTCCTCTTTTTCTTATGCCTTTATCAACCGTTTAGCGTCCCCGTGTGGAACAGAGGTGTTTTAAGGCATGGGCAAATTGGGCAATTGCACAGGGCCTCCACCTTCTAAGGTGGCCCCTGGGAAAGTGGACTTTCTCTCTTTAACCGCTGTCTATTCTATTTCTTTGTCGAAACCTCTCTTCCTCTCCACCTCTGACTGTTTGTAAACCCCATGTCATTTTAAGGATTTTTGGGGTCCTGGTTAGATCATATGTCTGCTGTTTCTGTATGGCCCTGGTAAAGTTTAACATATAGTTTAGTATTGTGTGGCATCTGCAGGCTTGAGTTAGCAGGAAATGGGTAATAAAGTTCAAAATTTGTTCCTTACAGCGGCCTTTAAAGTATGTCTTGCCCAGGGTCCCCCAAATCCTTAAGATGACCCTGGTGTGGAAGAGCTGGTTTGGACAGAAATGTGTTGCAGTAACTGTGAAACCTAGTGTGTGCCATCTGCTCTGCTCTAGCAACATGACTTATTGAGCTGTGAAGAGGTGAATAGGAAGGAAATGCAAGACCATTTATACTTGAGAACAGTTGGTGAAACTGGAGATTCTGTGTTAAAATAATTGTCAAAAAGTCCTATTTTTCATGCGAATGGACATCTTCCCCTCGCACACATAAAACCTGTAGTCCTCATGAGGCTTATGTGTGCTACATGGGAAAGAAACTAAACAACATTGCTCGCCCCTAATTGTAAAGGCTAAGTTTTGAGTTTGTTCCCAGCTGCAGGAATTGCTCTAGCTCACCTGTGATCTGATCTATGTGGACAAGGGTATTCCCTAATGGTGGGGTTTATAAGGTGCTCTTGCAGGGTTTCATACCACAGTTCTACTATCAGTCAGAAAGTTTCTTGAAGAAATGTCCTCCATGTTGCAATGACAGAACCAGACCAACCGCAACACGATATTTAACAGATCAGAAGCAGATTACTTAATCTGAAGCACTGTCTGTGACTTTTATTTTGGTGCTGAGCACTTTTGTATAAGCCCTAACCCAACATTTGCATTAACCACTCAGCACAAACTATAATTTTTGCATTGGTAACTGGCAATGTGGTTTTTGCACTGGTTTTTGGGGGACAAGGTACTAGAAAATGGCCCAGCAATTTTGTAGGTATTCTAAACGGCCCCAGTGCATGTATGCTGGATGCCAGCCATCTCTGTATTTAAAGATGCAGAGCTTCTAAATATTACGTACAGGATACAACTAGAGATAGGTAAGCCACCGTGTGCTTGAGCTTGACTCAAGCCAGATGCTTGGCTCGACCCTATGTCCTCTTGGACCCTCCGGGCCAAAAACAAGCTGACCTTCTTGTGACTTTTATCTGCCAACTATCCTCTCACTTGGGGGGTGCTAGGTGGCGCACGATCAAAATGGCCGCACATCCGTGAGGCTCTTGCTACTTGGCGGCATAATCCTTTCAATAATCCTGACAGCAGCTATGATATTTATTTAAAAACACTTGCCGATAATCCTCTTCTTTAGCCCTGTACTGACTTTCAGCGAAAACGGACATTCCAGGACTCCCTGGCGCTCGGCTGTGCCCCGGACGTGGAGCCGCTGTGGTTATTGCTGGAGGCAGGGCCGGGATTGACTGTCACGCGAGCCCCGGGGATTCCACGTGGTGCCCAGGCCGGAGTGCGCACACAAGACGAACGGTGAGACGGGACTCACTGCCATCCGGGGGCAAAACTATACCGCAAGATTTGGTCCCCCCCTGCCCCATCAACGTGAGACCACATCACCGCGGAGGGGGGGCGCAGCTGCTGCTACAGACTGGTGTGCATTGCAGACTCCTCAACCTTCCATGCACCCTACGCTGATTCCGGTCTTGGCTGAGACGCAACAGTGGTTACGACTATTTCAAGACTCCCTGGTGCCCGGCCTCGCCTCGGACACTGTGCCGTGGTGCGACATTGCTGGAGGAGAAACCGGCCTCACTCGCCACTTGGGTCCCGGTGACTCCGCCGGTGCGCACATACACGGCGTGTGGAGGGATGAGGCCCGTCGACCCTCTGAGACAAACGAAGTACTGAGACACTTGGACCCCCCCTGCCTCATCAACGTGGGACAACTTTACCGTGGTAAGGGGGTGAAGCTGCCACTTCAATCTGGTATGCATTGTAGACTCTGCGACCTCCCGCGCGCCCTAGGCTGTACATGGCCCATGCTGGGATACGATGAGGGCTTATGGCATTGCGTCGCATCGCTCATCTGCCTCAAAGCCCACACTAAAAGTGCAGTGGCATTATCACCCGAGTACACGGCGCCAGGCTTTCTAGCGGGGGTACGCACTACCACACTGAAGCCTCTGCTGCCGGCCGTTGGGACGCCTACCGAACACTCCTTGCTGCAGGCCCATTTCACATCAGCATTTTTCCGAACTGCCTGGCCATGGTGAACATGGAGAAATGCACACGCCTCACAGGTGAATGAAACTGCCATTTCTATTGTGATGAGATAGCCACATGTCGTGGGGCTCTGGCTGGCGCTCATTGTTGTGAAGCGCGGGTAGAGTAGGAGAGGCCACATACCCCGCTGAGAGGAACAACACTGGGCATTACTGCGGCACCATAGTATAGTCGGAGGAGATATACCCGGCATACTTTTGTAGGTGAACTGGGTTCTGCTTTGCTAAGACGCACGCCGCCCTACCTTCAACGCTAACAGGCCATTCTTACTGGTCCCCTCCTTGTCTGGTCCATCTGCATCGCATCTTAACTACTTTATAATGGGGAAAGCGGACGGCAGGCAGTCCAAGCTACCCTTTGAAACTAAAAAAGCCACAACGCGCGCCAGTTCGGATGACCCAGAACAGGCTAATGCAGAGCGAGCACCAGAACCTTTGGTCACTCACGATGACGATGTAAAGAGTCTACTACTTGCTATGCAACAAAGCATCGCTGCCATCTTGAGCAAAATGGATTCCATGAACAATCGTATGGACTTCATAGTCCAAAAACTAGACAAACATGATGAAAAAATTAAAGAGGCGGATCTCAGACAATGACACTACGGCACAGGTGAAACAACAAGTTACACAGATGGACAAACTCCTCAAAGTAATTGCCGCAAAAAATGAAGATTTAGAAGCGTGCAGCAGGCGCAACAACATTCGGGTCATTGGGATCCCGGAAAGCACCAACACGGGGCGCATGGAAGACTTTATCGAATGCCTACTAGCAGTCACGTTCAGTGCCGAAACCTTCTCATCCCACTTGATAGTGGAACGGGAGCACCGAGCGCTGGGCCCTAGGCCTCCTCCAGGAAGCAATCCCCGCCCGATCATAGCCCGCCTACTTAACTTTCGAGATCGTGACATTGCCTTGAAACTGGCCAGAGAGAAAAGGAACCTGCAATTCGACGGCACCGAATTCACAATTTATCCCGATTTCACAGCCGTGGTACAGGAAGCGCGACGTAAATTTCTACCTGCCAAACAGAAGCTTCATAGGGCGCAAATTGACTATGCCCTCATGTATCCGGCCCGCTTACGGGTTACTCACCAGGGCAAACAACATTTCTTCCTCAATGCGCTGCAGGTGGATGATTTCCTCAAGAACATTTAAAAGTATTCCTCACACCAGGAAGATAGAGAACGCCCATCCAGATCCCCATCTCCGACGTTGGACTGATACACTGGAACAACAAATCCTACATTGGGATGTGAGGCACCATAAGTTGGCTTCTGGGGCTGCTCCTGCTCTGCCCTCCGGCTCTGGTCGGGAGCTCGCAGCTGCGGGGCGCAGTCCGCGGGGGTAGGTGCACTGTGCATCGATTGCAGATGGGTGGCCAGCGTCAGAATGGAGGCAGGTAAGTAACGCGAACAGAACATTTGTTGTGTTTTGGGCACGCATACACTGTGACAGTAACATAAACTATGCCAAGTACCCCCCGTTCTCCACCTCCCTCTCCCACTGGGGAGTTGTTACCAATGACTGCTGGAGAAGGGTAAATATCGTTTGCCCTCTAGCGATCCCCCCTCGGGTGTTCCCCCTAAAGTTTAGAGTACTTTGTTTAGACTGTAATGGGCTGGGTGGGTTGGGTATTGGGTGGGCAGTATAATGCCAGCACGATTGGGGTGCTGTTGTGTGGGGGGGTGGGCAGGGAATTGTTGGTTTCTATTCAATTTTTGTTTTTGCTCAGCAGGTAGAATTGCGGCTACACACCATGAGATTCATGTGCAGCATTCAGTCTTGTCCATGTCATGATCCACTCAGACCGCTGATCTATGGTCCCATTAGTCGAGGTACAAAAGTTCCATCTGCTTACTTGGAACGTCAGAGGCCTAGGGGACCCCCGTAAGCGTAGGCAAATTTTGGCGTACCTTGATGGGCATCAAATTCACATAGCCATGTTGCAAGAGACACATTTCGATCCACACCGGGCTCCTGTATTTGCCAGTAAATGAGCTGCAGATAGAGTCTTCTCCTCGTACTCTACCTACTCTAGAGGCACAGTGATTCTTATCAAAAAGAATGTCCCTTTTATACTGGGAGGGACGAGTCATGATTCTCAAGGGAGGAGTTGCATGGTTTGGGGCAGGTTAGGGTCACAGTCCATCACGTTCGTATGCTGCTATGGACCCAATGCTGATGACCCAGACTTCTTCACCACGCTTTGGGGACAAATGCTTAATATCGGATCCACGCACATTATTTGGGGAGGGGACTTTAACACAGCACTTAACCCTGTCAGTGATAGATCCAACCCTCTTCCTCATCATTACAACCCTCTTCCTCATCATTACACAAAAACACATGGCCTATTGACAGATATGTTTTCTGACCATGGCGGCATGTCCATCCAACTATGCGGGAAGGCACGCACCATAGAACAATGCACTCAACTTGGGCTCGCTTAGATTATTGGGTGGTTTCCCGAGGAGTGGGCCCGTGGATACTCACCGCGGAACACCTGGCCAAAACTTATTCTGATCACGCACCAGTACGGCTGACGATAACTCCCCCTGATCCGATCGTCACTCCTCGGAGCTGGAAACTCATGCCGGAGGCGTTATTAGACACCGTCTTTAGGGCTGAATTGGGAACAGAAATCACTGAATTTTTCCAGAGGAACATAGGCTCGGTCACACACGTAGGCATGGTCTGGGAGGCCTTTAAGGTCACAATAAGGGGCTTTTGCATCGCTAAGAGCTTTGGTGTTTTACGGGACATCAGGTGTAATTTGCGGAAACTCGAGGGTGAATTAAAGCAGTTGGAAGGCGATATGCGTCATGACACAACTGGAATGCACCGGGTGGCGTTCAGGGATAAGCTCTCTGACTACAAGGACACCGCTGAAAGGGAACTACGCTTCCGTGGGAAATACTTTACAGCCCGAAAGTACGGAGAGGGTGAGAGGCCAGGCAAGGCTTTGGCGATGGAAATTCGCACACCCCGCTTCTCCAATCATGTACTAGAAATCCAAGATAGTAGTGGGACACGACATAGAGACAGTTAAGATATCCTTGATGTATTTGTTTCGTTTTATTCTGACCTATATAGCACCCGTAGAACACAGCCTCCTGACCTACCTGCATTCCTGAAAGATATAGCTCTTGATTGGTTAGGAAATGACCAGAGAGAGTTTCTGGAGGCACCTCTCGAAAGCGATGAGATTCGGGCTGCTATTATGCAGATGAAGTCAGGGAGAGCACCGGGGTCTGATGGCCTCCCTATCAACTTTTACAAAACATACATTGACCAGTTGGTCCCCATACTGAAAGAGGTTTATGAAGAGGCGCAGGAGCGTGAGGTCCTCCCAGGCTCTCTTAGAGAGGCTCTCATTACATCACTTCTGAAGCCTGGTAAGCCCGCAGATCTATGTGATTCCTACCGTCCTCTGTCCCTGATTAATAATGATGCGAAAATCCTCGCCAAAATACTGGCAAACAGGCTCAGCCTGCTAATGGAGAAATTGGTTTTACCTGATCAGGCCGGTTTCATTCCGGGGAGGGCGACGTCACATAATCTTCGTACTCTCTTCTCTATCCTGCAAAACGTTGACTGGCCCTGGTGGCAGTTTTTTTAGACGCCACGAAGGCCTTTGATTCAGTCGAATGGGACTACCTCTTCACCATACTTCAGTGTATGGGGCTGCCCAAAGGATTTCTGTCTTGGATACGCCTCTGGTACACTTTTCCGGTAGCCAAGGTTTTAATCAATGGGCATGCTTCTTCCCCCTTCCACATCACTCGGGGCACCCGTCAGGGATGCCCACTCTCCCCTCTCCTTTTCGCGCTTGCGATTGAACCTCTCGCGGCCATAATTAGGCAGCATCATCAAGATAAAGTGCTGCGCTGTCAACTCCGTCCTATACTAATTTCATTATATGCGGACGACATCACCTTATATATTAGGGATCCCCAACAAAATCTCAACCCACTCTTGCTCGAATTTGTGCGGTTCGGTGGGCTCTCAGGAATTCACATCAATTGGGCGAAGTCTCAGATTTTCCCTCTCACTACCTCGGTGAAAGAGTTCACACCGGACTTCCCAATAGAATGGTGTGCGACAGAGGTTAATTACCTAGAGGTATGCATCACTACTGATCGTGACGAGCTAATGCGCCTGAACTATGGCAGGGCATTGGAGAGCATAACCAGCAGTGTCACGAGATGGATTGCGCTCCCGCTTTCTATGGCGGGGCGCACTTCACTCATCAAAATGGTAATTCTCCCAAAACTCCTGTATCTTTTCTTAAACATCCCATATGACCCGGGTAGGCATTTCTTCTCCGCATTGCGCACGGAACTGATACGGCTAACTTGGGGAGGCAAGCAACCGAGGCTACAATGGGATACGCTTACTAGACCCTACTCCCAGGGAGGGTTCGATATCCCTGATCTAGAACTGTAATATCTTTGCGCGCAGGCGCACTATGCCCACTATTGGTTTCATCCACCTAAATATATGCCGCAAGTGGCAACGGAGCACTGGCTGGCGAATCCTATTCCATTGGAAGGGGCTATACTGAGCGCGGTCACACCTCGAGACACTGACCCGACACCGGTTACGTGTACGGTGAAAGCATGGCAACGTATTGCCAGACGAATGCACGCACCCATGCTATACTCGCCTCTACTACCCTTGGTTTACCACCCTAGGACGCCAGTACTGCAAGAAGGAGTTTTGAAAAAAAAGCTAAAGCGAAGTTCAATATTACCTGCTGGGGGGATCTCTATTTAAATGGCCAGTTCCGCACCCTGCAGCAATTGTTTGCTAATAAGACGCCCTCTCCCATGGACACTTTTCTCTACGTCAGACTCTGTCAAGGCATAAAAGAATACACTCCTGCATATCCGCAAGAGCAACAGGACCTCTCCCCGCTACATACAATATTGCGCAGTGACGCCGCTTCACACTTGGTAGCGACACTATATCATAGCCTGTATGCCAGCCCGACTTCAGCTCGATGCACTGCTAGAGACAGGTGGACTTGTGACATAGGTCAGGACATAACTGACAAACTGTGGGGCTATTGCTGTACACAGACAGAGCGTATTTCCTCCAGCAGCCGCTTACGCATTACACACTACAAATTCCTGCACCGCACCTACTACACCCCTGCCAAAATGTACAGGTACAAACTGCGCAATAACGATAAATGTGACAGGTGTGGCGTAGAAGCGACGGACTTTCTGCA
Organism: Calotriton arnoldi; assembly: GCA_963921515.1. Taxonomy (NCBI): domain Eukaryota; kingdom Metazoa; phylum Chordata; class Amphibia; order Caudata; family Salamandridae; genus Calotriton; species Calotriton arnoldi. Next base: position 596,509 of record CAWUFW010005893.1, read on the forward strand.
TCTTGCGTGGGAATGCAGCGCTGTACATACATATTGGGACAGGTGTTCATCGCATTAGAACAGATGACATCACTACAGATACAGGCTTCCCCCCAGCTGGCTCTACTAGGGTACACGGAGGATCTAAGTGTAACACATCAACGCTTTGTTTCATTTGGTCTCCTGTTGGCCAAACAGAGAATTGCATGCAGATGGGGACGGGGCAGAGCGCCCAAGTTTAAGGACTGGATCAGTGATATGATATTTTGGCAGGAACAGACATTCACATATGCCGAGCTCCTCCCCTTAACTTCGCGCCCTAGGGATATATGGGATCCCCTCAAAACATATTTACTTGCACACCCTATTGATACCACGCACACGGCACATGCGCCCTACAGCAAGTAAGGCCTACACGGCTCAAGTAATACTGAGCTACACTTCTTGCACACATTGGATCAGAAGTTGCAAGTTCTGTTCAATTCGAAATGCGGTTTGATTGTCATGGGAAGATTATTACATGTGACTGGTGTTATATTGCTTCGTGCCATTAATGAGGATTCGAACGCTGCTATGTATTTTTATGTTTATATTCAAACTGTATGACCATGTATCTACCCAAGTTATGTGTACGCTAAGCTGGGTTTATGTTCAATAAATTTTTAAAATAAAAATAAAAAAAATAAAAACTATCCTCTTACTTCATCCACCAAGCACCCACCTCCACTCCTGCAGAAGAGTAGGTAGTGCCCAGTGCTGTGTTGCTCTTTTTGTAGCTGGGCTGATACTGAGGAACCCGTTGAAATGTAATTTATTGTAGGATCAGACAACTTCAAAAATCATTAGTATTACGCGCCTCTCTGAGCAATGTCACAACACTTTACAGCGTCTTCACGATCAGCTCATCTAAACAACCACCTCAGCCTGGTGTAAGCTGTGTGTGAAAGCTTTCCTGCTGCAGAGCTCTGCACTTCACTCATGTCTCAGTGAAGGCCTGTATCTCTGCAGGCTCTACCAGACCTTATTGTTAATGTGTTTAATTGAGATGTTGAGGGGTTTGAACTGTTCCTGAGATCAGTCATTTTGTTAAATGAATGGAAACCAGTTATTTCAACTTTAAAATAGAGTGCTCTTCCTTCCCATAACTTTGCAATATTTTTCTAGAAAGACTTCTGCTGTCGACTTGATTTAATAGGTAATGTCTTATTATTTAACACAGAATATTGATTTCGCTCCTCAAAGAATTAAGCTCAAAAGACAAAGAGATACCCTTCCATGGCCTGTATTGCACTCTGTAAAATCAGGAAACTAAGGGGCCCATTACGATGGCGGGCGGAAGCACTACCGCCGTGCTGGCGGATGCAAAAACCACCAGTTACCGCCGGCACGCAGCAGTCCACACGCCCGCCCAATTACGATGCGAAAAGTAGGCCAAACACCGCCGGCAAGCCAGCAACACCGTCCGCCATCAAAGTGCGCCCGCACACGTAGCGGCGCAGCACAACTGACACACACCGTCCGACGAAACACGTCCCGCCCGGCGCATAAATTACGATGCCGCAAACAAACGGCTCCCACGGCAAAGAGACACCGCACGTGAAAGAGAGGCGGAAACACGGACGCAGAGCACGGACAACGAAGAAGCGGCACCCCGGGCATGAATCCAGCACTGCAGGCCCTTCCCATGCTTCTGCTGATGCACCACCAAGGACGCAACGTACCGCGGAGACGCAGGTAGGCACACACACAACAAGTGCACGCAAACAGCGCACACAGTGCAAGGGCGGAAAAAGCGGACAACCCCCACCAGCGCGTGCACACTACACATCCACCATTGCATCCACATATGACACACAGGCCAAATCCAAACATCGCGGAACACATGTGTACACACCACCTGGGACTAGGAACCAACCACCCCGTCACGGCCCCAAAGCGCCGATGACGCCGCCACACATGCGCACAACGCAGAGGCCAACCGCAGCGCCATGCATGCGTCGCACACAGACACAGGGACACAACCAAGCAGCACACACACCAGCCCCACCCCGAACGCACATGACACGTGACAGTCCGGCCACAGACATGTCCCCAACGCCCAATTCACGGACAACACCCAACGCCACACAACCGACGCACACATGTCAGTGAAGTCACGCAACAGCAGGACACACCCCAGTGTAACAAACATGGCGAAGCACACAGCGGCGGCAACACCAACTAGGAGAAGCAGGGCCTCTTCGGGAAGAGGAACGCCAGTACCACACTGAAAAACCCATACCACCCTGCACATATGAACAAGACACATGAAACGGAACACCAAAGAGCCCGGTGACCGACAACAGGTGGCCCAAGAATTACATCCACACACAAGGCCCAACGCAGAGCGGAAAGGCAGCCTGCCGCCCACACAAGGGAGAGCAGACAGCACTGAATGACCTTCCATTCCAACTCCGAAACCACAGCCCTACGACAGAAGCCGGTGAATACAGCCATTGTCCAAGAATAGACCAACACAGGCATGCCGAGGAGACCGACCACACGGCAGATAGCGCATATCACAGAAGCACACAACGGACGGGGAAGAAAGAAGAAAACACTCCCCCATGTCGGCCACATGCAAGTTAATTGGAAGGAGTCACACAGCACTGACCTTGAACTGTCTGAGAAGCATGTGGGAAGAGGGCCCGTGTCCTCCAAACAAGCCAACAGAACACAAGTCCTGTCTCCCTACGACTACACAGAGCTCACAGCAACCTCGGAGCGTGCACATTGCAGACTGCACACACAGCCGGAGCACGCCACCACAACGCACCGCTGCGAAATGGCAACCGCAACACACCTACCCAACTACGCCGAAGAGCTCAAGCTGTACCAAACCAGCACGATACATACATTGGGATGCGATCTCCTGTCCCTGCTGAACGTAAGTTACCGACTGACTTACCGCATCACATTGTTCAGCTGCGTCATGCCCGTCTTCTACTGTCGGAGGTGTCCCTACCAGCATCCCGTCGAGATATGCCTCTCCAACCCGGCATGTCTGAAGGCGGACCTGCTACCACTACTCCTCCCTCTGGACGCACACGACAGGGCCTGCTCTGCCTATGGGGGCATGGCGTATGTGGCCAACATCGCACGCGCACTGAAATGGAACCACTGTGCCTCCACACGACGGATCATCGAGAACAGCTACATCGAATGTCACCCAGCATGCCCCATCATGGTCCTCCAAGGGACAACCTACGAACAACACCTTGACAGCCACCATCCGCTTCATTGGCTGGCAAACATGTACACCACCAATGACATGGAAGCCCTGCTGGACGGCATCGCATACCTGACAACCTGTAAATACGTCGGACCACAACGCAGGTTCCCCGAGTGACCTATGAAGTCCAACCCCGCACCCATGCTCAGCTTCCGCACGGACTGGCCAGTCACCACCACAACAGCCATACCAAACGACCGGCAACTGTAACCACACCATCAACGACATCGCCATGACATCGGATATGACCGGGACATGCACACTGTTCCCCATCACATCCAGGAACACCGCATGCATCGTGGGAGGCAGTGGCATGGGCTCTGTGCATCGCACCCACATGGACGGAACTGCACGAACAACCAGGACACGACATGGATCCAGCGCACATGGACACACACACCGCTCAGTGGACATGAATAGGTCGCCTGGAGTCTGTGGGTGCTGCACCCCTCCCACCCCCGCCCCGGGAATCCCATACCAGGACCTTTGCATGGACGACAAGTGCATACAACAACAACACGACCCCAGTGACTGTGACATGTCCAGTAACCACCACAGTGCAACAACAAGTGGCACGCCGCTGCATGCACGCAAGCACATGCCCTGATGTCATCTCACATGCACGCGTGCATGAGGAACAACCGCAGCAAACCTGTCACATGGAACTGAGATGGACTGTGCCCATGATGCCGAGCGGTCTGGTAGGCTACATGTATACCGTCTGTGTCAAAGTCCGCAGCTCCGCAGCTATACGTAAATGTACATTAGCACAGCCTTGGCCAAGCAGATGTAACCCCACACCCTATCCCATTTGTAATCATGCTCAGTATATCCTCAATATGTATTCCGCTGCCAGTAGTGTCCACTATACTGCATCACAGAGGACAGAAGACTCAATATAATGTTTGAAACCAGAACTGTCTCCGCTGACTCATTTCACAAGTACGAATGAGAGAGGATGAGAGTATGTGAAGTACACGGCAGTCGTGACATGACCATGTAGTCCACTGGTATTGGATGTCAACGCAAATGAGTAGCACTACTGTGGAAGACACACATGTGTCGTGTGAAGTCGTATGGACGCAGTGCTCAGGTGGGTGGGTGCGACGGGTAGATGCGCACATGCCAAGTTGGAGCACGCCGTGTTGGGAGGGCTCATGAACAGTACACCACCGCTTCCCTGGGCATTGTGAGAGGACACCTGTCGGGGGGTAGTGAACACGTGTGTGCACAGCAGCCGGGCACACGTACAAAGCGGTACCAGGCGCACCTCAGCCCACCCTCTGTGGACGAGCTGGATCCTGTTGTGCTCACGCCATGCCCCTTGACAAGGCACACACAGCCCCAGTCGACCAGGTGTAACCCCAACATAGTCAATCCGCACAGGCGATACAGGGCACGGGATGGCAGTGGAGCATGGTGTGTGAGAGGTCTCCTCGCGCTCCTCCTGGTCATATCACGCAGGCAATAGAACCTCAACGTCCAGCATGGCAAAAAGTCAAATGGAAGTGTAGGGGGACGCACCACAGCACGAGCAGCACTGACGTCACGGGAGGTGGCTCGCACCATCCCATCCATTGCCCATCATACCAACCACGCCACATGCCATTGCGACTAAGTGCAAGCGCGTGCGCCACCACCCCTGAGCCCTCCCCAGAGAGGCCAAAGAGTGAATGTGTGGGCCATCAGCCACAGACGGACGCGGCATGGCCGCAAGGGCAGCCACAGCCACTGGGTGTCGCAGGTGGCGGATCCGGAAGGCGAAGACTGTGATGCATAGTCCATGCAGGCCGGGTCTCCATTTGGGGCACCACGCAGGTGGACGGTGTCCCGCCACACATCATACCCTGAGACAGCCCACTCGTGCAACTGGACCCACACATACACTCCTTGCCCTCTCTGGTGCGAGCTTGGGGCTGCCTGTGCAAGCGCTAGCCTCGCAGGTGAGCATGCATATTGGGGGGCGAGGGGAGGACATGAGGGCTGGGGCGAAGATGACTGTATCACTGTCAGTTAGTACAAGGGATGACCCAGATGTGGAAAGGAAGAGACGTGTCCCGTGTGTACTGCAACTAGTCGCCAATCCAACTACCCCCATGTCCGGAATGTAAGCCCGCACCTAGGCCCGCCCATCCGCCACATCGAACATACCACCAGCACGACAACCTTCCCATTCGAAACACTGACTGGGGGTGGCGACCAGTGAACAATCATGTGTAGCCTACCCACGCGTACATGTGGGCCTTCCATGATCCATGTCACCTGCGGCAAAGACATGACATGCGCAATGAGGGAAGTGAGGAGAGCTGTCCGCCCCACGCGCAGAAGGTGCAACAGCTCCACAGACCCAGCAGCGAGTCCAGCAGGGGTCACATGTGCAGGGGCAGCTGTGCCTGGTGTGAAGGCACATGCATATAGACAGCACATCGACCAATGTGTAGTCTGCCCACATCCACAGTCCATCATCATGCGGACATGGGAATTGAACACAGGGCAACACATCTTAGCTGGTGCACCCACCGTGACCAACAATGCGCAATCATCGACGTACCCGCCCTGTGCATGGCCCCCCACCCAACGGAGGCACATCCAGTGCCACCATCCCACACACACAAGCCTTCCACGGAACATGCTGTGTCCAATGCTCAGTACAGAGTCAGCGCCCATCTGGTGGATCCTGAACAGGAGACACATGCACACACATGCCAGCTCCCACTATGTACGACTGCCACCTGGCACGTGCAATGTAACCTCTCACCTGTGACGTGTGACTGCAAGCACACAGCCGTCTTGGCATGGGGCTGTCAATGTGGACACCAGTCAATGTTTCGGGAGCTGTGATCCGTACAGTGCTGTACATAGGGTGCAGTGCTGACACCTACTACTGTCTCATATCCCCTCGTGCCACAGGTCCCTCTTGTATTGGCCGCTCAGCCCGTGCCCACATCGTCGTGCCGTCGTGTGCCATACTCATCCAGCCTCGGAAGCAGTACCATGCTCAGCAGACACTCATGTTGCCGTGGCGTTGCCGCTTGACGAATATGCAGTCAGTCCCCATCAGCACGCCCCGCAAGTCATTGGGGCCTAGATCCCCATGTGCATGCACATGGCAGTGGTATGTCTCACTTGCCATTGCCATTGTTGGGAGACCTGTGTAAGTGTATTGTGGCCGTGCCGTCCCAGCTTGACAGCTGGGCTGTGGCTCATGTGCTTGCTCAGTCATGTCAGTGATGTGTATGCGAAATTGCTATGTGCCGTGTTGCTTTGACATGTGTCCTCTGTCATTTAACCCAGGCGGAGACCGAACATTGACCGCCCATACCAATTGCTGGCGGACATGGACGATACAGAGGTAATCAGGAAGTTTCGGCTGGACAGGCCAACTCTGCATCGACTGTGTGCCATGTTAGAGCCCCATCTCCGTCCCCGCAGGGTGTATCCGACTGCTGTCACCCCCACGGCTAAGGTGATGGCCGCCATGCATTTCTTCGCCACTGGGTCATTCCAGCACACAGTGGGCAGTGGAGGAGGGATGTCCCAGCCCATGTTCAGCAAGGTGCTGAGGGATGTACTGGCAGCCATGATGCTGTACCGGAACAGGTACATCAGATTCCCCAGGGCTCGTGAATTGGCGGCAGTGAAGGGTGCATTCTATGCCCTTGGCAGAATCCCACACGTCGTGGGAGCCATTGACTGCACTCATGTTGGCCTTGTTCCACCACAGGCCACTGAGCACCTGTACCGCAACAGGAAGCACACGCACTCCCTGAATGTGCAAGTGGTGTGCCTTGCGGACATGGTGATCACCCACGTGTGTGCCAAGTTTCCAGGCTCGGCACATGACGCACACATAATGCGCAACAGCATCTTGCCACGACTGATGGCCAATATGCAACAGGATCGTGCCTGTATTGTCGGTGAGTATGTGGAGTGGTGTAGCGTGCTGGTTGTGCGATGCTGTCCCCTGTCCAGTTGGAATAGCAACGGTTCTCTGTGTCCCTCACACCCAGGTGACTCTGCGTATCCGAATGGGGCATGGCTGCTCAGTCCATTGAGGAATCCTCGCACCCCAGCAGACGATCGATACAATGAGGCACATGGGAGGACCAGACGTGTGGTCGAGCGTACCTTTGGCCTCCTCAAGTCCAGGTTCAGGTGCCTGGACCGCACCGGGGTGCACTGGCGTACTCCCCACAGAAGGTGTGCCAGATAGTGGTGGCGTGCTGCATGCTGCACAATCTGGCCATTCGGAAGCAGATCCCCCTCATTGTGGATGACGGAGATCAACCAGGGCCCCAGCCCGCAGACCAGGACAGCTCGAGTGAGGTGGACAGCGGAGAGGAGGAAGCTGGGAATGTGCGCCAGCAGCTCATCGCCCGCTACTTCACTTGACGGTGAGTGTCCATGTACGACGGATGATGTGTCTGTATCTATGCAGGTGTGTGTGTGCTGTGTCAGGGTGGCCGTATGTTCACTGCGTGCAGTGTGTCAACGCTCCATGGCCAGGGTAGTATGCCACTGTTGGTGGCTGTGGCATTGTGCCCTATTGCTCTGTGCGATGTGTGTACATTGCTTGTAGTTGTTGACATGTACTGTGTGATGGGTGTGTGACACACTCATTGAATGTGCTCCTGTTCTGTCTCCCACCCCTAGGTCCCTACAGGCCCTCCGGATTCCATTTCCATGCCACGCATCAGGTGCCTTTCCGCCCAAGGTGGCCGTTGTATTCCGTACAATAAAGACACAGGGCACAAACAGCAGTTAGTGAAAAAGGTGCATTTATTACAAACTGTGACATGTGATTGTGTGTAAGGTGATGACAAAAGTGGTGCGTGCAGTGACAATGAGCTGTCGGTCATGGCTGCGTGATGATCAGGGTGTACCCACTGGTTCTATGTCCATAGTCCAACACACACATGCCATCCAGATGGCTGTGTGGAGTGGGATCGTAGAGCAAGTCAATGCAGTGGCTGGTCAAGGAAGGCTGGCGGAAGGCTGGCTGGCTGCCTCACTTGCGACTGGAGCGTGCGAAGTCCTCCCGGGAGATCTGTTTCCTCTTCGGACGGCCCCTTCCACGTTTGGGAGGGGGTGTGTGGTGGCGACCTGCTGGTGGTGGGTGAGGTGTGCTCACTGGCTGTGGACGCAGGGGAAGTGGACACTGCTGGCCGACCCTGCGCCCTAGCAGGTGGTGGCGGAGGTGGTGTTGCTGGCCTTGCCTGTGACCCCACCGCCACCACCAGCTGGCCCATGAGGTCCACGAGTTGGTCCATACGGGACACGAATTGGCCCATATGGGCGTCCATGGACCTCAGCACCCCCAGCACCTCCCGCGTGTCAGTAGCAGACCTGGCCCATTGTCCTTGGGCCTCTTCATAGGCCCCAAGGACTCTGGCCATTTGAGGCAGGGCATGGCTCCCAGGGGAGGCTGGCGTTTCCCTGACCCTGCTCCTCCTACCAGTCCTGCTGCCACCGGCCTGCCCACTAGCCACATTGCACACCACGGTCCTCGCTGTGGCTCCCAGGGTGGATCCAGTCGGCCGGGCCACCACCTGCGCTGGGGCTGGTGCCAGCGAAGACGGGGTGGTGGTGGAGGCGGTGGTGGTCGGTGCGGCGATGGTGGCGGTTGCGGCAGTGGTAGTGGCCGCAATGACCGTGGGTGTGGCCGCAACGACAGTGGCAGCAGGGGACTGGGACTGTTCAGCATCCCTGGATGATGGGTTGGTGGGTAGGAGGGGTCCTGGGGAGCGGCTGGGCCCTGCCACGCCAGATGGGCCAGCTTGGTGGTCCGTGTCCGAAGAGGTGGACAGATCCTCCAGATCCGTGTGTCCTCGTTGGGGGCTTGTAGGCTGGCTGTGCTGGCTGCTGTCTCCATCCCCAGCGTCCAGCAGTTCGTCACCTGTGGAGAGAATGAGATTTTTTATTGTGTTGCACCTGGCGAAGTATGTATTAGTCGTCTGACATTGGCAGTTCGTGCAATCTCGTACATGGGTTTCCCGGAGGCGAGTGTGTGGCTGTGGCATCTGTAGTTGTGTGTGCTAGGCAATGGGACTGTGTGCTGTGCACATGTGGCATGGGACGGATTGGCCATGCCGATGGGTGTGTTGCTTTGCCCCTACTCATTGTGACTCTGGTGTATGCGGGCTCCTGGCCCATCCTGGGTCTGGTTTGTACTTTGCTTTTGGAGTTCAAATGGAACGCTTAGGAACGCATATGGCAACATGGGGGCCATGCCCCAGATTCGCATTTGGGAGGGTATATGCTTTTGGGGTACATGCTGTGAGCCATGGGTGCCGAACGTGACATGTGTTGTGGCAGCATGACAGTGCATGGTCTGAGGTGTGTGCATGCCTGACATGCCCTGCATATTTGCTGTCTGTTGTGGTTACTGGACATGGCATTGGACGCATCGTTATGAGTGAGTGATAGTTGTGTGCCAGCCAACGTATTGCAGTTGTCCCATCTCCTTGGTGTGCGTGCTGCCCTGTGCCATGTGCATCACTGCAGTGCTCGGGGGGGTGTGGCCCATGTTGTGTGTTGTTGCTCACAGTGTGTCGTGCGCTTAATTGACTTCTGGCACATGGTTGGTCATGGGCATGTGTCTTAGCGTGACTGCTGTATGTGTGGCAGCTGTGCGGATGACATGCCTTTCATGAGACTGGGGCTGACGGATGGGATGGATGGTATGTTGTATGTGCATGGTGTGTCTGTGTGTTTGATGGGTTCAGTGGTGTTCGTGTGCATTTCTGTTGTTCCGCTCTGTTGCGTCTAGTGTTGTTTGTCTTACATAGGCGTAGTTGTGGGGTGTGGGGTTGACAGGCAGTGGGGGCTACATGGACAGGACTTCAATGGTGTTTCGGTTGTGTGTGATGAGTTGCACAGTGGCTGCCGTGTGGGACTATATTCAGTGTGGCTTGTGCATGCAGACGTGGCTCCTTGGGTGTTGCTATGTCTGTGATGGGTCATGTGGGGTGTGAGTCTGCTGTTCATGTCCGTGTGCACATTGTTCACTTGTTCGTGACGGTGGGCGGTGCTGCGTGTCCGTGTGCTACGTGACATGTCCCATGTGTTGGTGGTGTTATGGTCCTCATGCCTCCAGTAATCCAGCCCTGTCCAGTTTCCCACCTGCAAGTTGTTCGTGCGTGCACTGTACTGGATGCCACATGGCTCTAAGCGGGGGGTGCTCCATGTTGCAGGTCTGTGGGGGTGGGGGGGTGTTGTGGGTCGTGGGGGTGGCTGTACACCCACTGACACCGATTGCTGTGGACCGTGATGTCTGCCTTTCGGCTGTCGTTGTGCACTGCGGTGGCTGACACGTGGCTGTGGGGTGTGGGGGATGCTCCTCCTTGCTGTGCTGTGGGACTGGGGCCTGGTGTGTGTTGTACTTGGGCTGTCCACCCTCCCACCCACTGCACTTTGTGTTCCTGCCACTTACCTGTTACTTGTCGGTTAGTGCAGCTGTGGCGGACACATGGGTGTGGTGGGTGCTCGTTGTGGCACTTCTGGCATATTTGGGGACCTGTTGGTGGTTACGTGGCTGGCTTAGTGTACACATATCCCCACGCATCTTACAGTTGTTCGGTTTGGGCTGTGTGTGGTAGTGTCTGTTGCATGTGTGTGTGATGTGTTGTGTATTGTGTGCTGGACATGGGGGTGTTTGTCCCTGGGAGCTGTGGCATGGTAGTTGCGCATGTGAGTACATAGCGGTGTGCTGGTATACATTAGTTTGTACTTACCAGCCTCCACTCCCCCTGCTAATCCGGCGAGGATCTCCGGATGGATTACGACTCGCACCTTCTCCTCCCACGCTTTGAAGGTCTTAAAGAGCGCGGGATTCCCTCCGCCAGTGACGGCAGCCAGCTCTCTGTTTTTGCCCTCCTTCTTCTTGACCAGGCTCTTTACGTCATTCCAACGTTTGTTTATCTCGGTTCTGTTCCTGGGCAGGGTCCCGACTGCATTGACCTGGTCTACGATCCGGGTCCACATTCTGTTTCTGGTGGCTAGTGGTGTGTGCTGGACCATGTTCCCATAGATTTGTGGGTACACCTTGATGATCTCGTCGACCATGACCGTCAGCTCCATGGGCGTGAACTTGGGCATCCTTTGTGGTGCCATGGTGTTTGTGGTGCTGGTGCGGTGTGTGTTGTGTAATGTGCAGGGGGTTTGTGGTGCCGGTGTTTGGTGGTGGTGGTGGTGGTTGTGATGTGTGCGTTTCTGTGGTGTGCTGCTGTCCTTGCTGTGTCACTGTGTCCTCTCCTCTCCTCTCTGGTTTGCAATGTAGCAAGGGGTTGTGGTCTGTGGGAGTGCTGCTTTTGTACTCACCTATGTGGGTGTGTCCTCATGGTCTGTTGTTTTCAGGTGTGTTGTGTCTGGGGTTCTGGCCTTTGTATTTTTTGTTTGTCCGGGGGTGTTTTCGGGATGTGTACTGTGCTTGTGTATTTGTGCGTGCCTTGCTGTGTGGACTTGTTGGCCATGTTGTGTGCTATTGGTTTTGTGTGCGGATGGTTTCTGTGCAGGTACGTGGGCGCCATGGCTTCTGCCGTGTCGATTCTCATCGGCGTTGTTTGCGCTGGCGGGCGGTATTTTTGTTGTTTTTCCGCGCTCATGGCGGTGCGATCGTAATTTCACGTGCGGTGTGTCGGCCGTGTGGGCGGGCGGTTTTGTGTTGTCGTGCGTGTTTCCGTCCGTGGCGGGCGGTTTGACTCCGACTCGGACGATGGCGGGCGGTATTTTGTATGATTTTTCCGCCGATGGCGGTTTTCAGTTTGTGTACTCATAATGGCGTGGTCGGTGTTCAGGCGGTGTGTGCGGGCGGATTTTTGCCGCTTCCATGCCTGGCGGATTTATTTACGCCGGGTATCGTAATGTGCCCCTAAGGGCCTGATTACGACTTTGGCGGTCTTACCGCCGGACCACTGCGGCAGAGGTCCCAAGTAGACCGCTGAGCTGGCAGTTTTCTGACCGCCATATTACGATGTTACTGTCATGCTGGCGGTCTTGAGGCCTTAGTATTCCAATGGAGGGAGACCTTCGTGCTAGTAATCTCACTTATTTTTAGGTTTTTTGGCACAGTGCAAATACATTTATGGGTATTTTCACAAAACAAGTCTGTAAATACACACATACGTATTACAACTATGGAAAACAACCCTTCTCCTACAGCACGGGTACACAGCCATTGCAACAGTGGACAAATGGACAAGGAACTTTCCTGTGATTCTGGCGATGACGACGTTGATTTCGCTTGTGGACAAGTGTCTGCAGCAAAGGGGGGACCTGGATGAGGTGCTCTGTGATGGAAACAGGAGTGGAAACAGGAGACAAGGTATGTTTTTTCCTTAAATTTTGCGTTCCCGCCAGGTCGAGTGAGGAGGTCTTCCCACCACAGTCGGCTTGGCGGTGAGACATATCGTAATCTAGACAGCGGGAACAGGGGCTGGACTCACTCCATCAGCTGCTGTCACCTGTTACTGAGGCGGGAAGAAAATTCCTGGAGGAGGCGGTGGTCTTTCATCTATGGGACCGCCAACATCGTAATTCGGCTGTCAGACAGCCTAGTCAGTGGGCGGTGAATGCGACACAGCCGCGATGGCAGTCCCAAGACTGTCAAAGTCATAATCAGGCCCAAAAGCTTGATCCCAGCTTACACGCTTGCCCAAATTGTGTGATCTTAAGCAAATGTTTTTCTTCCTTGTGCCTCGTTTTCCTTCATCATTACATCCGAGAGCAGCATGAAACACAGGATAAGCGCTGTACACGAACCTCAGTTGTATATGATTTAATAGATTTACTTCTATGAAACCATACAAAAAATATATATTAGCCTATGCACATATAGTGGGCACATAACAACCGACTTGCCTCTTGGCTAACTGATATCATCATTCACAAATGCTTCTCAGTTCATGTTTAAAAAATCTCACTTCTAATAAAAAACACTCTTTTGCAGTGAAATCATCTAATATAATAAAGTGAAATGCTTTTGCGTGTTTAGGATGTACACTTCATAGATGGTCTGCTCTAAAACCTGTCCCTATGGGGAAGAGTTCAAATCATCAAAATGAACGTGATTCTTAAATTCAATTACGTTTTTGGCATGCTGCTCCTTTTTATACTACCATCCCACCTCTGGAGCGCTCAGCAATATATTTCCCAATTTATTTTGGGTTCGGACAAACTGAGATTAAAGTGAACCATACTCCACTCCTCTATGGTGAGAGGTAGCCTCCGTCGCCTGAATCTGGAGGGCTATTGGTTGATGCAGCAATTGGCCTCATCGGTGTACCTCCTGCCTACACCCAAGGCTACACCCACCTGGGTGTTATTTGAATGTCATATTCTTCAGATGTCTTGTAATCTCTCAGGATAGAATGCCTCTCTACCGTCCGTTACTCCCCTTTCTAACCCTGCCATCTACGCCTCACACAATGCGCGTGCCATAGGGCCCATAGAATGATACAGGTTCTGAGCCGTATTCATTCTAAAGCTCTGATATGGGGCAATGTGGCCATAACCATAGGTGGGGAAGAAATTTACTGGCCACATGGATCACCCAGGGCATTCGACAAATCAACGACCTGGTCTCCAGTGGCTCCATAAAAACATTTCACGACTTGCAATGTGAATTTTACATTCCTCATTTCAAACTGTGGCGATATAATCAACTGCCCCATGACTTGTCTCACACCCTGGGAAGAACACACATTGTCCTGCTCAGTTCTCACAATGCTAAATACATTAATTCCTGGAAAAACTTTGGAGGAGTTATCACAGGATTATGCGCCACACTGATTGACCATTTCTTCTCCTCTCGCACATTTAGAGCACACATGATTGGTGGGAAACACCTCTCAACATACATCTTCCGGAAGAGACTGAGACACCCTGTTAACCAATTATAACCGGGGCTCCGAGAGGCATGGCTCAAATGCAGCTATTTCAAAATCCTCCACCGATAGCACTGGTGTTCTGTGAAATTATCTAGAGCCCACCTTAGCGTGGACTCTCGTTGTTGGAGATGTGGTGCAACGGAAAGTGACATAGTCCACATATTGTGGGAATGCACCAGGCTGCGGGCTTTCTGGACACAGATGTGGGGCCACCAGATGGTGGAAAAACAGGTGGCTGGGCTTCCAACTACCTGATTGGTCTTCCTACATGACACCTGTGACCTCCCTCCACGACACAACATGTCAATCGATGGTTCTCAACAGCCCAATGAGTGGCCAAACTAGTGATGTTGCACCACCAGAAAACAACCCAAGTACCTTCCTTCCATTCCTGGATAGACAGTATGTATGATATGGTGCTCTTGAGAGAATTATCTTCAAGTTATATGATAAGTTAGAGTCCTCTGAAGAGGTCTGGGGTACATTCCTCAAGGGTTGAAGATCCCATGCTCCCATTCGGATACATTGCGTCCATCATTCTGCCCCTGTTCCCTAAGTGACCCCCAATTTACCACCCTCGTCCCCTCATTGGCTCCCTAGATACCGACTTGGCTCCCGTTCAACTCCGAGGAATAAGGCTCTTTCACCTTATGTCCTGATCCAGCGCGGCTAAAATAAATTTTTCCTTATGACACTAACCCAGAGAACACTTACTCAACCTTTAATCATATAAAACCTATGTCGGTGGGGCCCATAACACCGCATACATACATTCACTCAATTTTCTGGATCAAACGCTACGGAAAATGAGCTGCTGGACATACGGAATACCTTATTAAAATGACAGAATTATAACCTACACATTATATACATTAACTTAGGATCCTGTCGGTTCTAAACATCAAGGTACTCCGCTATTCGGTCGATGGACCAACTAGTAGAATCAGTTGATGGCGATTAAGTCCAGCTCAATCACAATTAAAACCTTTAACATTTATTAATCACAATTTTATTTTAAAGAACCACAGACTCATTTTAGAGTTAGCATATAATTTTATCTAAATTCTTTGAGCAAATAAGTAAAGTTCTTTATTAGACAAATACATTTAAAATATCAGTAAGCATTTAAGTAAAGTTTTGAGAATAGAAACGGAAAAATACTCATTACCCTTGGCCATAGGGCGATGACAAGAATGGTTCACCAGGAAAGAAAAGATGAACCGCAGGTCACAGGATGGGACTCCCAAACTGACTGACTGTCCCGCTAACCTCCTCGGACGCAATCTCCTCCCCGGCAACTCCCGCAACGATCTCGTTCCTTCCCCAGTCAAAGTTCGAAGTCCAAAATGACAGAGTCTCTCGCAGCATCAGGATAGAAGAAGCAAACCTTTTCACAACATAAGAGCAGACTCTCTTATACCCTATTCTCTGACTCGCTACACTTAAAGTTGCAATCTTTAGGGGCAGAAATCACGCTAATTGGTCCATTGGAGGGGTGGTGATGGTCACCTCATCGCCCTCCTTGTTCTAACCGGCTTGGGGACAATAACGCATACATTAATTCTCGTGATCAACGATGCCCAAAGGTAATTCAATTTGTTAATGTATTTTGTAACAAACTACGATGGTCACACATTAGTTCATCCTTTGTCACTCGATTCTCGCATCCGTTCCCATGCATATATGCTGAACTCTTGGCACGATCCTTGCTGCAGGTCAGACTGGCCTTGACATCTCTCACTCCGGGCACAGGCCGCATACACGTGACTGGACCATTCACTCTGCTCATGCGTGGGGGCCATTTTATTCAGCGCACGCCATCTCATCCTTTTCCAGCGGCCATTTTCGAAGCACGGCCTATCAGGCCCGAACTAAACTATTATAAGAACAAACACAACAGAAATTAAACATGGAAAATAAGCCTTTCTGTTTACCGCCCGCCATTCCAAAGACCCGTGTTAGGTATTACCTAGCAGAAGCGACATTTAAAGCCATTTTACTTACCATCTGCATTCTTTGCCACGGTGCAATTTTACTACGCAACAAAAATCATGCAATTTACTCTATTTACTACGCAAATCACAATACTAATGTTATTTTGCTTCACATTTGTAAATAAATTAGATTTTGCAATGCCAGCAAGTTGCCCACGTGTATTGTTTAATAAAAGGTGCATTTGTTTGATTAGTTCATGCGTTTCAAACGGTTAGTATCATTAATCGTTATGGGGTTATTAACTTCCAAGGGGTACACAAAAAATATTTTGTTTCCCCTGCTCCATCAATTCCCCCCTTTGGTGATTTTTAACATCACCACTAAAACCTATCCCTACAAAATTTTCCAGAAAAATGTTTCTTGTCCACTTGCATTCGTTATTTTAGACAATTGTGTTCTTTTCATCTTGTCTTTTAGACCTTTTGTACATGTTCTCTTTAAACTCTTCCAATTCGATCTCTCCCATCTCCCGTTCTCTTGTTTCTCTTTCCTTATTTTTCTCATTTTCTCTTTTTGCTTTATTTTGTCTTTTTCTCTTTTTAACACACACATATGCTAATCTCAATATTAATATTATCACTACTACTAAGGTCACTGGAATTAGTATTTTCCCAATTAGAGAACTACCTATTTCGGTGAACCATTTCTTTATTGCGGAAAAACCCTTACCAAGTTTCTCCCAAGCACCTTCAACTTCCAGTGGGGCAATTTCTTTATGCAAATCAGTAATGTTCTTTATATACTTCTGTATATTCTGACTTTTGTCTGGAATGTAAGTGCAACAATGTTGTACCTTCAGCATTCCACATTTCGCCAAAAGAATGTCAAGGGCAAGTCGATTTTGCATTACCATAGCTCTCATTGCAACCATTTCGGTATTTATCATCAAGAACCCTCCAGCAGTATTCGTTGATAAACGATCTACTACTGTAGACAATTTCCGAATCTTGTATGCATTCAAAGATATACCCACTGCTGGTATCAATGCTCCAAAAATATCACCTATTATCTCTGAGAAGCTTTCCCTTCTCCTACTGGTTAATGGTTTACCTATCTCGTGAATTCCTTTCGTTCCTCTTTCCACGTGAAAAATCTTTGGAAAGACCAGGCCTAGATAGCATGTTCCATACCAATGGTCCGGCAACCTATAATAGGCTTGGTTTCCGTAAATATAATAGATTCCTGGGAATAGTGGATCTTTTCCTCCTTTGAATCCCCATCCCCCTATAATTTTGTATGTATCTCGGCACTCACTAGAACCCACAAAATAGTTATCATACATAGTGTTATCTCTACTAATACACAATTTTCACTGTTGGGGCCAATCTAAAACCATGGCTGCATTCGTTTCGCTCTTGTCATAACTTCCCTCTTCAAACGCCCAAGGTGGGGTTTTTGTCTTTTCTCCCGTTGCTTTTCTTTGAAACTTAACCCTTCTGTCTTCTACCATGTCTAAGAAAACCTTTTCTTCCTTTCTTAACTTACAAGTAAGGTTATGTCTAAATGCATAATCTAATGTTAATTCTTTCATTTCTAAGAAAAATTCTCCTAAAATCTTTGCAAGTTTCACCTTATTTAGTTCAGGGACTACGGGAACTTTAGCAAAAATAGCATCTGTGTCGGTGTAGTAATATTCTAATTGACCTGTTTTGTAAAATAAGCTAGCTAAAACACTACAGGTTATTCCATACGTCAAAGGAAGGTGATGATATGTCACACCTTCTGTTACAGACGCAGGTAACTGCATACATAACAATCTCTAACATCCATTGTCTCTACATATTCATACAAAAGTTTTGTAAAGACATTCTTGGAGAAATCAGTTATTGACTTATCCCTATGAAATTCAGTACTATCTATCAGTGTTGCAGTGTCCTTTATGTTAGATTTCTTGTCACTATTAGTGTCATTCATTATTGCAGATGTATTTTCTCCAACTAATCTAAGTGGAATTATTATTGCTAAAATGAACCAAATAAGCATTAGTAAACCTGTACAATAGAAACACATTTTACACCATCTACGGAAAAACTCACATCTAGATCTTCTATTCTCAGTGTCTACCATGTTGAAATATAATCTAAATATATGTACAGAAAAATGTGTTTCCACACCTCAGAATGACTTTCTTGCCGTTTTACCCTTTCTTTTATTGTTGACTGGAACCAATTGCTTTTGGCGCACTTTTTGGTCTTTCAGAAAATTTTCTTTGACTTTATCAGTTTGTGTGTCTAGTCCGGTTTTCTTTTCTCCTCTTCAGGATGGGCGCAGTTCACTCTCACCCACTTGTTCACAGTCTTTGTCTGGGTTTTCGTGACTGCTATCCACTTCTTCAATGTCAGGCTGAGCTATGTATACCCATTCAGGTGACTTGTATTTCAGGTTAGGTCTTTTCACTCTTTTGGGTCTCTGCAACTGTCTTTCATTTGTTTTTCTTTGTCTTTTCTGACTTGTTATTTCATTTACTTGTTCTGCATTGCCTTTGTTCAAATTTATTAGCTTATATCTCAGTCTTTTAATTTTGTTGGGCCAATTGTCTCCTTTTCTTGGCCTTTTCAGTTCGTTTTCCTTTTCTCCTCGTTCCGCTCTCCAAGTTCTCTTTCTTGGTCCTATTCTTTGTCTTATTTCTTCTTCACTTTCTTCAGATTCTGTCTCAGATCTCACTTCACTTTCTTTAACTTTGAACTTTATGATCTCTGTCTCTTTTTCTGAATTCGATTCTCCTTGGTTTTCATCTGCTTGTAATTCTGAGTCTAATTCTCCTCGTGTTTCTTCCGCAATTTCCTCTATCTCTCTGTCTGAATCAGAATTTTCTTGAGTTATTTCTATAATTTCTGGAGGAATTTTTCCAAAGCTTTTACTTGGCTGTTCACCGTCACTGTCTATTCGTTCAGTTTCTCCTTTTTCAATATCAGTTCTTTGTTTTTCGGATTCTTCTGTTTGTCTTTCACTGGATTCAGCTTGGTCTGCTTCAGATGCCGAACTGGTATCTGATATTTCCAGATGTCGACTTACAGGTCATCTTCAGGATCTGGAACTCTGATTGTTTCAGTTTCTGCTTCAGATGCCGAACTGGTATCTGATATTTCCAGATGTCGACTTACAGGTCGAGCTTCAGGATCTGGAACTCTAATAGTATGGCTGGCATGAATCCAATTTTTCACACCTGCACACTTTACTGCAGTTGTTATCACCAGAATCACTTGACGTCGCTTGTCCCAGCGTGGAACCAAGCAATTTCTTCTTCTGTGGACTTTTATGCGGATCCAGTCTCCTGGACTCAGATCATGAGCTGGTTTTCTCTCAAGAGTGGTCGCATCCGGCCCAACCTGATGAAACACAGAATGCACCACATCAGCCAATCCTTTGCAATAGTCCATTATGAGATCATCAGTTATAGTCAGCAGTTTGTTGACAGGTACGTATGCTTGTCTCATTGCTCGTCCCATTATTATTTCATGAGGACTCAGACCTGTTTTTCTGTCAGGTATGCTTCTTATGCTCATTAGCACCAGGGGTAAGGCATCGGGCCATTTGAGTCCTGTGACTTGACACATTTTCCCCAACCTATTCTTTATTGTGCCATTTACTTGCTCTACCACTCCAGAAGCCTCTGGTCTGTAGGCACAATGCATCTTTTGTTGAATGTCTAGTGCTTCACATATTAGTTGGATAATTTCATTCTGGAAATGCGTTCCTCTATCTGTTTCTACGTTACTGGAAAGCCATATCTAGGAATGAATTCTCTCAGTAGGAGCTTAGCTACAGTAACTCCATCATTCCTCCTTATCGGATAGGCCTCCACCCAACGAGAAAACAAACAGACGACCACCAGGACATACCTCAATCTGTTTCTTGGGGGCATTTCAATAAAATCCAATTGCATTCTGGTAAAAGGACCTCCTTCACACCCTATTGTTCCCAAACTCACTACTGTCTTCCTTCCAGGATTTATCTGTTGGCATAGAAGACATCTTTGGCAAAGGCTTTCAGCTATAGCCCTAAACTTTGGGTTGTATCAGGTCTGTTTGAAAAGTCTGATCATGGCATCCCTACCTATGTGTGCCTGTCCTGGTACATCCGTGCCATGTTAGAGATCAGGCATAACTGGTCTTTCATCCCTGTAAACCCAGACTTCATCTTCCTCTCTCCGTCTGCAACCTGATTTTATCCAAATGTCTTTCTCCTCATCACTTGCCTCTTCCTGCAATTGTTTCACCTCTTCCCATGTTTCAACTGGGTTAGTAAACAGCAAAGGACATGAAACATTTTCTTTTTCCCTTCTCCGAATCATTGAGGTCATATTTCTGGCACAATATTGAGCTAATTCATCAGCAAAATTGTTACCTACTGCAATGTAATCAGTTCCATTCTTGTGAGCAGTGCATTTTACCACCGCAATCTGTTTAGGCAGCTGTATCGCCTCAAGCAACTTCTTCACAAACTCACCATTCCTAATAGGAGACCCTGAGGAAGTCAGGAATCCCCTCTGGGACCAGATCTGTCCGAAATCATGGACCACTCCGAAGCCATACTGGCTATCCGTGATCACAGTAATTCGGAAATTCCTTCCCAGTTTGCAAGCTCGAATCAGAGCAATCGGCTCAGCAACTTGGGCTGAACGTATTCCTCTCAAACAAGATGCTTCCATTATGGTTGCCACCGTACATACAGCATATGCAGCACTTAAAACTCCTTCATTTGTCTTCAGGCATGATCCATCCACAAACATCACATAATCTGACTCTTTTAGAGGTTCATCTTTAATGTCAGGGCGGGGCTTTGTGCAAAATTCAAGCACGTCCAAACAGTTATGATCAACCTCATCTTTGACCTCTGCATTTACTGCATCTGGCAGTAAGGTGGAAGGATTCACACTCGTGCATCTTACAATGGTTACATTGTCTGCACCCAAGATCACTTTTTCATACCTAGTCAGCCGACTATGTGTCATGAATTGTGTTTTTGTTCTGGTCAGAAGGATCTCAACTGAATGTGAAACATATACTCTCAAAGGATATCCCATCACAATGCCTTCACTCTGTTCCAGACTCACACAAGTAGCAGCTACTGCTTTCAGACATCCAGGCAACGCTTTTGCTACTGGATCTAAAACAGCTGAAAAATAAGCTATTGGTTGTCTCATTCTTCCATGCCTCTGCACTAATACTGAAAGTGCACATCCGTCTCTCTCACTACAATACAGCTCAAATTCTTTCTCATAATCAGGCATTCCCAATGCTGGTGCTTCACACAAACTTGTTCTCAGTTGCTCAAAAGCTTTCATTTCTTCCTCATCCAGCGCAATCGGATCTTTGACATCACTCTTTGTCAATCGCTGTAAAGGTTTTGCAATCAATGAAAATCCACTTATCCACTGTCGACAATAACCAACCATTCCAAGGAACATTCTCACTTGTCTTTGTGTCATTGGGGCTCTCATTCCTTTAATAATCCTTATTCTTTCTGTTGTCACCTTTCTTATCCCTTTCTCAATCTTATGACCTAAGTACTGTACTTCCTGTTGACAGAATTGCAGTTTTGATGGGGACACCTTGTGTCCTCCTTCTGCCAAATGATTCAGTAAAGCAATTGTGTCCGTAACACATGCTTCTCTGGTCTTTGATGCCACCAATAGGTCATCGATATATTGGACCATCACAGATTTTTCAGGCATTTTCAAACTTTCTAAGGATTTCTTCAGAATTTGATTAAAAATAGAAGGACTTTCAGTATACCCTTGAGGAATTTAACACCATGCCAAAATACGTTCTCCCATCCGAAACACAAATAATGGCTGGCTGTCAGGGGGCAATGGAATAGAGAAAATTGCATGGCACAAATCAATAACTGTGTACCATTCTGCATCATGAGGGATTTGATACAGTATTACAGCAGGGTTTGGCACAATTGGGCAGCAAGGAATAACAATTTTGTTCACTTTTCTCAAATATTGTACTATTCTATATGTTCCATTTGGCTTTTTCAATCCCATTATAGGGGAATTACATGGACTACTCATTATTTCTCTCAAAATTCCTTGTTCAATCATCTTATTAATTACAGGTGTTATTCCTTCAATAATTTCTGGTGTCAGTTTGTACTGCGGGGTGTTTGGGTAATTCGCTCCTTCTTTTACAGTAATTTTTATAGGATCAACTTCTCTCATTAGTCCAATATCTTCACCTGTGAAATCCCATACATCAGACCTGACTGTTTCTTTCAATTCAGTAGGGATTTTCTCTGCATCGAACACAGGAAACATATCATACATTCCTGGTTCTAGTTCTGCCATTTTTTCGACAAAGGAGTAGCAACCTTTGCTAGCACAAATCGTTATCCATTGTCCCTATCCAGGACTATAGAAGACATTGAGACGGTTTTCCTGACGAAGGCTCATATGCCGAAACGCGCGTCGTGCTCCCATCGACCGCCAGCCTTTGAATTATTTGTTAATTCATGAACTCCTTCTCCTATTTTTTAAAAGAACAACTCTGATTTTTTTGTATAGCACTGTACTGTATTGTCTATGTTAAATATTTGTTGTGTTTTTTGTACATATGTGTTTGTGATTATGAATTGTGAACATTGTGTCATTTGTATATCAAAAAATATCAAAATAGCAAAAAGATAAAGAAATAAGAGATAATTGAAAAATATCAATATATATAAAAATAAAAAAGTACAATTTTTTACCAAAAGGAATTGTTTCCAATTATATGTACATGTTTATTCCATATGCACTACTTTAATATAGATTTAGGCCTGATGTTTTGCAGTAATCTCATAGTATAGATCTTGTGCCTAGCTCTTTTCTTACCCAATCTAATTCTGCCATTGTCATTTTATACAGAACATCATCATCTGGTGTCTGGAAAGCAATACCATCTGGAGTACAATAGATGGTACAATTCATTTTGCAAAGCAGATCGCGTCCTAATAAATTTACAGGACTACAATCACACACCACAAAGCGGTGCATGTCTTTGAATGGACCAATTTCCACCTCTACTGGTTTTGTAAGAGGGGTTTTAATTTGCCTGTTTGAAACACCTACAACTTGGATGTTTTCTCCTGAGAGAGGAAGGTTTGGAATTTCCACTGATCTAACAGTAGAACGGGTAGCACCAGTATCCACAAGGAATGTAACATTTACACCATTGACTTTTCCATCCACAAATGGACCTGACTGATCTACCTCTAGAGTTGCGCCAAGCACGCACTCCTCTTCTTCTCCTAGGCACCGTCATAAGCTTTCATCCGATTCATCTCCATCTTGCCGTAACCAATATTGTGAAACAGCAGCTGCGCGCGGCAATTTTGTTACCTGCTCTCCTCCGTAGAATCCTGCCTCTGTACTGTATCTTTGAGGATTTACACTCTTTGGAAGAGGTGGTTGCGGCACCTGACACTGTTGAGTAACTACCTGCGGCTGTTGCGGCTGTTGGTAACTCACCTCATTCTGCACCTGTGGATTTAATGGTTGATTCTCGGTATTAACTCTCGGAGGTAATTTACACTCATTTCTCCAGTGCCCTAATTTTCCACAATTATGACATGGCCATTTCTTTTTGGCTTCTTCTATACTCATCTGACCTTTTCCCTTACCAATATTCGGTTTGGACTTGGTCTGTCCTGGGCCACTAGACTGATTATTCATCTGAGCTTCTTGCTGTTCTGCAACCTTTACTTGTGCCCAAATTGCCTTTTCCTTGAGTTTACGCTGTCTGGCTTCAATATCATCACTGCAATATTTTGCATACCGTAATACCTCATCTACTGTGCTAGTCTGCCAACATAACATATGCTGCTTAATCATTTCACTTATCTCAGGTTTCAAACCATACACAAATCGATACACAAAATGACTCGTCCTTTTCACTCAAATTCTCGTATCCACCATACTGTTTAAAAGCCAAGAGCAACCTTTCAGAATAAGCATGTACAGATTCCTTATTCTCTTGAGTTGTTCTATCAATCTTTACCCAGTCCGTTTCTTTTGATGGAATCTTATTTTTCAGGAATGTAATTGCCTGTTCATATTTTCTCATTACTTCTGAACTTGGGGCTCCTGTTTTTTCATCTCTCGGATATTCTTCCTTCGGCCAGTCAATTGTAATTTTACACTCTGTCCATAAATCTGCAGGAACAACAATCTCAAACAATCCATCCAGATCTTCCCACAATACTTTTGAAACCTTTACAAACCTTTCTACCTGTCTATACCATTCTACAGGCTTTTCTCTCAATCTTGGAAAATCATTTGTAAATGACAATATATCTTGTCTGGTCCATGGGACGTGTACATAACCTCCTCCTGGAATTTCTCTCATTGGACATTCTATTACCGTTGGTTCTTTTTCTTTTACTGGAAAAGCCAATGATGCTTTATCAGTTGTTCCCTCTTTTCTCCTTATCCACCTACTTCACTTGTCTACATCTCCCCATTTTCTCAGTAAAACAATTAGTTCTTTTATCTATGTTAGTCGTCCTGAAGTATTCAGATTTTCTATGTCCTTTTCACTAAAATCTACCCTGTACGGTTTCTGCAATCCCCTAATTTTTGCAAAATCTACTCCTAGTTCATTCGCTGTTTCTTCCAATTTCTCATGCAAGTTCCTAGCTCTCCAAGTGATGCTTTTACACATAAACATTAATTCATCATCTTGATAGGACTTCAATCGATCTGTACCAATAGGCCCTAAAATCAATTCCTCCATATCTATCTTTAATCTGACCACATCCAAAGGTTGTGGTTCGGCATCTTTTTTCTGCAAGCTTCTCACCCAATCATTTAATTCCTCAGCAGTCGGACCCACAGGGGTTTTAGTTAATTCTACCCTGTTTACACTTTTCTCCGGGGTTTTAGTTGCTGACTCGGCTCCTATAGGAATCTTAGTTATCGGACTCTCATTAATTGTCAAATTTACAGGTGGACTTGACCTAAATGGACCAACAGAATCTTTTGTCTCTCTATTTTCTGGAATTATCCCTTCTCTTACTTTTTGCATACTAGAATTTAATGGCATTATTATGGAATGTTCATCTATCTTTTGATTTTCAAATACTGGGATTACTGGCCCTATAGTTACTGGCACAGTCACAGCTTCCATATTCTTTGTCAGTTCTCTTATCTTTTCAGTCAACTCTCTTGTGGTTCTGGCTAGTTCGGCCGTATTACCATTATCATGTTTCACAGTCTGTGGTGTTTCTCGTCTATTAAATGGACTATTTATTTCAGAAAATTGTTCAGGGCTTCGATATATTACAGTTTCCATTGGCGGTGCATTTGGTGTCACCACCACAGAATCCTGTTGATATGGAGGGGGTCCTTTATTAAAAATGTCCTCCAGAAACTCATCCTCTGTGTCGCTAACTCCATACCCATATTTCTCTGGTACTCCATGGTTCTTTTTCTCCGTACACTTTTTCCCTGTAAATTCTTCAACTGTTCTAGCAGGAAACATACCATCCGTCATGTTAGCATACCGCCATCGTCTCATCCTGTCTTCATGACTCAAACCCCATACTCTTCTATGAACAAAACTATAATTCTTTGCACCTCTGTGTCTTTCCCTTTCATACATCTCATCTTCCCATTCACCTAAGGCTTCAAACTGTGTCAGTCTAGGTCTCGGTTCAAGTCTCATCATTTTTTCTCTCAAATTTCGAAGTACAGCTGTGCTAAATGAACCATTTTCTGGAAATGCCAATACTCCATTGTCTTTGGTATATTTCGCCCAATTTTCCAACCAAATGCAAGTATGATAGCCATATTTCACCATCATATAAGATGCTGGTGTTTTCGTCGGAGGAAGTACTTCTCCTTCCCTAGTCACAACCTTTTTATCTTTCTTTAAAAGATTTTTAAGCTTCGCAAACCATTACGGTTTCTCTCTATCACATTCATTGTAATAAGCCATATTTCACTGTTGTTTTGCCGAAGCTAAATCACACAATTCTTCACCAATCGATTCTTTCTACCGCTCGGCTATTCTGACCTATCCCAGCGCGTCTCACACCAACGCACCAATCAGAAAGCTCTATGTCACTCTCACGCTAACCTATTCCAGAGCGTCTCACACTTACGCACCAATCAGAAAACCCTTTGTTCTTCCACAACCGGCCAATACCAGCGCAGTTCTTGTTGACGTCAGCTCTACTCCTGCTTCTACTGACCCCTCCTTTACAAAAATTATGGGCACTTTTCTTAACTTTTCTTTTCAACTAAATCGATTAGTTACAACGTAAAACACATTACCATTGTCTGTTTCTCTAAACAAAAGAGATAGTTTATTCCCACTCGCAAGAATACTGTTTCGTTCGATAAGTGTAGCACTTCTCTCTACCTTACCCTTCTCTCAAGCAAGAGGTAAACCCGTTTCTCTGGGGATAAAACACATGTGGAGACTACACTGCTCCTGAGAATTAAGGCCAAAGTTTCACAAGAAAACCTGTTGCTATTTCACTCAAATGCAATTCATACGTGAAATTTCCCTAACATAACACAGTCATGTGTTATCACCAAATTTGAAATCAGACAATGTACAATTCCATGTGACTTCTCTTGCCACACGTGTCCACTTCCTACTTCCCGGAAGCTTCAAAATTCTGACTACACATAACATAATACAAACTCAACATAGAGTGTTAGACATGAAAAAAATCGATAATCAATAATCACCAAATTAATCTATAGTAACCATAACTCTGCTACCAAGAAATCTGATCCAGCGCAGCTAAAATAAATTTTTCCTTATGACACTAACCCAGAAAACACTTACTCAACCTTTAATCATATAAAACCTATGTCTGTGGGGCCCATAACACCGCAGACATACATTCACTCAATTTTCTGGATCAAACGCTAAGGAAAATGAGCTGCTGGACATACGGAATACATTATTAAAATGACAGAATTATAACCTACACATTATATACATTAACTTAGGATCCTGTCGGATCTAAACATCAAGGTACTCCGCTATTCAGTCGATGGACCAACTAGTAGAATCAGTTGATGGCGATTAAGTCCAGCTCAATCACAATTAAAACCTTTAACATTTATTAATCACAATTTTATTTTAAAGAACCACAGACTCATTTTAGAGTTAGCATATAATTTTATCTAAATTCTTTGAGCAAATAAGTAAAGTTCTTTATTAGGCAAATACATTTAAAATATCAGTAAGCATTTAAGTAAAGTTTTGAGAATAGAAACGGAAAAATACTAATTACCCTTGGCCATAGGGCGATGACAAGAATGGTTCACCAGGAAAGAAAAGATGAACCGCAGGTCACAGGATGGGACTCCCAAACTGACTGACTGTCCCGCTAACCTCCTCGGACGCAATCTCCTCCCGGGCAACTCCCGCAACGATCAAGTTCCTTCCCCAGTCAAAGTTCAAAGTCCAAAATGACAGAGTCACTCGCAGCATCAGGATAGAAGAAGCGAACCTTTTCACAACGTAAGAGCAGACTCTCTTATACCCTATTCTCTGACTCGCTACACTTAAAGTTGCAATCTTTAGGGGCAGAAATCACGCTAATTGGTCCATTGGAGGGGTGGTGATGGTCACCTCATCGCCCTCCTTGTTCGAACCGGTTTGGGGACAATAACGCATACATTAATTCTCGTGATCAACGATGTCCAAAGGTAATTCAATTTGTTAATGTATTTTGTAACAAACTCCGATGGTCACACATTAGTTCATCCTTTGTCACTCGATTCTCGCATCCGTACCCATGCATATATGCTGAACTCTTGGCACGATCCTTGTTGCAGGTCAGACTGGCCTTGACATCTCTTACTCCGGGCACAGGCCGCATACACGTGACTGGAGCATTCACCCTGCTCATGCGCGGGGGCCATTTTATTCAGCGCACGCCATCTCATCCTTTTCCAGCGGCCATTTTCAAAGCACGGCATAGCAGGCCCGAATGAAACTAATATAAGAACAAACACAACAGAAATTAAACATGGAAAATAAGCCTTTCTGTTTACCGCCCGCCATTCTAAAGACCCGTGTTAGGTATTACCTAGCAGAAGCGACATTTAAAGCCATTTTACTTACCATCTGCATTCTTTGCCACGGTGCAATTTTACTACGCAACAAAAATCATGCAATTTACTCTATTTACTACGCAAATCACAATACTAATGTTATTTTGCTTCAGATTTGTAAATAAATTAGATTTTGCAATGCCAGCAAGTTCCCCACAGGTAATGTTTAATAAAAGGTGCATTTGTTTGATTAGTTCATGCATTTCAAACGGTTAGTATCATTAATCGTTATGGGGTTATTAACTTCCAAGGGGTACACAAAAAATATTTTGTTTCCCCTGCTCCATCAGTCCCAATGTGGAAGATCAATGTGGAGTGACCCTAGACGGGTCAGGACATACCGGAAAATGAGTCCACACTTACTTCTGATTTGGATCACACGGGCCCGTGCGTGGTATCGCTCTCATCCTTGTCTACCATTAATGGGAAATGCTCCCATCACCACCAGAGTCTTGCTCCGGAGTTTCTCCTTCCCCACTTATTTGACATTCATCTCTTCACTTTCTACTTTTACTCTCTTAGGTTCATAACTTGTTGTTCACTAACCAGCCTGTCTCAAATCACTGTTGGCTCCTCTAGAGGGGCATGGTATGATACCAGAACTAAGGTTTGCCTTATATTACAGTAGATTATTGTTGATTATATCGCCTCCTACTGTGACCTCTGTGTGCATTCTGTGTTGCAAATTTTTGAACCGGTCACGACAAATTTAATAAAATTGAAGCACAAAAAAGTTGTGCATTTTTTGTATTTTAAAGAGAGTTAACCATAATTTAACCATAATTTTACATTTCATTTGTTGCACTAGTGTCATGGGAAATAGTTTCCTGGCTCGGCTCGTGCTCTATACACGAGCCAGACCCTTGACTCAGCTATGGCTCTGCTCTTCTATTAACTTTCTGGCTGGCTGACCAGTAGAGTAGTTTGAGCGTATTTACATACTTTCATTCTATGCCATTTTAGTGCACAGTACTAAGTTTAATGACATTTTTTCAAACATATTTAGAATAAGAGTAGTCTCAAAAATAGAGAGGACTTGAACAGCTCACAAAATATCAAGCCAAATGTCAGAGTGCACAATAATACTTTTTAAAGAGGAAATGCTGGGTTAAACCATGCAATTTTGCTCTGGGCCCTTTAAACTATTAAAAAGTCAAGTTTAAAAATAAGTTTAAGTGGACATGGCCTGCCGAGCCAGCCTAGCGGATGCTAGTTGAGAGCGCTCTGTGCAGTCAGGCTGAGTTATCCGCCATCATCCTGCCCACGGGCGTCCTTGACTGCCATCCACGCATCGGAAGAAGCCCAGAGCTGGCGCAGCCCTCCTGGGAGAGTCGCTGCGGGCTGGTGCTTGCTGACGGAACAGCCCCGGTCTGTGTGGGCCTGCGGCGTACTCTGCCGCGTGGCTTGAGCTGAGGTGGTGCCCTGGGCGAGGTCACTGCTAGTGGCCCAATCATCATCTTTGCCGAAGTGCTGGCCCGATGCCTACACCGTGGGGTTTGCTCCCCGTGTAAGGAGAGTCCTCCGAGGCTGGCCGAGGATCAGGCTGCGGCCCCTGGTGTCCCAGCTGGCGGCCAAAAACAGCATAGATGCAAGATATAGGCCCTGCGGCACAAACTGTTACCCGCTTGGCTGGTGGAGGCCCTGGAGCCACGGAGCGAGTCTGGGACTGCAGCCACTGGGTGCTTTGCCTTGCAGTCCGGGTGGGGGGCCTGAACACAGCACCTACTCGGCGTGAGAGACCGTGCAGGGCCACAATCAGCCAAGGAAGAACCCGGGCCACAATCAGGTAAGCCCACTTTGGTGGGATGTGTGCAGTGATCATTTGCTGTGGCGGATGACCATGCGACCGGGCCTGGGGCCTTGTATGTGTGGTAGGTGGGGCCTCACGAGGAGCCACCCAGAGATTTAGAGAGTGAAGCCGGTGAATCAGGGCCCCCCACATCTCCTGGGCAGGTGTGCTGCGGGCTGGAGGTCTGGCGCACCAGATCCCCTTAGGGGGTATGTGTTGAGACCACTCCTTGAGTGGCAGAAGCGGCTGGGCTAGGTCTCAGTGCGGCCTGCGGCTTGAGTCTGGTCCATGAGGCTGACTCGTGGCGCATGGGCCTTGGGGGACCCTTGGATGAGGGAGTGGCTCTGGAGGGCAACGCCGGAGGGACTACAGACCTGGCTTAGTGAGAACTGAGGGTGAGGCACCACCATTGGTTTGGGGGGACCCTGCCGGCGACATCATGACCAAAGATAAAACAACTGCCTCACAGACAAAACAGAGCACTATGAATCACTACACGACCATGACCACAGGTGCTTCAGGTGGAGCCGACACAGTCAGGCAGGTCCTAGACAATGCTATACTGCTACACTGCTGGCAGCCATAACACAATCACAGGTTACGCTTGATGCAAAGATCGGGGCGATAGGGTCAGAAGTCTGCCTACTCTGATAAGACCTCCGTAAGGCAGTAGACCCCATAATGGAAGCAGGGAACAGGGTGTCAATGGTTGAAGACTCAGTGGCATCGCTCCAGCAGAAAGTAAATAAGCTGACTGTGGTGACGCAAGAGCTAGCATGGTGCGTGGAGGACGGCGAAGGCCATGCCCGCTGTAACAATCTGCATTTTGTGGGGTTCCCAGAAGGATGTGAGGGTGCGTCGATGGAAGAATTCCTAACGCAATGGCTACGCTCTATTATGCCCGAGGGGTCTCTGTCCCTGTGTTTCGTGGTCAAATGGGCTAATAGAGCTCTCATTAAGAAGCCCCCCGGGCACCAGACCCCGGCCAGTGATCACGAAATTGCTGAATTTTTCAGACAGAGATGCCATCCTGAAATTTGCCCGGGGCCAAGAGAAGGTGATATAGGACTCGCATCCAATTATGATTTTCCCAGACTACACCAGATTAGTTCAGCAACATCGCCAATCCTTTGTGGCGGCAAAGAAGCAACTGCGCGAACTAAACATCCAATACATGCTGTTCTACCCTGCACAGAGCGATACCAAAGGGGATGATGAACGGAGCGTTAGACCGGAAACAAGCATCCTGGGACCGGTTTCGGGTTCAAAACCCTCATCAGCCAGGCTATCTTGAATCCAGTGGCAAAGTGAGCAAGGGACCCACGTCTGGGCATACCCTGCCAATTTAGGGCGAACAAAGCGATACCAAAGGGGATGATGATCCCTTTTGATATCGCTTTGTTCGCCCTAAGTTGGCAGGGTATGCCCAGACGTGGGTCCCTTGCTCACTTTGCCACTGGATTCAAGCTATCCTGGCTGATGACGGCTGAATAGCCAGAAACCGGTCCCAGGATGCTTGTTTCCGGTCCAGGGAAGACATGGCTTGGCAGTTCGGGCTGGACTGTTCCCATGAGGCACAGGGTCAGACTGATTTGCATATGGCCATGTCTGAACAGGGGTGGTGGAGTGAGCTAAAGAATGATGATGGATTAAACCCAGATCTTGACTGGGGGTGAGTGTTTGATTAGCTCAAGCGCTCCGTCCATCATCCCTTTTGATATCGCTTTGTTCGCCCTAAGTTGGCAGGGTATGCCCAGACGTGGGTCCCTTGCTCACTTTGCCACTGGATTCAAGCTATCCTGGCTGATGACAGCTGAATAGCCAGAAACCGGTCCCAGGATGCTTGTTTCCGGTCCAGGGAAGACATGGCTTGGCAGTTCGGGCTGGACTGTTCCCATGAGGCACAGGGTCAGACTGATTTGCATATGGCCATGTCTGAACTGGGGTGGTGGAGTGAGCTAAAGAATGATGATGGATTAAACCCAGATCAGTTGACTGTGGGTGAGTGTTTGATTAGCTCAAGCGCTCCGTCCATCATCCCTTTTGATATCGCTTTGTTCGCCCTAAGTTGGCAGGGTATGCCCAGACATGGGTCCCTTGCTCACTTTGCCACTGGATTCAAGCTATCCTGGCTGATGACGGCTGAATAGCCAGAAACCGGTCCCAGGATGCTTGTTTCCGGTCCAGGGAAGACATGGCTTGGCAGTTCGGGCTGGACTGTTCCCATGAGCCACATGGTCAGACTGATTTGCATATGGCCATGTCTGAACTGGGGTGGTGGAGTGAGCTAAAGAATGATGATGGATTAAACCCAGATCAGTTGACTGGGGGTGAGTGTTTGATTAGCTCAAGCGCTCCGTCCATCATCCCTTTTGATATCGCTTTGTGTACCCTGCACAGATGCGGGTTGTCTGCAAATCGCAGTCCATATTCTTTGATATCCCCAAAGCGGTCTTCCAATGGACAGATGAAACAGTGCGCCCCCGACCGCACACACCGCCTCCACTGGAAACTGACTCTTCCCAGGGGGGACCGGCAAAGCCGCCAAAAGAAGTCTACGTCGAAGAGCCGGCACCATTCCTGATCCAATTGGCGTGGTCAGCCACAGGCGGATGGAGCACAACACGATCAAAATCCCTGAGGACTGTGCTGGCTCTGGATGGATTATGACTGTGGCCCTGGACCCTGCGCCTAGGCTGAAGCCCTATGGTGCTGTACTTCCGTGGGGTTTCTCTGACCTGATTGCCCTCTTAGAAGTAAGTTTCCACAATTTCCAGGGACACATGTGTTGAGTGTTGAAAGTTCGGGGCTCCATTGGCTTGGGATGCCCCAGGGCCCCCGTTGGGGTGCCTGGGGTTCTCCGCCACGACAGATACTGCCTGTTTGATGAGGTATTGGAGTGGGGGTGGAGGGGGTATTTTGTTATCAATTGGGGTTTGTTGGTATGTTTTTCCAGGGCACAGACACAGCTGCACTGCGACCCACAGACACTCTGGCGGTACATGGTTTCCTCCCTATGCATATATGGCCGCACACACACATGGTGATAGGGCCGGGATGGTCCACGTCATGGCCTGGAATATAAGGGGTCTCCTAGACAAAATCAAGCAGGCACCATATTAAAACAGGCCAAACAGTTGGAAACAGACATATTGCTGCTCTAAGAAACTCACATGATGGTCTCGACAGTGCTATGCTTAGCATGGTTCGGGTTTGATCAGGTCTTCGATTCGGATCTGTGCGAGGTTCCCGGGGCACAGCGATTCTCATTTACCGCAGGGTTCATTACACACCCACTAAAGTATGGACGGACCCTGGTGAGAGGTGCATTATAGTGACGGGACAACTGCATGGAGAGTCATTGACAATAGATAGTGTGTACGCCGCCCCTCTTCTGGGTTCGACATTTGTGGACGGGCTTATATGATTCTGGGGGGAGCTTCCAGCCGTTTTGTCTTTGGTGGGGGGCATTGGAACGATGTGATGACACCGGGGAGGACAGATGGTGTACAACTGATCCTATTCAGACCCCCAGTGAGTCCAGGCCTTCTGCCATCCTCCTTGGGGTGGATGGATGCATGGAGGGCTTATCAACCGGCCGAGCCGGGATATACCTTCTTCTCAGTGGTCCATGGTTCCTTCTCTAGATTGGACTATATCTTTCTCCCTGGTTCTTACATTCACTGCTGCAACTCAGCAGTTACGATCTTACAGTGGGGGTTGTCAGATCACTCTCCAATGGCCCTCACACTGCACATCAGCTCCCATAGTCCCCCTTTCTGCTGGCACATGTCACCCTGGCATTTAAATAACCCAGCATATAGGTTGTTGTTGTACCGTTCACTCACTAAATACCTGTCCTCGGGAGTGGTGTTATGTGAAGCCATGAAGCCCACATTAAGGGGTACAGATATTAATTTTTGCACAGGAGAGCGGTGCCGCAAACTTGAGGAGGTGGTGGAGTTAGAAACCCAGATACGGGCCCTTGTAGATGAGGTCAGGGGAGGGGTAGTGGCGCAGGTGCGGCATAAGTTACACTTTTCTTAACTACAACTACAGCAGTTACTCCTAGATGAGGCTCAGATGGCTTGGCAGACGACGCAAAACCGGATATACCAGTGGGGCGATAAATCGAGCAAAATGCGCCACCGCCTGTCAGATTGCGTGGGGCTCATCGGCGGTACCGGTGCTTCGGGATGCGGTGGCGTGCTACGTTCTGGTCTGCGGGAGGTGGCTCAGGCATTTGCAGAATACTATGAGACTCTTTATGCTCGATAGGAAGTCCTGACCTGTGACCAAATTGTCGAATTTGTATGCACTATACCTCCCAGGTCGGTATCTGATTCGGTGCGTAAGCAGCTTGACGAACCGATCACTGTGGAGGAGCCGACAGGGGTGTTGGCGAGTCTCTTAAAAGCTCATATGCCCCAGTTAGGGACACACTTGCTGAAGGCACTACAGGAGGCAGTTGACATGTCGATCCCCCCACCAGATTGGAGGCATGCCGAAACAGTGGTTTTCCACAAGCGTCATCCCCCCCGAGGAAAAGTCTTCATAGCGACCGATCTCGTTGTTAAATGTTGAGGTAAAATTGTTGGGCAAGGTTCTGGCCGATCGCCTTCTACAACATATCATGATCTGGTTCACCCAGAGCAAGCTGGCTTTATGCCACGATGGTCCACCCGTCATAACATTAGACGGGTCCACAATGCCCTGGCCAATGCATAAGATCTGGGGAAACCAGCGTCCCTATTAGTCGACATAGACAAAGCCTTTGATTCGATCAGCTGGGAATAACTTTTTATCCTTCTGCAAGTCCTTAACCTGGACCTGCGCTTCGTCGCCTACATTAGTCTACTATATACAGATTTATCAGCGTCTGTCCGCGTAGCGGGTGAAGTATCAGATCCGTTTCCCGTACGCAGAGGCACCAGACAGGGGTGTCCGCTGTCCCCCCTTCTATTTGTGCTTGGGCCGCTTGGGTGAGGCGTGACCACCTAGTGCGCGGGTTTGATTGGACTGCTGAGATACCCAACAGAATCTCCCTATAGGCGGATGATGTTTTGTTTTTCCTTACCGACCCAGTATTCTCCGTCCCACGGATTCTACAGATTCTGCGGGTCTCTTTGGGGTAAACTCAGGGCTGTATATGAACTTGATAAAGTCGATATTATTCCTGGTATGCAGTATTCAGGGGAGGTCGACGTGGGCCTCGCAATTGACCTGGGCTACTGAGGGCTTTCAATACCTAGGGGTCCTTAACCAATTTCTGTGGGGGGGAGGTGCGATTTGCATGGCTCTCCGAACATGTGTAGAATCTAACTATTGCGGAGGAATCGCTGTGGCAGATGTGCATTCCTACTATGCCGCCTTCCACATCCTCAATATTAATGAGTGGTGGCACAGCGATCAGGCAGATCCTGCATATGTAGTGGAGAGGTGGGCAATGGGCACCCGGTTGGTCCTAGATTTCCTTTATAGTTGGGTGGGAGTGAAGCGCTTGCCCCCAGCCACTTTAGTGGTTATCCAGCTGTGGAGGCAGACAGTTCGCCATATGGGATGGGAGGATAGATTGACTGGGGAAACCCTGTTATGGCATGGGACTGTCCTGCGCCAAGGGGTCTGGTTACCAGGGTTCCGAGGGTGGGATCTCATAGGCCTATCCATATTAGGAGATGTTATGTAAGGTACTGTATTAAAGTCTTTCCAACGTCTTCAAGAGGGATACCAATTACATCGTAGTCAATTCTATAATTTTATTTATTTATTTATGTGTTTTATAGAGTGCAAACTTGACCCGTTACGGTATCAGAGCGCTTTACAGGAGAGCAACGCAATATATAGACAGACTTAGAATCAACCAGTAGCAGCTTGAGTAGTAAGGGGGAAAGAGGAGCACGTATTTACAGTTTACATAACCAGTTACTCAAGGCGAGAAGCCATATTTACAGATTACATTTACAATTATTCAAGCCAGGCCCCAAGTTCCTTATGGGGTGACAAGGTAGTCCGAAGGGAGGTAGTGGACGGCCATAGTGGTGGATGAGTCAATATTTAGCCGAGAAATTTGCCCATAAGGAAGGTTTTGGCATCCTTTTGAAGCGAGTCAGAGAGGGGATTCTTCTGATGTCGGGTGGGAGAGAGTTCCATATTCTTGGAGCAGCCCCTGAGAAGGCCCGATTGTAGGTTTTTTTTCCCCGAAAGCGTGCAGGTTGGAGCAAGAGGTCTCTGGAAGATCGGGAGTTTCTGGTTCCTCCGGAGATCACAAGTTTCTGTGTCAGATAAGCAGGGGAGTTAGAGTATGAAGCTTTATGCGTGATGCATGCTAGTTTGAGTTGTATTCTATAAATATTTACAATTCAGGTATGCCTTGTCCCCCTTTATACAGGTCCTAGCAGACCTATCAGAGTTTAACCCATTGGAGGGAAGGTTGCTGCTCGGGAATATAGGCCCCCACAAGATTCGACAAATATACCAGACTTTAGTGACTCATAGCTCTATTACTTTGCCAGCGCTACGAGTTGCTTGGGAAGGGGATATTGAGGACTTGAATGACGATGACTGGACTGAGGCCCTGGCGGCCCCCCGGGAGCCACAATATCATCACGCTATCGCCTAATCCAATTCAAATATCTATATAGAGCATACTACACTAGACACCGCTTATGGCAGATGGGGGTGATACCCTCCCCCACCTGCCTCCGCTGCGATGCCACAGAGGTTACCTTTTTCCACACAGTGTGGAGCTGCACAGCATTACAGACCTTCTGGCGTGGGGTGACCTCTTGCTTGGCCCGACTCTTAGCCTGGGAGATTCCTCTCGAACCCAAACTGGTCCTCCTACATAGTACAGAGGAGATCGGAAGGAACCGATGCAAACAACACCTCTTGTTTCTGGGGTTAACATTGACCAAGCGTGACATTGGAAGGCGGTATCCCCGCCCTCGGTGGGGGGGTGGAACGCAGCCCTCGATAGCTACATGGGGTTGGAGGTCGATGTGTTCCAGGCAAGGGGCTGCCCCCAGAAGCATGGGAAAATTTGGCGATGGTGGGCAGAGTACCGCGGTATTCTGCTGCCCCCTTGCGCCAGGTATGCCCAGACGTGGGTCCCAGGCTCAGTGTGCCACTGGATTCAAGCTATCCTGGCTGATGAGGGCCGAAATCCCGAAACCGGTCCTAGGATGCTTGTTTCCGGTCCAGGGAGGACCTGGCTTGGCAGTTTGGGCTGGACTGTTCCCATGAGGAACAGGGTCAAGATTGATTTGAATATGGCCAGGTCTAAACTGGGGTGGCATGGTGAGCAAAAGAATGATGGATTTAACCCAGATCTCTAGACTGGGGGTGAATGTTTTGATTTGTTCTACATTCCATCCATCAATTGCCTGGCTTTTGCTTTCTCGCTCTAAGTGCGCCGGGTATGCCTAGACGTGGGTCCCGGGCTCACTGTGCCACTGGATTCAAGCTATCCTGGCTGATGAGGGGTGAAATCCCGAAACCGGTCCTAGGATGCTTGTTTCCAGTCCAGGGAGGACCTGGCTTGGCAGTTTGGGCTGGACTGTTCCCATGAAGAACAGGGTAAAGACTGATTTGCATATGGCCAGGTCTAAACTGGGGTGGCATGGTGAGCAAACGAATGATGGATTTAACCCAGATCTCTTGACTGGGGGTGAATGTTTTGATTTGTTCTGCATTCCGTCCATCAATTGTGTGGCTTTTGCTTTCTCGCCCTATTTGCGCCGGGTATGCCCAGACGTGGGTCCCGGGCTCACTGTGCCACTGGATTCAAGCTATCCTGGCTGATGAGGAGTGAAACCCCGAAACTGGTCCTAGGATGCTTGTTTCCGGTCCAGGGAGGACCTGGCTTGGCAGTTCCGGCTGGACTGTTCCCATGAGGAACAGGGTCAAGACTGATTTGCATATGGCCAGGTCTAAACTGGGGTGGCATGGTGAGCAAAAGAATGATGGATTTAACCCAGACCTCTTGACTGGGGGTGAATGTTTTGATTTGTTCTGCATTCCGTCCATAAATTGTGTGTCTTTTGCCCCCATCCGACCGGCCGAAGCTTGTATAGAGGGGGAGATACAGTCGCATAGCCCTGAAACATAGTGGACGATCTGCTTGGGAGAGATATACGCCACCAAGGGTGTCATCACTGACCATGGTGTATCGTCTGTGCATATTTTCTGGGGTTATGTTAAACCGGGTTCATTGGGGCCTGCTGTGATGATGTGTATACATTTATGTGTCGGCCTTCCAGGCCTCGATGTGCTCAAACTTTAAAAAAATGTGTTTATAAAACAAAAAATAAGTTTAAAACAAGTTTAAAAAGATGCTGTTTTTCCCAACATATATTTTTCATTTCATTTTCTTCTTCATCCTTTAAATTCCACTAGGCTTTCCTTTGATTTCCACATGGCTTCTCAAACTCTTGCCAAAAAGTCTTTCGCAAACTCTAACGAAAGAAACACACATAGAGTAGAGCCAAATTAATCCTAACAAGACTGTTTTTTTGACACATCTTAGTACAGTCATTCACATGCCGCTCATGCACAGCTTCTTTCTAAGGAATAGACTCGATAACTGCAGAGAAGAACATGTTCTTCGTCCAGTCAGGCTACTGCGCAGTGATAAATGTAAGGTTTCATGCCCCTCTTTGGATTTTTGTGCATGCTGCCTCTGTTGTAGTCCATGACAGCATGATTTAAGGCTATAGATGCTAAATGTGTTGACATGGCAACAGTGAAAAATGTCGTAAATGTATTCCTCGTGGACTTGAATGGTATGTTTACATTGTAAAGGGAGCATTGTGTGACTTGCGGTCCGGCTGTCTGCCCTTTCCGCTACCAAAGCTTGTAAGGGCTGCAGTTTAAAGATGTTTTTGATTGAACCAACTGTCAACTCCTGTTTATTCACCATTTTGATGTGCCTCGAGATAACGTCTCAGGTTTTCAAAGCAATCTCTTAAATGCTAATTCTAAGTTATCGTGCATTCAGAGCAGATACCATCTTTGTTACCATGAACCTTCTTTATTTTAAAAGTCAGGAACTTCTCGCCATAAGTTTATTGCTACCATTTGAGTAGATAACTAACTTTCTGAGGATTCACAAGCACTCTTTCCGTGTACTCATGAAATTGTTGCAAGTCACATATACACCTGGGATTTCCTGCCAGTCTGCATTTCATCCTGAGGATTGTCCACTTGCCAAGGAACCCACAATAGAAGGTATACCAGACAGAATAAAATGTTTCCCTTTTTCTTCTCCACCATGAATATATTTTCCTGGTGGGGACATTCATTGCCCTGCAGGCCCCTGAATTTTATGGCACAACCAGAGACTCTCCTTATGATTTCCTAATTTGTTACACTTTAATAGCAGCCACAGAGAAGCACCAATTTACACTTCTCTGTATCCAGTGTGCTGAACTACCAAGTCAAAGAAATGTAAGTTAAAGAAACTGTCAACAGTTTATATGCAGAGCCATGTATAACCTAATTTCCTCTTTTCTTGCTGCTCAAGTGCCTGTGCCTTCTCAGGGGGTAGCAAAGGTGGGTTTTTGCTACCCCCTTAGAAGACAACCTGTGTTTACAATGAATGCCAATATCTGTTCATGCAGAAGCTTTTTTCTCTTTATTGTTATTAATCTTGCTAACTTCACATTGTGACTGTTTACAATTGTGTGTATACATACACACACACACACACACACACACAAACACACATATATTTAGCATTTTATTAGATTTAATTGGTTTCCATGCAGCTAGAAATGTTGTATGCCACGCGTTGTTTTTCTTCTGGTGCGCTGGAGAGCTACACATACTGCCAGCACTAGCTTCGCTCTCCAATTTTGAGGCTCACGTTTTGGTGTTCTGGTGCCAACTGGCAGATCAAGGCTCTCTCCTAGTTGCTGCTCTTATTCCCTCTCTGGTGCGTTTTCCTTTTTTTTGCAGTTTTATATAGCATGAACTCGATTTGAAGGTATTGGAGCACTTTACATGAGAGCCAGTTGCATTACACAAGAACATATTCATTTGTGGTAGGCATGGGGAGATTAGATGATTTGCCCAGAATTACAGGATGTTGAGCCAACACTGAGACTAGCACCTGGTTCCCCAATTCCAAAGTCGGCAGCTCTGGCCGTTACGCCACATCCTCTCCCCAGTTGCTTTCCAGTGTCAATTAGCTCCTCCTCCTCCCTGATCTGCTTACGTGGCAACTTTCTGTCTTTCGGGTTGCATCATCTTGCATCAGAGACTTCAGCTGCTGCTAAGTGTTTCACATGTGCAGTTCCACCATGCTAATTTCTAAATTTGACTCATTCAGCTTTCCATACCCTTTCTTTCATTGTTCATGGAGTATCTGCCTCATGAACTCGCTGACAGGACACAGTGCGCCCAGAGAGCACATATTCCCCACATGGTTGATTTTAAAACGTATTCCGTTTCCAGAATTTATCTCTAGCTTTACTAATTTATTTTTAATTACTTCAATGGTGGTTGCCCCCACTTTTGCTGGTGTCATTCTGTTTTCTAACTAGTCTGACTGGGATCCAGCTAATCAGGACCCCAGTCACTGTGCTCTCTCCATAAATTGGACTATGGTAAGTACTTTGGTACCTTCCTAATTGGCTCCTGGTGTACCCTTCTAAGTCCCTATTATAGGGCATAGGTACACCAGGGGTCTCCCATGAGCTCCAGCATGTATTATGCCACCCATGAGAGACCACTCAAACTGTGACTACAGGCCTGCCATTGCAGCCTGTGTGAGCTTGTGCTAGCACCACTTACAACAGATATAAGTATCCTTATCTCTGAGGTCACTGCATTTAAAACCTATAAGTCCCCCCTAAGGTAGGCCTTTCAATCCTGAAGGCAGGGTGCTTGGTTATAAGTGTGAGGGTGCCCTGCATGAGCAGGAGACCCCCTACAAACCCAGGAGTCGATTCTCCAGGCTTTGTAAGTGCGGTCAGCCATTTTATACATACAGTGGACATCAAGTCAATTAGGAGATGTCTAACTATATATTGGCTGCACCGAAACAGGTCATGTTTGGTATCAAACATGTTGGAATCCTACCCCAACACTGATTCCCGTGTTGAAGGTAGGATCCCATGTACTGGGGGCTCCTCTAGGGAGCCCCCCTGTATTCCCAGGACCAGCCTTTCAGGGTCTAACAGCAAGCTAATGCTGCTGCCGACCACAGACATGATTCTGCCATCCTGCTGCTGAGCCAGGCTCGAGCACGGGAAGGTAAAACAATAGGTTTCCTGTTACAGGGAGGTGTACCAGCTCCCAGACACGACTTAGTGTATTAGGCTGGGGTGTGGGCGCTTAGTGACCTTAATTCTGAGCATGACCAGGAGGAGTCTGATGACTCCACCCTGGTGAACTCTGATCCCCCAGGGAATAGTGCCGATGGTACAGAGGGTGTCCCTAGAGGTAGGTCCAACTTTGTTCCTCCTGGGAGGGTACAGAGAATGCAGAGGAGGTCTAGATCCTCCTCTGTCCATTCCAATGCTTCTGGTAGTTACATAGGGACCCCCATCTCTAGCACGAGGGAATACCATCTGATCAAACTTGAGAGAGTTAGACTCAAGCTCAAGCAAGACAGTTGACCATTGATAAAGAAACCCTGGAAGTCCAGAGGGCTAGGAAAGGTTTTGAACTAGAGTCCCATGGAGGCAGCACTAGTGTACCTAGAGTCAGAGAATCATCCCTTAATACTAGGAACCTGAGCAGGATAGTCCCTCCTTAACAGGAGGGGGATGATATCCATAAATGGGTCACTGCTTTAGAGAGGGCCTGTAAAGTTCAGAAGGTCCCTCAAGGGCAGTGGGCAGCTATCCTGTGGTTCTCCTTTGCTAACAAAGGTAGAGACAAGCTCCTCGCTGTTAGAGAAGAGGATGCTGACAATTACTCAGTCTTAAAGAGTGCCCTCATAGATGGGTTTGGCTTAACTACTGAACAGTACAAAGTTAAGTTTAGGGATACCCAGAAGGCACACACTCAAGAAGGCTGGGTTGATTCCATAGACAATGCAATTAAGGATCTGGAAGGCTGGCTTCAAGGAAGCAAGGTACACGACTATGAGGGATTGTACAATTTGTTGATGAGGTAACACATTGTTAATAATTGTCAGAATCAACAACTGCATCAGCACCTGGTGGACTCTGATCTGACCTCTCCCCAAGAATTGGGAAAGAAGGCAGACAAATGGGTCCGCACCAGGGTTAAGCAGAAAAGCCATGGTGGTGAAGGTGACCAGAAGAAGCAAGATTCTTCTAAGGCCCAAGAGAAGGGTTAAGACAAAAAGGAGTCTTCACAATGTCCCCAAAAACCTGCCTCTGGGGGTGAGTCCCAAAACTCCAACAACTCCAAAAAGAAACCATGGTGCTATCTGTGGAAGGAAAAAAGACCATAGGCCAAGGGATGCTAATTGTCCTAAGGCCAACACCAAAGAAGCTACTACCACTGCCCCTAAGGCACCTGCTCCCCCTAGCACCAGTACAAGTGGTAGTACAGCTCCCAAGGGATTAGTTGGGTTAACCTTGGGTTCAGAAGTGGGTTCCGGCCCAGTCAGAACTCCCACTCAGGCTATCCTTGTCTGTGACAGTAGGATGGATCTTACCACTTTACTAGGAAGTCCCACTAACTTGGGCAAGTACAGGCAACAGCCTTTGATTAATGGAAAATACGCTATGGCTTACAGGGACTCAGGGACCAGTGTCACAATTGTGACAAAGAAACTTGCATCCCCTGAACAGATTATACTTGGTCAGTTGTACCAAGTGACCAACGCTAGCAATGTCAGGACTGATCACTCCTTGGCAAATGTGAATCTCAGTTGGGGAGGGGTAACTGGCCCTAAAAGAGTTGTAGTTTCTCCAGACCTACCTGTAGATTGTTTGTTGGGCAATGATCTAGAAACTTCAGTTTGGTCTGAAGTGGAGTTCAGGACACATGCAGAGATGATGGGAATCTCTGCCAGTGCATTT
Organism: Calotriton arnoldi; assembly: GCA_963921515.1. Lineage (NCBI taxonomy): Eukaryota > Metazoa > Chordata > Amphibia > Caudata > Salamandridae > Calotriton > Calotriton arnoldi. The sequence goes on from CAWUFW010005893.1 coordinate 639,491, forward strand.
GCTGTCACCAGGGCTCAGGCCAAACAGCTAAGCACTGAGGGACCACTGGATCCTGAAAAATAGACCAGCTGGCTCCTAAGAGAAGGAGCAGGAAAGGTAAAGATCTATCCTCCTCCCAAACTCCCAGTGAGGATCAGTCTCCTGAGGGAGATGATCTCAGTCCCTGTGAAGGAACGGTCCCAGAGGACCTTGGGCCTGACCAGGCAGAGTTTTTGGGGGCAGGGGGCCCTTTCAGGGCAGACGAGTTTGGACACAAATCCTGCCCCTCTCTTGAACAGCTCAGACAGCAAGCCGCTGCTGAGGAAGCAGGGAATGTCAGTGGGTCCCATAGGATCTATTGGGAAGATGGGCTCTTGTTCTCTGAGTGTGGAGACCCCAAGCCTGGTGCCACCAGGAAGTTGTTAATACCTCAGAAGTTCAGGGGTTTTCTTCTGTCCCTGGCACATGACATTCCCCTTGAAGGACATCTTGGGCAAAGCAAGACTTGGGACAGGCTTGTCCCTCATTTTCATTGGCCCCATATGTCTGAAGCCACCAAGGAGTTTTGTTGCTTCTGTGTCACTTGCCAAGCCAATGATAAGTCAGGTGGCACTGCACAGGCCCCCTTAATTCCACTTCCAGTGATTGGGGTTCCCTTTGAGAGGGTAGGGATAGACATTGTTGGTCCCTTAAACCCTCCAACATCATCTGGACACAGTTACATCCTAGTGGTGGTGGACCATGCCACTAGGTATCCAGAGGCTATTCCCCCTAGGACCAGTACAGCACCTGTAGTGGCTAGGGCCCTTCTGTGAGTCTTTTCTGGAGTAGGTTTGCTTAAGGAGGTCTTAACAGACAGAAGTACAAACTTCATGTCTAGTTATATATCACTGCAATGGGGAAATAATGTGGAGTGAACTACCAGTTCACCACATCCTACCATCCACAGTGCAATGGGTTTTTTGAAAGGTTCAACAAGACCCTCAAGGGTATGATCATAGGGCTCCCAGAAACGTTTAGGCAAAAATGGGATACCTTACTACCCTGCCTTCTCTTTGCCTACAGAGAGGTTCCACAGAAGGGGGTTGGTTACAGCCCATTTGAACTTCTGTATGGGCATCCAGTTAGGGGACCATTGTGTCTGATTAAGGAGGACTGGGAGCAGCCTCTCAAACCTCCTAAACAGGATATTGTAGACTGTTTCCTTGGCCTGTGTTCACGTGTGGCTGAGTACATGTAGAAGGCCGGCAAAAACCTTGAGGCCAGCCAGGAGCTTCAGAAAGCTTGGCATGACCAAAAGGCTGTACTGACTGTTTACCAGCCAGGACAGAAAGTGTGGGTGTTGGAGCCTGTGGCCCCAGCAGCTCTCGGGGACAAGTGGAGTGTCCCCACACCATTCTTTGGAAAAAAGGTGAGGTCACCTATTTGGTTGGCCTAGGTACTCATAGAAGTCCCCACAGGGTACTTCATGTGAACCGCTTAAAGCCTTTTGTTGACAGGGCTGACATGAGCATGCTCATGGCCACTAATGAGGGACAGAAGGAAAAGAGTGACCCTCTCCCTGTTCTCCTCTCTCAGGACCGTGTTGATGGGTCAGCTGATGGAATAGCCTTGGCAGGCAGCCTCACTGACCAGCAGCAAGCTGATTGCAGGAAAGTCCTCAATCAGTTTGCCCACATGTTTTCTCTGACTCCCAGTCAAACCACCTGGTGTACCAATGAAGTGGATACAGGTGAAAGTTGGCCTGTGAAAAACACAATTTACAGACAGCGAGACCATGTCAGAGACTGCATCAGGACTGCAGTCCTACAGATGCTGTAGTTGGGGGTCATTGAGCCTTCGGATAGCCCTTGGGCTAGTCCAGTAGTCCTGGTACCAAAACCTCACACCAAACATGGTAAGAGCGAGATGAGGTTTTGTGTGGATTACAGGGGCCTCAATGCAGTCACTAGGACTGGTGCCCATCCAATTCCAAGGGCAGATGAGCTTATTGATACTCTGGCCTCAGCCAAGTATCTGAGTACATTTGATCTGACTGCTGGCAAGTCAGACTATCTGAGGATGCCATGCCTTAAACAGCATTTTCCACCCTTATTGGGCATTATCAATTTATTGTGATGCCTTTTGGTTTGAAAAATGCACCTGCCACATTTCAGAGGCTGGTGGACAAAGTCCAAACAGGTCTGGAAGCCTATAGTGCAGCATATCTAGATGATATTGCTGTCTTTAGTTCCACCTGGGAGGATCAGCTGATCCACCTCAGAAATGTTCTAGAGGCCCTGCAACAGGCAGGCCTCACTATCAAGGCCACAAAGTGCCAGATAGGGCAGAGTAAGGTTGTATACTTGAGTCACCTGGTAGGTGGAGGCCAAGTTCAACCATTGGAGAGCAAAATCCAGACCATTAAGGACTGGGTTGCTCCAACTACAAGACTCATGTCAGAGCTTTCTTGGGCCTGACTGGGTACTACAGGAGGTTTGTTAAGGGATATGAGTCCGTTGTGACTCCTCTTAATGATCTCACCTCCAAAAGAATGCCTAAGAAAGTTCAGTGGACAGTTAGATGTCAAAAGGCATTTGATGACCTGAAGCAGACCATGTGCACTGCTCCCACTCTGCAAAGTCCTCATTACTCCAGAACCTTCACTGTCCAGACAGATGCTTCTGAGATAGGGGTAGGAGATGTTTTGTCACAACTTAATGCAGAGGGACAGGACAAACCAGCAGCTTTTATAAGCAGAATATTGACCTCCAGGGAGAAACATTGGTCAGCTGTAGAGAGGGGGGCCTTTGCTGTGGTCTGGGCCTCAAAGAAGTTGAGACCATACCTGTTTGGTACTCACTTCATTATTCAGACAGACCATAAGCCCCTCTTATGGCTTAAAACGGATGGAGGGTGAAAATCCCAAACTTTTGAAGTGGTCCATTTCCCTACAGGGCATGGACTTTTCAGTGGAACATAGACCTGGGAGTGACCATGTGTAGGAAAGTAGGATCTGCTTCTTATGGTTACTCCCACTTTTTGCTTCATGTTACACTGTTTTTGACAAGTCTGACTGGGATCCTGCTAATCAGGACCCCAGACTATCTGCTTTCTCCCTAAAATGTTATGTCGTGTACTTAGGTACACTCCAGATTGGATACTGGGGTACCCTTGTCAGTCCCTAGTATATGGTACCCATGCACCCAGGGCATACCCCTGGTGTACCTATGCCCTGGGTACCTTAGTACCATATACTAGGGACTTAGAAGGGTACATAGTAGCCAATTAGGAAGGTGCCAAAGTACTTACCCTAGTCCAATTGAGGCAGAGAGCACAGTTGCTAGGGTCCTGGTTAGCAGGATCCCAGTCAGACTAGTCAGAAAACAGAATGGCACCAGCAAAAAGTGGGGGTAACCATGAAAGCAGATTCTACTTTCCTACACAACCCCCACCAAACGAAAGGAGATGAGACTAACCTTGCCCAGTTTAGTCTTCATTTTCTAAGTGGAAATATCTGGAGAGTCCATCTGCATTGGCATGGTGTGAGAGGTGGGCCTGATATATGCTGTCCACTAATTAAAGTGATACAATAATGGGGTAGACCCGAAAGGCCACTGGACCCGGGTAACTTATGGTACAAAAGAGTAATGTCACAGTGGACTACAATTACATATTATGCCAAACAAAGGAAAACATTATTACTTTAAATTAAATAAACGCCACCATTTGAATCATTCACCAAAAATGGTTATGATTTAATTTCATCACAGAGTTGCATAATAGCCCGAATGTAAATGACATGTATCAATATGAAACATTATATTCAAGTCTGGTGACAGGAGAGAAAAGTGCAAGGAAAAAGGGGATGTTTGTGAAAGTGAAGTGCAAAGGGAAGGTAGTGCGCATATGTGACATCAATAATCAATACATACAACCTAACCAACCAGATGTCTGGCAATTATAAATTTGAAAAACATAACAAAAAGTATCCGATGCAGATAATGAATCTCTGTCATCAGTGTCTGAACATAAGAAAGAGACAACGTCAACGTTTCGACCCCTAAAATAAACAGCTGGTTTGATGCCTTGTGAATGGGGTCTTCCTCAGGACGGGGGTGAGAGTTAAAAATGAGCACCTAAAGGAAAGGGATAATATTAAAGCGGTGGCATTCAACAATGGAGACAATGAAGTCTGACATTAAATATATGTGAATTAATTTACCAGAAAGGATCAGCCAAAGTGTTTCAGGCTGAGAGTACAAAAAGCTGGGCCTTGCGAGCTCCTGAGGAGAAAGGGTATATAGACAGAGACATCAGATCCAAAAGAGGAGGGAGAAGTAAAATAAATTACAAAACAGAGCACAAAAGCTCTGAAAACTTACTCAGATAGGTCCACAATTCCCCAACAATTCAAATGAGACGTCGAGGTTGTTCAGTAACCTCTGACTGAAAAGAAGGAAAAAGCCCTCTGAATGATGGATTAAAGTGTGAACCGGCTAATAACATATGTTGCATCTCGCACAAATGCAATAGATCTACGAGAGCGTGCCTCAGTGGTGTAGTCATGATAAACCACTGGAATCGTATTTAAACAGTCCCAGTGAAAAACATGGCAAAAGCACGAAAAATATTGTAACATAAGCACGAATCAAAAATGAGCACCTGGCAAAATGACGTTCGAGTTCACTGCCCGGAAAAAACAAGAAGGAGAGGCCACTGTTGTGAACTGGAATCATATGTGGGATCTCACATCAATCCACTTTGCTTAGAAGGAGTGTGCCTCAGTGGTATAATGATGCCAAAATCCTTCAAGACTTTAAAAATTATTTACGTGGCACAGGCGCGAATGGTATTGCTAAAATACAACATGAACAAGAAGCAAATTGAGGAGCTGGTGGATTGTGGCTCAAATTATTGGCAAATCACAATAAAACGACCACTGTAAATAGTCTTCCCTATCCTGCTTCCCGAATTACCAGACTTACGGACAGCATATGTCAGTTTGAAATCAACAATTGCTAATTCTAACAGAACCCCGATCCTATTATAGGGAGAAAACTCGGAGCACTGGCGTGTGTCGACATACCTGTGGGCTGCTGCATCTGCGAATGGAAAACAGCTAACAGTGCCTCCCGGTAGCCGCCTTAACTTTGAAGGTCACGGTCAAAACGTGCACGCAAGGCACGTCCGATCTAGAAGCCGATCAAAGGTTTGTGACTATTCTTATGTCTAAGAATGAAATTTAAAGCTCATTTAAAATCTGTACACGTTGTCTGTGGAGTTGAAATAATAATACAACCCTTTTGAAATTACCATGATTAATTAGAAGTTATTTAGAAAAAAGAAGAAAGAAAAGAAACACTGTCTGCATTTCTGGGCACAATTGAAGTTCCGTAGAATATAATAATGGACTAACAGTAGTTCCGTAAGATATAATAATGGACTAACAGTATTTTCCAACCACGGATTCTTACAGGTGGTAAAATATAAACCGAAAGTTTACGATGTCAAAGTAAAAACACACACATGGCTGCATATATAATTCACGAATGTAAATAACAACAATTAGCCTATGAAGCACACAGTTATGTGTGAAAGTGATTATGCATGTTCAGAATTACCCAGTGGATGGGTCCCTAATATTATAATTCACAAATATAAATAACATATTCAGTACATAACTGTATAATTACAATTAGCCATAAATACAGCGCCATTGAAGGTGGAGTGAAGTCTACAGGGTCACAGTTAGAAAAACATTCCAGATGGGCAGTTGTGTCAAAATTAGAATTCATGGTCTTAAGAGAAAACACTGTCTGCATGTAGCAGCGCACAATATGTGAGCAAGTCTAGGGCTTTAACAAAAGCCAACATGTTAGAATAATTCAGCATGTCCAAATAATACACTGTCCTTTTAAAGACTTCCAGAAGTCAAAAGGAAGAAAGAAAGGAAGACACATGTAGCCACGATACGACATAGACAATTGGAGAATCGTCATGGTAAGGAACAACAGATGGCCTATGCAGCACATTAGTTATGTATGAAAATGATTATGCATGTTCAGAATCAGGGACTAAACCAATGTGTTGGTCCTTAACAATATCATTCTGAAACAAGAGTCATATTAATCCTCGTTTAATGTGGAAAGTTGTGCATAGGTTACATCCATTTCGTTAAGACCATTGTGGACAGTGTTAAAAAGGTCCATCCACTTACATTCTCAAACATTCAAAATGGAGCCCAGGTTGCCACCCCTCAAGCCCAATCTGACCTCCTCCAGGACTAACCATTTAAGAGATTCAGGAGAGTGATCATGAGTTTTGAAATGCTCAACTAAGGGTGCACCCGTCACCCCACATCTTATCCTGCTACAATGTTGTAGTATACGTGCCTTAACCTTCTGAGTGGTTTGACCTATGTACACATTAACACAGGGGCAGAGAATAGCATAAATTACGTTGTTGGTGTTGCAGTTAGTGTGGCCTTTGAGAGCCAATGTACAATTATTATGTTCAAAATGCTTCGTTTCAATGGTCATTCCACAAGCCTTACAACTTCCACATTTGAAATGGCCCATTATTGGTGGAAGTTGCCACATAGATTGGAGCGTGGGTGGAGAGGGTGGTGCAAGTAATGACCAGACCACTTGGTCCCTAATGTTCTTTCCTTTTTTGAAGGAATGCATGGGGGGCAAGGGTAATTTTACATCTTCTGCCACCAGATGCCAATGTTTGTTGACGATTTGTTTAATACTGTTACTTTTAGTATTAAAGGTAGTCACACAGATCATTCTGTCTAAATGTTCCTCAGAGCGTTGTTTAGGCATGAGTAGAAAATCTCTGGGGTTATGCCAGGCCCGTTTCCTGGCCCGCTTGACCATCCTTTTGGGGTAACCACGTTCTATCAGTCTGTTGATAAGCTCATCGGATTCCATGAAAAAATCCTCCTTCAGGGTACAGTTCCTCCTAATCCTGAGGAATTGCCCAAAAGGCAAATTATCACGGAGCCCCCGGGGATGGTGGCTGCCATATTTCAATAGAGTGTTTCTCTCCGTGGGTTTTCGATATAAGGTGGTATATAGGGTGTGATCAGCAGCTTTGATGGATATATCCAAAAAGTCAATCGAGCCTCTATCCTTGTGGATAGTGAATTGAATAACCGTAGTTCTTTTATTCAACCATTCAAAGAAAAGTTGGAGTTCTGCTTCATTTCCGGTCCAGATCATGAAAACGTCATCTATGTAACGTTTCCAACAGGTTACCTGATGTTTGAAAGGGTTTGAGTCGTTGTAAATAAACTCTTCTTCATAGTTGGCCATGTACAGTATTGCCAGATCCGGGGCAAATCTTGCCCCCATGGCCACTCCCTTGGTCTGTACATAATGGTCCCCCTGGAAATAGAAGAAATTTTCGGTCATGGCAATTTCAAGCAGTTGTACAATAAATTCAGTAGGGACTGGTGCCGGTAGTGTTCTTCTATCCAAGGCGTGTCTCATAACCTCCAGAGCATGTTGCTGTGGTATACTGGTATATAATGATACAATATCCATTGTAACCAAAATTTGAAAGGTTGGTTCAAAGCTTATACCATCCACAAGGTTGATCACCTGCATGGTGTCACGAAGGTAAGATTCAGTATTCTCTGCTAGTGGCTTCAGAAAAAAATCTATGTACTTACAAAGAGGTTCAAGGACCAAACCACAGCCCGATTCAATGGGCCTGCCCGGTGGTTTTTGCAGATTTTTATGTACCTTGGGTAGGGTGTATACCGTGGGTAGGCGAGGCTGTTTTTGGTTCAGATAATCAAATTCCAAGTTTGACAGAAAACCAGCCTTCTTACCACTTTCAGTGGTACGTTGGATTAGGGAAATGATCTTTTTGGTCGGATTATTCCTCAATCTTGCATAGCTGACGCCATCTCTCAGTTGGGAATAGATCTCTTCCTTATAAGATTCCACGTCTTGAATGACAATAGCCCCACCCTTGTCAGCGGGCTTGATCACTATGGAATGATTATTTTTGAGGTCACAGAGAGCCATCCGCTCTCCAGCCGTCACATTTTGTTTCACATATTTCTTCGAGGAGCATGTTTTAAGTACTTCCTTGAGAACTATGTTTTCATAGGTTAAAATACGGTGGGACACCATTTGTGAAGATGGTGTGAATGTTGATGGAACTCTCAGACCTGTCTTAGATGTTGTAGGCAAGGAGGGTGAATGCCTAAAATGATATCGCAAGCGAATCTTTCTGAAAAATCGATACAATTCCGCCTGAATGTTGAACTTATTGGGATATGTAGTGGGCACAAAGGACAGGCCTTTGCTAAGAATCATTTTCTCTTCTCCAGTGAGTTCATATGTGGATAGATTAATGATCGGGTCCGTTTGACTGCTCACCATCTGTAAGTCTTTCGTCTTGTTTGTATCTCTCCGTGTTGTTCCTGGGGAAAACGAACCTGTTTCTGGTTCCGGTTCCGGTTCAGGCCTTGTTGTCTCCCGCCATCCCAGCCTTGTCCTTGTTGTTGCTGTGGCGGGCCGCGTGTTGGGCCTCTGTTCCAATTGGTGTTTCTGCCCCTCGGTGGTCGCCATTGGCCCTCCACTAAAAAAAACGGTCCTGGTTGAGGATAATACCAATTATCCTGATACTGATATCCGGAACTTGCGCCGAACTGGTCAGTCTCGCTTCCAGAAGAGCCAGAGGATTCTGAAAAGGTTGTAAATCTACGATTGCCTCTGTAAGTTCCTCTGCCTCTGTTGGTAAAACGACCCTGTTGATCTTGCCTGAAGTAGTCCTCCTGGAGATATGGATAGGTTTGTTTTTGTCATAAAATCTAATATCTTTGGATAATTTGTCAAGTTTTTTAGATTGGGTATTAGTATCGAATTCCTTGATTGTCTTAGCAAGACGTTCTAAAGCATCCTTGGCATTTGTCAGAGCGTTGTCATCTGATATCTCTTGCTTCAGATCAGCAATCTCCTTTGTTAATTTCCTCAGTGGTGTAGTCATAAGCACGAATCAAAAATGAGCACCTGGCAAAATGACGTTCGAGTTCACTGCCTGGCATCATTATACCACTGAGGCACACTCCTTCTAAGCAAAGTGGATTGATGTGAGATCCCACATATGATTCCAGTTCACAACAGTGGCCTCTCCTTCTTGTTTTTTCCGGGCAGTGAACTCGAACGTCATTTTGCCAGGTGCTCATTTTTGATTCGTGCTTATGTTACAATATTTTTCGTGCTTTTGCCATGTTTTTCACTGGGACTGTTTAAATACGATTCCAGTGGTTTATCATGACTACACCACTGAGGCACGCTCTCGTAGATCTATTGCATTTGTGCGAGATGCAACATATGTTATTAGCCGGTTCACACTTTAATCCATCATTCAGAGGGCTTTTTCCTTCTTTTCAGTCAGAGGTTACTGAACAACCTCGACGTCTCATTTGAATTGTTGGGGAATTGTGGACCTATCTGAGTAAGTTTTCAGAGCTTTTGTGCTCTGTTTTGTAATTTATTTTACTTCTCCCTCCTCTTTTGGATCTGATGTCTCTGTCTATATACCCTTTCTCCTCAGGAGCTCGCAAGGCCCAGCTTTTTGTACTCTCAGCCTGAAACACTTTGGCTGATCCTTTCTGGTAAATTAATTCACATATATTTAATGTCAGACTTCATTGTCTCCATTGTTGAATGCCACCGCTTTAATATTATCCCTTTCCTTTAGGTGCTCGTTTTTAACTCTCACCCCCGTCCTGAGGAAGACCCCATTCACAAGGCATCAAACCAGCTGTTTATTTTAGGGGTCGAAACGTTGACGTTGTCTCTTTCTTATGTTCAGACACTGATGACAGAGATTCATTATCTGCATCGGATACTTTTTGTTATGTTTTTCAAATTTATAATTGCCAGACATCTGGTTGGTTAGGTTGTGTGTATTGATTATTGATGTCACATATGCGCACTACCTTCCCTTTGCACTTCACTTTCACAAACATCCCCTTTTTCCCTTGCACTTTTCTCTCCTGTCACCAGACTTGAATATAATGTTTCATATTGATACATGTCATTTACATTCGGGCTATTATGCAACTCTGTGATGAAATTAAATCATAACCATTTTTGGTGAATGATTCAAATGGTGGCGTTTATTTAATTTAAAGTAATAATGTTTTCCTTTGTTTGGCATAATATGTAATTGTAGTCCACTGTGACATTACTCTTTTGTACCATAAGTTACCCGGGTCCAGTGGCCTTTCGGGTCTACCCCATTATTGTATTACTCTGATAAGTGCAGGTACGTCCTGCGAGGGTTTTCTTTCTTTCTTCATTCTTTTTTCTTTTATTGTTAGTATGACAGAGAACGATACACTTTCATACACTGAGGAGTATATTAACAGACTTATCCAAGATCAATCTAGAAATCTTTTCGTCTCTTCTGATACTCCTAATATAGATGTGTCTCTTAATGAAAAGATTAGTAAACTCGAAAGACTAGAGAAAAAATTAATAAGAACTAGACTACATGGTCATCTCTTGACTAAGTACCTACAGGCCAATATCATCCCTGTGGGTCTCCAAGTCAGGAATGAGCCGGCAATTTTTGTTGATCTACCAAAGTTCAAGGAAGGTTTCAGCTTTGTGGCCAATAACTGTTCGCGCCACTGGATGGTGTTGGGCGTGGAGACCGCACTTGAACAAGTAGAGAAATTAACAAAGGAGATTGCTGATCTGAAGCAAGAGATATCAGATGACAACGCTCTGACAAATGCCAAGGATGCTTTAGAACGTCTTGCTAAGACAATCAAGGAATTCGATACTAATACCCAATCTAAAAAACTTGACAAATTATCCAAAGATATTAGATTTTATGACAAAAACAAACCTATCCATATCTCCAGGAGGACTACTTCAGGCAAGATCAACAGGGTCGTTTTACCAACAGAGGCAGAGGAACTTGCAGAGGCAATCGTAGATTTACAACCTTTTCAGAATCCTCTGGCTCTTCTGGAAGCGAGACTGACCAGTTCGGCGCAAGTTCCGGATATCAGTATCAGGATAATTGGTATTATCCTCAAACAGGACCATCTTTTTTAGTGGAGAGCCAATGGCGACCACCGAGGGGCAGAAACACCAATTGGAACAGAGGCCCAACACGCGGCCCGCCACAGCAACAACAAGGACAAGGCTGGGATGGCGGGAGACAACAAGGCCTGAACCGGAACCAGAAACAGGTTCGTTTTCCCCAGGAACAACACGGAGAGATACAAACAAGACGAAAGACTTACAGATGGTGAGCAGTCAAACGGACCCGGTCATTAATCTATCCACATATGAACTCACTGGAGAAGAGAAAATGATTCTTAGCAAAGGCCTGTCCTTTGTGCCCACTACATATCCCAATAAGTTCAACATTCAGACGGAATTGTATCGATTTTTCAGAAAGATTCGCTTGCGATATCATTTTAGGCATTCACCCTCCTTGCCTACAACATCTAAGACAGGTCTGAGAGTTCCATCAACATTCACACCATCTTCACAAATGGTGTCCCACCGTATTTTAACCTATGAAAACATAGTTCTCAAGGAAGTACTTAAAACATGCTCCTCGAAGAAATATGTGAAACAAAATGTGACGGCTGGAGAGCGGATGGCTCTCTGTGACCTCAAAAATAATCATTCCATAGTGATCAAGCCCGCTGACAAGGGTGGGGCTATTGTCATTCAAGACGTGGAATCTTATAAGGAAGAGATCTATTCCCAACTGAGAGATGGCGTCAGCTATGCAAGATTGAGGAATAATCCGACCAAAAAGATCATTTCCCTAATCCAACGTACCACTGAAAGTGGTAAGAAGGCTGGTTTTCTGTCAAACTTGGAATTTGATTATCTGAACCAAAAACAGCCTCGCCTACCCACGGTATACACCCTACCCAAGGTACATAAAAATCTGCAAAAACCACCGGGCAGGCCCATTGTATCAGGCTGTGGTTCGGTCCTTCAACCTCTTTGTAAGTACATAGATTTTTTTCTGAAGCCACTAGCAGAGAAGACTGAATCTTACCTTCGTGACACCATGCAGGTGATCAACCTTGTGGATGGTATAAGCTTTGAACCAACCTTTCAAATTTTGGTTACAATGGATATTGTATCATTATAAACCAGTATACCACAGCAACATGCTCTGGAGGTTATGAGACACGCCTTGGATAGAAGACCACTACCGGCACCAGTCCCTACTGAATTTATTGTACAACTGCTTGAAATTGCCATGACCGAAAATTTCTTCTATTTCCAGGGGGACCATTATGTACAGACCAAGGGAGTGGCCATGGGGGCAAGCTTTGCCCCGGATCTGGCAATACTGTACATGGCCAACTATGAAGAAGAGTTTATTTACAACGACTCAAACCCTTTCAAACATCAGGTAACCTGTTGGAAACATTACATAGATGACGTTTTCATGATCTGGACCGGAAATGAAGCAGAACTCCAACTTTTCTTTGAATGGTTGAATAAAAGATCTACGGATATTCAATTCACTATCCACAAGGATAGAAGCTCGATTGACTTTTTGGATATATCCATCAAAGCTGCTGATCACAGCCTATATACCACCTTATATCGAAAACCCACGGAGAGAAACACTCTATTGAAATATGGCAGCCACCATCCCCGGGGGCTCCGTGATAATTTGCCTTTTGGGCAATTCCTCAGGATTAGGAGGAACTGTACCCTGAAGGAGGATTTTTTCATGGAATCCGATGAGCTTATCAACAGACTGATAGAACGTGGTTACCCCAAAAGGATGGTCAAGCGGGCCAGGAAACGGGCCTGGCATAACCCCAGAGATTTTCTACTCATGCCTAAACAACGCTCTGAGGAACATTTAGACAGAATGATCTGTGTGACTACCTTTAATACTAAAAGTAACAGTATTAAACAAATCGTCAACAAACATTGGCATCTGGTGGCAGAAGATGTAAAATTACCCTTGCCCCCCATGCATTCCTTCAAAAAAGGAAAGAACATTCGGGACCAAGTGGTCTGGTCATTACTTGCACCACCCTCTCCACCCACGCTCCAATCTATGTGGCAACTTCCACCAATAATGGACCATTTCAAATGTGGAAGTTGTAAGGCTTGTGGAATGACCATTGAAACGAAGCATTTTGAACATAATAATTGTACATTGGCTCTCAAAGGCCACACTAACTGCAACACCAACAACGTAATTTATGCTATTCTCTGCCCCTGTGTTAAAGTGTACATAGGTCAAACCACTCAGAAGGTTAAGGCACGTATACTACAACATTGTAGCAGGATAAGATGTGGGGTGACGGGTGCACCCTTAGTTGAGCATTTCAAAACTCATGATCACTCTCCTGAATCTCTTAAATGGTTAGTCCTGGAGGAGGTCAGATTGGGCTTGAGGGGTGGCAACCTGGTCTCCATTTTGAATGTATGAGAATGTAAGTGGATGGACCTTTTTAACACTGTCCACAATGGTCTTAACGAAATGGATGTAACCTATGCACAACTTTCCACATTAAACGAGGATTAATATGACTCTTGTTTCAGAATGATATTGTTAAGGACCAACACATTGGTTTAGTCCCTGATTCTGAACATGCATAATCATTTTCATACATAACTAATGTGCTGCATAGGCCATCTGTTGTTCCTTACCATGACGATTCTCCAATTGTCTATGTCGTATGAACGCTACATGTGTCTCCCTTTCTTTCTTCCTTTTGACTTCTGGAAGTCTTTAAAAGGACAGTGTATTATTTGGACATGCTGAATTATTCTAACATGTTGGCTTTTGTTAAAGCCCTAGACTTGCTCACATATTGTGCGCTGCTACATGCAGACAGTGTTTTCTCTTAAGACCATGAATTCTAATTTTGACACAACTGCCCATCTGGAATGTTTTTCTAACTGTGACCCTGTAGACTTCACTCCACCTTCAATGGCGCTGTATTTATGGCTAATTGTAATTATACAGTTATGTACTGAATATGTTATTTATATTTGTGAATTATAATATTAGGGACCCATCCACTGGGTAATTCTGAACATGCATAATCACTTTCACACATAACTGTGTGCTTCATAGGCTAATTGTTGTTATTTACATTCGTGAATTATATATGCAGCCATGTGTGTGTTTTTACTTTGACATCGTAAACTTTCGGTTTATATTTTACCACCTGTAAGAATCCGTGGTTGGAAAATACTGTTAGTCCATTATTATATCTTACGGAACTACTGTTAGTCCATTATTTTATTTTACGGAACTTCAATTGTGCCCAGAAATGCAGACAGTGTTTCTTTTCTTTCTTCTTTTTTCTAAATAACTTCTAATTAATCATGGTAATTTCAAAAGGGTTGTATTATTATTTCAACTCCACAGACAACGTGTACAGATTTTTAATGAGCTTTAAATTTCATTCTTAGACATAAGAATAGTCACAAACCTTTGATCGGCTTCTAGATCGGACGTGCCTTGCGTGCACGTTTTGACCGTGACCTTTAAAGTTAAGGCGGCTACCGGGAGGCACTGTTAGCTGTTTTCCATTCGCAGATGCAGCAGCCCACAGGTATGTCGACACACGCCAGTGCTCCGAGTTTTCTCCCTATAATAGGATTGGGGTTCTGTTAGAATTAGCAATTGTTGATTTCAAACTGACATATGCTGTCCGTAAGTCTGGTAATTCGGGAAGCAGGATAGGGAAGACTATTTACAGTGGTCGTTTTATTGTGATTTGCCAATAATTTGAGCCACAATCCACCAGCTCCTCAATTTGCTTCTTGTTCATGTTGTATTTTAGCAATACCATTCGCGCCTGTGCCACGTAAATAATTTTTAAAGTCTTGAAGGATTTTGGCATCATTATACCACTGAGGCACACTCCATCTAAGCAAAGTGGATTGATGTGAGATCCCACATATGATTCCAGTTCACAACAGTGGCCTCTCCTTCTTGTTTTTTCTGGGCAGTGAACTCGAACGTCATTTTGCCAGGTGCTCATTTTTGATTTGTGCTTATGTTACAATATTTTTCGTGCTTTTGCCATGTTTTTCACTGGGACTGTTTAAATACGATTCCAGTGGTTTATCATGACTACACCACTGAGGCACGCTCTCGTAGATCTATTGCAGTTGTGCGAGATGCAACATATGTTATTAGCCGGTTCACACTTTAATCCATCATTCAGAGGGCTTTTTCCTTCTTTTCAGTCAGAGGTTACTGAACAACCTCGACGTCTCATTTGAATTGTTGGGGAATTGTGGACCTATCTGAGTAAGTTTTCAGAGCTTTTGTGCTCTGTTTTGTCATTTATTTTACTTCTCCCTCCTCTTTTGGATCTGATGTCTCTGTCTATATACCCTTTCTCCTCAGGAGCTCGCAAGGCCCAGCTTTTTGTACTCTCAGCCTGAAACACTTTGGCTGATCCTTTCTGGTAAATTAATTCACATATATTTAATGTCAGACTTCATTGTCTCCATTGTTGAATGCCACCGCTTTAATATTATCCCTTTCCTTTAGGTGCTCGTTTTTAACTCTCACCCCCGTCCTGAGGAAGACCCCATTCACAAGGCATCAAACCAGCTGTTTATTTTAGGGGTCGAAACGTTGACGTTGTCTCTTTCTTATGTTCAGACACTGATGACAGAGATTCATTATCTGCATCGGATACTTTTTGTTATGTTTTTCAAATTTATAATTGCCAGACATCTGGTTGGTTAGGTTGTATGTATTGATTATTGATGTCACATATGCGCACTACCTTCCCTTTGCACTTCACTTTCACAAACATCCCCTTTTTCCCTTGCACTTTTCTCTCCTGTCACCAGACTTGAATATGATGTTTCATATTGATACATGTCATTTACATTCGGGCTATTATGCAACTCTGTGATGAAATTAAATCATAACCATTTTTGGTGAATGATTCAAATGGTGGCGTTTATTTAATTTAAAGTAATAATGTTTTCCTTTGTTTGGCATAATATGTAATTGTAGTCCACTGTGACATTACTCTTTTGTACCACTAATTAAAGTGGGCACCCTGTACCAGTCCAAACAACCCTTATGGTGATTTAAGAGGTCAAAGATAACCTTAGAAAGCTATCCAAGTGGTAGCTGTGGAGAGCAGCCTTCCGGCTTAGTCTTGAAGGAATGTTAAGCAGCTTGTTTTACCAGAATGCAACCTTATTGTATTGGTTAAATGAAAGGAGAAACACACAGTAGTTATAAAAATATGTATGTATTATTATAACACACTCTACAAACTTCACAGTATCTGCTACACGCAGATAAACACAAAGCACACAATACTGTAGCACAGAAACAATCGTAAGTAGCACTAATACACAATGGGCTCCAGGGGGAGACCAACTCATATATTAAAATAGTGGTATAAGAACCACGACTCGAGTCAAGACAGTGTCTTGAGGATGTAGAATCACTGGGACCCCAAGGTACCACCCAAGGTGAGTAAGTAGGGACCCCACGGAGGACGGGTGCAGTGTGGGAACACGACCGCGTGCGCCATACAATTCTATGGGAGAGTCGCAGTTGTAGTTTTAAAGTTTAAGGACCCTTCTCAGTGGATTACGAGGAAGCCCTTTGGATCATTTGAGGTTGGAGAACCACCCCACCCGTGGATACCGTAGTGCCAGAGTTACCTATCCCAGGGAAGCCGGGTGCATAGGTCTGAAGTGGCGTCGGAAACCGCCATCGACCTCTATGGAGGACTTCGAAGAAGAGCCACTGCTGGGAAGAAGAAAAGTGTCCGTCGAAACCCAAAGGTGGATTCCTGTTGAAGAGTACCTGAAAGCAGAGCGGACAGAGTCTGGGTCACTCAGGAGTGACCAGGGGCTCAGTAGACGAATGCCCACCGATGTCGGGTGCTTCAGGTGCGAAGAAGGGGTTCTTGACTATGCAACCACCGGGACCAGGAGATGTCGAGCATGACCAGGAGCCGGATACGAGCTGTCCCACAAAGGATGTCGAGTGCTGATGGGTCAGTGTCTGGCTGGAGCACCAACAAGCCTTGGCAGCGGCAACCCACGAAGATGGTCAAGCAAGGTTACGGTTCAAACCCGCAAGGTCCAGGAAACTCACCAAACACAGGGGAGTCGGGGCAAGCCTGGGGCAACCAGGGGAGCCCAAGAAAAGCAGTGTTGACCCTCAAGAGGGCCCACAGGCCGGAGGCACAGGAGTCGCGAGGGGACCTCAAGCAGAATTACAAAGCAACAGCCCACGGAGCACTCGGTACGAGGAGGCCAAAGTTCTTTGGTGGAAATGGTGCAAGAGATTGGGCTACTCGGAGTCCAGTGCACTTGTTTTGGGAACGCCAACAAGCATATGCACTTGCAAAAGTACGCGGTGCACAGGGGTACGGGTTTTGCAGCCCCCAGGAGGGATTCTGACCTTAAACCTGGTGAGAGGGCAGCTCGGACCTCAAGGGACGTGGAACACACCACCTGTGTTGCTGAAGCCTTTGGAGTCCGCAGGAGCTCAGGATCAGCAGACCGGTCAGTTGCATTACGGTGCCTGCGGTTGCAGGGGAGTGACTCCTTCACTCCAAGGGGGATATCTTTGTTTGTCCTTGATGCTCCACAGGTCCTGCATGGAGCCTGTATGGTGCACGGGCACATACGATGCTTTGGACGGAGTGGAAGATGAAGTCGGACCCAAGCAAAGTCCAGCGAAGTCCAGAGTGTCCAGACGGTCGAAGGTCAGTGGTTTCTTGATCAGAATCTTCTCCACGTCGAATCTAGGGTCCCACAGCCAGATAAGCTCTTTTGTACCCATGGGAGAGGGTTGGACAGATTCAGGGGACCCTCTTAGGGGAGGGTCTGGACAGTGGGGAGGTTACTCCCATGTCCTTGGTCCAGTTTTGTGCCAGAGCAGGAGCCAACGGCTCCCAGGACTGGTTTGAACTGGACTATGCACAGGGACACCAAATGTGCCCCTCATGCAGACTTTAGGTTGCTGGCAAGCGCACCCACCCAGGCCTAATACACTAAATCCTGTCTGGGAGGTGGTTACACCTCTCTGTGACAGGATGCCTATTGTTCTGTCTTCCCCTGCTCGAGCTTGGCTCAGCAGCAGGAGGGCAGAAATGTGTCTCTGGTCAGCAGCAACCATTTTGGGCTGCCCGGGACTAGAAGGCTGGTACCGGGAACACCAGGGACCTCACAAAGCTCGTTTCTGAGTGGTGGAATCATACCTCCCATACCGGTTACCGGTGTGGGGGTATGATTCCACAATGTTTGACACCAAACACGATAGGGTTACTTTCAGCCGTTTTAGAGTTGGTCATCATGGCGTCGCATAATGCCACTCTATATGTCGTAAATGGCTGCAGCACTAACAACCCGGGAGAATGGACTCCGTAAGCTGCAGGGGTGTCCTGCTCATGCAGTGGCACCCTCTCACTTAGAACCAAGCACCCTGCCTTCAGGATTGTCAAGGCCTGCTATAGGGGTGACTTATGGGTTTTAAGTGTAGTGACCCTTAGATATAGTAAACCTATATCTTTAGTAAGTGGTGCATGCACCAACTTACACAGGCTGCAATGGCAGGCCTATCGATCCATTTTGCATGGCCTCTCATGGGTGGCATAATACATGCTTCAGTCCATGGGAGGCCTCTGGGGTTTTTAGAGTGTGTTATAATAATTCATTCATATTTTTATAACTACTGTGTGGTTCTCCTTTCATTTAACCAATACAATAAGGTTGCATTCTGGTAAAACAAGCTGCTTAACCTTCCTTCAAGACTAAGCCTGAAGGCTGCTCTCCACAGCTACCACTTGGATAGCTTTCCTTTCTAAGGTTATCTTTGACCTCTTAAATCACCATAAGGGTTGTTTGGACTGGTACAGGGTGCCCACTTTAATTAGTGGACAGCATATACCAGGCCCACCTCTCACACCATGCCAATGCAGATGGACTCTCCAGATATTTCCACTTAGAAAATGAAGACTAAACTGGGCAAGGTTAGTCTCATCTCCTTTCGTATGGTGGGGGTTGTGTGGGAAAGTAGAATCTGCTTTCATGGTTACCCCCACTTTTTTCTGGTGCCATTTTGTTTTCTGACTAGTCTGACTGGGATCCTGCTAACAAGGACCCCAGCAACTGTGCTCTCTGCCTAAATTGGACTATGGTAAGTACTTTGGTACCTTCCTAATTGGCTACTGGTGTACCCTTCTAAGTCCCTAGTATATGGTACGAAGGTACCCAGGGCATAGGTACACCAGGGGTCACCCATGGCTGCAGCATGTATTATGCCACCCATGAGAGACCACTCAAACTGTGACTACAGACCTGCCATTGTAGCCTGTGTGAGCTGGTGCTAGCACCACTCACAACAGATACAAGTTTCCTTACATCTGAGGTCACTGCACTTAAAACCTATAAGTCACCCATAAGGCAGGCCTTTCAATCCTGAAGGCAGGGTGCTTGGTTATAAGTGTGAAGGTGCCCTGCATGAGCAGGATACCCCACACAAACCCAGGAGTCGATTCTCCAGGCTTTGTAAGTGCGGTCAGCCATTTTATACATATAGTGACATCAAGTCAATTACGAGATGTCTAACTATATATTGGGTGCACCGAAACCGGTCACGTTTAGTGTCAAACATGTTGGAATTCTACCCCAACACCGATTCCCATGTTGGATCCCATGTAGTGGGGAGCTCCCCTAGGTAGCCCCCCTTTATTCCCGGTACCAGCCTTTAAGGGGTCTAAGAGCAAGCTAGTTCTGCTGCCAACTACAGACACGATTCTGCCCTCCTGCTGCTGAGCCAGACTCAAGCAGGAGAATGTGTAACAATAGATTTCCTGTCACAGGGAGGTGTGACCACCTCCCAGACAGGACGTAGTGTATTGGGCTGGGGTGGGAGGGCTTGCCAGCACCATCAGACTTTTTTGAAGGGCAAATTTGGTGCCCTCCTTGCATACTCCAATTGAAACAAGTTCAGGGAAGTGTTGGCCCCTGCTCTGGCACGAAGCTGGACAAAGGGCATGGGAGTATCCTCCCCTCTGTCTGTATTAGTATACCAGCAGCAATAGTAATTATTGGTGTTAGTATTCACTAAGCCCGGGTGGAGTTCGCGTAGCAGCGCTACGCGATATTCCGCATAGCGGTAAAAAAACTCTGCAACGCTACGCAGAGTTCCCACAGCATGCGGAGTTGCTTGTTCCGCATGCTCGCGAGACGTTTCTGACGTTTGGCAACGCGGATTGCGTGTTCGGGGGGAAATATCATGCAAACTTCACCACGAGGTCGCCAATGGGCCCGGCCATCTTGTTTTTCTACTCTTTGTATGGTTCTGGGGCATGTTTTTCATCCCTCTCCAATCTTTTCAATCCTTTGTTTCTTACACTTTTTTTCTGATCTTTTTTATTTATTATCTATCCCTAAGTGTATATTTTGCGTTTTATTTCTACTTTTACTGCGTTTTTTGTACTGTTTTTCTATTACATGCTTTTTTTTACTTCCCTACTTCTTCTCCTGACTTTATTTTTTACTTCTGCATTTTCTTTTCCGCCCCCGCCCCCTCAGAACCATGGCTAAGGCTAAGGCTAAGGGTAGTGCGACCAGGAGCCACCTTCCTTGCGGAAGACGGCGCCCGGAAGGGGGGCAGGCCCGGGCCCTGTTCTCTGAGGTGGAGGTGGCCGCCCTTGTTTTTTTGTAGAGCGCCTTAACCTTGGCAGCAGGTGGCAGGCCTGGCTCCGGCTATTGTATCCAGGAGCGTCACCGCCGGTGGGCGAGGGTGAACCGGGCAGTGTTTCGCTGCGCTGAGGTCCGGCACACCCACAACCAGCTGACTCACCGGTGGTCCGACATCCTGGACCGGGAGCAGGACCTGCTGGACCTGCTAGGTGTTGAGGTCGTGGGGCTTGGTGAGTAGATAATTATATTACTATTGTGTGTTCTGTTCTGTGTTATTGCGAATATTATTTTTTTCCCAAATAGCAAGAATGCTGCTGCTGCTGCTTACAATACATGCAGGTAAGTTATGTTTAAAAATCTTATATTATGTGATTGTTATTCTTCTAGACAGGTGCTCAGCGCTACTACTAATCTTACTTGTTTGCAACTTTGCGCTTGCTTGGGCTGATTATGTAAGAGAGGTTAGACAACTTAAGTTAGGTAATGCTAGAGAGACTCCTTTCCTTTATCCTGTCACTTAGATAGTGGTGGTAGGTAGGTAGTTATTATAGTTAGTTACTTAGTATTAGTTGGTAATTTTTTAGCGGTCCGCGTGACGCATCCTACAACACGTGCTGCTGACTCCAGTCCTTAGTAGAACCTTTTGTAGTTTGTTAGTGAGTGATTAATATAGCAACTCATCAGCACATCAGCAGCAACCAACCAACAATTTGGTGTATGCAAAATGCATGCGCCCAACTATGCATTTTTGAGGACTAAAATAAATGGACATGCAGACTTAGTGAACAATTGGCCCGTCAAAGAGGGTTGATTCATTGATGATTGGGAATGAGATCGGAACTTAGAAGAAGCAAATATAATTTTTGGCAGTTCATTCCAATGTCTTTGGAATAGGCGGGCTAGGTGGTACATAGGTTTAGGATTCTGGAATCGGAATGGAACACTGGATTCATAAATAAAATAACTAGACGGTCCGCAATCACGATACTACTAGTCGATCAGATTAGATAGGTCAATTTTATTGCAATTGTCCTTTCCTGTCAAAAAATGTTTTTAGAGCGTTTTAAAAATATTTTATTTGTTTCACACCAATCAATTTTTGTCACTTTATTTTTTAGTCCTCATTCGCCTTAAAAGAACAGAGACAGCAAATGTTGCTCTGGGGCCCCCCTTGATCGGCACCTTCCAGAGATCTCTGTTTAAAACCAAGGATGGTTCACTTTACACAAAGCCTCTCCTTTCGTAGTTTATTCTGACCCCAGAAAGGCCGTTGCAAAAACCACTGGGTCGGTGAAGTAACACAGTGTAAAGGCATAATCATAGGACTATTTTCACATCAGATTCAAGCCATTTCTCACATGGTAACCAGAAATCTTTCTTAGTGATGCTCTATCTAGTTTGATCGTATACTTCACAGACCTAATCCAATCTATTGTAGTCGGGGGAACATTTTTTATCCAATTTTTACAGATCTCTCTTCGGGCAAGCAAGATCAAATACAAACCTAGCCTTCTTTTATCGGCGGATATAGACTCGTAGTGTGCCGGGATCCCAAAGAAAACCAGGACTATGCTTACCTGAAGTTCCATTCCGAGTATTATAGAAATACAATTACTCACATCTGCCCAAAAGGATTGGATCACAGGACACTCCAAGAACATGTGTATATCGTCTACCTACTCTTGAGTACATTTTGGGCATTTCGGAGTGACACCCTTCCCCAATTTAGAAAGCCTTAGGGGTGTCCAATAGGCCCTATGGAGACAAAAAAGTGGTTTATCTTTAAGTTTTCAGCCTGCACCGTGAAATACAGGATGTTACAAGATACTTGCCATAAGTCTTCTAGCAGGATCCCCGGCAAGCTCTTTTCCCACTGATCCGTCGGTAGTCCGAAGTCGCCCTCTGAAAGGTCCATCAAAAGCCAGTACAAGTTTGCCACCTCTTTCTTTCTTGCAACTTTCCTAATCAGTGTGGACTCCAGCTCATTTGGGGAGCCAATGTCTACTCTGACGGCTTGATGCCAGCTTTTCATTTGGAGATATTTGAACCTGGATAATTTTTTATCTGTGATCTCCTACCACTTGTCCCAAGAAAGTAGAGTACCATCTTCGACTAGCTGTTTCCAACACATAACCCCAGCCTCCCTCAGGGGTACCGCTAGGGTATCCTTTGTCCATTCTGGGGAGCCAGGTGTCTTCCATATTGGCGCTAAAGCACTGTAATAGCTAATTTTTAACTCTTTTCTGATTTTATATCACGTAGCTGCTAAACCATGTAAAGTCTTGAGACGCACTTTTTTAAAGTATCTAGGGTCTCCAAATTTATAGATAAAACCTTGCTCCCCTCCATTCACATCTAACAGCATCACCTTTAACATTTTCCCAATGTACTCTGAACCATCAAGTTCATTCAATAACATTTTCCCATTCCTCAGGAGAAAAACCCATGCATAATGAGATAAATCTGGAAGACACAGACCCCCTTGTCCTTCTTTCTGCGCAACTTTTTCCATGAAATCCGTGTGCCTTTTGAGGCCCAGATAAAACTGCTTATCTTGGACTGTAGTTTCTTGAGCCATTCCTCTCTAAAAACCAAAGGGATGTTCTGAAATAAAAAGATGAGTTTCGGGAGGATCATCATTTTTATTAAGTTCACTTTTCCGATGATTGTCAGCGGTAAGTGTGACCAACTTACTAATGACTTACAGACATCTTTACTAACTCTTTTGAAGTTTGTTTCCGGGATTCTCTCGATTCTTTGTGTGACCCTGATACCCAGATACCTCATCTCAGTTTTAATACTCCCTTGTTGTGCATTCATGTTCCAGGCCATTATCTCTGTTTTTGTTTCATTCACTTCATAGCCTGAAATGCGCCCAAATTGAGAGGTCAAGTCGTATAACATAGGGACCGAGATAGACAGGTCTGAGTTATACACCATTAAATCATCGGCGTACAAAGCCACCTTTTTCTCCCAGCTACTGTGCCTAAAGGGGGATATTTTAGCTTCATTTCAAATTTTCACAGTTAAAGGCTCAATATATAAGTTGAAGAGGAGGGGGACCGGGGGCACCCTTGTCTAGTTCCCCTTGAGATCCTAAAAGAGGCAGATAAATTCCCATTCACCAAGACCTTAGCTCTTGGGGTTTGATATATCAGAGCCACAGTCCTGCAGAAGTTCTTACCCAGATTACACAGCCTTAATCCTTTCTGAAGATAGGGCCAGTTTACCCTATCAAAGGCTTTTGTGGCGCCTAAGGTGATGATGGCCAGGGGAGCTTTATGGAGCGAGGCTAAGTCTATCGCCCCAATTACATTCTAAGTTAGATCCTGGATCCCCCTCCCCCTGACAAAACCTTTTTGATCCTCGTGTAGAAGACCCCCCACCACCCCGTTTAACCTTTCTGCTAAAAGATTGGCAAAGATTTTATAATCGCAATTTAGCAGCGAGATGGGCCTATAAGAGTCACAAAGATTAGGCGGTTTTGCTGATGTGAGGATCAGCGTAACTTTGGCTTTGTTCCAGGATGCTGGCATATCCCTCCCTTCCTCAAAAATGTGTGAAAACAGCTTCTCCATTACTGGGATGAGAACCTCACTCAAACATTTGTAAAGTTCAGCCGGTAGCCCATCTGGACCTGCCGCTTTACCTGACTTTCCAGCCTTAATGGCCTTCCTGATCTCACTCCCTATAATGGGGCTATTGATGTTTTCAGCGTCCTCTTCACTAATTTTACGCAGAGCATCCTGACCCAACCAATCCTCCGCATCTTCTTCCGTAACTTCCAATCCCTCCTGATATACCTTTTCAAAGTGGTTATGGAAGGCCTCTTCTATTTCTTCACTGGTTGTAAGGGAGTTTCCTGACACCTCACACCTAAGTTCTTTTATAAACCCTCTTGCCTGATTGTTCTTGGTTTTCCAGGCTAAGAGTTTTCCACACCCTTCCCCATATTCAAAATGTGCAAGTTTACTCACTTGCCACCTTTTCCTCAATCTCTCTTCGATCACCTCAGCGAATTCCAACCTGAAAGTCTGAAGAGATGTTTGTATGGACCCTGATTCCTATTCGACCCCGGAGGCTAATAGCTGTTGTTCCAACCGCTGGATATTCCGTTCTATTTCACCTACTTCTGTTCTATATTTCTTCTGTTTAAATGCCTGTATAGACGTTATATATCCCCTCAAAAAGGCTTTATAAGAATCCTATACGACCCCCAGGGGGCACTGTCAAGATTTATAGCAAAAATCTCCTAAGTCTCAATACTCAGCTTCTCAATCACTGACTCATCTAGTAATGAGACATGGTCCATTGTCCATCTCCTATGTGTTAACTTAATTGACAAATCCAAAACTAGGGTTACTGCAGAGTGGTCTGATAAATGTATACCTAAATGCTTAGCATCTTTCGCCCAACTTTTCAGAACTTGATCTTTTTAGAAAAAGTCTAATCTTGATTGGTGGCCATACTTCTTATTATTAAAAGTAAAACCCCTCTTAGTACCCATTTTATCTCTCCATATATCCAACCAACCAAGCTGTTTCATGGAAGACTTTAATAAGGACGCATATTACTATTCAGGATTGCTCTACTCTTCGATGAACAATCCAAATCACCATCCAACACTACGTTGAAATCCCCTGCTAAGAAGACGGGGTCAGGAAAGCTTAATAACTCTGTGAGTAATCCTCTAAAAGGGTCATCTATGTTAGGTCCGTAATACCCAACCAAAGTAAATTTATGATGGTAGCACCTAATTCTAGCTATAACCCATCTACCCGCACTGTCTACTCTGCTATCTTCTATTGTGATATGTGGGTTCTTCTTGACCAGAATTGCCACTCGTTTTATAGTTAACTGTTGGGTGGTACAAATAAGCTCTTGGACCCAACTTCTAGATTTAAAAAGGCTTCTCATTTCTGTGTCGGTCAGACACGTTTCCTGCAATATTAGGATCTGTGCTGGGGTATCCTTTACATATTGTAAAATCTTTTCCTTCCTATACTTGACTCTTAGCCCGTTCACATTCCAAGATAGGATCTCCAGCTGGGCACTCTGGTCCCTCATCGATCACCAGAAACCCTACTAAGGCAAACAGGATATATTTGTTTTTGATTTTTTTCCCACTGCTCCCCACCCCGTGACCCCTACCCCACCCAAACCCCCCCTGTATCACCCACCCCGGAGAACCCTCCTTTTTCCTCCTCCATGGCCTAAACCTAGGCCTATAGGGGCTCCCCCTGGAGTCGGAAGAATAAATAGTACCTTACAGCATTTTACTGCTGGCCTTTATTTAATTAACCTAAGAATATCTATGAGAGGGACAAATTTAAGGAGAGGGGAAATCAATTTCCTACCCCGCATTCCTTTATCTTATCCCTACATCTGCGATGGATTGTAAGAATTTCTCTGCATCTTCCACCCACCAGAAAATCTGCATTTTGTTGTTGTGCATCACCCGCAGTGTTGCAGGAAATTTTAACTGTGCAGTGGCACCTAGCTTCTTTAATGGGTCAAGCAGTTTCCCTAACTCCCATTGTTTGTTTGCAGTAATCGATGACACATCTGACCTTATTTCAAAGCTAATTCCATCCACAGTTAGCGACTTCATTTTTAATGCCTTGACGAGGATTTCTTCCTTTATCTTATACGTGTGAAAATGAATTAAGATTTTCCTGGGTTTTGTCTTGTTTGGGGTTAACCTAAACGGGTCTCTGTGGACCCTCTGAATATCTGCCATGAGATCTTGTTCCACGCAGTCAACTTGGGTTCCTACTTTAATCAATCAGACCACAAATTCTTTTAGGTGATCCCCCTCTGCCCGCTCGGGAATTTTTAACAGACGGAGATTATCCCTTCTTTGGTTATTTTCGAGGGATTCCAGCTTTTCTTGAATACCCACTCCATTTTCCCTTAACAGAGTAATCTCTTTCTTATTTTCCTCAGTTTGAGAAGTTAACTCCTTCACTGTTGTTTCAAGTACTGAGGTTCTGGCTGCCAGGTCATCTAATTTCTTTTCCAGCTTTTCACATGCTGACCTAATCTCTGTCTGATTTGTTTCCGAGATCTCTAATCTGCTCCTGACTTCTGTTGCCAGCATCTGAATATAGTCTGAGACTGACTGAGATATTGTCTGATTTGATGGTCTGGCTCTCAAATCGGGACTTGATGTCCGACTCTGGCCACTATACCCTGGTTGTAAATCCCCTTGTACTTCAGCCTGGGAGGGTGGAAGACTCATAATTGTATCCAGACTCCCACTATCCATCATCTGCACATTAAGGGTAACCCTTTCCAGGGTTCGAGGGTCGTCCGTCAAAACTTGAAACCTATTGGGGCTGAAAATAGTCTCTGCCTCGTCCTTTGAAGACCACGGGGTTCTGTCTGGGGGAGAAATACCTGAATGTTTTAATATTAAAGTTTTTGGCATCACTTTAAAAAAGGTTCGCAATGAGGGGGCAATCTTTAATTTATGTGTTTGGGGAGGCACCCTTACCTTCCTGGATTTCCCCCTCTTGGGGCTTACCCACTCCTCAGCCTCAGCCTGATCTATCCGAGTATTTACAGCTTTTTTTATTCTTACAATGTCTTGGGCTGAGTTACTTTGAGTATTTTTACAGTCAATTGATGAAACCCCTGTGACTGTACTTCTTAGAGCATATCTGCCTTGCTGTAAAATACTAGCTATCGTCTCCACCTTTGCATTTACACTTGACACCAAAATATTGCCTTGTCCCTCCCAGGGGATTTTTCCCTTCCCCCTTGAGATTGTCCTCAAGTGTTTTACTGAAGTGGCATTCCCCCAATTTTCTTACTGCTTTCTTGCAGATACCTCTCCCCCCTACCTGTGTCCACGGCAGAACTCTCTGACTCCTTCAGGCCCCTTCCTGATTCCCTGGAGGGGCCTGCTACACTTGTGCTGCCTCTGCCTCTACTCCCCCAGACAGGAATTCATGCGACCGCTCTCCGCCCCCTACTGAGCTCGAACGCCGCGCGGGACCACTGCAGATCCCGACACTCCCGGCCAGTTGGTACCGCGGCGGCGCCCGCCGCCTCCGAATCCGTTGCTGCCGTGGTCAAAGCAGCGAGGAAAAGGAAAAATCCTCCTTGCGAATCGTCCCTACCACCTACTAAGTGGTTTCTTCATTTCTTAATCGTAAGTTCCCTGTTTACAGCTTTTACTGCAAGCGGAAAAGGCTTCCGACTCCTGGAGCCTCCGCGACCTGCCGCTAGCTGGCCGCCATGTTTTCCCCAATTTTTGTCTCTTTATTATATCTTACATGATCAGCATCCAGGGGCAAGAAGGCGACGGGGTCTGAGGCGGGAGCTGGATATGCCTCCCAGAGCCAGGATCGCTCCTCTACAGAGGGCTCTGATGCTGGCCCCAGTAAGTCATACTGTTGTTAATATTAATAATTATATTTCCCTAACTTTTGCTGCACCTTATTTTTTTCGAACTATTATTTCCGTTTCCTAATTCTATTTTTTACCAAATCTTCTTTGATCTATCTGTTTCTAAATTCTTGTTATCCCTGCATTACCTACCTACTTAGTTATTATATTTCTAGTGTTTTTTTTTTTACATCAATCTAACTGCCTCTGACTCTGTACTACTATTAGTCTGTCTGTAGCTTGCCCAGTTGGACACTCTTTTTCTTTTGAGTTTTAAAACTCAGATTCACCAATAGCTCTAACCACTGAGTCCAGTCCTTTGGGTTGTCCTCTTCTTGAGAGGCTTTTCGAAAATTGCTACCAACAAAATGCCCAACCAGATATTTTACTATTTTTGATAGGATAGGACATACTACTGCCTACTCTACTCTAGTACCCGATTTGTACTAGTGATGTGTGTGGTGTATGTATGTAGTGTATTTTAAATCTTGCTAGTGAAAATAAAAAATAGGGGGAGGCGTATATGGCATCTAAAAAATGTGTAATGCTTTTTCTCGGCGTACCGACCACCAGTGCCGGGCCAGCGGCGGGGCAGGTGACGATAGCCAGGAGGGAGCAGATGCGGCAGCTGCTGCAGGGGTGGGTGAGCCAGCAGCATTTGCGGGTGGTGGTAAGTTATATTCCTTACTTATTGACAATACACACTCGCTGCAAGGGTGTACACTGTACTGTTGAGAGAGACTAAGTTGTTGTGAACAACGGTTGAAGAAGACACCCTTTACTTAGCATTAGCAATAGCATTAGCGGCGGGAGTTGAGTAACTAATGGCCTCTTCTATCTGACTACAACTCAGCTGGGAAAGATTTATGAAGAAGACTAAGAGTCAGACGACCTTGATAGATGGGTTGAACGAAAAGGGAAAGAAGGATGGATGGAGGAAAGAAGGGTGACATGTAATATATGACTGGTAAGAGAAGGATGCGTGGTATGCATAGGTGGCTGATAGGAATCGGATGCATGGGTGGTTGAAGGATGGGTGAAAGGTGAAAGAAAGGATGCCTGCCTGGGTGGGTGAAACTGTATGGGTGATAGGAATCCTCTGGGGGGTTTGATGGGTCAAACTCAAAGGCAAGCAAGGAAGGACACATGGAT
Source organism: Calotriton arnoldi (assembly GCA_963921515.1). Classification (NCBI taxonomy): domain Eukaryota; kingdom Metazoa; phylum Chordata; class Amphibia; order Caudata; family Salamandridae; genus Calotriton; species Calotriton arnoldi. Next base: position 668,686 of record CAWUFW010005893.1, read on the forward strand.
GGTGGTTTAAAAAAAATTACAAATGTTTGTTGTTGGTGAAAGGTTTGTTGAGAGATTAAGAAGAATGATAGCCATGTTTACTTTGAATGGATGGATGCCTGGATGGTATTCAATCATAGTATAGGTGGAGACTGTCACTGGATAAAGACAATGTAAAAGAAAAAATAGACCATGCCAGAGTAGCAAAGCCAAGGGTGAAGAATAGAATAAGATTAGATTTAAAAAAATATAATGCTAGAAGAGCAATTCAATGATAAATGGAACAATCGCTGAGAAGAGAAACAAGGACTGGTTATTTTCAAGGTTTTTGATTCAAGGTTGTATTTTAGAATACTTCCTAGACTCACAGTAGTTTGCAAGCACAGCATATATATTGTGTATGTATGTACCCATACCCACCCATTATCAATCACCTCCCTTCGACTCCAAGGCCCACTCCCTACCTATGTCATTTTCGACCGTGTCAGCCTGCCATGGGTGGCCTATCGGCTGCATGGTTGGTTCACAATCAATCAATAAATTCAATAGTACCTCACATCGTCCCATATATAATTAATGATGATTCGGATCAGATTTCATCTCACTGCCTTGTTGTAGTAGTCAGGGTGAAAGTGAAATTGAGCAGTTGCCATTGATGTAACAGAGTATGGCCATAATAGAAAAATAAGATAATTGTGTAGTTGTAGACTACAGCTGCCCCACCTGCATACAGTAGTAAATAAAAATAACGTGAGTTTGCGACACGAGTATGTCTGTCTAGGGCACAAGCTGACTGAGCTGGCACGCCTACAAGGTTAATTTAGCTGAACAAGAGAGAGAGAAGAAGGAGACTTGTCTACTCATAGTGCCTAGTAGTGATGCCTGAAACTCCCACAAATGTTAGAGGCCGAGGAAGTGGGAGAATACCACAAATGTTATATACTGTGCTTGCTAGTGCTACTGTGCCACTATAATTTTATGTGTATAATAAATTTTGTGTTACTGTTTTGCTAGAAGTATTGGTTACAATTGTCTTTTCTCTTTCTTGATATAGCTACTCCTTCCCAACCGAAACCAATACCAAACAGGAAGGAGTTAGAAGCCATGGCCCGCCAACGGAAGCTGGAAGCTATCTGTACCGAATATCGGCGGCTGGTGGATCTGGCGGAGGAGGAGGAGGAGGGGGCAGCAGCTGCAGCCTCTTCCAATGCCCTGGGCCCCAGCCAGGCCCCCCCAGTGCCTCCAATGGTACGGCGCCGTGGTCTGGCAGCCGCCTGCCGCACTTCTTCTCTGAACACTGCTGCCCACCATGCGCATGCTCCTCCGGATAGCGCGCCTAGAGGAACGGATAAAGGCCCTGGAGAGTAACCGGTGAGCCCGCTGCTAGAACTCCGTTGCCTTGCCCTTTTTTAAATCTTTTTTTTGGTGGGTGGGAATTGGGTGTTGGGGAAAAGTTGGGGTTTATTTATGGACAATGGAATGGACATTGGACTCTTATGGACATTGGTTGGGGTTAGGGAGAGGGGTGGGTCAGGTGTTGTGGTTTTTTTTCATTAGTTTATTTGTTAGGGGAATAAATTATTTATAGTTTACATATGACGTAAATGTTTTGTGGGGGGGTTACTCTTTTACTTCACACAGTTTCCTTTGCTGCTGCAGGGCCACAGCCAGTTTTTGATTGAAATAATCTGCCGATAGTGTAACACACCAACAGATAGATGCGGTACCCTCACTTGTGACTTATCCTACTAGTACTGTCAGTCTCTCCTCCTCTATGCAGTCTTCAACTAAAACCCCTATGGACTCGGAAGGGCGTGGGTGTTTGAATTAATGAATTAATTTCCATATTATTAATTGTGCCTCCCCCAAACTTCTTCTCTTACCTGTGATTGATGTTAGGCGAAGCGATGGCTGCATGGTGATGGTTTGGTTTCCCAAGGTGCCATGCTGGTGGAAGAAGTAGTAGTAGACACTGACACTCAGTAGCATTTGCAAAAAAAGAAAATGAGACAGTCAATCACCTGAGGGAGACTTGGGAACGAGTAGTAGAAGTACAGTACACAAGAAGACTGCCAAACAAGAAAACATGATGATGATAAGCAATGCTAAAGTAAAATAAACCAGAATGCCTGGAGGGCTAGACTAGTACAAGTTACTAACCGAAGTCGAATCTAGCTATGATGATGAAGCGGATAAGCGCCTTCGTAACCTTTAGTGCTGGAACTAGGATGATGATTGATGACTCGATGCTGGCAACCAATTAAATTATTATGATGAATTCTTTATATTCCTCTGGAAAAGAAATTCGAATATTGAATACTGTGCATGGGTGTGTGCATGGGTGGGCAATCTAATATTGCCAGTGTGGGCTAAAGTGAAGTATATATCTACTTAGAGCAGAAGAAGATCTTCGCCCTGCCTTGAGTTAGTGTCGCTTTCACCACATCCGCCCCAGAAAGTGTGTGATCAGTGTGTGATCAATATTGGTGTAAATTTAGTTGAGTCACACCTCAATATAAATCACACAGCTCTGAGGAAGAGGGTTAGGGTTGGATGAATGGTTGGGAAGGGGGGTTTGGGGAAAGGTTTGACAAAGACAAATACTACACATGGACAACACACAATCTTGGCAGCCGACCATCATAAATCTGTTAAGGGAGAAAAAGGAAATGCATGCATGATGATGAGTTGATGAGTAGTACTAGACTAGTAGTACAGGACAGCAGTATATTATTTATTATTATTATTATTATGCAATTGCCTTGCTTGTCTGCCCCCAGAGAGACCCAAGTTACATACATTGTATGTTCTGTTGTACCGGGCTTCCTTTTAAAGCTAGCAAAGAAAATTAAAAAACATCTGTAGGAGTCAAATATAAGCACACATAATAAACAACAACACACACAGTCGTAATGATTGAAGAGAAAAAATGAATCAAATGAAATGATGATACTATAACTATCGTCAAATTGGGAGTTGCATCTCGGCATTCCTCTTGGTCCTTCCATGAACGCTCTGTCCGTCAATCTTGGGTTCCTGCCTGGCGGATGAGGTTTGGTAAAGTAAGTGTTAGTTGTTTTTCCCAGTATAGCACAGGGTAAAGGCCGGCCTATAAGTGTAGATGGAAAAACAAAAAGGATATTGAAAAATCAAGGAGAAAAGTAAAGTTAAACTGCATAAATTAAGGAGGAGTGCAACAAGAAAACTTTCAGAGGCGACATGGCTAAATCATGTCTACTCTGTTTCCAGCAGTAACCTACAACAACCGGAGCAGGCCCGCCCAGCCAACCTTCCACTTAGCTTAGATTTTGAGCAAGACAGCACTGAGCACACATACACAGCAAAATAGAATTTTCCAAATTAAGTAACTAAATCAATGCACCGCTGTCAGTCATACCACTACACTCGCCTCCACCACTACACAGACATGTAGGTTTGGTGTTGTTGTTGTTGTTTATCTTTTAGGCCACTTCGTGAAACGCCCCAAGTTATTCCATCAATCATCTCCGATCATACTGACTGACTGCGAGTATGGTATGGTCATCATGGTGTCCAACTCTGTAGTGTCCTGAGTGAGTCCAGAATAAAAAATGCAGTGGCTCGGCCTGCAGTAGTACAATTTTGTTATTGAACAACAAGAAGGGAAACATTGACTTGAGTCACTTTTTTTGTGTGTAGATTAAATACTAGTAGACATCATGCACAACAACACAAACAACAATCACTCAGAGTCAGCGTGCAATGCATGCCATTATCATTTACCTCTTCTTCCGGGGCAGTCCCTCTAGGCTCGGAAAGGAGGATAGATATATAGTCAGGCTCTTTGGAGGGACTCGACGAGGCAGGCTAACATCTCACATTTGTTGTACTATTCTCCATCCAATGTCTGGCTTGAGGGAAATGGATTTTAGGCGAGTCAGGACTGGAGTCAGGACTCGGAGGAGTGGACTTACTTCTTCACTGACTGCACACAGATGCAACTCCAATCCGGCAATAAAAGAGTAAGACGGTGGAGACATACAAATAATAAAAGTAAATAATATTCCTTAGCTATATCTTTTTGGGGGTCTTTTTTTTGGGGCGTCAAAGCAAGAATGAAAGTAACTCGAAAGCTTAGTTGACAGGGAAGTAGAGCTCGTCCTTAAATTCTGGTGATTCACCCAGAAGTAGGTCATCTAACCTGAGTCGCCATCATCATCTTCCTGCTGTGCTATTTCAGGTATGGTGTAATCCGGTGGTATAAAGCGCTGATTTAATTTGATTACTGTTAACCTCCCCACATTTTGGGGTGAGAGACTGGTCCTTCTCACTGTCAGAATGGCACCAGCAGCACTGAAAACACTCTCAAAAAAGACACTTGCGATAGGGCAAGCCAGAGAGTTTATCGCCAGCCTGCTGAGCACTTGCCATTGGCGCCTTTTCCCATACCAATACAGCAATGGGTTTTGATCAAAGTAGACCTCTGTTGGGTCATCCAGATAGGCCTGGACCATCCACTCAATGCTCATGGGTGCTCGGCTTTGCTCGGCCTCTTTTGCCTTTACCTCAGCACTGGACTTAAGCCCTTGCTGTAGAAACCATTCCTGTGCCGATTTTAGGGCTGATGCTCCTGTTGTTGTTGATTTTGTTGATGTTGTTCTTGGTGTTGTTGGTGGTTTTGGCTGCTGTGAGCCAACCTCATTGCCCTCAGGCTCTGAAGTTGAACTTGATGCCGGCTGCCCTGCAGTACTTGTTGTGCACTGGAGTAGCAAGCCTCTAATTCCCGCCCGATCTTTCTCTAGATGACTGGCTTCCACAGCTATCCAAGTTTTGTAGTTGGCAACATCCCCGGCTGAAAAAGGAATGAAAGTGTGCAGTAATGGTTTGTACCGTGGATCCAGAATTGTGGCACAAGTGTAATGGTTGGATGACACAATGACTCTTTGCACCCTTGTATTTTCAGATAAGCGAAGGGTTAGGCTCTCCAACAACTCATATGCTTCTTTTTCTTCCTCCACACCTGCGTACATTGCAGACACCCTCTTCAGCTGTTCCCGTAGCATGTGCAAAAATGGGTTAGCTTGGCCCATAGTACAGTCCTCCTTGCTGACTTCATGTGTGAAGACCTCAAAAGGAAGTAGCATCTCTGTCAAGCATTTAACTAGGCCCCATTGGTCCATCTCAATGATCATGCCTTTCACAGTAGCATTCCCTCTTTGCATGACATATTCATTGATTGGTCTGTACTGCTCAAACAGACATTCAAGCATGTAATAAGTTGAGTTCCAACGTGTTGGCACCTCCTAGATGAGTGCTTTAACTGGCATTCTATTATCATGTTGAATGATCCTCAGCTGCTTCAGGGCTTTAAAAGAATGGCTGAAATGTGTGCAGATTCTTCTGCAGGTGGTCAGTATGTTGCTGAATCAGTCTTCTTTTTTCAGAAAGTCTTGAACAATGATGTTAATGCAGTGCGCCAAACACAGGACCCTGAAATAGCCACCGTAGGCCATGGCCTTAACTATATTACCGTCATTGTCCGTGGCAACAAAACCAATGTTAAGCCCTTTTGGTCACAGCCATTCAAAGACCTTGCTGTCAAAGTCTTCCAAAATGTTTGCATCAGCATGAGATTTCTCCATGGCGAACATGGCTACAGTTGCATGTTTCCGAGCGGCATTAAAAAATCTCAGCAGTGTCAACAACACCTGCTGCAGATATCTTATCTCTAACCCCCACAAAAGAGATCCTGTATGCAGTGATGCACATGTAATCAGTGGCTGGCAACTGGTCCACATGTCTGTTGTCAGGTGGATAGTGTGAACAGCACTCTGCTGCAAAGCTTGTCCGAGCAATTCCAGCACGCCGTGATGTAGTGCTGGAACAGCAACTCTGGCGAAATAGGACCAGCTGGGAATCTTCCATTTTGGGCAGATGGCTGCCACAAATTCAAGAAAACCCAACCCTTCCACAAAAGAAAAAGGGAGGAGGTCCAGCGCTATCATTTTAGCCAGCTTCGTATTGTACAAACGTGCTGTTGGGTGGTTGCGTTCGTAATGCCCCTCTGACCTAAACATGCTGAGAATGGTAGCCTGGATTTTTTTCTTTTCTGGTGCCACTGATGCAGGTGACTTCTTGATGCCAGATGTTAGGCTCAATGCACGTTTTTTTGTTGCGGTACTCTCTTGCCTTGGACCCCTTGGTGTCTCAGCCTGACTCTTGTGCCATTGTGATGTTACTTATGATGATGTGGGTGGAACCACTGCACTGCTGAGGACACGGCTGCTTTGTGTAACAGAGAAAATTTCTCCCTCTTGTTCACCTTCCACCGTGATCAGATCTTCTTCTTCAACTCCCTCCACCAACAACAAGTGCAGTTTTTGGCCGCTAAGGTGCGTCTCCCACTGAATCAAGTGGTGTTTTCTCAGATGTGTTGTTTGGCCTCCTGTACCATAGTTTGTACCAAGCTCACCCGGCTAGCACATGGTCCACAAATGGAGCATATAGCAATGTTCACCTCCTTCCTGCTAACCGAAAAAATAGTCCCAAACTGGGGAGGTCAATTTTCTGGTGCTGCTGGTGCCACTTGCAATGTCAGATGAACTGGTAGGTTGGCGTGATGTTTGACTCTCTGCAGTACCTACTTCTACTGAGTTGGTTGTGGTGGATGTAGGTCACTGCCGGGCCTTTGCAAATATGGAAGCTGGAGGTGATGTTGGTGGTATCTGTGTTGGTGGTATCCGTGCCACATCCCTCACAGCAATTTGGGATGGGGTAATGATGGTCTCCACTGGGGCTGGACTAATGTCCATGATGACTGGCTCATCATCATCCTCCTCTTCTACATCTACCCCCATAACTCTAAGGCTTTCTGGAACCTTCCTAGATCATCAGAAGGGGGGCTTGCAGAAAAAGTTGATGGACTAACCCTCCTTTTCCTTGCTGGGGATCTGGAAGACAATGAATCTTCTGAAAGAGTGGCTTGCTCTTCTTCTTCCTCTCCAGTAAGCTCGATCTCCTGAACTGCCCCTACTTCGGGAGGAACAACTACTATTGGGGGCGGTGGTTGCGGCTGTTGTTGCCCACTTATCTGAGTTTCCTGCATTGATTTGGTACTACTTTACAATAAGTCAATTTTAACATCCCTGCTTGTCTGCGTTTGAACTCGTGATCAGACTGGCTGCCTCTGCGACAGACATGGGCTTGGTCCTAGGTTGGTGGGGTGAGTCCACTGATGCGGGGGTGCTGTTCCCAGCTTGCTCCCCGGACGCCGCAGCTGCAGGTGCAATTTTTGGTTTCCCAAAAAAGGTCTTGTGCGACATACCGGTCTTGGTAAGTGGCAGTGCCTTCTTCTCACTGGTAACTTTCTTGGTGCTGGACCTGGTACCTTTCTTTGGGGCCATCTTCAAGATGTCAGCAGCACGCAGTGGCACAAGTTGAAGAGATGTCTGTGGTCACATCACGTGACGTCGTGCGCAGCAGGACGTCTCTTTAGCAGTACAATGGGTGCTGCTGTCTCCTCTTTTGTGCACCTAAAAGCAAAGAAGCAAGAAGAACATCAGTGAAATGTGGCATTCATTATTGTGGTTCAATTACTACTAGTACTAACAAACAAATATAATATATAACTTAGTGTGTTAAAAACACATAACAATACAGTGTAGCCATTTGTGAGATTGACAACAAGGGCTTTCATGGTGTACTTACACTCAGGAAGGATAGGAAAGAAGAAGAACAACAACAAAAATACAAATGTAACAGAACCGGTTTGGCATTGTGCATCATGTGGGATGCAGCATTCAGTAAGCTGCAGCTGACAATGGATGGAAGCAATAAGCCAAGAGGAACAAAGGAAAGACATGCAGGCCTATGGTAAAAGCACACTAACTACTGCCACAAAATGGCCACCAGCCACATGGTCACTCACAACAAGCAGGAGGCCTGGAAAACAATGAACTCAAGAAGGCCTATATTATGGACACAGACTTTACAAAATGGCCCCTGGCCACACGGGGAGGCTCAGCCAAGGCAAATGCTGGCCCACTATTACAAACACACTCACACACTGGCCAGACAAAGGAGGCATGCTAAATAACACAGCTTTAATGCAACTATGCCAAAACGAAAATCCACAGGGCTAAAAAAGGTTTGCAAGTTACACAACAACCACACACATCCAACAAAGGCATTTAACACACATGAAAAAAAATGAAATACCAAAAAAAACACATTTTTTCACTTCAATTCAATGCCATTCAGGCCTTAAATGATGTTTAAATTCAACAGACACCACAGAAACAGTTGTTTCAAGCACCCATGAATAGCTCTGGGCCTACTGGCTGAAAGGCCTATTGGCAGATTACTGGGCTAGTGAATTAAATAGATATTGCAAATTGATTTCAAAAGTTGGAGAAAATGTAGTGAACCGTGCAACATGTTTCCTTTATAAAAGAAACAACTAGGCCCCTACTGAAACTACAGGCCACCCACCACAATAAAAAAAAAATTAAATGATGAAAAGTAGAAAAAAATGTAGGTGCAATGCCCAAATCAAAGATACAACACCAATTTTCCAACTTACTTGTGAAATCTCAAATTCAAAAGTCCTCAAATCCAATGATATATGATGCAGCAGCCACAAAGAGTGATCCTTCCAGCTCCAAATCCAAATGAAAAGTGAACAGGAGATGGACAAAGCACTGGCAGGAGCCTGCTGGACAGGAAAAGGAAGTTGGAGACTCTGGGGCACTTCCTTCCTCCTAAAAAAAAAGGAAAAAAAGAAAAGGACTCCTTGCACAAAAAAGTACAGCTAAATGTCAATCTGAGGAGTTTTTTTAATCCAAATCGTCATTTCAAGAAGGTTTTGATGCTGATCGGGAGAGAACCTTCGCCAGATTGCAGATTCTGTGTGTTCGGGATCAGTTCTTCATAAAACTTCTGCCGGAAGTCCGATGGCGCGCCTCAATTACGTGTTCGCGATCGCACACTCTCGTGGGACCGTCAGCCGGCTACCAAATCTCGTGGTGCTCACGAACGGATGTGAAATCTCGTCGGCGATCGCAGGCACCCGGTAAGTCGCTCCCGGGCACACAAAAACGCATTTTGGGCGCTTGAACACAAAAAAACCTTTGCTCCGTTACACAGTGCGTAGTTTTCCGGCAACTCCACGTTCTACACGGAGTTGTCAAAAATCCACAAACTCCGCGAGTGGAGCAGAGCTTTACGCCCAGGGTTAGTATTCACCCTAACAAGCTGCTACTTAGTGCTATAAACAAATTACCTACCGAGGAAAAACCTTTATCATGTTTCTCCCATGCACCGTCAACCTTTAATTCTGTTAAATCATTACGCAAATATGTAATGTTACTTATATATCCCTCCAAGTCTCTGCTTTTGTCAGGGATATAAGTGCCACATTGTTGAATTTTCAGCATACTACAGACTCCGCCCTCTTTTGCCAATAATACATCAAGGGCAAGCCTATTTTGCAAAATCATTGATCTCATACCAACCATTTCAGTATCAATCATCAAGAACCCACCAGCAGTATCCGTTGATAAACGATCAACCACTGTAGATAATTTTCTAAGTTTATGCGAGTTCAAAATCACCCCTACTGAAGGTATTAATGCACCAAAAAATTCTCCCACAATTTCTGCAGCACTTATTCCTCTTTTGTTCCGTGTTAGTTTCTTTTCATTGGTTCCGTGATTTTCATTCACGTGATAGATTTTAGGAAATACTATACCCACATAGTAACATCCATACCAATGTTGTGGCAATCTATAATAAGCATTTTTTCCACACACATAATAAACTCCAGGATAGACTGGATCAGTACCACATCTTAATCCCCAACCCCCCATGATTAGGAAGGTATGTTCACATTCACTAGAACCAATGAAATAATTGTTATATTCAATCTTTTGTCTTAGTAAGCAAAGATCCCCTTTGTGATATAAATCTAGAGTCATTGCGGCATATGTCTCACCTTTTTTATAATCAGCCTCCCCATGAGCCCATGGAGGTATAGTAGTCTTTTGTTCTGCAGCTTTTCTCTTAAACTCTTGTCGCCTATCCTCTACAGTGTTTATAAATTCTATTTCAACACTATGTAAACTACAAGTCAGATTATTTCGATGTGCATGTACAGTATCTATAGGCTTAGTAGGATGAAAACAATATCCAATGTACTGTTCATTCTTTGCACTGTTCACTATATTCATATTCTTCCTAATAGGAACTTCTGAAAAGAGTAAATCATAATTAGAATAGTAATATTGAAACTGTTCTTTGCCATGGAATAAACTTGTTAGTACACTACATGAAATTCTATATGTTAAAGGAAGGTGGAGATGAGTCACCCCTTCTAACACAGACAAGGGTAATTGCATGCAGACATAACAATCTCTTGCATCCATAGTGTCCACATATTCATATAACAATTTAGTAAATACAATCAACGAAAAGTCATTAATAGAATTATCTTGGTGTAAATCATTCCCTGTTAATTTTTTAATATTAGTCTCTGGTTCTTCTTTAAGAACTTTTGTTACATCGGTAATTATATTCACATTCAGGCACATGCATCAAACATGCCATGTGCGATTCCTTATTAGCGAAAAATAAGGATTCGCTAATAAGGAAGCGCAAATGCCTATGCATGTAGGAATGGCTGAGAAAATAGCGATTCCTACAAATTCCTTAATTGCGAGTCGCAATTAAGGAATGGCTCCCATTCATTCCTATGGGCCTACAGGCCCATAGGAATGAATGGGAGATTGCATGCGCAATTTGCGAGTACCAATAGGTACTCGCAAATTGCGCATGCAATTTCAAGGGTGCAAGGGTATCAAAATGACACCCTGTTGCACCCCTGAAAAAGTGATGTGCACCCATGTTGCGCACACACATGCCCCAAGGGCATGTGTGTGCGCAACATGAAACTTTGAAAAATGCACTAAAGTGCATTTTTCACAGTTTTTGCAAATTACCATGAAGTTCAACTTCATGGTAATTTGCGCCCCCTAATAGCGAAATCGCTATTCTTAAGTGGCTCTTGCATTGCATTTAAGGAATCGCAAATTGCGATTCCTTAAATGCAATCACAATTTGAGAACTCGCAATTAATTGCGAATTCTCAAATTGCGAGTGCCTTGAACCTTGATGCATCGCAAATGCCATTTTTGCGGGCGCAAACGGCCGATTTTTGCGAATCGCACCGTTTGCGCTCGCAAAAATGGTTGATGCATGTGCCTGATAGTCATTAGCAGGATTTACATTAACAGGATACATAAAACAAGGCACTATTAAAACTAGTATTAAGCGTTAAGACACCTTTGCCTAATTAAACCTTGATTTTGATTACCAGTCTCAATTCTATCCATTTTATGGAAAAAAAAGAAAAAATCTATTAAATTTTTTTTTGCCAATCAGCTTAGGTTGGTGTACCCCACACACTTTTCCGAGCTTCGGGTCATGGCCTTATTTTCAAATCTCCTCTCTTTTTTTTTGTCTCTTCACCCCTTTTCTTAAGCACAGTTCCTTTATGGTGGCTCATATGATGAGTTGTCTTTGGAACATTACACGATGAATTATTTTTCCCAATCATTTGTTGCAGCAGCCAAATATGTCCTTTCAGGTGCAGTGTATTTTTTACTTGGGATACGTGCTCTTTTCGTTCTGTGTACTGTATTTTCTTCTTCTTTAGCATCACTTTGTTCAGATTGGCTAGAGATTTCAATTACAGTTGCTGGAATCATCTCTTTCAGACACCTGAATTGTCCCAACACTTTCCTTTGGGTACTCAAGGGCTTACCTGTGGGTGGCTATTCAGATTTGCCATGGGACAAGATTCAAATCTGAAACCACTTCTACTTCGACCGTCTAGGCACTTTGGACTTCGTTGGACTGTGCTTTGGGAACGAGACTGCATCTGGGAAGACTCCTGCAACTCCTGGTCTCGTTGTCCTGCCAGTCTTCTGCGTCATCTGTGCCTGTGCTTCATCCAGGTTCTTTTCCAGGCCTATGGGCATCAAAGCCACCCGAAGGAATCTCCCTTGGAGTGAAGGAGTCATACCCCTGCATCTGCAGGCACCACAACTAAGCTGACCAGACTTCAAAATGCCCAGAAACACAGGTGGTGGTTCTGCAACTCCCTCGAAGCCTGCACTTTCTTCTCACAGAATGTGAGGTCAGTATCCCTCGTCGGAACCACTGGAACAGCACCCCTGTGTACCGCGTCGACTTGACATTGCCAAGGCTTGTTGACTCTCTTCTCCAGAGATCTTCGGGCTCCAAGAAGTTCCAGCATCTCTTCCTGCCAAGATCTTCGTCTTCACCACATCCTCTGCACTGTGGGTCTGCATCTTTGGTGAGCTGCTCGAGGTCCTCTTGCAACTCCTGTGCCTTTGGCCTGTGGGTCCTCTTGAGGGTCTTTTTTGGCTCCAGTGGGCTCCCCTGTTTGCGCGGGGCTTGCTCTGACTCTCCTGCTCTTGGTGAGTTCCTTGGACCCTGCTGGTCCCGACACTGCACATTCTTCGTGTTCCACGTCTGTTGCTGCTGCCAAGGCTTGTTGGTGCTTCCGCCGGACACCGACACCCTGGTTCTCGACTTCTGATGGTGGATAGCTCGTGAATAGTTCCTGGACTGCAACAGCGTTGCCTGGTCCTCACAGCTGCAGCCACAAGGTCAACTCTCCTGCATCTTCCATCATCAGTGGTCATTGGTCTTCCGTGCCTCCTGGTCACTCCCGAGTGGCATAGACTCTGTCCCCTCTGCTTGCAGGCACTTCTTTTCAAGAATCCATCCTTGGATTCCACCGGACTCTTTCACCTTCTTCGCCAATGGCATCTTCACTGAAGTTCTCCATTGTGGTCTACGGCGGTTTCCGACGTCCCTTCGCACCTACGCACTCGGCTTCCCTGATGTAGGTATCCTGGTTCTTGGGGTATCCACAGGTGGGGTGACTCTCCAACCTTCTATCTTCTTCAGGGTTTTTTCAAGGTCCACTGGGAAGGGTCCTTCTTCTTCAAAATTGCAACCGCGACTTCCCCATTGATTTCCATTGAATACGCGGCTGTGTTTCCACTCTGCACACAGCCTCTGTGGGGTTCCTGGGTACTTACCTTGGGTGGTTCCTTGGGTCCCCAGCTCTTCTAAGTCTTCTGGGTCAAGTCTCAACTTTGGTTGCAGTTTGCATTCCACTTTATTAGTATATGGTTTGGTCTCCACCTGGAGACCACTGTGTATTTGTGCTACTTACCTGTTCTCCTTTTGAAATATTGTGTGTATTGTGTTTATATCTCCGGGTAGGAGATATACCAATGTGTTAGTGAACAATTTTTATAGCTACAATGTCTGGTGCTTTTTTGTTTAACCTACACTATATGATTAGTACTGGTAAAACAAGCTGCTTAACACTCTTTCTGGACTAAGCCTGAAGGCTGCTCTCCACAGCTACCACTTGCAGAGCTTTCTATGGTTGTCTAAGACCACTAAAATCACCATAAGGGTTGTCTGGATTAGTGCAGGATGCTACACTTAAATACGTGTGCACCATATACTAAGCCAGCTTCCTACAGATGGTATTAATAATACATTTTATTCTGTTCACTGGCGGCATTATGGAGAAGAGCACCGAGAACATCTTTCCTTTCATTCAGTGGGTGACGAAGATGAGCGGTGCTTATTTAACCATATTATATACTCCTTTCTCGTCAATGCAGGTTCTTAATTTGTTCAGAAAGCCAGAAGTTGATAAAGCAATTTAAAGCCAGATTACAGACCTCCAGACTCGTGGTGGCATGGGGGTGGCGGTCCAGCCACCGCCGCACCGGCAGTCCGACCGCCCCATTAAGACTTGGGCGGTCAGACTGCCATGGGAGCACCAACGCTGCCAGGGAACCGCTGTTCCCTGGCGGTGGCGCAGCAGTCCTGAGGCTGCAATATGCTTGTCGGGACCGCAGTGGTCCGGCCAAGCATATTACGAGTTTCCATACACCACGATTTTGAAAGCCATGGCTGAGAGGAAACAAAGGGGGCCTTACAGGGCCCCTTGATGCTTCACACCATGTGGATGCACACGGGAGGTACAACTTTTGCCCCCTGTGTCCATGCACACCAGTACCTGCACGACATGGACTTAACAATCCTAGCCGTGCAGGAACTGTTTTTGGCGTTTCCATTGCGGTTCCCATTTTTAGAGGCAAGGCTGTGGGAATGTCAAAAAAAGCCTGCCAGACAGGAAGAAACTCCTAATCTGGCAGGTGGCCGACGACAGCTTTGGTGCAGCCGGAGCATGTTGGTGGCGTACCACCCCCCGCTGCAAAAAAAGTCATAATTGGGCTGTTAGTGTGGTTTTATTTTGGATCTGAATGTGTCTACCAAACACTCAGACATAGCACCATGCTGTTCACTCCCTTCCTAAACAGGTTTTTAAGTTTTTACTGCAACCCATAAGTACCAGAAAAACATTATTGACCTCCCTGGTTTTATCAAAATTGGATTACTGCAATGGCTTATATATTAACTTACAATCCAATCTACTCAGAAGGTTACAGGCGGTACAAAATGCAGCCGCTAGACTAGTTCTGGACGTTCCCAAATTTCATTCCATCAGATCAGGGATTGAGGAACTGCATTGGCTCCCGGTCGGTCAACGCGTTAAATTTAAGGCTCTCTGCATTGCACATAAGGCACTGTACAGAGAAGGACCACAATTTTTGTGGGATTCCTTTAGCTGGTATACACCAAATAGACCGCTACGCTCGGCCAATACCTACCTGATGCCCACCTCCAGATTTAAAAGGAGGAACTGGGGGGGGGTAGGAGCTTCAGCTACAATACTATCAAGGAATGGAACTCCCTTCCGCTTTCACTTAGGAGGACTTCCTCCTTGCTTGAGTTTAGGAAGCTACTCAAGACATGGCTTTTCAGGAACTAGCTTTCCCTGACACAGTATTGGTAGACCGGAAGCGCCTAGACACCCACGGGTATTAGTGCGCTATATAAATTGTTATAACATAACATAACATAACCTTCTACTTCGACGAAAGTGCCTTTATTGCTCAGAACCTTAATAGAGTCCGGCTCTCCTATTGACCTGTCACATGGAGCTCAAGGAGCTGGCAGCAGAGTTTGTGCCGATCAATGCCTACTTGATCAATTTGTCCTTTCATTAATATCTTGTTTCTCTTGTTCTAAAACTTATCATGCCCTTTGAAGAAACCTGAACTAATTGCTTTGGTCTTGGCTACTTATTGGCCGATCAGTAATTTGCCTGTCCTTCTGAAAGTTACATTCCCAGAAACACCTCGTCAAACATTATAGCCTTTCAAACTTATAGTCAGAGTTTGAACCTCATTATGGGACTGGGTGAGACTTACTCAGCTTCTGGGACAACGCTGTCTTGTCTCCTAAGGATGCTCAACTCCTGGAAGTGTTTGATATTATGGGAGAAACTTTCCACAGTAGCTCAAACCAAAAAACACGCCATTAACCGGTTTACTTCCTTCCTGATAGAGCATTGCCACTGAGTCCTTGACTCTATTCTTTCCTAGAAGATATCACAGTCCTGTGAGGTTCCACATGGTTTCACACTGTTAGTAGCACTCTTTGATTGATATTTGGTACTGCTATTTGACATTTAAAAACATGCAAAGGTTGGATTTGGAGTTCAGTCTTATGTGGTCAATACCCATGTACACATAAATATGCTAAAAAGTCTCTAACGGTCCCAAAGCTGCAACAGGTGGTGGTAAGATTGAATCTAGCTTCATAGCAACAAAACAGAGGTAATTATTTTTTCAATTAAGGAGAGATCAGGCTTATCTTTACTGTTTCTTCCAGAGTTGTTTGGGCGACATTTAGCAAATGCCCTCAAAGTTAAAAAAAAATGTTTTTTAGTTCAAAGCTGATATGACTTTGGATGCCCAGCTTAATGCCACTTTCATCACAAGTCTTACCACTCCTGTGATGTACACATAAATAGCTAGTGGTGGTTGTGATAGTGAATTGCAGATCAGATTATTAGAAGAACCTTGTTCTGATTTGCTATCTTTCTACATTCAGATGCTCAAAAGAATACAGACTCTCACTGTTAAGGTGCAGAACATGGGGTTTTTTAACACAAATTGACCTCCTTTAAAACCAACGCCCAGTGGAAACAATGAGGTCCACTTCTATGGATGCACATCTATAACGATAAATCACATAAGTAACCCCAAAATCTGGTGACAGGCTAGATTACGAATTCATGATGTCTGTTTCCACTTAGGGTCACAATGGAATATTGGGTTGCACTAGAGAGCTCAAAGCTGCTCTCCTTGTCTTCAAAGTAGAACTTTCTCTCCAAAGGTGGGCAGATACTCTCAGAAGCTCACTCTGAGGAGTCTCCATGTCTGGTGTTTTGAGTCAGAGTGAGCATTAACCACAGAAGGGCAGTCCACCTGCTATTTATCTATTTGGGCAACAGCAGCGAAGTTCATCTGAAGTTTTAAGACCTGATTCAGGCCAAAGAGCAACACAGGCCCTAATCCTGGTTATATTCTTACTTTGACATGGGATAGAGCCTCTTTTCAGAGATGAATGGGGGCAAGGGCACCTCCTCTTATTCCAAATACTGGGCATTTGGAAGAAAGCCAACTGTCTAATCAGAAAATGTGCTGCACCCTAATTTCTAGATTCTCCCAAGGATTCCAAAGAGCTAATATCCCAGCATTCTCTGAAAAGAATAGGTTTTGATAAAAAAAAGGCCTTTCTCTTTCAGTCACCTCCTAAAGGCTTTACCAGGAGTGCTCAGACATGAGAAAACAGCCCAAGAGCAGATAGGACATCCATAGAGATAATGAAGGAACAACACCATGGAACACAAAGTGGGCAAAAAGATTGCCATACAAGTCCCATTCTCTTCAATCAAAACATTAATTTTGAGTCACATTAGCATTTTACTTGACCAATCCCACGCATAGGTATCCTCAAATCAATTTACCAGAGAACAGAGCAATTAAACACGGAAACATAGAGGTCCATGGTCGAGCAGGGCAGTGCCCCACAAAACACATGGTAAACTAGGGTATGGTCTATGATGAAAATTGCTAGGAAAACTGCAACTCATTGATATGCAACTTCATTTGGCAATCTGGAATAGGAGATCTCACGTGAGAAGGAGATTTAAAAAAAGACAACGCTCAATAAATTTATGGACTGACATCAATCAATCAATCTGGATTTGTATTGCACGGCTGCTTCACCCGTGAGGGTCTTGAGGTGCTGTGGGGTCCTGCTGTGGGATCACACTCCCTGTTTCTATTGGTTGAACATCCAGTTCTTGAGGTCCTTCCTGAACTATTGGAGAGATGGTGATGCTCGGAGGTGCATTGGGTGGGTATCCCAGGTCTTAGCCGCTACGTGGCAGACGGAGCGCTGTTAGCCCGGAGGAAGTGCTGGGTGGCTGCTTGAGAGAAGGATCTGGACTGGAGCTCCCTGATAGGTTGGTTTCTATAGAAACAGCGCCTGGCCATTAGCATCAGCAAAAACCTATTTTGTTGGTGAAAATACACATCAAACCAGAGAGAAAACTCCATATATCATACCAGAAAAGAGAACTCTGCTATACACACTACACAACTGTGCCACAGATACCCTCCAAGTGATGGAATAAACATACATTATTGTACAAGTATACATCTGCATGGAAATGTGGCAAGTTATAGATGTGTCAAACCCGATGTATTGTACTTTACATTACACTCCACAGGAAGTTGTGTAAGCCCTTAGAGACTTTGACAATTTAAGTGGTTACCCTTGAATGAACCTATTGATAACACACAACTCACCATCAGGAACTGTCAGACACTCCTTTGTGCACTACACCCAAAATGTACCCTCTTCAGAATGCTTTTAGCATGTGACTTCAATTTATGTATCATGGCATGCTCCCAACTGTTCAGTAGGTGGTGACATGACACTCGAGCGCCAGTAGAGTTTCCAAATCCGTACAATAATACAGATACAGAAAGAAATAGAATAGAATAGGAAGAATTTAAAGTATGGAGTACAGTTTGTACTCCTTCAGGGCGACAGAGTACCCTACTCTGTTGCCTTGCCAGAGTATCAATCCTCCACATTTAGAGATGTCCACCGGCGCTGTACACATCTCATGTCATTGGCAGGAACCACTGTCACTTCCATGTGTTAAAAGACTGACAGAGGGTACAATCAAATTGATGGACATTCTTCAAACCTTCGACATGTTTTTGGTTTTTCAAAAAGAAACCCCTAAAGCAAAACCAGAAGTTTGTTTTTGAAAAATCAAAAACAAATGACACCTGCACCATGGGAGTTATATTCTACGGTGTGGGGGGTCATTTAAACATTTTCACTGTCCCTTACCGCACGTTTTTACCCAGCCAGCATTGAAGGACAGTGAAAGCTGGCCATTTGTTTGCTAACTCTAAACTGGGCAAGCACATAGGCGTCATTTAGGGGTCACCATAGGTTACAGCTGTGACTTCTAGCTTGCACTTTGGAAAAATACTGCTGTTGGCATACTGGATTCAAGTGTTAGCATGAGAGGCACCTGTGACCAAATACTGGCACTTGCATGCTGGAGTTACTTCTTGGCATAATGGTCACCCTATATAAAATACTGGTACAGACATACCAAAAAGTTCTTGACATATGGGTCACCCATGGTAAAATGCTGGCACTGGCATCCTTGAGGAATATTTTGGCATGGGGCACCTGTGGCACTAGTTCATTGGAAATACTTCTTGACATAAGAGGAAAACCATGATATATGGGAGGTGGGCAACCGTGGCAAAATACTGGCCCTGACATACTAAAGGTAATTTTGACATAAGATATATAGCTGGTACTAATCGTAAAATTCTAACACTGTCATATTGTAAGTAATTTTGGCAAAAGGGCACACCCATGGCATATGAGGGCATGCATGATAAAATGCTGGTCCTTGCACAATGAAGTTTATTATTGACATATTGGGGCACCCATTGCACATTCTGAAAACAATGTGGTCTACTCATTAGGAGCATCAAGTTTCATTAGCTTGGCACACCATGATAAGACATGAATATGAATGAGCATCCTTTCAGAGCCTATGGTTTTTTAGCACATTTATGTGAACATTGTGTTTTTATATACACTATTTGATCCTATGTAATTTAAAATTTTCTCACGGTGAAAACCCATCAAGTCTTCCTAGAAGAGATCTGGCTCGCCACAATTCAGGGAAAGTATTACTTCTCACCACTTTTAAAGATCATGCCGGTGCCCTAATGCAGGTGGTTTTCAAAACGGACATTTGTCTGTGCTGTGTTATACTAATCATGAAGGTATAGTACTTTAGCAATGTCAATTATTGTGATGTCTTCAGGGTTAAAGTCATGTGACACATCTTCCTGGTGACTATTCAGGGTCGAAGGTCAAATTATGTCACTTCCTGTGATGTCATTAAGGTAAAAGTGTGTGTAATGTCAATTCCTCTACCCCAGTCATTTTGGTGAATTGACATCCATGGGCAGGTTGAATGGACAAAACTCCAATAACCCGTACTCTGTCAGGCTGTCGGAGCACTATCTCAGTGATGGAGCCAGAGTAGGCTCTGTCGTGGAGATAGTGAAAATCCGCCTGTCTGTAAATCAGGCTGGCGGACTGAGGGTTTGTCAGAGACGGTACTCTTTCTGCTAAAGTCTAAATCAGGCCTCTAGATTCTCCTTGAGAAATTTGGGTCCCACCATTTAAAATGCTTGATGTACGATAGCGAGTGTTTATGCACAATGTGCTGAGAAACAGAAAGCTGATGTAAACATTCCCTGGCTTTATATATCAAGCCCCTTGACCAGAGCAACTGCCATTGTTGGGACCTGTCTAAAAAAGGCAGGCCCAAATAGCAGTTATTTTCGTAGTTGAACCTGGATGACATGCAGGATCATACCACCAAGGGCGGTTGGTCAAATCGACTGGTAGGGATGAGCTGAAGCATTGAAAAAAAGTGTGAGCACATTACTGGGTTCATTTTGGAGGCTAAGGAGTGCAGGCCAAAGGTGCTTACCTTGGAACTGAGGCAGGGATGGAAGACCCAGTAGTGGAGGCCACAAAGACTTCTTCAAGCATCACTGTTTTGTTTCTGTACAGCTTAAAAAGGTTTTATGGACATCTGCTAGTAAACAGAAGCATAAGGAAGGGCTGGAACTAGGACCCAAAGAATCTAAATGAAGAATTAACTGTGTGTTTTCAGCATACGAAAGAGATGACAAACTTAAGTTTCTGAGGATGGAAAATAGAAGTAGCATATATGCATTTAGCAGGATGAGTGAAAAAGAAAACTGTTAATGGACTTCAGAGAAAATGTGAAAATGCCTCACCCCAGAAAATAGAAAGCAGTAACGATTGGGTTTAATGTTTAAGAAAAGAGAAGAATCAGGACAAGGATGTCACTTTTAAGACCACCGCCAATAAAGGGTGGTTCCGAATGTTGTGTCCACTGTATTGCATCAAAGGCAGCTTAGAGATTATGAAGAATCTGGCTGAGTAGTAGTCCTTATTCTGAATGAGTTTATGGTAAGTGTTTGCTGGCTACAGGACTGAATCTGTGCCCATCGAAGTGTCAAACCTCGATTAGAAAAAATAAAGTCAAATAACTCCAGATGGATTTAGAGTTATCTGACAAGAAACTTTGGGGCATATTAGCAAGAACATGCGATAAATATCGCAAACCTTGCTTAGCGCGCCTTTTTTATCGCCGGCTATCGCTGGATATTACCGCGGAAATAACATGCTATTAGCAAGGTTTATCTCCATTGCGATAAAATATCCAGCGATAGCGGCGAAACCCAGCTTTAACGCGAGAAATCCAGCGATAAAATCCTATCGCTAATTCTGGGGACTTAACCTTACAATCCACCTCCCATTGACTTTCATTGCTAAGTCATGTTTTTATCAGTTCTAAAAAACAAGCGCTAATCGGGGTTAGCGCGCGTTTTTATCGCTTCGCGGGTATTGCTAATAGGCGATAGGTATGTAAGCGACTGTTTTCTGTCGCTTTTAGTTGGGAACGCCTACCTTGCATGTCATTAGCGATAATTATCGCTGACATGCAAGGCGATGTAAAACCCGGCCGCTATCGCCGGAAAGCTGTCGCTAACGCCTGTTAGCGACAGCTTGCTAATAGGGCGTTAAAAATATCGCCGCTTTAGCGGCAAAAAGTGCCGCTAAAGCGGCGATAAAGCCCTTGATAATATGCCCCCACGTCACTAAGTTAGTGATTTCTGGGGAAAGGAGGGAGATGTGAAAGCACACCATGGACCTGATTCACAAAGCGCCTCCGCACTCGTGGTGCCTATATTTGTAGCGGAACCTCCGCAAGGAGAAACTGCAATGCGGAGGTCTTGCCGCAAGTGTGGACCCCTTGCCATGAGTGCTGGGACTCTGCCACGAGGGCCGATGCCCTTTGTAAATCAGGCCCCATGTGTTTAGATGCGTTTTAGTTTTTAATAATGCCTTAATAAACCCACATATTAATTGTGGAAGGAAGCCACACAGAAAAGAAACATGCTTTTCATATTCTGGTAATGGCTGATTCTGATGCCAGCGTGAGTGACATTGATGGGGCATGGGTCGTCCAGAGACTCCGATCTTACACAGGGAAGGAGCAAAAAATGCTTTTGTCTTCTGGATGCATGGGTGACCTGACCTGCTTGATGATAACATAAATGACATTAATATTTTTTCTTTGAAAGACAGAGCTAGCTTGTCACAGAAAACCTGTCAACTGGCTGTGGCTGTACTGAATCTAAAAAGAGAGACACATATCCTAAATATTATGATGAGTTATTGCTATGAGTCATCAGTCTGAGAACTCTGGCTCCTGTTGAAGTCTGCATTGGCTTAAATAAAGCAGGACCTATAGTACTAAAGTTGACTCGTGCCCAAGGTTACCATTGCCCAAGTAGGTATTATGCCTGACAAATTTTAGTTGTTGGATTTATAGTTTTATTCATTTAAAAACTGAAGAGAACCTGTGATGTTATGATAGGACTTTCTGAATTGTACTAATAGGCATTTTAGGATCAAGAATTGAGGTTAGGGTATTGTTTAAACGAATTAAGGAGAATGTCGGGCAAAGACAGAATGAGGAAGTTTTCATGCATGCTCAAGACAGCATGAATATCTATCTTCTTCAAAAGTTGGATTTTCATCTTTACAGGAATTGGATAGAAGACTGAGAAGAGTAGAGAAGGGCAATTATTAAAGACAGTCGAAGGATTATACCAGGCTGATTTCAAAGTCACCCATGTGGATGGATGGCCAGTCCCTGTGTTCCACTAAGTTAGTCACATCAACATCCTCACACTACATTGTGTATACCAACACACTACCAGATTGTGTAAATTCCTACTTCCTTTCTACTGGCGATAGGTGTTATTTACTGCTATTTACTCAAAACAGGATTAATGAGGCATTACCCCATTCTGGTCAATAGGGATCAGAAGGGATATGGCTGCACATATACTTTTGAAAACCTGCACCATTAAAATTATTATTATTACACAAGGCTTTCAATGTCTACATCAGTAGTTTAGCCAGTGCCAGGAAGAAGGACTGCAGTCGTGCTACAAGAACTACCACTCAGCTGGAATGCTGCTCTGGAAGAACTGCTTTTCTGCTTTGATGTGCTGTTTGTTGCGAGCTCCTTGCCATCCTCTGCCCTGCTGAGTAAAATGACTGGACCTATTTCACTTGAACCCAGAGTGACTTCATGGGCTTGCTGGCTTTCCTTGTGTTCTGAAGTCTCTGGGCCATCAAAGACTTCCTCCAACCCTGCAACAGCACCAGGACTCTGTCATCTGTGAATCCAGCTTTGCCAAGTGGTGCCAATCCAGTCCTGGGTCCTTAGAAGTGTTTGTATCTGTGCTGACCCAGCAGATTCCATGCATTGATGACTTTGCGCCGATTGGAACCCTTCAACACCATCGCAGCTGATGCCTGACTACATCGCTTCAACAGACTGCGAGGCTCAACGATAATGGGCTGCATGACTCGACGATGACACATCGCCTTCATCACAAAGGGGTTCATTGACGAGGCTTCACTGACTGCGTGGGTCAGAACTGGCGCAGAGCCTGCATCCAAGGGATCGATGACAACGCATCGCCTCCTCTGGTCCGTGCATCAGTTCCTCGACGTTGACGCTTCCTCCATCAAAGGTACTTTTTTAGCTGGACCTCTGTGAGTCCTGTCGCTGGCCTGCCAGCCATCGAGGTGAGCCTGAACTTTGCATTTACCTCGGTTTAGCACGACCAGATGTCTCCGGTGGGCGCTATATTACTCTAAGCAATATATTTTGATTTAATCTTTGGAAATTCATAACTCCAGTTCTACTTGTTGGATATTTGTTGTTTTGGTCTTGTTTTACTCATAAAAAAATATAATTTATTTTACTAACCCTGCGTGGAGTTGTTTGTGGTGCTTTCATTGTGTCTTTTAGTGTGTATCTAGCTTACTCCGACTAGAGTGGTGGTTCATGCTTGGACAGGGTGCTTACCACTGCCAACCAGAAACCCCATTTCTAACAGTGATGAACCTGCAATTATTTACATGAACTACTGCCTCCGGTTACATGACAACAATCAAGAATTGAGCTGTGATGGAAACAAAATCACATATCCTGCATTGTTACCATTCTCCTCAAGCATGACAAGCTGCACTTCAATATGCTTCATCCTACCCTCCTAGCTCCCAAATCCAGTCTGCATGGGAAGAGAGACATGTTTGAGACACTATTATGGATAGCTAAAGAGTCAAAAGCACAGGTATGTGTAGTGACATTGGACAAGGGGGAAGGATAGTATATGTATAGCAATGGGGACTTTGGTATATCTTTTGGACATAGGACAAAAGTTGATGCAGAGATGGAGGAATTGAAAACTAATCCTGTCAATCAGGAATATGCAGAAAGGCAACTGCCATCGAAGAAAGAGCAAAAGCATCACCATTGCAAAACAGATGCTCAAGAAAGTGATCTAAGATGTTCCTCATTTCCAGACGTCCTTGCAGAGAGGATACCGGAAAAAGATCTAAAATTTTATTACATGATGCTGCTATCTTTGCTCACTCAGATACCTTCTCATTTCCTCAACTGCATGTGAACAAGCCAGATACTATGCCATCAGCAAACATGCCACTGCCTGTCGCTCATCAAACACATACGACCTTAAAGAGACAGTCGTGAGCAGCTCTCTTAAACTTAAATGTTTGCTCACTTATAAAGCATCCTGGCTCATCACCAGGTTTATTAAGGTCAAGAACTTGGATATCTTTTTTTGTAAAAGAAATTTGTTTTAAGGACACATCTCATATACTTTTAGCGGTGCTCTCTTTCAACAAAATACTTTACTGTGACCAACTTGGGAGACATGGTGGTAGGATTGCTATCATATTTAGGGAACTACTAAGAATTACTTAATATGGAGGGGTATCCATATGCTGACAGCTTAGCCTTCTTTTTATCTCCTACTGCTTCCTCGACATTTTGTTGCGTTCTGGATTGCCAGACTCCTGGAAGCCCAAACTAATGTTATTCAGCAGATGCAAATTTTATTTTACCACTTGTTCAAGCTTTTCTAAAAAAAATTTAAATAGGAGATTTTAATATTTAGATTGATTCCTCCACTTGATATGCCTCATCTGACTTCCTTTCTTCCAGTACTAGCTAGGACTTAAGCAATTGATTTCCAAGCCCCTCACTTTGCAGGTCATATTTTAGATTTTAGTTTTGTCTTTGATGACTTCATCTCAGATACACATGATTTCCCTGTTGTTTGGTCAGATCATGCAGCACTCTAGTTGTTGGTAAAATATGACAATACTGGCCATGGGTCAAGTGCTTCCCATTGGTCTTATGTCTCTAAATGTAATCTAACTAACTAACATCTCAGCCTGTAGCCTTTGTCCCCTTTTGGAGGATTGACTGTGTATTTTCTATGAGAATGTTGAGGAGAACAATGCTACATTTAATGTCTGGACTGTTTCCACTTTAGACTCGATTGCTTCTATAGTTATCAGCTTTTCCCATCACAAGTCTATCTCGGCCCCATGGTTTTCACGAACAAGCACTCTTCTAAATTATCAGAAAGAAGGTGCCACAAATATCACTCAGCTGAAGAGAAAATGTAATAAAAGGGGGTGCTATATAGAGCTCAACTTGCACAAGCTTTCTGTAATGACTGCACAACAGGGGCGTAACACAGGGCCCTGCAGCCCCTGCAGCCCCCACAGCCCCTGCAGTACAGGAACTCCCCAACCCTTCAAGGGCCCCCAGACCCTTCTTAGGGGCTCCATTTTGTCCAAGGGCAATGAATATTTGTGAGATATGTAAGACCCAGACCAGAGGCCCCGCTTCACGATCTGCGGGTGGGGGGCGGCCTCATTTTACATTAAGCCATTGCTGCACAATTCACATTTTAAAAAGCAACAATGCTTATCAGTATTTTTTTTAAACTGTCAAAGTATTTTTCGCCTACTAACCAATCTCATTCTGGTGTCTAAGCTTCTTAGAAGCTTTGTGCCTCTCTGTCAACTTTTTTCACTGAAACGTTTCGGGCTACTTATCAATCCGTTGCTATGCTTGCAAAGAACACAATTTACAATTTACAATTTACAATTTATAAAGCGCCCGAATCACCCCATCAGGGTATCTCCGCACTTGAACTGCTGTAGAACTCCAAGGGGATGTTAGCTTAGTATAAAGCTGCTTTTAACCACTTTCGAAACTTTAAATAGTCCGTACAAAGTCGTAAGTGAATGGGGAGTTGGTTCCAGTACCGTGGGGCCAGGTGGTAGAAAGCTTTGCCACCTATGCGCGCCCTGTTGAAGCGGGGGACCTGGAGCAGAGCTTTAGATTCTGAACGGAGGGGTCTGGAGGGCTTGTACCTAACCAGTTTGTCTCGTAAGTAACTAGGGCCTAGATTGTTTAAGGATTTATAAGCCATGCAACAAATCTTAAATTTGATCCTCTTACGCACTGGGAGCCAGTGCAGTTTTTGGAGGAGGGGAGAGACTCAGTTCTGGGGGATCATTGGTCACCAAGCGGGCTGCTGTGTTCTGGACTACTTGCAATTTGCTCAAGGAGCTTTCATTAGCTGCGATCATAAGAGCATTGCAGTAGTCCAGACGGCTCAATACCAATGCCTGCACCAAGGTCTTCCGGGTGGACAGTGGTAGAAAGGGGAAGACTCTCCTAAGAAGACTGAGACTGTGGAAACATGCTCCCGCTGTTGTGGAAATATGTTCCCTCAATGTGAGTTTCTGGTCTATTTTAACACCCAAGTTTTTTACTACCAGCTTTGGATGAGGGGCAGGGCCTAGGACCTCCGGCCACCAGTTAGGGGACCAACCAACTGTTGCTTCTCCAAATAGCATTATTTCAGATTTTCCTGCGTTTAGTTGGAGGAAATTATCCTTCATCCAGTCCGCAATTGATTTCATGCCCTCCGAAAAGGTGGTTTGAGTATTGGAGCTATTTTTGTCGAAAGAAAAGAGAAGTTGGGAGTCGTCAGCGTAGGATATAGGACAGAAACCCAGCTTTCTCATTAAAAAGAGTAGGGCTCAGACAGGAGCGTTGGTGGTCTGTGATCAGAAAGGGCCAAGGTGAATGGTTTGGGTTCTTTCGGACAGAAAGCTGTCCATCCATTTCAAGGCGATGCCTTTAAGGCCTATATCCTCTAGTCTCTCCAGTAGAGTCTGGTGGGAGATAGTATCGAACGCTGCGGACAGGTCAAGCAGCACCAAATTAGATTCAGGCCAAAGATATACTGAATTAAGTGCCATTACTTCTGACACAGCTCTGCAAATCTTGAAATCAATTACATCAGGCTGACCAAATGATCTCTGTTCTCCTTGCATCTTCCACATGATGGCACCTTATATTTGTTTGCCTTTGTCCCCGCTTCTTCAGGGCCATAGATCTAGCTCATATGCAGTCAATATCAAGTCAATATCGCAGCCAAGTCCATCAGCAACGCTCCACTCCCCGCTCAATGCTTGGTGAGCGGATAATGGAGCTTTGCTGTTGGACCTGGGGAGTCCCCTTCTGACATAGGAAAGGGCATGCTTTGGACGTATTTACCTTTGCACTGTGATTGAGCTCCGCTACTATGAGGATAAGAAATGAATGATTGAATCTTATCCCTATGATGGGAGAAATATATTGATAAACACATTCATTTGAAAAATTGGGATAGCGATTATATAAGGGGAAGGATTCACAATGCACTTGGATCTCTGAAATATGTAATTAAGGAGCATTCTTTAGAACTATAGCCCTGAAGAAGCAGGGACACCCGCAAAACACGTGTTGGCTGCTTACATCGAATCTTGAAGCCTCTATAATGTGACATTGGAATCATTTGCTACGTTTTACAGAGCTTGACAAGAAGGCAGATCATCTGACTATCAGGCATCTATAACTGGAATGTGCTACCACAGTCTTAGGTGTCAAACCAACCTCCTCAGTTTTAGCAAACAACTTAAGATCTGTCTGTCTACTCAGTAAAACAGATGTTTGATATTTATTTTACTCACGAGAGGACACCTTCGAGTAATTGCATGGCTTTGCATATATTTAGAAAACCAACCGCGGGAAATTCCATCCTCCATTCAAGTAGTTTTCATCTGCAAAAACTTAAACAGAGTATCCCCTACGCGGAATTGCTACGCATGAAGAGAAACTGTAGCGAGGCAAGCTCTTTAGAACAAGCACAAACTGAAATGACAAAAAGATTTAAAGAAAGAGGCTACAGCCAGAAAGTATTAAAACAAGCATTAGAGAAAGTAGATGGGATACCGAGAAAGGACATTCTGTTTAAGAAAGAGAGGGAAACAGAGAGAACTACACCACAGGAATTAAGGATGATAACTGGGTACAATGCCTACCATGCTAGAGTGAGAGACTGCATGAGTAGGCATTGGCACCTGGTCAGAGGAGATCCGGGGCTGGGTGCCCTGGTCCCGCGGAAACCCCTCATCACCTTTAGACGAGCGACATCGATGAGGCAACAATTGGTGAGAAACAGCCCAGAAATAAATGAGACAGCGAGTTGGCTGAGGGCAAACCCAGGGTTTTAACAATGTCTTAAGTGCAAGGCGTGTAAGTATGGAATGAACAGAAAAGAAATCCTACTGCCATTTTTTAATAAACCATGGAAGATTCCTCGCTTTTATAACTGTAAAAGTGATCATGTTATTTATGTCCTCCAATGCACCTGCCCCAAATACTATGTCGGGATGTCGGGAGTACGATTCACATGGTTAATGTGAGGGTTCTGCAGCACTTGCGAGCAGTGAAAAACAGTGACAAAACATACCCTGTAGCCCGTCACATTAATGATGTCCATGCGGGGAGGATAGAAGAATTGACATATTTTGTAGTAGACTCAATCCCAAAAAGCAGAAGAGGTGGAAACCGTGAAGGCAAGCTTAGGCAGCTAGAATCACGATATATTTTGATGTTTGATTTCAAAACACCTAGACGCCTAAACTCTGACGAGGACTTGCATGTCCATCTCGAATGAGTGCCACACAAAGAAGATTAATCAAATGCTAAAGAATTGAAACCCAAATGATATGAGATTCATATGATTCATACCAAATATGCCTGAACCATGAATTTGTTGTTTTAATGTTGTTTAATTATTTGATCACAGTGGTGGAAAAATCTTTTATGTGAAATCTTTTATGTAAGTAACTCAAAAAATTTATTTTATGCTGGCAACGCAAAATTTTAGAACCACAGTTTTTATCCTTCATTGTCTCTAGGAAGGTATGATGTAGTTAGCCTCAAGCAAGTTGAGCAATCACAACATCTGTGTGAGGATGCAAACGCCAAACGTGAATGAAAAGTACACCAGATTGGTACCCAGTGTCATATAATTAGTCGAAAGCACTTGCATTTTATTAAGTTTTAGAAGTACTCTTATGGTCTCATATATTGCACTATAATTTGCAAAGTTGCACGGAAGCACTGGCACTTTAATCTCACACGTGACCACCATTTGTAAAAATAGCACTATGCAGGAATAAGTTGGTCCGTGTGCATTTTTATTGAGGTCATTGCTAAAGCACTTGCACTTTATTTTGCAAATTGCACGGAAGCACACGCACTTTAATATAGAGGCCACTAATGAAATAAGAGCACTTCGTAAAGTATAAACACTGTGCTCCGACTCGAGCAACAATCAAGTTCTCCACTTAGTGGAGAGAACGTTTGGCACTGTCCACCTAGTGTGCAGCCCGGACACATTTGCACAGCATGAGCCAACGATGGTGCTGTTAACTCCACTGATTATTTGACTACTTGCATTCCAAGACAAAGAAACGTGGCTAGTGCAGTCTATACCCATGAGCTTGGGCGTTGCAAGCATAAATACAGATCCCAATGTGAGGCTTATAAGATAGTTTATACACATGAGGTTTCTTTGGACACGTGTGGACAGGCACCTTTCAATTAATTTTCGTCAACGATTACACTTTGGTCATGCTAATGCATTTAAAAATAAAAAATTAAAAATACAACAAAATGGAAAAGCAAAAAAATGGAAAGTAAGTGTATGACCATGGATGGAAAATGAATTACTATTGATATATTATTGGTGTACAGAATATAAAAAACACGATAATGAAATCTGATGTTTGTTTAACATAGCCTGCATATCTTGATAGTCTGTTTTCTATGTCCACTAGACCATGTGATTGATCGTTTTTTGAATCACTTTATTAGTCACTGCAGAAAATCAGCTCGCTGTGTGAACAAGGCAGGGGATCCTGCCGAAACGCGTTACAGCCCTGATATTTTGCTAAATAAAGTTTACTTTATCACTGAAACGGCATCGTCGGAGTCTGGCTTGATGACTGTCTGTGCCGGAAGTGTTGGAGGATATATATATATATATATATATATATATATATATATATATATATATATTCACTGAAAAAAACACAGGTTTCAGGGACGTTCTAGTTAGTTGGACATTTCACTAGTAGAAAACCAGAGAAATTCGAATGTTATACTTAGTTGAGCTAACTATAACTCGCGCCCCCGCAATGCACTGCTGATGACGTCACATGTTACATCACTCATGACATGGTCAGTGACATCACTGATGACATCACCGATGACATCACTGATGACATCATCCAGAGACTGGGTGATTTTTAAAAGTTTAAGAATGTTAATTATAGATATGCAAAGGTGTATTGAAGAATGAGTAGGTGTATGAGTGTCTGAATGGATGATTTAGTGGGTGCGTGACTGTTTAAGTGAGAGATTAAACGTGTCTTAGTGAATGCATGGGTGAATGACTAATCTGTCTGAATGTCTGTATCAGTCTGTCAGTTGGTGTGTAAGTGGCTGCATGGGTTGGTGAGTAGCTACATGAGTGTCTATATGGGTTAATGATTGGTTGTCTGATTACCTGTATGGGTGCCTGAGTGTCTGTGTGGGTGGGTGGGGGTGTGTGACTCCCTACATGGATGTGTGAGTGGGTGATTCAGTGGGTGTATGGATTCATGAGTGCATCTGCGAGGGGCTGTATGGGTGAGAGAGTGTGCATATGGCTGTGTTGGTGAGTGAATGGATGTCTCAGTGGTATATGTGTGAGTAACTACATATATGAAGGCAGTATATGTGAATGTTGGAGTATATAAGTGACTATATGTGAGAGTGAGTGATTGTGAGAGTGGCTGTATGGATGAGTGTGTGCTTGTGTCAGTGATTGTATAAGAGAGTAAGTATGTGTTAGTATCTGTATGAATAAGTGAGGTGGTGTGTGTATAACTGAATTGGTGAGTAAATGGCAGTATGATTGAGTCTTTGGGTGACTGACTAGGTGTGTGAGTATCTCTGTGGATGAGTGGCAGTATGTGAGTGTCTGTATGGGTGTATGAGTGCATATATCAAAGGCTGTATTGATGAGTGACTGAATGTTTGAGTGACTGTATCGGTGAGTGAGTGGATGTGTGTAGACCTATGAATCAGTGAGTGGGTATGTACTAACTGGTATTGGTGTGTCTATGGTTTCGAGAATGGTAGTCTGTATTTTAGAGTGGGTGTATGAAAGGTTATATTAGGGTGTGAGGAGGTGTGTCAGATATTAAGTGGATGATGTCATCAGTGATGTCATTTGAGATGTCATCAGTGATGTCACTGACCATGTCATGAGTGATGTAATATGTGACATCATCAGCAGTGGATTGCGGGGGCGCAAGTTATAGTTAGCTCAGCTAACTATAACAGCTGAATTTCTATGGTTTTGTACAGTGAAATGTCCAACTAACTTTAATGTCCCTGAAACCTATGGTTTTTTCTGTGACTTTCAAAGGTTTTTTAAATGCTAATTCCTAACTATAACGTCCCTGTAACCTCTTGTTTTTTCAGTGAATTTCTAAGGTTTTTTAAATGCTAATTTCTAAATATGACTACATAGGGAGGACATGTGCAGAAAGATGAAGAAAGGTGCAGAAACAAGCAGGAGAAGTGCAGAAACGAGCAAAAGAAGTGCAGAAAGAAGGAACAGAGGTGCAGAAAGAGGGAAGAGAGGTGCAGAAAGAGGCACGAGAGGTGCAGAAAGAGGCAAGAGGGTTGCACAAAGAAGCAAGTAAGGTGCAGAAAGAGGCAACAGAGGTGCAGAAAGAGGCAAAAGAGGTGCAGAAAGTAGATATGATTTGCAGAAAGAGGCAAGAGAAGTGCAGAAAAAGAAAGAAAGGTGCAGAAAGAAGCAACAGAAATGCAGAAAGAGGCAAGAGAGGCGTAGAAAGAAGCAAGAGTGGCTTGCACACTATTAGTACCAATTTAACACCCACATTTGGCAATAAGTAACAGGTGACCATTCTAGGTTTGCAAAGGATCTTCCACCATGCTGTAACACTTGTCGCTGCATTTTTGGTAACGTTTGAGCCGTTTGAGCTAGAAACAAGGCTTTTTTTGTTCAAATCTGCAGATTAGGCAGCAGATGATGGATTATGTGGCTAATGCGGAAAATGTATAATTGTGCGAAAGTCAGTGCAGCCAAACAGTCGCATAATTCCAGTGGCCCTGCTCATACCTCTGACTAGGTCCAGAAGTGCTCCTCAGCGATTCCTTCTTTTTTTTGTCTCATTGAGTTCATAGTTTAGCTTCTATGGAAGCGAGGAAGACTAAACCTGAGGTTACCACTCCACAACACAGACTACCATACCACATAATTACTCTCCATAACACATAATCCCACTCTACATAATTCCTATACACTAAATACCACATACTTTCTATCCACATAATTTCACTGCACAACATACCACATAATTCCACTACACACAACGTACATCCACTCCACTCCAAAAAACATTAGTAAAAAACTTTTACATTTACAAGGCCAATAGCTCTAACTCTTGCAAATGCAAGACCTATTACATTACAAATGCTTCTTTAACTGGTAGTCGCGTTTGCAGAGTGGTGGCGAAAGGGGGCTGGGCCTCCAACCAGCACTCAGGACTTCCGCTGCGTAGGACTTACAGGAGGTACCAGGAGGGCTTCTTGGCCCCCAAAGTCCCTCGGGAGTAAAGTGGACTTCATTCCCCAACCAGTACTGTGCTAGGAGGCGCGTTTGCAGAGTGGTGGAGAAAGGGGGGGCGTGGCCTCCGAAGACCTCTTAGCAATCCCACTGTGTGGGACTTAGTGGAGGTAACAGGTAGTTGGCCCCCAAGGACAACCTTGGGGGCCAACTATCCCTCCTATTACCTCCAGTAAGTCCCACACAGCAGCATTGCTAAGTTCTCATAGTAGGCCACGCCCCCTTTCCCCACCACTCTGCAAACGCGCTCCCTGGTGCGCTCTTGGATGGGGATTAAAGTCCACTTCGCTGCTGGGGGTCCTTAGGAGCCAACTAGCCTACCTGTTACCTCCAGAAAGCCCCACACAGTGGGATTGCTGAGAGGTGGACGCAGGCCATGCCCCCTTTGTCCACCCCTCTGCAAACATGCCTCCTGGCGTGCTCTTGGTTGGGGGATGAAGTCCCTTTGCCTCCTGAGGGTCCCTGGGGGCCAACTAGCCCTCCTGTTACCTCCAGTAAGCCCCACACAGCTGGATTGCTGCTGAGAGTGGTCCGAGGCCATGCCCCCTTTTTACACCTCTCTGCAAACACGCCGCCTGGCGCACTGCTGCTCGGGGGATGAAGTCCAGTTCAGTCCTGAGGTCCTCAGGACACAAGGGGACCTCATCACCCCACCAGCAGTGCGCCAAGAGGCATGTTTGCAGAGTAGTGTAAAAAGGGGCGTGGCCTCGGACCACCAAGATATTCGCAAATCTAAAACGCTTTTCCTATGGAAACTGGGTCCTAACTATTACTACCTACTGGCGACCGGCAGTAGGTAATATATATTTTCAAGCAAAACGGTCCTCGCTCTGTGTGCGCTCAGCGTATCCTTATTGATGAGATAGATATATATATGTGTATATATATATATATATACATATACATATATATATCTATATACATATATATATATCTATATATACATTCACTGAAAAAAACATAGGTTTCAGGCACATTATAGTTAGAAATTAGCATTTAAAAAACCTTAGAAATTCACTGAAAAAACCATAGGTTTTAGGGACAGTTATAGTTAGTTGGACATTTCACTCGTACAAAACCAGTGAAATTCCCCCGTTATAGTTAGTTCAGCTAACTATAACTCGTGCCCCGCAATGCACTGCTGATGACGTCACATATTACATCACTCATGACATGGTCAGTGACATCACTGATGACATCACTGATGACATCTCAAATGACATCACTGATGACATTACTGATGACATCATCCAGTGACTGTGTGTTTCTGTAAAGTTTAAATATGTTTAATATATATAGGGAAAGGCGTATTGAAGAATGAGTGGGTGTATAAGTGTCTGAATGGATGATTTAGTAGGTGCGTGACTGACTCTATAAGTGAGTGATTAAACGTATCTTACTGAATGCATGGGTTAGTGACTAAACTGTGTGAATGTCTGTATCCGTCTGTCTGTTGGTGTGTAAGCGGCTGCATGGGTTTGCGAATAGCTACATGAGTGTCTACATGGGTTATTGATTGGTTGTCTGAGTATCTGTATGGGTGCCTGAGTGTTTGTGTTGGTGGGGTGTGTGTGACTCTGTGCATAGATGTGTGAGTGGGTGATTCACTGGGTGCATGGTTTCAAGAGTGCATCTGTGATGGACTGTATGGGTGGGTGAGTGTGTGTATGGGTGTGTTAGTGAGTGAATGTATATCTCAGTGGTACATGTGTGAGTAACTACATATGTGAAAGGCAGTATATATGTGTATTGGAGTATATAAATGGCTATAAGTGAGAGTGTGTGATTGTGAGAGTGGCTGTATGGATGAGTGTGTACTTGTATCAGTGATTGTATAAGAGCGTAAGAATGTGCTAGTATTTGTATGAGTAAGTGAGCTGGTGTGTGTATAACTGTATAGGTGAGTAAATGGCAGTGTGATTAATTATTTGCATGACTGACTAGGTGTGTGAGTACCTCTATGGATGAGTGGCGGTGTGTGAGTGTCTATATAGGTGTATGAGTGCATATGATAGTCCTGTACTGAGTGACCATAAGTATGAGTGACTGTACGGGTGAGTGAGTGGATGTGTGTGTAGACCTAAGAATCCGTGAGTGTGTATGTAGTTATTGGTGTTGGAGTGTCTATGGTTTTGAGAATGGCAGTCTGTAATTTAGAGTGGGTGTATCAAAAGTTATATTAGGCTGTGAGAAGATGCATGAAATTATCACATGGATGATGTCATCAGTGATGTCATCAGTGATGTCATCAGTGATGTCACTGACCATGTCATGAGTGATGTAATATGTGACGTCATCAGCAGTGCATTGCGGGGCGCGAGTTATAGTTAGCTGAACTAACTATAACGGGGGAATTTCACTGGTTTTGTACGAGTGAAATGTCCAACTAACTATAACTGTCCCTAAAACCTATGGTTTTTTCAGTGAATTTCTAAGGTTTTTTAAATGCTAATTTCTAACTATAACGTGCCTGAAACCTATGGTTTTTTCAGTGAATTTCAAAGGTTTTTTAAATGCTAATTTCTAACTATAACGTGCCTGAAACCTATGGTTTTTTCAGTGAATTTCAAAGGTTTTTTAAATGCTAATTTCTAACTATAACGTGTCTGAAACCTATGGTTTTTTCAGTGAATTTCAAAGGTTTTTTAAATGCTAATTTCTAACTATAACGTGCCTGAAACCTATGGTTTTTAAGTGAATTTCAAAGGTTTTTTAAATGCTAGTTTCTAACTATGCCTACAGAGGTAGGACATGTGAAGAAAGAAGAAAAAACGCACAGAAAGAAGCAAAAGAAATGCAGAAAGAAGCAACAGAAGTCCACAAAGACGAAGAAAAGAGCAGGAAGAAGCAAGACATGTGCAGAAAGAACCAACAGAGGAGCAGAAAGAGGCCTTGTTGCAAAATCATCCTGTGCCCACAACTTTTTCAGACGGGTACTGGTAGTAACTGACTCGGACTAACCAGGCCTAGAGCCTGTGCTATGCTAAAAGACACTTAGAATACAGTTAAAACACCTACATACACTAGGGAACACTATGCGTTGGGGTACCCCTGTGATTAGCATGACCTCCTCTGTAAGGCCCTAGTACATAATAGGGCAGGGGGATTAAAACTTCCTCTTAAAACGCGCCCCAGGGCGCGTTTGCACAGTGGTGAAGGGAGGGGGGGCCTGAGGGGACATGTGTGCAAACAAGCCCTGTGGCCATTTTAAGTTGGGAGATTAAGTCCCCTTGAATCCTGAGGGTCCCTGGGGTCCAACTAGCCCACTAGGTACCTCCAGTAAGTGCCACAGAGCTGCATTGCACAGAGGTGTAAAAAGGGGCATGGCCTGGACCACCTCTCTGCAACGCAGCCCTGTGGCGCGCACTGGAGGTACCTGGTGGGCTAGTTGGCCACCAGGGTCCCTCAGGATTCAAGGGGAATTAATTCCCCAACTTAAAACGCACCACAGGGCGTGTTTACACACATGTCACCTGAGGCCCCGCCCCCTCCCTTCACCACTGTGCAAACGCGCCCTCTGGTGCGTTTTAAGTTGGGGTATTAGGTCACCTTGAATCCTGAGGGTCCCTGGGGCCCAACTAGCCCACCAGGTACTTCCAGTAAGCGCCATAGGCCTGCGTTGCAGAGAGGTGGTCTGAGGCCACGCCCTTTTTTACACCTCTCTGCAACGCAGCTCTGTGGCATTTACTGGAAGTACCTAATGGGCTAGTTGGACCCCAGGGACCCTCAGGATTCAAGGGGACTTAATCCCCCAACTTAAAACACGCCACAGGGCGTGTTTGCACACATGTCACCTCAGGCCCCGCCCCCTCCCTTCACCACTGTGCAAACGCGCCCCATGGCGCATTTTAAGTTGGGGGATAAAGTCCCCTTGAATCCTGAGGGTCCCTGGGGTCCAACTAGCCCACCAGGTACCTCCAGTAAGCGCCACAGAGCTGCGTTGCAGAGAGGTGTAAAAAGGGGCGTGGCCTGCACCACCTCTCTGCAACCCAGCCCTGTGGCCCACACTGGAGGCACCTGGTGGGCTAGTTGGCCCCCAGGGACCCCCAGTATTCAAGGGGAATTAATGCCCCAATTTAAAATGCGCCACAGGGCGCGTTTGCAGAGTGGTGAAGGCAGGGGGCGGGGCCTGAGGCACGATTGCGTCTTTTTTTTTTTTTTTTTTGTAGAAGGGGGGCTGTGTGGTCCCCCTTCTTTTTTCCTTTTTTGGGCCCTGGGGACCCCATCCCCCAGGGTCTGACCCCTTTTTTTATTAAAAAAAAAAAAAACTGAACGGGAAGGGGGCCGCATGGACCCCTCCCGTGGCCAATTCCGGCCCCGGGGACCCCATCCCCCGGGGCATGGCCACATTTTTTAAATTTTTTAAGGAGGGGGGCTGCGTGGCCCCCCTCTTGAGGCCTCTATTGGCCCCGGGGACCCCATCCCCCGGGGCTGGCTTTTTTTTATTTTTATTTTGGGGAGGGGGGGCCGCGTGGTCCCCCTCCAGGGCCACTACTAACCCCGGGGACCCCATCCCCCGGGGCAGGCCCTATCCATTGGGGACCGTGGGAGGAGTCCCAATGCCCCCACGGTCCCGCCGGCTCCCCGCGTCCTGCAGGAGCCGGCATTGCTTTTCCACATGGGGAGCTGCTAACATGCAGCTCCCCATGTGGAAAAGCAATCTGCTTTAGATTTTGGAAGAGAGAGCAGGTTTCCTGCTCTCTCTTCCAAAATCCAAAGCAAGTTTGCTATGGCAGGACGGGAGCCGCGAGGCTCCCGTCCTGCCATAGCAAACAGCAGTGTCCCGGGGGTGGGCACCCCGGGACACTGCAGGAGCCGGCCCTGGGGGGTGGCGGTCCCCAGGGCCATCACTGGCTCCAGGAGGGGGGCCGCACGGCCCCCCTCCCTTCACTTGCACAGCCCAGGGGAGGTGGTGGTCCCCGGGGCTCGGGGTTCCGTTACGGACCCCCAAATTTACATTCTTAGTGCCCCGGGGAAGTGGCGGTCCCGGGGGCATGTGGGGTGGCTCAAGCCCCCCCACACAGGTTATTTTAATTTTTTTTAAAAAGCCCCGGGGGGTGGCCGTCCCCGGGGCTGCGGGGGGCCCATGTGCCCCCCGCAAATATTCATTTAAAGCCCCGGGGGTGGCGGTCCCTGGGGCTTGGAGGGGCCTTGGAGGCCCCCCTCTCATTAAAAAAGAAGCCCCGGGGGGTGGCGGTCCCCGGGGCTGCGGGGGGGCTGCGTGCCTCCCCGCAACTCATAATAGAGGCCCAGGGAGGTGGCGGTCCCCGGGGCAGTGTGGGGGGGATTGGGGCCCCCCACACATTTTTTTTGTCACTGCCCCCGGGACTTGGCCCACCCGGGGGCTAAATAATAACGAAGCGCGGGAGGCCGTGCTTCGTGTTTTTTTAGTTTCGCTGCCGGATCCGCAGATCCGGCGCGCATTTTGCCGTTTAAAAAAAAAAAATGCTTTTTTGGGCCCTGGGGGTCCTTGTGGGACCCCCTAAGCAGGCCTAGGGGGTCAGGGTGTTTCTACCCTGCCCCCTTTTCTTGTTTTACGCAACTGTTTTTCTGTTTTCTTGTGACTCGGTTCTACCGAGTCACAAGATGGCTGCGAACTCTTCCTGGTTTGGAGTGTTGACAGCCAATTAGAATAAAGCTCGTGGTCGGGAGGGTCCGCGGATCCTCCGTGCCTCTAAATATCGAAACTTTTATTTTTGATTTTCTCAGCAACTACTGAACGGATTTACACTATTTTTAAAAAGTTCACTTTCTGAACCAAGCAGTACCTTTTTGCCAAATTTTGGGTAAATCCGTTCAGTAGTTTCGACTGTAGCCTTGCATAAAGTTTCCTATGGGAAATTGATTTTTTGACTCTTATTTTTTGAATTTCTCTGGAATTACTGAACGGATTTACACCATTTAACAAAAAGGTCTCTTTCTGAACCAAGGGCTACCTTTTTGCCAAGTTTGGTGTAATTCCGTTCAGCAGTTCGGGCTGTAGCTTTGTCTAAAGTTTCCTATGGGAATTAACATGGAGAAAACACGTTTTGGGACCCCCCTTTTTTCTCGGCCCCCGCTTGCCGAATCACCCCGAAACTTTCAAGACAGGAGCTGACCGGAGCGGGCTACAATTTTTGAAACTTTCGCGAAGATTCGTGAACCGGCGCCAAAGATATTGAGAAAACAAAAAACGAGTTTCCTATGGAAACTAGGTCCTACCTATAACTATCTACTGGCGACCGCCAGTAGATAATATATATCTATATATACATATATATATATATATATATATATATATATATATATATATATATATATCACAAAACACCTCCCATTCCAGACGGACAGAGAGCACGCACACGAGGCTGCAAGGTATAAAGCTTCTTTATTTCATGCGGCCTTCCTCAGCCCGAGAAGCTCAGAGAGACGCATTTCGGCTGTCGCAGCAGCCTTTACCACCTGCAATGTAATTACAATTCATTTATCGTACATAATATAGTCCAAAGAAAAAACTGATAATAATAAAGCATATTTATGATCTAGATCTCTTGAAAGACTTACACGAACTGGGGGCTGAAAGTACCGGGGAAGGAACCAACCCTAATTTTGAGTTTGGGGACTTTAATACACCCGGCATAACGCAATTCAAACCTAAGTCAGTGTTTAATCCAATAATGTTGCATGATAATTTGGATGTATTCAGTGATATTATTACCAGTCAATTGAAGGCTTTGCATGTTTCCACATTAAATGACAAACGTAAATTTACCAAGAAATATAGTTGTTATGTCCGTTTGATTAAAAGGGTGCAGCAAAATGATAACATAATTGTGCGTCAGTCCGACAAAGGGGGTAACGTGGTGTTGTGGCCACGTGAGCTTTATTTAGAGGAGGCAGTGAGTCATCTAAATGACCGCAGCTGCTATAGGCGTAGTGACATAACATCAGTAAAGACAGCAAGAAGTGAGTTTTACACTAAACTGGTGGCTTGGAAGAGTGCGGGATTACTAAGTGGGGATGAATTAAAATTTCTGAAAAACGAACATCCGGTAACCCCAGTCATATATTTCATCCCGAAAATTCACAAGAATAGTGTAAGACCACCAGGTAGACCTATAATTTCTGCCCGTGGCAGTCTTATGGAGAATACCTTGCGGTATATTGATTACTTCCTGCAAGAGCATGTCAAGCGTCTGCCATCTTATGTACAGGATACCGGTGACTTTTTAAGGAAAATTGAAAACGTGCAGTGGCAACATGACTATATGTTAATCACATTAGATGTCACCGGGTTATATACTAGTATCAACCATAGGGATGGCATAAAAGCAGTGGAGTATTTCTTGAACACTAAACCTCTGGGAATGTTGAGCCACAACAAAATGATCATAACCATGATTTCTCTTTGCTTGAACAATAATTTTTTCCTCTTTCAAAATCTAATCTACCAACAGATCAGAGGAGTGGCTATGGGGGCCTGCTTCTCCCCTAGTTATGCCTGTTTACATATGGGGCTTTGGGAGGAGCAGGTCCTCCAGGCTAAGTTTACCGATGTGATGGGTGAACATGTGATAATGTGGCATCGTTACATTGATGATCTTTTTGTATATGGAGGGGCAGTGAGGAGGAGGCCCAAGAATTTGTCAAACAGATTAACATCAATGACTTGAATCTACACTTTACATCCAATATGAGCAGGGAAACAGTTAACTTTTTGGATGTCGAAATATTTGTGTGTGATAACAAGTTGGAGACAAGATTGCACCGCAAGCCTACGGCAGGCAATACGGTACTCCATGCCGCGAGTCATCATCCTGAACACCTGATTCGGAGCATCCCCTATGGGGAGATGCTTCGGATCAGGCGTATTTGCAGCATGGAGGATGACTGTGCTATGGCGCAGGAAGCCTGTAGTGAGAGATTTTTGTCCAGGGGCTACAATGCTAATATCATTGATGCAGCCATAAGAAAGACAAAATCATTATCAAGATCGACGGCACTGACTAACAGCCAACAGCACACTGAGACACAAATTCGATCAGAAGGCAATATGGACCCTCCTAGATTGATTCTGACACATAACCGTCAACATGGGGCCATAAGAAAAATTGTCAACAAGAACTGGGCATTGGTTCGCAATGACCCAGTAATAGGCGGATCATTACCTAAAGCCCCCAGCATTACATACAGAAAGGCACGATCCATGAAAGATATGCTAGTTAAAAGTAGCCCTGAGTTATTTACTAGAAGTAATTGGTTGCAAGCGGTAAATGGCTTTGTTAAATGTTCTACATGTAAGGCTTGCAGATATGGAAAGAACAGGTCTACCTATAAGAGTCCTTTCCATCAACAGCCAGTTAAAATATCGAAAAAACTGTCTTGCAAAACTGAATTTGCAATCTATGTGCTGGAGTGTTCTTGTGGCCTGCAATACGTGGGTAGTACCAGGTTGCAGGTCCACAAAAGGATACTCCAGCACATGAGGGCAATTACCAACAATGATGCTTCATATCCAGTGGCTAGACATTTCAAAATCAAACATGACAGCAGTCTGGACCAACTAAGTTATTTTGTGATAGATATGATCCCACCCCTTAGACG
Organism: Calotriton arnoldi; assembly: GCA_963921515.1. Taxonomy (NCBI): domain Eukaryota; kingdom Metazoa; phylum Chordata; class Amphibia; order Caudata; family Salamandridae; genus Calotriton; species Calotriton arnoldi. The sequence goes on from CAWUFW010005893.1 coordinate 709,854, forward strand.
TGGAGGTAATCGAGAAGCTTTATTAAGAAAATTAGAGACCAGATATATCCTCGAGTTGGACACTAAGGTACCCAATGGGCTCAACTCAAGTGAGGATTTTTATACATGTTTGTGATTCCTCAGAAGATTGTATGTACACATTGAACAGTAATTTCATATAGTTTCCCTCAGTAAATTTAATTTTATCCACATAGTTTTTAATTCACTCTTTTATTGGCACCAGCACTTTAGGTTTTATGAGACAGAGATTACTAGCACAACCCACTAGGGTGAGATGTTCGTATACAGCCATGATATATTTACGGCAATAGATTTTACCTAAGTTCTATACACCTCTAATTTTAATTATTTATTTGTAAAATAAATAAATGAATTTTGATACAATATTTATATATTTTATTTGTTAATTGAACAAAATAAATTGATAATGTTGTAACAGTTCAAACAGTACCAGGCCAATGCTGGGGGAGTATGCCCACTGGGGGCTTTATTCTTCTTTCCAATGGAATACAAATATGTGAGGTATCGTAGTTTAGCTAGGCAGTCTAAGGGCGCCAGCTTGGGTTGCCCTGGATGCCATTTTTAAGATTAAATGTGCCTGGGGAATACAATTTAGAGGAGTAAGAATTTTATAAGCATTGTGAAAAGTAACAAGTTATTGGGTATCTCTACATGCCAAAATCAAATGTACTGTATTTTTGCAAATCTTAAGTAAAAATTTGAAAAGGTTTTTTTAAAAAAAATTTAAAGTAATGATTGAGATCGCTAAGTAGTTTCTTTATGTCTATTGTAGTTTTGGAGTTTTTTAACACGTGGTATAGCACTGTCACTTTAAAAATGGGAAGTCTTGCCTCAATGCGTCATGTGATCAAGGCCCTTGGAGGGCTGAAACGCGTCATGGCGGATGTGCTGTAACTGAAGAATAAATACCTGCACAATAATCTGGGTCCGTGTTTGTCCTTCTGTAACGAGGAGATTTTGGGACAAAATCCTTGCATATATGTATATATATATATATATATATATATATATATATATATATCACAAAACACCTCCCATTCCAGACGGACAGAGAGCTCGCACACGAGGCTGCAAGGTATAAAGCTTCTTTATTTCATGCGGCCTTCCTCAGCCCGAGAAGCTCAGAGAGACGCATTTCGGCTGTCGCAGCAGCCTTTATCAATCTAATTTGGCGCCACTTTTAAAACCATCTTATATAGTGACAAACTCATAAACATGGAAAAGGTATGTGAATTATAAACATAGAAAAAATATACAACTCATGGTAAAGAACAGCATATGTACCATCCTATACGAAATGTGCTGATGGAATACAATTATATTATTAAAACATTGCGAATCACAGCAATAATCATAATGGACTAACTGCAGTTTCACACCAAAAATGTGTTCACGTGCATAGTGCACTGAATAATCAACTCAATGATTTAAGGCTAGCCCAAACTATAAGTTTATTGCGCGCTTAATTGTAGACCATAAAATAGAATGTTTAAAACCAAGTAATGTCAGGATTAAAAAAGGAACAGCATAAGCCATCCTATGGTGCTCGCGCATACATCAGTGCCGTGTCTATTTTGATTTAATGGAGAACTGCTGCAAATAAATGCGTGCGTGGGCTGCTCTATATAAGACATTCGAAATTCAAAATGCACTTTACAATCTATGGCTCAATCTGTCACCACCTGCAATGTAATTACAATTCATTTATCGTACATAATATAGTCCAAAGAAAAAACTGATAATAATAAAGCATATTGCGGTGGAAAATTTCACACACTCAGAAATAATAGAGGGAACCCAATAGGTGATATCTCTTGTGCACATAAAGTCATTAGCACCACATTGCAATAAAGGTAAACTCACAAATGAGTTAAATGTTGTTGATAGTAAGAAGGCCATTCCACAATACTGCGGGGCACATCCTCACGTCGTGTTTTAAAAAAGAACAGCAGTTCATGTTCCCGGCACCTGTGTAGTTCAAATTCGGTGTTGGGGAAGGCCATGTAGACACAAAAATGATTCACACTTTACAGTCCTCACCGTTCGCCAGCAGGTAGTTATAGTTAGGACCTTGTTTCTGTTCAAAAAGCGTTTTTTCTTTTGCCAATATCTTTGGCGCCATTTGACAAATCTTCGCAAAATTTTCAAAACTAATGGTTTACTCAGATCTGCTCCTGTCTTAAAAGTTTCGGGGTGATTCATAAAGCGGGGGCCGAGAAAAAAGGGGGTCCCATAACGCGTTTTCCCCATGTTAATTTCCATAGGAAATTTTGGAACAGGCTACAGCCCAAACTGCTGAACGGAATTACACCAAATTTGGACAAATGGTAGCTCTTGGTTCAGAAAGCAACCTTTTTTTAAATGGGGTAAATCCGTTCAGTAGTTCCTAAGAAATTTAAAAAATAAAAATATCAATATCTGAGCACCGAGGAGGGTTCGCGAAGCCTCCCGAGCACGAGCTTCATTCTTATTGGCTGCCAACACTCTAAACCAGAGTGTGTTGGCAGCCATCTTTAGGTTGAAAAATGTTGTAAATATAGGAATACCCTGAACCCCTAGGGCTGGTCGGCCAAAAAAAGCATTTTTTTACAGCGGAAGTCACGCTGGGTGCACGAATCCCACCGAGAAAACAAAAAAAAACAAAGCACAGTCTCCCACGCTTCGTTTTCCTTAAGCCCCCGGGTGGGCCGGGTCCCGGGGGCAATGTGTTAGGATATAATGGGGGCCCACGGGGGCCCCTGCAGCCCCGGGGACCGCCACCTCCTCTGGGCTTTATCGAAAATGTGTGGGGGGCACGCAGCCCCCCCGCAGCCCCGGGGTCCGCCACCTTTCCGGGGCTTTTTTTTGTTTAAGGGCGGTGAGGCTTCGCGGGACGCCCCGGGGACCGCCACCTCCCCGGGTCTTTATTAAAATAGGGAGTTTGGGGACCTCGCAGACCCCCCATTGCCCGGGGAACACCACCTCCCCCGTGCTTTTTTTCAAAATCAAAGGTGTAGCGGGGGCTCCTGCCCACCCCCACACTGCCCTGTAGACCACCACCTCCCCGGGGCACACTTTATGCTAATGCGGGGGTCCGTTACGGACCCCCGGCCTGGGGACCACCTCCTCCGTGGGGCAATGTGCACATTGGGAGGGGGGGCCACGCGGCCCCCCTCCTGAACCCTAGGTGGCCCTGGGGACAGCCACCCCCCAGGGCCAGCTCCTGCAATGTCCCGGGGGGGCCCACCCCCGGGACATTGCTGTTTGCTATGGCAGGGCGGCAGCACAGCTCCTGCCCTGTCATAGCAAACACTGCTTTAGCTTCGTTGAAGCGAGAGCAGGAAACCTGCTCTCGCTTCAACGAGCTAAGCAGAGTTGCTTTGGGCAAGGGAGCTGCATGTTAGCAGCTCCCCTTACCCAAAAGCAATGCCGGCTCCCGCAGGAGGCGGGGAGCCGGCAGGGACTGTGGGGGCATTGGGGCTCCCCCCACGGTCCCTAACGCTGAGGCCAGGCCCCAGGGGATGGGGTCCCCGGGGCCATTATTGGCCTGAGGAGGGGGGCACGTAGCCCCCGTCTTTAAAAAAAAAAAAAAAAGTGGCAGGCTTCGGGGATGGGGTCCCCGGGGCCAATATTGGCCTCAGGAAGGGGAGCCGCATGGTCCCCCTCCTTATTTTTTAAAAGAAAAAAAAGCTGGCAGGCCCCGGGGGATGGGGTCCTCAGGGCGAATATTTTTTATTTTATTTATTGCGATTTTATATAGCGCGAACATTACCCGAAGGTGTCAGAGCGCTTTACAAAAGAACCAGTTGTGGGACATTTTTTTTTTCTTTTGAGTTTGGATTCGCGACTCCAACGCGGCTCTCAGCGCGGCCCCCCCTGTAATCGCGATGGGTTCGCGACTCCAAGCAAAATCAAAAAAAGAGTATATATGTTTTTGAAAAAGTAAGATTATATGTTGGGTTATAGGGTGGCTCTAAAAAGAGCACTTGTTTTTATTTTCACTTTGTTGTAGCTACATGTAAGTGCGGATGCACAGCTTAAGGTTGTTAAGGAAGACTCTGTTCCCTTGATCTGTGAAGTGCACTATGTCACTTCTGTAGATGTCGTCAATATGAAAACGTAGATTGTTGTTGTAGATGGACCCCATTCTATGATCTCTGATGTATGCAGAAACAGCTTTATTGACATTCTTTCTAGCTTTCTCAATCTGTGGACAGAATTGATTTGACCACTTCCATTTCTGTCTTTGGCATATATTAGAAAATACAAAGACAGTTTGAGGTAAAATCAACATCAATTGTGCAAAGGTGTCCTTCATTAGCATTTCCAGACCTACCCCAGTCAATGTGCCTAGGCCATTGCCACCACGGTGCACAATCATGAGGTCAGGGGGTTGGAGATGCAAAAAGGTTTTAACCAAAGGCATCAATTGGTGCCACTTTAATCCTCTCTGTGCAATCCATTTAATATCCACATTTTGCAAAGCTAGGTCTTTGTCAATACCTCTGCGTTCAGCATACCTTTTGCACCAGTAAACATAGCTGTGCCCAATAATCCATACAGTAAGCATCTTGAAGGGATGTCTGGAAGTAATGAAAAGATGTCTGTTGGTAGAATGAGAGCTATCTAAAATGGTGGAGAAGATGCTGTTTTTAAAAAAGTAGAGAATTGATTGGCTGCTTAAGAACATTGTACATTCAAAAATAGTGTGCATGTTACTTTCTTTAAAAAGCATGCTTCTTATTGGTTAGTAAAAAATGTTTGAAAGGTACAGTAGATAGGATAAAGGCATTTTTTGCTAACGTCAACCACACCTGCTGTTTGCATTTGTAACCTTGTGTGCTGAACTTGAAAATATGGTGAACTTGTGACCTGTCAGTTCATTCGAATGTACTATGAACTGTTACTATGGAAACTGGCATTAAGCAGAATGGGGGAAGGGTTGACACTTAACTGTGGCCTTAAAATGTGAAAATGTAATTTATATATATGTGATATCTTATTAAAGTAAGATTTCCCAAGTCAGTACTATCTTTAGAAGTAGTGTGTTGTTAAAAAATAGTAGTATTTTTATTTGTAATATATTTTTAAACTCCCGTATGGATTCGCGGTTCCATCGCAATGGTGCACGGTGGAGTTGCGACTCCCAAAAATTCCAGAACCATTTTGGGCACTTTTAGAAGTCAGTTGGTAAGGGTTAATATGTCTAACCACTAGAAATTATGTAATTCCATTTTTTTGGGGGGAGAATACAGGAGGCTATTATTCCAATTGTGAGAACTAGCAAACTAGTACGGGTTTGGTCTAAACTGCCTATAAAATCTTGGGTGACCATTCTGGAAGATACCTTTCCTATCCTCGAAACTAACCCGGTCACTGCGAACGATGATCTTGATAGTTGGTTAGCATTGTCACTTGATGCTATTCTTCCAAAGAAATGGATTCACAATAAAGCAGGAGCTAATTTAAATGCCTGGTACACTCCTAAACTTCAGGAGCTCAGACAGTCCAGCAAAAGGCTGGAAAGAAATTGGAGAAAGTACCCCTCAGGAATTAATAAAATCAAATATAGAGAGGCTATAAAGATTTACAAATCTGAAATAAAAGCGGCCAAAGCTCTCTATTATGAAGAGAGAATCACTGCGGCGGCGAATTGTCCACGTGAAATCTTTCGAATCGCAAAATCACTTTTAACTCCTCCTGCACCCCCCACCGCCTTGGTGGACATCCCTCTACGCTGCAATCAAATTGCAGATTTTTTCTCTGATACAATACAAAGTATTTATAAGTCTTTTCCTTTGGCGACGGGCTCACAAACTTTATCTCCACCTGACGAGACAGTCCTAGATGGAGAGTGCAGGCTGGAGGTTATCCCCCCCCTGAGTCTGACCTCCCTCCAAGGGCTTCTTAGTCAACTTAAATCTGGAGCACCGTCAGATGTTGCCCCCCCTAATATTTAAAACTTAATTTCTGAGACTGTATCCCCAGTAATCCTAAATGTGATAAATGCCTCATTGGTAACGGGACTAGTGCCCTCTCGTTGGAAACAGGCAATGGTTAGAGCACTCCTAAAAAAACCAACCTAGATCCTGACGTGCTGGCAAATTATCGCCCTATCTCACTATTACCAGGAATTGGTAAATTAGCTGAGAAGCATGTAAACCATACCCTCTCATCTTTTCTGGAAAATAATAATCGCCTTCATCCTTCACAGACCGGGTTTAGAACACAGCAAGGTACAGAAACTGCACTCTTGACAGTAGTGGAAGAGTTAAGAAAAATTTTGGATGGAGGGGGCTGCGCTGCTCTTATTTTGTTAGATTTCAGCGCAGCCTTCGATACGGTGAACCATCAGCTGCTAATCCAAAGACTTAGGAAGGCAGGAGTTGTAGGAACAGCGCTAAAATGGCTACAGTCCTTTTTAGAGGACAGATCCTTCATAGTCTTTGAAGAGGAAACCACCTCAAAGCAAATGCCCCTTAGATGTGGGGTTCCCTAGGGATCGTCCCTAAGCCCCACTCTATTTAATGTCTAAATGAGTTCCCTCGCAGAAGTAGTTACACCTTTTGGCATTCAGATCATCATGTATGCTGATGATACCCAGTTGGTGGTTTCACTTAATCAACTTGATGACTCAGGCTCTAGGCTAGCCTTATGCCTTGAAAAGGTGTCAAGTTGGATGGACAGCTCGTGCCTAAAACTTAATGGAGCTAAGACTGAGCTGATGCTCTTAGGTAACTCAACTATGTTGAGCATAAGCTCATTCTGGCCTAGTTGTCTGGGGATACCGCCTGTCCCAAAAGAACAAATTAAGAGTCTGGGTGTATGGCTGGACCGCAATCTGGATTTCAAAGAACAAGCACGTAAGGTTGCAGCCTGCTGTTTTGGGATCTTAAGAATGCTAAGAAAGATCCTTCCCTTGCTACCCTTCACCGCCAGAAGACTACTGGTCCAAGCATTGATTCTGTCACGCCTTGACTATGCTAATGCTTTATATCTGGGAGCCCCACTCACCACCACCAAAAAATTGCAGATAGTGCAAAACTGTGCAGCACGTTTGCTTATGCATACTTCCAAGCACCTTTCAGCCAAGCCTGCGCTTGCATCTCTTCATTGGCTGCCCATTCAAGAGAGAATCCAGTTCAAGCCCTTGTGTATTACACACAAAGTTCTCTCAGGTAAAGGCCCGCCCACCATCAGCTCCATTATTCAACCTTATCGCTCTAATAGGTCCTTAAGGTCAGATAATAAAAAATTGGTGGTAGTTCCAAAAATAAGGAAAACACGAAGCGGAGGGCGTCGCTTCTCGTACAATGCCGCAAAACTGTGGAATCTTTTGCCTCTTGATATTCGCCTCGAGTCAAATTACCTGATCTTTCGAAAGCAGCTAAAAACTTATCTGTTCCCCTAATACTTTCCGTGAGTGAAGCTGCACTGCTACTAGCGCTGGGATGCCCCCGGGTAGCCATGCGCTCTAGAAATGCCTCTTCATTCATTCATTTAAATGTGTTTTATATTTTGAAATAATGTAGGAAGCAATGTGATTTGTTACTTACATGTATTTGTGTGGAGAAAGAGAGGGAAAGTTTGCCATTACTGGTTTTACCTTGCTGAGAGCGGTGTATTACATTGATTGTGTGCATAAGAACATCTTTTATGAGTTTGTGATATTTTAAATTCTTCAAATCAATTTGGAAGGTGAGTTATAAATTTGTGAGGTGTATTATGTATTACTTTTTATTTTTAATCTTTAAAAATTATTGATGAACTGTGATATTTGAAATATATTATTAAATGTAGAGCTGTGTATTGTAGTTTGTTTTATTGTAGTTAAATGTTGTTTGAAGTAGATTCTGTATAGTAATATGTGTATATTGGAATATGGATTAGTGATTATGGTATTTTATTTTAGTGTGTGGATATGTACATTTGTAGTATACCGCATAATTTTATCTGTTGCTTTAAAATTGGAGGTGGAGTCTGTCAAGTTTTAAGGTGTGGATGGACTACTGTCTCAAGTATGCTTCTACTTGTATATGTATTTTCATATGTCTTATACATTTAAAGGTGCATGATGTATAACAAACAGGTGTTGTTGCTTTTTATGTGGTAGTCTCAAGACTGTGAGTAGTGGTGGAATGGTGAAGATGCAGCATGATTGTGTGGTTTGAAAGATGTTGACATAAGGTATTATTGATTAGGGTTCTTTTTTTAAGTTTCTGAGAGGTACAGTTGAAGTATGCCACATAATTTTTGGTGTTTCCTTAAAATTGGAAGCTTGTTCTGTGAATTTTTAAGGTTTGGATAGTGTTATGGTACAGACATATTCATGTATGCTTTTACGAATATGGTGAGACTTTTAGTAAAGACATGTGAAGGGTTCCTGCTTTGTATTTGGGTAGGTGTAACATTATAAGTAGTTGCAGAATGGTAAAGCAGCAGTTTGAAAGTGAGGTTTGAGATGTTTGTAGAGATGTTATTTATTAGAGTAATTTGTATGATGTGAGGAAAGTTATATTTCATATATACCGTATAATTTTCAGTGTCTGTTTGAAAATTGAAGTGAAGTCTGTGGAGTCTTGAACTGTGGATGGTGTTGTGACTGAGATACGTGTGTACTTGCATATGTATTATGGTACGTGTTATGTGTGCGAAAGATGATAGATTAAGAAAACATAGTTATACATTTATCTGTATATTACTTTTATATATGATGCTGCTAGCATATGCTGTTATGTACTCCTGTAATTTCCCAAATATTATCCCTGTAATATTGGAATCACCAGCCATTACCTGTACTCCTCTAATCCCCCAAGCATTACTCCTGCAATCATGCAATCGTCAATGCGTTAGCTATACACTGGTTTAATCATGCAGGCACTACCTTTGCACTCCTCCAATTACCCTGTCAGGATCTATGCACTCCTCCAATCACTTAGCCAGTGCCTATGCACTTATAAAATCATCCAGGCACTAACTTTACACTTTTGCAACCACTGAGGCACTATCACAATATTACTCTAATCAACCATGCAGTAGTGACTCACTTATAAAATTACCGAGGCACTTTCTATGTACTCCTGTAGTCCCCCAGATATTACCTCTGATGTCATGCAATCACCAATGCATTAGGTATACACTGGTTCAATCACCCAGGTAATACCCTTACACTCCTCCAATTTCCTTTTCAGGATCTATGCACTCCTCCAATCACTTAGTCAGTACGCATGCACTTATGAAATCACCCACTCACTTGGTATGTACTCCAGTAATCCCCCAGATATTACCCCTGCAGTTATGCAATCACGAGGCACTAGTTATGTACTACTCCAGCAGTCATGCAATCATGCAGGCTGTACCTATGCACTCATGTAATAACCCAGTCACTATCCGTACAGTTATGCAATCACCCAGGTTCTACTCATGCAGTCTTCCAATCACTAGGAACTACCTAAGCATTACTCCATTCACCGAGGCACTACCCATGCACTCTTCCATGCACCCAGGCATTACCCATGCACTCCTCCAATCACCCAGATATTATCCCTGCACTCATACAATCACCCCATATGATATGTAGAATCATCTAGGTCCTACTGTTGCACTCATCTATTCACCTAGGCACTTCTTAGTGAGTCATCTATGTCTTCATGTGCTATTTATACGCTTATTCATGCACTGAACTTTTATGTGTGCACTCATGTAATTAGCCAGTCACTATTCATCTTCTCCTGTAATTACCCAGCAACTATCTTTGGAGTCATACAATCACTCAAGTACTATCCATGGTGTTTTGCAATCAATCAGGCAGATCTATTACATGTTTCAGTTTCTAGGTTTGACTATATTTGAGAAATATTGTATATATATTTCTTTTAGATATGATGATGATTTGAAAAGGTATAGACATATGTATGCATGCTTTTAAAGATATGGAGAGACTTATGGTTGAGTCATGTAATAGTCTGCTGTTTTATATTTGGCTAGGCCCAACACTCATGCACTTATAAAACACCCTAGTACTACCCAAGCAGTTTTCCAATGATCCAGGCAGTACATATGCACTGATGCAATCACCAAGGCATTACCCCTGCACTCATGCAATCACCCAGGCAGTAGCTATGTACTCATGCAATCACCAAGGTATTACCCATGCTCTCTTTGAATCATGTAGCCACTACTCATGCACTTATATAATCACTCAGGCACTAACGTAGTACTCTTTCAATCACGGAGGTGCTACTCTTGTACTTATGTAATCACTCAGGCAATACTCATGCACTTATAAAATTACCCAGGTACTACCTTTGCACTCCTGCAATCACTCAGGCAGTACCTTAGTACTTCTATAATCACCCAGGCAGTACTGATGGACTTATAAAATCACCCACTCACTTCTTATGACCTGCAGTAATCCCACAGATATTACCTCTGCAATCATGCAATCACACAGGCATTAGTTATGTACTACCCCTACAGTTATAGATTCATGCAGTCTCTACGTATGCACTCATGTAATAACCCAGGCACTACCCTTGCAGTCATAGAATCATCCAGGCCCTACTGTTACACTCATCTATTCACCTAGGCACTTCTTAGTGAGTGATCTATGCCTTTAGGTGCTATTTATACACTTATCCATGCACTGAACGTTTATGTGTGCACTCATGTAATTAGCCAGTCACTATCCATCTTCTCCTGCAATTACCCAGCGAGTACCTTTGGAGTCATACAATTATGCAGGTACTATCCATGGTGTTTTGGAATCACTCAGGCATATCTATTACATGTCTCAGTTTCTAGGTTTGACTAAATTTCAGGAATATTGCATATATATTTGTTTTAGATATGATGATGATTTGAAAAGGTGGAGACATATGTATGCATGCTTTTAACGATATGGAGAGACTTATGGTTGAGTCATGTAATAGTCTGCTGTTTTATATTTGGCTAAGCCCAACAGTCATGTAGTTATAAAACACCCTAGTACTACCCATGCAGTCTTCCAATGATCCAGGCAGTACATATGCACAGATGCAATCACCCAGGCATTACCCCTGCACTCATGCAATCACGCAGGCAGTAGCTATGCATTCATGCAATCACCAAGGTATTACCCATGCACTCTTTGAATCATGTAGCCACTACTCATGCACTTATATAATCACTGAGTCACTAACGTTCTACTCTTTCAATCACAGAGGCACAAGCCTTGTACTTATGTAATCACTCATATAGTAGTCATGGTGTTATGAGATCACCCAGGCACTACTTTTGCACTCATTTATTCACTCAGGCGTTACCTCAGTAGTCCTGAAATCACACAAGAAATACCAATGCACTTATAAAATCACTCAGTCACTTTCTATGTAGTCATGTAAATCACCAGATATTACTCCTATAGTTATGCAGTCACCCAGGCGTTAGCTATGTACTTATTTAATCCCCCAGACATTACCTCTGTACTCATGCAATCACCAATGTATTAGCTATACAGTGCTTCAATTACCCAGGCACTATCCTTGCACTCTCTCAATCACAGAGGCACTACTCTTGTACTTATGTAATCACTCAGGCAATACTCATGCGCTTATAAAATCACTGATGCACTACCTTTGCACTCCTGTAATCAGTCAGGTAGTACCTTAATACTTCTGTAATTACCCAGGCAGTACTCATGGACTTATAAAATCACCCACTCACTTCTTATGTACTCTAATAATCCCCCAGATATTACCCCTGCAATCATGCAATCACCTAGGCACTAGTTATGTACTACCCCTACAGTTATAGATTCATGCAGTCTCTACGTATGCACTCATGTAATAACCCAGGCACTACCCTTGCAGTCATAGTATCATCCAGGCCCTACTGTTGCACTCATCTATTCACCTAAGCACTTCTTAGTGAGTCATCTATGCCTTCAGGTGCTCTTTATACACTTATTCATGTACTGAACTTTTATGTGTGCACTCATGTAATTAGCCAGTCACTATCCATCTTCTCCTGCAATTACTCAGTGACTACCTTTAGAGTCATACAATCACCCAAGTACTTCCCATGCAGTTTTGCAATCACTCAGGCAGATCTATTACATGTCTCAGTTTCTAGGTTTCACTATATTTCAGAAATATTGTATATTTATATCTTTTAGATATGATGATGATTTGGAAAGGCAGAGACATATGTATGCTTGTTTTTAACGATATGGAGAGACTTACGGTTGAGTCATATAATAGTCTGCTGTTTTATATTTGGCTAGGCCCAACACTCATGCAGTTATAAAACACCCTGGTGCTACCCAAGCAGTCTTCCAATGATCCAGGCAGTACATATGCACTGATGCAATCACCCAGGCATTACCCTTGCACTCATGCAATCACCCAGGCAGTAGCTATGTACTCATGCAATCACCAAGGTTTTACCCATGGAGTCTTTGAATCATGTAGCCATTACTCATGCACTTATATAATCACTCAGGCACTAATGTTCTACTCTTTCAATCACAGAGGCACTAGCCTTGTATTTATGTAATCACTCATACAGTAGTCATGGTGTTATTAGATCACCCAGGCACTACTTTTGCATTCATTTATTCAGTCAGGCGTTACCTCAGTAGTCCTGAAATCACACAAGAAGTACCCATGCAGTTATAAAATCACTCAGTCACTTTGTATGTAGTCATAAAAAATTAACAGATATTACTCTTGTACTCATGCAGTCACCCCCTATGTATTCCTTTAATTCCCCAGTGGTTACTTCTGTATTCATGCAATCACGAATGCATTAGCTATATAGTGCTTCAATTACCGAGGCACTATCCTTGCACTCTCTCAATCACGGAGTCACTACTCTTGTACTTATGTAATCACTCAGGCAATACTCATGCACTTATAAAATCACTGAGGCACTACCTTTGCACTCCTGTAATCACTCAGGCAGTCCCTTAGTACTTCTGTAATCACCCAGGCAGTACTCATGGACTTATAAAATCACCCACTCACTTCCTATGTACTGCACTAATCCCCCAGATATTATCCCTGCAATCATGCAATCACACAGGCATTAGTTATGTACTACCCTTACAGTTATAGATTCATGCAGTCTCTACGTATGCACTCATGTAGTAACCCAGGCACTACCCTTGCAGTCATAGAATCATCCAGACCCTACTGTTGCACTCATCTATTCACCTAGGCACTTCTTAGTGAGTGATCTATGCCTTTAGGTACTATTTATACACTTAACCATGCACTGAACCTTTATGTGTGCACTCATGTAATTAGCCAGTCACTATCCATATTCTCCTGCAATTACCCAGCGACTACCTTTGGAGTCATACAATCACCCAAGTACTATCCTTGGTGTTTTGCAATCACTCAGGCAGATCTATTACATGTCTTAGTTTCTAGGTTTCACTATATTTCAGAAATATTGTATAGATATTTCTTTTAGATATGATGATGATTTGAAAAGGTAGAGACATATGTATGCATGCTTTTAACGATATGGAGAGACTTATGGTTGAGTCATGTAATAGTCTGCTGTTTTATATTTGGCTAGGCCCAACACTCATGCACTTATAAAACACCTTAGTACTACCATGTTAGTGCCTGACTGATTATATAAGTACATATGCACTGGTGCAATCATCCAGACATTACCCCTGCACTCATGCAATCACCCAGGCAGTAGCTATGCACTCATGCAATCATGTAGCCACTACTCATGCAATTATATAATCACTTAGGCACTAATGGTGCTATGAGATCACCCAGGCACTAGTTTTGCACTCATTTATTCAGTCAGGCGTTATCTCAGTACTGCCCTTGCACTCCTTCAATAAAGCAGGTAATACCGTTGTACTCATGTAATCACCCAGCCAGTAGTCATGCACTTATAAAATCACTCAGGTACTACCTTTGCACTCTTCCAATCACTCAGACATTCCCTTGGTACTCCTGCAATCACCCAAGCAGTACTCATGCAGTTATAAAATCACCCACTGATTTTCTATGTACTGCAGTAATCCTCCAGATATTACCCCTTTAGTTATGCAATCACCCAGGCAGTCGTTACGTACCAGCGTTGCAGTTGTAGAATCATCCAAACTGTTGCACTTATCTATTCAACTAGGCATTACTCAATGTATTTCTTTATTTATAGATGACAGTATTTGTGTATTATTATTTTAATAATATTAAATATTTTTTAGAAAGATAATAAACAGGTTTTTTTAGATATTCTTCATAATTTTTAAGAAATATTCAGTATGACAAGAAAAGTTCAAAAGAAAAGAGAACAAAGGAAACAGAACTATTTAAAGGATAGAGAAAAGCAGAAAGTAGATGAAATACAACATGTGACGTTGAAGAAAAAGTCTTCTGGTAAGAGAACAAAAGAATTTGTTAAAAGTGTTTTAAAAAAAGTAATCAATTTTGAAAATGGGGAAAAGAGAAAGAAAAGTACTACAAGCAATCAGAAGGAAAAGAAAAATGGAGAAATTAATGGAAAATCAGGTTATAGGAAAACAATCCAAGTTCAAATAAGGATGAAACAATATAAAGACATTAGAAAGAGAATGTATAAAAGTAGAGTACTACAAAATTTATTGAAAGATTGCAAAAAATATAATAGAAAATCAGCATTTTACAAGGAGAAACAATAGTTGAAAGTGTAGTTGAAAAGGCTTTTGAATTGAAAAGAAGATTGTTTATATTAGTATTGAAGAGAATGAAAACATTGAATAAAATAATGCACTTTATGAAGGAGAAAAGTAAAAGAAAAAGACCGGTTAATAGAACTAACTTTTGCAAAATCTTTTCTGGTGAATGGAAGCATACTTCTAGTACGGAACCTTTTTTAATGAAGAAAACTATTTTCAACAAAGTACATTAGTTCATGCAGTTGATACCAGGGGTTGTTGCTATGAGGTTAAAAATGGTTGTGCAATTGAAAAAGAAAAGATGGTTCCTAGAAATGTGGAAGAAGTAATAGCTGAAGAAGTTCAAGGGAGACGTAAACAAGCTCCAGTGTACAAGTGGAATTGTAGTAGTATTTGTAGTATACGACAGGAATCTATTGATATATTACGAAATTTCTTACGAGCTTATGGTAAAAAAGTGTTAAACAGAGGATTAAAATGTTGCAAGGACTAGATCCTTGTAAAGTGAGAAAATATAGTGGCTTGCAGGGTCATTCTCTGGCTTGTCTTTCTAGAAAAGTGTGTCGAAGTACTTTTCATCATTTAAGAATGTTAGCAGTACATCACTCTGAAATGCGGAAGTTAGTAAGAAGATTGTACTATGTGAAAAGTCCTGCATTTTCTTTAACTGAAATAAACTCAGCTCTTTTGCATGGTTCAGTGTTGGATGTAAAAAAAGTTTCTGATGATATAGAGTTTTGTTTCTTTGGTCCTGAAGAGGAGTGTAGAGAAAGTGAGAGCTTAATAAGTGTAGGTGTTGGAGAAGAGATGGAAGATACTACTACTGTGAAGTTTGCAGAAGAAATTACAAAGTTTAAGGTAGTTTCTTGTGAAAATCCAAACTATGGGGCCGATTCCGATTCGGGCCGGAAATCTCTCCGACCGAGCCGGACCCGGAGAGATTTCCGACCCAATCGGACTCTAGCAGTCCGACCGAACGAGTACGATGCGCACGTTTGCTATCGGACTTGATTCGGTCGGACTCCCATTGAAGTCAATGGGAGCCAGTCGTACGACACGTACACGGGCTCCCATTGACTCAATGGGCACGACGCGAACAAGGGCACCCCCTACAGCGTGTGCGTGTTGATGCGGGTCGCGCCATACATGCACGTGTAGGGGGGACCCATGTGTCCCCCCTGTGTGCGACTCACGCGGCTATGCGTACAGGGGGGTCCGACACGGACCCCCAAAGTCCGGCTCCGACTGCTCTTTCGAGCCGGAGTGCGGGCTCGGTCGGACTGCTCGCGGCGCGCATCGTACTTACCCGGCCGGGGAACGTCTCCATTGCGCGGTGCGAGTCGAGTCCGAGCGAGTCGGTCGGTGCGGTTAGACCCGGGAACGAGTCGGTTGGAGCGGTTGGGATGCCCGGACGAGTCGGTCGGCGATTTCGCATCGTACTCGCTCGCCCGGACGCGCGTACAAATCGGTCGGGAAATAGGGCTCCGAATCGGATCCGGTTAAGCCAAATCCGATTCGGAGCCCTACCGGCCGAGATCGGAATCGGCCCCTCTGTTTGTATTTGTTGTCGACGTACTCACTATAGAAGTCAAACTAGGAATATTGATGTGTATTAAAAAAGTGAAAAGGAAAATAATGATAAGTGGGAGCAATTTGGTGCTTATTTGTTGGTGGAAGGACGTTTTGAGTTGGGTAGTGATCAACGTATTTGTAAACATTTTTTTATTAAAGAGGGAACCTGCTGCCCAGCTGCTGCATCCACAAGATGTTCCATAGGAGATGTTGCTGCATCCGGGGCCATCTGTCCATCAAAGTTCTGGGGCTTCCCTGGTCAATCTTTTCTCCTCACCCTCCTTATGAAGTGGAAGAGCCCTCTGCCCTGCATTATCAAGTTTCTCACTGGTCATTAACAGCTGAGGTGTACACTTATTCGGTTGTACAAATATGGGGAAGTAATTTGCTGCATTAGATCTCACATGTGTGTCTGTGGCTTTAGATAGCTTATGCGTCATTGAGGTTCTTTTCGTAAGCTTTGTTTCTTTGATTGTTACTTTAATCTTTTTTTAATCTTTATCTCTCCTTGATAAACTAGATGTTAGTGGGGGTCTAGTGCTGTCAGAGTAGCAGAGCCCTCATCCTGCCCTCTTGTGTCTGCTGACTCTTTAGCAGACTAGATTCTTCTCCTCTTGGGTTCCACCTTATATTCCTTGGTGGTAAAAATGACCACACCGCTGTTTAAGGGGATCAAGGTATTGCGTGACTCAGCCTCAACCTCTGAGGTGGAGGTTGCTGCTCCCTCTGGCACATCAGAACTGTGACTTAAAATCCGACTTTACAATTAAAGAGGGCATTAAAGTACAATTCTTTTTTTTTTTTTTTGTTTAGATTTCTTTTATTGAGTTTCAAAACCAAGAAAAAGAACAGGCCAACGAGTGGCACACATTCATCGGTTTGCAATCCGGCATAACTTGTGATATGGCTAGCAGTGAAATATAAAAGAAGAAAAAGAAGAAAGAACCCCCCTCCCCCCCTCCCCTTCCTCTGTGTTCTGCATCCAAATGTGGTGGAACATCAGTGTATGTCTGCTTAGTGTAAATCTAATATAGGCCTCTACGTAGCAGTTGCGTGTGGATCCATGGTATGCGGCATGTCAGTCAGTCGGAGCAGGTATTTAGGGCAAGTAAGCTCCGTGAATTCAGTGGTAAGGAGTGTAAGGAAGGGCTTCCAAAGGTCGGAAAAAGAGGCACCCGGGTGGGCCAGGGTGAGTGAGATTTTTTCCATACCCAGGATTCCCCACATCCGATGGAGCCAACTAAGGAGGGTAGGGGCCGTTTTTGTGCCCCAGTGAGTTAAGATGCTTTGCATGGCCGCTCATAGTGCTAGGGCTATCTGCTTGCCTCGTCGAGATTTAAGGGGAAATGTGAGAGGATTCGGGAGGCCCAGCAGCGTGTATGCAGGGAAGCGCGGGTTGTTGAGTTTCGAAGTGGGAGTCAATGTCATCCAGTACGTGATCCAGTAATCCCCTAACAGCGGACAATCCCAGAGAAGATGTGTAAGTGTACCCTTGGCGCCGCAAGCCCTCCAGCAGAGTGGGCTGCGTGAAGGGTTACCCCGGTGTAAGCGCGCAGGCGTCAAGTACCAGTAGGTGACTAGTTTAGTGGCCGTCTCTATTGAGGACATGTTGCGGGCAGTATGTCGTGCCCTATAGTAAATCAAGGTCCAGTCCTTCCCTGACAGCTCCCTGCCTAATTCCCTCTCCCATCGACGCTGCCCCGGCGTTTTCTCAGCTCCAGGAGGTGGACGTACAAATTTATACAGGTCCGATGTCAAGTGAGCATCTGTGTGGCGAGTAAGGAGCCATTTTTCGAAAGGGGTGAGGTGTCTCTCCGCACCCATGCATATTGCATCCTGAAGTACCCAGTGTCGGATCTGAAGATATCTATATCTTTCAGTTTCCGGCAACCCATGGTCTCTGCGGAGGTCTAAACCACGAGACCTCTTATCTGACCTATATTGCTTTAATATGACCTACTTAGGTTCTGACATGCCAACAAACCAACAAAACACTCCTGAAAACACAGTACTACCGGAGGTCCGTGAAGGAGCAAAGGCCCTCAAGGTCAAAAAAGTGTCCTATGGATCGACAAGATTCTCCCCCCCAGTGTTGAAATGCCCTTTCGCCCAATCCCGGCGTGAAATTACGTGATTACGCATTATGGGTGTGATTGGGGATGGGTAAGTGGTCAACCCTCTGGCAGTTGCTACCCAATCCCAGGCCAGAAGCGTGGGTCGAGTCACCTCCGAGAGGTAGAGATTGCGGGGCCGTCCTGCTCGGCTGCTGAACGGGACTTCCCAAAGGGGCCGGCCGGCCAGGGAGCGGTCTATGAAAAGCCAGTGCTTTTCGGATTCTGGGCGCGACCACTCCACCAATACCCTCAATTGGGCTGCTCGCCAATAGGCCACTTGGTCCGGTACCCCCAGCCCTCCCTCATCTGGGCTACGGTAAGCTAGTTCCCTGCTCATGCGGGCCCGCTGATCACGCCAGACAAAACAGTCTATGGCCTGCTGTAGGGAGTGGATAACCCCGGACGGGGGAACCAGCGGCAGTGAGTGGAATATGTAAAGAATTTGAGGCAGGATCACCATCTTTACCGCTGCGACGCGGCCCAGCCAGGACAGTGCATGCGGCCGCCACCTCCGAAGCGACTCGCGGACCCGCCGGAGCAATGCCGTGTAATTTAGCGTCTTGGTAGTCGCAATGGTCGCAGCGATGTGTACCCCTAAGTACGGGAGGGACTCACGAGCCCACTGGACTGGATACGCGCTCTGCAATACCTGTAGCGTATCCGGGGCAAGGGAGACGGCGAGAGTCTGGGATTTGTGCATATTGATTTTGAACCCGGAGACGGAGGCAAATCTGTTCAGTTCCGCCAGAAGTGCCGGAAAGGACTGGCGAGGCTGCTCCAGGCTGGCATCGACGTCATCCGCGTATAGGCTTAGTTTGTGTTCCGTCTGCCCGACCTTGGCGCCCTTGATGGCCGGGTCGTCTCTGACCCTCTGAGCCATCAGCTCCATGTATAGGGCAAAGAGAAGCGGGGACAGGGGGCACCCCTGTCGTGTCCCCCTGCTGATAGGAAATGCTCGGGTGGCGGTCCCATTCACCCGTACCGTGGCAGTAGGGTTCGCATAGCTACAGAATACCCATTGGATAAACCGGTCTGGAAGGCCGAAGTGTGTAAGCGTGGCCCGGAGATAAGGCCAATGCACTCGGTCGAACGCCTTCTCGGCGTCGACCGAAAAGACCATATGTTCCACCGGGAAGTGTTCCGAACGATCAATTAGATGAAGGAGGCGTCTGGTATTGTCTGGGCACTGGCGGTTGGGAACAAACCCGGATTGATCCGGGTCAATCAAGCCCGGGAGTTGAGAGGATAATCTCTGCGCTAAGATGCCGGTGAAAATCTTTAAATCTACATTAAGGAGCGATATAGGCCTGAAGGAGGCGCAGTATCGGCGGTCCTTGCCCGGTTTAGGTATAACCGTAATTAAGGCCTCCAACATCGCGGAGGAGAGTGTCGTCTCTGGTGTTGGGCCGAGGGAGTTGAAAAGGCTGGTTAAGAGCGGCGCGAGTGCCGGGCAGAAAGTTTTGTAGAACAGAGAGGAAAAGCCGTCCGCCCCGGGGATTTGTGGGGTTTTAAGCGGGAGATAGCCGCGATAACCTCTTCAGGTCTGATGGGGGCAGCAAGTGCTGCAGCCTGGTCCTGTCCCAGTTTCGCAGTCTGAGCCCCCTCCAGATATTGCGCGACACCCTCCGCTGATACGGACTGCTCTGTGTACAGGTCCGTATAGAAAGTGCCAAATGCCTCCGCGATGTCCTCGTCTTCGACAAGGGGCTTATTCTGATGGTCCAATACTTCGGCCACCCGGGAAGATTGTCGCTGCGCCCGGAGTTTATTGGCCAAGAGTCTCCCGCACCTATCCCCCCCCACATAGAAGGAATGTTTCAAGCGCAAAAAGTACAATTCTTTTGACACCAAATTCGACTTCCCTACCTGTTCCCAATTGAAATTTATCACTTAATAATTGCAATAAGTTAACTCAATGTTATCCTATGGGAAAGGTAGGCCTAGCAGCAGTGTAAAACGAATTTAAAGAAATTTTCACTATCATTACATGTAACGGCAAAAGCACATGTCCAATTTTTAAATACATTGCACCCTGCCCACTAGGCTGTAAAGGGCCTACCCTACAGGTGAATTATAAGTATTAAAAAGAAAGGTTTACATCTGGCAAAAGGTTTATTTTACCAGGTTGAAATGGCAGTTTAAAACTGCGCAAACAGGCTGCAATGGCAGACCTGAGACATGTTTAAAGCGCTACTTAAGAGGGTGGCATAATACGTGCTGCAGGCCCACTAGTAGCATTTAATTTACAAGCCCTGGGTACATGTAGTATAGCTTTACTAGGGACTTATAGGTAAATTAAATGTGCCAATTGGTTATAAGCCAATTTCACCATGTTTAAAGGAGAGAGCACATGCACTTTAGCACTGTTTAGCAGTGGTAAAGTGCACAGAGTCCTAAGGCCAATGAGATCAGTCAAAATGGAGGAGTAAGGCAAAAGGTTTGGGTTAAGACCACCCTAAGGCTGACATTCATGAGACATATTACAAGTTGCGAGTTCCTCTTCTGCCAACTCTAGTGTGAAAGTTGAGACCCAGTTACAATGTCTCTACTTTCGAGCAGGTTGAGATAGAGCAGCCTCTTTGAACTGTTTCTTAAAACAGTAGAAAAAAGATAGGCCAAAATGGTCTAATCAAATTAAAAGAAATGGATGATAAGCTTGCCAGTCATTAGTAGTAGACTAGATTACATCAAGAGCATGGCCTTACACGTGGGTTGGTAGTGGAGTCATTAAACTTGAAGAGGGCCAACAGATACCTAAATGTATAGATCCATGGTGAGCATGTAGCATCAAAATTAATATTAACGTCTCAAAGTAATTTTAATTGAGAATTACAGCTACTGCTTGCGGTCAAGGTTGTGGCAAGAAGGTAATATGTTGCACTGTTGGCTAAAGGGGGTCTATAACATGCAATAAAGGTAGATAAACCCCTGCTGATGATTTCAGTTTGGTTGTAAGCATCTCAAAGCCAGAACTGTAAGATGAATCTATCTTTGAACACTTATAAGAAATTGCATTCAGCAATGCCACATTGGCCAGGGGTGTAGCCTCCATTGATGCAGCAGGTGCAGTGGCACAGGGGCCCAGGGGTCTGAAGGGCTCACTGAACCCTTATTATTGATATATTTCATAGTCCAAACAGCGGCCAGGGGCCCGTTTCCTTCCTTGCACTAGGGCTCATGACACACTTTCTTCATCACTGACACCGCCACCTCCGCTGTTTTTCTAGGTAATTCACATAGAGTGTAGTTTGGGGCAAGACATCATTACAGGTCTCTTGCATATAATCGGAGTACCACGCCTCTCTGATGGCTACAATATTAAAATCGTGCTTGATGATAATAACTCTTAAAGCTATTAACCACGGAATACGAATTTAATAAAAGGTCAGGCAGTGCACATTTAACTCTGGCAGTATCAAGTAACATGGTTATAAGATTTTTGATTTCCTACAATTTGTGCTTATTTTGTAAAAGAATGAGCGCAAGGGCCTCAAGCTCTGATCAGAAGTCCGCGATCAGAGCTATTAAATGTCGGCATTCTGAATACCAAGGCTCCATAGTCCTCCTTAGTTTTGAATCATCTCATGCCTCTTTAATCCGATACTAGACATTCTCTACACATTTATCTCACACTTGCAGGTACCTGCTTTCTTCCTATGTCACGGTTTTTCCATCTTTCTCTTCCTCTGCCTTTCCGCTTCATGTGTTTTTCCCTCTCTTCTTCTCAGTAAATGACTAATGCAGAAAAATAGCTCCCGGTCCCCAAAAACTCACTGGCAACCACTGGTTCAAAATCAGCACTGCTCACAATATAGATTACATTCCGTTCACCTTTTACTAAGACAACTAAATAGAAGCACATTCTATGAAAAAGTGATGTAAAAGCTTACCCTGCGCCTCAGCTGACTTGCATCTGACTGGCCACTGGGCTGAATCTGGATGCAGCCGAATGCAGATGGGCTTGCCCTTGGCACATCTTTGGACATGCTGCTGGGCTCATTAAGCACCTACAGCTAATACCCTATTGCTCACAAATAGTGACTACCCAAAAAGGCACAAATGAGAATAAATGTGCGCAATACACGCGGAGATACTCAGGGGCATATTTATGAGCCCCGTTGCATCACTCTTACACCACGCAATGTGGTGCAAGAGCGATGCAACTTAAAAATAAGGGGGCCTATTAATGATGAGGTTTGTATCACATTTGCATCATGCAAGGTGGTACATACACAATGCAAACCTTAAGTAAGATTTATGAAGCCACGCAAAGCCACTTTGCATGGCCCTGAGTGGCTTCATAAATCTGGAGTAACGCAATGCAGCACAAATTGCTGTGTTGCATTACTCTGCCCTAGGAAGGTGTTCCATGGGCATTGCGTGGGTGTTCGCACACAACTCCCATGATTTTTGAAGCAGTACTGGTATTCCTGGGAATGCATCAAACACATAGAAAGAGGAATAACCCAGTATTGTTTTTGTGCACACAAAAACAATCCTGCATGCAACGCAGGCACCCTTGCACCATGGTGCAAGGGTGTCTGCATTGGCGCTAGGCTGTCAAAAGGACGCCAGAGCATGGGAAAGGACAGGAATGCACTGTATTGCCTTAAATATGGTGCATACCAGCCAGAGATTTATGAAGCCAATCAAGGCAACCTTGCATGGCCCTGAGTGTCTTCATAAATCTCGAATAATGTAATGCAGCGCAAATCTCTGCGTTTCATTATTCTGCACCAGGGAGGCGTTTTCATGGGCGTTGCATGGGTCTTCCCACGCAACATCCATGGATTTCGACGCATTCCCTGATTTACCAGAAGTGGTAGACCTGGGAATGAGCCAAAAACCTACGCCTCCCCAGGTGAGGCGTAACGTGCAGAAATATCTTTATTTCTCCATGTTTTTTCCTCTTTCTATGTGGGTTGCATTCTTGAGCACATATTAAAAGAGGAAAAAGCCTCAGGGGATTATTTTTGTGCAGGAAGGCACCCCTTCCTGAACAAAAACAATCCTCCTTACAACACAGGCACCCTTGCACCATGTTTCCTAACCTAGGCCTAAGTAGCAAAGTAACCTTTTACCTACATTTGTCCTACCTTACTCGGCATAACGGTGCTAGCACTGACCTTTTACCCAGTTATGTGCTGAATAAATGTCGATTGGTTTCCTTGAAACTAACCTCATTTATTTTACATGAGGATTCATAGCATCATATCTTAAATCCCTTGCACATGACGTACATAACAGGATTAACACACTCTGTACAAAAGTCATCACTGTCTTCATCGTAGGGTCGACAGGGCTACTTTGCATAATTACAATTATTGATTTAGGCTCATCTACATAATCGTACTCACAACATATCGATTGTGATAGAACCCCGAGGCTACCTTTTTGGTATAAAAGAACCGCACCTTCACTAGGTAAAGTGAGGAGACGCTTCTACGCTGACACTGACACGGAGGTCCCTGCACACTGAGGCTTCAACACACAGCGGTTTGACATCCCTTGCGGGGTGTCCAACTCATGACCAAGACGTGGTCCTTCATTCTCTCCCATCAGGTAATGGGGTTGGCACTTTCCTAGGGGATTCTTGGCTTCACACCCACATACATGCTAGGTACATTGAGGTATACTTAGGTAGGGTATGCATAGTAGGAGTACGCTAAGATTACTGTTCTTATATATGCCTGCATATATTCATTGCTCAGCGCCATGGTAGAAATGTATCTACTGTTTACTCTGTTGGTGCTTGTAATTTTTTACATTTGCTTCTGTCTATTGATTGTCACAGCAAACATGTTTTATACTAGAATGACGCTGGTTCAATAAATGCTTATTGAAAATGACCCCAACTTTTATTCTGTGTATCTCTCTGAGACTAACTGAGCATGATTGACTGAGCGAAACATACTGTACTGTTTCCATGATCCCTGAAGGGTCACGGGTTGTCATGTTCAATGGTTGCCAGAAACTATTTGCTCCTTGGTAGGGTTCAGGGGCTTATAGTGGCATTGTGAGCAAGCTGGTCTATAGGCTGTCATATCCTGTAGGGGTGTCCGGAATCAGTCTAGACACCAATCCCTCAGTTTATGTTATCCAACAAACGTGCAGATCCTATGTATTTTTAGGAACTACACAACATATTGCCTTAAATACGGCACCTTCCTGCCCTTTCCCTGTCACGCAGCGCAGCAAGATGACTTGCTGTGCTGCACTGCCTGACTTGGCCATAAATATGCCCCTAAATGTCACGAAAATAGAATTCAAATGTCAAAATGTCAAATGCCAAAGTGCATTCAATAAAAAGTCAAGACTTCAAGACCCTTATTTAAGATTGTCCCCAACTAAAAACGCAAGGGAACTTTTTTTTAAAAAGGGTTCCCAAACATTTAAATCACTTCAATTTAAAAAGAAAGATAGCAGCATCACAATGTAGCAAAAAAGGACAGCAGTATCATAGTGCTATGAGATACTGCCTAGTGGAATCTTCACATGCTGTGCAGAGCCTATCGGTTCTGGCTTTTGTTGTCCTTTCAGCAAGTCTCCAAACAGTTGGTGAGAGGATGTACGTAAATGTAGTGGGCTGCTGGTATTCCTTTATTTGCTTGTGATCAGCTCTGGTGCCTTAAGTTATGATTGTCCTCACTACTCTATGGAGTTGGTGTGCTGTCTTTAGTCATGCACTTTTACAACCTGTGAAGTCCTCCTATTATGCAGTAACTAGTGTCCTGCTTGTGTTGATTTTGCATGGTTGTAGACATGTAATATGATGTCTTATGGTGGAAGGTGTGCACTACAATGGAGTCTGCTTTCCAGGTAATTGGTGTTATGTTTTGTATAAATTTGACATTCGTATGATGCATTTCCTTGTAATTCTCTGTCCAGCTAGGAAGGTCAGGTGTGCCTCATGACAAGTTCTGATTTATGGGTGGGTTGTAATCACGTGTAATTTCCTCCATGTGTGATGGAATCTGAGCCAGTTTCATCCTGTCGAGTTGGGGTCTCTGGTATTGGATAGCACAATTTGTCTGCTGGAATGTCCAAGCTAGTGCTTTTGAAATTCTGAGATTTTACATGAAAATCCCTCCTGCTCCTAGTATGAGTCATCTGTCACCTTTTGAAAGAGTTGGGAAAATCAGCTCTTGCAGGTCGAGACTCATTATGACAATTGGCAAGTACATGAAAGTTACCACATGCATATTTCATAATACAAAGGGTTTGTTGTCCCAGGTGTCTGGCTGTCCACTTCCTTTTTATCCTATCTATTTGTGCTTCCCATTTTAATTCTTATTTTGTGGGTAGCCTATGCACCTGTGATCAGCATCCCTTGGCATGTTTACCCTGGTGTTGTGCTGATATTCACTTTCTTTTCATTGGAAGTGAAGGAGCCAGGTTCCATGTTCTAGATCCGCTCAAGAACCTCGAGTCGATGGTTCTTTTTCTCAGCGTGAAAGCATGGGGGGGAGAGAAATGGTTAGTAGATCAATCATTTCAGTTCCAATTTACTATGATTCTTAAGAATCACAGACTACCAATTAAGATAAGTTGGTTTATTGCAAAGCCAAGAATAACTTGACATACAAGCACCTCAAAGTGAGGGTGTAGAACTACATTGGAACTAATACAAAGCCAAATCTACGGATGAAGTTAAGGCGGTGCAACATGCACAAAATGATTAGTTCGAGAATCAGGCTACAAAAGATTATGGAGCAGACATCCAGATTCCATTTCATCGGAAGTTCGTGGGTATAAAGCATTAGTCTGTCACTACACTAGCACTAACGTGACATCCCTACATAGTATTTCCCAAGGCAAGATCACTTAAGGTGTCAGCGTGTGAAGCCTTTCTAAGAAGTCTCCCCACATGAGTCGGGTCAAGTAGCATAAAGCTACAGAGCTTATTCTAAGATGCTCTCTCTTTCAAGCCAAGTCAGAAGTTCCCGAACACTTTCCCTAGTTACAATAAATCAATACCACAGGTAGTATCCCAGGGTCCTTTGCGAATCACACCATCCGGTCAGGCCACCTCCTCATAAGTAACTTTCCAACAGGCAGCGATACTCCCAGGCTTTGTGAGATGATCTTGATTCCCAGGCTCCCTCCGATGAGAAAGTACAATAGTTCTCCACTATCAGTATCAAAGCTCAATGTATCCTCTTCTCCCTAAGCCTAACTCTTAAAACAAATACATTATTCTAACTAACAAGGATGATTCTTCCACTTGTAACATAAACGTGAGAAAGAACAAATCCAACATGCACATGAAATTCAACTATTAAATCAAATGCAAGAGCTTCCAGGGAAAATGCATTTCAGGCCTACAGAAATCGGCCAACATAGGAAAATGGCACACAGGCATTATGAAATTACAAATAAAATGAACACTCCTTACTGATCACTTCTAAATTAACACATTACATAAGCACTCAAAATATGTGAATAATTGTCAGCAGCATGTACGAATTCTAAACGTTAATATTTTCAGCTAATCACATATGGAAATGTCCCTAATACACCACAATTCATGATGTGACAGTTCATGTTCTACTGTCTCATGTTAATACAACAAGAGATTATATGCGGGTGCGAACTACTCGTGATTATAAAGCACCGCTACAAAATGAGAAGTAAATTTTGCGCTACATCAGTAATGAGTAGGGAACTGTATATTTTTGTTTTAATTAATGTAATTCTGGCCTTTGCTTCAATCCCATGTGTGCGGAGTGTCAGACAGCTTGAATTGCTTGACACGTAGCCAGGGTCCGACTGGGGTAGAAACCAGGCCCGGGCACCAGCATAAAAATGGACCACATTAGTTGGTTAGCTATAAGAACAAACATTGGCAAAGCCAATATGTTTTGCCTATGCGAGACCTATTGGCATTGTCAAGTTTTTTAAAGATGTTGCACTGCAGGGCAAGCTACTTTGCAGCATGACTGAAAGTAACTAAAAACAAATTGCTGTTACATTGCTGTCATGCAACATCTTTAAAAAACATTGACAAAGCCAAATAGATCTGTGCGAGCTGGTTACGGCCAGAATTGCCGCCTGCAGATTTGGACAACCAGGTTTGAGTCTCCTCGTCTAATCAACATCCAGAGATTTCGGGGCAAATCACGTAAACTCCCCATACCTAAAAATGAAAATGAATGTGTCCTTGCATAAAGTAAATGTTGCTCGTGCAAAGCATTCCAATACCTTCGGGTCCAGTGTCTGCTATATAAACCTTCTGAAAATGAAATTTAATAAAAAGAACAAGAGGGTGGGAAACAATGGCGGAGAAGGGAGTGGGTGAAAAAGAATGATGCAACACTCCAATACCTTCGGGTCGAGTTTGTGCTATATTAAAAATACATAGCAACGACAAAGCGGGAGGGCGGGGAGGGACAGGGAAATTAATGAGGACAGGAGAGAGGGTAGAGAGGGCCTGCAAACACATGCACTCTTGAGGAGTGCTACATTTAAAATAGAAAAAGAGTTCCCCTACCAGCAATGACTAGTGGAAGGACACTGGGCACAGAGACAGGAAACTGTACTTCGTCCAAGCTCCATGGACGACTGAAGAGGAAGAAGTGAAAGTGGAAGCAGGAGGAAGCCTTAACTAATGAGTAGCAAGGAAACAAGAGCGATGTGGGAACCTACCAATGGTAAGTAAGGGGGTGGGCTCTAAGCCAGTTTTTAAGCTTTTTGGGGGTTCACAATAACTTTTGCTGGCAGCACATGTGCACTGTGGGCAAAACCTAGAAAATGGACCATGTTTGCAACTACGGCAGTTTTGAACTTGCAAAGACATGCTGTATATTTGTTTTGCAAAGTATGGAAGACTGCATGGATTTGAGCTTGCACCATGCAATGTTTGTGGTAATATCATGAAAATCAACAGTAAAAAACACGGCCCAGCAGATCATAAAGCAAGCCCACAAACAGTCAAAACAACAGTCTATTCACTGACCTGTCAGACCAGCCCTTTGGGGACTGCCACGTTGCCCAATTGGCCAGTCTGACCCTGAATGTGGGTATGCACATAGTAAATGCCAATGAATATCGTAGTGAATATCCATCCTGTTTGTACAACTGCGGAGCACTGCACAGAGATTGGTATGATTCATTTGTTGGAATGTGCACTGTTTTAGTACGTGCACCTAGGCGCTGTGTTTTTCCTATTATAGTTTATTTGCTGTTCTTTCTTGGTTGATATGAGATGTCAACATGCTTACGTGCTGAATTTCCTTATTTGGAGTTGTATAAAAGGTTGTTCTGCTCAGTAATGTATATTTACAGACGTGTGTTTGCACGTGTTTTCTGCCACAAATTCTTGAACTCTTTTTTCTCATGTTCCATTTTGCTTTTCACATTTTATACACTATTTCATGCGAACCTTTGGTTGATAAATGAAGCCAAATTCTGACTTCCGATTTCTAGTGCCAAAGATCTCATTAGTGATTTTGTCCTTGGACCTCATTTACAGGTAAGCAGGAAAAGTCTGCAGAGCCGGCAGCAAATCCTAGATTTGGCGATCAAGCTTAGGCCTGGACAGCAGCATATTGGTGGGCCACCTGCCAAATCT
This sequence comes from Calotriton arnoldi, assembly GCA_963921515.1. Lineage (NCBI taxonomy): Eukaryota > Metazoa > Chordata > Amphibia > Caudata > Salamandridae > Calotriton > Calotriton arnoldi. The sequence goes on from CAWUFW010005893.1 coordinate 738,775, forward strand.
AAGGATTTCTGCAGACTTATTAGCCCGTTTTCGCTAAAAAATGAGTGTCATTGGGGCATATCAGCAACAGACGGCGATAAATATCGCAAAGCGCGCTTAGCGCTTTTATATTTATCGCCGCCTATCGCAGGAATTTATCGCCCGGATAACGCGTTATCAACAACGCGTTTCTCCAGGGCGATAAATAATCCAGCAAAAGCGGCGTTATGCGGGAATATTGCTGGAAATCCAGCGATATTCCCGCAGCGATAGGGGAAATCTTGATGATAGGGAGATGTGGATTCAGCCACTGAATCCACCTCCCATGTCAAAGATAGGGTAGTCATGAAAAAAGCAGACGTACAATACCGGCGATAACAGCGGTTAGCGCTGTTTTTAATGTCACTATGGGTGTCCTGGGCCGTATTGCAAATACGGAGAAGGACAGTTAGCGATCATTTACCATTAGTTTTCGCAGGGAACGCCTACTTTGCATCTCATTAGAGATGCAAAGCGGCGTAAACAAAGCGGGAGCTGAATCAAGGAAACACGCGATGGCGTGTCCTTGAAAATAATGCGATATAATTATCGCCGCTTTCGTCCAAAAACGGACGCTAAAGCGGCGATAATTATATCGCCAGCCCTTGATGATATGGCCCATTGTGTTTGCCTTTTCTGTAAAAAGTCAAAGTACCAGTCAATCCACCAGCAGTGGCGGCATTGCTGGCTAGTCATTATTATTTTTGTTTGTTTCACAAAAACAAACGCTCAAAGTGTGGATGTGTTTTAAGCAAATAAATGGCCCTCACGTGCTGGGAGAATTCTCCCAGCATGTCGGGAATTTTTTTTTCCTGCCAGGGGCTGCCATAAAAGGCTAGGTGGTCGTGAACAAGGAAAAAAAAGTCCGATATGAAATTGGAAGCTTGCCCTAAATAGGGTGACCCTCAGATGGCATGTCAGCCAGTGGTCCAATGGCTTCTATTTGTGTTTCCAATGGTGGAGCCATTTGTTTCTCGTTTATCAGAAACACAGTGCTTCCCTTCTCTCTAAATGAGGCTCTGGAACTGATAGGTTGGCGGACTATCAACCTCTAAATGCGGTCCCGGCCCTCATTATGAGTAGCCTGTTCATGATTCTGGTAATTTCGCCCCCCAGAGATACCATTACCAGACGAAGAGCCATTAGGGGCGTTGCAGAAACCTGCCCGCTATTTGTTGGTTCTTGATGGTACACTTAGGAATGAGGAATAACAGAGTAAATTTGATTTAACACGTCCAGTTACTATTGGGTATATTCACAAGAACGTGTGATAACTACTGCAAGAGTAGCGTAACGCAACTTTCAATATCGCAGCCTAGCGCGGGAAAATAACCCCGTGTCAACGTGGAATTCACAACAAGGCGGTAGCATGCGATAGTCTGCCGAAACCGCGGACAATGTCTGCGATACAACCACCACGATGGAGATAAAAACACAAACCACAACGCCAAAAAACACGCGATGGGCCAAAGCACGATGAGGAAACCAGCGCCAAGCAGCGCCAGGCCTGCAACACATTTTTGACAGGCGTCAAAAATCACCATAAAAGTAGAAAAAACACCCACACACAAACTGACCAACACCCAAGCACCATGGAGGCAGCCGGAGCAGGCGCAAAGGACGAGCGCAACCCCACAAGCACCCCGGACGACCAGGCTGGGACCTCGGGGACAGGGAAGGGCAAGGACAAGAAGACGAGGAAGACCAAGTTCAGTCCGCAGGCGAACAGGATCATAGTCACGGAGGTGATGGAACACCATCAACAACTCTTCGTCACCTCCAACGTGTCATTGGGCACCAAAACTGGAATATGGCGGGACATCGTCGACAAGGTGAATGCCGTTGGAGAGCACAAGCGGACAATGGACGAGGTCAAGAGGCAATGGAATGACATCAAGCGGAAGACCAAGGAGAAACTCAGCGCCAACCAGAAGGCAGCAACGCAGACCGGAGGTGGGGGCCCAGCGCCACAGCTGGAGCTGGATGACATGGAGGAGCTGGTGTTGACAGTCATCAGTATGGAGACTGTGGCCGGAGTCGGGGGACCGGACACTGCTCGACAGGACACAACACAACCGCAACAGGGTGAGTGACCACCAGGTACTGGGGGGACGGGTGGAGATGGCCACAATGGCACACATGCACAAGCAAGCAGGGCACAGTGCACACCCACAATGACCCTGGGTCCTCGCCCAGACCCACAGACTGTCACAATGTACAATGCCATGCTGTCTGAATGTCAACCTGTACCATGCGGCTACATACATGTGGACACATTGTAATACACCATCTCCCTTCACATCGCAGGGGCATCGTCAACACCTCCTGCAGAGCAGTCACAGCCACTCTTCACTGATGACGAGGAGGAGGACAACACCAGCATCGACACCCAAACCATCCAAGACATCATTGACCTCATCCGCCAGCCACCTCCAGGATCAGGGCAGCCCAGCTACATCGATGAGACCCCACCCACCACCCAAACCACCCAGAAGGAGGCACCCACAGCCCCGGCACCCTCCCAAGTCCCCCAGGAACAACAAATGGCCTTCCAACGCCGTGTGCTGGAGGGCCAGAGGGAGACGGCCGAGCAGGTGCAGGTGGGGTTCGACCTCATGGCTACCAAACTGGACGCCATCCTTGGGTGTCTATGTCCGCCCCATGGTCTCCAACAAGCCCTGACTGACATCGCTGGAGTAATGATGCGGAGGGAAGAATACCTGTCCGCCCAGAGTGGCTCCAGCGATGCCAGCCGTGAGCTGGCACACATGCGGAGGCTCATGGAGGACATGGTGCGGATGGAGGCGAAAAGGATGGCAGCCACCGCTGCACATCAGCAAAATGTAGCTGGGATCTACCAGGCCCTGCATGTCCTCATCATGGCATTGCTGCCACAAGGCGTGGTGATGATGAATGCTGCTGCCCCCACACCATTCATATCTCCACCCCCTGGTGTGTCAGTGCCTCCCAGTGTGGCAGGCGTATCCACTCCGGCCCCTGATGTGTCACTGCCACACAGTGCGGGCGACAATCCTCCTCCAGCCCCTGATGTGTCAGTGGCACACAGTGCCGCAGCCGGTACTGCAACACCCACAGGTGGGGCAGAACACACATCCGGGGACAAGGACGTGGATGGGATTGAGATCAGAAGGAGGTACTAGCATTCATTTCCGCCACCTTGCCTGTTTCTGCTTGGTGGCGCACATGGCCTCAAGACCTACCACTGACCCCCGATACACTCCGATGCACTCACCTTGGACAGCGACATGGACTGCCACATCCTGTTTGACGACCATTGACACGGCGGACAGACTGCGGACTGTACCCTTCCTCTTCCGCAGGACAGGTCATCCCCGGATGGACACTGGCTAGCCCTCCACGGGCCCATATTGTGTAGTGTGCTCGGCATTGCCCTGCACCGCTCCAGCTGCTTGACTGTACTGGATGTGCAAATAAACATCCAGTGACCACTGCTGTGTAACGTCTTACGTCATTCATGTATGGATGTGTGGAATGAATGTGGGGACAGTGCCTTCCCTTGCGTCAATGATGTTATCCTGTGGGATGCCAGTCAGAGGGTGCAACATTGCATTTTGTGTACCGGGTCCTGTGAACACTACAACAGGGACACACGCATCAGTCACTTCCTTGTCCGGACATGGACTGGACCACACCCAGAGCCCACGAGTCATTGTTGCAAGCCCTGCGCTGGTCCGGCATACGGCAGGCCAGACCACTCCGCTAACGCCCCAAGGGGGGCCCTCATTGCTACCCGTCACAGCCGTACTCGCTGGTGGTGTGCAGATCACTGGTCTAGTTGTCAGCATGTCACAGCCACTCCCTGAGGGCAGGTTTTCACACACACCACACCCATCCGGCACAGGCGTCACAGGCCATGTGACTCCGCCAACATAAGGGGCCGACGACGTCACATTCCCCTCTTCCGGTGGTGACTGGATGACGGACGCTCCACGGTTCTCACTCATATAGGGCCCATGAGTTGGTGCGCACAGGGTTAGTGGCATCCGAGGCCTTGAGTACGGCACGGGCCTACCACCACGTGGTGCAGACTGGGGTTGCACAGGGCGAGTGGCATCCGAGGCCTGGAGTACGGCACGGGCCTACCACCATGTGGCGCAGACTGGGGTTGCACAGGGTTAGTGGCACACGGGGCCTTGCGGACGGCACAGGCACCCCGCCACGGGACGGTGACTTTGGGTGCACTGAGTCAGTGGCACCTTGAGCTGCTGAGTGGGTGTGCAGCCTGCGATGGTGCCGGGTGCACTGGTATGTCCTCTGCCATGGAGTAATCAAGACCCAGCACCAAACGTGAGACCTGGTGGCCTACCAAGCGGGGCTGCATGATGTGGAGGGTGCCATGTCCGCGGGCCCCGGGCTTGTGGCTTGCAGCGGCATGTGGTGGGACCTCCTGTCTACGCGCCGGTGGCGGAAGGTAAGCATTGAGGCCTGGGTGTGCATGGGCGGGCATGCTCCGATGGGCGGCGGGAGGGGTTGGGGTGCCTCTGCCTGGGTGTGTGTGGGCGGGCGGGCGATGTTGTCTTGTGCAAGTGTGTGTACTGTGCCAGTCATGTATCTGGGCTCTGTTTCAGCTGACGGCTCTGACTCAGATGTGTGACCTGGTGTCCTGCTACACATACCGGCACGTGGTTGGAGACACACCGGCGGCGGCAGGTGAGCAGTGTGGCCTGGGTGCGCAGGGGTGGCACGTTCTCTCTCTCTCTCCCTCTCTTCCTCTCTCTCTCTCTCTCTCCCTCTTCCTCTCTCTCTCCTTCTCTCTCTCTCTCCCTCTCTTCCTCTCTCTCTCTCTCTCCCTCTCTTCCTCTCTCTCTCCTCTTCTCTCTCTCTCTCTCTCTCTCTCCCTCTCTTCCTCTCTCTCTCCTTCGCTCTCTCTCTGTCCTCTGATGTGCGCAGGACATACCTTCTCATCATGTTTTTTGTCTTACAGGCTGTGACCTACGTATTGTCCCGAGGGGAGCGGCCATGTGTCTTCATTTAATTTCGGTGTTCATTTTAATAAAGTTTCATTTGTTGCTTCGAAACTGAATGTGTGCTGCTCATTTCTGTGACGACACATGTATGTCACCAGTTGTGATTGTGCGACATCAAGCGGAATATTTTGTACATGTTTAGGTGTGGCTGATGTGGCATGTCTTTGGTCGGGGGGGGGGGGTGCCAGGGTGGCTCCATGGCATTTGTTGCCCTTCCGATGTAGCCCTGGGCTGTGCTCCCTTTTGGTTTGCAGGCTGCCATCCGACTTTACACCAGGTCAGAGCAGGTGTAGATTTCCTGGTGCTAACACTCCTTATCGCCTGTTCAGTGTTTTTATCGCCGATGTGGCTGATCGTTGTGAATGTTGAGGTGTGATGTTGTCGCACCTTTTGGCACGGGAACGCCCACTCTGCATCTCATTAGCGATAGTTGCGTGGGTCCTCTGCGGCGATGTTTTTTGCGGCTGAAAATCGCGGGTAAACTGGTGCTGTGGGCTGTTTACACCAGCTTGTGAATGGGGAGGTATATTTATCACGACTTTGGCTGCGATAAAGTGCCGTTGATTCGGCGATAGCTCCTTGTGAATATGCCCCTATGTTTTTTTCCTCATTCCTGTCTGGCTTTCAACTGAAGATTTTGTCTGCTTTCAGCAGCCACAGTCCCTCGAGGAAAATAGTCATTCAGGCCTGTGGCCTTTTCTCTTTACTTACATGTTCTGCTGAGTCCGGTCACTACCGTCACAGGGCCCACCAAAGATTTAAAATAACTTGTAATAAGGGCTAAAGTGGTTTATTGTTAATAGGAGTAAAGAGAGCTAGAGCCACAAATGGTATACTTGAAAATGCGCTGAAAGAAGAAATATCTGCATTAATATTAAAAACATATTAAACTGTGCAAAACATCATCGTATGATACTTACATATCCTTACACTCATATTCTTAAGAAAGTACAGAGAAATCATACTAAACAATTTATGAAAGGGGCAACACTTCAATGATGTGTATTCTTACATTGGTAAATGAAGTAGTACCTGGCAAAGCAAACTTTTTGGGGATTTCATCTTTTGTGTTGAAATCTTTTCACATGTTCTTCTATGGAAAACGTTTTCTCTTTTCTCAGAATGGTTTGAAACAATATTTCACAGAGGAAAAAGCCACTTTCTAAATTCCGTAAGATCATTGGGCCCAATTTAGAGTTTGGCAGATGGGGTACTCCTTCGCAACAGCGACAGAGTACCCTGTTAGCCAAACTCTTGGTCCCCCTTTCAATTTTGAGTTAGGCGGACTGCCGGGTTTACACTGATGGAGTCCATCGGCATAAACCTTCATCCGATGGCCCGAAGAAGTACGGGCCATCGGAGCCAAGCCGCATGACTGTCCATCCTTTAGAGTGGGTGGTCAGATGTTTTTTTTTCATTGTCCTTCAATGCTAGGAATATCCTGGCAGTGAGGGACAGTACAAATCAAAATATGACCCCCACACCATGGGTGAAAATTCCCATAGTGTTGGGGCCATTAGTTTTTACTTTTCAAAGAACAAACTCCCACTTGGGAGATTGGTTTTGGAAAAGTAAAAACTTTTAAACGTTTAATGTAAGAATTGTCACTAATGACAGACGCACACCAATCTTTTAAATGGCTTTGTATGAATCGTCGTGAGGGCAGTGCAAACGAACCCATAAAGTTCATTACAGGGCTGGCAGTCAACTCTAAATTTGGCAGGCGGAGTAAAAGCAGGGTGGCGGATGTAAAGTCCTCAGCCATCCTGACTGCCTTTACTCCATCTGTCAACCTCTAAATCCGTCTCTTTGTTCCTTTGACTATAACATAATACAGTTTTGCAGTTGGGTGTGTTTTTTCTAATGCGTCTTTTAGATGACCGGCAGCTCCTTGAATCCAGCTTGGTGCCCTTTGTTTTGAAACTGGCGTTCTCGTTCCATCATTTTCTTATTGTACTGATCTGCTCAGGTAGCAGTTGAATAATCGATCATATAATATACTCACAAAAACACGAGGCTTTATCCAATCCATTCAACTCGAACAAAGTCAGTGCATTTCAAAGAAAAATTCCCCATTGTTCTCCTTTTAGATGTCGTTCCCAGTTTCCTCCTCTTGTGTCCTGGCATGGTGTAAGTGCATTGTAAACGGCAACACCACAGCAGGACTATGGGGTTTGGCGTGCCTTGTGCATTGTGTGCGTATCGTGGTGTTCTGACCCTTGCAATCAGCAACAATGGTGTCAACAGCCATAACAACGAGGCTGATGCAGCCATACATTATGAAAAGGCATGTAGGCCACAGCAATTTTAATTTGAATACCTTGTTAAATTACCTGCCACTGCTTGGCTTTAAAACATTCAACAACGTGTTCTTTCTAAACATCGATTTATATTTCAACTTTCAACGGAATTGATAGGGTGCTCCGGATGAGGTTCAATTATTGTCTCATGGCCGAAAAGTTGTGCACACATTTTAAACTAACAGAAAGCATTTTCTTTCGCAATTACATAACATCCCAGGAAAATGATTTTTAAGTTACTAACCAAATTAGTGATCATGCATCGAGCGTACATTTTTAACATGTCTAAAATTTGGCACAGAGGCCAACTGTAAGGCATAGTGCCTTTAAGATAGTAGAATATGTACTCTACCATAAATTATTAAAATTAGTTCAAACTAATTAAAGACATACTAACAAATTAAAATACATAAAAGAGGTAAGCTGGCATCCATGCAATCTGCAGCATTTAATGAACAATCTTGTCTTATTTCCAACTGCACACAAACCCATTGCAATTTAGTTATCAGTAGTCAGTCATTCAGCAAAAAACTTTGGGGCATATTAACAAGGCGGCGTTAATGAATTATCGCCGCTTTAGCGTCCGTTTTCGGACGAAAAGCGGCGATAATTTTATTGCCGAATTAACAAGGACACGCTAGCGCGTGATTCCTGACTTAGCGTCCGTTTTCTGCACGCCTCCCATCGCATCGCTAATGAGATGCAAAGGGGCGTGCCTGTGAAAACAACAGGGAAATATCGCTAACCCAGGTATCGCCATATTAGCAACGTGGGTTAGCGATATTTTAAATTGCGTTAAGTATGCCTTAACGCAGGAATTTAACGTCTGCTAAATTCCTGACTAAGGCATACCTAACATGGGGGTGGATTGTGTGGCTAAGACCACAGGCCCTATCGCCTAAGTATATCGCCGTTTTCCATGGGACATCGCTGGAAAACCAGCGATGTTCCATGGAAAACATCGCTATCACTGGAAAATTATCGCCTTTGCGCTAAGCGTTGTTAATACAGCGCTAGCATGGCGATAATTTCCAGCGATAGCCGGCGATAGGATTCCTCACGCTAAGCACGGCCAGCGATAATTATCGCTGGCCGTTGTTAATATGCCCCTTTGGGGGATATTAGCAAGACCGGTGATAAAATTATCGCTGTTTTAGCGGCAGGAAACTGCCGCTAAAACGGCGATAATGGGCTTGCTAATATGCGTTATGGAATTCCAATAGAAGCCCAGGTTAGATGTCCTGCACATCTAACCTGGGCTTCTATTGAATTCTATAACGCATATTAGCAAGCCCATTATCGCCGCTTTAGCGGCAGTTTCCTGCCGCTAACACGGCGATAATTTTATCGCAGGTCTTGCTAATATGCCCCAAAATTCGTTACTCTTCAGTAACATAAAAGCACATTAAAATATAAAATCACATAAAAGAATAAACCATCACAAAAGAAAACATGCAGAATAAAAACCTTAAAAACATCCACATGACATTTCATTTAGAGGGGGTCTGGCCTCACACTTTTCCTAATTTTTAAGATCTGCCATATATAGGAGGCCATGGCACAGCAGACCAACAGATTATTCAATTGTTTCAGGAATAATAAAGCTGGTCTACGCTGTCTTACATTAAATATTTTAAAAAGGGGAAGGACACATTTCCTTCTAGGCAAATCATAGAAAGGACAAAAAAATACAATGTGCAGGTTCGTCTGGGAAGAAATAGCATCACAGGGGCATGGGGAGACACCTGAGAGAGAATGGCAATTTGTGGGGTAACCCACCATCAAAGGCAACAGATTGACCCTAAATCTGGTCAGAACAAAACGGTGCTGGACGTTCTGAACCAGGGTCAGATAGGAGTACAAGACCTGTTGGAAAGGCTTCGCGTTATAAGCAGCAATGGAGGTCTTTAAGCTCTCACTGTCCCATCTTTTCTTCGGTGCCTTTACCTGGACAAGGTGTTTCAGCTTGCCCTTTGCAAGCATTCTACAGGACTCAGGTTTAATAAAGAGATCCGGGTAGCCGATCTCCTCACAACATGATTTTATGTATCCCCCATGGACTCTCTAGGGCGTGGTCTATGCTCAAACTATCCCTAAGTATCACCTTATTCAAACTTGTTTACTCTCGTGACCATATAGAATGCCAGAGTACAAGCAAGGCCTTCTTGATCTTGTCTGTGATATATGAGGCCCCCACTTACGAATGACAAATAAAATTAGAGCAACTTGGGGGGAGTGCTAAAAGGTTTTTCATAAATGCATTTTCCACCCTTTGGATACCCTGCGTATTAGTCATGCCCCATACCCCTGCGTCATAAGATGCCACCGCCACACATTTGCCCTCATAAATAGTCAAGAGTTCCCTAACCGGCTTCACACCCAGTTTTTTCGTGAAGGAGTAAGCTCCATTAATGGACTTCTCCATCTGGGAGCATCTATTTGATACCATGGGAAACCAGGAGAAGTTACTGTCAAACAGGATCCCCAGATAGGAGAAAGAAGGAACTTCACTCAGTTTCGTCCCTTCAGCATAAAAAGCGGGTTTTTTCCTAGGTCTTACCCCACAGGTCATGACATATGTCTTGGCGCCATGGACTCTCAGGTCCAGCCCTGACATAAAGGAGATGTAGTCATCGATAAGGCCTTGCAGCCCTCTCCCTGTTCTAGCAATCAACACTGCATCGTCTGCGTATAGTAAAACAGGGAGGAGAAGGGTTCCAAGATAAGCTGTATCTCTCACCAGTGTCCTTATGGCAAACTCCACCCAGTTAATGCACAGGGAAAACATGAAGGGGGCTAAAACACACCCTTGCCTGACCCCCCTCTCGATGTGTAAGCTGCCCGTACATTCACCATCTCTACCAACATGTGCGATAGCATTAGCGTCACTATACAATTGCCTGATGAAGGTAATTATACCAACTTCCACCCCTAATTGCTCCATAATTAGCCACAATTTCAAGACGCAGTCGACTGCTGCTGATAGGTCCATGAATGATGAAAAGACCGTACCTTTTTTAGCCACTGTGTACTTTCCAATTATTATACTCAGGTTCAATCATTGATGGACCGTGCCCAACCCTTTTTAAACCCATATTGTGTATCTACCAGTATATTATTGGCAATTTCCCAATCCTCCAACCTATGCAATAATATACGCCCCATAACCTTTGCAGTAGCATCCAAAAGTGAGCTGGACCGGTAGTTTTGTGGTAGGGCTTTATCATCTTTTTAATAGATTGGGATAATAATGGAAGTTTTCCATGAGATAAAGGGGCCAGTCCACCCAATTGCATTGAAAACTTTGGTGAGTAGCAGGACCCATCAGTTCCTGGCACCTTCCCTTTACTGTTTTCAGCCAAAGCCCTTTTCACCTCAGTTAGATGAAATGACAGTGGATTGATCTGTGAATAATTAACTCAGGGAGAAGTAGTACCCCAGGGGTAATCAGAGGGCCACACTGTACGCTAGGGTTGGTCTGATCTGCATATATAGCAGAGAAGAAGTAAATTCACACCTCTTCTGCTACATGTATATCCGCTGAGGGGTCGTTAGAATCTCTGAAGTATTCATCGTTGATCACTCTCCAAAAGGACCTACAGTCTTTAAGGGCACTAGCCTGTACCAATGCTGCATCTTTTATGACTTTCTTTCTATGGCCTTTGGCCTGCTTAAAGTGCACACAAGCCTGTCTTATTAGTGCCACATCTCTAGGCCTCTGCTGAAGAATTTTGTGCAACTGCATTCTAGCTTTGGTGCAGTCGGCGTCAAACCAGCCCCTAGTTCGAGCCCTAGGTGCCTGAATACTACGGCTAAGAGCCTGTTTTACATGTAAGGCTATAACCGAAAAAGCTATAATAATCTTTGTGGCTTCCACCTCAGAGTCTAAGCATACATTAACCTCTGCCAGGGTATGCTTCAAGATAGCAGGATGTAAAGATGCAGGATTGACTTTTTCCCATTTAATCGAATAGCTATTTTTGGTGGCAAAAGTTTGTTTGAAGCATATTTTCTGGTAATTATTTGGCTTCCTTGCTAAGCATATCCTAGCCTTCAGGAGTGGGTGGCAGTGTCTAACTCTTCAGACACCATAATATAATCAATGGTAGAGAGATAATCGTTTCTAACGAGCGTGGACACTAGGCCCCCATCTTCATCCCTCTGTGTATTAAGCATCTTAAGGCTAAGCTTCATCATTAGATTATTCGGAGCTATACCGACACCATCATGTTTAAAATGGGCAAGGCTTCCCCATGTACATCGACAATCCCGCAAATTGGTTTAACGAGTAAAAGGGCAGTAATGTGCATTAAAATCTCCTACCCAAAGAATCCTCTGGCAATTGTGATGTAAGGACAATACCGACTGAATCACTAAATGCACATCTGCAACTACCTGGATTCTCTGATTATCAAAACAATTATTGTAGAAGTTAATTAGGAGTAAGTCCCATGTCTCACCCACCTCGCAAACCAAAAAGTGAAAGAAAGGTGATTTATCAATACATTTATGTACTTCACAGTCAAGTGAAATTAAAATATAAGTCACTAAACCCTCCTTTGCCCTTCCCGCAGATGACGGTTGGGTGGGAGTGTGAAATGCCATAACCATCTATGGGATTAACCACCGTCTCCCAAGTTTCCCGAAGACAAATGAGAAGGGCACCAGAAATCAACATATGCCATTTGGGTAAGTCAATCTTATTTCTGAGGCCTGCTACAATCCACGTAATGAGCCCCACCCCCTGGTTGTTACAATTGTGGATACCATCAGTGCTTTCTCGAGTATTATCCCCATCTTGTGGGTTGTCTGCTTAGGGTACTTCTCAGTGTCCAGGGGAGGTTCACCCAAGAACGTGACAGCTAGATATTTACTGGTATTCTGGTCATCCTTAGGAACTAAGCAACCCAAGTCTATTTCAAGTCAGTCTTGACAATCGAGTTCAGAAAGACACTCATACCTATTCTCCACCCTGCAGGCATGCAGTGAGCGGCCGGATAGATCTGGCTGACTTCAGCAATTAAAATAACCTACTCCATGTCCCTTCTTGTTATTAACTAGGGTGCAAGAGTTCTGGGCAGCTACAACTGTTCCAGGGGGACTGTAGAAGAAAACAAGTGGGACTACAGAAATGTTATTAGACTGAAGTTCCATGGACGCACATGCTTGCAATATCTTCTCAGCAAGTTCTGGATTGCGGAAATTCACTACCACTCAGTCACTCTCAATGACCTAGGCTGCTCTGCCCACCTAACCCACCCACCTGACCATGATTATATTACTGTACAGTGTGTTCACCTGTATCCATCTAGCCCTTGTCCCTATCCATTGTACACTTTTCTAATTTTGTTCCCCCCAAGATTCCACTTTGTCTGTAGATATCGGGGGAACTCCTACCAGAGTGACAACATAGAGTACACATTCAGGCAACAAGTCTAGGGTCTGAAGGGAAGGAATTGTACTGCTCTCTCCATTCTGTGTCCTGGGCATGTTTAAATCGTTGTTGACAACTTTTATTTTGGGCAGAGATGTCTTTCTGGTTCAAAACAGCTGGATTTGTAACCTCCATTGTATCATCCCCTACTAAGCCTCCGCCACCATTTCACTCTACGCCTGTTAGGTCAACAATTATTGTAGTGCGATCTGTCCCTTTTGTTAACTGATCCAGGGCTCCACTACATGACTACAACAGTTTTCAACTATGGAAAGTCTACTTGATGGCGATGTTAGCACCTTGATCATCCTCTGTTCAATTGCAACCAGGGAGTCCTTGACATCCCTATGATATGCTGACGATGACTCTGTACCACAGTGTGCCTCCAAGGTGGGTGTAATCTTGTCCATGGATCCCCCCAGGCGCCTCTCCGTCTTGACACCTGCCTAGGGAGGTGGAAGCTTAGAATGTCCCGCTCGCGTGCCCTTTTGTTTTGTTTTCTTTTTTGGTGGAGAGATGATTGAAGGACCAGGAGAGGATAGAACAAACTGGACTGGGGAGGAGTCCCCCCTCGAGACTTGAACAAGCCTTGGGCCCTCATCGTCCGATGTCCAATCCTGAATGTCAGCCGTAAGTTGGGTTTTTCCGAAGGGAGGGTAGAATCAACCAGTGTAGTGCTGCTTTGATAGTTGCCTCTAACTTAGCCTCGGTGTTCGTTATTTCATTATTTAAGGCACCCATTGCCCCGTTAAAAATGTTTCTAATGGACCTATGATTTCCCTTTCTGGCGCGGTAAGCTTTCTTTTGCCCATGCATGGTCCCACAAATCAAAGTCTCAAACAGAACTCCTTACTGGTCCCCAAGAACGTCAAGCACCAGGGATCATAGATGTTAAAGAGGGAACCAGTGGAACCAAGGTTGAAAAATGCAAAAACTAAGAGGGCTGGCCCTGGCCAGCTTCCTCCAGCTGCTGACGGGTGCAGATGGGCTCGTCCTTGGCCTGGGCTTTGCCCGGGCATGGACTGCACGCGCCCCTGCTGCGGGGAGACTAACGGCACTATAAGTGTGAAGCTTGGGTCCTCCCTCTTGCCATAGATAAGAGGCCTGGAGATCCCTGGGACAGTGAGTCCCACCAGGGAAATGCTGGTGTGGAAGCCGGTATGCAGCGCTAGAAGGTCCCGAGCTGCTGGGCGAGTAACGGTGCATAAGCAAGAAGATTGGCTCCTCCCCCTTGCCACAGCTGAGAGACCTGGAGATCCCTGGGACAGCGAGTCCCACTAGGGAGATGCCAGTGTGGAAGCCAGTATGCAGTGATAGAAGTTCCCCCAATTTAGTTATCAATAAATCAATTATTAATAAATTACTGACTCATGCTAGGAGTCCCGTTGCCAGAGGCAGCTATTTAGGTGTTCCTGGCTCCAAGGCACAAGTGCAGCAGGAATAGGTTGTGGTTCCCTTATAAAACAATCGGCCAGAATTACTTACATTTGATAAAATGCAGCACAGCAACCAAAGTTGTTGTGCTGCATCAAAGGGAGATAGCAGAACAGCACCATATTTACTATGATATTGAGTTGTTTCTTTCTCCATCTGCGCTAGCACAATTTAGGCCACTAAAGAGACCACTGACTCATTGTCAGTGAAATTGCTCTCCCACCCTCGCAGCTCCACCATTAAGTGAGGCCTGCCCCTGCCCCTGCACTCTCGAGTGTTGGTGATCGAGAGCCCTCCTCCACCCTCAGGTTTCCCTGCGCCTCATCCCTGGTGGTCCAGTGGACCTCTGTCTCCTTCCTCTAACTCTGCTCTTTCACTCGTTTTTCTACCTTTTATCTTTCACCTTTCTGCACTTTTCTGCATCTCTGCTCTTTTGTGCCTTATTTCTGCTCATTTTCCCTTCCTCTCGCTCTGCCCTTTCACTTGTTTTTCACTCGTTTTTCTACCCTCTTTTATCTTTCACCTTTCTGCACTTTTCTGCATCTCTGCTCTTTTGTGCCTTATTTCTGCTCATTTTCCCTTCTTCTCGCTCTGCCCTTTCACTAGTTTTCACTCGTTTTTCTACCCTCTTTTATCTTTCACCTTTCTGCATCTCTGCTCTTTTGTGCCTTATTTCTGCCTATTTTCCCTTTTTTCTTTATCCCTTATTTCCTCCCTTTACCTTTCCCCGCCGCTGCTGCCCCAGCCGCCCCTCCCCCCAGCGCGACCGGCCCAATCCAGCTCCCCTCCCCGCTCCCGCCTCCCAGCTGTCCAGCCCTCCCGACCCCTACTTAATGGCGGCCACTGCGGGGACAGGCGAGCAAGACCACTGACTCATTGTCAGTGAAATTGCTCTCCCACCCTCGCAGCTCCACCATTAAGTGAGGCCTGCCCCTGCCCCTGCACTCTCGAGTGTTGGTGATCGAGGCCTCTTCCTCCACCCGCAGGTTTCCCTGCGCCTCATCCCTGGTGGTCCAGTGGACCTCTTTCTCCTTCCTCTAACTCTGCTCTTTCACTCGTTTTTCTACCTTTTATCTTTCACCTTTCTGCACTTTTCTGCATCTCTGCTCTTTTGTGCCTTATTTCTGCTCATTTTCCCTTCCTCTCGCTCTGCCCTTTCACTTGTTTTTCACTCGTTTTTCTACCCTCTTTTATCTTTCACCTTTCTGCACTTTTCTGCATCTCTGCTCTTTTGTGCCTTATTTCTGCTCATTTTCCCTTCTTCTCGCTCTGCCCTTTCACTAGTTTTCACTCGTTTTTCTACCCTCTTTTATCTTTCACCTTTCTGCATCTCTGCTCTTTTGTGCCTTATTTCTGCCTATTTTCCCTTTTTTCTTTATCCCTTATTTCCTCCCTTTACCTTTCCCCGCTGCTGCTGCCCCAGCCGCCCCTCCCCCCCAGCGCGACCGGCCCAATCCAGCTCCCCTCCCCGCTCCCGCCTCCCAGCTGTCCAGCCCTCCCCGACCCCTACTTAATGGCGGCCACTGCGGGGACAGGCGAGCAAGACCACTGACTCATTGTCAGTGAAATTGCTCTCCCACCCTCGCAGCTCCACCATTAAGTGAGGCCTGCCCCTGCCCCTGCACTCTCGAGTGTTGGTGATCGAGGCCTCTTCCTCCACCCGCAGGTTTCCCTGCGCCTCATCCCTGGTGGTCCAGTGGACCTCTGTCTCCTTCCTCTAACTCTGCTCTTTCACTCGTTTTTCTACCTTTTATCTTTCACCTTTCTGCACTTTTCTGCATCTCTGCTCTTTTGTGCCTTATTTCTGCTCATTTTCCCTTCCTCTCGCTCTGCCCTTTCACTTGTTTTTCACTCGTTTTTCTACCCTCTTTTATCTTTCACCTTTCTGCACTTTTCTGCATCTCTGCTCTTTTGTGCCTTATTTCTGCTCATTTTCCTTCCTCTCGCTCTGCCCTTTCACTAGTTTTCACTCGTTTTTCTACCCTCTTATATCTTTCACCTTTCTGCATCTCTGCTCTTTTGTGCCTTATTTCTGCCTATTTTCCCTTTTTTCTTTATCCCTTATTTCCTCCTTTACCTTTCCCCGCCGCTGCTGCCCCCGTGGCCCCTCCCCCCAGCGCGACCGGCCCAATCCAGCTCCCCTCCCCGCTCCCGCCTCCCAACTGTCCAGCCCTCCCCGACCCCTACTTAATGGCGGCCACTGCGGGGACAGGCGAGCAAGACCACTGACTCATTGTCAGTGAAATTGCTCTCCCACCCTCGCAGCTGCATGTATGACGATATCACGCATGCATTACATCGCATGCCATTAGATCGCGGTTTTAACAACGCAAGTTGTTACAACGACTTGCGATGGAGGGCGCTGGACTTAGGAGTAGTTTAATTTACTATTCCAACTCCAGCCTACGTACAGTAGGCAAGGTGTTGGAATGTAAATTAAACTACTCCTTGTCCTATAGCGCCCTCCAGTGCAAGTCGTTGTAACGACTTGCGTTGTTAAAACCGCGATCCAATGGCATGCGATGTAATGCATGCGCTCTAAAGGTTGTTTCCCTCGCAGCTCCACCATTAAGTGAGGCCTGCTCCTGCACTCTCGAGTGTTGGTGATCAAGGCCCTCCTCCACCCGCAGGTTTCCCTGCGCCTCATCCCTGGTGGTCCAGTGGACCTCTGTCTCCTTCCTCTAACTCTGCTCTTTCACTCGTTTTTCTACCTTTTATCTTTCACCTTTCTGCACTTTTCTGCATCTCTGCTCTTTTGTGCCTTATTTCTGCTCATTTTCCCTTCCCCTCGCTCTGCCCTTTCACTTGTTCTTCACTCGTTTTTCTACCCTCTTTTATCTTTCACCTTTCTGCACTTTTCTGCATCTCTGCTCTTTTGTGCCTTATTTCTGCTCATTTTCCCTTCCTCTCGCTCTGCCCTTTCACTAGTTTTCACTCGTTTTTCTACCCTCTTTTATCTTTCACCTTTCTGCATCTCTGCTCTTTTGTGCCTTATTTCTGCCTATTTTCCCTTTTTTCTTTATCCCTTATTTCCTCCCTTTACCTTTCCCCGCCGCTGCTGCCCCGCGGCCCCTCCCCCAGCGCGACCGGCCCAATCCAGCTCCCCTCCCCGCTCCCGCCTCCCAGCTGTCCAGCCCTCCCCGACCCCTACTTAATGGCGGCCACTGCGGGGACAGGCGAGCAAGACCACTGACTCATTGTCAGTGAAATTGCTCTCCCACCCTCGCAGCTCCACCATTAAGTGAGGCCTGCCCCTGCCCCTGCACTCTCGAGTGTTGGTGATCGAGGCCCTCCTCCACCCGCAGGTTTCCCTGCGCCTCATCCCTGGTGGTCCAGTGGACCTCTGTCTCCTTCCTCTAACTCTGCTCTTTCACTCGTTTTTCTACCTTTTATCTTTCACCTTTCTGCACTTTTCTGCATCTCTGCTCTTTTGTGCCTTATTTCTGCTCATTTTCCCTTCCTCTCGCTCTGCCCTTTCACTTGTTTTTCACTCGTTTTTCTACCCTCTTTTATCTTTCACCTTTCTGCACTTTTCTGCATCTCTGCTCCTTTGTGCCTTATTTTTGCTCATTTTCCCTTCCTCTCGCTCTGCCCTTTCACTAGTTTTCACTCGTTTTTCTACCCTCTTTTATCTTTCACCTTTCTGCATCTCTGCTCTTTTGTGCCTTATTTCTGCCTATTTTCCCTTTTTTCTTTATCCCTTATTTCCTCCCTTTACCTTTCCCCGCCGCTGCTGCCCCCGCGGCCCCTCCCCCAGCGCGACCGGCCCAATCCAGCTCCCCTCCCCGCTCCCGCCTTCCAACTGTCCAGCCCTCCCCGACCCCTACTTAATGGCGGCCACTGCGGGGACAGGCGAGCAAGACCACTGACTCATTGTCAGTGAAATTGCTCTCCCACCCTCGCAGCTCCACCATTAAGTGAGGCCTGCCCCTGCACTCTCGAGTGTTGGTGATCGAGGCCCTCCTCCACCCGCAGGTTTCCTGCGCCTCATCCCTGGTGGTCCAGTGGACCTCTGTCTCCTTCCTCTAACTCTGCTCTTTCACTCGTTTTTCTACCTTTTATCTTTCACCTTTCTGCACTTTTCTGCATCTCTGCTCTTTTGTGCCTTATTTCTGCTCATTTTCCCTTCCTCTCGCTCTGCCCTTTCACTTGTTCTTCACTCGTTTTTCTACCCTCTTTTATCTTTCACCTTTCTGCACTTTTCTGCATCTCTGCTCTTTTGTGCCTTATTTCTGCTCATTTTCCCTTCCTCTCGCTCTGCCCTTTCACTAGTTTTCACTCGTTTTTCTACCCTCTTTTATCTTTCACCTTTCTGCATCTCTGCTCTTTTGTGCCTTATTTCTGCCTATTTTCCCTTTTTTCTTTATCCCTTATTTCCTCCCTTTACCTTTCCCCGCTGCTGCTGCCCCCGCGGCCCCTCCCCCCCAGCGTGACCGGCCCAATCCAGCTCCCCTCCCCGCTCCCGCCTTCCAACTGTCCAGCCCTCCCCGACCCCTACTTAATGGCGGCCACTGCGGGGACAGGCGAGCAAGACCACTGACTCATTGTCAGTGAAATTGCTCTCCCACCCTCGCAGCTCCACCATTAAGTGAGGCCTGCCCCTGCCCCTGCACTCTCGAGTGTTGGTGATCGAGGCCCTCCTCCACCCGCAGGTTTCCTGCGCCTCATCCCTGGTGGTCCAGTGGACCTCTGTCTCCTTCCTCTAACTCTGCTCTTTCACTCGTTTTTCTACCTTTTATCTTTCACCTTTCTGCACTTTTCTGCATCTCTGCTCTTTTGTGCCTTATTTCTGCTCATTTTCCCTTCCTCTCGCTCTGCCCTTTCACTTGTTCTTCACTCGTTTTTCTACCCTCTTTTATCTTTCACCTTTCTGCACTTTTCTGCATCTCTGCTCTTTTGTGCCTTATTTCTGCTCATTTTCCCTTCCTCTCGCTCTGCCCTTTCACTAGTTTTCACTCGTTTTTCTACCCTCTTTTATCTTTCACCTTTCTGCATCTCTGCTCTTTTGTGCCTTATTTCTGCCTATTTTCCCTTTTTTCTTTATCCCTTATTTCCTCCCTTTACCTTTCCCCGCCGCTGCTGCCCCGCGGCCCCTCCCCCCAGCGTGACCGGCCCAATCCAGCTCCCCTCCCGCTCCCGCCTCCCAGCTGTCCAGCCCTCCCGACCCCTACTTAATGGCGGCCACTGCGGGGACAGGCGAGCAAGACCACTGACTCATTGTCAGTGAAATTGCTCTCCACCCTCGCAGCTCCACCATTAAGTGAGGCCTGCCCCTGCCCCTGCACTCTCGAGTGTTGGTGATCGAGGCCCTCCTCCACCCGCAGGTTTCCCTGCGCCTCATCCCTGGTGGTCCAGTGGACCTCTGTCTCCTGCCTCTAACTCTGCTCTTTCACTCATTTTTCTACCTTTTATCTTTCACCTTTCTGCACTTTTCTGCATCTCTGCTCTTTTGTGCCTTATTTCTGCTCATTTTCCCTTCCTCTCGCTCTACCCTTTCACTTGTTTTTCACTCGTTTTTCTACCCTCTTTTATCTTTCACCTTTCTGCACTTTTCTGCATCTCTGCTCTTTTGTGCCTTATTTCTGCTCATTTTCCCTTCCTCTCGCTCTGCCCTTTCACTAGTTTTCACTTGTTTTTCTACCCTCTTTTATCTTTCACCTTTCTGCATCTCTGCTCTTTTGTGCCTTATTTCTGCCTATTTTCCCTTTTTTCTTTATCCCTTATTTCCTCCCTTTACCTTTCCCCGCCGCTGCTGCCCCCGCGGCCCCTCCCCCAGCGCGACCGGCCCAATCCAGCTCCCCTCCCCCGCCTCCCAACTGTCCAGCCCTCCCCGACCCCTACTTAATGGCGGCCACTGCGGGGACAGGCGAGCAAGACCACTGACTCATTGTCAGTGAAATTGCTCTCACACCCTCGCAGCTCCACCATTAAGTGAGGCCTGCCCCTGCCCCTGCACTCTCGAGTGTTGGTGATCGAGGCCCTCCTCCACCCGCAGGTTTCCCTGCGCCTCATCCCTGGTGGTCCAGTGGACCTCTGTCTCCTTCCTCTAACTCTGCTCTTTCACTCGTTTTTCTACCTTTTATCTTTCACCTTTCTGCACTTTTCTGCATCTCTGCTCTTTTGTGCCTTATTTCTGCTCATTTTCCCTTCCTCTCGCTCTGCCCTTTCACTAGTTTTCACTCGTTTTTCTACCCTCTTTTATCTTTCACCTTTCTGCATCTCTGCTCTTTTGTGCCTTATTTCTGCCTATTTTCCCTTTTTTCTTTATCCCTTATTTCCTCCCTTTACCTTTCCCCACCGCTGCTGCCCCTGCGGCCCCTCCCCCACAGCGCATCCGGCCCAATACAGCTCCCCTCCCCGCTCCCGCCTCCCAGCTGTCCAGCCTTCCCCGACCCCTACTTAATTGCTGCCACTGCGCGGCCACGTTGCAGCCGCGGGCTGCGGGCGCGCCGCCGGCGCGCCGAAGGCGCGTCAAAGGCAAGCCCATCTGCGCCCGTCCACGACCCGACCGCGATCAGCGCCAGGAACCCTGGACCTCCGCCCCGCCAACGCTACGACCCAGCAGCACTCCACGCACTCAACCCAGGCCGCAACAACAACTGCAAGCTAGCATCACCAGCCGACTCCCACGGACCCTTCAGCTGTCACCGCTGCCGGCACACCTGCAGCACCGCCAAGAACACGGATCCAGCACAACCCGCCCACAAGAACACAACCAAACCGAAGACCCTGCAATGCATCCTCCTCAACGTCCGATCCCTCCACAAACACGCCACAGAAATCTGGGACCTCCTCGACAGCACCACCCCGGACGTAGCGTTCTTCACCGAAACCTGGACCAACACCACCTCGGGACCGGACATCGCCATCGCCATCCCCCAAGGATACAAGATCTCCAGGAAGGACCGCCCCACCCGCACAGGAGGAGGAATCGCCATCGTCCACAAATCCAGCCTCCGCCTGAGCACACTCCCTGACGAGCCCACAGAACTGATGGAACACCTTCACTTCAAGATACTGGCCAGCCCCACCGCCACCCTCCGAGGAACCCTCATCTACCGACCCTTCGCCAACTCCATCACGGACATTATCTCCCCGCAGGCCATCGCATCCACCAACTACACCCTGCTGGGAGACCTCAACTTCCACCTCGACAACCAACTGGACCCCAACACCACATCCCTCCTGGACAACCTCCACAACATTGGACTGCGCCAGATCGTGACCGAGCCACGCACTCAGCAGGACACACCCTCGACCCCCTCTTCACTACAGGAAACTCCATCACCTTCAGCCACACCACCGAACTCCCATGGACCGACCATCGTTGCGTCCACTTCACCTTCAGAACACCCACCATCCACAGACACCAGCACCTGCTTCCACGAAGAAACTGGACCAAAATCACCGACGACCAGCTCACCTCCTCACTCAACAACTCCACCCCAACCATCGCGGAAAATGACGACCCCAACACCGCAGCCCGAACCCTTCATAGATGGATCTCGGACAGCACCAACACCATAGCCCCCTCAAGAAAAACAACAATACCCGCGCCAAGAAAGCCAGATGGTTTACCACCGAACTCGAGAGTCCAGAAGCACATGCCACCGCCTCGAAAAGGCCTGGAGGAACACCAAATCCACAGAAGCCCACGACAACTTCAGAGCCGCCACCAACGCCCACCATCAACTCATCAGAGAAACGAGGAAAAAAGCGATTGAAGACAGAATCTCCACCCACGCGCACAACAGCAAGGAACTCTTCAGCATCATCAAGGAGTTCGCCCAACCCACTAGCGAGTTTACCGACATCCCTCCCTCACAAGACCTCTGCAACAAACTCAGCACCTTTTTCCACCACAAAATCAAGAGCATCTACGACAACTTCGACGAAGACAACCAACACACTGAACCCTCACCAACCACCCCCGACACCCGGAAACCAGCGATTGACGACTGGACAGCCCTCATCACCGAAGACACACTGAAGACAATGAAGTCAATCCACTCAGGGGCCCCACGGACCCCTGCCCCCACCACATCTTCAACAGAGCCGCCGACACCATTGCACCCATTCTCCGCCACACCATCAACCGCTCCCTGGCGACCGCCTCGTTCCCCGACGACTGGAAACATGCCGAGGTCAACCCCTCCTAAAGAAACCCTCAGCGGACCCCACCGACCTCAAAAACTACAGACCCATCTCCCTGCTCCCGTTCCCAGCGAAAGTCATCGAGAAAGCCATCAACAGCCAACTCGCCACATTCATTGAAGAACACAACATCCTCAACTCCTCCCAATCCGGCTTCAGAAAAAACCACTGTACGGAAACCGCCCTCCTCGCCGCAACAGACGACATCCGCACCCTACTGGACAAAGGAGAAACAGTAGCCCTCATCCTCCTCGACCTATGAGCGGCGTTCGACACAGTCTCCCACCGCACCCTAATACGCAGACTCTACGACGCAGGAATCCAGGACAAGGCCCTCGACTGGATCTGCTCCTTCCTCTCCGGCAGGACGCAGCGGGTCAGACTCCCCCCTTTCCTCTCGGACCCCACACCTACCACCTGCGGAGTCCCCCAGGGCTCCTCCCTCAGCCCGACGCTCTTCAACGTCTACATGGCTCCACTCGCCGCCATCATCAGAACCTACGGACTGAACATCGTGTCATACGCAGACGACACCCAGCTCATCCTCTCCCTATCCAACGAGCCCAACACCGCCAGACCCAACTTTCGAGAAGGCATGGAAGCCGTCGCCAAATGGATGAAAAACAGCTGCCTACAACTAAACACCAACAAAACAGAAGTACTCATCATGGGCCCAAACCCCGATGCCTGGAGCGACACCTGGTGGCCCCCCGCCCTCGGAAATCCGCCAACCCCCACGGACCACGCATGCAACCTGGGAATCATGCTGGACTCCGAGCTCAAAATGGACCGCCAGATCAACTCTGTCTCGTCTTCCTGCTTCCACACCCTCCGCCTCCTTCGTAAGACCTTCAAATGGATCCCACTCGAACACCGAAAGACCGTCACTCACGCCCTGGTCACCAGCAGACTCGACTATGGCAACGCACTCTACGCCGGAATAAACAAAAACCTCACCCGCAAGCTACAGAACATCCAGAACGCCACCGCAAGACTGGTCCTCAACCTGCCACATCTCCCAGCACCTGCGCACACTCCACTGGCTCCCTGTCGAGGCGAGAATCACCTTCAAGATGCTCACCCACGCACACAAGGCCCTCCACGGCACCGGACCAGCATACCTGAACAGCCGACTCAAATTCCACGCACCCCAAAGGACCCTACGATCAGCCCAGCTCTCCTACGCCATGGTCCCCCGCACCAGAAAGACCAGATCGGGAGGCCGCTCCTTCTCCTTCCTCGCGGCCAAAGCATGGAACGCCCTTCCGCTCCACCTCAGACAGACAACATCGCTCCCCATCTTCGCAAGAAACCTCAAAACCTGGCTCTTTGACAGACCCCCTCCTTGATGGATGGAACCTGCACCCCCCCCCACCCCTAGCGCCTTGAGACCCTTACGGGTGAGTAGTCGCGCTTTAACAAACCCCTGATTGATTGATTGATTGAGCAATGCATATACCCTTGCACAATAGTGCAAGGGGCTGTGTGTGTGATGTTCAGCATAGTTTTTACACTGGAATGATATTCTTCCAGCACAGAATATTATGCTAAGGCACAGTGTAAAACTTTCCAAAGTTTGTTTGTGTGCTGTACATTACAGCATACATTCAAATGTTGGAAAGGTTTGGAGAAAAAAAATCTTTTCTCCAATGTTAGGCTTGCCTCGAGGAGACATACATTTCTCCTGCAAAGTCCTGCCTACCATTTTAAGTGGAGATGCTTTGCATCAAAAGCCATAGGTGGTTGCTTGGGAGCACCCATGTACAACCCATAGACGCCCCCTTGACTCAAAGCCTTACTTTTTGTGACATTGCATGGGTGCAAAGCTTGATAAATCTAGCCCAATAACTTTTAAAATAAAAGACACAATATCGTGACTTTTGAAAGAATGTAACATATTTATGTTATATTTTTAGAATATTACTGTCATTCTACCTCTAAAACTATTTTTGATAGTTAATGAGGAATAACGTCATTTAAAGCACAGTGATCAAGTAACATTGGGGCTTTACGAGAAATGTGTGTCAAATTATGGGGCATATTAGCTAGACCGGCGATAAAATTATCGCCGTTTTAGCGGCAGGAAACTGCCGCTAAAGCGGCGATAATGAGCTTGCTAATATGCGTTATAGAATTCAATAGAAGCCCAGGTTAGATGTCCTGCACATCTAACCTTGGCTTCTATTGGAATTCTACTACGCATATTAGCAAGCCCATTATCGCCGTTTTAGCGGCAGTTTCCTGCCGCTAAAACGGCGATAATTTTATCGCCGGTCTTGCTAATATGCCCCTATATTTTCAAAGCACCTCTGAAAAGTAAAGTTGATGAAAACTGAATAGAACATAAGTGCAATTATACATGATTTTGTGTATACTACTTCGAGAAACTATTGGAATAATGTGCAGCAAATGATGCATTTCAAGGCAAACATTACTAATAACCATTAATAAAAACTGAATGAGTTTTAAAGGCAAGTCTAAACACAGTTGTGCATAGTTATGAGTACACAGACATAATGGATACAAAGACATCGTGGCACTGTTATTCAGATGTTCTGTACTGCACTAAGTGTACCTGCCTTCTGTGGGAAAGACCTCCATGTAACAGTTAGCACAACAGGTAGACAAGGCATGCATAGGGGTTTGCATGAGCATGGGAACGGCTGAGGGTGTGAGTCTTGCAATGGAATCACTTCCACTGTCACAGCAACAGAAAGTAGGCAGGCAGCTGCAAATCTATCATTCCAGAGTCTTGATCCCAGTGCTTAATTTGTGCCGGTGAGTCAAGACTTTCACAGACTAAAATAAAGGAAGAAAAGGGAGGAAGGAGGAAAAGGCAAATAGGAAAAAGTGGACAAGGAGAAAAGAAGAGAAGAAAAATAAATTGAAAGAGTAAGAAAAAGAGACAAGAAGTAAATGGCGGTGGTAGAAAGAGATCTGATGTGGAATAGAAACTAGGGGAATATTTACAAGGGGTTATTGCCACCAAAACGTCACTTTTTTGATGTTCTGGAGGCGATAACCCTTTGCCTTATTTACAAGGCGGCGTTAACGCAATGGGTATTGCAGTGGGTGTTCCGCCGCAACACCCATTGCTTTTTGATGCTGCCTCCTATTTACAAGGCTGGCATAAATATGGGCAGCGCCAAAAATAAGACCAGGGAAAACCTAGTCTTAAACTGGCGCAAAGAGTAGAATTGATTAATTTCTCCTCATTTTTGCTGTTTCTATGTGTGCTGCATTTTGCATAATGCATACATCATGAGCACACGGACACACTCAGATAGTTCGTTGAACTGGCTACGGGCACGTGCGCTCGACACCTTTATTGGCATGGTCACATGTACAGTGACGCATGTGCTGGATGTGTGTGGGGTGAGTGTAAGCCAGCCCTCATGGAGTCGTTGGTGCTGGCAACAACTTGAGACAGTGATCACAATTAAAGCGGAAACAGAAAACACCAGCATAACAGGAACAACTGTGAAGCATCATGGTGGTAGCCGGAGAAAGTACAGTGTTCACCCAACATGCAAGCAGAATGGTCCATGATTTGTGGTGCACTGAGTTAGTGGCACCTGAAGAGCTGAGCAGGGTATCAAGCTGATGATGGCACCCACGACAGGTGTGAGCAACTCTGATAGTCTGGCAGTAAGACACTTCCGACTCTGGCACCTGTTGTTTGGAGTTGGTCCTGGAGGTGGTGGCGTGTGCATCCTGCGGTGATGCGACGTCCGGGCAGGTCAGGACTTGATTTGATGTGTGAGCCCAGGTGGACCGCAGTTGAGGCCGGAGGCAGTGGACAGCGCAGGGCCACAGACACATGGCCTTGATGACCCCAGTCCATAGACCCAGTCGCCACCAAAGTTCAACCAGAAAGTGTCCATGGATGTCGGGGAACAGACTTAGTGGCACCGGAGCTGAAAGGGGATGCAGTCTGCGTTGAGGCCAGTACAATGATATCAAGTCTGCCATTAATGAATCATGACTGAATTCCCAATGTGTGACCTACTTGACCGTAGTGTAGGCCGGAGGCAGCGGTAGAGTACGTCAACGAGAAAGGAGTAAAGCGGGCCTGTGTCGCGGAGGCCGTGATGGTCTGAGGAGGCTGCCAAGGTCGCGGGCTTCGGGCTTGGAGCTTGCGCCGGCACGTGGTGGGCCCTCTTTGACACACGCTGGTGTCGGCAGGTGAGCAGTGAGGCCTGGCTGCGCAGGGGCGGACATGACGGGTTCGGGGACCAGCAGCCCGGGTGCAGCAGGCGCACAGGATCGCAGGCCACACTGCTCACGGCGACAGCGTCAGCCTCGTGGCAGGGTGGGAGGCGCCGCTCTGGCAGACACGTTGGGCATTCCAGAAGAGAACCATGCCCAGAGCTACGTGCTTTTTATTCACACCCCTACGCTGGCCTGGCCTACGCCGGGCCAGCCCACCCCGCACACGCTTACAGGGGGGGACGTCACAAGCTACATTTCCGCGATCTTCCCCACTGGCTGGGGTGACATGGTTGCGTCCACTATCCACTACACTCCAAACACCAGCAGTGCATGTAGACATGGATATGTCTGTGGTCTGCATACTGCAGTCTGTCCAGTACATCTCCGCCACACTTGGCATTGTGTACATTCTCATTCATGGGTCACTTGCCTCCTTCGCACATGCCTGGTTCCCAGCTCTCCCCACATTCCGCTATTGTGTGGCTGAGGTGCCATGCCGTTGATGGCTCATGTACATGGCTAACCAAGGTTGCCACAGTAAGTTGTGCTGTCGTGTCTGGTGGTTGGGCATGTTGTTTGGCATGTTGTATGTGATTTTGCGACGTGTGCAGTGCCAGAGTTGTGGGTTGCATGATTGTGGAGTTGAGGTGTGTGGTGTGTTCGTTTGGTACTTGCCAACGAGCAGTGCATTCCCATAGGTGCCATCCTGGAAGCGCTGGTTGAGGTTGGACTGTCGGAAGATGAAGGAATCATGCACACTGCCTAGGTAGTTGGCTACAGCATTGGTGAAGAGTCCCCTGTGGTCCACTATTGCCTGCACATTGATGGAATGCGTGTGCTTTCTGTTGCGGTAATTGTGTGCAGTGTCGGCAGGGGGCACAAGTCGGACATGTGTGCAGTCGATTGCCCCAACACGTGCGGGAATCCAGCTATGGCGTATAGTCCTTGCTTGGTCTCCAGCTGTTCCTGCGCATTGTGGGGGACGTATAGGTACTGGGGTACCTAGCTGATGTTGGCATCCAGGACAGATGTAAGGAACTTGGATGGGGCTGGCTGTGAGACTCCTCCGACTCTGGCGGTTGTTGGTTGGGAGGTACCAGAGGCCAACAGGTGCAGCACAGCCAGCAGCTTTGTCTGCGGAGGGATGTTGGTTGTCCGCTGTGTTGGTACCGTCAGCCTGTGGGCAATGATGTTCAGGATGTGGAGGATGGTTGACCTTTTGAGCCTGTAGTGGGCATTGACATTGTCTGGTGTTAGGTCTGTGAGGCTGGTGCATTTCCTGAAGGTCCGCTGTCTTTGTCTGCGCTGACTCTGTGGTGGTCCGGGGGAGGCAGGTGTTAATTTCCTGCTGCTAACGCGCCTTATCGCCTGTTTTGTGGTCTTATCGCCGATGTGGCTGGTCGTTGAGAATGTTGGGGTGTGGTGTTGTCGCGGATTTTTGCTCGGGAACGCCTACTCTGCATCTCATTAGCGATAGTTGCCGGGGTCATCTGTGGCAATGTTTTTTGCAGATGCTTTCGCAAGTAAACTGGTGGTATCGGCTGTTAGCACCAGCTTGTGAATGGGGCGATAAATTTATCGCGACTTTGGCTGCGATAAAGTGCCGATAACTCGGCGATAGCTCCTTGAGAATATGCCCCTCAGAGTCATGGCCCTTCTCGAAAGCTACTGCAGCCTGCACAACACATTGCCCCTGCCAGCACTGCAGAAGACAGCACCAACATAACACCTAACCATTGCACTTCTACAAATTTGACAATTCAGACTATGGGGTCGATTCCGATCTTGGCCGGAAGCGCACCCAACACCATTCGTCCGGGAAAAAACCAAGCTGAACGCGTGTTCCCCGACCGATTCGAACATTCGTCCGAACGAGCAAGTACGATGCGCATAACTGCCCAGATCCCGACCCAGCCGTACTTACCCAATCCAGCTCCTGTTCCCCGCCCGAGCCGGATCCGTAAACGCAGAATCGAGTCGCACGGAAGCAAAAATACAGCACCTTCCGGCCGGACTAGTACGATGCGCCTTCCGTACGCGCCGAACCCGTCGCTACGTACGGCACGTCAGAGCATCCGGGAGAGCTGCACATAAGCTCCGATTCGCGCCACAAGACGATCCATGGCTACGAGACGAACACGCCAGCCACGAGTACGAGTCGAAGCAACGAGAAAGCCGAACGAGACGAACCAATCATGAATCCCATCGCGCAGGTCCTACCAATACTCTACATCTATTACCGGAACAGGTACGGACGCGTACGGCGCAGAAGGTAAGTCAAATACCCACCACACAAACAAACGACAAGTACCCGACATATAACACACACACATAGGGATGCAGAAATGACTTACACTAGATACAGCAGAACCATAGGGGCGGGATGGCCATCACCAATGCCATATACACCCATAGGGGCCTGGATGCCTACCACTAACACCACCCCAACTCAGGGGGGCCTGGATGCCTACCACCAACACCACCCCTACTCAGGGGGGCTGGATGCCTGTCCCCATCACCACCCCTACTCAGGGGGAGATGGATGCCTACCACCAACACCACCCCTACTCAGGGGGGCCTGGATGCCTGTCACTACTACCATCCCCACTCATAGGGGGATGGATGCCTACCACCAACACCACCCCTACTCAGGGGGCCTGGATGCCTGTCACTACTACCATCCCCACTCATAGGGGGATGGATGCCTACCACTACCACCACCCCTACTCAGGGGTGCTAGATGCCTGTCACTACTACCATCCCCACTCATAGGGGGATGGATGCCTACCACCAACACCACCCCTACTCAGGGGGCCTGGATGCCTGTCACTACTACCATCCCCACTCATAGGGGGATGGATGCCTACCACTAACACCACCCCTACTCAGGGGGGCCTGGATGCCTACCACCAACACCACCCCTACTCAGGGGGGGCTGGATGCCTGTCCCCAACACCACCCCTACTCAGGGGGGCCTGGATGCCTGTCACTACTACCATCCCCACTAATAGGGTGATGGATGCCTACCACCAACACCACCCCTACTCATGGGGGCCTGGATGCCTGTCACTACTACCATCCCCACTCATAGGGGGATGGATGCCTACCACCAACACCACCCCTACTCAGGGGGGCCTGGATGCCTGTCACTACTACCATCCCCACTCATAGGGGGATGGATGCCTACCACTAACACCACCCCTACTCAGGGGGGCCTGGATGCCTGTCACTACTACCATCCCCACCCATAGGGGGATGGATGCCTACCACCAACACCACCCCTACTCAGGGGGGCCTGGATGCCTACCACCAACACCACCCCTACTCAGGGGGGTGGATACCTGTCCCCAACACCACCCCTACTCAGGGGGGCCTGGATGCCTACCACCAACACCACCCCTACTCAGGGGGGGCTGGATGCCTGTGCCCAACACCACCCCTACTCAGGGGGGGCTGGATGCCTACCACCAACACCACCCCTACTCAGGGGGGCCTGGATGCCTGTCACTACTACCATCCCCACTCATAGGGGGATGGATGCCTACCACCAACACCACCCCTACTCAGGGGGGCCTGGATGCCTGTCACTACTACCATCCCCACTCATAGGGGGATGGATGCCTACCACCAACACCACCCCTACTCAGGGGGCCTGGATGCCTGTCACTACTACCATCCTCACTCATAGGGGGATGGATGCCTACCACCAACACCACCCCTACTCAGGGGGCCTGGATGCCTGTCACTACTACCATCCCCACTCATAGGGGATGGATGCCTACCACCAACAACACCCCTACTCAGGGGGGCCTGGATGCCTGTCACTACTACCATCCCCACCCATAGGGGGATGGATGCCTACCACCAACACCACCCCTACTCAGGGGGCCTGGATGCCTACCACCAACACCACCCCTACTCAGGGGGGCTGGATGCCTATCCACCAACACCACCCCTACTCAGGGGGCCTGGATGCCTGTCACTACTACCATCCCCACTCATAGGGGGATGGATGCCTACCACCAACACCACCCCTACTCAGGGGGATGGATGCCTACCACCAACACCACCCCTACTCAGGGGGCCTGGATGCCTGTCACTACTACCATCCCCACTCATAGGGGATGGATGCCTACCACCAACACCACCCCTACTCAGGGGGCCTGGATGCCTGTCACTACTACCATCCCCACTCATAGGGGGATGGATGCCTACCACCAACACCACCCCTACTCATAGGATGGGTAATGCATGACACAACCAGCATACTCCAACATAAGGAATGTCAGAAAAAGACATCCCCCAACACCATGACAAGCGTGTGTAGACTGTGTCAAATGCCTACAACACTGAACATGACATTGAACATACAATGTGACCCCTATCACATGTGTCACACATAAATGTGTGTGGCCTCCACAATGCAAGCAGACCATGACCACTGTGGCAATGGGGTCTAACACCCCATCATCACAGTGACCAAAAGGTAAGTGTGGGGTCCATAGCTGAAGCACATTTTGAACATTGTGGCAATGGGGTCTAACCCCCATCATCACAGTGACCAAAAGGTAAGTGTGGGGTCCATAGCTGAAGCACATTTTGAACATTGTGGCAATGGGGTGTAATCCCCCATCATCACAGTGACCAAAAGGTAAGTGTGGGGTCCATAGCTGAAGCACATTTTGAACAATGTGGCAATGGGGTGTAACCCCCATCATCACAGTGACCAAAAGGTAAGTGTGGGGTCCATAGCTGAAGCACATTTTGAACATTGTGGCAATGGGGTCTACACCCCCATCATCACAGTGACCAAAAGGTAAGTGTGGGGTCCATAGCTGAAGCACATTTTGAACATTGTGGCAATGGGGTGTAATCCCCCATCATCACAGTGACCAAAAGGTAAGTGTGGGGTCCATAGCTGGGGCACAATTTGAACATTGTGGCATATGGGGTGTAACCCCCATCATCACAGTGACCAAAAGGAAAGTGTGGGGTCCATAGCTGAAGCACATTTTGAACATTGTGGCAATGGGGTGTAACCCCCATCATCACAGTGACCAAAAGGTAAGTGTGGGGTCCATAGCTGAAGCACATTTTGAACATTGTGGCAATGGGGTGTAATCCCCCATCATCACAGTGACCAAAAGGTAAGTGTGGGGTCCATAGCTGGGGCACAATTTGAACATTGTGGAAATGGGGTCTAAACCCCCATCATCACAGTGACCAAATTGTAAGTGTTGTCATGGAAAAAGCTGCAAATGCCAAACAGCATGGATTCTCCTGGTCACAGAACAACAAACACATCAGTGGCATAGTAGTGCTTGTGTCCCATAGCAACATAGATTGGGTGAGGCAAACAGTGCAGTGCAAATAAGACATACCTTTGGCCATGTGCAGACAAACATCACCCATGGGGGCTGACACTGTCAACATTCATCAATAACACAATGACAGAAGTGACCATGATAATGCAGACCCACATATCTGCACCAATGGGCACACAAATGTAGATATCCTGTGGAGACTGTAGATGTGAGGTGAACAAATACCATACCATGGCAGCAATGGGACATACAAACCATGATCACTGTGCTGACTGATGACCTAGGAGTCCCAGGGACAGCAGGGGAAACCCACCAAACAACATACAGCCAATGGCACACTAAAGATATGCCAATGCAGTGGTGCAGATGCACAAACACAAACATGCAGCCCCACACTGCATATCAAACACAACAGGTGAGGGGGTGCCAGTGTCCCCAGGCAACCACACAACACATGAGGAGGCCTGAATCCCAATTACACAGATGTGCATACAGTGCCACACAAAAGTAACTCATGGATCCGAATCCCCTATGTGGGCAATCAGGCATTGTTAGATGAGAGGGAGCCCAAATTACACATGTCACACAAGCTTGTAGGAACAGCAACTAACACAGCAAGACACAGACCCACCACAGCACCACCCCCAGGGTCCCCACATTGTGGTGACACTGGCCTGCATGATAATCCCACTGTGATGACAAAGCTAGATGTCGTTCACACTGTGAACCACAGTCATGTGTCCTGAGCAACAAACTACCATCACACCTACACAAGCACAAATCAATCAGCACGGCCTGTCAGCCAAGGCCAATATGGAGGCAGGGGTCTAGCCGTGAAACAACTCTCATCTGCACACACTCAACACCACACACCTTGATCTCCACCAATGTGCAGCAGTGAAGCTCACATGCACTGGTGACATTGCACATGCACCCATGACAATCCCAGGGGTGGTGGTGGGAACTAAGGTGCAGAAACCCATCACACATGGCCAGTCAACAAGACTCGTGAATGTCTGACACACTGCACAGTACGCCGTACATGGGCATGACGTCAATACCACACCAACCTATGGGATCCCGCCCACAGTCACACACCAATGAAGAAGCCAAGGTCACCCACAAAGAACACACATAGACAACTACCAACATTGCAGCTCTGACCCTGAGGAGTGGCAGCAGTCACACACACAACGTGTCACAATCACTGAAAGCTAACACAAACTGTAAATTACATGACTGGTGTAACCAACAAGTGCCAAGGGGAATCCTGACTGTGTCTCATCTGCGTTTGCCCACAAACTCAGCCCTGACAGCAAACACACCTATGGGTGACACCCTGATGACCAGTAATGTGCCATGCACCCACATCCCAGAGAAGCCAGGGAGAAGACTTTGGGGGAACATAGGTCAACTCAGCAAGCATCACAAACAGGAACATCACTAGGGATCCCAGCCTGCGTAGCAAAATGGAAGTGAACACACACAGACATGCTCACACAACACACACCTTGTGCTCAGGCAATGTCACAGAATTACACACTGCCATGAGGGGACTCCACTCCTGTGTAAGGAAAGCTGTGCCATACGTTGTCCCAGTAGGGCTCTATCATGTCAGCAGAACACTTGGTCACTCAGTCAACAATTAGCACAAAATGAAGGCTCCCGTCATATCAGCCTGGTCATGGGAGTGTCACCGAAATCATCAGCACAGATCCAACACACATGTATAGCAAGTTGCACTGATAACACAGATGAGTCCTTCCCCATTGATGCCCAAACTTGCATGTCCAGTGGAGATGGTCACACGGTCAGGGAAATAGACAAATAGAACAATGGCAAGCACAACTGATGTGCAGGGGTGTAAGCCACAGATGTGATATTGCAAATAAAAGTAGGAAATCCCATTGCCAAATCTTGAAAACATGACACCCTCATATTGCTGCAAAGGATGACATGGATACACAACAGGATAGGACACATTCCCCCTGGACCACATGGGGTCCTGCACAGTAACACTTCATTTTCCTGAGATCAAAAATCACCATCACTGCAGCAAGGGCATGGTTAGCATCATTAACATCATGTACATCAGAAGCAAAACTACTAGAGAACAGAAAGTAGCTTTATTCAGCATATGTGTTAGAAAAAATGAAAGTCCAGAAAAATAACAAAGGCCAATGGCCAGTCCATTATCAAAGTCCAAACAGGGTGACAGTGGCAGATGTCACCCTTTGCATGCCTGCACTGCTACACACCAGGGACATTCCCCTCGGAGGGGCATACGGGGGCAGGCCAGGCACCGCAGGGACAGGATCAGGGCTCACCAGAAGGAGGCAGGGAAGGGGTGGTGGGTGCTGGAGAGTCACTGACAACTGCAGTGGAGGTGTCTGACATGGTGTGTGCCGGCACAACTGGGGGCATGAGTCAGATGGTGTAGGTGCCGGCACGACTGCAGTGGGCTGTGCAGATGGAGTGGACAGGTTCCCCACTGCAGTGCCCAAGTCAGACGGGGTGGTAGTGGACTCCACTGCAGTGCCTATCTCCAGGGGAGTAGAATGGGGTTCAGGTAAGGTGGGCAGGACAGAGGGGAGGACACGGTCTCCACACCAGTGGCACAAACATGCGCAGCGGGGGTGTGGTGCTGGAAGAGCAAGTGGTAGGGGGAGAAGGCCGGATCATTTTGGGGATGGTGTATCTGTGGGTGGGGGAACCTGGGGCAGGGTGTGGTGGGGGAACCTGTGGAGTGGGGGCCTGAGGGATGGAGGAAGGAGACTTGGTGGTTGAGCTGCAGGGCGGCGGCGGGGTCTTGCCCTTCCGGGTCCGGGGGGACTTGCGGATGGGGGCCTCAGTCTGTCTGTGCCTGGGGAGGGTGTCCGGGGGTGAGGGG
The DNA here is from genome assembly GCA_963921515.1 of Calotriton arnoldi. Classification (NCBI taxonomy): domain Eukaryota; kingdom Metazoa; phylum Chordata; class Amphibia; order Caudata; family Salamandridae; genus Calotriton; species Calotriton arnoldi. Next base: position 773,550 of record CAWUFW010005893.1, read on the forward strand.
CACTCCCCTCTGTGCGGGTGGACTTCCTCTTCCCCCTGTATGCTGGATCAGCTGGATCGGAGGGGAAGAGGCCGAGGTCACAGAGGAAGACCTGCTTTGTAGGTGGGGTTGCAGGTGAGGCAAGGGAAGGGGCCTTGGAGGGAGAGGTATCGGAGGACTGCGGAGTGACTGTGGATGCCTGTGTGCGTGTCTGTTCCCCATCCCCTGTGGGTGTGGTATCAGTCCCCTGAGGATGCCTGCGTGCACGTTTTGTTTTTGTAGTGGGTGTGTCTGTGCTGCTCGTGTCTGTGTGTTTGGGTGATTGTGCAGGTGTGCATGTGCTTGGGACAGGTAGGGTGCCAGGAAGTGTGGATGGGGCAGAGGTAGGAGGGGTGAGGGACTGTTGGAGGAGGGACACTGCTGCCGTCAGGGAGGAGTCCATGGACCTATTGCTCCTCTGTAGGGCAGACATGCCCGATGAGATGCCCTCCATAAACGACACCAGCTGTGTAAACAGAGTGGTGTGGGCATGGAGGACACTCAGCATTGCTGTCTGCCCTACATGGAGCTGGCGAAGTAGGTACACAGACTCCTCACTCAGGGCAGCAGGGGACACAGGGGCAGGGGCTGCGGTGCCTGGCACGAAGGAGACACGCTCCCGAACACGGGAGCCTCCACGGACCTCTGGAATGGGAGCCGATGGGAGGGCGGTGGTGGTGGTGGCGGGGACAGCAATACTAGCTGGGGTGTGGTGGCTGCTGACACCCGCCTCCACAAGGGAGTCATCCTCCGAGCTGCTGTGGTCCTCAGCTGAGGTGGATGCTGCTGAGGACTCCTCGGTGTGGCTCCCTCGCCCTCCGTGCCACTGGGTCCCTCCGACCACTCATCGGCTGCTGACCCAGTCTGGCTCTGCGGCTCCTCCTGGTCCGTGGAGCTGTCCCCTCCTGTGGCCGTGGATGTATCTGCAAACAATTAGGGAAACAGACAAACATCAGTCACCTGCACTGACCGCACACACCACAGTAAGTACAGCACATTACAGAGCAAGCCCTGGCATCCTTAGTTGAACATTGCCAAAAGTGCTCAAACAGAGTAGGAGAAGCCAATTGTCAGTCTGATGGTCAACCATGGCACTCACATCCCTCCTGGCCTTGCACCCATCTGTCTGGTGCCTGTCGGATGGCAATACCCCAGTGTGGACACATGCACCACCTACACAGTAGTTGGACAGTGCAGAGAACACGGTGAAGTATGTGAACATGCACACATCACAACTCTTGCCACTGAGTCAGTACAGGTGTCCGGATAAAGGGATGGCCAGAGTCTATTTTGAAATGCATGTGATGCATACCAGCACCAGACACCATGATGCACCCATGTCCTGATAGTCAATGCCACAATGGGGTGCATGTAGCACATGTCACTCACCTGCAGGATCACTCTTAGGGAGTTTAATGTCATGGCACAGGCATGCCTGCAAAGTCATACATCACTGTCTCCAGTCACATGGGCAGGGCAGCCAGCCAACAACAGTCTGCACTGTGTCACAATCCTAGGTCATGGGGAATGCAAGTTCTGTAGCTGACAAGTGCACATGTCCATCCCCCACAAACCACATCATCTGAACTCTTATTTGTCCACGTCATACCAATTGGACATATGGGAGACATGAAACACAACCCTCGGAACCTGAGCACCTCACAATCTGCTGTGAATGGGAGACAGCTGCCTGAACTTCACATTCGCATACCCCAGTCTGCACAGTCAAGTGATCAAACACCTATATGTCACACAAGTATCGTCTCCTATGGTCACATCTCCGGTGGCATGCTGAGCCCTAACCGATAAACACCCCAGTAGTCCTGACAACAAAGCCACAGCACAATGACACAGAGGCAGACACCTGAGGGAACATTCCACTGAGCACAACGTGTCAGCTGATACACGGGAGTGGGAGTACAGAGTGTATTGTATGGCCTGGAGTAGGCATGACTGTCCTGCTCCACGTGGAAGAGGGATGAGCCCTGGACAGTAGGCAGGTGGCTAAGTATGTGTGACACACTTGATATACATACTCCTGAGGCCCAAACATTGTTCCCACCCGCAGCATGGGTGTGTGCCAAATACCCCAGGCACATGTGGTGAATCAGATCAGCAATTGGACCACATATCAAAGTAACACGCAGATTACATGTCAGAACTCAGGCATTGTGTAAGCAATGGACCCACCCATGAAGCCCACAACAAAGTTACGTGAACAAATGCTGTCCCCCACCTTGAGCTAAGCAAAATGTAAGGACACAGTACCCAAGTGACACAATTTCCTGACTGTAAAGGCCACACCTGGGTATCAGATGAGGAGTGGGCATGTCACAATTGAGGGGCATGGGTCCTGGACCACAAGACTGATGTACTGTGGAAGTTTAACCAGGCCAGAGGAGGGCACATAGCATGTCAGACAAAGTTCACAGTGCAGTCATGGACTCACCCCTTCTTGCTGCTGTCTGGCCTTCAGCTGCCCATCCAGGTCAGGGAAGACCACCGCCAGGATCCTGAGCATGTGGGGGTCAGGGTCCGGTGTCCGCCCCTCCTGCGAGGAGGCGACAGCTTCAGCTGGACCCTTGCGATCCTCCGGGTCCAGCCCCGAAGGTCCTGCCACCTCTTCTGGCAGTTGCGGATCCGGCGCTTGTAGACCCCCACGGATCTTACTGCCCGGGCGATGGTCAGCCAGATTTCCTGCTTCTGGTGGGCATCAACCTGTGAGGATGACAAAGTGTAAAGGCCATTACTACACATGCAACATATCCGTGCATCACACATTTGGATATACATGTCTCAATCACAGGGGCACATGATGTACACAGGCAGTGCAACGATGGCTATGAACAGTTTGCCAGCAGTTACTACATGGTATCATTGCCTGGGAAGTAAAACCTTGTTGGAATGCACTGTTACTGCACTATACCTGTTCAGTGCATGTAACTACACACTATGGGGGTGACAACTACTCAGTGAGCATGCTAGCCAGTGGCGTGCACACTGTAAGTCTTGCTAGTCAGACAACATGCACATTTAGTAAGGCAGTGGACAGCACACTCACCTGCTCCCCTGCTTTCCCATACAGCTTGCTGTACTGTGGAAGGAGGCTGTCCAGCAGGGCCTGGTTCTCCTCAGTGCTGAAGGCTGGGGCTCTCTCCACAGTACGTGCCATTGCAGGATCCAGAGGATGCAGAGACAGCAGCAGTGGTGGTGGCAGATGTCGTCCTGGAGCATGTAGTGCAGGCAAGTGAGCTCTCAGGGGAACAGCCAGCATTATATGTGTGCTGCTGAGGCAGATACTGTCCCATGTGTCCAAAGTGATAGGTCCAAGTCGTTTGCATCTTCTGAATCTGGCCAATCCATGGAATTGCACCACTTACACACGCCCACAGCATCCTTCAAAAGTTCAACTTCATGAGACCCATGAATTTGCAACATTGTTGTGGGTGGCCAACTGAATTCACAGCATCAGACTCGTTAAAGGTTCGAAAACGCGTCCGTTGCCATGCCAGGCCACAGCCAATGCGTGCGCACCGATCGGTCCATTGCTGTACAACGCGTATTTCGGGCCACATCATATGCAATGGCCAATGCGTGCGCACCGATCGGTCCATTGCTGTACAACGCGTATTTCGGGCCACATCATATGCAATGGCCAATGCGTGCGCACAGATCGGTCCATTGCTGTACAACGCGTATTTCGGGCCACATCATATGCAATGGCCAATGCGTGCGCACCGATCGGTCCATTGCTGTACAACGCATACCCGCTCACATCATATGCAATGGCCAATGCGTGCGCACCGATCGGTCCATTGCTGTACAACGCGTATTTCGGGCCACATCATATGCAATGGCCAATGCGTGCGCACCGATCGGTCCATTGCTGTACAACACGTATCCGCTCACATCATATGCAATGGCCAATGCGTGCGCACCGATCGGTCCATTGCTGTACAACGCGTATTTCGGGCCACATCATATGCAATGGCCAATGCGTGCGCACCGATCGGTCCATTGCTGTACAACGCGTATTTCGGCCACATCATATGCAATGGCCAATGCGTGCGCACCGATCGGTCCATTGCTGTACAACGCGTACCCGCTCACATCATATGCAATGGCCAATGCGTGCGCACCGATCGGTCCATTGCTGTACAACGCATATTCGGGCCACATCATATGCAATGGCCAATGCGTGCGCACCGATCGGTCCATTGCTGTACAACGCGTATTTCGGCCACATCATATGCAATGGCCAATGCGTGCGCACCGATCGGTCCATTGCTGTACAACACGTCCCTGTACAAGTCACTCGCATATGTCACCATGCCTGTCACAGGTGAACGTATGCCAGCCACATTGACTTTCCAGGGACTCAGGGGCACACCTACAACACCACAGCCTGTCCACACTGTATCCTAAGACATGTAAGGCTGCATTACCTTTTCTGTGTATGGGTGTCAACATGTGGTTGTTTGGGTGGCACTTGGGGGCAGCCACTCCCAGGATGTGCACGTGTTCATGGGGACAGAATCCTTGGTGTGTTGTGCACATGACCACTGTGATGTGCAACTGTTCATTTCAGAGCATGTGGCATGGTCACATTTCCAGGTTGTGTATGTGTATGTCATGTCACATACCCCCTGAGTCCCATGTGGGCAGGTATGTACGTTACAGGGTGACCCATTGCCACAATAGTGATGGCCCTCCACAGTCTGTGTGCATGTTGTGTTTACAATGTCTCTGATTCCATGTGCACAATGGGAGACAGTCTCCACATCCACGTTGTTTGTGCATGGACTTTGATGTTGTGCGTGTGTGTGTCACAGACGTCCATGTCTGTCCTGCAGAGGCAACAGGGACCACTACCTGTGGGGGTCATGGTTGTTTTGCTGTGGTGTATTCATGATACGCCATGTCATGCCAGTGTCCATGTGGCAATACAGGGTCCCTGGGAATCTACCTGTCAATGAGCTGTGATGCCTGGGGCACATCTGTCCTCACATGTCACTGTGGTGTGTGTTTGGAACGTGACAGCAGTACATGGGTACTGTGACACAGCCTAATGATATCCCATAGCACAACCTGGAACTTGTTGACAACACATGTTGAACTGTGATGTTAGATGTTGGCCATGTAGGTGCCATACATGTCCTTACAGAACGGCACACACATCATGTACTTGTGTCTCGTAATGATGTATCATGTGATATTGAGTATGGTCTATGCCACATATGTGGGGTGACTGACAATCTTTCTTTCTTCACCTATGCACTGCAGGGCACCAGCTGTCCATAGACCATTCCCTGACCTTGCAACCATGGTGGAACGGGACTGCATCCGACGTTACCGCTTCAACAGGCCGCTGATTGAGGAATTGACGGTGCGGTTGGCCCCACATTTGCAACCTGGCCGGACATATCCTACAGCGCTGACCCCCAAGGTGAAGGTGATGGCAGCCCTACACTTCTTTGCCACCGGTACCTTTCAACACACTGTGGCGTCTGCTGGTGGGATGTCACAGACCATGTTCAGCCGTGTGCTACGCGATGTTTTGGAGGCTATGTTGAGATACCTGAACCAGTACATCTATTTCCCTAAACGTCAACAACTCACTGACATCAAGAGTGACTTCTATGCCCTGGGGAGGATGCCACATGTCATTGGCTCCATTGATGGGACACATGTGGCTTTGGTACCACCACAGGCACATGAGCAGGCATACAGGAACAGAAAACATTACCATTCGGTCAATGCTCTGGTGGTATGTCTTGCAGATATGAGCATCTCACACGTGTGTGCCCGTTTCCCCGGTTCTGCACACGATGCCTACGTGATGAGGAGTAGTCGCATCCCGAGGATGATGTCACAGATGCAGAACCAGCGTGCCTGGCTTGTCGGTGTGTACTGACTTTGTACCATTGTGTGTGTTCTGCAATGTAGTATTCCACCCTCTTTTCCAACTCAGCTAATGTGCAATTGTCTGTATGTAGGTGACTCCGGATACCCCAACATGCCGTGGTTGCTGACGCCCCTCAGGAACCCTGTGACACCAGCCCAGATGCGCTACAATGAGGCACATGGTCGGACCAGGAGAGTGATCGAGCGTACATTTGGTCTCCTGAAGAGCCGCTTTCGCTGCCTGGACAAGACAGGAGGGGCCCTCCCATATGCCCCAGCAAAGGTGTGCAAGATTGTCATCGTCTGCTGCATGCTACACAACATGGCAGTGCGGAAGGAGTTGCCTCTCATCCTGGATGACGATGACCAACATCCGCCACCTGTGGAGGATCCTGGCCTGGGCCACGATGCCAGTGATGGTGATGATGATGAGGGTGATGTCCGCACACAGCTCATCACCAACTTCTTCAGCTGAATGTGAGTATCCAGAGATGTCATGTCAATGATGTGAGTTTGCGTGATATGTGTTGGTGGTGCTCTGGTGCTGTTTGAGTGTGGCCATGTGCTACTTGACTGTATGCGTGCAGCGATGTGTCCATACAGGTAGTCTGTACTCCCCAACAGTGTTGACATGCTAACTTGGTTTTGTGTAGGTATCTTGTGACATGTATTGGGCATGAGTATTGCAGTTCTGTCCTGTTCTTCAGTGCTTTTGACTGTGTGACATTTCTGTCCTTCACAGGGTACTTTCAGAGTTGTTTGGTCAACTGTGATCCCCAGACACCGTGATTCAACTTCCAGGGTGGAAGCTGTTGTTTCCCTACAGGTGATGTGCCACACACCCCTGGACTTTCTTTCTTCTACACTTGTTGACTGTGTGGCCACTGCCATGTGGGATTACCTTGCATCTGTAGTGGTAACAACATGTTGCAAATGTGTAATAAACCTGTGCTTCACTTTGGGATGTGCGTTGTCTGTGGTCACACATCTGACTGACATTTGCTTACTGCACCAGTGGGGTACTTAACACAGACTGTGAATAGGTGTGGTGTCTGTGCATTGCACTGTATTTCCTGGCAACATCGGTGTAGGCGATGAGTCAGATGGCCCTGGTGTGTATGTGTTGTGTAGCCCTAGTGGTGTGTCTCCCTCATATGTGTCACGTCGCCATGACTCACATGACGGTGTTGTACTTGCTGTAGCAGTTAGCATGCACAGTGTCATTTAGCAGATCATCATCTCCATGACAGAAACCACGTTGGTATCACAACAGAGGCAAGTATGGTGTATTAGTGAGTTTATTTACATACATGTGTGAGTATATTGGGATTGGAATCCAAAGTTCCCAGATGAGTTGGAAGTCTTGGTAGCAGAAATGTCCTGAGTAAAGTCAACAGTCATCTGATACATTGGGCCAACTTAAACTCCACATGTCATGTGGGGGAGTTGGGTTGCATTCGACAGGGTGAACAGTTTGCACACAAAGGTGAATTTCCAGAACAGGTGTTGGGTTCCTGGGGGATGTACATGGCCATCGGCCTCTCAGTTGTCCTTCCTCGGATGACCCCTCTTCTTTGGGGGGGGACCCTCACGTGCAGGCTGCTGCGGTGCAGGGGACTCTCCGCCAGAGTCCTCCTCCCTCCCTGTGGCAGTTGCAGTTGTTGCAGCACCAGATGTTGTGGGCACACAGGGAGGTGTGGCCATGTTGGTGCTAATCTGGCGGAGGCATGTCAGTATGTCCCTATGCACCGCTGTCAGTTCTTGCAATGTGTCCCACTTGAACTCCATGCCAGACATGTGTGTCTCCACACGGGACATGTGTGTCTCCACACGGGACATGTGTAAGTCCAAGCGGGCATGATGGGCAGCCTGCTGCTGTTGAATGTCCTTGAGGATCCCCACTACCTGGCTGACCTCTCCAGTGCTATTCTGGTACGCATCAGCAATGCGTACCAGTTGTGGGTCATCATGCAGTCCAGACCCCTCTGCAAACAGCGACCTATGTCTACCACCCCTCCCACCATCCCTGGCGACACGTGCGGGACCTGCGGTGGCACACACAGGTGACCCTAGGCCCCCTTGGGGGTTGTTACTGGGGTTGTTGTCCGTTGCTCCACGTTGGGCCGGGGTCCGTGTGCTGTTGTCATTGGTGGTCCTTGGTCTGTCCGTGTCGGCGGGGGTGGTCTGTGTGTTGGCAGTTGTTGGAGGGGTGGGTGCAGGGGGTGCAGATGGTGGTCCTGCTGGTGCTGCATGATGACTCACACCGGAGGGGCCAGGTAGGTCTTCGCCATCCGAGGAGGGCAGAGGCTGTTCCACACCAGTGAGCTCAGTGTCCACCGGAGCCTGGGACAGGGACTCCTCATCGTCTGCTGCTGTGTCCCCATCATCACCTGTTTTTGGGAGACACACACAATGTATGTTATGTTTCTGCAGGCATCAATGGTTCACACACCTGACAGTTGTGACTGTACCGCTGGATGCGGGCCTGTACATTGCATTGTCCTAAGTTGTCACAGTCAGAGGTTGATATTGGTGTAGCACATTGTCCTGCAAACTTGAAGCATTTCAATGTGAATGTTGAGGTGTGTACATGGACAGCATTGGTTGTATTTGGTGGACATCGGGCCCTCCTTCTCCCCCAGCCCAGTTATCCCACCATGAAGCATGCCACCCTTGCAGTGGGTTCAGGTTGACTCTCAGGATGTCAGTCAGTGGTGTCCTGTTGTTTGTTGGTGCCCAGTTCCCAGCATGGCCTTGTGCTCCCCACAACAGAGCACCATTGTCAGACATCTTTGAAGTGGCTTTTCACTCCCTGTGAGGTGTGCATGCTTCAGTGTGAGCTTGCTGGGCCATGTGGGTGGGGGATGTTGAGCTGTGACTACCCCACTCCCATCATGCTGTTGCCTACACCCCCCTTCCCAGCATGCCCATACTTCCTTCCTTTTGACTCTGCTTCACTGTGGGGTAGTGTGCCTGTGCTGTAAGGATGGCTGACAGTGTTGTCCTGGCGTTTGTTTGGCTACAAGTCCCATGAGTGTCCCTGTGCTTCACACAGCATAACCCAGGGTTGTGGTTCTTTGTGGGATATTTAATTAGAGTGTGAGGCATTGCATTCTCCCAGGTGAGTTGTGTGGAGTTTGTGTTAAGGGGTGTGTGTGAAAAGCTGCTTGTAAATTTGGTCAGAGCTGTCAGTCCTCCTTCCCACCCAGCCAGATATCCCACCATGGAACGTGCTTCTATTGCAGGGAGTGCAAGTTGGCTTTCAGGATGTCAGGCAGTGGTGTCCTGCTGTTGGTTGGTGCACAGTTCCCAGCAGGGCCTTGTGCTCCCCACAGCAGTGCCCAGTGTCAGCCATCTTGTCAGTTGTTTTCCACTCCCTGTGATGTGAGCATGGTTCAGAGTGGTGTTGATGGGCCAATTGTGAGGGTGAGCAATATCTGTGACTACCACTCCCATCATGCTAATGCCTACACCCCCCTTCCCAGCATGCCCATACTTCCTTCCTTTTGAGTGGACTTCACTGTATGTGAGTGTGACAGCAATGGCAAGATGGCTGACAGTGTGGTTCTCTTGTTTGTTGGTGCACAGTTCCCAGCAGGGCCTTGTGCTCCCCACAGCAGTGCCCAGTGTCAGCCATCTTGTCAGTTGTTTTCCACTCCCTGTGATGTGAGCATGGTTCAGAGTGGTGTTGATGGGCCAATTGTGAGGGTGAGCAATATCTGTGACTACCACTCCCATCATGCTATTGCCTACACCCCCCTTCCCAGCATGCCCATACTACTTCCTTTTGAGTGGACTTCACTGTATGTGAGTGTGACAGCAATGGCAAGATGGCTGACAGTGTGGTCCTGTTGTTTGTTGGTGCACAGTTCCCAGCAGGGCCGTGTGCTCCCCACAGCAGTACCCAGTGTCAGCCATCTTGTCAGTTCTTTTCCACTCCCTGTGAGGTGTGCATGCTTCAGTGTGAGCTTGCTAGGCCATGTGGGTGGGGGATGTTGAGCTGTGACTACCACTCCCATCTTGCTGTTGCCTACACCCCCTTCCCAGCATGCCCATACTTCCTTCCTTTTGACTCTGCTTCCCTGTGGGGTAGTGTGCCTGTGCTGACAGGATGGCTGACAGTGTTGTCCTGGCGTTAGTTTGGCTACAAGTCCCAGAAGTGTCCCTGTGCTTCACACAGCATAACCCAGGGTGGTGGTTCTTTGTGGGTATTAGAGTGTGAGGCAATGCATTCTCCCAGGTGAGTTGTGTGTAGTTTGTGTTAAGGGTGTGTGTGAGAACAGCTGCTGGTAACTATGGTCAGTGCTGTCAGTCCTCCTTCCCACCCAGCCAGATATCCCACCATGGAACGTGCTTCCATTGCAGGGAGTGCAAGTTTGCTTTCAGGATGTCAGACAGTGGTGTCCTGCTGTTGGTTGGTGCACAGTTCCCAGCAGGGCCTTGTGCTCCCCACAGCAGTACCCAGTGTCAGCCATCTTGTCAGTTGTTTTCCACTCCCTTTGATGTGAACATGGTTCAGAGTGGTGTTGATGGGCCAATTGTGAGGGTGAGCAATATCTGTGACTACAACTCCCATCATGCTATTGGCTACACTGACTTCACCAGCAGACACAGAATTCCTTCCTTTCAGTGAGCTTCCCTGTGAGGTGGTGTTCTAGTGGTGGCTACATATCTGACTGTGTTTGTTGGTTAGATTTGTGCCACTGCCTAGCTCTATTTGTTGTTGGTTTGTTCATGTCATGACACAGTTACATATCACTATGAAATTGCATGTATTGTGTTTATCTGACTGACATACACATCTTGGGATGATTATCTTTTGGTTGCTGTGGATTTGCTAAGACTATCCCCTTGACAGTGATGTGTGTGTATTGTCACACAATATTGTGTATATTTGTTGTGTACTCAGCAGGCTCTGGGATGTTTGATAGTCCATATACGCTCACTGGTGGTAGGATGGCCCGCACCTTCTCCTCCCAGGGCCTGAGGTATACTGGTTTGGCAGGAGGGCCACTGCCGGTGTGTTGGCTCAAGGCGTAATCCTTCTTTAGTAGGTCCTTGACCCTCCTGCGCACATCATACCACCTGTTCTGGATGTCTTCCTTTGTGCGCAAACATGGTGATTGTGCGTTCACCCTGTCGACGATCCTCTCCCACATCTTGGTTTTCTGCGACATGGGGGTCTGTTGGACCAATGTACCAAACAACTGGGGCTCTACCCTGAGGATCTCATCTACCAGGACTTCCAATTCACTGTCTAGGAACTTTGGATTCTTCTTTGGGGGCATGGTGATGGGTGGTGGTGGTGATTGATGTATGTGTGGGTGTGCAAGTGAGGGTGTGTGAGTGTAGGTTTTGCTGGGTGTATGTGAGGGTGCTATTTGTTGAGGTGCTGATGGTGTGTGGCTTGTGTGATGGATGAGCTGTGAGTGTGTCTGTGGTTGCTGTCTGATGGTGTTCTGTGCTGGCAGGTCAGTTGAATTTGCAAAGGATCATGGTAGGGATTTGTGGCCTTTATATGGGTGGAGTTGTGGGTGTGTCTTTGTTCCATGTTCCCCCCAGTATTTATTGGCTTTGTAATTGCTTGTTTGGCCCTTTTTTTGTATATTTTCCTTTGTAGTTTTGGGGCATGTAGGAGATGTTCTTCTGACCGAGTAGGACGCTGCAGTTGTCTCGTGCGAGCTTCTCCGAGTCGTTCACGCTGTGTTTCTGCTGTGTTTCATGTGCGGCGTACGCGTTGGTCGCGGAGTATTGGGTTGCCTAAGCTGGGTTTTGTATGCGTGTCGGTCGTACGGCTTGGTTTCCGTGCGACTCGGTCTGGTTTTGCACGTATTGCATCGTACTGCGCGGGTCGGAGTTCGCGGGTACGTTTCATTCGGGTTCATTCCTGGTGCATGTCGGTCGGTTCGATTCGCGTTGTTTCCCGGCCGGTTGGCTGGTTTCCGTGCGGTTCGGTCACTCGGCTTGTGTTCCGTACGAGTCGGTCGTGATTCACATGCATTTCATCGTACTACGCAGGTCAGGCAGCGCCGGTACGTGTCGGTCGAACTAAATTCCCGTACCGAGTCGGTCGGTACATTTTCCGGCCCGAATCGGAATCGGCCCCTATTTCAGGTCACACAAAGCTATAATAACGGCATGAGAGGCTGGTATTATTAATTTTCATTGCGATTTGAATTAAACAAACACAGTTGTTGTGCTCATTTAAAATTTAAACAAGCAGCACCACCATGTGGCAGACTGTCACTAGAGCCGGTGCTGACAATTAAGCACGGGGGCCAAGCACCGGAAACCACCGGCTCAAATTGAGCACTGCAAGCATTGTATTTTAAATGAGACTCAGCCAATGAGGGAAAGATGAGTCTCTTTTCTCCTCCACGTGCAGCAAGACTAGCCTGCACGGTGACAGCAGAAAGAAAGTGGCCTTCCTCTAATGCTGGAAATTATATAGCTGTATTTTGGGAACTCACACTATTTGAGGGAGGGGTTGGGGTCTATTTTGGAAAGGACTGAAACTGCATTGGGTGTGTGGAAGCTGACAGGCTGCTTTATTATCACAATAATAAAGGATAGGAAGTATTATTGATGAGCACAATTTGCCAATGTTATTCTCTCTTGTGTTGGTGGCTGTTTAGTAACTGTGGTCCTTATTTAGAGTGTAGCAGACGCAAGACATCCATCAAAAAGTGGCAGATGTCCCATCCACCCTATTTTCAATGCATAGAGACCCTTTAAACTCTAAATAGGGTGAACGATGCATCCACCACCTTTGGCAGATGTCCTACATCCTCAAAACTCTAAATAAAGCCCAATGCTGTATATCTGGAACCTCACACTTGCTTGTTCTGATATGCATGGTCTGAGTGTCAGTGGCCTCCCAATCTGTATCCCTGGCTTAGACTCTGGGGTCGATTCCGATTCGGGCCGGAAAACGTACCGACCGACTCGGAGCCGGAATTAATTCCGACCGACACGTACCGGTGCAGCTCGACCCGCAAAGTACGATGAGAAGCGTGCAAAACCCGACCGACTCGTACGGAACACAAGCCGAACGACCGAGCCGCGCGGAAAACAGCAATCCGGCCGGAAAAACACGCGAATCGAACCGACCTACACGCACCCGGAACAATCCCGAACGAAACGTACCCGCGAACTCTTACCCGCCAAGTACGATGCAACGCGTGGAAAACACGACCGAGTCGCACGGAGGACAAGCCGTACGACCGACACGCATAGAAAACTGCGAGCCGAAGCAACCCAAAACACCGCGACCGACGCGTACGCAGCATAGAAAACAGCACAAATACAGCGTGAACGACCGGAGAAGCTCGTACGAGACAACTGCAGGGTCCGACTCGGTCACAAGAACGTCTCCTACATGCACAAAAAGTACAAAGGGAAAATACACAAAAAAAGGCCAAACAAGCAATTACAAAGCCAATAAATACTGGGGGGCAGGGAACAAAGACACACCCACAACTCCACCCATATAAAGGACACAAATCCCTACCATGATCCTTTGCAAATTCAAATTACCTGCCTGCACTCAACAGACAGCAACCACACACCCACAGCTCATCCATCACGCAAGCCACACACCATCAGCACCCCAACAAATACCAACCTCACATACACCCAGCAAAACACACACTCACACACCTTCACCTGCACACCAACACACACATCACTCACCATCACCACCCATCACCATGCCCCCAAAGAACAATCATAAGTTCCTAGATAGTGAATTGGAAGTCCTGGTAGATGAGATCCTCAGGGTAGAGCCACAGCTGTTTGGTACACTGGTCCAACAGACACCCATGTCGCAGAAAACCAAGATGTGGGAGAGGATCGTCGACAGGGTGAACGCACAATCACCATGTTTGCGCACAAAGATAGACATCCAGAACAGGTGGTATGACGTGCGCAGGAGGGTCAGGGAGCTGTTGAAGAAGGACTACCTCTTGAGCCAACACACCGGCAGTGGCCCTCCTGCCAAGCCAGTATACCTCAGGCCCTGGGAGGAGAAGGTGCGGGCCATCCTACCACCAGTGAGCGTATATGGACTAGAAAACATCCCAGAGCCTGGTGAGTACACAACAAATGTACACAATATTGTGCGACAATACACACACATCACTGTCAAGGGGAGAGTCAAACCATGCACCCTTAGCAAATACACAGCAACCAGAACAGAATCATCCCAAAATGTGTATGTCAGTCAGATAAACACAACACATGCCATCTCATAGTGACATGTAACTGTGTCATCACATGTACAAACACAACTACAACTACAGCTAGGCAGTGGCACAAATATAACTAACAAACACATCCAGACATGTAGCCACCACTGCAACACCACCACACAGTGAAGCTCACTGAAAGGAAGGAATTCTGTGTATGCTGGGCAAGTCAGTGTAGCCAATAGCATCATGGGAGTCGTAGTCACAGATATTGCCCACCCTCACAATGCGCACATCAACACCACCATGAACCATGCCCACATCACAGGGAGTGGAAAACAACTGACAGGATGGCTGACACTGGCTACTGCTGTGGGGAGCACAAGGCCCTGCTGGCAACTATGCACCAACCAACAGCAGGACACCACTGACTGACATCCTGAAAGACAACTTGCACTCCCTGCAATGGAAGCACGTTCCATGGTGGGATATCTGGCTGGGTGGGAAGGAGGACTCACAGCCCTGACCATAGTTACCAGCAGTGTTTCTCACACACACCCCCTAACACAAACTCCACATAACTCACCTGGGAGAATGCATTGCCTCACACTCCAATCAAATATCCCACAAAGAACCACAACCCTGGGTCATGCTGAGTGAAGCACAGGGACACACATGGGACTTGTAGCAAAACTAACCCCAGGATAACACTGTCAGCCATCTTGTCAACACAGGCACACAACCCCACAGGGAAGCAGAGTCAAAGGGAAGGAAGCATGGGCATGCTGGGAAGGGGGTGGAGGCAATAGCATGATGGGAGTGGTAGTCAAAGCTCAACATCCCCCACCCACATGGCCCAGCAAGCTCACACTCAAGCATGCACACCCCACAGAGAGTGGAAAGCCCCATCAAAGATGTCTGACACTGCTGCACTGTTGTGGGGAGCACAAGGCCATGCTGGGAACTGGCCACCAACCAACAGCAGGACACCACTGTCAGCCATCTTGCCAAGGCTCTCACACTCACACAGAGTGAAGTCCACCCAAAAGCAAGTAAGTATGGGCATGCTGGGAAGTGGGGTGGAGGCAACAGCATGATGGGAGTGGTAGTCACAGCTCAACATCCCCCACCCACATGGCCCAGCAAGCTCACACTCAAGCATGCACACCCCACAGAGAGTGGAAAGCCCCATCAAAGATGTCTGACACTGCTGCTCTGTTGTGGGGAGCACAAGGCCATGCTGGGAACTGGCCACCAACCAACAGCAGGACACCACTGTCAGCCATCTTGCCATTGCTCTCACACTCACACACAGTGAAGTCCACCCAAAAGCAAGTAAGTATGGGCATGCTGGGAAGTGGGGTGGAGGCAATAGCATGATGGGAGTGGTAGTCACAGATATTGGTCACCCCCACAACTGTCCCATCAACACCACCCTGAACCATGCGCACATCACAGGGAGTGGAAAACAACTGACAAGATGGCTGACACTGGCTATTGCTGTGGGGAGCACAAGCCCCTGCTGGCAACTGTGCACCAACCAACAGCAGGACACCACTGACTGACATCCTGAAAGACAACTTGCACTCCCTGCAATGGAAGCACGTTCCATGGTGGGATATCTGGCTGGGTGGGAAGGAGGACTCACAGCCCTGACCATAGTTACCAGCAGCGTTTCTCACACACACCCCTAACACAAACACCACAAAACTCACCTGGGAGAATGCATTGCCTCACACTCCAATCAAATATCCCACAAAGAACCACAACCCTGGGTCATGCTTAGTGAAGCACAGGGACACACATGGGAGTTGTAGCAAAACTAAACCCAGGATAACACTGTCAGACATCTTGTCAGCACAGGCACACAACCCCACAGGGAAGCAGAGTCAAAGGGAAGGAAGCATGGGCATGCTGGGAAGGGGGTGGAGGCAATAGCATGATGGGAGTGGTAGTCACAGATATTGGTCACCCCCACAACTGTCCCATCAACACCACCCTGAACCATGCACACATCACAGGGAGTGGAAAACAACTCACAAGATGGCTGACACTGGCTACTGCTGTGGTGAGCACAAGGCCCTGCTGGCAACTGTGCACCAACCAACAGCAGGACACCACTGACTGACATCCTGAAAGAAAACTTGCACTCCCTGCAATGGAAGCACGTTCCATGGTGGAATATCTGGCTGGGTGGGAAGGAGGGCCGGATGTCAACCAAATACAACCAATGCAGACCATGTACACACCCCAACATTCACATAGAAATGCCCAAATAATGCAGGACAATGTGCTACACCAATATCAACCCCTGACTGTGACAACTTAGGACAATGCAATGTACAGGCCCGCATCCACACAGGCACAGTCACAACTGTCAGGTGTGTCAACCATTGATGCCTGCAGAAAAATAACATACATTGTGTGTGTCTCCCAAAAACAGGTAATGATGGGGACACAGCAGCAGACGCTGAGGAGTCCCCATCCCAGGCTCAAGAGGATACGGAGCTCACTGGTGTGGAACAGCCTCTGCCCTCCTCGGATGAAGAAGACCCACCTGGCACCTCCGGAGCAAGTCATCATGCAGCACCAGCAGGACCACCAGCTGCACCCCCTGCACCCACCCCTCCAACGACTGTCAACACACATACCACCCCTGCCGACATGGACAGACCAAGAAGCACCACCACCACCAGCACAGGGACCCTGGACCAACGTGGGGCCATGGACACCAACACCACCAACAACCCCCAAGGGGGCCCAGGGTCACCTGTGCGTGCCACCTCAGGTACTGCATGTGTCGCCAGGGGTGGAGGGAGGGGTGGGAGACATAGGTCGCTGCTCGCAGAGGGGTCTGGACTGCATGATGACCCACAACTGGCACGCATAGCCGATGCGTACCAGTCCAGCACCGGAGAGCTCAGCCAGGTAGTGGGGCTCCTCAGGGACATTAAACAGCAGCAGGCTGCCCATCATGCCTGCTTGGACTCACACATGTCCCGCGTGGAGTCCAAGTGGGACACACTGCAAGAGATGACGGCGGTGCATAGGGACATATTACAATGCCTCCGCCAGATGAGCAGCAACCAGTCAACACCTCCCTGTGTGCCCACAACATCTGGTGCTGAAGCAACTGCACCTGCCACAGGGAGGCAGGATGACTCTGGCGGAGAGTCCCCTGCACCGCAGCAGCCTGCACTTGAGGTTCCCCCCCAAAGAAGAGGGGTCGTCCGAGGAAGGACAACTGAGAGGCTGATGGCCATGCACAACCCCCAGGAAGCCAACACCTGTTCTGGATAATCACCTTTGTGCGCAAACTGTTCACGCTGTTGACTGCAACACAACTCCCCCGCATGACATGGGGAGTACAAGTTGGACCAATGTCTCAGATGACTGTGGACTTGATACAGGACATTTCTGCTACCAGGACTTCCAATTCATCTAGGAACTTTGGATAGCAATCAAAATGTACAGCACTCACCATCCTGTGCACTATTCACACACATGTATGACAATAAACACACTAATACACCATACCTACCTCTGTCGTGATTCCAACGTGGTTTCTGTCATGGAGATGATGACCAGCGAAATTACACTGTGCATGCTAACTGCTACAGCAAGTACAACACAGGCATGTGAGTCATGGCAACGTGACACATATGAGGGAGACACACCACCAGGGCTACACAACAAATACACACCTAGGCCATCTGACTCATTGCCTACACTGATGTTGCCAGGAAATACGGTGCAATGCACAGACACAACACCTATTCACAGTCTCAGTCAACTAGCCCACTGGTGCAGTAAGCAAATGTCAGTCAAATGTGTGACCACAGACAACGCACATCACAAAGTGAAGCACAGGTTTATGACACATTTGCAACATGTTGTAACCACTACAGATGCAAGGTAATCCCACCTGGCAGCGGGCACACAGTCAACAAGTGTAGAAGGAAGGAAGTCCACGGGTGTGGCGCACATCACCTGTAGGGACACGACAGCTACCACCCTGGAAGTCGAATCATGGTGTCGGGGATCACAGTTGACCAAACGACTCTGAAAGTACCCTGTGAAGGACAGAAATGACACACAGTCAAAAGCACTGAAGAACAGGACAGAACTGCAATACTCATGCCCAAAACATGTCACAAGATACCCACCCAGAACCAAGTTAGCATGTCAACACTGTTGGGGAGTACAGACTACCTGTAAGGACACATCGCTACACGCATACAGTCATTTAGCCCATGGACACACTCAAACAGCACCAGAGCACCACCAACACATATCATGCAAACTCACATCATTGACATGACATCTCTGGATACTCACATTCAGCTGAAGAAGTTGGTGATGAGCTGTGTGCGGACATCACCATCACCATCATCATCATCATCATCATCATCACTGGCATCGTGGTCCAGGCCAGGATCCTCCACAGGTGGCGGATGTTGGTCATCGTCATCCAGGATGAGAGGCAACTCCTTCCGCACTGCCAGGTTGTGTAGCATGCAGCAGACGATGACAATCTTGCACATCTTTGCTGGGGCATATGGGAGGGCCCCTCCTGTCTTGTCCAGGCAGCAGAAGCGGCTCTTCAGGAGACCAAATGTCCGCTCAATCACTCTCCTGGTCCGACCATGTGCCTCATTGTAGCGCATCTGGGCTGGTGTCACAGGGTTCCTGAGGGGCGTCAGCAACCACGGCATCTTGGGGTATCCGGAGTCACCTACATACAGACAATTGCACATTAGCTGAGTTGGAAAAGAGGGTGGAACACTACATTGCAGAACACACACAATGGTACAAAGTCAGTACACACCAACAAGCCAGGCACGCTGGTTCCGCATCTGTGACATCATCCTCGGGGTGCGACTACTCCTCATCACGTAGGCATCGTGTGCAGAACCGGGGAAACGTGCACACACATGTGAGATGCTCATATCTGCAAGACAGACCACCAGTGCATTGACCGAGTGGTAGTGTTTGCGGTTCCTGTATGCCTGCTCTTGGGCCTGTGGTGGTACCAAAGCCACATGTGTCCCATCAATGGAGCCAATGACATGCGGCATCCTCCCCAGGGCATAGAAGTCACTCTTCACGTCAGTGAGTTGTTGGAGTCTAGGGAAATAGATGTACTGGTTCAGGTATATCAACATAGCCTCCAAAACATCGCGGAGCACACGGCTGAACATGGTCTGTGACATCCCACCAGCAGTCGCCACAGTGTGTTGAAAGGTACCGGTGGCAAAGAAGTGTAGGGCTGCCATCACCTTCACCTTGGGGGTCAGCGCTGTAGGGTACGGCCGGCCAGGTTGCAAATGTGGTGCCAAGCGCACTGCCAAATCCTCAATCAGCTGCCTGGTGAAGCGGTACCATCAGATGCTGTCACGTTCCACCATCGTTGCCAGGTCAGGGAATGGTCTATGGACATCTGGTGCCCTGCAGTGCATAGGTGAAGAAAGAAAGATTGTCAGTCACCCCACATATGTGGCATTGAACACACTCAATATCACATGATACATCATTATGAGGCACAAGTACATGATGTGTGCAGTTCCGTAAGGACATGTATGGCACATACATGGCCAACATCTAACATCACAGTTCAACAAGTGGCATCAATAAGTCCCAGGTTGTGCCATTGGATATTATGAGGCCGTGTCACAGTTCCCATCTCCTGCTGCCACGTTACAAACACACCCCACAGTGACATGTGAGGACAGATGTGCCCCAGGCATCACAGCTCAACGACAGGTAGATTCCCAGGGACCCTGTATTGCCACATGGACACTGGCATGACATGGTGTATCATGTATACACCACAGCAAAACAACCATGACCCCCACAGGTAGTGGTCCCTGTTGCCTCGGCAGGACAGACATGGACATCTGTGACACACACATGCACAACATCAAAGTCCATGCACAAACAACGTGGATGTGGAGACTGTCTCCCATTGTGCACATGAAATCAGAGACATTGTAAACACAACATGCACACAGACTGTGGAGGACCATCACTATTGTGCCAATGGGTCACCCTGGGTTAAACATAGCGTCCCACATGGGACTCAGGGGGTATGTGACATGACATACACATACACCACCGTGAAATGTGACCATGCCACATGCTCAGATATGAACAGTTGCACATCACAGTGGTCATGTACACGAAACACCAAGGATTCTGTCCCCATGAACACGTGCACAGCCTGGGGGTGGCTGCCCCCAAGTGACACCCACAGAACAACATGTTCACCCCCATACACGGAATAGGTAATGCAGCCTTACATGCCTTAGGATACAGTTTGGACAGGCTGTGGTGTTGTAGGTGTGCCCCTCACTCCCTGGGAAGTATATGTGGCTGGCATATGTTCACCTGTGACAGGCATGCTGACATATGCCAGTGACTTGTACAGGGACGCGTTGGACAGCAATGGACCGATCGGTGTGCACACATTGGCCATTGCATTCAATGTGTGCTGGTACGCGTTGTATTCGCAATACGTGTTGAACAGCAATGGACCGATCGGTGTGCCCGGCCGGCCCATTGCATTCAATGTGTGCGGGTACGCGCTGTATCCTGGGTACGCATTGAACAGCAATGGACCGATCGGTGTGCCCGGCCGGCCCATTGCATTCAATGTGTGCGGGTACGTGTTGTATCCTAGGTACGCGTTGAACAGCAATGGACCGATCGGTGCGCACCCATTGGCTATGGCCTGGCCTGGCAATGGACACGTTTTCAAATTTTGAACGAGTCTGATGCTGTAAATTCAGTTGGTCACCCACAACAATGTTGCAAATTCATGGGTGTCATGAAATTGAACTTTTGAAGGATGCTGTGGGCGTGTGTAAGTGGTGCAATTCCATGGATTGGCCAGATTCAGAAGATGCAAACGACTTGGACCTATCACTTTGGACACATGGGACAGTATCTGCCTCTGCAGCACACATATAATGCTGGCTGTTCCCCTGAGAGCTCACTTGCCTGCACTACATGCTCCAGGACGACATCTGCCACCACCACTGCTGCTGTATCTGCACCCTCTGGACCCTGCAATGGCACGTACTGTGGAGAGAGCCCCAGCCTTCAGCACTGAGGAGAACCAGGCCCTGCTGGACAGCCTCCTTCCACAGTACAGCAAGCTGTATGGGAAAGCAGGGGAGCAGGTGAGTGTTCTGTCCACTGCCTTCCTAAATGTGCATGTTGTCTG
Source organism: Calotriton arnoldi (assembly GCA_963921515.1). Lineage (NCBI taxonomy): Eukaryota > Metazoa > Chordata > Amphibia > Caudata > Salamandridae > Calotriton > Calotriton arnoldi. Next base: position 794,883 of record CAWUFW010005893.1, read on the forward strand.
ACTAGCAAGGCTAACATTCTGCACGCCACTGGCTAGCAGGCTCACTGAGTAGTTGTCACCCCCATAGTGTGTAGTTACATGCACTGGACAGGTATAGTGCAGTGACAGTGCATTTAAACAAGGTTTTACTTCCCAGGCAATGATACCATGTAGTAACTGCTGGCATACTGTCCATGGCCATCGTTGCACTGCCTGTGTACATCATGTGCCCCTGTGATTGAGACATGTATATACAACTGTGTAATGCACGGATATGTTGCATGTGTATTAATGGCATTCTCACTTTGTCATCCTCACAGGTTGATGCCCACCAGAAGCAGCAGATATGGCTGACCATCGTCTGGGCAGTGAGAACCGTGGGGGTCTACAAGCGCCGGATCCGCAACTGCCAGAAGAGGTGGCAGGACCTTCGGGGCTGGACCCGGAGGATCGCACGGGTCCAGCTGAAGCTGTCGCCTCCTCGCAGGAGGGGCGGACACCGGACCCTGACCCCCACATGCTCAGGATCCTGGCGGTGGTCTTCCCTGATCTGGATGGGCAGCTGAAGGCCAGAGAGCAGCAAGGAGGGGGTGAGTCCATGACTGCATTGTGAACTATGTCTGCCATGCTATGTGCCCTCCTCTGGCCTGGTAAAACTTCCACAGTACATCAGTCATGTGGTCCAGGACCCATGTCCCTCTATTGTGCACTGCCCACTCCTCATCTGATACCCAGGTGTGGCCCTTACAGTCAGGGAATTGTGTCACTTAGGTACTGTGTCCTTGCAGTTTGCTTGACTCAAGGTGGGGGACAGCATCTGTTTCCCTAACTCTGTGGTGGGCATCATGGGTGGGTCCATTGCTTACACAATGCCTGTGTTCTGACATGTAATCTGCGTGTTACTTTGATATGTGGTCCAATTGCTGAGCTGATCCACCACATGTGCCTGGGGTATCTGGCACACACCCATGCTGCGGGTGGGAACAATGTTTGGGCCCCAGGAGTGTGTATATTACGTGTGTCACACATACTTAGCCAGCTGCCTACTGTCCAGGGCTCATCCCTCATTCATGTGGGGCAGGACAGTCATACCTACTCCAGGCCATACAATACACTCTGTACTCCCACTCCCGTGTATCAGCTGACACGTTGTGCTCAGTGATTTGTCCCCTCAGGTGTCTGCCTCTGTGTCAGTGTGCTGTGGCTTCGTTGTCAGGACTGCTGGGGTGTTTCTCGGTTGGGGCTCAGCATGCCACCGGAGATGTGACCATAGGAGACGATACTTGTGTGACACATAGGTGTTTGATCACCTGACAGTGCAGACTGGGGTATGCGAATGTGAAGTTCAGGCAGCTGTTTCCCATTCACAGCAGATTGTGAGGTGCTCAGGTTCAGAGGGTTGTGTTACAGGTCTCCCATATGTCCAATCGGTATGACCTGGACAGATAAGGGTTCAGATGATGTGGTGTGTGGGGGATGTACATGTGCACTTGTTCAGCTCCAGGACTTGCATTCCCCATGACCTACTATTGTGACACAGTGCAGAGTGTTGTTGTCTGGCTGCCCTGCCCATGTGACTGGAGACAGTGATGTATGACTTAGCAGGCATGCCTGTGCCATGGCATGTGACTTCCTATTAGTGATCCTGCAGGGGAGTGACATGTGCTACATGCACACCATTGTGGCAATGGCTATCAGGACATGGGTGCATCATGGTGTCTGTCGCTGGTATGCATCACATGCATTCCCTATTTGACTCTGGGCATCCCTTTCATCCGGACACCTTTACTGACTCAGTGGCAAGAGTTGTGATGTGTGCATGTTCACATGCTTAACCGGGTTCTCTGCACTGTCCAACTACTGTGTAGGTGGTGCATGTGTCCATACTGGGGTATTGCCATCCAACAGACACCAGACAGATGGGTGCAAGGCCAGGTGGGATGTGAGTGCCATGGTTGACCATCAGACTGACAATTTGCTTCTCCTGTTCTGTTTGGGCACTTTTAGCAATGTTCAACTAAGGATGCCAGGGCTTGCTCTGTAATGTACTGTACTTACTGTGGTGTGTGCGTTCGGTGCAGGTGACTGATGTCTGTCTGTTTCCCTATTGATTGCAGATACATCCACGGCCACAGGAGGGGACAGCTCCACGGACCAGGAGGAGCCGCAGAGCCAGACAGCCAGAGGAGTGGTCGGAGGGACCCAGTGGCACGGAGGGCGAGGGGAGCCACACCGAGGAGTCCTCAGCACCATCCACCTCAGCTGAGGACCACAGCAGCTCGGAGGATGACTCCCTTATGGAGGCGGGTGTCAGCAGCCACCACACCCCAGCTAGTGTTGCTGTCCCCGCCACCACCACCACCACCCTCCCATCGGCTCCCATTCCCGAGGTCCGTGGAGGCTCCCATGTTCGGGAGCGTGTCTCCTTCGGGCCAGGCACCGCACCCCCTGCCCCTGTGTCCCCTGCTGCCCTGAGTGAGGAGTCTGTGTACCTCCTTCGCCAGCTCCATGTAGGGCAGACAGCGATGCTGAGTGTCCTCCATGCCCACACCACTCTGTTGACTCAGCTGGTGTCGTTCATGGAGGGCATCTCATCGGGCATGTCTGCCCTACAGAGGGGCAATAGGTCCATGGACTCCTCCCTGACGGCAGCAGTGTCCCTCCCCCGACAGTCCCTCACCCCTCCTGCCTCTGCCCCATCCACACTCCCCAGCACCTTAACTGTCCCAAGCACACACACACCGGCACAGGCACACACCAGCACAGACACGAGCAGCACACAGACACACACGCCACAAACAAGACGCACACGCACGCACAGTCAGGGGACTGAAACCACACTCACAGGGGATGGGGCCCAGGCACACACACATGCATCCACGAGCACTGCGCAGTCCTCAGTTGCCTCTCCCTCCAAAGCCCCCTCCCTTGCCTCACCTGCAACCCCAAAGACACAGCGGCTCTTCCTCAGTGACCTCGGCCTCTTCCCCTCCGATCCAGCTGATACAGCATTCAGGGGGAAGAGGAAGCCCACCCAAACGGAGCGGAGTGCCCCTCGCCCCCGGACACCCTCCCCCAGGCACAGACCGACTGACGCCCCCACCCGCAAGTCCCCCCGGACCCGGAAGAGCAAGACCCCGCCGCCACCCTGCAGCTCAGGCACCAAGTCTCCTTCCTCCATCCCTCTGGCCCCCACTCCACAGGTGCCACCACCACACCCTGCCCCAGGTTCCCCCACCCACAGATACACCATCCCCAAAAGGATCAGGCCTTCTCCCCCTGCCACTTGCTCTTCCGGCCCCACCCCCCCGCTGCGCTTGTCTGTGCCACTGGTGTGGTGAGGGTGTCCTCCCCTCTGTCCTGCCCACCTTACCTGATTCCCATTCTCCTCCCCTGGAGGTAGGCACTGCAGTGGAGGCCACTACCACCCTGTCTGACTTGGGCACTGCAGTGGCGAACCTGTCCACTCCATCTGCACGGTCCACTGCAGTCGTGCCGGCGCCCACACCATCTGAGTCATGCCCCCCAGTTGTGCCGGCACACACCATGTCAGACACCTCCACTGCAGTTGTCAGTGGCTCTCCAGCACCCACCACCCCTTCCCTGCCTCCTTCTGGTGAGCCCTGATCCTGTCCCTGCGGTGCCTGGCCTGCCCCCCCGTATGCCCCTCCGAGGGGATTGTCCCTGGTTTTCATCAGTGCAGGCATGCGTAGGGTGACATCTGCCACTATCACCCTGTTTTGACTTTCATGATGGACTGGCCATTGGCCTTTCTTTATTTTTACATGACTTCAACTTTTGAACCCACATATGCTGAATAAAGCAACTTTCTGTTCTCTAGTGCTTTTGCTTCTGATGTACATGATGTTGATGATGCTAACCATGCCCTTGCTGCAGTGATGGTGATATTTGGTCTCATGAATATGTAGTGTTACTGTGCAGGAACCCATGTGGTCCAGGGGGACTGTGTCCTATCCTGTGGTGTATCCATGTCATCCTTAGCAGCATCTGAGGGTGTCATGTTTTCAATATTTGGCAATGGGATTTCCTACTTACATTAGCAATGTCACATCTGTGGCTTCCACCCCTGCACATCTGTTGTGCTTGCCATTGTTCAATTAGTCTACTTCCCTGACCGTGTGGCCATCCCCACTGGACATGCAGGTTTGGGCATCAATGGGGAAGGACTCATCTGTGTTGTCAGTGCAACTTGCTGTACATGTGTGTTGGATCTGTGCTGATGATTTCGTTGTTTAACACAGAAATTGCCGCTCCCAGTGTGGTAACCTGGGTCCTACAGTGTTATTTTGTGAGTGCAAGCATCTCACAAAAAGTGAAAGACTGGTCTCACACACCACCTGGTGTCATGCTTCATCATTGACCAGTCCTCGCCCTCTAAAAACTTGGTTTGATAGAGGGCGGGCATACACCTGGAGACAGGGATGCACTTCTAAAACTAAGTGGGGGCCCTTAACAAAAAATACAGTGAAGTTTAAAAAGCCATTACAGATATCAAACTTTTTAATGTAAGTGGCATCTGTATGGTAATTAAAAAGATTAATCGGTGTCTTAGGGATTCTATCGTCCCCCCACCATGGCATAAGTGATCTTGATATAAGTGGTCAACATGTTTCTGCCTATTTGCCCCGAAGGGTCTACGGCATTCATCAGGACCTATGTTGTTCAATCGGGCTCCAACCTTACCGTGCTATATTGGCAAGGTTCCACTGAGTGGGGTGATCACTATCACACTCCACCACGGGTTCGGCTAAAAATTTTCAGCCTGTTAGGAAAGAAAACAAAATGAAATCCAAACCGTAGCTATATGTTCACAGGTCATCCAGTCAGCCACAAAACCATGCCGAACATAGTGAGTGGCTATAAGTGAAACAGACTGTGTCATTCATCTGTGCACTTAAAACTAAGTGGGGAATAAAATCCGCCATGCTTACCCTATCTAATGGGACCTACTAGCCCCATAGGAGGGTGAGGGAGAGAGACCCCTTTGGTCAAGCGCTGAAAATGAGGAGAAAAAGGAGAAAAACAATCCAAGAAAATAAATGGATGTTGCAGAATATCCTAGATAAAACTGAGAACCTTTTACTCAATTGAATGTAGCTTAATAAATAATTGCAAACAACACAGGCACAAACATTCATCAAATGCACCGCACTCATGCTCTTGCAGAATATCCTAGAAAAAACTGAGAACCTTTTACTCAATTGAATGTAGCTTAATAAATAATTACAAACAACACAGGCACAAACATTCATCAAATGCACCGCACTCATACTCTTACTGTTAGAGGAAGATCTCCCGCCTCTGCACCTACGTCCGTATGCCTCACCTCCTCGCTGGTAATGGAGGAGAGTGAGTCCGTGTTATTTATAGGGATCACGCCCTCTCTTAAGTGCTAATTAGCCAATTGATTGTGGCTAATTAGCAGAAATCCGGAGTCCTGAACGAGCGCTAGTGAAATAATGCCTGACTTGCCTGATTAGTGTGGAACACCGAGACCAAAGTCCCGATCGAGCGTTAGTAAATAATTGCCTGTCCTGCCACCTAGGTGTAAAGCATGACTGTGACATAAGGGTAATTTCCTGTGTCACGTAAGTAATCCGCCTGACTTCCGCTATATAGATCAAGACAGCCACCGCTGCTAATGCCCTAGGCGGTCCCGCCCTTCGAAGATCAAAATAGCGCATGCGCAATGGTGTATGTTATCTATTCCTTAAAAAAGGAAGGAAGCCTCGCCGTGCCACAGGCGGTTACGCCCTTCACCGATCAAAATAGCGCATGCGTCTATGATGTATGTTGTCTATTTCTTAAAATGGAGTGACTTGCCGGTATATAAAATAAAGAGTCTACCGGTGAAATGCTGAACTATGTAGGCGCGTTTACAGTCCTCCGTATTGCATGAAGTTTAAAAAAACCCCGACAACATATTATGTACGCTGCATTTAAGTGAATGGGCTGTATCCAAGAAGGGTTACAACGATAGGTGTAACCTTGGTCGTAAAAAATAAGGAGTGCATTTTATCAGATTCCCTGACCTATATATTGCGCTATGGTATGCGCTTGTGTATAACACAGTGGACCATGGTAAGGCCAAACTGCCTCATCCACTCTGGTTCCATTGTAGTTTCATGCATATCTAATGATGGAACATCCATAAGGGATAGCATTTTGTACACATTTTAATATACTAAAAAGAGCGTGACTCACTATGACTAACACGTATGTCCTTACTTGTTATGCATCCTATATTCAGTGTAATTAAACATTATTGATTGGAGGCCGCTTGCTCCTAGTACCCCGTGCCTCTAGTTCCCTTCCCTAGGTCTCACCTTGGGTTTTTGTGGTTAAACTGATGATTTCGTTGACAGTCCCATGACCAGGCTGATGTGACGGGAGCCTTCATTTGGTGCTAATTGTTGACTGTGTGACCAAGTGTTCTGCTGACATGATGGAGCCCTACTGAGGCGACATATGGCACAGCTTTCCACACAGGAGTGGAGTCCCCTCATGGCAGTGTGTACTCCTGTGACATCGCCTGCGCCCAAGGTGTGTGTTGTATGAGCATGTCTGTGTGTTCACTTCCATTTTGCTGTGCATGCTGGGATCCCTAGTGTTGTTCCTGTTTGTGATGCTTGCTGAGTTGACCTATGTTCCCCCAAAGTCTTCTCCCTGGGTTCTCTGTGATGTGGGTGCATGGCACATTACTGGTCATCAGGGTGTCACCCCTAGGTGTGTTTGCTGTCAGGGCTGAGTTTGTGGGCAGACGCTGATGGTCACAGTCAGGATTCCCCTTGGCACTTGTTGTTTGCACCTGTCATGTGATTTCCGGTTTGTGTTAGCTTTCATTGGTTGTGACACGTTGTGTGTGGGACTGCTGGCACTCCTCAGGGTCAGGGCTGCAATGTTGGTAGTTGTCTATGTGTGTTCTTTGTGGGTGACCTTGGCTTCTTCATTGGTGTGTGACTGTGGCTGGGATCCCATTGGTTGGTGTGGTATTGCCGTCATGTCCATGTACAGCGTAGTGTGCAGTGTGTCAGACATTCAGGAGTCTTGTTGAGTGGCCATGTGTGATGTGTTTCTGCACCTTGGTTCCCACCACCCCCCCTGGGATTGTCATGGGTGCATGTGCAATGTCACCAGTGCATGTGTGCTTCATTGCTGCACATTGTTGGAGGTCGAGGTGTGTGGTGTTGAGTGTGTGCAGATGAGAGTTGTTGCCTGGCTAGACCCCTGCCTCCATGTTGGCCTTGGCTTACTTGCCGTGCTGATTGATTTGTGCTTGTGTAGGTGTGATGGTAGTTTGTTGCTCAGGACACATGACTGTGGTTCACAGTGTGAACGACATTTAGCTTTGTCATCACAGTGGGTTTGTAATGCAGCCCAGGGTCACCACATTGTGGGGGCCCTGGGGGTAGTGCTGTGGTGTCTCTGTGTCTTGCTGTGTCAGTTGCTGTTCCTACATGCTTGTGTGACATGTGTGATTTGTGCTCCCTCTCATCTGACAATGCCTGATTGCCCACATAGGGGATTTTGATCCATGAGTTACCTTTGTGTGGCACTGTATGCACATCTGTGTAATTGGTATTCAGGCCTCCTCATGTGTTGTGTGGTTGCCTAAGGACACTGGTACCCCCCCTCACCTGTTGTGTTTTATGTGCAGTGTGGGTCTGCCTGTTTGTGTTTGTGCATCTGCACCACTGCATTGGCATATCTTTAGTGTGCCATTGGCTGTATGTTGTTTGGTGTGTTTCCCCTGCTGTCCCTGGGACTCCTAGGTCATCAGTCAGCACAATGATCATTGTTTGTGTGTCCCATTGCTGCCATGGTATGGTATCTGTTCACCTCACATCTACAGTCTCCACAGGGTATCTGCATTTGTGTGCCCATTGGTGCAAATATGTGGGTCTGCATTCTGATGGTCACTTCTGTCATTGTGTCATTGATGAATGTTGACAGTGTCAGCCCCCATGGGTGATGTTTGTCTGCACATGGCCAAAGGTATGTCTTATTTGCACTGCAGTGTTTGCCTCCCCCAATCTATGTTGCTATGGGACACAAGCACTACTTTGCCACTGATGTGTTTGTTGTTCTGTGACCAGGAATCACCCATGCAGTTTGGCAGTTGCAGCTTTTTCTTTGTCAAAACTCACATTTTGGTCACTGTGATGATGGGGGTTTGGACCCCATTGCCACAATGTTCAAAATGTGCTTCAGCTATGGACCCCACACTTACATTTTGGTCACTGTGATGATGGGGGTATGGACCCCATTGCCACAATGTTCATAATGTGCTTCAGCTATGGACCCCACACTTACATTTTGGTCACTGTGATGATGGGGGTTTGGACCCCATTGCCACAATGTTCAAAATGTGCTTCAGCTATGGACCCCACACTTACATTTTGGTCACTGTGATGATGGGGGTATGGACCCCATTGCCACAATGTTCAAAATGTGCTTCAGCTATGGACCCCACACTTACATTTTGGTCACTGTGATGATGGGGGTTTGGACCCCATTGCCACAATGTTCAAAATGTGCTTCAGCTATGGACCCCACACTTACATTTTGGTCACTGTGATGATGGGGGTATGGACCCCATTGCCACAATGTTCATAATGTGCTTCAGCTATGGACCCCACACTTACATTTTGGTCACTGTGATGATGGGGGTTTGGACACCATTGCCACAATGTTCAAAATGTGCTTCAGCTATGGACCCCACACTTACATTTTGGTCACTGTGATGATGGGGGTATGGACCCCATTGCCACAATGTTCAAAATGTGCTTCAGCTATGGACCCCACACTTACATTTTGGTCACTGTGATGATGGGGGTTTGGACCCCATTGCCACAATGTTCAAAATGTGCTTCAGCTATGGACCCCACACTTACATTTTGGTCACTGTGATGATGGGGGTTTGGACACCATTGCCACAATGGTCATGGCCTTCTTGCATTGTGGGGGCCACACACATATATGTGTGGCACATGTGATAGGGGGTCACATTGTATGTTCAAAGTCATGTTCAGTGTTGTAGGCATTTGACACAGTCTACACACGCTTGTCATGGTGTTGGGGGATGTCTTTATGTTGCATTCTTTATGTTGGTGTGTGCTTGTTGTGTCATGTATTAGCCATCCTGTGAGTGGGGGTGTTGTTGGTGGTAGGCATCCAGCCCCCCATGGGTAGAGGTAGTAGTAGTGGTAGGCATCTGGCACCCCTGGGTAAGGGTGGTAGTAGTGGTAGGCATCCAGCCCCCATGGGTAGAGGTGGTAGTAGTGGTAGGCATCTGGCACCCCCTGGGTAGGGGTGGTAGTAGTGACAGGCATCTGGCACCCCCTGGGTAAGGGTGGTAGTAGTGACAGGCATCCAGCCCCCCATGGGTAGAGGTGGTAGTAGTGGTAGGCATCTGGCACCCCCTGGGTGAGGGTGGTAGTAGTGACAGGCATCCAGCCCCCCATGGGTAGAGGTGGTAGTAGTGGTAGGCATCTGGCACCCCCTGGGTAGAAGTGGTAGTAGTGGTAGGCATCTGGCACCCCCTGGGTAGAGGTGGTAGTAGTGGTAGGCATCTGGCATCCCCTGGATAGAGGTGGTAGTAGTGGTAGGCATCTGGCACCCCCTGGGTGGAGGTGGTAGTAGTGGTAGGCATCTGACACTCCCTGGGTAGGGGTGGTAGTAGTGACAGGCATCTGGCACCTCCTGGGTAAGGGTGGTAGTAGTGACAGGCATCCAGCCCCCCATGGGTACAGGTGGTAGTATTGGTAGGCATATGGCACCCCCTGGTAGAGGTGGTAGTAGTGGTAGGCATCTGGCACCCCCTGGGTGGAGGTGGTAGTAGTGACAGGCATCCAGCCCCCCATGGGTAGAGGTGGTAGTAGTGGTAGGCATCTGGCACCCCTGGGTAGAGGTGGTAGTAGTGGTAGGCATCTGGCACCCCTGGGTAGAGGTGGTAGTAGTGGTAGGCATCTGGCACCCCCTGGGTGGAGGTGGTAGTAGTGGTAGGCATCTGGCACCCCTGGGTAAGGGTGGTAGTAGTGGTAGGCATCCGGCCCCCCATGGGGAGAGGTGGTAGTAGTGGTAGGCATCTGGCATCCCCTGGGTAGAGGTGGTAGTAGTGGTAGGCATCTGACACCCCTGGGTAGGGGTGGTAGTAGTGACAGGCATCTGGCACCCCCTGGGCAAGGGTGGTAGTAGTGACAGGCATCCAGCCCCCATGGGTAGAGGTGGTAGTAGTGGTAGTAGTGGTAGGCATCTGGCACCCCTGGGTAGAGGTAGTAGTAGTGGTAGGCATCTGGCACCCCTGGGTGGAGGTGGTAGTAGTGGTAGGCATCTGGCACCCCTGGGTAAGGGTGGTAGTAGTGGTAGGCATCCAGCCCCCAGGGGTAGAGGTGGTAGTAGTGGTAGGCATCTGGCACCCCTGGGTAGAGGTGGTAGTAGTGGTAGGCATCTGGCACCCCTGGGTGAGGGTGGTAGTAGTGACAGGCATCCAGCCCCCATGGGTAGAGGTGGTAGTAGTGGTAGGCATCTGGCACCCCCTGGGTAGAGGTGGTAGTAGTGGTAGGCATCTGGCACCCCCTGGGTAGAGGTGGTAGTAGTGGTAGGCATCTGGCACCCCTGGGTAGAGGTGGTAGTAGTGGTAGGCATGCGGGCCCCTATGTGTATATGTGGCATTGGTGATGGCCATCCCGCCCCTATGGTGCTGCTGTTGCTGGTGTAAGTAATTTCTGCATCCCTCTGTGTGTGTGTGATATGTCGGGTACGTGTAGTTTGTTTTTGTGGTTGGTGTCTGACTTACCTTCTGCGCCGTACGCGTCCGTGCCTGTTCCGGTAGTAAATGTAGAATATTGGTAGGATCGGCACGATGGGATTCATGGTTGGTCTCGTCTCGCTCGTCTTTCTCGTTGCTTCGCCTCGTCCTCGTCGCTGGCGTGTTCGTCTCGTAGCCGTGGATCGTGGTTGTGGCGCGAATCGGAGCTTATGTGCGCCTCTCCCGGATGCTTTGACGTGCCGTGCGTAGCGACGGGTTCGGCGCGTACGGGAAGCGCATCGTACTTGTCCGGCCGGACGGGGCTGCATTTTGGCTTCCGTGCGACTCAATTCTGCGTTTACGGATCCGGCTCGGTCGGGGAACAGGACCTGGATTGGGTGAGTACGACTGGGTCGGAATCTATGCTGTTGTGCGCATCGTACTTGCTCGCTCGGAATAATGTGCGGTTCGGTCGGGAAACAGGCATTCGCATGGCTTTTTTCCCGACCGAATGATGTTAGGTGCGCCTCCGACCGAGATCGGAATCGGCCCCTCTGTGTCTAGGCATTAGTGTCCCTGTGTCAATGCCTGTCTTGCCCCAATCGCAGTGACCATGTGTAAGTTTCAGTGTGTGTATAAGTGGCTCTTTGTCTCTGGATCCCCCTGACTGAGTCTCAGTTTCTCATTGTCTTTATCAGTCACAAAGTTTATTTCTCAGTGTCTCCATATCAGTATTAAAATGCTAATGTACCCCGTATCTGCGTCAGTCTCCCCATGTTCATATGTGTCCCTTTGTCAGTTCCAGTGCCCCTCTTTCGGTGTCCCAGGGCCAATGTCCCCATTTCAATGTCTAGGTCATTTTCTGTGTCACCATTCTAAAATCAGTATCACCATGCAAGTTTAACTATCCCAGTGTCGGTGTCCCATTGTATCTGTGGCTGTTTCCCGTGGCAGCAAAGGACTTTATAATGTCTATGCTGTGTTCCAGTGTCAGTACTGATATTACTGTGTTCCTATGTCAATGTCAGTGCTCTTCTGTCAGTGCCCCAGTGTCAGTGTCTTCTAGTGTCAATGTTTTTTACCCATGTTAACCGCCCCATGTCAGTGTTGGTGCTCCTGTGTTACTGTTCTGCTGTCTGTATCGAGTGGCTGTATCCAACAATCTGGGTCTCCATGCAAATGTCCCTGTGCCACCAACAGCATTCATATGTCAGAAATAGTGATGCGTATCCCAATCATTGTCCCCGTGTCAGTCTCCCTGTGTGTGTTACTGTCCTTGTATTGTGGCCTGGTGTCACAATCATAGTGTAAGTATCCTAGTGCCCTATGATCTCTGGGCCTGATTCTCAAACTGCCCTTTGTAGCACGTTTTCTAGTACTATGCTAAGTACTACAAAACATACTTCAGAATATAAGATTTGCTTATACTTATATGTGCAGAGTTTCCTGCTTTGACCGTGAAGGCTTCGCATGTGTAAATATAGATTTTAGTGGTAAATGTGGGTAGGGAGACCGGGAAGTGGGAGGGGGAAGGGCAGACCTACTACTAAAGGGGGTGAGATTAGGCAGAAGGAAGACAGGTTTAGGGAGGGTCAAAAAGGGGCTTAATGAGGGATGTCACCCACCCCCACAAGAGTAAGCCAATTATATTGCTCTGGGGGTGGAGACATGTAACTTACAAGGTGGTAGTAACTTTACACTCGGAGTTTGTGAATAGCTAAAGTAGTAAATTTACTACAAACTGTAAACTTACTTAAAAGTGTAATTTACCTTTGTGAATCGGGCCCTCTATGTCTATGTCCCAGTGAAACTACACTGCGCCAGTGTCCCAGCATTAATGTTAGTTTCACATGTCAGTGTTATAGTGTTCTCTTTTCCTATGTCAATATAGGTGCCCCTGTTTCAGTGTCTCCTTGTCGCTTTCCTAGTAATTTACCTGTGCCAGTAACCTAGTGGCTGTATCCATTTGTCAGTACCCACGTATCAGTGAGCCCTGCTTAGTGCCCTAATGTCAGTGTTCCTTTATCACGGTATCCACATCACTGTCCCCATGTCAGTGTTAGAGCTCTTGTGGCACTACTGGTACCCCCTTTGCCGTTGTTTCAGTTTTCTAATGTAGGTCTGGGTCTCCCTGTTACAGTGTTCTAGCTTTAGTGCTTCACCTGATGTCAGTGTTTGCTTTTAAACTAATTATACAATCTTAAGTCCACCTTCAAACAATAAGGTGTTGAAGGTCCCTAAGGGTAAATATGGGCAATAGTGCTCATTGGTGATCAGTGTTTTAGAAAGGAATAATTTGAAAAAACTTTTGAAATAACATATTTGTTAGAATTACACCCTCTTTAAAACAGGGGTAGTTGACAAGTAAAGCCACATTTTACTAATGCATACATTACAATGCTGCTTTATGATTATCCCCACATCACACTCATTTTGTAGATTTCCATGCAGGAGCAGTTTCACTAATTATTTGGAAAGGAAACAATGAGTTTCATAATATAAGTCTTAAATTTTAGATGGCATGCTGAAGTATTCAGAGGTGAAGGAAGTGTTAATACGAGCTAAGGTTTATATTTAAAGTAATGACTTGAACTACCTGCACTGCCTGCTGCCAATTGAATTTAGGGGCAGGCCCATTGGCAGATCCATTGTAATAAATGAAATTGAGTTAAGTGGTTGCAACTCGCAAATTATAAATTACTTGTGCAATCACTTATTTAAAAGGCATTTCATTCTTGGTAAACACTGTCCATTTTTTAAGTAGGATTGGAGAGTTGATTTCATAAAGGTAATCTGGCTTTCAAGTTGTTTAAGAACAAGCATATTACAAATCTTTATTGACAAACAAACAGCCTCTCACCTCTATAACATACTCTACACCTACCAATGATAACACACATGAATACAATTAATGCCTGTTTTGATATGAAAAGCTTTTGGGTGCTGAAAAATGTGTGTTTTATGTTTAGTTGTGATGTAATTCAATGATGGTTGCTCTGTTGTTCTTCATAGTGCTGTGGGGTAGTAATACCATTCTGAAGAGGGGTACAAGGTGGTATAGTGCAGTGCTGTAACGTGGATATGAAGTTTTGTACTACTCTGGGAATGGTAGGCAATGGTAGTGTAGTGGTATGGGATGGCAGTATGGTGATGTGGTTTGGAAGTTTAGAGATGGTCAGTGGTATAGCAAAAGTGAGGATGACAAGTGTTGTACTGGGGATATGTGGTACTGTTGATTAGTGAGTTGTGATTTGTAGGGCTGCAGAGATTAGAGTACTGCTGGGAATGGTAGTACATGTTTGGTTTTGTAGTGTAATGCTTGAGTGCAGTAATGGCGTGTTGATCTTAATTTGGTGCTGGGGTAGTAGTTTTTTGTTAGAGGTATACTAGAGAGCTCCGAAAGCAACAATACTATGCTTGGGAGGTAGCACAGGGGTGGGTAAAACTAGTGTGATGCTGGTGGTGGTGGTACAGTGCAGAGGAAGTTAGAATTTATACGTGTCAAGATGCTTTAACCTTGCAATCCATAAACAACAGGAGTGATCTGAGCTTCCACACTTCACCGTACCCAGAGCCAACCTCATACTATCACCATGTCGGTTAACAGTAGACCCACGGAAAGAGGAGTTGGACAAGAGAAAGAAACAGAGACACTGGAAACCGTCAAACTGCCTGGTTGCTCAGTTGGGCTTAATCTGTCGTGCAGCAGTGCTGAAAACTATAAAAGATAGAACTTTTACACTCTCTGCATTTCTCACTCTATAGTCAATATTCTGAAATAAAACTCAACATTTCTTCAGGATAATACAATGAAAGTTCCCATAATAACTAAGACCGATAGTCTGAGTTCTTAAGTTTGCTAAACAGAGCTTCTTTGGGGTTATAGAATTCTTTTTATGTCATTTTGTTTACATTCAATGGAAAAGGTTGGTCCCTAATATGAAACGTATTCCTTAATATCATGTACTTCATGTTTACAGTTTGCAATTATATACTTGCTATTATAAATATCGTCTCACAACATGTAATTCATGCCTTCTATTCTATTTCCAATAGCACTCACATCTGAGACAACTATGTATCATGATTTCCTATCAAGGATGCTATGGACAATGAGGAAGCTATACTCAAGGCATTCAAGATGGCTGACATCATTGTTTTTAGAGGGTCCTGTGGCGCTGTTTCATACCACTTCTCTCCTGTCCAGTAGCTTAGAAAGGCTTGCCTCAAGCGACTTGGACTCATGGTTCTTGCTGCAGCGAGGGCATCAGGATATTCTGGGTGGTGTTGATGAGCTGTCGCATTTCTCTCCCAAACTTACCTGCTTGAGGCCAGCACGCCGGTGCTGTCCTTTATTACAGAGTTCTGGCCCATGAAAAGGGCAGAAGTCCATAAAGAGCCATGTTGCTTCCCCTTCTCCTTCCAAGATTCTTCTGTGAAGTCTCTGGGAAGGATATGTAGCTTCCCAATTCAAAATGGCCATTGCTATTTCGGTTTACTAAGTCCTTCTCAAACCAACATGAAGGAATCTCTTGATTCTATTTCCACTTCCTGTCGCAGGCCTATATGAGGGGAGGATTTTCTACTACCCACTGCGTCTCAATGCTTTGAGGGCATCGTAGCGGAGGCCCTGCTATCATTAGGGAGTCTCCGCACTCGGGCAGAATCTCTGCAATGAGAACTCTCATTGCAGAGATTCCACCCGAGTGCAGATACTCCCCCACAGCTGGCCTCCACCACTAGTGCGGAGGCCCTTTGTGAATCAGGTCTTGTGTTTTTATCATCACATTTTCTTGCTACTGACCCTATATTGCTCTAAAGCTATCCAGTTGTTCTCCTGTGTATCTGGCCTCTTCTTCTTTGGATTCTTATTTTCCCCTCCAGCTTCTTTCCATTCTCTTGTGTAGCTGTACCTGGACGTCTGTTGCTCCTCCACATCTCCTGGTCACATATGAGTAACTGAAGCCTCAGTATGCCATTCTCTGGAGCCTAGTCATCCTCTTGGAGGTTTTTTGCCTTCAGAGTTTTTACTCCCATGGCTTCTTCTGGAGGGCACTTTTCTGCTAGACCCAACTTAGGGGCCTATTACGATGGCGATCGGAAAACTTCCCCGACCGCCATAGTAACGGAAAAAAGACCGCCCGCTAGGCCCACGACATAACCGCCGGTCGCATTAGGATGTTCCTTGCTCGAAATCCGACCGCGGCGGTCGGATCATGGGCCTTTACATTGCGGCGGTTGCTGCTGCCCGCAGCACCGCAGCGATGTCCAAATGAGCATGTCCTGCATTTCCCTGCACTGCGTGGCAGGCACTACACAGTGCCTGCCACCTGGTACAGGGAAATGTAGTGGGGGACCATGGGTACCCCCCAGTGCACCCACATCCCCACAAAACATTGGGGGCCCGCAACGGGCCCCCGAAGACAATCACCGCATGCCTTTCCATGGCGGTCTGACCGCTGAGGAAAGGCTGGCTACCGCCGGCATCATAATCCTGCCGGCGGAGCCTGCCCTGCACCGCCACCATTATTGGTCCTGCTCCATCCACCAGGCAGGAGTGCGGATGGCAACCGGCGGAAAAGCGGCGGTCGGAATTTTCCACCGCCGCGGTCACCACCACCATCCTAATTTGACCGACGGATTTCTGGCTTGCGATCGCGGTCGGATGTCCACCGCCGGTCCGGCGGGCACCACCGCCGGCCCGGCGGTGGACATCCGACCGCCATCGTAATAGGCCCCTAAGTGTCTGCTAGACGCAATTTAGTGTCAGCAGCAACTTGGCTAACAGAAGGGGTTGCCCTTACCTCTGGCAGACCAAGACTGTGAAGACTAGGGTAGGCGGAACTTGTGGAGTTTCACTTCGCAGAATTCTGTTGAGTTGCATAAAAGTGCTGCAAGATTCCGTGGAGTTCTGCAAGCGGGCGGAATTCAGCACGTTGTGTTGCTTGCCCTGATTTTTAGTGCATGGTGCTAGGTCTGAGCTTTACAATCAGCACAAACGTCACAGCACGGTGGGCCAGAGATTGCTGCTTCTTTCTGGTGCTTGAGTAGATTTTGTACTCGAGTTGCAGCTTCCTCAACACGGATTGTCGCGACTTGCCGTGACTGCCACTGTTGAGAAATCTCACCGGAGGCGTTCTAGCGCTCAAAAATCACTCTATGGGGTGCAAATTTTTGCTCGCCAACTTAACATTGGTGAGCCACGTGTGAGAAAAAACTCTGCCACGTGGCAGTTGGTGGAGTTTTGCCCAAACTCCAATTACCAAGTTGAACATGGAGTAGGCAAGACTCTGCTAACTCCGCCGGTGGAGCAGAATTTTTTGCCCACCCCTAGCAAAGACCTGGATGACTAGACACAGATACTGCTCAGAGGAAACCACCAGACGTCATAGGGGCCGATTCCGATCTGGGTCGGAAAGCTCTCTGACCGATCCGGATTGTTTTCCGACCGAGCCGGACCCCTGCAGTCCGACCGGGCGAGTACGATGCGGCCGTATGCTGCCGGACTCGGTTCGGTCGGACTCCCATTGAAGTCAATGGGAGCCGGTCATACGACGAGTACATGGGCTCCCATTGACTCAATGGGTACGTTGCGCACAAGGGGGCCCCCTGTAGTGGGTACGCGTTGGTGCCATCGGCACCGTACACACATGTATAGGGGGGACCCATGGGTCCCCCTGTGTCCGACCCGTAAGGCTACGGGTGAAGGGGGGTCCGGGCACGGACCCCCGAAGTCCGCTTCCGAGAGCTTTTTCGTGTCGGAGGCTCCAACTCGATCCGGCTGTCCGGATCGTGCATCGTACTGGCTCGGTCGTAAAATGTCTCCATTGCGCGGTACGAATCGAGTGCGAACGAGTCGGACGGAGCAGTTCGCACCCGGAAACGAGTCGGTCGGCGATTTCGCGTTCAATCGCATCGTACTTGGGCGTCCGGACCTCAGTACGACTCGGTCGGAAACAAAGCCTCCGACTCGGATCCGGTAAAGCCGAATCCGATTCGGAGCCCTACCGACCGAGATCGGAATCGACCCCATAGTCGTGACACTACGGGGCAGCTATTTAACACTGTACATCCCTCTGAGATGCAAAGCTTCTACCCTGATAGCGCAATCAAACAGTGCAGCCCTCCATTCTCTTCCGCTGCTGAAGTCATGCACGTTTAGGAGCTTCTGAGTAGGTCATCATGTGGAACAGACACATCCTGGCAGTGACCTGACTGTGGCCCACCCTGCATCCTGACAGTATAGTACTGATAGCGTATGGCGAGTTTGGTAGTGTAATGTAGTTAAATGGTAGTTCAGTGGGGAGTGTAGTGTGCAGCTGTGAACTGTAGTTCAGTGATGGGGTGGTGGTATTTTAGATCTGGTGCTGGATGATAGTTCAGTGTGTGATGCATCCTAACATGGTGCTGTGTGGTGGCAAATCAGTGGTAGCATGATAATGAGGAGGAGGGGTGTTGTTTTGTATAATGGCAGAATTACTGTGCAAATGTGGGAGTGCTGTGCAGCAAGCCAAAGTGCATAGCAAGTGGGTAACAATTCAGTGGTGAAGAGTTATAGTGCAGTGTTGTGAAGCTGTGTGGTGGAGTGGAGTGTTAGTGCACTATTGTAAGGGGATGGGAGATGCTGTTGTGGTAGTGTTTCTCTCAAGAGGCATGGTATGTTGATGGGAGGTGGTAGTGAGAGAAGTGCAGGGTGATAGTGTGGTAGTGGCAGTGCCAGTGAAGTCCTGGGTTTGAGTACTGTGTTTCTGGGTGTAGTAGTGCAATCTTGAGGTGGCATGGTGTGCAAAATAATGATGGACTGGGATGCGGCCCCAAGTAATTGTAAGTGAGTGAGATTATTCAAGCATTCTAGCCATCACTTTTTCGCATACTACAGTGTGACACCCAAAATGGACTAGGTATGCCCAGATGTGGGTTATGTGCACACTGTGCCATTGAAACCGAGCTATACCAGACTGATGATCCCTAATAAGAGTAAAATTGATGTTGTGTTGCTTGTGATCGATTTAGTGAGGACCTGACTTGACAGTTCAGACTGGATTGTTCTCATTGGAACAGGCTCAAGACTGATTTGCATATAGCTGGGTCTAAACTGAGGTGGCATGATGTGCAAAATAACAAGGATCTGGGATGAGGCCCCAGTTATTACCAGTGTCTGACATTAATTCAAGCCTTCCATCCATTACTTTTTTGCATACTTCAGTACTACTTAGGACTTGGCAGGAAAGGGGGAGTGATACTCCAAGCCTGATCATGCTGAGTCTATCTCAGGGAAGGAAAGACTGGTGGTACTGACAGTTTCTGCACTGCATAACATGAGATTTTGCGGATTACTGATAAAATATCGACTACAAAAACCTCGTCCTACAAAAATAATGCGGTAAAATTATCGTAAACACAAATATCGACACCCTATACTTAAACTAGGATTTACAAAAACATCGATAAAAATATATCGACAACAAAAATATCGTTAACAAAAATCTTGACAACATAAATATAGCTAACAAAAATATCGATAACGTTAAAAATAAAACACATACAGCAAAAATATCGATATCATCAATATCGACTACACAAAATCGATAAAATATATATAAACAACATCGAAAACAAGATTTAACATTAAAAAACAATATTTAAAATTATAAAATTAAATTACATATCCCAATTACTCAAAATAAATTATAACAACCTATATAAAAAATAATAAAACAGTTACATAAACTTCTATTATAATACTAACACAAATAAAAATATTTATTAACTATACAACATAAAATAAATATCCAATAAACCGAAAACAAACTAAAATTAATATATATATCAACTATAATTAAATTAAATTACATTTATTTACAAATATAGTCAAAAAACAACAATAAATAACATAAATACAAACATTAAATAAACAACACATATATTTTAAACTAATTGAAAGGTAACTGCTAAAAAATTCAAAAATGAATCTCGACCAATAAATTTAAACTAAACTAAAGCAAACCAATAGAAAACGTTAACTAATTAAATAAACACTATAAGAACAAGAAATCAATTAACGCAATTTTACCATATATCAGCCAAACAAGGAGGGAGAGCGTTACTTTGTGAGAGAGAGAACAAAGAAGAAAGAAGAACTACATAAACAACTATATTGAATTATCTAATACACAGGTAAGAACAAAACTTTATAGCAAAGTATAAATACTTCACCTTTTTTAATTTATTTAAGTTAAAATAACTACATGTTGTTTTTTAAATGTCACAGATAACACTTCATAACAAATACACCGAGAAAATATAGGAGAAACATTTTAATGCCCACAAGACTTAACTCAACATCATTAAAAATATAACAAACTAAGGGGCATATTAGCAAGACCGGCGATAAAATTATCGCCGTTTTAGCGACAGGAAACTGCCGCTAAAGCGGCGATAATGGACTTGCTAATATGCTTATAGAATTCCAATAGAAGCCCACGTTAGATGTCCTGCACATCTAACCTTGGCTTCTATTGGAATTCTATAACGCATATTAGCAAGCCCATTATCGCCGTTTTAGTGGCAGTTTCCTGCCGCTAAAACAGCGATAATTTTATCGCCAGTCTTGCTAATATGCCCCTAACTCTATAAATTAACCGACAAATAAACTAAATTATTTGTAATTTTTGAAACGTAATAAAACTACAAAACATAGCTAACAAATGCTTTTCTTTTTACAGCTGCCACAAAATTCAACTAAGCATCAACATCAACAAAAACCACTACATCAACGAAGATTAGTAAGTATATAATTTGCATTAGAAAACATTTTGAAATAAAATGTAATTAGCACATGCATCAATGTTATTACCAGTAGCAAACAGTCAAATTATCAAAAAAGCTTCATTTATAAAAATGAAAATGCTTTTAAAATCTATCGACTGAAAAAGCAATAGCAAAATAAGTACTTTCAAAATACGATTTGTTTCTAATTGATTACTATAAACCTCTACACTCATAGGAATTAATAAAAAAAATATTACACACCCTATTACATATTCTGTATAAATAACAATTTATTTAGCAAATACTATATACATAAAAAATTGTAAATCTTAAATAGCAATACCTTAAACATGGCCATTAAAGATTTACAATTCTTTAACTTCATACATGTGTTCATAAATGTTGGAAATAATCTAACATACTAATAATATAAAAAAATGTCTTTTACTTCACAGCTTACACTTCAATATAACTACACCAAAAAAGGTTACAACAAACTTCGAAGAAAACTAGAAAATCTACATTAAAAAAAAATCAAACAAAGTAATTATACAAAAGAACTAGCAAATAGAACAAAATAATAAACAATAAATCAATTTTAACTAATAAATTATTTTTTCTTCTCAGCTTCTGCAAACTGCACCAACAAAAAACATCCACAAAATAAAAGTCATCAACTACAACTAGTAAGTAATAATTTTATTCCTACTAAAGACAAAACGATACAATTTAATTAAAATATTATGTAAACATTTAGGGGCCCATTACGATGGCGGGCGGAAGCACTACCGCCGTGCTGGCGGATGCAAAAACCACCAGTTACCGCCGGCACGCAGCAGTCCACACGCCCGCCCAATTACGATGCGAAAAGCAGGCCAAACACCGCCGGCAAGCCAGCAACACCGTCCGCCATCAAAGTGCGCCCGCACACGTAGCGGCGCAGCACAACTGACACACACCGTCCGACGAAACACGTCCCGCCCGGCGCATAAATTACGATGCCGCAAACAAACGGCTCCCACGGCAAAGAGACACCGCACGTGAAAGAGAGGCGGAAACACGGACGCAGAGCACGGACAACGAAGAAGCGGCACCCCGGGCATGAATCCAGCACTGCAGGCCCTTCCCATGCTTCTGCTGATGCACCACCAAGGACGCAACGTACCGCGGAGACGCAGGTAGGCACACACACAACAAGTGCACGCAAACAGCGCACACAGTGCAAGGGCGGAAAAGCGGACAACCCCCCACCAGCGCGTGCACACTACACATCCACCATTGCATCCACATATGACACACAGGCCAAATCCAAACATCGCGGAACACATGTGTACACACCACCTGGGACTAGGAACCAACCACCCCGTCACGGCCCCAAAGCGCCGATGACGCCGCCACACATGCGCACAACGCAGAGGCCAACCGCAGCGCCATGCATGCGTCGCACACAGACACAGGGACACAACCAAGCAGCACACACACCAGCCCCACCCCGAACGCACATGACACGTGACAGGCCGGCCACAGACATGTCCCCAACGCCCAATTCACGGACAACACCCAACGCCACACAACCGACGCACACATGTCAGTGAAGTCACGCAACAGCAGGACACACCCCAGTGTAACAAACATGGCGAAGCACACAGCGGCGGCAACACCAACTAGGAGAAGCAGGGCTCCTTCGGGAAGAGGAACGCCAGTACCACACTGAAAAACCCATACCACCCTGCACATATGAACAAGACACATGAAACGGAACACCAAAGAGCCCGGTGACCGACAACAGGTGGCCCAAGAATTACATCCACACACAAGGCCCAACGCAGAGCGGAAAGGCAGCCTGCCGCCCACACAAGGGAGAGCAGACAGCACTGAATGACCTTCCATTCCAACTCCGAAACCACAGCCCTACGACAGAAGCTGGTGAATACAGCCATTGTCCAAGAATAGACCAACACAGGCATGCCGAGGAGACCGACCACACGGCAGATAGCGCATATCACAGAAGCACACAACGGACGGGGAAGAAAGAAGAAAACACTCCCCATGTCGGCCACATGCAAGTTAATTGGAAGGAGTCACACAGCACTGACCTTGAACTGTCTGAGAAGCATGTGGGAAGAGGGCCCGTGTCCTCCAAACAAGCCAACAGAACACAAGTCCTGTCTCCCTACGACTACACAGAGCTCACAGCAACCTCGGAGCGTGCACATTGCAGACTGCACACACAGCCGGAGCACGCCACCACAACGCACCGCTGCGAAATGGCAACCGCAACACACCTACCCAACTACGCCGAAGAGCTCAAGCTGTACCAAACCAGCACGATACATACATTGGGATGCGATCTCCTGTCCCTGCTGAACGTAAGTTACCAACTGACTTACCGCATCACATTGTTCAGCTGCGTCATGCCCGTCTTCTACTGTCGGAGGTGTCCCTACCAGCATCCCGTCGAGATATGCCTCTCCAACCCGGCATGTCTGAAGGCGGACCTGCTACCACTACTCCTCCCTCTGGACGCACACGACAGGGCCTGCTCTGCCTATGGGGGCATGGCGTATGTGGCCAACATCGCACGCGCACTGAAATGGAACCACTGTGCCTCCACACGACGGATCATCGAGAACAGCTACATCGAATGTCACCCAGCATGCCCCATCATGGTCCTCCAAGGGACAACCTACGAACAACACCTTGACAGCCACCATCCGCTTCATTGGCTGGCAAACATGTACACCACCAATGACATGGAAGCCCTGCTGGACGGCATCGCATACCTGACAACCTGTAAATACGTCGGACCACAACGCAGGTTCCCCGAGTGACCTATGAAGTCCAACCCCGCACCCATGCTCAGCTTCCGCACGGACTGGCCAGTCACCACCACAACAGCCATACCAAACGACCGGCAACTGTAACCACACCATCAACGACATCGCCATGACATCGGATATGACCGGGACATGCACACTGTTCCCCATCACATCCAGGAACACCGCATGCATCGTGGGAGGCAGTGGCATGGGCTCTGTGCATCGCACCCACATGGACGGAACTGCACGAACAACCAGGACACGACATGGATCCAGCGCACATGGACACACACACCGCTCAGTGGACATGAATAGGTCGCCTGGAGTCTGTGGGTGCTGCACCCCTCCCACCCCCGCCCCGGGAATCCCATACCAGGACCTTTGCATGGACGACAAGTGCATACAACAACAACACGACCCCAGTGACTGTGACATGTCCAGTAACCACCACAGTGCAACAACAAGTGGCACGCCGCTGCATGCACGCAAGCACATGCCCTGATGTCATCTCACATGCACGCGTGCATGAGGAACAACCGCAGCAAACCTGTCACATGGAACTGAGATGGACTGTGCCCATGATGCCGAGCGGTCTGGTAGGCTACATGTATACCGTCTGTGTCAAAGTCCGCAGCTCCGCAGCTATACGTAAATGTACATTAGCACAGCCTTGGCCAAGCAGATGTAACCCCACACCCTATCCCATTTGTAATCATGCTCAGTATATCCTCAATATGTATTCCGCTGCCAGTAGTGTCCACTATACTGCATCACAGAGGACAGAAGACTCAATATAATGTTTGAAACCAGAACTGTCTCCGCTGACTCATTTCACAAGTACGAATGAGAGAGGATGAGAGTATGTGAAGTACACGGCAGTCGTGACATGACCATGTAGTCCACTGGTATTGGATGTCAACGCAAATGAGTAGCACTACTGTGGAAGACACACATGTGTCGTGTGAAGTCGTATGGACGCAGTGCTCAGGTGGGTGGGTGCGACGGGTAGATGCGCACATGCCAAGTTGGAGCACGCCGTGTTGGGAGGGCTCATGAACAGTACACCACCGCTTCCCTGGGCATTGTGAGAGGACACCTGTCGGGGGAGTGAACACGTGTGTGCACAGCAGCCGGGCACACGTACAAAGCGGTACCAGGCACACCTCAGCCCACCCTCTGTGGACGAGCTGGATCCTGTTGTGCGCCCTCCATGCCCCTTGACAAGGCACACACAGCCCCAGTCGACCAGGTGTAACCCCAACATAGTCAATCCGCACAGGCGATACAGGGCACGGGATGGCAGTGGAGCATGGTGTGTGAGAGGTCTCCTCGCGCTCCTCCTGGTCATATCACGCAGGCAATAGAACCTCAACGTCCAGCATGGCAAAAAGTCAAATGGAAGTGTAGGGGACGCACCACAGCACGAGCAGCACTGACGTCACGGGAGGTGGCTCGCACCATCCCATCCATTGCCCATCATACCAACCACGCCACATGCCATTGCGACTAAGTGCAAGCGCGTGCGCCACCACCCCTGAGCCCTCCCCAGAGAGGCCAAAGAGTGAATGTGTGGGCCATCAGCCACAGACGGACGCGGCATGGCCGCAAGGGCAGCCACAGCCACTGGGTGTCGCAGGTGGCGGATCCGGAAGGCGAAGACTGTGATGCATAGTCCATGCAGGCCGGGTCTCCATTTGGGGCACCACGCAGGTGGACGGTGTCCCGCCACACATCATACCCTGAGACAGCCCACTCGTGCAACTGGACCCACACATACACTCCTTGCCCTCTCTGGTGCGAGCTTGGGGCTGCCTGTGCAAGCGCTAGCCTCGCAGGTGAGCATGCATATTGGGGGGCGAGGGGAGGACATGAGGGCTGGGGCGAAGATGACTGTATCACTGTCAGTTAGTACAAGGGATGACCCAGATGTGGAAAGGAAGAGACGTGTCCCGTGTGTACTGCAACTAGTCGCCAATCCAACTACCCCCCATGTCCGGAATGTAAGCCCGCACCTAGGCCCGCCCATCCGCCACATCGAACATACCACCAGCACGACAACCTTCCCATTCGAAACACTGACTGGGGGTGGCGACCAGTGAACAATCATGTGTAGCCTACCCACGCGTACATGTGGGCCCTCCATGATCCATGTCACCTGCGGCAAAGACATGACATGCGCAATGAGGGAAGTGAGGAGAGCTGTCCGCCCCACGCGCAGAAGGTGCATCAGCTCCACAGACCCAGCAGCGAGTCCAGCAGGGGTCACATGTGCAGGGGCAGCTGTGCCTGGTGTGAAGGCACATGCATATAGACAGCACATCGACCAATGTGTAGTCTGCCCACATCCACAGTCCATCATCATGCGGACATAGGAATTGAACACAGGGCAACACATCTTAGCTGGTGCACCCACCGTGACCAACAATGCGCAATCATCGACGTACCCGCCCTGTGCATGGCCCCCACCCAACGGAGGCACATCCAGTGCCACCATCCCACACACACAAGCCTTCCACGGAACATGCTGTGTCCAATGGTCAGTACAGAGTCAGCGCCCATCTGGTGGATCCTGAACAGGAGACACATGCACACACATGCCAGCTCCCACTATGTACGACTGCCACCTGGCACGTGCAATGTAACCTCTCACCTGTGACGTGTGACTGCAAGCACACAGCCGTCTTGGCATGGGGCTGTCAATGTGGACACCAGTCAATGTTTCGGGAGCTGTGATCCGTACAGTGCTGTACATAGGGTGCAGTGCTGACACCTACTACTGTCTCATATCCCCTCGTGCCACAGGTCCCACTTGTATTGGCCGCTCAGCCCGTGCCCACATCGTCGTCGTCGTGTGCCATACTCATCCAGCCTCGGAAGCAGTACCATGCTCAGCAGACACTCATGTTGCTGTGGCGTTGCCGCTTGACGAATATGCAGTCAGTCCCCATCAGCACGCCCGCAAGTCATTGGGGCCTAGATCCCCATGTGCATGCACATGGCAGTGGTATGTCTCACTTGCCATTGCCATTGTTGGGAGACCTGTGTAAGTGTATTGTGGCCGTGCCGTCCCAGCTTGACAGCTGGGCTGTGGCTCATGTGCTTGCTCAGTCATGTCAGTGATGTGTATGCGAAATTGCTATGTGCCGTGTTGCTTTGACATGTGTCCTCTGCCATTTAACCCAGGCGGAGACCGAACATTGACCGCCCATACCAATTGCTGGCGGACATGGACGATACAGAGGTAATCAGGAAGTTTCGGCTGGACAGGCCAACTCTGCATCGACTGTGTGCCATGTTAGAGCCCCATCTCCGTCCCCGCAGGGTGTATCCGACTGCTGTCACCCCCACGGCTAAGGTGATGGCCGCCATGCATTTCTTCGCCACTGGGTCATTCCAGCACACAGTGGGCAGTGGAGGAGGGATGTCCCAGCCCATGTTCAGCAAGGTGCTGAGGGATGTACTGGCAGCCATGATGCTGTACCGGAACAGGTACATCAGATTCCCCAGGGCTCGTGAATTGGCGGCAGTGAAGGGTGCATTCTATGCCCTTGGCAGAATCCCACACGTCGTGGGAGCCATTGACTGCACTCATGTTGGCCTTGTTCCACCACAGGCCACTGAGCACCTGTACCGCAACAAGAAGCACACGCACTCCCTGAATGTGCAAGTGGTGTGCCTTGCGGACATGGTGATCACCCACGTGTGTGCAAAGTTTCCAGGCTCGGCACATGACGCACACATAATGCGCAACAGCATCTTGCCACTACTGATGGCCAATCTGCAACAGGATCGTGGCTGTATTGTCGGTGAGTATGTGGAGTGGTGTAGCGTGCTGGTTGTGCGATGCTGTCCCCTGTCCAGTTGGAATAGCAACGGTTCTCTGTGTCCCTCACACCCAGGTGACTCTGCGTATCCGAATGGGGCATGGCTGCTCAGTCCATTGAGGAATCCTCGCACCCCAGCAGACGATCGATACAATGAGGCACATGGGAGGACCAGACGTGTGGTCGAGCGTACCTTTGGCCTCCTCAAGTCCAGGTTCAGGTGCCTGGACCGCACCGAGGGTGCACTGGCGTACTCCCCACAGAAGGTGTGCCAGATAGTGGTGGCGTGCTGCATGCTGCACAATCTGGCCATTCGGAAGCAGATCCCCCTCATTGTGGATGACGGAGATCAACCAGGGCCCCAGCCCGCAGACCAGGACAGCTCGAGTGAGGTGGACAGCGGAGAGGAGGAAGCTGGGAATGTGCGCCAGCAGCTCATCGCCCGCTACTTCACTTGACGGTGAGTGTCCATGTACGACGGATGATGTGTCTGTATCTATGCAGGTGTGTGTGTGCTGTGTCAGGGTGGCCGTATGTTCACTGCGTGCAGTGTGTCAACGCTCCATGGCCAGGGTAGTATGCCACTGTTGGTGGCTGTGGCATTGTGCCCTATTGCTCTGTGCGATGTGTGTACATTGCTTGTAGTTGTTGACATGTACTGTGTGATGGGTGTGTGACACACTCATTGAATGTGCTCCTGTTCTGTCTCCCACCCCTAGGTCCCTACAGGCCCTCCGGATTCCATTGCCATGCCACGCATCAGGTGCCTTTCCGCCCAAGGTGGCCGTTGTATTCCGTACAATAAAGACACAGGGCACAAACAGCAGTTAGTGAAAAAGGTGCATTTATTACAAACTGTGACATGTGATTGTGTGTAAGGTGATGACAAAAGTGGTGCGTGCAGTGACAATGAGCTGTCGGTCATGGCTGCGTGATGATCAGGGTGTACCCACTGGTTCTATGTCCATAGTCCAACACACACATGCCATCCAGATGGCTGTGTGGAGTGGGATCGTAGAGCAAGTCAATGCAGTGGCTGGTCAAGGAAGGCTGGCGGAAGGCTGGCTGGCTGCCTCACTTGCGACTGGAGCGTGCGAAGTCCTCCCGGGAGATCTGTTTCCTCTTCGGACGGCCCCTTCCACGTTTGGGAGGGGGTGTGTGGTGGCGACCTGCTGGTGGTGGGTGAGGTGTGCTCACTGGCTGTGGACGCAGGGGAAGTGGACACTGCTGGCCGACCCTGCGCCCTAGCAGGTGGTGGAGGAGGTGGTGTTGCTGGCCTTGCCTGTGACCCCACCGCCACCACCAGCTGGCCCATGAGGTCCACGAGTTGGTCCATACGGGACACGAATTGGCCCATATGGGCGTCCATGGACCTCAGCACCCCCAGCACCTCCCGCGTGTCAGTAGCAGACCTGGCCCATTGTCCTTGGGCCTCTTCATAGGCCCCAAGGACTCTGGCCATTTGAGGCAGGGCATGGCTCCCAGGGGAGGCTGGCGTTTCCCTGACCCTGCTCCTCCTACCAGTCCTGCTGCCACCGGCCTGCCCACTAGCCACATTGCTCACCACGGTCCTCGCTGTGGCTCCCAGGGTGGATCCAGTCGGGCCGGGCCACCACCTGCGCTGGGGCTGGTGCCAGCAAAGACGTGGTGGTGGTGGAGGCGGTGGTGGTCGGTGCGGCGATGGTGGCGGTTGCGGCAGTGGTAGTGGCCGCAATGACCGTGGGTGTGGCCGCAACGACAGTGGCAGCAGGGGACTGGGACTGTTCAGCATCCCTGGATGATGGGTTGGTGGGTAGGAGGGGTCCTGGGGAGCGGCTGGGCCCTGCCACGCCAGATGGGCCAGCTTGGTGGTCCGTGTCCGAAGAGGTGGACAGATCCTCCAGATCCGTGTGTCCTCGTTGGGGGCTTGTAGGCTGGCTGTGCTGGCTGCTGTCTCCATCCCCAGCGTCCAGCAGTTCGTCACCTGTGGAGAGAATGAGATTTGTTATTGTGTTGCACCTGGCGAAGTATGTATTAGTCGTCTGACATTGGCAGTTCGTGCAATCTCGTACATGGGTTTCCCGGAGGCGAGTGTGTGGCTGTGGCATCTGTAGTTGTGTGTGCTAGGCAATGGGACTGTGTGCTGTGCACATGTGGCATGGGACGGATTGGCCATGCCGATGGGTGTGTTGCTTTGCCCCTACTCATTGTGACTCTGGTGTATGCGGGCTCCTGGCCCATCCTGGGTCTGGTTTGTACTTTGCTTTTGGAGTTCAAATGGAACGCTTAGGAACGCATATGGCAACATGGGGGCCATGCCCCAGATTCGCATTTGGGAGGGTATATGCTTTTGGGGTACATGCTGTGAGGCATGGGTGCCGAACGTGACATGTGTTGTGGCAGCATGACAGTGCATGGTCTGAGGTGTGTGCATGCCTGACATGCCCTGCATATTTGCTGTCTGTTGTGGTTACTGGACATGGCATTGGACGCATCGTTATGAGTGAGTGATAGTTGTGTGCCAGCCAACGTATTGCAGTTGTCCCATCTCCTTGGTGTGCGTGCTGCCCTGTGCCATGTGCATCACTACAGTGCTCGGGGGGTGTGGCCCATGTTGTGTGTTGTTGCTCACAGTGTGTCGTGCGCTTAATTGACTTCTGGCACATGGTTGGTCATGGGCATGTGTCTTAGCGTGACTGCTGTATGTGTGGCAGCTGTGCGGATGACATGCCTTTCATGAGACTGGGGCTGACGGATGGGATGGATGGTATGTTGTATGTGCATGGTGTGTCTGTGTGTTTGATGGGTTCAGTGGTGTTCGTGTGCATTTCTGTTGTTCCGCTCTGTTGCGTCTAGTGTTGTTTGTCTTACATAGGCGTAGTTGTGGGGTGTGTGGTTGACAGGCAGTAGGGGCTACATGGACAGGACTTCAATGGTGTTTCGGTTGTGTGTGATGAGTTGCACAGTGGCTGCCGTGTGGGACTATATTCAGTGTGGCTTGTGCATGCAGACGTGGCTCCTTGGGTGTTGCTATGTCTGTGATGGGTCATGTGGGGTGTGAGTCTGCTGTTCATGTCCGTGTGCACATTGTTCACTTGTTCGTGACGGTGGGCGGTGCTGCGTGTTCGTGTGCTACGTGACATGTCCCATGTGTTGGTGGTGTTATGGTCCTCATGCCTCCAGTAATCCAGCCCTGTCCAGTTTCCCACCTGCAAGTTGTTCGTGCGTGCACTGTACTGGATGCCACATGGCTCTTAGCGGGGGTGCTCCATGTTGCAGGTCTGTGGGGGTGGGGGGTGTAGTGGGTCGTGGGGGTGGCTGTACACCCACTGACACCGATTGCTGTGGACCGTGATGTCTGCCTTTCGGCTGTCGTTGTGCACTGCGGTGGCTGACACGTGGGTGTGGGGTGTGGGGATGCTCCTCCTTGCTGTGCTGTGGGACTGGGGCCTGGTGTGTGTTGTACTTGGGCTGTCCACCGTCCCACCCACTGCACTTTGTGTTCCTGCCACTTACCTGTTACTTGTCGGTTGGTGCAGCTGTGCCTGACACATGGGTGTGGGGAGTGCTCCACCTTGCTGGTCTGTGGGAGTGGGGGCCTGGTGGGTGTTGTACTTCAGCTGTCCCCCTCCGACCCACTGCACTTTGTGTTCCTGCCACTTACCTGTTACTTGTCAGTTGGTGCAGCTGTGGCGGACACATGGGTGTGGTGGGTGCTCGTTGTGGCGCTTCTGGCATATTTGTGGACCTGTTGGTGGTTACGTGGCTGGCTTAGTGTACACATGTCCCCACGCATCTTACAGTTGTTCGGTTTGGCCTGTGTGTGGTAGTGTCTGTTGCATGTGCGTGTGATGTGTTGTGTATTGTGTGCTGGACATGGGGGTGTTTGTCCCTGGGAGCTGTGGCATGGTGGTTGCGCATGTGTGTACATAGCGGTGTGCTGGTATACATTAGTTTGTACTTACCAGCCTCCACTCCCCTGCTAATCCGGCGAGGATCTCCGGATGGATTACGACTCGCACCTTCTCCTCCCACGCTTTGAAGGTCTTAAAGAGCGCGGATTCCCTCCGCCAGTGACGGCAGCCAGCTCTCTGTTTTTGCCCTCCTTCTTCTTGACCAGGCTCTTTACGTCATTCCAACGTTTGTTTATCTCGGTTCTGTTCCTGGGCAGGGTCCCGACTGCATTGACCTGGTCTACGATCCGGGTCCACATTCTGTTTCTGGTGGCTAGTGGTGTGTGCTGGACCATGTTCCCATAGATTTGTGGGTACACCTTGATGATCTCGTCGACCATGACCGTCAGCTCCATGGGCGTGAACTTGGGCATCCTTTGTGGTGCCATGGTGTTTGTGGTGGTGGTGCGGTGTGTGTTGTGTAATGTGCAGGGGGTTTGTGGTGCCGGTGTTTGGTGGTGGTGGTGGTGGTGGTTGTGATGTGTGCGTTTCTGTGGTGTGCTGCTGTCCTTGCTGTGTCACTGTGTCCTCTCCTCTCCTCTCTGGTTTGCAATGTAGCAAGGGGTTGTGGTCTGTGGGAGTGCTGCTTTTGTACTCACCTATGTGGGTGTGTCCTCATGGTCTGTTGTTTTCAGGTGTGTTGTGTCTGGGGTTCTGGCCTTTGTATTTTTTGTTTGTCCGGGGGGTGTTTTCGGGATGTGTACTGTGCTTGTGTATTTGTGCGTGCCTTGCTGTGTGGACTTGTTGGCCATGTTGTGTGCTATTGGTTTTGTGTGCGGATGGTTTCTGTGCAGGTACGTGGGCGCCATGGCTTCTGCCGTGTCGATTCTCATCGGCGTTGTTTGCGCTGGCGGGCGGTATTTTTGTTGTTTTTCCGCGCTCATGGCGGTGCGATCGTAATTTCACGTGCGGTGTGTCGGCCGTGTGGGCGGGCGGTTTTGTGTTGTCGTGCGTTTTTCCGTCCGTGGCGGGCGGTTTGACTCCGACTCGGACGATGGCGGGCGGTATTTTGTATGATTTTTCCGCCGATGGCGGTTTTCAGTTTGTGTACTCATAATGGCGTGGTCGGTGTTCAGGCGGTGTGTGCGGGCGGATTTTTGCCGCTTCCATGCCTGGCGGATTTATTTACGCCGGGTATCGTAATGTGCCCCTTAATAACAAAAACATTTTGCTTTCATACCAACAGATAATATAACAGTGAGTAAACAACGAACATCAATACATACCATCAACAAAAGTAAAGCAACACTAATGTAAGTATAATGTATATAACATTAATTATACTAGCATGTTTATTATTTAACATTGCATAATTATTAAACATAAATATATATATATATTCACACATATACCCCAAAAATGACAGAAGGAGCAAAGTTCATTTAATCGCAAAAGGGAAACTAAAGCTTTGCTATATGGGTTACACTTATACCTAAGAAAAAGCTATTGAAAATAAAACACACTGGAAATGTAGCAAATATTATTCCAATGCCTGTTACGGGAGAGTCACTACAATAGATACTAATGTTGTAAATGTTAGAGAACACAACCATCCCCCAAATGTAATTGAAGTTGAAGTAAGAGATGCCCTAGAGACAATAAGGGAAGCAAGCACAAGCTCCCAACAAACATGCACTCAAATGCTGATTTTTTTTTTAACTAGAGTGCCAGAACATGTCTCAGGACAACTACCTTCTATCCCCAATTTAAAAAGACTAATAGCAAATACTAAGGGAGCTACATCTCAAACTCCACCTATCCCCCAAACCTTTAGAGAAATTGAAATATTTCCTGAGTACACCATCACCCACAAAGAGTAAAAATTCCTTATTTATGACAACGAAAGTCATGACAAAAGAATTATAATGTTTGCAACTGATACAAATTTACAAAAACTTAAACACTGCGCAACGTGGATGATGGATGGTACCTTTAAAGTTTGCCCCAAACCATTCTATCAGCTGTATACCATCCACGGAGAATATGACGAGACAAATATCCCCTTTATTTACGCATTACGGCCTAATAAACAAAACACCACTTATGTAGAACTACTAACTATAATAAAACAATTAACAGAAAAATACTGTCCCCAAAGAATAATAATAGACTTTGAGCAGGCAATGATTCAATCCATCCTCAAACTATACCCACACACTGCAATACAAGGTTGCTATTACCATTTTAATCAGAGCATATGGAGGCACCTATAGAAATCTACTTTGAGCATAGATTATTCAACAAATAGCTACTTTGCTTATCAAATTAAAAATTAATAGCCCTGGCCTATGTCCCAACTACTGAAGTAGCCAATCACTACAACTTACTTATAGAAAGTCCTTTCTATCAAGCTAACAAATCTAAATTAAGTCCCTTCCTAGACTACTTCAAAGACACCTGGGTGGGAAGGTTGCATAGGTCAGGGCACCATAGACAACCTAAATTTCAGATCCCCTGGTGGAACGTATACGCCAGTACTGTGGCTCAAAAAACCAAAACAAACAATGCGGTGGAAGGATGGCATAATGCCTTCCAAGCCACAATAGGAAGGGGACAACCAACACTACATAAACTAATTGAAGCAATTAAAAAAGAACAGAGCTACCAAGAATTCAGACTTGAGCAATCACTAAGTAAAATAGGCCCTAAACTAAGCAAACAAACTAAAACCATGTATGAATACCTGCAACATAAAACTAAGGGGTCTATTAGGATGGCGGGCAGACATCCGCCCGCGATTGAAACCCTGAAAACCGCCGGTCCGATTAGCATTGCGGTCGTGACCGCAGCGGTGTGATTTTCCACCCGCCACTTTTCCGCCGGTTGCAGTCCGCCCGCTTGCCTGACGTGCGGAGCTGGACCGCTACAATTGTGTCGGATCAGGGCCAAGCACCGCCGGCACGATTATGATGCCAGCGGTAGCCAGCCTTCCACGGCGGTGGGACCGCCATGGAAAGGCATGCGGAGAATGTCTCTGGGGATCCATTGCGGAACCCCAATGTGTTGGGGGGGTGTGTGGGTGCACTGGGGGGGTACCCATGGTACCCCCCTACATGTCCCTGTACCAGGTGGCAGGCACTGTGCAGTGCCTGCCACACAGTGCAGGGACATGCAGGACATGCTTTTTTGGACATCGCGTCGGTGCTGCTGGCAGCAGCAACCGCCGCAATGTTAACTGCCAGAATCCGACCGCCGCGGTCGGATTTCGACTGCGGAGCATACTAATTGGACTGGCGGTTTTCCTTCGGTCCTAGCGGGCGGTGTTTTCCCGCTACCATGGCGGTCGGAATGATTTTCCGACCGCCATCCTAATAGACCCCTAGGTTGTATCCAACTACACAAGGTCTAGAATACCTAGACATGATAGCAAAATCAACTCTTTAAACTAAACAAAATTCTAAACATAATTTAAACATTCCAACTATAAAACATATAAACATCATACATTATTTTTATATTTATAATTATGTCATAAAATTTTAAATATACCAAAAATTATATGACATAATATAAATATTAAATAAAAAATAAACAATGAAAAAAGAACTACATTTCCCACCCATAGTAAATAAAAATAATACTCACAGTTATGTAGCAGTTGAATATCCTCGAAAATGATAAAATCCACACCAAACAAAATAAAATGTAATCCAGTTCATACCAAAGCCCCAAAAAAATGCAGAAATACAACTGTAAAAATAAAATCCAACGCCGCAATCCTCTTAATAATGAAACCTTCAAAAACCTGAAAATAGTGTAGAAAAAAACACTCCAACAACCCGGAAAAAAAGGAAATGTCAAATAATTTGTTATCAAACAAGAAATAACATATTCCTTTGAAAAAAAAAAAGCGTCTGTAAATCGATCCGTTCAGAAAATCCAAATCCTGTAAATAAAAAAGTAAACAACACCCACCCACAACACAAATACAAACCCACAAGCATTACTATCAACATTAAACACACAATAATACATTTAATAAACACATAACTAACACTACATAACATTCTATTTATATCCAACACTACGTCCAACACATAAAACACTAAACTACCAAAACAACACCTAACTACACCAAAAACAATCAAACAACACCCTAACAAATCTATTTACACTATTACTACCTTACCCCTACCCTAAAACTAACTTAAAAGTATATAAAATTAAACTTACCTGAACGGACGAAAAGCAGCTCCCAACCGCGAGGTTCCGTCCTCCAAAATTACCTAAAAACGAAACTGAGAGAAACAAAAGTGAGAAACAAAAAAAAAAAGGGCCGCATAATTGAAATGAAAAAAGACTAACTCCCATAGAAAATAATGAGAAATATAGTAAAAAATATTAAGAGTAATACATACAACTTTATGTATTACAATTATTTTTCCTAATCTTTAAAATAAATTAAAAAAATATGTAAAATATACATTAACTGTTATATGATTAAAAATCAAAAATATAATATTTAATGAATATTAAAATATATATTTATTTTGTGCAATGTAAATGTACAAAAAATATAAAAATTTAATAAAAAATAAATATGTTTTACAAAAAATTTCTGTTACAAATATTGTAAATTATTTAACTTATTAAATATTATCTTATTAGAAATAATATTCAATATACTAAATAATAAAAGAGAACTTTGCCAGATACGTTATTTAATTTTTCAAAAATGAAAAAACTATGTTAAATGTTTTTTAAAAATGTTTAAAAAAATGTATACAAATGTTTTATTTTTTGTACAAAAAATTAATAAACTATAAAAATGAAACTGTGTATAATTAAAAAATGTAAAATACTCAGCTTTACCATTCCATAATTATGTTACCAAAAAAAGTTTTAAAAAATTATTTGTTTAAAATGTACACATAAAAAATGAATGTTACAACTATGTTATGTTTGTAATAAAATATTCATACCATAAAAAATTATGATTTATGTTTTCATATCTTAATAAAAGAAATGTTGAAAAAATATATATCTATGTACTTATTGCAATATACATATAAACTGAACAATTGTTTTTAATAATAAATAATACAAAATTCCTATTGCAAATTTCCAAATAAAATAAACTCTGAAAAAAATGAAAATAATACCTCCCCAAATTACAATCCCAACATAAGAAATAACTATACTCAACAAATCTACTTTATAATAACCCATAATATTTTACTATTCCAACTCCAAATGCAACTAAACTCAGGGAAAATGCTGGATAGTAAACCATAATAATTTACTATTCCAACTCCAAATCCAAATCAACTCAGGGAAAATGCTGGATAGTAAACCATCAGGGAAAATGCTGGCTAGTAAACCATAATAATTTACTATTCCAACTCCAAATCCAAATCAACTCCGGGAAAGTGCTGGATAGTAAACTATAATAATTTGCTATTCCAACTCCAAATCCATACAAACTCAGGGAAAGTGCAGGATAGTAAACCATATTAATTTGCTATTCTAACTCCAAATCCAAATAAACTCAGGGAAAGTGCTGGATAGTAAACCATAATAATTTGCTATTCCAACTCCAAATCCAAATCAACTCAGGGAAAGTGCTGGACAGTAAACCATAATAATTTACTATTCCAACTACAAATCCAACTAAACTCATGGAAAGTGCTGGACAGTAAACCATAATAATTTACTATTCCAACTCCAAAACCAAATAAACTCAGGGAAAGTGCTGGACAGTAAACCATAATAATTTACTATTCCAACTCCAAATCCAAATAAACACAGGGAAAGTGCTGGATAGTAAACCATACTATTCCAGCTCCAAATCCAAATCAACTCAGGGGAAATGCTGGATAGTAAACCATCAGGGAAAATGCTGGATAGTAAACCATAATAATTTACTATTCCAACTCCAAATCCAAATAAACTCAGGGATAGTGCTGGATAGTAACCCATAATATTTAACTATTCCAACTCAAAAAACAAATTAAATAAAGGAAAATAATAAATAAACCCCCCTCCCTATATCAATCTTTCAAACCCAAAAATTACTATCCCAATTTTTTTGATTTTTGTAATACTTAAAAAACAAATACAAACAATTTTCAAAAATAAAAAATGTAATATTTTAAAATTGTCTATAAATATTAAAAATACATAAATAATAAAAAGAAATCAAATAATTTTAAAATATCTAAAACATTTCCTTAAAATTTTCAATTTTTTAATAATATTTTTAAATATTTTATTAAATTATTTAAATATTAATAGAAATCTTAATAATTTTGAAATATTTACTTACAAATTTTCACTACAAAAATAAATTTACAAATTTACAAAATTCAAAATTTTAATTTTTTTAGATTTATTTTTCATTTACTCACAACCCTTATCCCCTATAAACCCGAAATCCAATTAATAAAATATATAAAAAATGTATTAATATATATCTTTTTCATCAAAATTTTTAAATTACTCCCCACCCTTATTCCCTATAAACCCAACATCCCGCTCCTAAAATATATACAAATTACATTTTTCATCAAAGATGTAATCAACATTTTTAAATTACTCCCCACCCTTATTCCCTATAAACCCAACATCCCGCTCCTAAAATGTATATTAAATTAAAAAATAAACATTAATTAAACATAAAAAAAAATGTAAACATCAAAAATTTACTAATACAAATTTACTTAAAAAAATTAGAACATTCAAAAATTTAGAAACCACAAAATTGATATTAATAACATTGATATTTTTACCTTCGATATTTACAAATTCGATATTTCTAAAAAACATTAAAACGATATTTTTAACATCGATAATACTTAACTTGATATCTGAAACAATCGATATTCTTACCTCGATATTTTTGCATGTCGATATTTTTGCATCGATAATAAACACTCTAGATGGTG
Organism: Calotriton arnoldi; assembly: GCA_963921515.1. Classification (NCBI taxonomy): domain Eukaryota; kingdom Metazoa; phylum Chordata; class Amphibia; order Caudata; family Salamandridae; genus Calotriton; species Calotriton arnoldi. The sequence continues at coordinate 832,863 of CAWUFW010005893.1, forward strand.
GTCTTTGAACTCTCATGCAGTTTGGAGATGACAGTGGATATCTTTGATATGTGGGTATAACTTCCCTCATGTTTCACTGCATTCTTGCTAGCCATTTGTAATTCAATGTTGTTGCAGCCAAAGCCTTGTTATGTAGATATAAGATTTCCTTTTGTAAAGAGCAGTTGCTGAGTTTGTAGTATGCTTGGGACATTCGGAAATGCAAAGAAGTATTCTGAGGTTGAGATGAGTTGTGAGAACAAACTTGTAACTATTTTCTACATTTAACTTTGAACTATATTAAAGACTGCTATTATTGTTGCATTACACTTGGGATTAGTTATGTGACGGAACAGGAGGAATTCTCAGGGCAAGACAATTTACACTTGGTATTTATATATGATTATGTTTAACAGAGACACTTTAATGCATGGGCAAAGTGGGCTCTGGCCCAGGGCCCCAGCCTTTCAGCGGGCCCTCTACCAGAGCGAGCTCTGTTCTGCAGAGAGTCTTGCCCTGATGACCTTAAGTAATTCTTAAACAGATTATTTTAAATACAGTTTTCTTTTCATTTATTCTTTTTGTGTTCAAATAATTTTATTAGTTTTTTCAAAAAAGGAAAAAGACATACAATCAGATATTCATGCGATACAAACAAAGTGTATGAGGTACAGGATGCTCATGAGAAAACAATTGAGTACAAGTAGTAGTTGATACGGTAGAGAGTCCAAAAGCCAAGCGGTGAGCGAGGACACAACTAAGGGTGGTGTCCATAGTGTAACTAACAGGGCATATGAGTTCAAGAGCACAAAAAGTGCCATAACTTGCATGAGTATAATTCGAGGGGTGGTTCAGTACCAAAAAGTATGGCATTATTTGTATTGCCCATATGTCAAAATTCGCCAACAGGAAGAAGAAAAAAGAGGAAAAGGAGAGGAGGAAAGGGGAAGGGTATATGTCGGGATGTCTGCTTCATGACCCCAGTGTTAACCTTTAAGGATCAAGCCCAGTGGTGGGCTAAGTTGTAGAATCCTGAGAGCCTAGCTCCATGTATCTATCCAGGGACCACCAAACCATGGGGGTCATTACGATGGCGGTCGGAAAAGCAACCCGACCGCCATGGTAGCGGAAACTCACCACCTGCCGCTACCGCGGGAAAACCGACGGCTCGATTAGGATCCTCGGCGGTAAAAATCCAACCGCGGTGGAAAGGAGACCCGAGAAACCGCCCGTCGCGTGCGGAGAAGCCCGAAACCCGTCTGCGGCGTTCGGATTTGCTGCGGAAACAGCCCAAACCACCGCAACCACAGTGGAGACACCGCCATGGTAATTATGATATCCCCGACATGACTGCGGTGCAGAGCGCTGTTTACGACCGCCGCGGTCGACAATAGTGAGGAATGAGAGAGCCCGCGGAAGCGCCGGAGCACAGCCACCGCTGCGTACGCTCCGTGAAATAAATGGCGGTCGGAAAAAATACACACAAGATGCCCACAAAGTGCATCAAGCAAACAAGTCATGCACCCAAAAACACCTAATACAGCCCAAAGACACACCCCCATGGTAAGCTCAAAAACTACAAATCCCAGGACGACACACACACCACACCTGCAACCAATACCCCATCCTGACACACCCACATAGCCCAGTATAAATCCAGCCCCCTACCAGACCACAATCCTTTGCAAAACTCCAGAACTGAAGGGACATACACCACAGCTGACAGGAGAGGCAAATCTGCACAACACACACACACATCACCACCACCACCACCACTTCTACACCTGTACCTCTAACCCCTTTGCACATCACACACCATACACATCACCACCACCACCACCTCAACACTTGCACCTCAAACACCTTGGCACATCACACACCATGTCACCACAGAAAATGCCCAAATTCACTGACAGTGAGTTGAGGGTCATGGTAGATGAGATAATCAGGGTAGAACCCCAATTGTTTGGTAACCTGGTACAACAGACACCAGTAGCCACAAGAACGCTAATGTGGAGAAGGATAGTAGATAAGGTAAATGCAGTAGGGACCGTGCCACGCAATAGAAATGAAATTATGAAGCGCTGGCACGATCTGAAGGCAGTGGTCAAGAAAAGAGAGCCAAGAACCATGAGCTGGCTCACAGGACAGGCAGTGGCCCTCCCGTTCCACTCAAGACATTCACCGAATGGAAGGAGAAGGTGCTTGGCATACTGCATCCAGAGAGTCTCACAGGAATACCCGGGGGAGTGGAGGCTGGTAAGTACAAACAACGCTCAACTCTTTTTTCTTGGAGAAAATTGCTTCCATTAAAGCTAGTATCCCTTCTTCTACTTTCTCTATACCCGATCCAAACACTCACCGGATTGCTTCTCGGATGGATCAAATTCCTCCAATCTCCAAGGAGACTTTTTGAATTTACTTGGAAAGATCGACTCTGGCTCTCCTCTTGACTGCTGCCCTCCACATGTACTTCGGGAAGCCTTTACTATCTGCCCCGATCCCCTCTCTCTCTTCTCAACAACTCACTTAAATATGGCATTGTTCCTGATATTTTCAAAAGTGCCGAAATTCTTCCTATTCTGAAAAAACCGGGCGCAGATCCGACAGTTCTAAGTAACTATCGCCCTATCTCCTTGCTACCCTACCTGGGCAAAGTCTTAGAGGCTTACGTGGCAAACTGCTTGAGCATTTTCATCGAACACCATCAGCTCCTGGATTCCCATCAGGCTGGTTTCAGACCAGCTCATTCAACGGAATCTGTTATACTTACAGTTCTGGATGAATTAAGAAGGGGAGCTGATAGCGGTATTTCCCAAGCCCTGGTCCTCTTAGATTTGTCAGCTGCATTTGACACGGTCGACTATACTATTCTGCTCGACCGTGTCAGAAATGTCGGGATCCAGGGTATGGCGCTGAACTGGCTCTCCTCCTTTCTCAGCAACCGTTTCCAAGCAGTACGGATTGCCAACTTATCATCTAACAAGAGGGAACTGACTTGTGGAGTCCCACAGGACTCCTCCCTCTCCCCTCTTCTTTTTAACTTATATCTCTTGCCTCTAATCCAATCCTTGAGAGAAAGCAAGATTGGTACATTCAACCACGCTGATGATCTCCAACTGGTGTTTGACATCAACTCATCAGCATCTTCAATTTCCCACTTCCAATCCACCTTGATTTTTATAAGCAACTGGATGAATGTTAACCAACTCAAGTTGAACCCCGACAAAACTGAGCTGATTCTCACTGGTGGTTCTTCTAACCCTTGGCACTCCAACTACTGGCCCCCCTCTTTGGGTAGCCCTCCGATGCCGGTAAGCTCAGCTAAAAGCTTAGGCATTGTGATCTCTAATGATCTGTCTATGAATGCCCAAATTGGCGCTGTGGTCTCCGCAAGTTTTTTTCAACTGCGGAGAATAAGGAAGATCAGTAGATTTCTGTCCAGGGAAGCTTTAACCATGGTTATCCTAGCATTGGTTACTTCCCGACTAGACTATGCCAATTCATTATATTTTGGCATCCCCGCCTATCAACTGAGACGCCTTCAGCTGGTTCAAAATCAAGCTGCCAGACTTATTTTCCATCAACCAAAGCGGCAGCATGTGACTCCTATTTTGAAGAAGTTACACTGGCTTCCGGTGGCCAAGAGGTGCGCCTTCAAGTTGGGCTGCACTATCTTCAAAGCCCTTCACGGCAATAGCCCAGTTTTCATCTCCTCCCTAATTCAAAGATACACCCCCTCTAGGGTCTTGCGATCGTCCCATCTAAATCTATTAGCCACTCCCTCCTTCAAACGCAAAAAGCATGGAGGCTCCAGATTCGCAGTTTTGGCTCCTCAATTTTGGAATTCCCTCCCGGTGGAGCTAAGACGGGCTACGTCGTATACACAGTTTAGGAAACTGCTTAAAACTCACTTATTCATCCAATCATATGACATTTAAACTCCTGCTTCCTGCTAGCACCTGTCTGCCCTATCCAGCGCCAAGAAACCGTTTGGTGTATGTGCGCTATATAAAAACTTTGTAACATAACATAACATAACAAATGCCTAACATCACACTGATATGTACTGTCTTGCACCACTACTAAGCTATACCTCCCAGGTACAAATGCAGTCATGTGCACCACACTCTCACCAACACATCTCTCACACATTAATCCAACAGTCCCTCAGGTTCACCTCAAAGGTAGCAACAAACATCACCATGGGTACATGTTTACATGCTGCCAGCACTACAACTCCCACCAGGCCCCCTTGTCCTACAACTGCGCAAGATGGAGCCCTGACCCCCCCCCACATGTGGCAGCCATTGCATTGTTCACCTTAACCTAACAGGTAGGTAGCCATCCTCACAGGGAGGTGTGTGTGTGGTTTGGAAGTTTGCACTACAACTCCCACCAGGCCCCCTTGTCCTACAGATGCGCAAGATGGAGCCCTGACCCCCCACCCCATGTGGCAGCCATTGCATTGCTCACCTTAACCTAACAGGTAGGTAGCCATCCTCACAGGGAGGTGTGTGTGTGGTTTGGAAGTCTGCACTACAACTCCCACCAGGCCCCCTTGTCCTACAGATGCGCAAGATGGAGCCCTGACCCCCCCACCCCCATGTGGCAGCCATTGCATTGCTCACCTTAACCTAACAGGTAGGTAGCCATCCTCACAGGGAGGTGTGTGTGTGTGGTTTGGAAGTCTGCACTACAACTCCCACCAGGCCCCCTTGTCCTACAGATGCGCAAGATGGAGCCCTGACCCCCCCACCCCCATGTGGCAGCCATTGCATTGCTCACCTTAACCTAACAGGTAGGTAGCCATCCTCACAGGGAGGTGTGTGTGTGGTTTGGAAGTCTGCTCTACAACTCCCACCAGGCCCCCTTGTCCTACAGCTGCGCAAGATGGAGCACTTCCCACAACCACAACCATGTGGCAGATATTGAATGTGACTCATCAAACTTAATGGTAGGTAACCATTTCAACTGGGAGTGGTGTGTGTAATTGGTGACACTGCAGTACAACCCACAACAGGCCCACTTCTTCAACAGATCAGCATTATGGAGCACTTGTCCCACTCATAGGCCTGTGACGTTTGTTCCCCCGCACATCACACCATACCACTTTGTCCACAGTCACCTACACAAATTATGCTAAACAGTCGTATTGTACTCAACATGCACAAGTCTCACTGCAAACATTTCCCACATTGTGTCTACTGTGCCAGGCATCACACACCGCAACACTAACACCTATCATGCTTCCCTGCAGCAGTGTCTGGCAGGTTGGCTGTCAATGTGCTAATCACCCATGTCATACCACAGTGTTGCAATGTAAACAGTGGAAGTGCAGATTACCCAAAAACTCCACTGGACCTGGGACTCACACTGCTAAACTATGCACATCCCAACTGTCTTGCAACAGACCCAGCTGCCACAGTGCTGCACTTAATTGCATAACAAGAGTACTTTGTCTGACTAAAATGCACAAATGTGTCTGCTTGGGACCAGCAATGTGTGTATGCATTGACAATGTTCACATCTCACACTGTCTGTCTGAACAGTGCTGGTATAGTCTGGCCCCAAAAGCACACATTGTCTGCACATGGATGACTGTATCTTACACACACACCACTGTTGATGACAACATGTAAGTGTATGGATGCCCCGGAACAACTGCATCACCAGTACTTTGCTCATGTTCTCAGGTCCACAAATACCATAAAACCATGATAGTGTGGAAACGTTTGCTGGGTGAGATGTTCAACCTGCTGTATGTCACCACAGTGATAGGAGCCTATACCACATGCCCCATTGTGTCTTCAAATGTTGGGGGAGTGGACCCCACAACCAGATACTTGGGACAACAGTGATGGGGTGGATATACCCCATGCCCTATTTTGCCTCCAAATGTTGGGGGAGTGAACCCCACACCCAGATAGTTGGGACAACAGTGATGGTGGGGCCACACCCCATGCCCTAATGTGATGTGAAAAGTTTGGGTACTGAAACCCACACACACCTTCTGCTCACCACAGGCACGTTCCTCCAAAGAATGACTCTTAAGTCACATGGTGGGTGGACAAAATATCGAAAACACAAATATCGTCGGACACAATATCGTGTCAAAAATATTGAGGACAAGAATATCGTGAAGGTCATTTCTTATGGGTAAGTAAAGTTTTACTATATATAACTCCACATATATGTACTTTGACGATATATATATCTTTAAGGTACGTAGATCTGGAGTTAAGAATAGTAAATTTATACCTATCTATTTGCACTTACCTACTCGATATTCTTGTCCTCGATATTTTGGACACGATATTCTGTCCACACGATATTTTGTGTTCGATATTCTGTCAGTGAACCAAGTCACATAGCCATGTCATTGCTCACCTTCACCTCAACCGGTAGGTAGCCATCTTCACACGGAGACGGTGTTGTGGGGATGGCAAATTGTCCCACAAATCCCACTATGCATGCTGTCCCACCCCTGAGTAGGATGGGGCACTCCACCCCCAATCAGAATCATGTGGCAGGCATTGTATGCCACCCACTCAACTAACAGGTAGCTAACCGCATCTCACAGGTCGGGGTGTGTGGGGGTGGGAAGCTTGCACAACAACTCACACAAGCCCCCATGAGCTCCAGCCCCCAAGACTGATAACACCCTCGCACTAAGATGCATGTGTCAGTCATTGCAATGCCCACTTCCAAATCACTGGTAGGTAGACATATCATGCTGACTTGTCCCACACTGGACCATGATGGAAGCCTCCTCACACACACACAGAGAGGTCTTACAAATACAAGCCAAAAACAGCAAACAGAACATATCACCAGACACTACATGCAGCCAGATATGCCTCACGACAAGCATGGTGGCATAGAACACCAGGCCTCACATTGCACAACTGCACACCCAAATAGCATTGGCCACTATAGTGTGCACACACCTAAGCAAATGAAACCATGACAGCAACCAAAGTGTGACATTCAGATCCACATGTAGATGTAACTCAGTGCACAACCCTTCACACCACTGCATGCCATCTGAGAATGGCAGGGGACCAGACCAGCAAGGACCAAATGAAAGCAAAGAAAGCATGGCTGGAAGTGCAAATACAGATATGTACACCACATGCCAAAGGTATGGCTGCAACCACAATGTTCCGCCAATGTGCACAGAAAGCGGCTGCAAGGGCACAACAAGTGACATACATGCGTAACTGGATCACATATGATTAAACACTCACTAGATGCCAACATGAACCTGTCAATGTAAAATAATGTAAATTGTGCATGTCATGTCTTGCCAACTCCCAATATGAATGAGTAATGCATGTACCTCAACAGCTTGAAAGGCATCTCTGGATGTCGGTAACTGCAAATGAGATCAGTGAACAACTGCTGGATGTACAAACAGTTGATGTAACAGTGCGAACAGAAGCTTTGCTGGTTGCAACACAATGACCATTTCTCATCTGACCCACAGGTGACCAAGAACTCACTGCAGAGGACGACACCACCAACCTGCAGAGCCAGTCCCCCACCCCGGAACAGAGACTACTGGATGAAGACTCCCTGGATTCCTTGGATGAGGAGCCCCAAGCCAGCACATCTGTTGTGGCAGGCCGCAACCAGGCCCAGGCACCCATTGTCCCCACAACCACATCTGCTGCAACCCATGACCTTCCCCAGACCGCTGTTGTCACAGCCTGTGTGGCAACCAATACCACCACCACCACCCCCACCCCCACCACAGCTGCCCGCAACACCCTCCCTGCCCCAGGTGATGAGCACGCCACGACATCTACTGAGGAGGCCAGGGAGAGGATGCAGCGGAGCAATGTGGGGAGCCAACAGGCCCGTGGCAGCAGTGTAGGTGGGAGGGGCAGGGTCATGCAGAGGGGAACTGAGCCTGGGACGGAAGCCCTGTCCCACATCAACAGAGTCCTTGGGGCATACGAACAGGCCCAGGGACGAATGCGCCGGTCTGAAGAAGATTCTCTGGAGCTCCTCCTGCTGATGAGGTCCATGGACACCCGCATGGGACAAATTGTGGACCTCTTTGGGCAGCAAGTGGCGGTTCTGAGGGACAGGCCAGCGCAACATTCAACATCTCCGCCTCCCCCTGATGGGCAGCAGGATGACAGTTCGTCATCCTCCCCTGCGTCCACAGAGGGGGGTGAGTCCTCAGACACCACTGCCCCTGCAGCACAGGCCCCTCCAGTCAAGCGCAAAAGGGGCCGTCCAAGGAAAGGCCAGGAGGCATCATGTGCCAAAGCACCTGCCAAAGGCAAGTCCCGGAGCCAGCCATGATGGCAGACCACTGTACCACTGCATTTACCTTTTGGACTATCCTTCCCCACACTGCCATGTGAATGGCATCTGTCTGTTGGACTGGGTCTCCACATCACTGTGGTGACTACTCAATTATCTCATCTACCATGACCGTCAACTCATTTCTTCAAATTTCCCCCCCTGTACATTTTCTCGACCCTCACATGTCACAATTGTAAATAAATATACCTTACACACATGTTGTTGTGTCTGCTCCGTCTTTAATACAGGATGTGCAACCTTCACCGTGATGTAAATGTCCCAGGGAAATGGAATGTAGGTAGGCAAGGAGAGGCTGAAGGGACCTAGGAAAAACATTAGAATAAGAGTCACTTGTTTTGGTGTGGCATCACACACATCCCACAACACTTGTCAACAAGGTACTCCAATCTTCACACATTACACAGAGCAACAGTCGCCATGGAGACATCCTGTATCTGTGTCAAACTACCCTATCCCCCAAACATTGCCAACCAGCAATGAGTGAAAACAAGGCTGCAGTCACCAAGCTCACATACACCCTCACAGCAACTGCAACACCATCAGACCATGTGTCCCTCCTACATCGTCACTCACCTTCAAGTGAAGTAGCGGTTGATGAGCTGTTGACGCATGTCGACACCTTCCTCCTCTCCACTGTCCTCGTCACTGGACCCGGGTTGGTTTGCAGGCGGGGCCCTTGGCTGCTCATCATCATCCAGGATCAGGGGTATTGCCTTGCGAATGGCCAGGTTGTGGAGCATGCAGCATGCCACGACTATCTGACACACCTTCTTTGGCGAGTATATCAGGGCACCTCCGGTACGGTCCAGGCAGCGAAATCGTGACTTTAGGAGACCAAATGTACACTCTATTACACACCGTGTCCTCCCATGGGCATCATTATATCGCACATCAGCTGCTGTCACAGGATTCCGCAGTGGGCTCAGCAACCACGGACGGTTAGGATATGCAGAGTCACCTGGGTGTGAGAAACACAGATTAACCTTAATGTTCCACAATGCCACAGGACAGCATGTCACACACACACGACGCTACTCCACTAGGCATACTCACCCACAAGCCATGCATGCTCAGGAAGCAGATTGGCCTTCAGCTGCGGGACGATGCTGCTGCGCATGATGTGCGAATCATGGGCTGACCCGGGATACCTGGCACACACGTGGGAGATGATCATTTCCGCCCGGCACACCACTTAAACATTTACTGAGTGGTAATGCTTCCGGTTTCTGTAAACTTGCTCACGTGCCTGTGGTGGCACAAGCCCAACATGTGTGCAATCAATTGCACCAACAACATGGGGGATGTGTCCAAGGGCATAAAAATCTCCCTTCACAGCCACCAACTCTGGCCCCCTGGGGAATTGAATGTATCTGTCCTTGTAGTTCATCATAGCAGACAGTACATCCCTCAGCACCATGCTGAACATCGGTTGTGTCATCCCACCTGCGCTTGCTACCGTGTGCTGGAATGAGCCTGTCACAAAGAAATGCAGGCACGCCATCACCTTTGAAGTCGCAGTGAAAGCTGTTGGATATGTGCGACGTGGCTGCAGGTGGGGCTCCAACATGGCACATAGGTTTTGTAGGGAAACTCTATCCAGCCTGAATTTGCGGATGATCTCTTCATTCTCCATGTCAGCCAGCACTGTGAATGGACGATGGATATTGGGCCTCCTCCTAGGTCAGATGAAAGTGCACATATGTCAATGAAACACACCATGAGATGTACAGGACATTTCACATTTCTACAGACACATTGCCAAATGTTACAGACTGCACCATCAACCAACAGAGCACTGCACAAGTCGGTACACATCAGGCACACTACTCGTACACTTGTCCCCTTACCCGCAGCAATGATCTGTGCACACCTCCTGCTCATTGGCATGCACAGTGGGATATGGCACCACATGTGTGCGCACATATGTGAGTATTACCCCCAGCATATGTGTCAAACTACAATACTAGCCTAGCACACCGTGCTGCTGTCCATTATACACCTCCCAACACAGGTTGCACATGGCACACATCAAGTACACACTGACCACAGGCTGAGCATGGTGAACACGTGTGTGCATGTGCAGTAGACAAGGTGACAGTCAATGATGCCCCTAGTTCACACAATGAGATAGCATTGTGCATTACATTGCACCTGCACACATTCACCATTAGCTACATATGCTATGCAACACAAAAACTGTACAGTCTACATGCCCTTACACATCACATGTGACATGTGTGTGTGTAGGTGTCAATGCTATTTATCACATATACATATATGGCATGTGTAGGTGACATGGAGTTAAATGTCCCATTCGTGATGTTGGCCTCATGAGGGTCCTTCAATGTTGGAGACACTGGGCACTGTTCATGTTGGGCTATGGATAGAGATGGATGACTCCATATGTGCAGCAAACCTGCTCCGCAAGTCCACGGATGGTCACTACAGGCACTGTATGGCGCCCATATGGCGGTGCCTACCGCCTGGCCCCTGCGGACTGTCACCGCCAATACCCCAGACACGATCGCAGTAGTCTCAGCCATATCTACATGTGTATATGGCGGTTGGCAAGCACCGCTACCCAGCTCACGGTCACTACAGGCACTGTATGGCACCCATATGGCGGTGCCTACCGCCTGGCCCCTGCGGACTGTCACTGCCAATACCCCAGACACGATCGCGGTAGTCTCAGCCATATCTACATGTGTATATGGCGGTTGGCATGCACCGCTACCCAGCTCAGGGTCACTACAGGCACTGTATGGCACCCATATGGCGGTGCCTACCGCCTGGCCCCTGCGGACTGTCACCGCCAATACCCCAGACACGATCGCGGTAGTCTCAGCCATATCTACATGTGTATATGGCGGTTGGCATGCACCGCTACCCAGCTCACGGTCACTACAGGCACTGTATGGCACCCATATGGCGGTGCCTACCGCCTGGCCCCTGCGGACTGTCACTGCCATGGACCATGCCCTGGCAGCCAATGGGAAGCACCCTCGCGGTAGCCTGATGAAATTTTGAAAATAGCGGTAGGCGTGTTCCGCTACCGCGTAGCCGGTCATTGGAAGCATTCAAAAGATGCACCACCGCGGTAGCGCGCGCCTCGACCCTGCGGTGTGTCACCGCCATGGTCCATGCCCTTGCAGCCAATGGGACGCACACTAGTGGTTGCTTCATATGGCTTTGAAAATCACGGTAGGCGTGCACCGCCACCGCGGAGGCGGACATTGGATGATTTTAAAAATAGCAGACCTGGTACACCAATTGCAGCGGCGTGGGACCACTGACACAGCCCCAGGGGCCTATATATGTGTGGGAGGGTGCCCCACATTTCCACTGCTACCAAGGGCTGCTGCCTGCCACCCTCCACCTGCTGCTGCTGCCTCCAGGGACTGCTGCCTGCCACCCTCCACCTGCTGCCTCCAGGGACTGCTGCCTGCCACCCTCCACCTGCTGCTGCTGCCTCCAGGGACTGCTGCCTGCCACCCTCCACCTGCTGCTGCTGTCTCCAGGGACTGCTGCCTGCCACCCCTGAACTCCACCTGCTGCTGCTGCCACCTGTCCACGATGATGTCTAGGACACAGAAGATCCGGGCCAGTCCCTTCACCAGCGAGGAGCTGTAGGTCCTGGTGGATGGGGTGCTTGCACAGTACCCAAGGCTCTATGGTGCCCCTAATGTTATGGTAAGTCTACAACAGTGTGAGTGAGAGTGCAGGGGGGGCACACGTGAGGTGGAGGTGCTGCAGTATGTGTCAGTGAGTGTGGGGCTCTGACATGCACTACCTAGCATGTTTTCTCCAAGGGGAAGGGCTGTGTAGCCTCTTTCACACGTTTCCCTGCATGCCCATCCATATTTGAGGGACATGTATTGTCCTGTCAGCCATACAGTGAAGCAGCAACTTGGTAATGCAGGAGTCAGGCCAGTGATTGCTTGTGTGAATGGCTGTGTGGGTCCCAAATGTCCCTCTCAGTGTCAGCTCACCTGGCCTGCACAGTCGCCGCCCAATCCCACAAGTACACATCACTGCATGTACAGTGTGTTCCATGTGTCTTTTGTTCACACATCTTCATCAAAGAGCCATCTCAGCCCTGTAGATTGCACACGACAAGCCTTGTGACAAGGGTGGGTGTATGAGAGTTGATGTGACTGTATGTGAGCTCCATGACACAGTGAGCCATTCACAGGGCTAGGACATTGGGGGCTGCGCAGTGTTGGACACAGTGAGTCCACCAACAACCATGTGTTGCTATCTGATCTATGTGTTGCTCTAGCTAACAGCGGGCAGTAGATGTGGGCAGACTACACATTGCTTGATGTGCTGGCATCCTGCATGTGAATGGGATGTAGAGGTACTGTGTCCACCCTCCCACCTTCATGGATTCACGTGTGGTTCTCCAATGCGGTTGTACCAGGTGCCATGCATTCTTTGCTCTGTTCCACATATCTGTTGATTTGGGATGAGTGAGTATCGTGCCACTGTATTGAGAGATTTTGGTAGTATACACTGTGTAACTGAGGTATTACCCCTCTTGTCTCCCATGCCTGCAGCTGAAAGTCCACCAGCGTAAAGCTGTGTGGAGGGCCATTGCCTCCAAGGTGCGTGATCTGGGTGTGTCAAACCGATGGCACAGCCACTGTCATAAAAGGTGGGACGACATCTGCCGGCTGAGCAAGAACGTGGCCGAGATGACGCTGGGGCTGATCCCGCGGAGCGGCAGGTTGTCCCGACGCAGCATGACCCCACTAATGGCCCGCATCTTGCCCGTTACACAGCCTGAGTTGGATGCACAATTGAAGGAGCATCAGCAGCAAGCTAGGGGTGAGTATTTGTTGACGGGTGGCTTTGGCAGGGAGTGGCTGCATGTGTCAACAGATTGGACAAACTCTGAGCTATCTGACGTTGGTAGTGTGATGCAGTGGATTGTAAGTGGCGTCTGTGCTGGGTACATCTGACATGCATTTGTCCCACCTGTACTCACTGATGTGATCTGCACAATGTGCATTGCCATTGCATTCAAAGTTGGGGCATTCAGGTAGCTTGTGCAGTGGGGTACTGTGTGAATTCATATTGATGTTGACGGCAGTGTGCATAATCTGAGTGTGTTTCAATAAATGCGTGCAATGCCTGACAGCAGTTTTCAGCTGCTACAACTTCTGAGGACAATGTGCTACAGTACTTGTGCCCATGCAAGCAACATGGTAGCTGGCATGCGCTAATGGCCATTGTGGGCTACTATGTTGTGGTCTGTGTGTGTGTGCTCCCCTAATGCTCCATCCATGTACGTAATTGACACCATGTTGTGGTGTTCATCCTTGCCATCCTCTGCACCCTGTGTGGTCAGAGAGATTTTTGTGCCTGTGTCTGAAGTGGGCCACAGGCAGGATGTTGTGCTGTGTGAGTCACCGGGATCACTTATGGCTGGATTTGTTCTTTACATGCACTGTTGGGTTGATAATTGAGGTGGCAATGTATATTTAGTCAGGGTGATGTACAACGTGGATAACACATCTTCTTGAATGGTTATTTACTTGCACATGTTACTTCAGTTGGTGCCACTCCACTAACACTACCTCTCTCTCCCATGTAGCATCTCCTGTGTGCGTTGAGGGACAGGGGACGGACACCAGCGGTGAGGCATCCAGTGAAACAGCCGCACCGGAACAGAGTGACACAGATGTGACCAGCACCGAGGAGGGGGACAGGAGTCTGCTGGAGGAATCAGAACCCGAGACGCAAAGCTCTACGTCATCTGACGCCAGCGGTGACGCATCCATGTTGGGGGGTACAGGGAACAGGGACTCTGCCTCCTCTTCCGCCACACAGCGTCCAGTGCCCAGCCTCCCATCTACTTCCACTGGTACTGCACGTGTTCGCACAAGTCGAAAGGGAAGAGTGTCCTTCACCCCAGGCACTGCTGCCCCGGCCCATGTCAGCCCTGCAGCCCTCAGTGCTGAGTCAGTAGAGCTATTGCGCCAGCTGTGTGTGGGGCAGGCAGCTCTCCTCAATGCCTTCCTAGACCACGATAAAAAGTTGGGCCAGGTGATAGCTTTCATGGAGGGCATACATTCGGATGTGGATGGGCTACACCGGACTGTGCAGTCATTGTCCTCAACAGTGACGGCAGCCCTGCAACAGGCACATTCGCAGGGAGCAGCTCCTGTCCCTTTGTCCACCCCCCTGTCACTGTGCACCTCTGATGACAGTGACAATGCTCAACAGACCCCAAAGTCCAGATACAGCACACGCAGCACACAGCAGCAGCAACAGCCCAAACGGTCCAGGCCGCAGACACCATCCCCACAGAAAACTAAGACCACCCCAGAGCACAGAGATAAAAGCCCGTCAGGCGATGCCAAGGGCCAGAGGGGCAAGAAACAGGCCTCAGGGTCACAGGCCTCAGAGTCATCCCCCGCAAAGGACTCTCCTGTCCCAAGGACCGCTCGCAAAGAAGGCAGTTTCCCTGCCCACTGAGGAGGTGTTACCTGCAAGGCTTACACTGGATGAGGGCTCTATGGCTGATCCACCCACAACCTCCACTCCCATCCCAAGCCCTGTGAAGCAGGCACAAGGGGGCACTGTGGGGGCTAAACATAGTGGAAAGGGTTTGGAAGGGTGGAGACAAGCCCCAGGGAAGCGCACAGCTGGATCCAGCATGTCCCCGGAGGGGGCCCCAGAGTCAGCACCAGGAGCAGGTTTGGTGGTGGGGTTACCTGTTGTGGCCACACCAGTTCCCATTAGTCCCCAGACAGTGAAGCCTTTCAGGATCCACAAAAAGTGGAAAGGCACCCCTCCATAATTTCCTGCACACACTGTGTCTCACCACAGCATCAGTCCACCTCCCCGTGCCACCACCCCACCTGGTCCAAGCAGCCCTCCAGCTTCCCAAGCCAGAGATGTCTCTTCCACAGATGTTCCTCACACTCCCCGGGGCAGTCCTCCTACTGACCGCGACACACAGTCACCTCAAAGTCCAACAGGCAGCCACATCTGAGTGGTAGTCACCCTCACACACCTGTCTGTCCACAGCGGTGTCTTTGATGCCCATTGTTATCCCCATGACTCTGTTGCTGAGCATGTCATGGTATCTTCACACACATTCGCTGTGCAGCTTCTGATGTAACTACTCTGCACATTGTACTTGCCTTGTGGTTCACTGCTGTTTGCCCCCTGCATGTGCAGCTTCTGATGTGACTCCTCTGCACATTGTACTTGCCTTGTGGTTCACTGCTGTTTGCATCCTGCCTGTGCAGCTTCTCATGGACTTCACCTGCACATTGGACTGGCCACTGGCCTTGTTGCTCACTGCTGTTTGCCCCCTGCATGTGCAGCTTCTGATGTGACTACTCTGCACATTGTACTTGCCTTGTTGATCACTACTGTTTGCCCCCTGCCTGTGCAGCTTCTGATGTGTCTTCTCTGCACATTGTACTTGCCTTGTGGTTCACTGCTGTTTGCACCCTGCCTGTGCAGCTTCTCATGGACTTCACCTGCACATTGGACTGGCCACTGGCCTTGTTGCTCACTGCTGTTTGCCCCCTTCCTGTGCAGCTTCTGATGTGACTACTCTGCACATTGTACTTGCCTTGTTGATCACTACTGTTTGCCCCCTGCCTATGCAGCTTCTGATGTGTCTACTCTGCACATTGTACTTGCCTTGTGGTTAACTTCTGTTTGCACCCTGCCTATGCAGCTTCTCATGGACTTCACCTGCACATTGGACTGGCCACTAGCCTTGTTGCTCACTGCTGTTTGCCCCTTGCATGTGCAGCTTCTGATGTGACTACTCTGCACATTGTACTTGCCTTGTTGATCACTACTGTTTGCCCCCTGCCTGTGCAGCTTCTGATGTGACTCCTCTGCACATTGTACTTGCCTTGTTGGTCACTACTGCTTGCCCCCTGCCTGTGCAGCTTCTCATGGACTTCACCTGCACAATGGACTGGCCACTGGCCTTGTTGCTCACTGCTGTTTGCCCCCTGCATGTGCAGCTTCTGATGTGACTACTCTGCACATTGTACTTGCCTTGTTGATCAATACTGTTTGCCCCCTTCCTGTGCAGCTTCTGATGTGCCTCCTCTGCACATTGTACTTGCCTTGTGGTTCACTGCTGTTTGCATCCTGCCTGTGCAGCTTCTAATGGACTTCACCTGCACATTGGACTGGCCACTGGCCTTGTTGCTCACTGCTGTTTGCCCCCTTCCTGTGCAGCTTCTGATGTGACTACTCTGCACATTGTACTTGCCTTGTTGATCACTACTGTCTGCCCCCTTCCTGTGCAGCTTCTGATGTGCCTCCTCTGCACATTGTACTTGCCTTGTGGTTCACTGCTGTTTGCATCCTGCCTGTGCAGCTTCTCATGGACTTCACCTGCACATTGGACTGGCCACTGGCCTTGTTGCTCACTGCTGTTTGCCCCCTTCCTGTGCAGCTTCTGATGTGACTACTCTGCACATTGTACTTGCCTTGTTGATCACTACTGTTTGCCCCCTGCCTGTGCAGCTTCTGATGTGTCTACTCTGCACATTGTACTTGCCTTGTTGGTCACTACTGCTTGCCCCCTGCCTGTGCAGCTTCTGATGTAACTACTCTGTACATTGTAGTGGCCACTGGCCCTGCAGTTGCCCACATTTGTTATCTATCTATGCACAAGTGTGAATAAAGACAGTTGTTCCTGTTGTCAGTTCTGTCAGTGTAATTTCTCAATGAAACTGTTTCTGTGTGTGCATGGTTTACTGTGTCACATGCTCAGTATGGCACTTCAACATTGGCAATGGGTTGTCTCACATTTCCATGTTTTTGCAGGGGTGACAGGGACTTCAATTCTTACTGACTCTTATACTTGTGGGTGCAGTGAAGGTGTTTTTGAAGATTTTCTTGTTGTCATCATCCTTCTTTGTCCATGTTGTCTATGGTGTAGACATGTCATGTTTGGAGGCAATGTCAGCACAGGGTGGAAGTTTATGCACAGGCTTTCATGCAGGTTGGCACGGGTCATGGTGTCTGTGTGAGCTTACTTACTGTGTACCCAGCAGTGTATGTGTACGGTCCTCTTGTGGTGGTCAGTAATCCTGGTCCCATGCCTTACTTCCAAAGTGTACACTTTGGTGGTGGAGAAGTGTGTGGTGTGAAGGGGGTGACTTTGTGGTGACTGTTGATGTGTGTGCACCTGCATTGTCAACTACACCCATGTGTCACCGTGGAGTGGTGTGCGTGTATGTGTACTTGTTGTGCCCTGCAATTGTGATTTGGTGCACATGGGAGTGTTGTGTGCTGCTGATGTGAGAGGGGGGATGGGTGACGTATCCTACTTGTGCTTCTCAATCATAGAGTGTGTGAATGGGGCCTGTGTGTTGTGGTGCAGAGATGCTATTGTCAGGTAATTGCATACCTATGTGTGTCTGTTCAGTATTTGACTTCATGGCCTTCCTCTCATCCCTGTGCCTTAACATGGGTGGCCTTGCTGTCTCCCTGAGTCGTTGAATTGAGGTGCTTGTGTTTTAGGTTGACTCACTGTGGCAGCCATGTGTGATTTGATGGGCTGTGGGTGTTCTCAGATGTCTGTTGTCTTGCATGTGATGTACACATGCTTGATAGTTGTGTCCTTGTCCTTCCGTTTGTGGGCACATCACTTTAGCTTTCTTGTATCTTGTCCTCCATTGCTGCTAGCATGTGGTCTGTGTATGTGGCTGTGAGGCAGGGTTGGGTGTGTCTGTGTTAGTTGGTAGGCTGTGTGTGCAGTGAATTGTTTGATCATCAATATGTGTGTGTGTGTACATTTTGTGCTGGGGCTCAGTGTTCTTGGCATGTGTGTGGTGTTGTGATGTGTGTGTTGGCTGGGGCCTGGCCTTCTGTGGTATGTGTTCCTGTGCAACAACTCCTGCTGTGGCTATCTCTGCAGTTGTTAGGGATGTGGGGCAGGGTGTGTATTCACCTGTGTTGTTGTTGTGTAGGAGTGGCACATGGCAGGCACATGATATGTCCCTTCAGGGAGAGGGCTAGTGTGTTGTGTTTTGAGTAGTGGTTTTGTGTTGTTTGTACAGTGGCCATGGCTGGCGCTGGCACTGGCCTCTGCGTTGTGTGCATGTTTTCCTGCACACTGACCGCGGCGGTGACGACACCAGGACATTTGTTCATGATCGCGGAACATGGGTAGCCAGGTTGTGGCGAGGTGTTTTTGTGACAGGTGGGACATGTGTGGATGCAGTGATGGCTGTGTGCCTGTCCCCACAGCGGTGTCTGGTGTGGACATGCACCGTTTTCGAACCCTTGACTTGTGTATTGTGTAGCATGCACAGTTGTGTGTGTACGTACCTGCGGCGGCGTCCGCGCCGGTCAATGACTTGCAGGTGGTGTATCATATACAGCACCGGAAAGGCGTGTAGAGCTGGGTCCATCGCGGTGTGGGCCGGGTGTCTATTTTCTTGCTCCTCTGTGGTGTCTCTGCCGTCTTTGACTATACGGTTGCTCCGCCGCGGTGTGATGCCCTTTTTCCGGCATCGTGATTTGTTCGGCGGACGGGACGTCATTCCGCATGGCGGTGAGTGCTCATTGGCTCACACCGCCGCGCTGGCGGGCACACTTTGATGGTGGTCGGCGTCACACCGCAGCGGACGGGAAATGGGCTCTGTCTAGACATGATAATATGGCGGGCGTAAGGACCGCTGCCGGTGCGCGGTAAATGGCGTTTTCTCCCACCGCCAGCATCGCGGAGGTGCATCCGCCAGTCATCGTAATGGACCCCCATGTTAGAGATTGGTGTTGTGGATTGCCTTCCTAAAAGTGTTGTGTGTGCCCCACGGAGATATGACACCCAAGCCCACCAGGTGTGGTATGACAGGTGTTGGAAAGACTTCCACTCTGTAAGTATGATTTTAACTGAAATGGTTAAGAGTAAGTCCAGCAGAGCCATATCTGTAGAGTCTAAGGGCAGCAGAGATGGTGAAGCTCAGAGACCCAGCGTTACCATAGAGAAGGACAGGGATATGGGTATGTTAAGTACTGCCGACAAATGTTTCTGTATTGATGTCCAGAATGAGTTTAATAGATGGCACCCAAAAAACATGTGTTGGTGTGTGCCAGGCTCAAGATTACAGTTCCAGCATTTGTCATTATCTCACAATTTTAGTTTATGTAGGTGATCAGGTGTCCAATGTAAAAGATTAATTGCAAAGAATTTTGATTGAATGAGAGACGTGCCAATTTTGTTACACAAGGAAAGTTTGCCAATCGTATAGGAGTAGTCAGGTGTTATATGTTCAAAAACCCCATTGTCAAAATGTTTGGCCCCTTTAGTACAGATAATTGAGTCTTGTGGGGGAAGGGGATCAGATAGAAATTTGTAGATTTTAGAGGCAATATGCCCTGAGCATTGCCAAAGGGTAAGATGCATGATTAGGGTGACTTTTTGGATAGCACAAGTTTAGATATTTTAACCTTAATTCGAAGAATACTATAAAAGTCTAGGTTGGTGAGATTGCGTTTTCTGGCTATAACTGAAAAGGGAAGTGGATCATAATTAGTATCATAAAGATCCTTTATTAATCTGATAACCTTAGAGGCCCCCACTTTTGCAATGCTAAGTTCGAGATCAGTATTGAGTTTAGGGATGAACCATAAGGACGTCCATCTAGAGTTTTTGATGGGTTCCTGAAGTCGTTTGTCTAATGTTTTTAACGCATTGGCGTATCAGAAAGAATACTTTGAGAATGAGATGTGGTGAATTTCGACATCGTGAGAAAGGAGGGCGTGTCAAAGGGGAAGCAGAGCTCACGTTCAATATACACCCATGGAGGAGTGTTTTGTGAGTCTGGGAGAAATCAGGAAGTCCTTTGGGCTGCTAGAAAGACTGTTTGATAAAGGTTCCAATTTGGGAGACTACACATCCCTAATAAAGCAGGTTGCCATAGAGATTTGTATGAGATCCTTGCTCTCTTATCTTTCCAGAGGAACTTTGAGGTGATTTTGTCCAATTCTTGGAAAAAGGAGGGAGATAGTTTCAGAGGAAGCATGGATGATAAAAAATTAACTATTGGGGTGATCATCATTTTGAGTATTTGAAGTCTACCCCACGAGATACATTTGGGTGACCAGGCATTCAGAAGATCCCTGACTTTGGTGATAATGTGAGATTTTTTTTAAAGAGTGCTGTATCCCTGAGGTCTCTGCAAAACCAGATCCCCAAATATTTAAGGCAAGTGGATTGCCACTTAAGACGAATATATGACGTTACAACGCAAACAATTACAACGCATGTCTTTACAACGCGGTTTTTACATCGCAACTACCATTACATCGCATGATTTTACAACTCATGCCATTACAACGCATTTTTTTTAACTACCATTACAACGCATACCATTACAATGCATACCATTACAACGCATACCATTACAACGCATAATACTTTTAGGGTAACAGTGGGGTAAGTGTTGGATAGTGTAGGGGTAAAAATTACTATTCCTACTCCAGTGAGTGCAACGGTAGGGTAAGTGTTGGATAGTGTAGGGGTAAAAATTACTATTCCTACTCCAGTCAGTGCAACAGTAGGGAAAGTGTTGGATAGTGTAGGGGTTAAAATTACTATTCCCATGTACCCCAAAACCCATACCCACCCTAAAACTAAAAAATCTCCATTACTTACCTTATAATGCGTTGTAATGGCATGCGTTGTAATGGTATGCGTTGTAATGGCATGCGTTGTAGTGACATGTGTTGTAATGGCATGCGTTGTAATGGCATGCGATGTAAAGGCAGTTGCGTTGTAACAGCTGCGCTGTAAATGTAGTGCGTTGTAATGTCTGCGTTGTAATGGTTGTTTCCCCTTAAGACCTGGGTTGCCTAGGTGAGAATGGAGACATAGTGGGTTTAAGGGGAATACCTCTGTTTTGTCTTTATTTAAGGTATAGCCAGAAACTTTTGAGAAAGCATGGATAATGTTAATTACAGCAGGTATAGCCGACTCAATATCCTCAGAAAAGATAAGGATGCCTGTGTATGCAGCTGTTTTAAAGTTGTGTTGCCCAAATTGAAGACCTTTAATTTTCGAATCCGCATTGAGTAAACTTAGTAGTGGGTCAATAGTTAATAAAAAAAAGCAAGGTGGAGAGGGGACATCCTTGTCTTGTTCCTTTGTGAAGGTCGAAGTAAGAGGAGGTAGAGCCATTAACCCTAATGTTTGCTTTGGGATTTGCATAGAGTGCCAGGACCATGTGAATGAGGAATTACCTAATTAGTGTCACTTAAATACCGCATGTAAAAAAGGCCAGGACACTTTGTCAAACACCTTTTCCGTGTCAAAACCAATCGCCGCAGTTGGCAGCAAGGAGAGTTGAGCTTTTTCTAGAATGTGACAAAAAGTACGGATATTATCTCTAGCGAAATGTCTCTTAATAAGGCCCGTCTGGGAATTATGAATACGTTTGGGAATGTGGCCCTCCAACCTATTGGCTAGGATTTTTGCAAAGATTTTGGCTTCCTTGTTTAAAAGTGAGATGGGGCAGACATTTTTGGATCAGAACCTTTAATTTATTTTTAATGTGGGTAATGTGCGAGAGTGTATTATAGACATTTTGCAGAGAAATGTTGTGTCTATGTTTCATGCAAAATCCCAAAAAGTTTCTTTCAAATTAAAGCAGGACCTCACATATGAGAAATGAGAGGGCATCACAGAGAGCATTTGCAGTAATATTAGTGATCTCCTGCTGTGTTACAATATTGAAAACAAGTCACTATCCCTGAAAATTAGACAAACACATTTGGAGTTTGGACGAATGTGCCTGTTCAAAGAGCGCATGAAGGAGCTGGCATTGGATCATAAATTCAAAGCTGTTCCGAACAGGGGCCCCAAAAATAAGTTTGGCCCAGGGCCGCCCAAAATCCTTAAGATGTCCCTGATGTATAAGACACAAGAACTAGGTAGAAACAAAATCTTCTCTTCAACAGAGAGTGTATAGTCGTAATGCTTGAGATAGTTTTAAATAGTTATCATACTAAAGAAGAAAGTTTTTAATGAATATATATTTAAGATAGACATTGCTTATATGTCTTTGTTTCTTAAAAATCAAGTTTCACTTGAAAGTGTTGGTTACACAGGGTTACAGCTAAAATATATCCATTAACTGTTACAGCAGATGCAGGAATTTCATGGCAGGTTATTAAAATATCTAATATTGCCTTAATATACCCACTTCGTCCTGCATACTTCTGTACCCACCAGAAGTGATGAGTAAGAGTGGTAGTAGCTGGTGTTTTTGTTTCTTTCTTATCCCATTCCCTTTCCCTGTTTCTACAGAACATGTTCTTGTTTTATTTGGTCATTGGTAGAGGCATTGATAGATGGAAGAGTGCTTCAATCCCATTGGATCCAGAGTATAAGATAGTGATTTCTGACTTATTTCCTAGCCCACATTATCATCAATCCTGAGCTATGGAATCTGACACTACTCTGTTTCATATATTAGAGGTTGTTACTAAATTATACCAGGAGGCCAGTTCAGAGAAGGTAGCAAAACCAAAGGGGATGATGGACGGAGTGTTGAACATTGCAAGCACTCACCCCCAGTCAACTGATCTGGGTTTAATCCATCATCATTCTTTAGCTCACTCCGCCACCCCAGTTCAGACATGGCCATATGCAAATCAGTCTGACCCTGTGCCTCATGGGAACAGTCCAGCCCGAACTGCCAAGCCATGTCTTCCCTGGACCGGAAACAAGCATCCTGGGACCGGTTTCTGGCTTACAGCCGTCATCAGCCAGGCTATCTTGAATCCAGTGGCAAAGTGAGCAAGGGACCCACGTCTGGGCATACCCTGCCAACTTATGGCGAACATAGCAAAACCAGTTCAGAGAAGTCTGAAAATACGGCTGTACATTCAGAATTAATTGCACTGAAACAAGAGATAGGTAATATGTTTAAATCAGACAGGTAAAGATGCTAATAGAGTGCCTTTGCTGAGGGATTCCAAGACGCAGATTCATGGGTGTTATCACACCCTTTACAAGACACCAAGGTTTTTGAACATTCCTGTTCTGTGATGACTCTAAACTTACACTTAGCACCTCCAGGAGGGTTTCAGGAGATGCAAGGAAGTTTGCATTATTTCTTAATTCATTGTCATATACACTTCATGTGCAAACCTACGTCTTTCCCTGTTGATAAAACTATGGGGGTCATTAGGATGGCGGGTGGATTTTAGTCCGCCCGCCATCCCAGTGATAACGGGACCGACCGCCTGCCATGCAGCGGTCCCGCACCCCTGATTAGGATGCGACCGCCACCCTGGTGGTCACATTCCGCAGTCTAACATTGCGGCGGGTGCTGCTTACAGCAGCACCCGCCGCAATGTCAAATTGACATGTTGTGCATTTCCATGCACAACGTGGCAGGCACCGCGCGGTGCCTGCCACCTTGTGCATGGAAATGGAGGGGGTACCATGGGTACCCCCAAAGTGCACCCCACCCCTCTCGGGGCCCGCAACGGGCCCCCAAAGCAATCCTCGCCAGCCTTTCCATGGCGGCATCGCCGCCATGGAAAGGCCTTTAACCGCACGCATACTAATATGGATGACGGTGCCTGCTAGGCCCGCCACCATATTAGGGGCCAAGTCCGCCCGGCCGGCAATCGGAACGATTGCCGACCGGCGGAAAATTATAATATGGCGAGGGTATTACTCGTTACGATGGCATAATGGTCGCCACCGCCGGCTCGGCGTTGGCGAACGTTACGACATCGTAATGACCCCCTATGTGTTTTGTTTTCTTTTTGTCATATCTAAGTGGGAATGCTGCAGTTTGAAGCATTCCATTAACCAGAGGGGAATGAGGATTTGTTGTATAATGTTTCTGACTTCTGTGGTCGGATTTGGAACTTGGCTGATAAGAAACCTCACAATTGTTCTTGAAATAATTTTATTTATTTATTTATTTCGATTTTTTTGTATGTCACTCTTCCACCCATGGGCATTTAGGTGCTTTACATTTGACAAAAACAATACAGAGAATACCAAGCCATGGTAAACAGCACTAGATTGTGAAAAATAAACTGGAAGGAGCAGGGAGAAATGAAGCATGCAAGATAAGAAGTGTCAGGTGTCTGGTCCATTCATAGAGCAGGTGAGTTATGTAGGGGGTTAAACTGAATCTGCTCCAGGATGCGATTCATAGGAGTGAATGTAATCTGTTAAGAAAAAGCCAAAACAAGTGGGGTTTCCGATTTTTCCTGAATGAAAGAAGAGTGGGTTGGATTCTCACGTTTATAAGCAGAAAGTTCTAGGTAGAAATTGCCGCTCCAGAGAAGGATGTGTTTAGTGCAAAGGAGGTTGCAAATTTCAGGTACGCGAGTCTAAGAGATTGTGCAATTATTTTATTTATTAATTAATTTATTTAGTTTTGTGGTATCTCACACTTCCACCCGTGGACATTTGGGAGCTTTACATTTAACCAAAGGGAGACAGAGAACAGCAAGCCATGCTATCCAGAATTCGAATAGATTGCTAAAAATAAACTGGATGAAGAAGGGAGAAATGGAGCAAGCAAGATAAGAAGTGTCAGGTGGTGGGGTCGATAATTAGAGTAGGTGACTTACGTAGGGAGTTCAATTGAATCTGCTCCAGGATGAGATTCATAGGGGTGAATGGAATCTGTAAAGAAAGTGAGTTTTCTGATTTTTGCTGAATGAAAGAAGAGTGGGTTGGATCCTGATATTTATGGACAGAGAGTTACAGGCAGAAATTGACGCACCAGAGAAGGATTTGTTTTGTGCAAAGGAAGTTGTGAATTTTGGGGACTCTAGTCTTAGATTGTTCAAAGGAGATGGGGAAAGGGGGGCAACACATAAGGGATTGTTGATATGCAGGATCTTGTACACAGCCGCGGCTCGTGCAAGTAAGAGCGGTGGGGCAGTGTGGCCCGGTGGTGGGGGGTTTCGACGGATGAAGACGAGGGAAAATCAATTGTTTATTTAATTTTCCCTGATCATTGTCTGTCGAAATCCCCCCCACCCGGCCCCACCGCCCCACCACTCTTACCTGCAAGGGCCGCGGTTGCTTGTATATAGAGGTTGAAGAGAACTCTATCTTTTATAGATTGCCAAAATAGTTTACCTACGACAGGTGAAATGTCATTATATTTCATTGAAGGAGTACCTAGCCCAGCCAGATATAAAAGGAGGGCACTTAATGTGGCCAGGTGTGTCTGAGGAAGATATAGTTAACATAGTCGAGGTGAGTGATAATAGGAGCCCGCACAGCAGTTTTCAATTGGTATTTGGGAATAAGATACCTGGATTTTTAGGGTGTGGTCAAAGACATAGCACTTTAAGCCATTTTGTTGATGTGAGGAGTAAAAGACAAAGAAGAGTCCAAAGTAAAGCCAAGAGATTTCACTGTTGGCTTGAGATTTGGAGATAACTCATTGAGATTTAGATCCTCAAGTATGGTAAGCATTAGCTTGTCTTTTCATAAAGGGGAGAAGAGTATGAACTTAGGGACGAATTTACTTAGAATTCAATCAATGCAGTGCAACAACAAAACTTGTTGCAATCAGGACAGCACCATATCTACTAAGATGCCGCACTGGTGCTCTCTACCTCAGTAGGTTGCCTTGCGCTATGAACACACCCTTGCACCATAGTGCAAGGCTGTCTGCATGATGGCTATCATACGTTTTGTACAGGATGCTTTCCAGATTAATAGATATTCAGAAAATAGGCACAGAAATCCTCGGAAAAAGCTAAGCATACTTAAATGAATTCTATGATGATTGCAAGAGAAGCCCTGCACTCCACTATGTTCTAGGTGAGAAGGCGTGGTTACTCACAAAAATTTGCCTCTGAAAATTTTCAAATTGCAGCCTAAGTTTGTGGTGCCATTTAAGATAGAAAAGATTGTGAACTTAGGGGGTGATTAGGATGGCGGGCGGACTTTAGTCCGCCCGCCACCCTAGCGGTAACGGGACCACCCGCCTGCCATGCGGCGATCCTGCCACCCTTATTATGATGCGACCGCCCCCGCGGCGGTCGCATCTGCCGATTTAACATTGCGGCGGGTGCTGCTGGCAGCAGCACCCGCCGCAATGCTAAAATGCCATGTTGTGCATTTCCATGCACCACGTGGCAGGCACCGCACGGTGCCTGCCACCTTGTGCATGGACATGCAGGGGGGTACCATGGGTACCCCCAAGTGCACCCCCCAGGGGCCCGCAACGGGCCCCCAAAGCAAATCCTCGCCAGCCTTTCCATGGCGGCATCGCCGCCATGGAAAGGCCTTGAAAACCACACATCCTAATATGGCTGGCGGTGCCTGCTTGGCACCGCCACCATATTTGGGCCCCAGCACCGCCCGACCGGCAATCGTATCGATTGCCGACCGGCGGAAAAGCGGCGGACGGACTTTCCGTCTGCCGCGATACCCACCGCCATCGTAATATGGCGGTGGGTAATTCACATTACGATGGCGTAACGGTCGCCACCGCCAGCCCAGTTGTTAAAACCTGTCCTGCAAAGCCATGCCTTCTTTCACAGTCTCTGCTGGTTCAGGTGAATTCTGATGCACACAAGATTTTAGATGTAAGAGATATCAGAAAACAGTTACAATATATTTGGGGATTAGAAGGAGTTTGACCCTAAACAGCAATCATGGGAACCATCTTATAACCTTCCTAACAGCCCTTGACCTCTCACATAGTCTGCAGATGATGGCACCAGACGTCCCAATTGAAAAAAAGAATGCCCTGTGTGAGAAGGGAGTGGGGCCTTGGAGGGGGCGAGGGCCTCACTCCGAGAAGTATCTAGGAGGCAGGTTTGTCCCTGTCCCACATCCAAATCCGCTCCTCCCCCCCCCCCAAAAAAAAACTTGCTGAGGCTGGTGCCCAATGACCTGGGGTGTTTTCACACCCCTCAATGGATGTTGACAGTTCAAAGCCTCTGAAAACGAACTGAAAATCTACTGTTTGTTGTGGCTTTCAGCTCGTTTTCCTTGCCACCGTGTGATATTGGCTCCTTGCTGGGTGACCATGTGAAGGGAGCAGATGCTGTATGTCACATAGTGGCACTGTGTAAGTTGGCAGGTCTGTGGCACCATCTTTGATATCTGAGTCTAACTTAACATATTTATCACAGTGCCCATGCTTGGTTATGATTCAATGTTGCTTCAGCCAGGACCTTTTTTTCGCTGATTAGGAATTGCTCTTTGTAAACAACAGTTACCTCCTTTGGGTTCTGTTGGAGGACATTTAGGAAAAAAGAAAAGTCTTTTGAAAGTAAAGTCATATTGTTAACATTAAATGAATTTATACAGCCCATGGCTACCCTAGCAGGGTTTCCCAGCGCTATGCCACTAAAACAAATCTGGGTACAGATTAGGCAGATGGTTCTTATTCCAAGAGGTTTAGAACAACCAGGTATTCAACCTCTTCCGCAAAGTCAGAAGGGAGCGACATGACCTCAGATCCGGGTGGAGGGAATTCCATAGCTTTGGGCCTAAAAAGTGGAAGACTCTGCCTCCTTGCCTGGAGCTCCTGATTCTGGAAACCAGAGCAAGATCTAGATATATT
This sequence comes from Calotriton arnoldi, assembly GCA_963921515.1. Taxonomy (NCBI): domain Eukaryota; kingdom Metazoa; phylum Chordata; class Amphibia; order Caudata; family Salamandridae; genus Calotriton; species Calotriton arnoldi. The sequence goes on from CAWUFW010005893.1 coordinate 860,741, forward strand.
GTGAAATTGAACTTTCAACTATTTTGAACATTTATCTTTAAAAGTTTCTAAAGACTGTTGCAATTTACTTGAGGTTAATCCTAGGAAGGAACAGGAGCCATTCTCGGACAAGACAGTGTACTCAAGATATTTATAAGAAATTATGTGTAAGTGGCACTAGAGTCAAATGGAAACTACAGCTCATCTTCCACAGAGAGAGCATAGCTATGAAGCATGAGGAACTTATACTAATAACAGGAAGAGTTGTTGATGAGCATATATTTATGCTACCTATCTCTTGTTTAGTTTAGTTCAGGAATATCAGGTTTCATATCAAATCACAGAGTGTTAATTACAGAGATACAGCCACAGAATATTCATTTGCTGTTACAGTTAGATGCAAGACTTTCCTGGCAGGTGGCTAGAATATCTCTTATTACCTTTAGCTAACCCCTGTGCATACCTCAGTTCCCAGTAGAAGTGATGAGTCAGGGTGGTATTGTATGGTGTTTCTGTTATCTCTCTTATCCTACTTATCCTATTCCCCTTTCCCGTTTCTACTATTGGTCCTCATAGTCTTCCTTTATGTGGACATTGGTGGAGATGGTGAGAGATGTAGGAGTGCATCCCTCCTGTTTGATCCAGAAGTACAAGGTTAGTGTTTTCTGACACAGTGATTGGTCAGAGTACACTCTTTTATGTTTTAGTACTTACAGCCCTATAGGGGCTCTGGTTTATCATAAATCTCAAGGGTTTGAACCATTTCATTTGGAAAGTGCACTTCAAGATGGATGTTACAAAATAGTATTCCCTAGTGTCTCTGGGAAAATGAGTAACGGTCATAGATCTTCAGTACACCTACTATTACATTCCAATCCTTCCAACTGACCAGAGATTTCTGTGGTTCCTTTGGAAGGTCGTTATTCCCATTCCATGGTTTTCCTTTTGGTTTAACATTTACATCAAGGGAATTCTCAAAGGTGTTGGCTTCTCTGGTGACACTCCTTCACAATAAGGTGATCCTTACATATCCTTACCTGGACAATGTGATGGTTAGCTTAACTTCTCCTTCCCGAACACAAAGGACACTTAAAAGTATATCAGCATCTGCCCAAACATTGGTTTCTCATCAGTCCAGTGAAAACTCAACTACCATTTTCAGAAGACTTTGAATTCATCACACTTATTTCCAAACTCAACTGGGAGCTTTTTTCTTACTGAGAGCAAGCACACTTCAGCAACATCTGACCAAAATATTGGCTTGAGAAATTGCCCCTCAAGGCATTAGGTCCTGTTTTCAATGCAACATGGTGATTCCTGGCCAGGGGAACCTAGATGGATTTTCTGTAGTCTTTGACATAACCATTGTTGCTTTTTGTTCTTTTTGTCCTTTTTGTCCCTCTTTCTGCAGACCTTTTCTGTTTTCATTGTGCGATGCACTCCAGAATCTGTGCCTATAATTTGAAATCTGCTCCTGCATTGGAATCACTCATCCTGGAACTTCAACCTTTTAGTATGTGTGTCCAACAGTATTTGAGATGATATTGAATGGTGGTTTCTTTTATCGAATCTTGAAAAAGGTGTTCCTCTATGATCCCTCCACCAGAGGTACTAACTACTGATGCCTGCTTAATTGCATGGGGAGTGACGACTTTGTCAATAAACAGGAAGTGGGTACTGGAGGAGAGGCTTCATTTGTTCAACTGAAAAGAATTGATGGCAGTCTACCATTCTCTTCTTTGCTTTGCTCCTCAGTTGCATGGTCAAGTAGCTCCAGTTTGCGTCGACAATACAGTCACAAAAGGATATATTAACAATCAGTTAGGGATATGCTCTCTGTCTTCCCTCGAGTTCCACAGTGGGAGCTAGGTTGAACTCCATCTGTTGGCACCTTCTGCCACCCTCATTCAAGTAGACATGTCATAGCAGATCCACTGAGGAGAGTGTTTCCTTCATCACATGGGTTCATCCTGGCTTGCACTATCTTTTCAAAAATTTGCAGAAGGTGGGTTTCTTTAGATGAACTTATTTGCCAGTACCAACAATCCTCTTCTTCCCTACTTTTGGTCTGGATTACTGGAGGCTCTGTCGGGAATGGCCAAAGGTCATTCTGTTATTTCCCTTTTGAACACTCATTCGGTGGCTTCCTCTATGAAGACTTGTGAGAAATTGGATTGTTGGATGACTGGGGAGTGAGCCCTGGTCAAGCAACAGTCACAATCCCTTGCAGGGTGAACACACAAAAAGTCACTAAATTAAACTGTGGGTAGCTTGGCACAAAAAGCAGTCAGGCTCAACTTAGAGGCAATGTGCAAAGTATTTATGTAACACACACACAGTAATAAAGTGAAAAAACAACAGAAGAAAAATCCCAAACCAGTTTGGAAAAATAGAGTAAATTTGAATAAATTATTTGACACCAAAACGACAAAAATCAAGTCAGTAGAACCAAAGTTATGAATTTTAAAAATATTTTAGTGAAAACTAGAGCCTAAAAGATCAAAGCGCCAACTGCGTATATCTAGTCGCACATGACCGGGTCAAAGTCGAAATTTAAGGCCGACTGCAAAGGAGCGCGGTTTGGATTCAAGAACTGAATTGGGCCTGGTCAGCACTTACCTTCAGACTTATAAAAATTCTTGAAGAAAATGTTCTGAGAAGGTAAAGTTTAGTGGGGCAAGGCTGCAGAAAGTGTCTGAGGAAGGAGCTTCATTGTCGGATTGCCTTGGGCCGAAGCAGCTGTGGAGATTTCTACGTTTGGACTTAGTCGCTGAAATAGAAGTCAAACAACTCCAGCGGGATCAGGCAGAGGGCTGTCACCAAAGATAGTTCCACAAGGTCAGAAGGTCAGAAGGACTTCTGAAAATGATTTGCTTAGCAGGAGAAGCTGTGAAGTCAATCAGATCGGCACCTTTGATGGATAGGCGAGCAGGTTGGTCCTGGTCTCCTCTAACCCTGGGCGTAGTTCGCGTAGTGGCGCTACGCGTAGCTACGCGAAGTGCACTTTGTACTACGCGAGCTACGCGTAGCACTACGCGAACTGCGTAGTGCGGCAGGAAATGCTGTTCGCAATGATTGCACAGTGCCGGATGCCTGTCTGCCCTGTGCAATCATTGCAAACGGCATCTTGCACAGTGCAAGCGGTCGTTTTCTGCCGCTTGAGTAGATTTGTACTCGAGCGGCAGTTTTCTCAACGCGGACTGGTAGTTTCTCATCGCGAGCGGTCGCGAGCATACGCGACCACTCGCAATGAGAAACCTGACCTCCCCGCATTGAGAATCTCGCCGGGAGGTTTATTTTCCACGCTTGCGATCGGCAACTTGATGTTGCTGATCGCGAACGAGGAAAAAGTCTCGCCGGGATGTCATTTTGCTCGTTCGCGGTCGCCAACTTGACGTTGAGGACCGCGAGCAAGCAAAAAATGCCCGCTACGCGTTTTTGCACTGTGCTACGTGTAATTTACGTAGTGCGTAGATGCGCAAACTACGCAAACTACGCGAGCATAGCGTAGTTTTCCGCCCAGGCCTAGTCTCCTCATAGTTCTCAGAGCACTTTTTGGCCAAATTTTCTTTAAGTCCTCAGTTTTAGAAATTGGCCATCTGGGCACCCTTAGCACTGCAACCAAGGGTCCAGGATTGGTGGGACACATCTTGGAGGTTTAGGACTCACTCAGGCTGAGTCCAGGTGCAGGTTCAAGATGGTGGGAGCCTTTTGTGACCCTGTGGCTTTGTACAGGAGGCCAGAAAACTAGCTCTTGGAGTCACTTCTGGTAGTCCTGGGTGTAGGTGACGGTGCAGAGCTCAACAGCAGGGCTGGCCTCTGAGGGTTCAAGGAAGGCTTCAGGCATCAAACAGTCATTTGAGGTACAGCAGCAGTCTGGCAGAGTGCATAGCAGGAAGCAAAAGACACACAATTGATGGACGGAATGCAGAACAAATCAAAACATTCACCCCCAGTCAAGAGATCTGGGTTAAATCCATCATTCTTTTGCTCACCATGCCACCCCAGTTTAGACCTGGCCATATGCAAATCAGTCTTGACCCTGTGCCTCATGGGAACAGTCCAGCCCGAACTGCCAAGCCAGGTCCTCCCTGGACCGGAAACAAGCATCCTAGGACCGGTTTCGGGGTTTCACCCCTCTTCAGCCAGGATAGCTTGATTCCAGTGGCACAGTGAGCCCAGGACCCACGTCTGGGCATACCTGGCGCACTTAGGGCGAGAAAGCAAAAGACACACAATTGATGGACGGAATGCAGAACAAATCAAAACATTCACCCCCAGTCAAGAGATCTGGGTTAAATCCATCATTCTTTTGCTCACCATGCCACCCCAGTTTAGACCTGGCCATATGCAAATCAGTCTTGACCCTGTGCCTCATGGGAACAGTTCAGCACGAACTGCCAAGCCAGGTCCTCCCTGGACCGGAAACAAGCATCCTAGGGCCGGTTTCGGGGTTTCACCCCTCTTCAGCCAGGATAGCTTGATTCCAGTGGCACAGTGAGCCCAGGACCCACGTCTGGGCATACCTGGCGCACTTAGGGCGAGAAAGCAAAAGACACACAATTGATGGACGGAATGCAGAACAAATCAAAACATTCACCCCCAGTCAAGAGATCTGGGTTAAATCCATCATTCTTTTGCTCACCATGCCACCCCAGTTTAGACCTGGCCATATGCAAATCAGTCTTGACCCTGTGCCTCATGGGAACAGTCCAGCCCGAACTGCCAAGCCAGGTCCTCCCTGGACCGGAAACAAGCATCCTAGGACCGGTTTCAGGGTTTCACCCCTCTTCAGCCAGGATAGCTTGATTCCAGTGGCACAGTGAGCCCAGGACCCACGTCTGGGCATACCTGGCGCACTTAGGGCGAGAAAGCAAAAGACACACAATTGATGGACGGAATGCAGAACAAATCAAAACATTCACCCCCAGTCAAGAGATCTGGGTTAAATCCATCATTCTTTTGCTCACCATGCCACCCCAGTTTAGACCTGGCCATATGCAAATCAGTCTTGACCCTGTGCCTCATGGGAACAGTCCAGCCCGAACTGCCAAGCCAGGTCCTCCCCGGACCGGAAACAAGCATCCTAGGACCGGTTTCGGGGTTTCACCCCTCTTCAGCCAGGATAGCTTGATTCCAGTGGCACAGTGAGCCCAGGACCCACGTCTGGGCATACCTGGCGCACTTAGGGCGAGAAAGCAAAAGACACACAATTGATGGACGGAATGCAGAACAAATCAAAACATTCACCCCCAGTCAAGAGATCTGGGTTAAATCCATCATTCTTTTGCTCACCATGCCACCCCAGTTTAGACCTGGCCATATGCAAATCAGTCTTGACCCTGTGCCTCATGGGAACAGTCCAGCCCGAACTGCCAAGCCAGGTCCTCCCTGGACCGGAAACAAGCATCCTAGGACCGGTTTCGGGATTTCACCCCTCTTCAGCCAGGATAGCTTGATTCCAGTAGCACAGTGAGCCCAGGACCCACGTCTGGGCATACCTGGCGCACTTAGGGCGAGAAAGCAAAAGACACACAATTGATGGACGGAATGCAGAACAAATCAAAACATTCACCCCCAGTCAAGAGATCTGGGTTAAATCCATCATTCTTTTGCTCACCATGCCACCCCAGTTTAGACCTGGCCATATGCAAATCAGTCTTGACCCTGTGCCTCATGGGAACAGTCCAGCCCGAACTGCCAAGCCAGGTCCTCCCTGGACCGGAAACAAGCATCCTAGGACCAGTTTCGGGGTTTCACCCCTCTTCAGCCAGGATAGCTTGATTCCAGTGGCACAGTGAGCCCAGGACCCACGTCTGGGCATACCTGGCGCACTTAGGGCGAGAAAGCAAAAGACACACAATTGATGGACGGAATGCAGAACAAATCAAAACATTCACCCCCAGTCAAGAGATCTGGGTTAAATCCATCATTCTTTTGCTCACCATGCCACCCCAGTTTAGACCTCGCCATATGCAAATCAGTCTTGACCCTGTGCCTCATGGGAACAGTCCAGCCCGAACTGCCAAGCCAGGTCCTCCCTGGACCGGAAACAAGCATCCTAGGACCGGTTTCGGGGTTTCACCCCTCTTCAGCCAGGATAGCTTGATTCCAGTGGCACAGTGAGCCCAGGACCCACGTCTGGGCATACCTGGCGCACTTAGGGCGAGAAAGCAAAAGACACACAATTGATGGACGGAATGCAGAACAAATCAAAACATTCACCCCCAGTCAAGAGATCTGGGTTAAATCCATCATTCTTTTGCTCACCATGCCACCCCAGTTTAGACCTGGCCATATGCAAATCAGTCTTGACCCTGTGCCTCATGGGAACAGTCCAGCCCGAACTGCCAAGCCAGGTCCTCCCTGGACCGGAAACAAGCATCCTAGGACTGGTTTCGGGGTTTCACCCTCTTCAGCCAGGATAGCTTGATTCCAGTGGCACAGTGAGCCCAGGACCCACGTCTGGGCATACCTGGCGCACTTAGGGCGAGAAAGCAAAAGACACACAATTGATGGACGGAATGCAGAACAAATCAAAACATTCACCCCCAGTCAAGAGATCTGGGTTAAATCCATCATTCTTTTGCTCACCATGCCACCCCAGTTTAGACCTGGCCATATGCAAATCAGTCTTGACCCTGTGCCTCATGGGAACAGTCCAGCCCGAACTGCCAAGCCAGGTCCTCCCTGGACCGGAAACAAGCATCCTAGGACCGGTTTCGGGGTTTCACCCTCTTCAGCCAGGATAGCTTGATTCCAGTGGCACAGTGAGCCCAGGACCCACGTCTGGGTATACCTGGCGCACTTAGGGCGAGAAAGCAAAAGACACACAATTGATGGACGGAATGCAGAACAAATCAAAACATTCACCCCCAGTCAAGAGATCTGGGTTAAATCCATCATTCTTTTGCTCACCATGCCACCCCAGTTTAGACCTGGCCATATGCAAATCAGTCTTGACCCTGTGCCTCATGGGAACAGTCCAGCCCGAACTGCCAAGCCAGGTCCTCCCTGGACCGGAAACAAGCATCCTAGGACCGGTTTCGGGGTTTCACCCTCTTCAGCCAGGATAGCTTGATTCCAGTGGCACAGTGAGCCCAGGACCCACGTCTGGGCATACCTGGCGCACTTAGGGCGAGAAAGCAAAAGACACACAATTGATGGACGGAATGCAGAACAAATCAAAACATTCACCCCCAGTCAAGAGATCTGGGTTAAATCCATCATTCTTTTGCTCACCATGCCACCCCAGTTTAGACCTGGCCATATGCAAATCAGTCTTGACCCTGTGCCTCATGGGAACAGTTCAGCACGAACTGCCAAGCCAGGTCCTCCCTGGACCGGAAACAAGCATCCTAGGGCCGGTTTCGGGGTTTCACCCTCTTCAGCCAGGATAGCTTGATTCCAGTGGCACAGTGAGCCCAGGACCCACGTCTGGGCATACCTGGCGCACTTAGGGCGAGAAAGCAAAGACACACAATTGATGGACGGAATGCAGAACAAATCAAAACATTCACCCCCAGTCAAGAGATCTGGGTTAAATCCATCATTCTTTTGCTCACCATGCCACCCCAGTTTAGACCTGGCCATATGCAAATCAGTCTTGACCCTGTGCCTCATGGGAACAGTCCAGCCCGAACTGCCAAGCCAGGTCCTCCCTGGACCGGAAACAAGCATCCTAGGACCGGTTTCAGGGTTTCACCCCTCTTCAGCCAGGATAGCTTGATTCCAGTGGCACAGTGAGCCCAGGACCCACGTCTGGGCATACCTGGCGCACTTAGGGCGAGAAAGCAAAGACACACAATTGATGGACGGAATGCAGAACAAATCAAAACATTCACCCCCAGTCAAGAGATCTGGGTTAAATCCATCATTCTTTTGCTCACCATGCCACCCCAGTTTAGACCTGGCCATATGCAAATCAGTCTTGACCCTGTGCCTCATGGGAACAGTCCAGCCCGAACTGCCAAGCCAGGTCCTCCCCGGACCGGAAACAAGCATCCTAGGACCGGTTTCGGGGTTTCACCCTCTTCAGCCAGGATAGCTTGATTCCAGTGGCACAGTGAGCCCAGGACCCACGTCTGGGCATACCTGGCGCACTTAGGGCGAGAAAGCAAAAGACACACAATTGATGGACGGAATGCAGAACAAATCAAAACATTCACCCCCAGTCAAGAGATCTGGGTTAAATCCATCATTCTTTTGCTCACCATGCCACCCCAGTTTAGACCTGGCCATATGCAAATCAGTCTTGACCCTGTGCCTCATGGGAACAGTCCAGCCCGAACTGCCAAGCCAGGTCCTCCCTGGATCGGAAACAAGCATCCTAGGACCGGTTTCGGGATTTCACCCTCTTCAGCCAGGATAGCTTGATTCCAGTAGCACAGTGAGCCCAGGACCCACGTCTGGGCATACCTGGCGCACTTAGGGCGAGAAAGCAAAGACACACAATTGATGGACGGAATGCAGAACAAATCAAAACATTCACCCCAGTCAAGAGATCTGGGTTAAATCCATCATTCTTTTGCTCACCATGCCACCCCAGTTTAGACCTGGCCATATGCAAATCAGTCTTGACCCTGTGCCTCATGGGAACAGTCCAGCCCGAACTGCCAAGCCAGGTCCTCCCTGGACCGGAAACAAGCATCCTAGGACCAGTTTCGGGGTTTCACCCTCTTCAGCCAGGATAGCTTGATTCCAGTGGCACAGTGAGCCCAGGACCCACGTCTGGGCATACCTGGCGCACTTAGGGCGAGAAAGCAAAAGACACACAATTGATGGACGGAATGCAGAACAAATCAAAACATTCACCCCCAGTCAAGAGATCTGGGTTAAATCCATCATTCTTTTGCTCACCATGCCACCCCAGTTTAGACCTGGCCATATGCAAATCAGTCTTGACCCTGTGCCTCATGGGAACAGTCCAGCCCGAACTGCCAAGCCAGGTCCTCCCTGGACCGGAAACAAGCATCCTAGGACCGGTTTCGGGGTTTCACCCCTCTTCAGCCAGGATAGCTTGATTCCAGTGGCACAGTGAGCCCAGGACCCACGTCTGGGCATACCTGGCGCACTTAGGCGAGAAAGCAAAAGACACACAATTGATGGACGGAATGCAGAACAAATCAAAACATTCACCCCCAGTCAAGAGATCTGGGTTAAATCCATCATTCTTTTGCTCACCATGCCACCCCAGTTTAGACCTGGCCATATGCAAATCAGTCTTGACCCTGTGCCTCATGGGAACAGTCCAGCCCGAACTGCCAAGCCAGGTCCTCCCTGGACCGGAAACAAGCATCCTAGGACTGGTTTCGGGGTTTCACCCTCTTCAGCCAGGATAGCTTGATTCCAGTGGCACAGTGAGCCCAGGACCCACGTCTGGGCATACCTGGCGCACTTAGGGCGAGAAAGCAAAAGACACACAATTGATGGACGGAATGCAGAACAAATCAAAACATTCACCCCCAGTCAAGAGATCTGGGTTAAATCCATCATTCTTTTGCTCACCATGCCACCCCAGTTTAGACCTGGCCATATGCAAATCAGTCTTGACCCTGTGCCTCATGGGAACAGTCCAGCCCGAACTGCCAAGCCAGGTCCTCCCTGGACCGGAAACAAGCATCCTAGGACCGGTTTCGGGGTTTCACCCCTCTTCAGCCAGGATAGCTTGATTCCAGTGGCACAGTGAGCCCAGGACCCACGTCTGGGTATACCTGGCGCACTTAGGGCGAGAAAGCAAAAGACACACAATTGATGGACGGAATGCAGAACAAATCAAAACATTCACCCCCAGTCAAGAGATCTGGGTTAAATCCATCATTCTTTTGCTCACCATGCCACCCCAGTTTAGACCTGGCCATATGCAAATCAGTCTTGACCCTGTGCCTCATGGGAACAGTCCAGCCCGAACTGCCAAGCCAGGTCCTCCCTGGACCGGAAACAAGCATCCTAGGACCGGTTTCGGGGTTTCACCCCTCTTCAGCCAGGATAGCTTGATTCCAGTGGCACAGTGAGCCCAGGACCCACGTCTGGGCATACCTGGCGCACTTAGGGCGAGAAAGCAAAAGACACACAATTGATGGACGGAATGCAGAACAAATCAAAACATTCACCCCCAGTCAAGAGATCTGGGTTAAATCCATCATTCTTTTGCTCACCATGCCACCCCAGTTTAGACCTGGCCATATGCAAATCAGTCTTGACCCTGTGCCTCATGGGAACAGTCCAGCCCGAACTGCCAAGCCAGGTCCTCCCTGGACCGGAAACAAGCATCCTAGGACCGGTTTCGGGGTTTCACCCCTCTTCAGCCAGGATAGCTTGATTCCAGTGGCACAGTGAGCCCAGGACCCACGTCTGGGCATACCTGGCGCACTTAGGGCGAGAAAGCAAAGACACACAATTGATGGACGGAATGCAGAACAAATCAAAACATTCACCCCCAGTCAAGCAATCTGGGTTAAATCCATCATTCTTTTGCTCACAATGCCACCCCAGTTTAGACCTGGCCATATGCAAATCAGTCTTGACCCTGTGCCTCATGGGAACAGTCCAGCCCGAACTGCCAAGGCAGGTCCTCCCTGGACCGGAAACAAGCATCCTAGGACCGGTTTCGGGTTTCACCCCTCTTCAGCCAGGATAGCTTGATTCCAGTGGCACAGTGAGCCCAGGACCCACGTCTGGGCATACCTGGCGCACTTAGGGCGAGAAAGCAAAGACACACAATTGATGGACGGAATGCAGAACAAATCAAAACATTCACCCCCAGTCAAGAGATCTGGGTTAAATCCATCATTCTTTTGCTCACCATGCCACCCCAGTTTAGACCTGGCCATATGCAAATCAGTCTTGACCCTGTGCCTCATGGGAACAGTCCAGCCCGAACTGCCAAGCCAGGTCCTCCCTGGACCGGAAACAAGCATCCTAGGACCGGTTTCGGGGTTTCACCCCTCTTCAGCCAGGATAGCTTGATTCCAGTGGCACAGTGAGCCCAGGACCCACGTCTGGGCATACCTGGCGCACTTAGGGCGAGAAAGCAAAAGACACACAATTGATGGACGGAATGCAGAACAAATCAAAACATTCACCCCCAGTCAAGAGATCTGGGTTAAATCCATCATTCTTTTGCTCACCATGCCACTGGAATCAAGCTATCCTGGCTGAAGAGGGGTGAAACCCCGAAACCGGTCCTAGGATGCTTGTTTCCAGTCCAGGGAGGACCTGGCTTGGCAGTTCGGGTCAAGACTGATTTGCATATGGCTGAGTTCAAACTGGAATGGCATGGTGAGCAAAAAAACGATGGATTTAGGCCCAGATCTCTGTACTGGGGTGAATGTATGACATTGTTCTGCATTCTGTCCATCAACTGTTGGTTTTGCAGAGTGCATAGCAGGGCACAGCTGCCGGCATTCCTTTGAAAGTCCTTCTTCAGGTCCAGTAGTGAACTGAAGAGTGGGTCTGAAGGTCCTATTTTTATACCCTGATGTCCTTCTTCTAGAAGGAGGAGAAGCTTCTGGGAAGGTTCTTTGAAGTGCATGGAATTTCCTGACTCTCCTGCCCTGGCTTCAAGCTGGCTGCAGTGACAATACAGGGTTGTTAGGCCCTTTGTGTGAAGGCAGAACATAGGCTGTTCAGGTGTAAGTGGGGCTGTGCTCAGCTCCACCCCCATCCTGCCAGCAGATGTCCCATTGAGGCATACCTAATCCCTCTATTGTGTGACTGTCGAGCAGAAACTCACAAAGTCTAACTGTCAGCTACACCCAGTCATGTGACCCACGACAGGCTACAGGCACAAAGGGCTAAGGGCAGGAAAATGCCAATTTTCTAAAAGTGGCATTTTCAATATTGTAATGAAAAATCCAACTTTACCATTAAAGAAGGCTTATCGTACAATTTCACAAGTGCCAAACATAACATATCTACCTACTCCCAATTAGGAATTACAGCTTATTCAATGTAATAAGGAATCCCCGATATTATCCTATGGGAGGGGTAGGCTTTACAGTAGTGAAAAATGAATTTAGGAGTTTTTCACTACCAGGACATGTAAAACCTAAATGTACATGTCCAACCTTTTAATTACACAGCAAAGTGCCCTAAGGGCTACCTAGAGTCTACCTTAGGGGTGACTTATATGTAATAAAAGGGGAGTTTAAGGCTTGGGAAGGGGGATTTAATGCCAAGTCGACATAGCAGTTTAAAGCTGCATTCAGGCTGCAATGGCAACCTTAAGTGGGTAGCACAATAAGTGCTGCAGGCCCACTGGTAGCATTTAATTTACAGGCCATGGGTATATGGTATACCACTCTACAAGGGACATATACATAAATTAAATATGCCAATTCGGTATAAGCAAATTGAACCATGTTTTGGGGAGCGAGCACAAGCACTTTAGCACTGGTTAGCAGTGGTACAGTGCACAGAGTCTGAAGGCCAACAAAAACGAATTCAGCAGAAAAGTGGACAGCAAAAGGCAAAAGTTTGTGGGTGACCTTGTAGAGTGGGCTAGGTCCAACAAGACTCATACTTCTGAAACCAAAATGGTTCTTCTTTTACAGGCCTCCCCTACATCTCCAACACATCTTTGGCTGTCGGCTTGATTGTTGACGGAGGGGTGTCAAACAAATAGAACTTTCTTCTCCCCTGGCTGCCTCAGTTCAGGAATCTCATCAGTAGGGTACTTGACAATCTCACTAACATCAATGTATGCTGTCCTCTTCCTGGTGTGCCAATCAGTCATTAGATCCCTCTGATTGCGATCCTAGATGGTGTCTTCAGTTTCCACAGGATGGACTTAACCTGCAATAACAGGATGCACCTTAAGTGTCCACTGGGAGGCATTAAGGCAGTCAGATCTCCTTGGGGAAGTCATTCTGAAAGGGAAGGTCTAGCCAGTAGAATGTAGTGCAGTTTTTTCTTGGAACTTACCTTTATTCCTTAAGGCCCTCCAGTTTCCTAACTTTGACATTCTTACATAAATTGATCTCAAGTATTTAACACAGGAAGTACTTTTCATGTTTCAGTCATGTTTTTGAGTCTCTATCCATCTGACACCAGTATCTACTAATCTTCTTTGACAGGTTAGTATTATGTATTGGGCTCACATGCCATTTCATATCCAATACCTTCTTTACATCAAGATCAGGAAATCATTCTACCTGGCTTTATGCCTACAAATTCCATGAGTGAGGTGGAGGCTTGGCTCAGCTTAGGAGTAGTCTGAGCTGATCTATCTGCCTAGATCACTTAGTTACATACAATGCGAAAGTCTCTGTGTAAACTATTGTGTTTTTAAAGATAAATGAAAGGCTCCTGCTTCGACCTTACATTGTTGGATCAGGGCTAAAAGTCTTATAATTGTAAGGACTAGTCTGAGAAAAGGGTTGAGGAGGTAATGCATTGATCACTTACCGGTACTGATAATCTTCATTGCGACGATTACCAATCCTAGTTCCGGTATTTACCTCCATGCACATTTCCCTCTTGATTTCTCAGTATTTTATGTTTTATTTAGACTGTGTCATGTACATTCAAAACAATAACCTAACAAATAACAATTTCCAATAGAAACAATTGAGACAATAATGGTACATTACCCACCTGCTATCACGAAGTGTGATCAAGTTGCTGTGTCATGGTGCCAGTTCAGTTTTGTAACAAAGTACAGACCATCAAATATGTAGAACACCAAATATTATTTAGGATGCCATTCAGGAATTTGTTTTTCTATAATCCACAGAGACACAAGCCAATTTTCTTTCCAGTCTGTAACAGAGACTAGATCTCCCTACTCTGGTTTAGGCCAAAGTATTAGAAAAAGCCATCAACCAGCAACTCTCCTCACATCTAGAATGGAACCTCCTACTCAACTCCTCCCAATCCAGAATCCGCAGTAACCACAACACTGAGACAGCCCTCATCGCTGCTACTGATGACATCCAAGCCCTACTGGACCGAAGAGAGACTGCAGCTCGGATCCTTCTAGACATCTCAGCAGCCTTTGAAACTGTCGCCCACCACACACTCATCACAAGGCTGCACAACAGAGGCATTCAAGAAGTCACTCTCAAAAGATTGCCTCTTTCCTCATTGGAAAAACGCAAAAAGTCTGTCTTCCCCCCTTCACCTCCGAACTCATGGAAATCATCTGTGGAGTACCCCAAGGATGCTCGCTCAGCCCCACCCTCCTCAACACTTATATGACACCTCTGGCCAGCTTCACCAAAACCCACAGACTCAACATCATGTCCTATTCCAATGGCACACAACTCATCCTCTCTCCAAAGACACCACAAAGACCAACTTCCACAACTGCTTGACAGATGTCACCAACTGGATAAAGGACAACTGCCTAAAGCTCAACATGGACAAGACAGAGGTACTGATTTTTGGAAACCAAAGCTCCCCATGTGACGCATCCTGGTGGCCCTCAGAACCTGGACCTACTCCTACCTCAACTGACCACACTAGGAATCTAGGCATCATTCTGGACAAAAAGCTAACCATGAAGACCCAGGTCAACTCTGTTTCCTCCTCCTGCTTCTTCATCCTCCGCATGCTTCATTAGATATTCAAATGGCTACCCCAAAGCTCAAGATGCACCATCACCCACGCCGTCATCTCCAGCCGACTGGACTACGGCAACACTCTCTACGCAGGAATCACAGCTCACCACCTTTGACGACTGCAGACCATACAGAACACCACAGCCAGACTCGTCCTGGATCTCCCTAGACAAACCCACATCACTGGCTCCAAGTACAGAAAAGATGTTAGTTCAAGCTCCTGACCCATGCATATATGGCCCTACACAACCATGGACCCACCTACTTGAGCAACCATCTGAACTTCCGTCAGCTCACCAGACACCTCCGCTCCGTGTCCCTCTACCTAACCCTTATCCCTTGCATCTGACATAGCAGATGCGGAGGTCGCTCCTTCATCTGACTAGCAGCAAAGACATGGAACGAGCTACCCTTTCATCTACGGACCTCCCCATTTCTTCCAGAGTTCAGAAAGTCCCTGAAGACTTGGCTATTCAGCTAATCAAATCAACTGATCCCTGCAAGTGCCCGAATACCCTCACGGGTGACAAGAAGTGCTCTACAAATCAACTCATTGATTGATTGATCTAAATACAACAATCTGAGTAAAAGTCCAGAAACACAGAGACCAAGAGAGAATTGCACGTGTGCATAGACACAAATTATTTTCCATATAATTTTAAGAATAATAATTGTCCCTGGACAAGATACAGGAAACTTGAGATTGGCAAGCAAAAGCCGGAGATTTGTCAATAAATATTAAGGTTATTGAAAGTATATTAGCATCCGAGTGAAAAAGCTGTTTCTATCAAGACTTAAATGCAGCAAACAAAGGAATAGCCTGCAGGAAAAATAGTATTTTTGCAACAAGAGAGAAGAGATGTGTTTTGCAAGAAACATTGGGGCTCATTACGATGGCGGTCGGAGGCACATCCGTGGTGCTGGCGGAAAATGTCCTTTTCCGCACTCCATCGGCGGTCCTCGCGTCCGCCATATTACGATGGGCAAACAGAGCCCATTTTCCGTCCGCTGCGGAGTTACGTGAACCGCCAGAAATTTCCGTCCGCAACCGCGGTGGAGGGAGCCAATAGAGAAACACCGCCATGCTGAATGACGTCCCGTCTGCCGTACAAATCACGATGCCGCAAACAGCCCATCACACCGCAGCGGAGAATCCAGCCACCTGGAGACAGCAGAAGCACTACTGCGGAGAGCAAAACTCGACTCCCGGTCCCCTCCACGCGGTCCTGATCGCTATGGATCCAGCTCTTCAAGCCTTACCGCTGCTGTACCTCATCCACTACCAGCAAATAAGACACCGCCGCGGACAACGCCGCAGGTACGCAAATGCACAACTCTGCATACAACCACAACACACAACTCCTGTGCTGACATACGGTTCCTGTCCGCATCAGACACTCTGGTGGGGACAGGAACATATCCCCCAGTGTACTCACACATGTCCTACCTGATAGAAACCCACACCTCCACATCAGGGTCACCCATCAACCGCGAAATCACTGTCCCGGGAAAGTCACCGCAGTGGTGAAGACGCGGGAAAAGCTGCGCACAATGTAGTAGGCAGGGCCGCCGCCAGGCATGGGCAGTCTGCCCAGATTCACTAGGCTCCACCCTCACCCTTTCCACAGTACGCATCACACACCCATTTGGGCACATGCTGTGTGCCCCTCCTGTGCCCCCCATGCACAATTAATCAGCCAGGTGTAGCCAGACCTCGCACCTCACACAGCAAAGGACAAGGGAGATTGACTGGGAAGGTGGGGGTGAAGAGGAACACCCTGCACAGAAACTCAGCGGCTGGACAACCCTCCTCCTCACACCTACCTTCCACTCATGTGAATCAAACTAAGTATAATTAAGAAATGAAGACTCACACTGCATATCAACAACCACTGAACTGTTCACACTGCCTGTCAAGTCCCTCAGAAAGACCCCACACTGACACTCTGCCACATACTCATACCATAGTTCAGCAGCAATGGAGGACAACAAATGGGTTAGCCAAAAGTGAAGTGGACACTGGACAGTGCTGGAAAGCCATGGAGCAAGCCACATAGCAGGTGTACATCACATGCAAGAGAAGGAACATATCACACCACCCTTAGGCCCTCAAATCAGACATGGGTGGCACAGTGAATGAAATTAAACCAAAGTGACCCCTGTGCAACAACTCAGGGATACATCAAGGCAAGCCATGCATAGGCACAGGAATGATAGGAAGTGTCAGAAGTCATACAGTGCCCAGCCACACATCTGTGTCAACTCACTTGACATGTGTATGTCATCAGCACAACACACATGGCTCATTGTCACACTCCCTGACTGTCAAACACAAGTAGGACCTTCACACATGCCCCTCACCAACCCACCTCACACCTGCAACACTCAACACCTGTGTGAAACACACATAATGGTGCAAATGATGTCCTGTCAGTTCACTGACAACCAATCACACTCCCTGTGGTGCATCCACAAATATCAGACTCACATTCAGGGATGCCTGAACCAATGCTGACACAAAACCAATAGCCAAACACAAAGCTCACAAACAACATCCACAGAAGTCCAACAAGCCCAGCCATGTGCAGCCAAACAGTGGAAAGGCAATGTGACCCTAGACAGAACAGGAATACACAATATTGTCACTCTGGACAAATGCACAGACACCATACCCCAACATAAACAAGAATTGCCTCCTCAAAAAACAATCATGAACAATAACTGGGATCAAGGGGACAAATCAGCTAACACACACATACACATCACACCAGTCATCAAGTGAACATGGTGTCATAGTGTACCACAAGCATGCACATGCACAATCCTGACAAGTGACAGGCCCAAAATAGGAGGACAAACCACTAGTGTGCACTCAAAACAAGTTCATGAACCTGAATCCACATTGCTGCATGTGACATACACACAAGAAATGCACACTACACATGCAACACACATATGAATGTATCACAATGCACAAACTACTCACACACACTGCATACATCCACAAGAACAACACAACAGAGGCACATACCAATCCATCACATAGCAAACTCAGCTGGACATCAGGGGGATGCACACCAAGCAAGTACAAGGCAACATACACTGACAGCACTACATGCACACCAAGCAGTGTGTGCACAACTACAAAACCAGTAGCACACATATCTGAGTGACACACCATGAACTCCCACAACACAAATCATCACAGCACAAACATAACATCACACTCAGGAAGGGTAGCAGTACCTCAGCAAACACACATACACCTTAGCCTTCACTCGCAAATGCACATCTCATGGAAACCCAGATGCAAACAACATGACTAGAGGACTGTGATGCTCAAACACATGCACTGCACATGAGCAACCATGACTGCAAACCAGTAGAAGAAAATATCCTACAACTAATTGTGAAACTGTCCTGGCACATTGGTCCTGTACACAGATCATCCTCACACAGCATCGTGTCACACTATGAAGTGGTGGGGAGGCTCAACCACTGGCAAGGCATGGGATGGAAGACATGAGAATTAAGTGGTGTGTACTTCAGTAGTGGACAGGTAAGGAGTGCACAGTCCCCAAACACATAGAGGAGTAACTCACAATGTGTAGGCATCAGAAGGACATATAGGGGATGGTAGGACTCCACATACCACATACCATACTGGAGCCAAAAATGGGTCAAGTGACAGCAATGCATGAGAAAAATCACAGATGATGTCAGTGTGGCTGAGCAGGTCTGCACAGTGAGCACAAACAGAAACAAGACACATGGCTGATCAACAAAACACAACACAGACTTGGCTGTCACACACTCTGCACACTCACAACTGGAAGCGACAACAAGTAGGTGTCCCCCAGGAGTGCAAGGACACACCAACACACTGCACAGTGCCCAACCTACAACTCCTACATGTGCCCACAATCTGAAGCACATGGCTGACAATTTAAACAAACGGGCACTCATTACCTGGATCATACATGTGTGTAGTTGGCATTGCAGGGGCACACACACATCAACACTACTGACAATGACAGCCCATTCACACTGTATGACTACTCAAGTTCACACATTGAAATGTACACATGTGACTATGAAGACAGGCCTACACAAGATGACCACACATCAACACTGCTGTTCACACATCAAGAAACATCACACAGATATGATGGACCCTGGCCACCCCGCAAGTAATCCTGTGGATAGAATTCACCACTGTTGTGGTATTGCATCCAAACATGGCATGTGTACAACTTAGCAAACCTGACCATAGAATGATTAGGATAACAGTAGATCATCACAAACAACCATCATTTTACCCTCAAGCCTCAGAGTCAACAAGAACAAAAGTGCCTGTCACCTCTGGCAAACTCTGAAAAAGTAAAACAAGCAATTGGCAATGTCAAAGTGTCATACAGAGCATGTGTCACATGCAACCATACACATACAGAAAACATTTTATTTAGCAAGGACATTGACAAAGCAGACAACAGGAGTAACTGTCTTTATTACATAAGACCCAGATAGCCATCAAAAGTACAAAACAGCATGGCCATTGGCCAGTACAAATTCAAAGTATGTACATGTGTGCATGAGAAACTGCACAGGGAATGGGCATCCAAAGTGACAAACAGCAAGGCCATTGGCCAGTACAAATTCAAAGTATGTACATGTGTGCATGAGAAACTGCACAGGGAATGGGCATCCAAAGTGACAAACAGCAAGGCCATTGGCCAGTCCATAGTTCCGGTGTGCACATGTGTGCATGATAAACTGCACAGGGAATGGGTAATACCGTCCACTGCTATGAGAATCACCCCAGCTCCGGGGATACAAATGGGCAGTCCAGGCACCGCTGTGGGAGGGATGGGGTTGGGAGGGAGACTTTGCCTCAGATGTGGCTGTCATTTGAACTGGGAGGTGGCTGATTGTCGGGGCCAGTTGGAGGACTGGACCTGGGAGAGAGAGGACCAGCTGAGGTAGAGGCATCAGTGGCTGTGGGAGCCTGAGGGCTGCTTGGACCGGGTGGCGTGGTGGCACGGGGAGGCGGAGACATGCTGCCGTGAGACACAGTGTGTGAGGGTGAATGTTGAGGGTTGGGTCTCAACTTCGTGGGGATCCGAAAGCCAACAATTGTCTTGGCAGGAGTGGGAAGTGGGGTGGGCACAACAGCCTCACTCTCCACCAAAGGTGTATCAGGTGCAGGTGGCTCTCCCTGTGGGTATTTGCTGGATCTGGTGGTACACTTGGGGTGTCCTTGCCTTTTCCCCTCCATCCCCTGTTGTCCAGGTAAACCCCCCACTTTGCTCTCCTGTCCCAGCTTCACAGGGGTGTGGGTGGGAGTTGACGTTGTGGGTGAATCTGCCTTAGAGAGGTTTTTGTGCTGAGTCTTTGCAGGAACCAGGTCCACAGCAGACAGGGCAACTGTTTGTTTGTCTTTGGGAGCAGGTGTGGGGATGGGAGTGCCCTTGGATGGGGGTGATTTGGATGAATGTGAGGTTGAGGCCTGCTTCTTGGCCTGATGCCCCTGAGTGTCACGTGAAGGGCTTTTGCCTTTGCGCTCCTGTGTGCCTGTTATGGGGATGGTGTCTGAGCTCTGGGCCACTTGGAGTGCTGCTGTTGTGTGCTGCGTGTAGAGTACTTGGCGCCTGAGGGCTGTGGCGTGTGGGCACTCTCGTCAGGTGGTACCACTGGCAGGGTGGTTGCTGAAGGGACTGGAGCTGGACTGGGAGCCTGTGACAGCTTAATGGCTGCCGTCACTGTGGAGGACAAAGACTGGACAGTTCTGTGTAGCCCACCCACGTCAGAATGAATGCCCTCCATGAAGGCAACTACCTGTGCCAACTTCTTGTCATGATCCTGGAAGGCATTCAGGAGAGCAGCCTGTCCCACACACAGCTGGTGCAAAAGGTCCACCGCCTCCACACTGAGGGCATCAGGGGAGACAGGGGCAGGGGCAGCGGTGCATGGGGGGAAGGACACTCTACCCTTCCTGAGGCTGCGGGCATGGACAGCACTAGTGGTAGCAGCCGGGAGGGTGGGCACTGGACAATGTGTGGTGGAAGAAGAGGCAGATTTCGAACTCCCTGTGCCCGTCAACATCGAGGAGTCACCGCTGGAGTCAGATGATGTTAAGGTTGGTGTTTCCGGGCGTGATTCTTCCAGGGCACTCCTGTCCCCCTCCGAGGCGCTGGTCACATCAGTGTCAGTGAGCTCATGTGTAGCAGTCGTGCCAGAAGCTTCACCACTGGTGTACGTCCCCTGTCCCTCCGTGCCCTCGGTAGATGCTGTAATAGACAGAGACGTAGGTTCAGTATAGTGCCATACTCACAAACATCATATGCAAGCAAAGCACAAAACTAGAAAATGATACCCCCATGTTGCCCACCACCATGTGCAGTCTGCATGTGCAAACTTTATGCAATGCTCAGAAGATGCATGGAAACATGCATAGTTGACATTAAAGACCCATGTGACGTTGTAACAGCCAAATAGCTGGCCGTGCCTCCTTGTAACCTAACATACTAATCTCTGTAAGCATACCTACGTGCCTGTAGGTGAGATAGATGTACATCTCAACATGTTGTCTCTGTCACATATGGAGTCACTTTAAGGGAACAACACAGATACTGACTCCCAAATGTCCTTTTGCAATGGCCATGAGCTACTGATATCCACCATGTTGTGCTTTGAAGCACAACAACTGTTGCACATTGGTGTCAGATGTGTAGTTCTCACAATTTGCAAGTTAAGCACTGCACACATCTACAAGAGCACACTAAGATGATTCACATTGCTGTTCACTGCCCGGTGATGTCTATGACACCCATGATGCAGCAGATGTCAGAAGGCCACATCTCATCTTGCAATGTCAAGGGCCATTGTAATGAAAACATGAGAAAGTACATGTAACGAAAATGCATGACAGCTGCACTCAACACAGAGGCCACTTACAACCCATTGCATCACACTAGAAACATCACTAAGCTCTGCACTGGCTCAGGGTTGGGATACATGCAGTCACTCACACCCAAAGTCACCCTTCGCAGAATACTCACCCCCAACTTGCTGCTGATGGGCCCTCAAACGTCCATCCAGCTTTGGCTGTGTCACTGCCAAGATGCGGGCCATTAGTGGTGTCCTGCTCCTGCGCGCCAACCTGCCAGTCCGAGGGAGCATCCCCAGCGACATCTCTGCCACGTTTTTTCTCAGCCGGCAGATGTCATCCCACCTCTTGTGACAGTGTGTGTGCCGTCGGTTGGAGACACCCAGAGCCCACACCTTGCGTGCAATGGCCCTCCACATGGCCTTACGCTGGTG
Source organism: Calotriton arnoldi (assembly GCA_963921515.1). Lineage (NCBI taxonomy): Eukaryota > Metazoa > Chordata > Amphibia > Caudata > Salamandridae > Calotriton > Calotriton arnoldi. The sequence goes on from CAWUFW010005893.1 coordinate 882,601, forward strand.
GACTTTAAGTTGCAGGCATGGGAGACAAGAAGAGGACGTTTCAGTGACACTGTGTTATGTACCACTGTGTGTCAGTACAGGAGCATGAAAAAACATAGCACACCAATACATAAATGTTGAGCAGAGGCCATACAGCATGACACGTAGTACATTTGCATAAAATAATCTCATAGAATGGTATACATGTATGATGATGGACACAGTACCTGGTCATCCCATACACATGCAGAGTGCCAGCACAGAAACCAATGTGAAGAAGGCCCTCATTTGTGATGCAGTATGTGAGTGAGCAATACATACAATACATTGGAAATGATGTGTCGGGGCAGACTCACTGTGTCCAACACTACACACCCCTCAATGACCTTGGTCAGTGAATGGCTACCTGTGTCATGGAGGTCACATTTAGGGACATGATCTTACATTCTCACACTCTTCTCACAAGGTGTAGGCCTGTCTTGTGCAATCCTCAGGCCTAAGATAGCTCATTGAGAAATAGGGTGGCAGACAACACATATGTTTCACTCTGTCCATTTACTGATGGGTCCTTTTAAAATTGGGCAGCTTCTGTGCAGGCCAGGGTGAATCACACTGAGGTCAAATGTGGGCCATCAGAAAATTCACATGCATGTACAATATGAGAGGGCAAACAGTGCCTACACATGCGAGAAAGAACACACGATAACAATGGAAGGATGATATCTCAAAATTACATTTATCTAATGTGTCATAGGTGAATTACCACCAAGAGTGTTACACTCTGGCATTTTAATCTTGTGCATAATGCGACATATCCATGGGGGCAATATGAAAAATGGACACACAATCGTACCCTCTGGACGAAATACATTTGTAATGTCACAAATGAGCATGTGAAAACCTCATGGACTATGACATCACATAGCACAGGCAATGTTTTTCCTGACTTCGACTGTCCAAACCAGCAGTGTTACTGTATGGCTGCAAAAACACTGCATGTCCCTCCCATCCTTAAATGCAGCCATGGATCTGTGGAAATAAGGCTACACACCCCATTGACATGAAGTCAGCATGCTAGGCAGTGTATCACACATTTACATTACCCAGTCTCAGACCAACGTCTGTATTTTTATTGCTGAAGAAGGGCTGTAGAAATGTCCATGTTGCCATCCTCCCCAAATACTCAAGTGCAATATTTACTAGGCCATGTATGGAGCATGGTATATGGAAAATGAGGATGCATGCACATTAACTTGCACTCACAGGCACATACTAGTGCAGAGCAACATCATGTGAGCACTCTTTGCACTGTCAAACTTTCGCTCTGAAACACTTACCAGTACATCTGGAGCACCATGTAGCCTCCCATACTGTGAAAGCACCTCGTCCACCAGGACGTCCAGCTCCTCTGTGGTGAAGGGACGGGCCCTGATGTTCTCAGTTCTCGCCATCACTGGGTCCAGGAGACAGGAACAGCAGCAGTTGGGGATGAAGAATGGCAGGCAGCAGTGTCTGGATGCAGTGGAAATGTGTGGCTCTCTCACAGACATATATAGCCCCCTTGGGTTGTTTCAGTGGTACTCAGCTGCTGCAATTGGTGTTCCAGGTCAGCTTTTTTCAAATGTACCCAATGACCGGGACCGCGGTGCCGGTGCACGCCTACCGCGGGTTTCAAATGTGTATTTCACTACGGCGATCGCGGTTCCCATTGGCTGAAAGGGCATGGGCATTGGCGGTGTCACACCGCGGGCCCCAGGCGGTCGCAACCGTGCATCTTTCAATTGTACCCAATGACCGGGCCCGCGGTAGCGGAGCACACCTACCGCGGGTTTCAAATGTGTATTTCACTACGGCAATCGCGGTTCCCATTGGCTGAAAGGGTATGGGCATTGGCGGTGTCACACCACGGGGCCCAGGTGGTCGCTACCGCAATCGTGCATCTTTCAATTGTATCCCAATGACCGGGCCCGCGGTAGTGGAGCACGCCTACCGCAGGTTTCAAATGTGTATTTCACTACCGCGATTGCGATTCCCATTGGCTGAAAGGGCATGGGCATTGTCGGTGTCACACCGCGGGGCACAGGCGGTCGCTACCGCAATCGTGCATCTTTCAATTGTACCCAATGACCGGGCCCGCGGAAGCGGAGCACGCCTACCGCGGGTTTCAAATGTGTATTTCACTACCGCGATCGCGGTTCCCATTGGCTGAAAGGGCATGGGCATTGACGGTGTCACACCGCGGGGCCCAGGCGGACGCTACCGCGAATTGGCACTTTTCAATTGGTGCCAATGACCGTGATTGCGGTGGCGGTGCACGCTTACGGCACCTATGGACACATCATGCTGTAGCAATGGCAATGACCAGTTCTCAGCATTGAACAGTAGAGACTTACAATGAATCATGCCACCAGATTGTTAGATTCAATGCTAGTATGACATTGAACTCACTGATGACTACACATGCCATGTCAGCGCACATGATTACATGCATTGGCATGTACTTCCTCACATGTCACATATGATATTTGTGTGCATGTACACAGATCTGTTGTGTAATGGACTCTCAAATTTATAAACATGTAAATGTGTGAGATGGCTAATCAACCCACAGTAATCATGGTCTGACTACATAATGTGCCTATTTCACTGTGTAGATTGCTGAACTCATTTTGATAGTTGATCTTTATACACACACTGTGCTCATTGTGTTGTTAATGTGTTCTCTGTCCGACTCACGCAAGAAGGTGTGGCAGGTACAGCAGCTACGTAGAAGCCAGCAGTGTTGCTGTTTCAAACATGTGCTGTGTCAACTAATCTCAGGGCTGGTGACACAAGATGTCGTAATGTACCATTTTACATTCACATAGTCTGAATCTGTTTTGGAGGTACTCAGTATGTACATACTGAACACGTGTACAACTACTTGAGAGCAAGGTGTCTCTGCATGTGACTTGTGCTGTAAGCTGTTGTTTCAGTCCAGTCATTGTTGGCGCTGTGTCAGTCAAGACGTAAGATGTTGGACACATCTCATAGGGGAATTTAATTGACATGTGTCCACTTTTATTTTATGTAGGAGACGACCAAATGTGCATCGTCCATTCACATTGCTGGCGGACATGGAGGATGAGGACATCATACGTAAATTCCGTTTGGATCGACCTACCCTTCAAGAGCTATGTGGTCAGTTGGAGCCCCATCTGAGGCCTCGCAGAACCTATCCGACTGCTTTGACACCAACATGTAAGGTGATGGTGGCCCTGCATTTCTTTGCAACTGGTTCGTTCCAGTATACGGTGTCCAGCGCAGGTGGGATGTCTCAACCAATGTTCAGCATGGTGCAACGTGATATCCTGTCCGCAATGATGACATACAAGGACCGCTACATCCATTTTCCCAAGAGACATGAATTGGCAGCTGTGAAGGGTGGTTTTTATGACCTTGGCCACATCCCTAATGTTGTGGGCACCATTGACTGCACACATGTTGGCCTGGTTCCACCACGGGCACGTGAGCACATATACAGGAAGCATTTCCATTCCATTAATGTGCAAGTGGTATGCCAAGCGGATATGATCATCTCCCATGTCTGTGCCAGATTTCCAGGATCGTCACATGACTCCTACATACTGCGTAACAGCATCGTACCACAGCTGATGGCAAATCTGCATCCGGAGCGTGCGTGGATTGTTGGTGAGTACGCAGAGTCAAGTAGTGTGCTGTATGTGTGACATGCTGTCCTCAGCTACTGACATATTACAAAATTGGTCTGTGTATCTCACACCTAGGTGACTCTGCATATCCCAACCGGCCTTGGTTGCTGAGCCCACTGAGGAATCCCAGGACCCCGGGTGAAGTCTGCTACAATGATGCACATGGGAGGACACGTTGTGTGGTGGAGCGTACGTTTGGGCTTCTGAAGTCTAGATTCCGGTGTCTGGACAAGAGCGGAGGTGCACTACTCTACTCTCCCCAAAAGGTGTGTCAGATCGTAGTTGCATGCTGCATGCTCCACAACCTGGCCTTGCGCAAAGAGATCCCCCTGCTCCTGGACGATGATGAGCAGCAGATGCCCCCCCCTGCAAACCCACACATGTCCAGCGACGACGATAGTGGAGAGGAGGAAGGTGTCGGCCTGCTTCAACAGCTCATCAACAACTACTTCCCTTGAGTGTGAGTGACATTGTACAACAGTGACATTGTCTGCTGTCTTTGATGGTAGTGACAAGGCCTAGAAGAGCTTTTTGACTGCTGCCTGTTGTTGGCTCTGTGCTGATGGCTGATGTTTGTGGCACAGGGTAGTTATGACCAGCCACATGATGTCTATGTTGATATTGTTTCTCATTGTAATGTGTGCTGGTTTGTGTACCTTGATAACTAGTGTTGTGTACTGGCTGTGATGCCATCACCTGACAAGTAAATGTCGTTCTCTTGTGTCTTTCTAGGTCCCTTCAGCCTCTCAATGCCTCGGAACAACCAGAGCTTCTGGTACATTGGAATCAGACTCAACATTGTACATCCTGTGATAAACATGGAGCTGGCACAAAAACATAGGTGTGTAAAGAGTGTTTATTTACAATGAGTATTTGTGCCAGACAAGTGATGTTTTACAAAATGGTGCTAAGTGAATTAATGAGTTGTCAGTGATGGTAAATGAGACAATAGAGTAGTCACCACATTGAAGTAGTGCCACAGTCCAACAGACACCTGCCATCGAGATGGCAGTGTGGGTAAGGATAGTCAACAAAGTCAATGTCAAGGGGAACAGAGGTGCCATCATGGCTGGCTTTGCGACTGGATTTGGATGGTGCTTTGCCATGTGATCCTCCCATGGTGTTTCTCGGACGGCCCCTTTTGCGTTTTCCAGGGGGGGCCACTGCTGCGGGCTCAGCGGTGTCTGAGGAGTCATCCTGTTGCAGCTCACCCCTCTCTGTGGCCGCAGCTGAGGTGGTGGGAGTATCATCCTGCGGGCCACTGGAGGGGGGTTGAGCTGTCCTTTGGGCCACATGACTGTCCCTCAGAACACCCACGAGCTGGCCCATGAGGTCCACAATTTGGCCCATACGCGTGTCCATGGACCTCAGCAGCAGGCGGAGCTCACGCACTTCTTCCAGAACCTGGCCCATGTGTCCCTGGGTTTGCTCGTATGCCCCAAGGACTCTGACGATATTGTCCAGGGCTTCGGTCCCAGTGTCCTCTCGAATTGGTCCCCCAGTTGCCCTCCCACCTGCCCTGCTGTCCCGGACCTGTGGGGTTGCCACTCGATGCACCCGCAGACTCTCCCTGCCCTCCTCTGATTGTGTGGTGGTGTTGGTAACCACTGAGGCAGGGAGAGTGTTGCAGGCAGCACTGGTGGTGGTGGTGGTTGAGGCCGCACAGGTCGTTGCAGCAGGGGTCAGCACTGTTGTTGTTGCTGAGGTGGTGGTGGGGACAGTGGGGGCCTAGGACGTGGTGCACCCTGGCAGTCCGGATGGGCCAGGTTCTTGCTCCTCATCTGAGAAACGTAGGGAGTCTGCATCCGAGAGTCCATGTTCCGGGGGGGGGAGACTGGCTCTGCCGGACGGTGTTCTCTTCTGCAGCAGTTAATTGTGGATCTCCTGTTGAACAGAGGTGAAATGGTCATTGAAGTGCACCCCAGAAGCTTGGTGTTAGACGTTTGGATGTTACATGTGATACACCACACAGTTTACATTGATATCACTTTGTATGGCTGCAAGGTACTGCGCATCATGACATGATGTGGAGGTACCTACGTTACTTGTCCATGGTGTGACATGTAAATAGATACCATGTTTCACGTACAGATTGTGTGATTATAAGGACATGTCGTCATATAACGACCTACAGCACATCAACTTTATGTGAAGCGTCTTTTTGGTTTGCTCTGCATGGAAGACGTTTCATCTAAGCAAGAACTAGCCATTGAAATCCTAAGCATACCTTTTCCATATCATGTAGTTTACTTTCTTGTACCAACTGACCATGCATGTTTTGTGTTCATATGGGCCTTCATGCTCTGACACCATGGCACTTACACATAGCATTCATTGCTGTGCATGATTGGGCCCTGAATTTCTTCAACATGTGACTTGGTGAGTCAAACTTTGTTTTCAGTGGCTGTTACGTACGCTTAGCTGTCTGCACACTGGAAGTGGCTTTTGGATCTATGCTAAGTTGGGTGACATGTGAGGGCTGGTGTGGCCATATGGATCCAAGCTTTTTGAGAGGAATGGCAGGGTGCATGCACTGTCTACCTACCTGTTCTGTGACACAGTTGAGGGAAATTGCTGCCATATGGTTGTGGGTGTGGGGGGTGTACCATCCTGCTGAGCTGTGGGACAAGGGTGCCTGGTGGGAGTTGTAGTGCTGGCTTCCCACCCACAAACACCCCTCCCTGTTAGGATGGCTACCTACCTGTAAGTTTGAAGAGAGCAATGCAATGTCTGCCACATGGTTGTGGGTGTGGGGAGCGTTTCATCCTGCTGAGCTGTGGGACAAGGGTGCCTGGTGGGAGTTGTAGTGCTGGCTTCCCACCCACAAACACCCCCCCCTGTTAGGATGTCTGCCTCCCTGTGAAGTGGAGCAGAGGAAGGGAATAGGCTACACATGGCTTTTGGATGGGGGAGTGTTCCATCCTGCTCAGGGGTGGGACAGGAGAGCATAAGAGGGCTACCTACCTGTAAGTTTGAAGAGAGCAATGCAATGTCTGCCACATGGTTCTGGCTGGGGGGGGGGTGTTCCATCCTGCTGAGCTGTGGGACAAGGGTGCCTGGTGGGAGTTGTAGTGCTGGCTTCCCACCCACAAACACTCCTCCCTGTTAGGATGGCTACCTACCTGTAAGTTTGAAGAGAGCAATGCAATGTCTGCCACATGGTTCTGGCTGGGGGGGTGCTCCATCCTGCTGAGCTGTGGGACAAGGATGCCTGGTGGGAGTTGTAGTGCTGGCTTCCCACCCACAAACACCCCTCCCTGTTAGGATGGCTACCTACCGGTAAGTTTGAAGAGAGCAATGCAATGTCTGTCACATGGTTGTGGGTGTGGGGAGTGTTCCATCCTGCTGAGCTGTGGGACAAGGGTGCCTGGTGGGAGTTGTAGTGCTGGCTTCCCACCTACAAACACCCCTCCCTGTTAGGATGTCTGCCTCCCTGTGAAGTGGAGCAGAGGAAGGGAATAGGCTACACATGGCTCTTGGATGGGGGAGTGTTCCATCCTGCCCAGGGGTGGGACAAGAGAGCATAAGATGGCTACCTACCTGTAAGTTTGAAGAGAGCAATGCAATGTCTGACACATGGTTCTGGCTGGGGGTGGGGTAGGGTGCTCCATCCTGCTGAGTTGTGGGACAAGGGGGCCTGGTGGGAGTGAGTTGTAGTGCTGGCTTCCCACCCACAAACACCCCTCCCTGTTAGGATGGCTACCTACCTGTAAGTTTGAAGAGAGCAATGCAATGTCTGCCACATGGTTGTGGGTGTGGGGAGTGCTCCATCCTGCTGAGCTGTAGGACAAGGGTGCCTGGTGGGAGTTGTAATGCTGGCTGCCTGTACACATGCCCCCATGGAAATATTGCTAGCTACCTTTGAGGTGAATCAGAGGAAGGAAATGGTAGAGATGTGAGACATGTGTTGGGAAGAGTATGTTGTACATAAGTGCATTTAGGTCTAGAAAGTGTAGCTTTCTAGTTGTGCAAGACAGTACATGGTAGTGTGATGGGATATATTTGTTGGTACTTACCAGCCTCCACTCCCCCGGGTATTCCTGTGAGACTCTCTGGATGCAGTATGGCAAACACCTTCTCCTCCCATTCGGTGTATGTTAGTGGTGGAATGGGAGGGCCACCGCCAGTCCTCTGATCAAGCTCATGGTTCTTGTTGGCGCGCTCTTTCACCCTGGTCTTGATGTCATGCCACCTCCTCCTGATCTCCTTCTGGGTACGTGGGGTGGTCCCTACTGCATTGACTCTGTTGACTATCCTTGCCCACATTTGATTTTTTGGGGCTACTGGTGTCTGATGGACCATGCTTCCAAACAAATGTGGTTCTACTCTGATTACCTCATCTAACATCACTGACAACTCATTGTCAGTGAATTTCGGCATCTTCTTCTGTGACATGGTGTTCTGATGTGCAAATGTGGGAACAGTGCAGTTGTGAAGGTGGTGGTGGTGATGTGTGTGGTGTGTGTGTGGTTGTGAGGGTGTGATGTGTGCTGATTTGCCTCTCCTTTGTGCTGTGGGGTTGGGCCCTTCAGCTGTGGAGTTGTGCAAAGGATTCTGGTCAGGGAAGGGGCTGGTTTTATACTCAGCTATGTGGGTGGGTCAAAATGGAGTATTCATGTCAGGTGTGTTGTGTGGGTTGACCTGGGATTTGTATTTTTGACTTGCCATGGGGATGTGTCATTGGGGTGTGTTAGGTGTTTTTTGAGGCTGAGCCAGATTAATGGCCACACTTGGTAGCTTTATTGTGTGGTTGCTTTCGACCGCCATTACTCTTCCGGAGCAATCGCGGCGGTCGGAATACAACAGCCCTTCCACCGGCTCTCCCATTCGTCAATGGTTGCCATCGCGGCGGTCGGAAACAACTGATCATTCCGCTGTCACCGCAATCGTATCCTAATTTCACGTGCGGTCAATCCGCTGGCCGTGTGGCGGTTTGGGCTCTTTCCACATCAAATCCGACCGCCGCGGATGGATTTTCACCTGCTCCGGACGCTCCTGGCGTACTTTCGTGGAATCCGTCTGCCGCGGTCGGATTTTTCTGGCGGTTCATCCTAATCAGACCGCCGGTTTTCCCGCGGTACATGCAGACGGTTAATTTCCGCTACCACGGCGGTCGGAATGCTTTTCTGACCGCCATCGTAATCGGCCCCCTAGTTTGTTAGAGGACCAACACATAAGGATGTATAATCCCAGCTCTAGGGAGCTTTCTTAATTTTGTATCTACAGTAAAAATTAAATATGCTTTCAAACATTTTTTTTTAAATCAAATAAAGGTTATACATCAGAAACACACAGTTTTATTTTGATCACCTTCCTTTCTTTATCCAAATAGTTAATTCTCTGAGATTTCTGCCCCCCAAAAATATTTTTGGAGATATTTTCACATAGGAATAATGTATGATTTTCAATAATTTAAAAGCAAGTTGAACATTTCAATAGACAAATACACATAAGGCAATATGAGAGTGTTGGAAGGCGTGGCCATGGCAAGGCAAAGGAGGCAACAAGATTAGAACTCATAGGAATATAGGTGACTCAGATAACTATTACAAAGGATTTGATCAATTATTCCCTTTTCCAAAATTGATCCAGCAGCTCCTAGGCAAAATTCATTAAATATTACTGGAAATAAATGCAACCTTTTCATGGTATGAACACTAAGTTCATTTTATTTTAAGAAAGTAAATTATTGATTGGGGTGGGTCGCAGTCGACCATAATTAATAAAGTCACTAACACATTAGAGCCAGTTAAAGTTTTCAGAAATGTAAAACTGAGCTCAATTCCTGGCAGCAGTAGCACAGAGCAGACATACTTAACTTAAAGAAAATGTGCAAAGCATTTAGATGTACTAAAATAGTTAAAAAGTCAAAAACACAACATAATAAAAATTCCACTTCACAATAGAAAAATAGAGTTAAATGTAATGAAACAAATGACACCAAAATGACAAACATCCAACAAAGAGAACTGGAAATATTAATTTTTAATGAATTAAGTGAAAAGTGCCTAGAAAAAGTACAACTCCGGTGACATGGGTGCTGTTGACCGGGACCTAAATGAGATTTCAGGGCAAATGCAATTGAGTAGGTCAGATACACCAAGTAAGTTCATCTCTGTCGGAGATTTTATGTTGGGACACAGTTTCTGAAATGGAAGTCAAAATTCTCCAGCGGGGCAAGGATGCAGATTGTATCCAGCACCTGGATACCCTACCAGGTAATAAGCCACGCTATACAAATCTACTTGACATCTGAGAAGAGCCCACAAGGCTGGCTAGCGATTGAACGAGGCCTCACTGATACTGTTCATTTGGGCAGGAAAAGCTTTGAGTGGAAAAATTCACATTTAGCACCCAGGGAAGTCCACTCGTAGAAAGGATACTTTGTGTGCCCTCACCCAGTCAAAATTTTATGTTCTAACTTAGTCTCAAGTGCAACAAAGTTGTAAGCTGTATGCAACAATGAGTTCCACCCAGAGTTCCCCATTGAGCGAGGTACGCGACAGGGCAGCCCACTGTCACCCCTCCTTTTCGCCCTCATGATGGAACCACTGGTGGAATGGATTAGATAAGATGCTCATTTTAGTGGCTTCAGATGGCCTGGGGGATATGAGTACAGAATTTAGTTGTATGCCGATGATGTCCTGGTCTACATTCGTGTCCCGGAATCCTCCATGCCCTGTATGATCCACATACAACAAGTATACGCCGATGGTTCGGGATTTAAAGTCAACTGGACTAAATCTACATACATTCCATTAACTGGGAAACATGATGACATTTGGGCTCAGATCAAACTGAACTGGACTTATCACCACTTTAAATACTTTAATATGCATATAACACACATCAGAGAGAGGGCTTCGGACATGAACCTCGCACTTCTAGTATTCCGAATGTGGCAAGACATGGACATCTGGGAAAAACCCCTTGTCAACATAGCTGGCAGAGGAGTACTGGTTAAAATGATATTGTTAGAAATTGGGTTACTGGTTGACTGGGGTGTGAGCCCTGGTCATGCAGCAACCGCAATCTTAGTCAGGGTAAGGCTCTAGCAAACCCCAAATTAACCTTTGCTCTCCCTCTGGTAGCTTGGCACAAAGCAGTCAGGCTTAACTTAGAGGTAAAATGGAAAGTATTTGTGCATCACTTCAACAGTAAAACAATAATAATACCACACAAAAAGATCGCACAAAATAGTGCTTAATTTAATAATAAATAAAACAAGACCAGAATGATGAAAATCCAATCAGTAGAACCGGAGTTAAGAACTTTTAAAGAATAAACTGCAATATAGCGCCTAATACCATAAAGCGGCAACCACGGCTAACTTGCCACACTGGACTGGGTCAAATATAAAAGTTCAGGCTGACTGCGATGCAGCTCGGGTTGCATATAGTCCCAGATTAGTCCAGCTCAAGGTTTACGTTCTCAAGTTTTGTGACAAGAGTCCCGTTTGCATTGGAGAACGTTGCCTGGAGCAAGGAGAGCGTCACCGGCGGTGGTTGGTGCGGCGCGAGGAGCAGGCTGGACGTCGCGGAGGGGCAGGCTGGTACTTAGTGTTGGCAGTCCTCTGCGGGCGATCGATGCTTGCTGGGCAAAGAAAAGGCTTGTGACAGCTCGCACTGATTTTTGGTGCGAGCAGAGCAGCGGTTCGGGTGTGAACGGGCTCGTTTGTGTTTGTGAAGAGCCCAAAAGCTTGAATTTAAGAGCTCTAGAGCCATACCAAGGGTCCAGGACCTGAAAGGCACCACTTGGCAGTCAGGAACTCACTGAAGATGCATCCAGGATCTGTTGGGGAGCCTTTTATGTCCCTGAGGCTCAGATCAGGAGGCCAGCAGACTAGCTTGTTGAGTCACTCTAGGGCCCTAGATTCATGATGGGTTTTAGGTTCAGTTCTTTCTCCCCAGGCAAGAGGGCAGTAGTCAGCAGGTCAGCACAACAGGGCAGCAGATCCTTCAGAGTGGTAGTCCAGCAGAGTGACAGTCCTATTGGCAGCACAGCAGTCCTTCTTCCTAGCAGATTATCCATAGGCCCAGAAGTGTACTGAAGAGTTTGTGTCTGAGGTTCTTCTTCTATACACTGGTGCCCTGGTTCTGGAAGGTGGGAGACGTTTCTAGACATTGGCTTTGAAGTGCATGGAATTCCCTGCCTCCCCTGCCCTGGCTCCAGGCTGCCTGAAGTGACAATGCAGGCTTGCTAGGCCTTTTGTGTGGAAAGAGGACGCAGCCTATTAAAGTGTAAGTGGGGTTGTGCCCAGCTCCTTCCTCCCATCCTGCCCGTGATTGTCCATTCAGTCACACGTAAGGTCTCCATTGTGTGGGGCTGTCTAGGAGGAATACACAAAGCCACACTGCCAACTACACCCAGTCATGTGATCAGAGACAGGCTGCAGGCACCAAGTGGCATTTTCAGAAATGAGTTAGGATTTTAAATTGTGATTCCAGATACACCAAACTTGAAGGAGTTATCCCTTCCCGTTTGGAAATGACACTTATAAAATGTAATTAGCAACTCCAATGCTATCCTATGGGAGAGATAGGCCTTGCAGTAGTGAAAAACTAATTTAAGAGTGTTACCTACCAGAACATATCACAGTTAAAAGTACATGTTCAACGTTTTAAATACACTGCACCCTGCCCTCTGAGCTGTCCAGGGCCTACCCTAGGGATGACTTATATGTATAAAAAGGGAAGAGTTGGACATGGCAAAGGTTTATTTTGCCAGGTCGACATGGCAGTTTAAACCTGCACACACAGGCTCCGCAATGGCAGGCCTGAGACATGTTTAAAGGGCTACTTAAGTGAATGGCACAATGTGGTGATAACATGAGGGCTAAGAAAGGAATGTTGAATGATATGGTGCTATGACATCAGAGTAGAAGGGTGGAAGAAGTTGGGGAGGTTGGGAAGCTGGGAGGAAGACAGGAAGGTCATCTGGATATATCATAAGAAGTTACAATTTAAAAACATCCAGAATCAAAGGTGTGCAACCCTCATCTTTACATTGGCAATGAGGAGAACTGTCTGTGCAGGGGACAGATCTTTGGACATCTCCACCCCTGGAAAAATGGAATCACTGTATTTCACATACTTATAGATCAGGACGGTGTATGGTGGAAAAAAGAAATCGCTCGAAGATTAAGGCAAGTGAGCATTGGCTTATGTATGGGATAATAACCAGTTAATATAACTAACATAGTCTTAAGCATCCATAAGCGGCTGTTCGGGAGTGCGAGCTGAGGCCGCTTGGCCAGTTCCAGATCCGACCAAGTGTGAAGCACGAGCCGGGTGCTGTCAGCCGCGTGAATCAAGCCAGCCAAGTGTCATCAGATATGAGGGCTCGCACATGCCAAATGCTGCCAGCAACGCTCAAGGAGCGTTCCAGATCAGGCCAAGTGTGAAGCGCAAGCCGTGTGCTGTCAGCCACGCAAGCAGAGTGCTGTCAGACACGGGGGGCTGCGCATGCTGAATGCTGCCAGCAACGTTCGGGGAGCCCTAAGAAGCATGAACGTTGTTGCGTGCTGTCTCAAGGGCTAAAATAAGCACAAGGAGCGCTCATCATACAGAAATTTTGGATGCAGCTACAAACACGCTGCAGGCTACAAGAAAAAAGAGATTATATTGAACAACGTATAAGAAGAGAGAATTGGATGACTAAATAGAGTGTTGTTATTTTAGATTATTATTGGAGTATTCGCTTATTATATTAGATTGTTACTTTAAATTTATATTTTAGTTTATTATATTAAGTTTCTTACAGGAAAATGTCAGATCAGAGTATGTCATCACCACCACCTTTTTTATCAACACTTGGAGAGCCACCGATACCATGGAAGCAGTGGAAGAAAGTATTAATTATTTGTTAGCCATTGGAGGTGATAGATATGGACCTCTCAGGCATCAGACCATTCTCCTTCAGCATCTAGGCATTGAGTGAAGAGGAATTTATGAAGATTTGCCAGAAGTGTCTCTAGGCATGGGGGATGGTCAGCCCAATAATATTTTTGAAATGTCCATGCAAATGCTGGACTTACAATTCACTCCTAAAACCAATTTGGTTTTGGAACATCATACATTCTTTTCACGGGTACAGAAAGTAAGTGAAGACATTGTATTGTATGTGGCTGCAGTAAGAGGGATAGCATTGTCCTGTCGTTTTGAACTAACCGATTCACTAATAAGAGACCAAACTGTGAGGTGCACTAATAGCAAGAAAATTAAAGATCCTAAGTTGGAAGAAACCATCAAATAGCTAAGCAGATGGTGTGATGTGGTTAAGGGAAATGGATGCCACAAAGGCTGATAAGAAATAAACTGCAACAAATGAGATAGGAACTGTGTACAAGAGTAAAAGAGTAAAAGAGATAATGATAAAAAGAATGATGCAGGGAACAACATAGAGATGCCCCAAACCAAAATCAAGGGACATATGAAACAAAGAAGCAATTTGTAGAAATTGCGGAAGTACAGGGTATTTTTCAAAAGTATGCAAAGCAAAGATCGATGGCAGAGATAACAGAAAGATTCAAGTTATTGAACAACAGATTCAGGACAGTTGTGAAAGTATTCAAGAAATAATTCTAACAGTAAGTGAAGAGGTGAAAGATTCAGAAAGAGGTAGTGATTTGGGAAATGAAAAGTTAACGGGGTTACAAGGAGTGAAACTAGAGAGTACTGACAAGTTAGAGAAACCACATTGTCAAGTATTACCGAGTAACAAATCGATAAAAGTACTGGTGGACTCAGGGAATCTATTTACCCTTGTGTCTAGGAAACCGTATGATAGTAACTAGAAACATGTTGAAGATTCACAGCTGTGAAAGCCGGATATAAAAACTGTAGGCTATGCAGGAAGGAGGATAGAGATTCTAGGGATGAAGTGGATGACTATTGAATTCAGACGGAAGGCTGTCTATGGATGAGTATATATTACAGACTATAGGTCAAATCTGCTAGGATGGCTTCATCAGAGGGATTCAGACATAATGATAAATCCTAATGGAAAAAACTGTGATGGTGGCAGAGAGAGAGGAAGTGGAGGAAATACTTGATGAGGACCAGTGTGTTTTGATGAAGCAGTATCCATGTGTGTTCTCTGATTAATTGGGTCTACTGAAAGTTTTTCCCCATAAAATAATATTGAGGAAAGGTGCAAAACCAGTAATCCATTAAGTAAGAAACATTCCTAATATGATGAGAGAACCTTTGCAATAAGAACAAGACAAATTATTCCAACAAGAAATTATTGAGCCAATTGAAGCATCTGAATGGTTGTCACCAATTGTTGTAGCACCAAAAGAAGGAGGAAAAATCTGGCTGTGTATAGATCTACGTGGTCTTAATAGGAACATTTGGGTGGATAGGCAGACACTTCCTAATATATCTGAAATGTTAACAACGAAGGGTAAGGATATTATGTTTAGTGTTTTGGGTATGTCAGCTGCATATCATCAGGTTAATCTGCATGTGCAATCAAGACATCTGACATAATTTGTAACTCTGTTAGGGGCTTTTTGTTACAAAAGGATGCCGTTTGGGCTTGTCTCAGCGGTATTTCAAAGAATAATGAAAAACATTTTCAGAGATATGGATCATATATTGTGCTTTCAGGATGATATACTCATTGTGGGAAAGTGTGGAAGTGACCTCAATCAGTTATTTGAAGAGGTTGGAGAGACATGGATTGATGATAAAAAAAAAAGGGAAATTCCAAATTAGAAGTAAAGAAGTAACATATTTAGGACATCTTATAAGTAATGAAGGGATTAAACAAAGAAAAGTATAATAACAGCGATAGAGAAAGTGCCAATGCCATGTAGTAAAGAAGAACTGAAATTTCACAGAATATTACTCGAAATTTGTAAGAAAGTTTGCGGCAGTGGTAGAACCTTTAAGAAAATTGATGAAAAAAGGGCGCAGTATTTGAGAGGGGAGAGGAATGTGAGCATACATTTGAAAAAGCAAAGGAATGCAATATACAGGCCCCCACACTCTGACATTTTGACACTACAGGAAAGACATATTACAACAGATGTCAGTAACATTGAAATTGTTGCAGCACTAATGCAAATCAAGAATGGTACACAATATGTGGTTGGTTTTGCATCCAGGAGATTACAGGGAGCAGAGGTCACATATTCTCTGACTGAAAGAGAAGCCTTAGCTTGCTGCTGGGGAATTAAACACTTTAGGTTTTATATGTGGGGTTCACCTTTTAAGGTAACGGCTGACCACAAAAATTTAACCTCTATTTTCAAAGGGGGAAGAGGATTGGAAGGAAATGTCACACCGAGCACATCAAGGTGGTTGTTGTCAATAGTGGATTACAATTTTGACATGGAATTTATGAGGGGCAGCAAAAATGTGGTGGTGGATTATTTATCAAAAATGCCAGTGAATGAGGAGGAAATTGTTGAAGAGATATTTGACAGAGAGGAAGGGACAATCGATGGACAGATGGCAATAAATGTGGAAGAGTGGAATGCTGCAAAGAAAAATGATTTGGTGATGAATGACATGGAAGTAAGAGTTGAATGTGGATGGGGCAATGGAGGTGAACTGAATAAAGAAATGAGTGAATATTTCAAAGTCAAGGAGGAACTAGGCATAATTGGTGGAAAACTTATGAGGAGAAGTCAAATTGTTCCTCATAGTGGGGTCCGAACACACATCATCAATATTGTGCTTGAAGGACATCTGGGACGGGAAGTGACAAAAAGGAAAGTGAGGCAGTCATTCTGGTGGCCCAGTATGAACAGTGAGGTGGAGGAAATGGTGAAAAATGTTCTTGCATTTGCCAACAGTGATAAGACCAAGATAATGAGGCAACCTCCGTTGGATTGTATGATTTTTCCTGAAAGACCATGGGAAACGTTGGCTATTGATTTCCTAGGACCTATGGAAAGGTTGGGATCAAGAAATTGGCACATCTTGGTACTGGTAGATTATGACCCTAAATGGTTTGTTATAAAGACAAAGAAGCAGGTGAAAACAGCAGGAGTCACCGAGTTTCTGGAGGAAACTTTCATGGAGTAGGGAATACCTAAAACCATTGTGTTGGGTAATGGGGTGCAATTTATTTTTAGGGAAATTACTACTTATCTTTCCAGGATAGGAATAGTCCACAAGAGTGTATCCCTTTTCCGACCTCAGGTCAATGGGTTAGTGGAAAGGATAAACTGTTTAATAATGGAAAATATCCAATTAGCTCTCCATTCTGTGACTGGTGTATCACTGTTTGTATTCCTGAAAGGAAGGGAACCTGGTAGAAAGGAGTGCCCCATATGGCTGAGTGGAAGAGCTAATGCAAGGGTTGATTGTGAAGAAGTCAAGAGAAAAGTAAAGAGAAGTATGTACAGCATTACTAGAAAAGAAGGGGTATGAAGAAGTCTTACGTACGAAGTGGAGATTGGGTTGTTGTAAGGAACAGGGGTTTTGTCCGTAAAGGGGATAGCAAGTATTCTACTCCATGCAGAAACCAAACATAGCATGGTAATGCTGGAGGATGGAACTTCATGCAGTATGGGAGATGTATGTAAAGTGAAAGAACAATTGAAATATGCAAGTGGGTGAGAAAAAATAGAAATGGAAAAAGAAACATGAAGTTACAATATCAATATTGTATTATATATGTATTGTATTGTATTATGATAAAAAATATATAAGTAACCAATGGAAAGAAATGTAGGAGGTATTACCGTATTGAACAATTCTACATGTTTTGCTTAAACAGCAAGGTTCATGATAATATAAGGGGGGAGATGTGTGGTGATAACATGAGGGCTAAGAAAGGAATGTAGAATATTATGATGCTATGACATCAGAGTAGAAGTGTGGAAGAAGCTGGGGAAGCTGGAAGGTCAGCTGGAGATGCCATATGAAGTTACATTTAAAAACATCCAGAATCAAAGGTGCGCAGACCTCATCTGTACACACAATCAGTGCTGCAGGCCCACTTGGAGAATTTAATTTACAGGCCCTGGAAACATGAAGTGCACTTTGCTAGCGACTTATAAGTAAATTAAATATGCCAATTGGGTATAAGCCAATCCTACTATGTTTTAGGGGGAGAGCACAAGCACTTTAGCACTGGTTAGCAGTGGTAAAGTGCACAGAGTCCTAATGCCAACAAAGCAAATTTGGCAAAAAGTAGGAAGAGGTAGGCAAAAGGCTTGGGGCTGACCTAGCAGAGGGGGCTAGATCCAAGAGACATCCTTACATCCACTGCTATATACCCTACAAAAAAAACCCATATAGCGTTCCTCCTGCACTTTTCCACTCTCTACGGTTGGTGGTAGTAAGGTTTCTATGGTGGGGGGCATGTATTGCATACGTAAGTGTGCACACGGCCCATATGACGGAGGCTTGGGAATTGTCGTCATCCAATTATACTATTGAGCTAGTCATACTGTGCAGAGTAACGAATGGATGTTCACCGACCATGTAGACCCAGCAACTGCTGTAAAACATCAGGCCTTCGAATGCAATGGGGTGTTCTGTCTGCTTTATGGGGAGCACCGGCATGCAGACCTACCCCCGGCGACATTAACCTCACTGTCCTGTTGGCATCAGGCACTGAGCTGGATTAAGTGGCACGGGGTAATGACTAAGGAAACACCATTGTGGATGAGGAAATGGCACAGGCACACAGCAACCCTGTAAGACTTCCGTGCATGGGACACTATAGCATTTCTAAATTAGGGAATATATGGGAGGGCAACTCAATGTGCACATTTCAGTATCTTTAGGACACATAGGAAATCCATAAAGTGCAGTTCTATCACTATTTACAATTGCACCATGCATTCGACCAACACCAAAAAAGTCTACAGGTTCTTCCGAACCACAATCCCCTAGAGGTGCACATCACAATGTTTCAAATAGGGAGAAAGGGGATTTTCAAGTTATATTGAACACTAGTACACAATACCCCAGACTCAATGGTGGCTTTGAGAGGACGATGGCAGCTGGACGTGGGAGCATTTGAGGAGGAGGACAGGGTAGAAGTGGGGATGGCCCCCAGATCATTGGCGGTATCTATGAGGCTGTGTCTAATTCAGCTCAAGTACCTACATAGAGGGGCATATTCTCAAGGACTTATCGCCGAGTTATCGGCACTTTAGCGCAGCAAAAGTGGCGAAAGAATTATCGCCCCATTCCCAAGCTGGTGCAAACTGCCCACATTGCCAGTTTACCAGCGATAGCTGCCGCAAAAAACATCGCCACGGATGAGAGAGACAACTAACGCTAATGATATGCAGAGTAGGCGTTCCCGTGCAAAAACACATGAAAACACCACTTCGTGATATTCTCAACGACCAGCCAGATCTGCGATGCGAACCAAAAACAGGCGATAAGGCGCGTTAGCAGCAGGGATTTAACACCTGCCTTTTACTGGTGTTAAGCAGGACGACCAACTGCAGTAGAAAGGGAGCCCAGCCCAGAGCCACATCTGAAGACCAACAGATGCCATGGAGACACTGATCATGCAGCTCGGAGACCCAAGAGGGCCACAACACCCACCGCCACCACCCCCAGCCCCACCCCCCGGAACCCCCCCTACTACCACCGAGGCAGCGCAGAACAGGACAGCGGACGTTCCGAAAACGGCATGGCCCCTCAGCCACACAATAGCAGAATGTGGGGCGAGGTGGGATCCAAGTATGTGTGAAGAAGGCAAGTCACCCATGAATAAGAATGCACACAATGCCAAGTGTGGCGGTGATGTGCTGGACAGACCTCAGTATGCAGAGCACAGACCTATCCATATGGACATATACTGCAGGTGTTTGCAGTGTCGTGGATAGTGGACGCAACCATGTTACCACAGGCAGTGGGGAAGACCTCGGTCATGTAGCTGTGCCGTCCCCCCCTGTAAGCGTAAGCGGAGTGGGCTTGTCCGGCGTACGCCAGCCCAGCATAGGAGTGTGAATAAATAGGCCGGGGCTCTGGGCGTGGTTCACTTCCGGGATGGCCAACGCGTCTGCCAGGGCGGCACCCCTCGCCCTGCCACGAGGCCGCTGCCGTGACCGCCAGCCTCCTCAGCCGAACGCTGGCTTCCGTGACACAGGCCCCCAGCGCACCCAGCCGCACAGCACCACGGAGTGATGTGTGTGCTGGATACTGCCTCCGGCCTACACTGCGGTCAGCAGGGCTCACAATTCAGATCGAGTCGCAATTGCAGATGACGCAGTCCAGTAGGCAACAGACATTGACCCCAGTGCGGCCCGCCCGGACCACAAATCATCGCTGGCTGCGCACCCCCTGAGTACCACAGGTGCCACTAACTCTGTGCACCACAAGTCAACCCCACGTGGCTGCGGGTCCTTGCTGACCTCTGCCTCCGGCCTACACTGAGGACAGCAGGGCTCACAATTCAGGTAGAGTCGCGATTGCAGATGACGCAGTCCAGTAGGCAACAGACATTGACCCCAGTGCGGCCCGCCTGGACCACGAATCATCACCGGCTGCACACCCCCTGAGCGCCACAGGT
The DNA here is from genome assembly GCA_963921515.1 of Calotriton arnoldi. Classification (NCBI taxonomy): domain Eukaryota; kingdom Metazoa; phylum Chordata; class Amphibia; order Caudata; family Salamandridae; genus Calotriton; species Calotriton arnoldi. The sequence goes on from CAWUFW010005893.1 coordinate 902,784, forward strand.
GCCACTAACTGTGCACCACAGCTCATGGACCCTTTATGATTGAATCACATGCTGTGGACTGCGGACGCAACAATGTCACCTCAGGCAGTGTGGAAGACCTGGGACGATGATGATGAAGATGAGGCAGGTGTAACACACCCCACTGCAGCTGCGGCAGGAATATCCTGAAGGGACACAATCATTGACAATTACTTCACATGAGCACGCCCAGCTCTGGTGCCACTATCTCAGTGCACCACAAGTCATGGCCCCTTCTGATTGAATATTGGGTGACCTCTGTACTTGCTCCGGCTACCTCCATGGTGCTTCGCAGTTGTTAGTGTTATGTTGGTGTTTTCTGTTTCCGCTTTAATAGTGATCACTGTACAAGTTGTTGCCAGCACCAACCACTCACTGAGGGCTGGCTCACACTCACCCCACACCCATCCAGCACAGGCGTCACTGGATATGTGATCCTGGTAATAAAAAGGGGCCGGGCGCACGTGCCCGTAGCCAGTTCCACTATCCATCCAAGTGTGTCCGTTTGGTCATTATGCATGAATGATGGCCCGGGCCCTACCACATTACATTGTGCTGTGGACAGCGGACGCAACCATGTCACCTCGTGATATCCGGAGAAGCCAGAAACTCCCGATCTGCCAAAGACCGGTTGCTACAACCAGCACGTTTCCGGAAGAAAAAAACCTACAATCGAGCCTTCTCTGGGGCCGCTCCAAGAATTTGGAACTCTCTCCCACCCGCCATCAGAAGACTTCCCTCCTTGGCACACTTTAAGAAGGAGACCAAAACCTTCTTAATGAGCAAATACCTCGCCTAATGAATACATCACAATCACCTCAATGACATGTTCCTCCCTCCACCTCTGCATTATCCACGGCCTCTACCGATGATACCTATTCCTGCACTCCTTGGGTATCCCCCAAGAGTTGAGACTGCGTGCCCTCGTGCATAATATATCTTCTTGTTTTAATTTTTATCCCACTTGTAGCTGGGACTTTGGACTGTGTGCTTCCCTGTATAATGTATCCCCTATTGTACCCAATTGATCCCTCACCTCCTAATGCTTTGTATACCACCCTTAATCCTGTAAAGCGCTCTGATACCCTCACGGGTCTGGTTCGCGCTCTATAAAACTATAAAATAATAAAAATAAAATAATGTAGCTAAGTCCCCCCCCCCTGTAAGTGAGAATGTTGCAATGTAGCATGCACCCGGAGGGCAGGCTCGCATGAATGGAGTAATGAAGGAGCTCAAGACCGCTCGGGGTCCAGGATCATACATGCCAAGTGTTGTGTGTAACTGTATTGCCGCAGCATGAGCAAAATGCCCAGCCACATTTGCAGTGCCAGTTCAGCCAGGCATGTACTCTACATCTGTGTCCGCCCTATCCTTTACATAGGCCTACACTCACGTGGCCCACCCCCTTCAACGGCCAACATCACAGTGTCGTTGTCAGGCTTGTGGACAGGCGCAGACAGGCATGACAATACTGTGCTGTAGGAGTGCAAGTGATGCAATCGCGCAGCACACATATGTAAATGGGTACGGCGGAGGGAGGAGCAGCTGTGAGGCAACGTAACACACAGTGATGCCGCTCATATGCCACATGCAAGTCATGTCAATAATGAATCACAAAGTCCCACTCATCTCACCCCACCCTCAACAAGCCACTTCACATCCCATGAATGCAAGCAGATTACAAACTTACACTAGGGATGAAAGCTCCTTTGTCTGAAATATCAGGCGGAAGCACATCTGCACCTCCAACCTCGGAATTGCATGTGCCCGGCACCCCCTGACAGATACTATAGAAGCTGATGACAACTCCCACACTACGCACAGCCAGACGAAAGACCAACGTATACACACCCCACACACAGAAGTCCATGCTCGAAGTTATCTTGCATGGAATGGCCTTCACACTTACTCCCACAACATCCCAGGCGTACAACCGGTGCTCACTATAACAACTCATTGATACGAGATGTGGCATTTCATCCACAGAACTGGCGCAAGTCAGAACAGTGCAGCTTCCACAAGAGCCACTTACGCAATGGCCGAACATCCCGGACACATGCACAAACCCTGTCACGTGGAACTGTACCGTGCACAAATGCTGCATACACTGGGGGAACTGCCATTGGCACTGCTGCGGATCAGTTACCGGCTAAGCTTCCGCCTTGCCAACGTCACCTGTGTTCAGCCTGTGTTGCGTTGTCGATCGTGCATGTTCGAGTGGTCCATGGATGTCTGCCTATCCAACAGGACGGTAGCTGAACTGGATTTTGATATGTGTGTGCGCCCCCTGTTAGCCCACGACCAGGAGTGTCACTGTGATACCCGTTTATGGGATGCCTTGATACTTGGCATACATGCTGGCAGCTGGACCTGGGAGATTGCACAAATCCTCGTGTGCAGTGACCACATTGAACCGCTCCCATACTGGGCTGTAGTGCTAATTGGTGAAAGGGGGTGGACACAGCACATCTGTCCGGACCTGCTGATGGATCGCCTCGCCGTCCTGTTTGATGAAGTCGACACCGACCTCATGTTGGAAATGTTAGCCTACGAAGCTGCAATGGCTTTCATGGACGAGTAACTATGTACCTGCAGCCACAACTGATTGGAACACATTGCACATGTCCCGACACCTTGTTGCATCTTGGAGATCTGGTCACATATCCCACGACAACAGGGGACATGGCTGCACTCGCCTGGACTCCGGAAACATGAGCGGACAACAACGCGTGTTAACACACACCTGTGAAAGGTGAGGCAATCCCCCGGAGTGGACAGCGGCGCTTGGCAAGGTTCCTCATTCTGACATACTGCTGCATTGGTTTGCATGTTGTGGCACTTATCTTGCCCGTACTGAAACGCATATGCTAATAAAGTCTACGCAGCTTCACTTGTATTCAACTGTGATGAGTGTTGATTTGAATGACAATGTGTGTCTCAATGCCTATCTGGGTCATGGCCATACCTGCGCATTGATAGCATTACCCAGGGAGTGCCTCTTTTGTGGAACCACTGTCCCTACATTCATCCATACTTTCATTCTTAAATGGTCATGGCCATGACACATCAGTGTGAATTGGGATGTTTTATTCACATTCAGTGGAGTGTTGAAGCTGGGCCAGTACAGGGCCATGCAAACCCCACTTTACATTGTTGCCCCGTGGAGGGCCAGCCAGAGTCCTTTAGGGATTGACAAGTTCATAGGGAGTGGAAGACTACAGTCCGCAGTGTGATTGCTGTGTCATTGGTAACCACACCAAATATGGCAGTCCATGTCGAGGTCCAAGGTGAGTGTCGCTTGGTGTATGGGGGGACAGTGGAAGGTGTTATTCCAGGGCATGATGCAGAGGGCAGAACCAAGCTGAACACGGCCATATGGCGGAGATGAATGCTAACACTTGATTCTAGCCACAAAGCCAGATTCATCATCATCTTCGTCCTCTGATGTGTCAGGTGCCTCACATGCGGGTGGTGGTGTTCTGTCTGCATCACTGTGTGGCACTGACACTTCAGGGGACGGAGGTAGGAAATCTGCTGCACTGTGTGGCACTGACACTTCAGGGGGAGGAGATGTGGATGTAGTAGTGGCACCAGCATCCATCCGCACCAGGCCTTGTGGTGGCAATGCCATGACGAGGATCTGCAGGGCATGGAAGATCACAGCTACATCTCGCTGGTGTGCAGCCGTGGCACACATTCTTTCCGCCTGCATCCGCTCCAAGCTCTCCATCATTCTCCTTATGTGTCCCAACTCATGGATGACATCGCTGGGGCCACTCTGACTGGACAGTTGTTCTTGTCTCAGAGTCATGACTCCAGCGATGTCAGCCATGGCTTGTTGTGGAGCAAGGAGCGGACAGTGGGTGTCCGTTAGGGACTGTGAGTGGTCCCTGATGGGACTTAGACACCCACGTATGGCATCCAGTTTGGCTGCCATGAGGTCGAACCCCACCCGCAGCTGGTCAGACATCTCCTCCTAGCACCCTAACACACGGTGTTGGGAGGCCATATGTTGGTCGTGGGGGTCCTGGGAGACAGCTGTGGTGGTGGGTGCTTCCTGCTGTGTGGCCTGTGCAGGGGGTAGGGTCTCATGGATGCAGCTGGGCTGCCCTGCTCCTGAGGTGGTGTGCCGGAGCTGTCCCTGAGCTGTTGGAGTGCGTCGGTGTGGATGTTGGGAAGGTCCTCTTCATCATCAGTGCTGTGTTGTTGGGTCTGCTCTGCAGGAGGTGTTGATTCTCCCTCTGCAATGTGAAGGGAAATGCAGATTGACATTGTGTTCACATGTATGTTCACGCATTGTGCAAGTTTACTGTCAGACTGCATGGCAATGTACATTGTGTCTGTGTATGAGGAGACGCATATTTGAAACGGGACACTTGGCATTTCTACACCATCAGGGATGTGAGGTTGTACTTGTACATTGTCATCTCACAGTTTCCTGCTATGCCAAATGCGAATGGCCATTTTCTAAACACAGGCGGCAGCAGTTGTGTCCTCTGTTCTGTTGTGAAAGTGTTGCAGTTTGTACCACATTGTTGTCAATGTTGGGGTGCTCTGCATCTTGTGTGTGTGCTACATTGTGGGTGGTTTGCCCCTTCGGGTCTGATTTTGCTGGCCCTTATCCCTTTCAGGCGGTGTGCCTTTCACTTCTGTGCTTGTGCAGTGCTGAGCTGTTGCAGACTTGGGTAAATTGGGCCCTTGGTCGTAGTTGTGACTCTTGGGCATGGTTTGTCCGCAGATGTACTATACTTACTTGTGCATGTGTGCCATTGTACCCATCTCCCCCCGTCCTCCCAGTCCCTGGTTGTTACTCACCCTGTTGCTTTTGGGTCAGGTCATGTTGTGCAGTGTCCGGTCCCCCGACTCCTGCCACCGTCTCCCCAATGATGGTCCCAGGCTGGTCCTCCGTGGGGCTTGTGGGGTTCTGGTTGTCCTCTGTTCTTGCTCCGGCTACCTCCATGGTGCTTCACAGTTGTTTGGGTCTTGTTTGTGTTTTTGGTTGCCGCTTTTATGGTGATTTTGGCCGCCTGACTTGTGGGACTTGCAGGCTGGCGCAGCTTAGCGCTGGTTTGGTATCGCGGTTGGGCCCATTGCGACTTTTGCCGCGTTCGGGTTTGGATTTTTATCGCCGTCCTTGTGCTGTTATCGTGGACATTTTATGCGTTATCTGGAGGCTATCGCATGTTACCGCCGTGTTGAGAATACGACGTTAACACAGAGTTATTTTCCGGCGATATGAAAACGTGCGTTAGCCTTTTTTGGCGATGATTATCGCACGTTCTTGAGAATATCCCCCAGAGTGTATTATAGCCCCACGAGAACAAGCAAAATGAAGCAGGGCCTTTGGTGCAAGCAACAAATGGGCACATTTTTCCACCTTATATGGTAATGCCCAGTGATAAAAGGGTACTGGCAAACTGTTTGTGATACCTTGTTCATGGTGATGGGGTGGCTGGTGGTACCTGAACCTAAAATGGTGATATTGAGACTGATGGATGAATGGGGTGGCAGCTGATGCATTAGATTGCTGGTGGCCGTGGGTCTCCTCCTTGCAAAAAGAAACATTGCTAGGCATTGGAAAGTGGAGAAGGGATCACTGACAGAATATCGACTGACAGAATATCGTGTTCCCAAAATATCGGGACATAAATATCGACATCCTATCTTTATAATGGTAAGTACTAAAATATCGAGAAAAAATATTGTTAAAAATATCGAAGTACAAAATATCGATTTTTTTAAATGTATAAAAAGAATGTAAAATAAATTAAATAATACATATTACTTAAAAAAATGTTTAGCATTATTAGAAAATGTTAACAATTATAAGTAATAAATGTAATGTAAAAATAAATTAAACATACATATATAAAATGTAATACATATATATATATATACTTAATAATAATTAATAAATAATTATTTTAATAAATTATAAAATGTTAGAAATATATTAAAAAATTTAAATACATATCTATATACATACACCTGTAACATAAAAATAAAACATATATATATATATATTATAAATTAAAATATTAAAATATTTATTATTTTTAAAAACTACATTTTACACTACATTGAGTACAACAGTAGGGAAAGTGTTGGATAGCGGAGGTGAATAAATAACTATTCCCACTGCAGCAAGTGCAACAGTAGGGAAAGTGTTGGATAGCGGAGGGGAATAATTTACTATACCCACTCCAGCGAGTGCAACAGTAGGGAAAGTGTTGGATAACGGAGGGGTAAAAATTACTATTCCCACTCCAGCGAGAGCAACAGTAGGGAAAGTGTTGGATAGCGGAGGGGAATAATTTACTATTCCCACTCCAATAAATGCAACAGTAGGGAAAGTGTTGGATAGCGGAGGGGAATAATTTACTATTCCCACTCCAGCGAGTACAACAGTAGGGAAAATGTTGGATAGCGTAGGGGTAAAAATTACTATTCCAACTTCAATGAGTGCAACAGTAGGGAAAGTGTTGGATAGTGGAGGTGAATAAATAACTATTCCCACTGCAGCAAGTGCAACAGTAGGGAAAGTGTTGAATAGCGTAGGGGTAAAAATTACAATTCCCACTCCAGCGAGTGCAACAGTAGGGAAAGTGTTGGATAGCGTAGGGGTAAAAAGTTACTATTCCCACTCCAGTCAGTGCAACAGTAGGGAAAGTGTTGGATAGCGTAGGGGTAAAAATTACTATTCCCACTCCAGCGAGTGCAACAGTAGGGAAAGTGTTGGATAGCGGAGGGGAATAATTTACTATTCCCACTCCAATGAGTGCAACAGTAGGGAAAGTGTTGGATAGCGTACTGGATAAAATTACTATTCCCACTCCAGCGAGTGCAACAGTAGGGAAAGTGTTGGATAGCGGAGTGGTTAAAATTACTATTCCCACTGCAGTGAGTGCAACAGTAGGGAAAGTGTTGGATAGCGTAGGGGTAAAACTTACTATTCCCACTCCAGGGAGTGCAACAGTAGGGAAAGTGTTGGATAGCGGAGGTGAATAAATTACTATTCCCACTCCAATCAGTGCAACAGTAGGGAAAGTGTTGGATAGCGGAGGGGATAAAACAAAACATTACAGCTATTGAACCTAAATCCCTAAACAAAATACAAACAAAACAATTACTAACAATATTTATCAATTAATAAATGAATATTAATGATCAACTAATGATTATTTTATTTAAAGTATATTACTTTCAACCCTCTACCCCAATAAACACAAAAACACACACCTACAAATATTTACACAATTTCCATGACTACATTAATAAATTAATATTAATTAACAACAAATCATTAATTAATTTTTAAAATATTTCTTCACAACATTTACAACTATAAACGCCACAACTCACAAATCAAATTTATTCCACAATTAGCATGTTTAATATTTAATTAATTAATTCGCCTTAATTAACAAATAATTATTTAATTATAAATATTTTACCTCCCACCAGATTCCCCTATAATTGACACCACCAATGTCGTAAAACATGACACAATCAGCATAATTTATTAACAAATAATTAATTATTTAATAACAATTAACAAACAAAATAAAAAAATTAATAATAAATTAATTCACACAATTAACACTATAAAATAACATTAAATAAACATTATATTATAAATATTAAAAAATGTATGATAAATAAATTACTTCCCACCCTACTTCGCTATCAACCCACAACGCACTCTCAAAAAAATAACACAATTACAATAATTACCAATTAATTAATAATAATTAACAACAAATTAATAAATGATTATTAATAAATTAATTACAATTAACTATATAAAATATTAAATACATAAATATAAAATATAAAAAAATGTTAATTAATTAATTTTAATTAAATTACTTCCCACCCTATTCCGCTATAAACCCACAACCCGCTACGGAACGAAAACGCAAAATTTATTTATAATAAAATTAATAACTTCTAAAAATTATTAATAAATTATTTATAATTAAATTACTTCCCACCCTATTGCCCTATAAACCCACAACCCGCTCCTAAATAAATGACACAATTAACATAATTACCAATTATTTAATAATAATTAACAACCAATTAATAAATAATTAATAATGAAATAATTCCCACAATTAACAATATAAAATATTAAATACATAAATATTAATTAATAAAAAATATTAATAAATTAATTATAATTAAATTACTTCCCACCCTATTCCCCTATAAACCCACAACCCGCTACGGAACTAAAACGCAAAATGTTATTAAAATAAAATTAATAACTTCTAAAAATTATTAATAAATGTATTATAATTATATTACTTTCCACCCTTTTCCCCTATAAACCCACAACCCGCTATGGAACTAAAACTCAAAATTTACTTAAAATAAAATTAATAACTTCTAAAAATTTAACACATATATTAAAAAACAAATGGAATACTTAGACAAAAAATAGAACACATACATTCAAAATACATACTAAAATACATAACACTAACTAAAAAAATGATATTTTTAACAACTATATTTTTGCAAACGATATTAATGACTTCGATATTTTTAAAACAATATTAATGACTTCGATATTTTTAAAAATGATATTACTTACTTTAAACTCGATATTCTTGTCCACGATGTTCTGACAGTCGATATTTTTGACAAACGATATTCTGCACTCGATATCAGTGCAAGTAGACATTAACAACTCGATATTTAGACTGTTTACCGTGGAGAAGGCATCCCCAAAGTCAGAATAGAGTTGTGGAAAGGACTATTGTGCTACTGCCAAATTATATGTGTATAGATCCAGGGGCTGCCCTGGAAAACACCAAAACATCTGGGGGACCTGGATTTCACACTCCATGAGCTGCACAATTTGAATTCTTTTGAGGAAGATACTCAATTTGTGGTCCAATGGGTGGCTTGGGGAGAGGGAGGAGAGGCTGTATACAATACGACCTTTATGTGCTGTGTGAACCTATGTATATGTTGGAAAATCAAATAAAAAGAGTTGGAAAACAAAACAATGAGTTCCACAAAGCTGGATACCTTCTCTCGAAGCACCTGCTGAAATGGAGTTTTAGAAACCTGTTTCTTTACCCCACCAAACTCATGTATTTGGTGGTGTCCTAGTACTCTGGAGGTCCAAAACTTTTCTAAGGCTCCACTTTTCAGAGGTGTTAAGAAACGTTCAGTTAGATACAGCTAAGGGTACTAGGACCTCAGAAATGGCACTTGGGGTCAAGACTCACTACAGCAGAGGCCACTAACATGGTCAATTTCAGGTTCAGTTGCTAATGGTCAGCTGTCAGTTCAGGGAAAAGGCCTCTTGCAGCTCATTGTGTCTCAGGAGGTCAGTCAACTGACCCTGCAAGTCAATTTATTTGTCTGCAGTGCAAGTGGGAGTAGTTCCAGCCCTTCATGTCCCTTCACATGTCTCAAACAGCAGGTGCAGTCCTTCTTCTACTCTTCACCATGTCCAAAATGTGTTCTGTTGTGGGTGCCTTGGGGTACCACATTTATAATTGGCACCAGCTAGTGGTAATTCCTCGTTCCTCCTAACTAATGGGAAAATGTTTTCAGGGGCAACCCTATCCACTTTTGCAGCAGCTCCTGTTTTCCCTCCTGCAAACAATTACATATTCCACCTTACTCCCATCACTGGAAAACTGTTCTCCCCTTGTGCAGAGCCTGTGTGCCCACCCCAAGGTATACCGAGAGTAATGAGCAGTCCCTTCCTCTGTAGTCACTCAAAACCAGTTCTGGGGTAGCTCTCCTTCTGCTGGGTTGGTGCCAGATTAACTTTGGGAACAAAAGCTGGTCCTCTCTAGGTATCACCTGACATTTACTTGTGACAGCATGCACCCTTTTGAAATTAATCTAGTTCCTGGGCACACCAAAACTGGTCTTTTTGCCAGAGAAAGAAAAACACCTCTTCACAACCACGCAATTGTCCCTGCTTTGGGAGAAGTTTTCACACCTCGTTAGGGTCAAATACTTGCAAGACAGCTGCTGGAGAGCTAGTTTAAAATAGCCTTCAGGAGTTTCAGGCAGGGAAATTTAACTTTCAACCTTTCTAAAAGTTACTTTTCCTAAATATTTATTGAAAATCTGACTTCTTTCTGAATTTGAGTTGACTGTTAATAAATATTAAAAAGGGTGGCTTCATTATTTTTCTAGCTGTTCCCAAACCCGATGTAGGAGAATTCATGTTTTAGTCTGTGCTCTAGTTTTCTTATAGGACAGCCAGAGACTTCCACAGTGAAAATTGATTTTGAGGGCATATCACTGCAGACCCATGGTAACATTGCCATTAAAGTTCCACATGTCCCACTTTTAAATAACCTGTACCCTTCTTTGTGGGCTACTGGGCCTGCATAGGGGTGACCTATATTTGAAAGGGGTTATTTTGACAGGTCTAGCTGCGTATTTACACTGCAGCAATCAGGCCACAATGATAGGATAGAAGCTATGTATTTTTGTTGCATGGGTGAATGGCACAATAAGTGCTGCAGTCCACAGGTGACATTTAACTTGCTATGCAATAGGTGTATTTTCTGCGCCATATGCTATGGCCTTCTAAGAAAATTAAGGGGCCGATTCCGATTCGGGCCGGAAATCTCTCCGACCGAGCCGGACCCGGAGAGAATTCCGACCGAATCGGACTCTGGCAGTCCGACCGGACGAGTACGATGTGTACGTAGGCTATCGGACTCGATTCGGTCGGACTCCCATTGAAGTCAATGGGAGCCGGTCGTACAACGCGTACGCGGGCTCCCATTGACTCAATGGGTGCGAGGCGAACAAGGGCGCCCCCTACAGCGTGTACGCGGCGAAGCACATCGTGCCGTACATGCACAGGTAGGGGGACCCATGGGTCCCCCCTGTGTGCGACTCGCGCGGCCACGCGCACAGTGGGGTCCGACGCGGACCCCCAAAGTCCGGCTCCGACAGCTCTTTCGAGCCGGACGGCGCGAGTCGGTCGGACTGCTCGCGGTGCGCATCGTACTTACCCGGCCGGGGAACGTCTCCATTGCGCGGTGCGAGTCGGGTCCGTGTGAGTCGGTCGGAGCGTGTTGAAGCCGCGTACGAGTCGGTCGGCGAATTCGTGGGCGCTTGCATCGTACTCGCTCGGCCGGACCCGCGTACGAATCGGTCGGGAAACAGGGCTCCGAATCGGATCCGGTAAAGCCGAATCCGATTCGGAGCCCTACCGGCCGAGATCGGAATCGGCCCCTATGTATGCCAATTAGAAATTCGCCAATGTAACCATGTTTTAGTGTTCAGAACACATTAATTGAGGCCAGGATAATGGTATCTCAGCGCACAGAAAAAACAGTAGCATCAGTCCAAAAATATATAAGGGAGACCACACAAAAGGAGCACTTTCATACAGTAATGTATGATAGTTTCTAGTTAAAATGTCAAGAAAAACAATAACATTATTTTCTATGTGAGCACCTCAGTATCTTGGCTACACACAAGATGGGGCATGCACAAACTGAACCTATACTCAAAATGTGTGTTTTTTCTGATTGCCAAGTCTTCCCATTTCCATTTTATGATACACATATTTTTATATTATCAGGGAGTAAATTGCTGTCTTGTATAATAATATTAATAACACCACAGAAGCATCCTATATATCTAAAGTGGATAGGGTACACACAATCGAAGAAGAAACAGGTTCCCTCCAGGTTTCACTTAACCTGCACATTAAAATGTTTTTATATAGTCACTCAATACAATCACAGACAAATGAATGACATTCATTTGTCTGTGATTGTATTGATTGACAATCATTTGTAAGTAATTGTATTGGATGACAATCCAAAAACTTTTTAATGTTTGTTGTTAAGTGAAACCTAGACAGAATCTGTTGCTTCTTTGAGTCTTGTATAACGATGTCATACAAAGCTTTTGAAAGAGTTGAGATATACCTTGCAGAACATCATTCATTACAAATCAAAAATATAATAAAATATCTGAAAACATCTGCCTTTCAGGCAAGCAGGCCAACAGCAATGACATTCTCATAGAAAGGCAGCACCCAACCTTTGAACTCCTTTACCTAAAAATAAATTACTGAAAGTTGCTCTAAAACATTACTCTTTTTCTAACATACTGTCTCATGATGTAAATCCTTGGGTACAATACAATGAGGTTGCCATTCTGTTATAAATGTTTTTTGCAAGAAAAACATCACATTGTATAATGATGCACCAGGCTAACACGCAATTATGCAATCGGCTGAATTACATAAAAGCAGGCCAACAGATTGACTTGGCCAGCTGTCTAGGAAGATGTGGTAGAGATTTCCAAGGTGCTTACCTTTAGGTATTGTCTACAGACAACCTTCACTGTTTGCCAGTATGGGCTCGAGGAACCTTGAAATTTTAGACACCCCAAAATTTGAACTGAACCAGAATGCCTACATTCACTGCATCACAGATGGTGTTTAACCTCAATTTCATGAGTCAATGGGTACCTATGTTAAGGCACCTCCCAAACCATATGGGCACCAAAATCGGGAAAGAAATGGACAGCATCCATGGTAGGAAAGGAAAGCCTTCTGCTCACCCACAAAACCAAGGGCTTTTATACATTATTTTCATATATGAAATTACAGAATCTGTGGTTTGAGCAAATGTAGAATTTCTTCAGTCAATCAGTGCACCTAAAAAATAAACATCACATTGTCTTAACACTCAAGCACTATCCCGCTACTTGAATAATTATTTGCCACCCTCTATGCTAATGTTATCCGGTGATGCTGGAACAAAACAAGATACATAAATAATAATGTGTTATATGAATAAATACACACAGTGAACCAGGGGAAGGACCTTGGTAACATATTAGTTTGTGACTGAAAGTTCATCGAGAGCAGAACAACAAAACAGTGCAAATAAACCAATACATCTCAGATAGACTGTGCTGCAGAGTTTGTGAGGAGAAAGGTTGCAGGGGAAGAAACATGAGTGACAGGGGTGGCTTCCATTTTGGATAAGATGGAGCTAAGACCTAGTTAACACGTTAGAAAAACACACTTCTACACATCATAGAAAATTAGTTTAAAAAACAACAGTATTATTTCAGTGTATAAATGCATAACCAAATGTGAAAAACATTCTGCTCATTGTTAATGATGCATAAAAATATAAACACAAAAAAAACTTCCACCCAGCACATAGACCTATTCCATAAATTAAAGACAATGGGCCAAATTTATCAAAGATGTGCATTGCCCTTGCGCCGCAAAACGGGGCACAAGATCGACGCAAGTCTTAAATTAGATTTATCAAGCCACGTTGCGAGGCCTTGCGTGGCTTGATAAATCTAGAGTAACGCAACACAGCTCAAATCCCTGCGTTGCATTATTCTGCCCCAGGGAGGTGTTCCCTGGGTGGAGCTTAGTTGTTCCCACACAGCCACCCATGAATTTTGGTGCATTCCCAGATTTACCATCAGTGGTGGACCTGGAAATTCATCAAAATGCTATGCCTCCCCAGGTGAAGCATAACGAGGAGAAATATCTTTATTTCTCCTCCTTACTTCCTCTTTCTATGTGTGCTGCTTTCTGCAGCACACATAGAAATAGGAAATTGCCTCAGGGGGATGTATTTGTGCAGGAAGGTGTCTCTTCCTGCACAAAAACAATTTTTCTTACAACGCAGGCCCCTTGCACCATTGTGCAAGGGTGCCTGTGTTGATGCTAGGCAGCAAATTGTGTGCCAGCACTGGGAAATGACAGGAATGCGCCATATAATGTTAAATATGGTGCATTCCTTCCCTTTTCCTATCACACAGTGCAGCAAGGTGGCTTGCTGTGCTGTGTGATAATATGATAAATATGCCCCTTACAGTGGGCTTTGTTTCTGCTCCTTGCTCGTGATTTGAATGCTTTCTTGTCTGTCTCAGTTCCCTGCATTTGATTTAATTGGTTTCCTCCCTATTCTTATGTTTGTCCAAATAGAAAAAAAATAAAACTATGTTCACAATCTAGTTCTTGAACCAGTTTGTGGACTAAAAATTTGAAAACAATAGAAGCTGAAATCCAATAAAACTGATTGGCCAAAAGGTTTCCCATTGCCCATTAAAATGGCACTGTCACCATAAGTTGTTCCAAAAAATACACAGTGCCAAGCGGGGACAGAGTGAGGACATCGTACCCCAACAATGGGGGGAAGGGGGGGGGGCGGGAAGCATAAAGAAAAGGGGTGAAAAATGCCCTTATTAATAAAAGAAAATTTTAAAAATGCAAGTTCGTTCAGTAGCACTATTGGTTCAAGAACCTTACAAATATATTTATAATACTAGATGCACATTTCTCTCTAGGTTTTCAGCTTAAGGTGTAGGAGAATGAAACTTGGAACAGGCAAATTGGTTTATTGTCCGTGAAAACAAAAACATTCTGCCTGCCCAACGGCAAAGCTTTCCAGGCAGGCAACCCACACACTACTGTGCCGAGAATCTAATTCCCTCTGCATTCTCTTGAGTAAATGGTGAATCTGGAAAGGAGGAAGAAAAAGTGGGGCCTGTCTACAACGTCCTCAGCCTGATCTTTTTACAGGGAGATTAAGGACATGGTCTGTATCTTTTTCTAAGGTTCAGAGTACATACCTCTGGTGCACATCATACCCAACTTTTGCCAGCACCTGGCCTTGTAAGCATGAAACATTGCTGCTGCTCTATCTCACATCCAGCCATTGTCAGCACAGAAGACTTACCCATGTGCTAAGGTGCAACTCCAGTGTACGAAAGAGCACTTCACTCCTCAGCCCCTTGTCAATTCCCTGGTCTTGCCCAAGGTCGCAGGTGCAAAGCTGGTGTTTCCTCTTTTTCTTGCACCCTTGCAGGATATTGGGGTAATGGCACTAGGCATTGCCAAAGGCCACAACTTGCATACTGAGCCTATCAAGCACAGTCAGAGTCCATAGCCATTGGGCCTGCATGGGGGCATAGAGACTAGTTGGCGGGCCCTGGTAATTGTAGCACCCTGAGCCCAGTGCCCAGCAGGTATCATATTAGCTCACATCGTAGTGCTGTGGCACTGATGGACAGAGCATTGAGCATGGCTGAAGTCCAATGGGCAATTTGGGGATGGTGCTGGAGACTACATCCTCTCTCCATGGCTCACTGAACACAGAGAATGGCTATGCTCTGTGAAGAAAAAGTGGAAAATAGATGTGGAATTTTGGGCATGGGCACCTTAAACGCAGAACTTACTGGACGTGACCAAATGTCATGCCCTGTATGCTAAGCTGGCTGGGTGAATGTTCATTGGGTGTAGACAAATGTCACACCTTCTGCAAGAGACAGATGGGCACACACTAAGATAGGACACTGGCAACGTGCAAGGGCAAAGGCATGTCTGAAAGATATACCTTACACTAATGTCTTGCTGTAAATGAATGGGGCCAAGAGTAGTGAATAGTTAGTATACAAAGACAAGGTTTTCTAGAGGGATAGATTCACCTGAAAGTGCTTAGTCTACAATAACATAGTTACTCATTATTGGACATGCAACTCAATTTGCAGCCACTACTAAGCTGCTTATTTTCAAGCATGCAATCTCCCCAACTCATTATGGACACACAAAAAGATTTGAATCAATATTAACAGCTGAGCTATATCAACAGGTTAAAAGACAGAATTATTTTCAGATTTCTTATATTTCTGCATTAATTTTCACTTCACATAAACATAACAATAGGAAAATCCATCATTGTCACACTGTCCTTGTCAGAGCAGTATTCAGACAAACACAGTGTCCATATATATAAGTTGTTTGTGGTAGGCCTATGGGTAGTTCTACTCAAGATCTTCTCCTGCAACACTGAAGCACCAGCATGCATGGTGACCACAACCACTCCTACTGCGATCACCCCAGACCATCTCCACTGCCTCCAACTAAAAGCACAATATCCTTCTTGAAGCACGCCACCAAGATTTGGGAAACCATTACCCTGACGTCATTTTCCTCACCGAGGACTGGTTCAACCCCACATCCGTGCCCGACATCGCCTCAGCCATGCCCGATGGCTACAAGGTTGTACACCAATACCGCATCAACAAACACGGAGGTGGAATTGCCACTATCCACAAGGAAGCCATCCATTGCACCACCACAGCACACAATGTCACCCCGATCATGAAACACCTCAACTTCCAACTCCGAACCGCAAAACCACCATCAGAGGCACCCTCACCTACAGACCTCCAGGACCTTGCCCCAGTTTCTGCAAAGCTATTCCCGATTTCATCGCTCAGCTCACCATAGACTCCAAAAACTACATCTTCCTCTGTGACCTCAATTTTCACCACGACGACCCCACAACACCAACACCACCAACCTTCTCGAAAGCATGAGCAACATCGGCCTCACCTTAACTTGTCACCAACCCCACTCACATTACAGGTCACACGCTCGACCCCATCTTCACGGCCAGCGACAGAATCAAGTTCAGCCATGTAACCAAGCTCATCTGGACTGACCATGCCATTGTCCATTTCACCATCGATGTACACCCAGGCACACCCCCAAGCCGCCCAGCACTTCGCACCGCAGCTGGAACAAGGTCTCAGAGAGCCAATGGACCGACACACTCAACTCCTCCAGCCTTCTCACTGCAACAAACCTAGAACAGGCAGTCAAGGACATCTCCTCCCGGATCACGGATGGCACCGACAGAGTATCCCCCAGTCAACCCACCAAGCTCAACAGGTCCATCAAGCAAGCCAGTTGCCACACTACAGAACTAAGAGCCATGAAGCGCACCTGAAAACCATGCATCCATGGTACCCTGCCCCCACCAAATCTACAACCTTCAGAATAAGGCGATCAGCAGCAAGCTCACCGCCATAATGCATCCATCACCAAGGCCACCTTCCCCGAAGAATGGAAACATGCAGAAGTCAAGCCCCTACTCAAGCAACCATCCAACGACCCCAACAAATCCAAGAACTACTGCCCCATCTCTCTGCTCCCCTTTCCTGCCAAAGTCCTCGAGAAGGCCATCAACTGCCAACTCCCAGAATACCTGGAGAAAAACAATCTTCTGGACACTTCTCAATCTGATTTCCTCACCAACCAAAGCACCGAAACCACCCTGATTACAGTCTCAGATGACATCCGATCCATCCTCGACCAAGGAAAAATGGCGGCTCTGATTCTCCTCGACCTCTTAGCAGCGTTTGACACAGTATCACATCACACCCTGATCCAAAGATTTAACAACATTGGAATCCAAGGATACGCCCTCAGGTGGATTACCTCCTTTTTCTCCGGAAGAACCCAAGAATCCACCTCCCTCCCTTCATCTCGGAACCCAAGAACACCATCTGCAGCATCCCTCAAGGTTTGTCCCTCAGTGCTACCTTGTTCAACACCTACATGACTCCCTTGGTCAGCTTTGTCAGATCACACGGACTGAACATCATATCCTATGCCGACGATACCCAGCTCATCCTCTCACTATCAGAAGGCCCCTGCGCCACGCTGACCAATTTCTGAAGATGCATGAGGAGCATCGCTGCCTGGATGAGAGACACCTGCTTAAAACTCAACACAGACAAAAGAGAAGTGCTAATTTTCGGGAACGGCACTTGGTGGTCTCCTGAACTAGGACTCACACCTACTCTGACCAACCACTCTTGCAACCTTGGCATCATCCTGGACACTAAGCTCAAAATGAAAAGACAGATCAATGCAGTATTGTCTGCCTGGTTCCTCACCCTTCACATGCTCTGCAAGATTTTCAAGTAGCTCCCCATCCACACCAGACATACCTTCACACACGTTCTGCTCACCAGTCGACTGGACTACGACAACCAACTCTACATAGGAATCACTTCACACCTCCTCAAGAGACTGCAAACAATAAAGAACTCAGTGGCCAGCCTCATCCTTGACCTCCCTACATGGACCCACATCACCCTCCACCTCAAGAAACTCCGCTGGCTCCCCATTCAAAAGAGATGCCAGTTCAAGATGTTGATCCACACCTCTGAAGCCCTCCACAACCAGAGACCAGTGTACATCGACCACCGACTGAAATGTCAACTTCCATCCAGACACCAGCGCTCCACCTCCCTCTGCCTTGCCCACACCCCCAGCATCCGCCGAAGCAGCAATGGAGGATGCTCTTTCTCCTACCTAGCTGCGAAGTCCTGGAACGACTTCCCACTTCATCTACGGACCTCAGCCTCTCTGCTGGAATTCAACTGGGCCCCTGCAGCAGCACTCACAGTGTCAGGATACCCTCACAGGTGATTAGTAGTGCTATAAAAAATCCAGATTGATTGACTGACTGATTGAGATTGCAAAACTGTAGCGAGAAAAACTGATTGTTCAACTTCTCCTAAGTGACCACCTTTGACTGTTGAATTTATTAACTTGTGATGAACTGCTCACTAGACATAGTCGACACATTTTGACCAACTGGTTAACCCTTTCGGTGAGCATGACGGAATGGTTCCGTCATGTGCCACAGTTCTCGTGAGCGCATGATGGAACCATTCTGTCATGTGCAGACGAGCACTAAATCCCTCTGCTGTAAACAACAGAGCGATTTCCTTTTTTGTGCCTCAGGAGGTGGGGAAAAGCTTCCCCAACCTCCAAGGCATTTTTTTTCCAATGTAATGTCGATCGCGGGCATGGCACGCTGACATCATTACATTGAAATTGAAAGTGGAATGAGCCGATCAGCTTGTTTCAGTTTCACAGTTTCAGTGCTCATGGGACTATCCCAGCCCCGAGCACCGAAACACAAGGGAGAGGTATCATTGAAAAGGGAGAATCTCCCCTTTCCAATGGTACCCCTCCCTAGTGGATCCCTGCTTGGGGATCGCCGCAGGAAGGCGATCCCCAAGCAGAGATCCACCCACTAGGCACCAGGGAGGGGGAGCAGCCCCTTGGGCAAGGGCTTTTGCTCCCCCCCAACGTTTTTGCATACATTCAGTCTTTCTGCCCCTCCTGGGGGGCAGATGGGGCAATAGCCCCCAATCTGCCCCCTGTGGGGGCAGAAAGCACACTAGGTACCAGGGATTTATTTTATTTGTGTATATTGGGGTGGGGGCTGCCCAAAATGGGCATGCCAATTCCCCCACCCCCAAACAACCTCCACAGTCTTTCTGCTCCCCCTGGGGAGCAATTGGGGGTTATTACCCTCAATCTGCCCCACGGGGGGAGCAGAAAGCACACTAGACCCCAGGGATTTTTTTTTTTTTAAAGTGGGTTGGGGGCTGCCCACAATGGGCAAGACCGTGCCCCCACCCAAATGTATTTGGAAACAGTCTTTCTGACCTCCCCTGTGGGAAGATGGGTGCAATAGCCCCCATCTGTCTCCCAGGGGGGGCAGAAAGCACACTAGGCACCAGGGATTTTTATTTATGTGCATTTAGGGGTGGAGGCTGCACAAAATGGGCATGCCAATGACCCCACCCCCTAAATAAATTACCACAGTCTATCTGCCCCCTGGAGGCAGATGGGGGCAACAGCCTCTTATCTGCCCCCCCGGGGGGCAGAAAGACCACTAGACACCAGGGATTATGTTTTTTTTATATGTAGGGGTGGGGGCTGCCCAAAATGAGCATGGCAGTGCCCCCCAAAACTAATTGGACAGTTTTTCTGCCCTCTTTAGGGCAGATGGGGGCAATTGCCCCCGATCTGCCCCCCCCCGGGGCAGAAAGTCCACCAGGAAGCCAGGGACTATTTTATTTGCTAAGTCAGGGGTGGGGGCTTCCTAGAATGGGCATGCCAATGCCCCTGCCCCCTAAAAAATGTGCTACCGTCTTTTTGCCTCCCCTGGGAGGCAGATGGGGCAAAAGCCCCTGATCTGCCCCCCTGGGGGACAGAAAGCCCACTAGGTACGAGGGATTATGTTTATTTTCATATGTAGGGGTGGGGGCTTCTCAAAATGGTCATGCCTGTGCCCCCAAACACAAATTGGACCGACTTTCTGCCCCCCTTGGGAGCCAGATGGGGGTTATTACCGACCGACAGACAGCCCACTAGACACCAGGAATATGCTTATGTGCATGTCAGACAGCGGCACCATAGACAAGGGTCGCTCCCCTTTTTTTCTAGGGACACATTTTGGCTGTTTATGCCCCCTTGGGGGCAGATCAGCAATATTTGTAGGCTCATCTGACCCCATAGGGGGGCTAAAAATCACTAGATACCAGGGAAAGTTTCTGTGTGTGTGAACTGGAGTTCTGCTGACGGTCTGCGTGTACTGGTATTTGGCTGGCTGTGTGTGTACTGTCATTTTGCTGGCGGTGTGTGTAGACTGGCACTTGCTTGGCAGTGTGCGTGGACTGGTGCTTGGCTGGCGGTGTGCGTGGGCTGGCGCTTGGCTGGCGGTGTGCACACTGGCGGCTCCTCCACTATGGCAGAGGAGCGTTGCCCCCCCCAAAAATGTCAGGAAAGGAAAAATAAAATAATAATAAACACTTGTTTTATTTTTCCTTTCTTGCCCAGTCTTGGGGGCGGGGCCAGAAGGGGGTGACTGAGGGGAGTGGTAGATGCACTCCCTTCACTGCACATGATGGTTTGGCCGGCCATCTCAGGCCGGCCAAACCTTCATGTGCAGTGACAGCTCTCTCCAACCCAGCAACATAGCTGGGTTGGAGAGAGCCGGCACAGACTCACAGTCTGTCTTGGAGAGCCAATCTAGAGCACTCAGGCGAATCCTGAAGCTTCTCTTATGCATGAGAGCAGCTTCAGGATTGGCCGCAGGGCATTCTGGCAGCCTGTGCCACCTGGAGAAGAAGAGGAGAAGAATGCAACGCAGTCGGCTACAGGTAACTTTTTTTAATTTAATTTAATTTTAATTTATTTTTCCCACCCATGACACCTATGCCCGCCCCACCCTGCCACTCGTCCAGAACACCGGCCGCGCCTGGGTGTCTGTGGACTGGCGGTGTGGCTTGTGTGAGTCCCTCTGCTTTTTTTTTACCCAGAATCCCCTGCATACCTCAAATTTAGCTAAAAAGTCATATCTTCCTGACATTTCTGTTTGGGAAAGTTATATGATCACCTCACCAGTACAAATTTCCTAACACCCAGCGTTCCTCTCGGCCTATTGAGCAAAATGATACCTCACTTCTGTGAGTGCCCAAAGCAGAGTCAGCCTAAAAATGTATAAGAAACTGCTCTTTTGGACCCACTTTGGTTCCCCCGCAATCTCTACAGGTTTTTGGCCCTTCCCTGTCACAGGTACTTGGCCCACCCACACAAGTGAGGTATCATTTTTATCGGGAGACCAAGGGAAACCTGAGTGGTAGGAAATTTGTGCTGTTGCAGTGATCCCACAACTTCCTCACACAAAAATGTGAGGAAAATGTGACTTTTTAGCTAAATTTGAGGTTTGCAGGGGATTCTGGGTAAGAATCCCCTGCAGTTTGGATATTACATAGTAAAATGAGACATGTATCTGTTTCTCCTCTATGGCTTGCATAAGAGAAAGTTAAAAGACTTGTAGCCAAGTTTTGGTAGAAGACGTTCAAGTATTTCACGTACAAACTGAAGCAATCCTTGGAGAATAGGAAACATTTGTTCTGTATCTTCACACTGAAAGCGCCACCTGAGGAATGGGTTCACTGTACATGCTGCACTTGGTTACTACTGTTTCAACACACCAGTGATTAAATGGCTGCTTTTTGTGGGATCTGGAGACCTATTGCTCATAAACTGTTAAGAACATACCTTTCCCAGCCCAACAAACATGTTTCTTAGTTGTTGTCAGCAGTCCTCTGGGATTTTAAAGCAATAACGCAATAAGCAATGATATTTTTCCTAACCCTTGAGCTGGGTAATACTGTATCAGATTCTTCTAACTTCTCCTGGCAGTATGGACCTTTGAGACTAAGGGGGTGATTAGGATGGCGGGCGGATCGCCATCACCAGCCAGGCGGTGGCGATCCGCCCGTCATCTCCACCCGGCGGACGCAAAGTGAATCCGCCGCTTTTCCGCCGGTCGGCAATCGTTCCGATTGCCGGCCGGGCAGAGCTGGGGCCTAATATGGTGGCGGTGCCTAGCAGGCACCGCCATCCATATTAGGATGTATTGCTGTTAAGGCCTTTCCATGGCGGCGAGGTCGCCATGGAAAGGCTGGCGGTAAATCGCTTCGGGGGCCCGTTGCGGGCCCCCGGGGGGTGGGGGGGTGGGGGCTGCACTTGGGGGGTACCTATCGTACCCCCCTACATTGCCATTTACAAGGTGGCAGGCACCGCGCGGTGCCCGGCACGTTGTGCATGGAGATGCACGACATGTCATTTTGACATTGCAGCGGGTGCTGCTGTAAGCAGCATCCGCCGCAATGTTTACTTGCGGAATGCGACCGCATGGGTGGCGGTCGCATCCTAATCAGGGCTGCGGGACCACCGCATGTCTGGCGGCCGGTCCCGTTTCCACTGGGATGGCGGGCGGATCCTAATCGGCCCCTAAGTGACGTAACCCTAACAATCCCTCAGAAAAGGGGTTCACCTCGAAACGGCCCTTACAAGAAGATGTGAAAAGCATCCTTCCTAGGGGTATTCCAAAGGACAATGCAGTTTCACTATTTACTATTTAGTCCCAGAGGGGTCATTGGGTTTATTTTGGTATCGCCCTCAGCAAAGACAAAAGAAGGGGCGGGAAATCTGCAAAGGCAACAACGGAGCAAGTACATTATCTAGTAGGATTTTATAGAGGTTGCACAAAGAATACACTAATCAACATTTCCGTTCGAAAACTGACAGTGTTGGGTTGAATTAAAGCAGCTATGTTTCTGCTGCTTTTTAGCCAAATCAGAATTATCGCCCATTTTTGATGGGAGAAACTTGTACATTACACATTATGAAAAAGTATTTAATTAACCGTTGTATTAGTAGCCCTATTAGTAGCTGTACAAGCTTGGGCTAGCTAATTTCTTATAATTAGACATCATTAAATTATCCTCTGTTTTTTGTTGTAAAGGCATATATGTTGATGTGTGTGGTGTTTGGGTGCATATTCAGGGCCCCATATCCCCCAGACCACCTTCACATGCGAGTATACATGCACAGATAAGACACATACATACAGATTAGCAGCAAATCATAGCATAAAGGGAAAACCTGTGGACACGGATGTTGGTTGGATTCATTGATGAACTGATGACATCGGGGTTGTAGACACATCTGATTAGATGGTTGGACGGATGTGACTGCTTACAATGTTTGAGAGGTATATGTATGACTAAGGTTGCAAAGCTGTATTGAGTGTGGATGAATGTCTTGTTATGGGCAGATGGATGAATGTGCAATTATGGGAGGATGGCTTAACACTTGGATGGAAGTGATCGAGTGACGTATGGGGTGTGTCGATGGATGCGTAAGTTTGTTTGGATGTGTGTAGGAGTGAATGACTGTGGATGAAATAAGAAAAATATGAGTGTCTGGGTAGATAAGTGTAATTAAAAGGGTGAAAAGAGAGATGACACATAATGATTGACAGCTGCAAAGGTGAGAGCAGAAAAATGTGTGAATATTATTATGTTGTCTAAGTAAAGAAGTTTATTTCACAGTGATCTCCAAGTAACTCCTATTCATTCTATAGATCAGAAATCCAAACATTCTTAAGCAATGGGTTTGACGAACACAAGCTTACCACGTGACTCGCTGAGCCCTGTCAGCAAAGCATTCCAAGGGTGATTAGCTATATTCTTACTGCTTGGGTTGTCACCTGAGCCCTGCGCCCCTGTGCCCCTGCACCGTTCCCACTACCAGTAGACAGCAATGAAATACAGAAAAGAGCTAGAAATGCATGGTAAGTTATAAAGACTCTACCATGTAAATTGAAAAAGGATGATCGTTGTGGGTTGTTTTTCTTTGGTTGTTAGTGACTCTTTATAAAATAAAATGAATCTGCACAAGGCCTTTAAGGGCGAATGGACCTATCTACCTCCAGAATGTAGGGCTCCACTTTGTCTTGGCCAAGGCCTGACGAACCAGAAAATCAATCTCACTCTGGCGACAGAAGAATACAAAACACGAGGAAGACCACTATAAAATCTAGGGCGATCTCCCATGGAACAAGATAAAAACAAGCACTTGGGGGCAGATTTACAAGCCCCTTGCGCCACTTTTGCGTCATTTTTCCCATGTTAAAAATGACGGAAAAGTGGCGCAAGGGGCTTGTAAATAAGCCCCTTAGAGTCCAAACAAGCAATCACAGATTCAAAACAAAGCTAAAGACTGCCCCTTTTAGGCAATCTTTCAACCAGAAAAGCTGATTGCTGACAATACCCATGGTATGCACAAAGGACCAAGAGAACGCAACACAGACAAATAGGTCTAAAACATCAAGCCCTAGCACTGTAGCACTATACATCATTCAAAATGATTGCTAGTCAGTAGCACTGATGCCATACACCCAAGCAACAATCCAGTCCCATATCATTAAATAAATTATACACAAGAGTAGTATAGGCTAAAAGGGAGGGCACAGAGAAATGTGCAATATGGAAAGAGTTTCAGCTTTCAGGTGAATTGACTAAATTGCACAGTTCAGGCACTTCTAAGATCAGCCCTGCTTTTGTCTGTGAAAAAAGCACAATACATAAAAACATGGCTTCTCGGAATTGGTAAACAAGACTAGCTACTGACTCTACTTAAATCTGGACAAAAAGAAATAAATGAAGAGCTTGCGACTACCAAGATATTTTAGTTGAACACCAGTGTTTCTAGACATCGCTTTGACTTGAAGATCAAGATGGATTCATTTGTCAAGTTTGAAGTTAATGGATTTGGTTGAGGTGTTTCTTATTGGTAAGTTGGTTTGCCCTATCTCTGGCAATTTTTAGTGGTTTGCTGGAGAAATTCTATTTTCCATTTACGTTTTATATTTGTCACCCAGTATTGAATTTCCTTAGGTAAGAAGGTTAAGGCCTTGAGGTTGGTTGAGCTATTGAACTGATGAGGAGATTGATGACATCAGCATATTGGAAAATGAGATTCCCTGCTTTGGTAAGAGCACCTCCCAAGACAGAGAAATAAGGGTTGAGGATGGATCCTTGAGGGACTCCATTTGGGAATTTGAAAGGGTTGAAGAAACACTTGCCCAATTTGCTAATACTCATTCTGTTGTTCAGGTTCGCTAAAAAGGTCACATGATAAATGGTGTCAGAGGTTACTGATAGTTGGAGGAGGAGTCAAACAGATGAAAAGTGCCATCTACAATTCTAAGGATGGAGGTTTTAGTGCTGGTGTCCTGAATGAAACATAGATTAGTCTTCTATACAATGGTTTCTACCTAGTAGTCCACTTTTTGGTTGGTGGCACTCTCTCCAGTATCTTGAAGAGGAAGAGATTCACTGTGATAGGCCTGTTGTTTTCCAGTACTTCTAAGTTAGCAATAGCTTTCTTTAGAGGAGGATAAATGTCCCTTCTTAGTGGACATGGGCAGAAAACTTGATTTGTAACAATAGTTGGTAGAGGACATTAGAGACTTCAATGTCTAAAGAGAGTGTGATGTGATCTTATTAGAACTGTGAAGGTTTAGTGCTAGCAATGACTTTCTTCGGTATAGTCAAGGTGATGGGGTGAAAGCACTCCAGGTTACTGAGGGATTTTTCTTGGTGAAACTGCACTTTTCTGAATATGATAAGGGTTTGAGTTTGGCAATATCCTCTTGATTGCATGATTTTGTTGCAGAAATGGGAGGCCAAGTCATTATATTTGGATAAGGTGAAGGACAGTGGAGTGAACATTGTTGATTGCTTTACTACTGTCTGAAAGAGTTCTCTTAATTGATTTGGTGTCTGAAGTTCCAGTATGAAGGAGGAGGCTTTAGATTGTTATATAAATTGTATTTGTGCTTTTCTGTGACTCTTGAGTTTAAATAAGTGAGTGGGGTTGGAGGACTATATAAAGTGCCTTACAGAGGGTCATATTTTTTTTCAAATGTAGGTATGTTACTGTTGTACCATTTTGAAATTTGCTCTGATCGTTTCAATTGGGAGGTAATAGGGTCAGCTTATCTATAATGCTGGTGATCATATTATAATGCTCTACTAGCCTGGTGGAGCTGCCATTTGTATTAGTTTGAAGTTTTACAGAATTGATCAAGGAGTAAAGGTTTTTTTTCATTATGTATGAGGACTCTAGATTTTACCATTTCCATCTCCTGTTTAATATGAGGAGAGAACATTAAGATTAGAATTTTGAAAGAGGTGTAGAAGCCGCCTGATGAATACAGTTTGAGACAGAGATTTGTATGGTCTATTTCTTTACAGGAATCAGATTTAGGAGAGTACCCTTATTGTGGGCAGTCAAAGTACAATGTGAAAGTAGATTTTGATATTGGGAGGGATGAATGGGTATCTTTGGCTTTTTCCCAGTAGAGGTTGAAATGGTCGAGGTAATCTGATTACAAGAGGAGATGGACTCATCCATGATATTATCAGGAAAGTATCTTTAATACTGTTTCTTATGCCAGATTGGTGTTTTGTAAGATGCCCAGTTGAAATAGTTTAACTGTTATGATAGCAATATCCACAGGGAGGCATTAGAATGAGGAGAAGTTTATCTATTTATCCAGTTGTCATTTAACAGACTTCTAGTGATGATGGTGAATCCTCACATCTATTTTCTTCTGTTTTGAAAAAGGGAATTTATCCTAGTGATAGGAAAAAATCAAAATGTGATAAGTAGGATTTGCAGAACCAGGTTTCTGTGAGTTCCATATTGTCAATGTCAAAGTCTAGAAGGATGACAGACATTAAAGTTGCATGGGAGACACAGCCCTACAGTTCAGGATGGCAGATTTGAAGCAATGAGTAAATAATGGGTTGCCAAGTTGAAAGTATGTGTTTCTTCTTAGGATGCCTGTGGAGACTGATCTTTAGTTAAGTTTAGGACATCTTACTCTGGAGATTGTATGAAAAGGACTAGTTGCCAGCACTGAAATCTCTGACTATTCAGGTGTGTGTTTGTGATTTACAGAAAAAGTGCAAGGAGAATGTGGTGATTAGGGACAAGTGAAGAGGTAGTTCTTGGCATAGTTCTAGAGACAAGGCACAAAGAGAGTTGTCACCTAGTTATACTTAGAAAATACAATTGTAGGTGGATGCATGTGTAGATGTTTGTAGGTGTTAGAAATGGGGGTATCCAATTGGCAGAGGTATGCACCTTTGTCCGAGTAGGGACCCTTCCTTCTAGTCAGGGTAAGGGAGTTACACACTTTAGGTAACCCCTGTTCACTGCCTTGGTAGCTTGGCACGAGCAGACAGGCTTATCCCAAAGGCAATGTGTAAAGTATTTGCACCCAAACACACCGTAACACTGTCAAAACACCACAAATGGGCACAACACCAGTCCAGAAAAACAAAGTATTTTTATCTAGACCAAACAAGACCAAAACGACAAAAATCCAACATACATGTATCAAGAATATGACTTTTAGAACAGGTACTTCAAAAATAGTACTTGTAGAAACAAATAGCTCCACCTGGGGCTATTACGTCGTTGTGACAGGACTAAATCCAAAGTATGACGCCGACCGCGATGTGCACGGGCCGGGCACTGAGTCACATGGACCCCCAAACAACAGTACCTTGGAAACAAAGTTCATGGACAATGCACGACATCGTGGAGGTGAGGCGTCGGTGCTGAGGTGAAGCCGGTTTTCTGGTTGCCGCGGGGGAGGTGAGGCATCAAGTCCGTGAGGAGGTGAGGCGTCGAATCCAGGACAGGGGAAGTTAGGCGGCAGTGGCGGTGAGGCGTCGGTTCCAGTGAGGTGATGCAAAGTCGAAGAGTTCGTGAAGTCACCCTCAGCGGTTATCGGCTCCACGATAACGGTATATAGGTACCAGTGGTGATTGCGTCAGTGTGAGCTCTGGCGTCGGGAAGGCAGATAACTGCAGGCATTGGCAGGCATCAGAGCTGCGGTGCAGACGGGACAATGCATTGTGCAGTTCATGAGCGGTGCCCCGAGCCTCGTGCATGTTGAGGTGTCACTGGCGGTGGCACTGACGGTGTCGGAGTTGTTTTTCTTTCTTTGCAGCACCAACCACAACATTTCTCAGGGCCCCGGAACTGGAATTGGCACCCTTTTGAAAGCAGGAATCCACATAGGAATCCAGGTGCTGGTCAGTGGTTGCAGGTGAAGTCTTTGTGGCCCTGAGACTCCAGGACAGGAGACAAGCACACACAAACCCTGGGAGATTCTTCTTCAAGCGGGTTCACAGCAAAGTTCCAGTCTATGTCCTCTCCTTGGCAAAAGCAGCTACTGCAGGCCAACCCAGCAAAGCACAGACAGCAAAGGGGCAGTACTCCTCCTTACAGCTCTCCAGCTCTTCTCCTTGACAGAGGTCCCTCTTGAGTCCAGAAGTGATCTAATTCTCTGGGGTTCAAGGTCTAATAGTTATACCCCATGTTCTCTTTATTCTCTTTGTGGCAAGGGTATCTGAGCCAAGTCCAAACCAATTCTGTCCTCTCTGGTGCAGCACTACTACAAGAGGTGGAGACAGCATTGTGCAGAGGAGACACTGCCAATTCAGGCACTAGTGCAACTTCTCCCACCACTCTAAATGCAGCCAAGGTCTATTCAGCCCAGCCATGAGTCACCCAGGAAAGGCAGGACACACCTCAACCCTTCTTGTGGCTGTCCACAGAGAATGCACATTCCGTCACTCCAAAACAAGACAGTCAATACACAAAACAGTAGAGGCACACAGAATGGTTAAACAAGAATATGTCTACTTTCTTACCAGTAAATCAAATATGCCAATCATGGATGATCAATCATAATAACAATTTACACAGAGCTCATATGCACTTTAGCACTGATTATCAGTGGGAAAATGCCCAGAGTCCTAAAGTCAACAAAAACAGGTCAGGAAAAATAGGAGGAAGAAGCAAAAAAACTTGGGAATAATCCTTCCAAAAGGTCATTTCCTACAGTAGGTTTAAATTTTTTATCATATGTTGTATATCACTGTATTAAGTATAACTGTACAGTCATGTATCAGATTTTGAATTTCTATAATGTACATGTTCAGCTAAAATAGTCTTGAACTTGAATATTTGTGAAGGCTGTCAGAAAGAAGCTAGAGCTCACTCCTCCCTCAAAAACCCTGAAATTACCTTTTGCAGTACAGTCCTAGGTGTGCCCTATTTAAGTGAGCGTCATCTGTGTCATTAGGCACAAGGCCTCATCTTCATCACTTAAGCATATCCCCTTCCGTAGCAATGTTACTGCTTGATGAACAGCACTGTTGCCTTGAACTGCCTTATATCCCCAGCCCTTCTGGCTTGTACCCTCAAAGAAGGTAAGTTGAACTGCCATTCATCTTACTTTAATATAATGGCAATGATGGAAAAGTAGTGTTTATGCACACATGCTGTTTGTTTGTATTTGTTTAATCTGATGAATAATGGGCATACCTTCTAGCATTGCAAAGCAGAGCACAGCTTACTGACAAAGCTATCTTGTGTAATTAGTTGATTGCCAGGGCCGGACTGGGAATGCAAACCAGCCCTGGCAATTGAGTCCGACAGGTCACGCTTGGGGGGAGGGTGGGGGGGAGGGACAGGTGCTGGTGGAAAACAATGCTGCTGCTTTTAGTACACTAGGCCGATATTGCAGAACTGGCCCCCTGTACCAAAAACGGCCCCAACGGTCCAAAACTGTCCCCCACCCTTCCGGCCTCCCGGCCCACCGGGGAAACGCCCGGTGCTGCTACGGCCAGTCAGGCCCTGTTGATTGCTTTTAAATATTCTGTATCTTACTCCCTCAGTTTCAGTATCTGTTGTGTACAGCTGTCATAACCTTAACTCCTGGCTACTGACAACCCATTCATTTAGAAGGGGGAATTCTAGCTTGGTCTCAGAAAATGGAGATTCTTGCCCATTCTGTTTCTTTTAAAATGAAAAGGGACCGCTGTTTTCCTTGAGAAGAATTTTTTAAAAACAGCTTCCTTGTAGAGGTAGAGGCATTGCTGGTGACCTCCCGGAAGAGCGCAAACCAGCAGTCCCCATAAGAGTAGACTCCAAGTGCCTGGGTGCAAAGTGAAAAGGAGGCTACAATACTTTCTCAGCATTTTTATAGCTTGGAGAGGTGGCTTCTACTGCAAAAGCAGTGAGATCCTAGAACAAGTGATTCTGAGGCACAGAGGAAGGAGACACCTAAGCAGCACTGAAAGAGGGTAATTGGTGGTAAGGACATGTGCCGAGGGTGCATAAAGGACACAGAGGAATGGCATATCTCTCAGCTTTGAGAGGATTTTTATTGCACAAGGGATTGTAGAGGGGAATCTACAGCAAATAGGAAGTGCATACGTACACTTATAAAAGATGAATGAGTATAAACAAAGGAATTGGTAATCTAGGTGCAGAGGGAAGGCAATTGGCTCTTTAAGTTCCACAGATTCTTTTCCCACACTGCCCCAATGGGTACTCTTCATTCCAACAGTTTTATCATGGAACAGTCAATTAAAACTGGGGATATGGAGATGTGTAATCTGTGACATACTGAGGTGGAACTATGAGCACTCATAGGGAGCAGTAGATGTTAGGTGGCATGGAAAGGGGTTATCTGGGCAGACATTAAGAAGTACACGTGTGAGCATTAGAGCAGACAATTGGTGACTGTGGTATTCACAGGGAAATGAGAGAGAATTCACCTTAGGACAGTTAGAAAGTGCAATTGGAAAAACACATTGAAGAGTTAATGCCAGAGGACTCTAAGGACAATTGAGGGTAGAGGCACAGAGATCTGTGGTAGATAGGCAGAACCTGGCAGTCCTTAGAAAAGGCAGTTATCACTACTAGATGCCTCAAGTACCATCTTTTGCTGTCCCAACATCAACTGCACCTCTACACCAGAAGTTATTTCCCTCCCCACCACCCCACCCCACATTGGTCAATCTTTCAACTAAATTGTCCTGCTCTGTGTACCTCAAAGGCCCATTTTGAAGACCCTATCACCATCAGCCCCCCACTAACCCTGAAGTTTACTGTGTTGTACACTGTCTGTAATGTAGTTGAATGAGGGCAAGTAGAGTGTGTATCTGGCAAAAATATGAAGGCTGCACATGGACAGGCATCCGAAGAGCAAGTAGAGGATCACAAAAGAAGTTAGTGTCTGGGGGGACATTTTGACAGCAATTGTTAATGGGACAAAAATACAGAGGGGCCGATTCCGATCTCGGCCGGTAGGGCACCGAATCGGATTCGGCTTTACCGGATCCGATTCGGAGGCCTCTTTTCCGACCGATTCGTGCATGCGTCTGGGCGAGCGAGTACGATGCGAGCGTACGCGAAATCGCCGACCGACTCGTTTGCGGGTCCGAACCGCTCCGACCGACTCGCACGGACACAACTCGCACCGCGCAATGGAGACGTTCCCCGACCGAGCAAGTACGATGCGCGCCTCGAGCAGTCCGTCCGACTGGCGCCGTCCGGCTCCAAAGAGCAGTCGGAGCCGGACTTCGGGGGTCCGTGTCGGACCCCCCTGCACGCGTAGCCGCGCGAGTCGCACACAGGGGGGACCCATGGGTCCCCCCTACACGTGCATGTACAGCGCGAGTCGCATCGACGCGTACCCACTGTAGGGGGCGCCCTTGTTCGCGACGTACCCATTGAGTCAATGGGAGCCCGTGTACGCGTTGTACGACCGGCTCCCATTGACTTCAATGGGAGTCCGACCGAATCGAGTCCGATAGCATGCGTACGCATCGTACTCGTTCGGTCGGGCTGCTAGAGTCCGATTCGGTCGGAAATCTCTCCGGGTCCGGCTCGGTCAGAGAGATTTCCTGCCCGAATCGGAATCGGCCCCAGAGTATCTGGTACTGATGGTATTGCGTCACTTACAGGTGTTTAAAGAAAGCAATTGAGGTCAAAATCATGGAGATGTGGGAATGTTCACTGAGAAAGGGGCATTTGGAGACTTGGAAACACTTAGAGATGGTGCCATAGGTAGGCAAGGATGAAAAGCATCTATGGTATGGAGGCAGGGGAAATGGCAATTTGTGGTGAAATTAAATGAAGCAATGTCTGAGCAAAGAGGATGCAATCAATGGCACATAGGTAATATAATACTGGGGGTGTTGTGGAGAACAGATTGCACTTTATTGTGGAATATGTGGCTGGGGCACATAGAAGAACCATCTGTTGCATAGAAGATCTGATATTTAAGGGACACAATCAACTAGAGTTTGGAGCAGAGATGGTCATCCAGTCAACAGATAGCAGAGCCATGTTATACAAACAGTTGTTGCTGGGACATGAAGATGGAATGCATGCCAGTCCTTAAAACTAAAAAGAGCTAATTGGCATCTTCAAATTCTCCTAGATTACCTATAACTTCTTGTTCCAGTGATCACATTTCTGTGCCCCCACTGCCAATCATATGCTCCGAGTGTAGCCAGGCACCCACATTTTTGCTGTAGATATCCCTCTCCCTGCTACCACAGACAATTGTCTTCTATAAGTGCCCCAAAGAGTCCCCTTATCTCTTTGCTCTTATCTCTTTGCTCTTATGTACTCTCTCTGTGTTAACACCACCAATTGTCCTCTCTGTGTCCTGCCCAGAAACCCTTATTAAATAACACCTCTCAATT
Source organism: Calotriton arnoldi (assembly GCA_963921515.1). Taxonomy (NCBI): domain Eukaryota; kingdom Metazoa; phylum Chordata; class Amphibia; order Caudata; family Salamandridae; genus Calotriton; species Calotriton arnoldi. Next base: position 935,379 of record CAWUFW010005893.1, read on the forward strand.
CAACACTAATTGCCTCTTTGTTCTAACTACCTGTGAACTAGATGCCTCCTACCAAAAACCTCTCCAGCACTAGCTCTATCCAACTATGCATATGGACAGGAAGAGGGGCACATAGAGAATACTATTTGATATAGGCATATGCTCCTTCCAGTCCTGTCTGCCAGCCTAGCTATAGGGGGTAAATCAGCCCTTTGAGTTCACACAGGACACTACCTATTCAAGTGAAATGTTACCTCCTATCCTCCCTCTTGCCCAGGATGACCCATCAGTATGCAGATGAATGCAGATGGAGTTGAGTGTCCTGTGTTGTGGCTTTCTAGAGGGAACGCACAAATGTAGCTGTCACCCAGCCCAGCCCAGATGTGTATTGGGGGCAGGCTGTCAGGCACACAGAGCAGTAAGTGCAGAGAAATGTCCACTTTCTAATAGTAGCATATCTAAAATAGTAAAGTTAAATCCAACCTTGCCAGTAAGTAGGATTTATCAATACCATTCCAAACATATGAAACATCAAAAAGCTACTCCTCTCTGATCAGGAATTACAGCTTAAAAGATTTTTAAGGAATTCCCAATACTACCCTATGAGAGGGGTGGGCCTCACATCAGTGAAAAACAAAATAGGCTGCTTGTCACTACCAGGACATGCAAAACATAAGGGTACACATCCAACCTTTTTATTACATAGCACCCTGCCCTTAGGGCTACGTAGGGCCTACCTTAGGGGTGACTTATATGTAATAAAAGGGGAGTTTAAATCTTGGCAAGTAGGTTTTAAATGCCAAGTCGAAGTGGCAGTAAACTGCGCATACAGGACCTGCAATGGCAGGCCTGACTCAGGTTTGAAAGGCTACCTCTGTGGTTGGCACAATCAGTGTTGCAAGCCCACTAGTAGCATTTAACTTACAGGCCCTGGGTGCATGGTGTTATGTTTCCTTTCTAAATATCCCTTAGAAGGGGTTCTTTATCTTCATGTAAAAAACACACAGTCCTGAAGATTGTCTCACTGATATATTATGACCGAGACCGAAACATCAATGCATAACCTCTTTAGTCATTGTTAAACTTTTATTTAAAGCCTAGTATCTTGTGTTCAACTGGCTCTTGCAGGGATTTAGATTCTGAACCCCTGCTATTGCACATTTGAAGATTTGCTTCTTTCAACATAAACATTTTTGAATATCTACACTTGCACTAGATTCTCTCCTTATTTAGTTTTGAATAATTTTCAATTAAGTTGTGATGTCAAGCTATGACATACTGAATGGCTTATACATTTGTATGTAACTTTGTTTGTTTGAACCAATCCCTTGTTGGCACTCTTATCTATTTTACTTTTACAAAGTTGGCATTTTCTTGTCCCAACGATCTGTGCCTTCTGCCAGTGTCCTGGGTCTCATGACTGCCAATGACTCTGCAGTTTGGGTTTGTGTATTGCCTCTGGACAGTAGCACAAAGGGGGATTAGGTGTGGCCAGGATGGGCCATCCTGAAAGATAACTGTTGAGATGTTGTACCCAGCCCCACTTACACTTCAAAGGGCGTTCCCTCCTGCACACACAAAGGACCCTGACACCAGGGCTGCCCTGCCTTTTGTCACCCCCAGACAGTTTGGAGCCTTGACAAGGGAATGGGAAGAACCTTCCATAACCAGATGTCAGGGTAGGACAAGGAGTGCTCCAGCACAAAAGCTGGCAGCAGGTATAAGAATTGGACCTCTAGAGCCCTTATTTAGAAGGCTCCTGAACCTGTGAAAGTTTTAGAACAAGGACTGCTCTGCCGCCAGAGGACTACTCTGCTGCTTGAAGGATGCCTTGATGACTGAGAAGGATGAATGGACTTGCTTGCCTTTATCCCAGGCTACCCAGAGTGAATCCAAGGGTCACTTGGCTGACCTCCTGTGTGAGCTACAGGGACACAACAAGCTTCAGAGGCCTCCTTGCATCTGCCCAGCTGACCTGCTGCAACGGGACCTTCCTGGTACTGCAACTGGACCTGCCTGTTCCCTGCTTCTGGCCTCTGCTGGAGTGAGTTCTGATCCCCAAAAGGTCCCTCCCGGACCCTTGGCTGGAGTCAGAAGGCATTCCTCCTGGCGCAATTGAAGGTTTCTTCTGAACCAACGAGGTGCAATGTAGCCCAATGCAGGATTTCGCATTGCAGCATCTTGCTGCTCCTGATTGGCGGCTGCATCGGGACGACACAGCATGACGCAGCCCGAAACAGGACCTCGCATTGCAGTGCCTGATCGGCAGCTTCTTTGGAATCGATGCAGCATGATGCAGACCAGCATAGGACCCGACTTCTCAAAACCAAGGACACTAAGGTATACTCCCAGTGGGCCGAACCTGGTCCTGTACCCGGCCTGCATTCCAACGTGGTTGGCCTGAACTTGTGACTTTGTCCCAGTACAGAGTGACCATATAACCCCAGTTGGTGCTTTCTGCTTCTTAGTGCTATTTTCACTTAACACTTTGAAATTGGATATCTCTGGTTCTATTGAGTGGAGTGTTGTTGTTCTGGTATCATTTTACTTATTAAAATGTGATCTTTCTTTTAAATTGGCTTGGGATTTTTCTTGTGTTGTGTTTTTACTTTATTACTTGGTGTGTGCTGCATAAATACTTTACACTTTGCCACTGAGTTAGGCCTGGCTGCCTCTGCCAAGCTATCAGAGGGTTAACCACAGGTTAATTTAGTGACTTTTGTGGTTCACCCTGACAAGGCTTGCGGTTGTTGCCTGAGTAGGGCTTTTATGCCTCTCAAGAAATAAACCCATTTCTTACAGCACTAAATTTACTGGCATCAAAATGATGTAGTGTTAAGTTGGCCTTTCACGCTTGAGATCTGAAGGTCATAGAGATGTCAGTGATAAATATTTAACTTATTGAGCTTCTTGTTAAATTTATGTACAAGCATGTGACAGTCAATACCATCGCTTGTGCACTCTCACTGGAGAGTTTCTTGTGGATGTCATGCTCAATGCAAGATCTGCCAAAAATGGTCCCTAGCTATGAAATCTACTTATGGTCACCTACCCTATCCCATCTCTCTCAACAAGATGTGGTTTGCAGACTTATCCAACCTAAACAAAGAGGACCTCCTCCCAGCAACTGTCTCATGAACAGAGAAAAGAAAAAGGGGCAAGGAGAAGAAATCACACACATTCTCTCACCCTTTTGGAAATTTATGGTACTTTGAATGACTTTTTTGAAAACTGAGCTAGTAAAATGTATCACCAGTATAACCACAAGATCAATCGGCTCCAATAATCAGTGAAATTCTACAGATTACAGAATCGAAACATTTAACATAAAGACTAAGAGGTGGGTGGAGCCATAGGTAATTGCTCCCTTGATGTTTATTAGTGTCATTTAGCCTCCAAATTAGAGTATGTTAAAGCAGATCTTGTTCATGTGGTCATTAATTCATATACTACCTTCAAAACAGATCTGCCAATGGTAGTGACTCTCTGTGAACGTTTAGGCATTCCATTATTGTTGGGACCTTGTTACTGATTCTGGGTGATTTCAGCACTTGCAGCGATAGTCCTTAAAAGTCCCACATAAAAGTTGGAGAATTTCATTGATGCTCAAATCCTCCAACTACTTTGGACATCACTTAAAGTGTTGCAGCCAGCCTTCTAGGACCACCGAATCATGGGAGTTCCTGCCTCCCTTGCCCAGAGCAAGTGGGCTCCCATGTTTCTTTTGACCTGGTCTGCATTTATTTTGTTATTCACAAACCCTAACAGTGGAAGTTGATTCAAAAAGCAAAATAGCAATGACCTGTTTGCATGAAGATTAAAAGTGAGGGGACATTGATTGCTTTCCTTGCTCAGGTCCACCATTGCTCGTATGGCAGGCTCAGGTGGCAAATCAGTGACAGCTGGCCCTCCCTACGTAGGGTGGGATAACGATACTGTGACCAGAAGATCTTTTGGTAGACTGGTCAACAGTTCAAGAGTGATCAATGGCTGGGATGGTTGAAACTCTTTCATCAGAAACTCTGCCATTCCCCTGACTCTAAATGAGGCATGAAACCTGTGAGTTTGCTTGGGCGGGGACATTGCCAATATATGGTAATATTCCCACTTTGTCAATCTCTAAATGAGAGCCTTAGTCTCTGCCCATCAAGATTCTTGGCCCTGCAGCCACAATGATCTATGAACTTGTCTACTTTCATTTCGAATTCATCACATGGGGTATCTGTAACATGGTTGCCTCCTAAAAATAGGTTGTGTGCCTTTTCAGTGTCTTTTTATAGCCATAGCCATGCTAAAGCATCGTCCTAATATTCAGTACTGGAAGGTTTGGTTCAAAACTCTTTGATGTGCAGAATGGGGGCAGAACATATGTAAATGAGTCATTTGGCACATGGAATCCATGCAGCAGCTACACACCCGACTGCACTAGGCAGTTTTAATCACTCCACTGTCCCATGAGTGATGTATATAGTTAAACATTGTTGTCCATGTGAGAGGTTTGGCACAGAACTACACTACTGCTGTCCTTTTTTGGTTGTGGTGCACCATTAGAGGCCTTCAGTATTCAGCCATGTAATTACTTTATGTTGGCCATAGCATAATGGTGGTATTTCTTGGAGCAGAGTGTACACCCATAATTTGATGGTAACTACCCCTGTCGTAAGGCTAATTCTGGAATTATGGTGCCAATTCTTGGCATAACGATGAACATTTTTGGTATAAATTTGGCACCCTTGGAATAACGCTGATTATTTCTTTCATAGTGCTAGCCCTGTCATAACTGTGGGGAATCTTGGCATAATGAACACCCATGACATGACAACTCTCACTTCTGACAGAGTACTGTTTATGGTATATTGTGACAAATCTTAGTTTAGTCAAGGCATCAATGGTATGGTGGTGCCCAACTCTATCATAATGCTGGCACTGATATAGTAGCGTTAATTACTGTTCTAATGTTTTAGCTCATGGCACTTTGATCTCCACTTCTGGCTTATGCTATTCGTGGCACAATCTTGGTAATTCTCAGAATCATATGGCCAATCTTGGCATGATGGTTACTGCTCCTTTCCAACTGTTTGCTCTGGCATCCATGGCATAATGTTGCCAGCTTCTTGCATAAGGCTGGCCCTGGATCTTTAGTGCTAATTATTGGCATTTTGCGTCCTTCTACTCACATGCATTATCGGTAACCTCTTAATGTTAAAGTGGGGAACAGCAGAAGCTTGCATCTTAATTTTTGATGGCAAGCCATACCCCAGTAGCTATGCATACATTTCTAGCAAGTCCCATTCATCCAGGGCTTTTAGTGGGCCGGGTCTTGCCGATGCTCAGCGCCGGCAGTTCTAAAAAGCAGGTGCCGAAGAAGGTCTCTATCAGGCTCTCCATTTTTGCCCTCACCCTCGGGGTGAAAAAAAATCTTAACTCTGCAGCAATTCCACCCTTCACTGCCTTTAAAGTAACTTCAAAGAGACTCCTTATAGTTCTTTTACAGTCTCATCATTTCAGAACGGAAGTATTTTCGATATTATATGCACAGAGCCATAGTTGTTGCCTATGTATCTTATGCAACTAACAGCCAATAGTCCTAGCTTGTTGTAGGTAATCTTACTTTTTGTACTATATATCTGAATGCAATCACAGAAGCAGCAAAATGTCAGTCAGGCAGCACACTATGCTCTGCACGGATTTTTAGCTTACGCGTTTTAAGCCACGCCCTTAACTGCATCGGCCACGCCCTTTGAGTTTTTCATCCCATTTAAAGCCCTGCATTCAACCCACAAGTCTATGAACTCACTCTTCAACTTACTTATTCATCCATGCAACCATTCACACATTCACTTGTTTATCAATCTATGCAACCTCATGCATTCATCCATCCATTTGCGGATCCATTTATGCCACCTTCTCTTCATGCAGTCGCCCATACAATAATGCATTGATGCACACATCCATCCAGCCACGCACAAAATTTTGCACACAGCCATTGCATTTGTCCAACCGTTGGCCCATTCTTGCTTTTACCCACTCACAAACAAGCCAAAAAAATGAAGGAGCACTTTTAACTATAAGCCAGAACTACTGGCTTTGTCGTTTCTTGTTGATTTGTTGAAAGATGGTGGTGGATGACTACAATTGTGAGCATGCTTATTCAGATTAAACAGCAATCACGCAAATCAATGTCCCTTTGTAGTGATAATTATAGCATAACAAGCTTTTCCCCCCATTTTGGAGATATCAGGACGATGCTTTTTTAATTCCGATAAGTGGATTTCATATTCATTTATTGCATTTATTTCATTGGTCTTTCTTTAATTATTGGTTAACTCTTGTTAAATTGGGTCCTTACTGCCCGAAAATACAATTTAAACAGAAGTATAATTTATGGGAAGAAATTATGTTACCACTTTCATGTTTCTTAAAATGTCCAACAGAACTCGTTTTACATTTATTTCGAAACTATCATCACTTTACAAATTTGCAGGCGACTAACACTGTAAAAGACAACATTAACAATTTCACAGCCTGCTTAGGCCTCCCTGCAGTAAAAAGACCCACGCTTGCACTGTGTGAGGTGGAGCAGCCTGGTGATATTTTGTATGCGAACACTGACACTGATCTCCGAAGGCTGCAGAAAACAAGAGCAGGGGATTTTGATGTGGAGCTCTTTCAAAAGAGATCAGGCCCAGACAAAATGTCCCACCCAGGTCTCTGCAGCCTCCCCTTTGTGTCCAGGCTGCGGGCACAAAGAGGATCACAGACCCCATCCTGCTGTTATTTACTTTAGGAACAATCAGTAATGTATGAATAATAATGCCACCCTCTGACCATGACTAATTGAATTGCAGCATGCTGTGGAGGTGATGAGGAAGCTTTTCTTGCTGCTGTCTATCAGAGTTGTATTTCAAGTAGCCGCGGACAATGATTGATGCTGCATTGCTTTCCAACTAGTATCCCTAAACCCGTTGCTTTAGCACGTTTAAGTTTACATTTCTGGGTTTTAATAAATCCTGGGTTTTCTGAATTAGCTTGAAGCAGCAGGAAAAGTCCAACTTGGTGATTGAGAAACCGAGGTTATGCAAATAATCGTCTGAACAAATATGTGTATTACTCCAACTAGACATAAAATGGTACAGGGCGATCTGTCACTGTGGAAACGACGCAATACACCTGAGGAGAGGAAGGGGATGAAGAGTTCCTTCAATGTCCGACGAATGGTACATTTTCAGGGATCAAGGTGATGTATTGTTGCATGCATATGCAATTTGTATTTAAAGTTCAAAAGTTCAATAAATGGTATTTAGTGGTGGAACAAGTTAATACTCATGGAGAATGCACAAGAAAAATGATAGATCTTAGCTATTTTTGGAAAAAAAGTGCTTCTCAAAAATGTTATTGCATTTATATAGTTCTTTCCATACCCTGGGTGAGTCTTCAATCAGTTTATGCAGCTAATTTACTTTGACTGATATTTCGCAGTTCAATGTTTTATTATTTATCCAACATCCCATTTCCACCACGGGTTGCGGCACAACATGGCTGGTGAGATGAGAGGGAGATACCACCACACTCGACAGAAAAAGGGGTAGATAAGGTGAAAGAACACAACAGTGACGGGAAAATAATATCCAGCTTTACTGTCCATAAGTAAAGAAGAAACATTGGCAAATCAAATGGGTCTTTTGGCTTTGCAATTGCCTTTGCAATTGCCTGTTTTGTTTTGTCATGGCTTTTGCAAATCTTTAATGATAGGGGATGCGAGGTCCTCATCAATCTTAAAAAAAAGCATTGGCTAAAATAAGAAACATTTTTTGCTCTCAAAAGCACACATTACCTTACAATCCTTGCAAAAGAAAGGAACTACTTTGTATGTAGATGTGCTTCTTGTGAAAGGTAAAATGCTGTCACGCACAGTGAAGCTAGCCAATGTCTGAAGTGGGCTGGCCCGTTTCCCTATGCTGTATGCTGTACTGTGCAGAAGAAAAATGTGAATGGCACAATAAAAGACCAGTAGGTGAAGAGGAATGGTTAAAATCCACAATAACTAAGTGTTTTACACATCTAGTTTTAGTAAACTCAAAGGGTCTTGGCTAACATTAGACTAAATAATATGCAGCTTTAGCGAGACACAGGTGGACAAGACAGGAAGACTCGGATGCACCCAAGAGCTGCTATCAAAGCAGAGAAGGGGCAAGTAAGATGGAAATACCCAGAAGGTCCGACCAGGGTGTGTTGAGGAATCAAGGTTACTAGAATTGCAGTGCAATTAAGGGGATTTGGTGCAGGGAGATCCCATTGAGGATGCTGTAACTGTTAATTCTGCTTGATAAATAGCCCTAGAATCGTTTTTCAGAAGAAGGGACATGGTGACACCTATACTTGCATTGCTGATTATGTTTGATGAGTTCAAATGTTTTCAGAGCAATCAGTGTATGTGGCTGAAGGGGTTATGTGGGCATCTAGGATCCACTTCACAGACTTCTATCCGAGTAGCAAGCAAAATGAAGCAGATAAGCCTAATTTACCTAGGCAGTGAGCCCTCCGCCTAAGCAGGGGCTGTCTCTGAGCCCGATGGGCTGATGTAGAGGGTCTCAATAAATCATTAGTCGTTTATCAGTCTCGTTCGCTTGAAGGTCTTGCAGATAGAATGCCCATATATAACACTATTATGGTAAACCATGACAGAGGGGTGTGTAATACGCGTACCTTTTTGTAATTTCACATAATTTTGTTGAAATGTCATGTAATTACAGGAAAGCAAAGCAAGCAAATTTTGCACACCTTTAGCAGTGGACTGACATGCAGAGAAGGAAACCGAGAAAGAGAAATGATGAAAATAGGGGCAAAACATAGAGAGAAAGGTACGAAAGAAAAGGTAAAGATAAGAGGCAACAAATGTGTAGATAGAAAGAGGAAAGACAAAGGAGGAGTGAAAGGAAGGAAGGAAAAGTGAAAAGAAATATGGAAGAAAAGTCAAAAGGTGCGATGGAAGACTGAAATGAAGGGTGAAAGAATGACTGTCTGGAAGGGTAAAAAGATGTATAGATGGAAGGGTAAGCGGATGGAAGGAGGAGTTAAAGAATCAGGTGAATGGGCAAATGGATGGACGGAGGGGTGTATGGATGGATGGATCTCTCCTAAGGAGGGTCAGGTGTTCTCTGTTCACGTACTTTTATTGGTTAGAGGTGTGTTTCAAGTAGGGGGTATTTGAAAGTTCTGGCCACTTCCTTGCTCAAAATTACAAACATAGTACAACGCTTGAAAGTGTAAGACTAATGTGACACTCTATAGCTGCGTTCTCACCTCAATAAACACAGGGCATAAAATTGAATTTGGCGGACTGGTTACTCCATCACAAACATGACGGATATCCGGTCCGCTTTCTTACAAGTGCATTATATCCAATGGCACTTCTAATATGGTGGACGGGATATCTGTTGAATGTCGGCGTTGTCACAGCATAGAGACTCCCTCGAAACTGGAAGGACACAAAGGATTTAGTCAAATTGGCCATAAAGGATCTCCATGAGTCATTTCACTTCATCAATGATAAAACTCAAGTAAGTATCATCAGATCTGTGGTCAGGTTCTCTGGCAATGCAATATGACTGCTTTTTGTGTGTCTTGAAAGAATCTCTTCTTTCTCCTAAACTTATTTTCCCATGCAGAGTTTTGGCCAGAGAAAAGAGTCAAGTTTCATTGGAATGCAGATGATTAGTACTGAACTGTATCTACACATCCTTACACATTTTAGGAATACCCATAGCAGAAAAACACTTACAAATGAATCAATTAAAAAATAAATATATATGCCTCCATCAGACATGGGCAAATTCTGATAATAAAAATGTTTGCATAATGCGTCACACATTACTTCTTGCAGTTTCTAAGCACTGTAAATAAAAAATGTTACTAATGCCCAATATAATGGTTCTCCATTTACCTAACTCAGAAAGGTGAGTCTCTCCTGCTGCAATTTTGAATTCTGCTATTCATTTCACTGCAGATGTCAGTGAGTCAATGTTTCAACTATGGTAGTAAATGAAAGTGTCTAAGCAGTGGCGTAACAATAGCCCTGCAGCCCCTGCGGGGGGTGGCACGAGCTCCACGGAGCCCCCTCCGGCACTGTGCACTTGTGGCAGTTGAGATCTCCTGACTGGTTCTGGAGTGTGTGGGACCCCCTTTATGTACTTGGCAAGGGGGCCCCCTCAAGTTTGGTTACGCCACTGTGTCTAAGATGTGTTCTTGACGGATCCCTTGCTGTAACTCACGGACCCCAAATGTTTTTACTTTCCAGTCATACAGCACCCAATTCGACATGTTACAAAAATAGCTCCCACTCCTGGTCACTCAAAGCAGTACAATTAGTGCCTTTTATCACACGTGGAAAGCTGAAGTATAATAAAACCCTCTGTCTATGCCTTCCTAGAACTAAGTTGTTCATTTAATGCTATAATGCTAGTCCACAATACCACAGCCAGAATAGTCAACCACATGATTTTAATATTCTACACTCATAGTGGATATTTGGGAAAGTAGTAATGGTGGGAGAGGTGCCTAGAGCAAGTCAGTTTCAGGATGGACTAGTGAAGCTTTTAAGTCAAGTATTCAGCCAACTAGTTACTCAGTAATTGCTCTCCTACCCCTACACATCCTCATTTAATCTTGCACGCACTATGGGGCTTATTTACAAGCCCCTTGCGCCACTTTTGTATCATTTTTAACATGGGAAAAGTGACGCAAAAGTGGCGCAAGGGGCTTGTAAATCTGCCCCTAAGTGATTTTTGCAGACTTTTAATGGAAGCAGGAGTAGCACAAAAAATGCCGGGAGACCAACAAATCTTTGTGGTAAGAGTGATGGAGCAAGGACTCACAATGAGACTTGCTCGGAAGCAATCCTCTCACAGTATTAATTAATTTGTACTAAAACCTTGTAATGTCATTATTAATAATGTGCAAACACAACATTTTTATCTAAAGGATGCTTGCCTATGTGTTTTCCACTAATAAGTAATCCTTGTCTAATCCAAAATGGCCGCTAGAGCGCGGGAAACCTACTGCGCATGTGTCAACCATGTCACGTGGTATGACGTCTTTCTTTGCTTGGAGGGAATCTTTTGCTTCTGCGCAGTGTATGCTAAAATGGGCGCTTAATGTTCTCACATGCTAAAGCTTTTTGCATTGCTGCAATTAATAAGGTGGTATTCTAACGCTACTAATGCGGAATAGACATTTATAAATAAATGGGAGTAGAGTAGAAGTAGGAGGTATACAGTGAAAACATCTATTTTTGATTTTAATATGTTTCTTCTTTGACTTTCTATTAGTTCGTAAATGGGGCCTGGGTTGGCTAAACAGCAGCTTGAGAGCCATGTGACCTGCGCATGCGCCCTGAAAACTAGCAAAGCAAAGCGATGAAGTCAACTTGGAGGATGTCCAAGGACATGACCTGCTGATCACCTTCAGAGCTGAACTAAAATGTCTTATAAAATGATACATTTGTATCTATTTGTAATAAAATTGTTGTGAAACGGGTGGGAAATAAAGCAAATGTATTAATTGAGAGGAGCGGTATTTTAAAACAATGGACTTAAGAAAATTGAACTAAATTGACATGGTGTGAGGATCAACCCCCTGTCCAATCAGAATTAGTGGGCCCATAATTTTGAAACATTAATGGGAGGTACATGAGCCTAGAAGGGTATAATAGATATAGAATTAGCTAATTAGTTAGCGCGCAGATGGACATAAGCGTAGAGGCTGTCAGAGCAGAGAGAAGAGCGAGAGGAACTGAGAGCTTAGAGCTCCGATGCTGCCACAGAGGGAACCGATCAAACTGAACTGCTGCCCAAAGAGGTTCTGAGGTGGGGGCGGCAGACTCTATTAGAAGAAGACGCGGAAGAACCGAGGAGGAACGAAGTGTCAGAGAGGGGAATGACGCAGGCGTCGTTGGTAGAGAGGTCATCTATCCTGTCTTGAATCCGGTCTGGAGGTCTTGGTTTTCATTCTATCCTGGGGACCCTTTCCAACTGCTTGGCCAAGGGGCTTGGTTTTCGCACCTTTAGGTAACTATAAATGCGTAATTTTTAGTTTGTACTGCAGTTTCTATCTTCTCCTTTCTGAGGGGCCGTCATTTGTGATCAATAGGTGACAATAGTGTGCTTCCTCCTTGATATGCGATTAAGTATTATGTGGAATGTAATTTACTCTGCTAAAGAAATTAGATAAACATTTTAAAAACTTCCTGAGTCAGTGGTTATTTCAGGTGGTTAATGAAAATTATGTTTTGTATGATCTCATTTCAACCCCAGTTATCAAAGGTCCATTGGTAAGTCATTACTCTTCAATCAGAAAAGGTAATTGGTAGCAGGGATATTGATAAAGAGTACAACTGATTCCCACCAGCGGTGATTACTAGTTAGTATGAATGAATGGGCCCAGGTGAGTTTTTAGCGTATGAATGCTTGTTACTAGCAACCCGCTGGATCAGTTTTCTGGCTATCAGAGGATGGTTATACTTTGTTGATAGGGTAATGAGAATTTTATTTTTATGAACTAACATCCGTTTTTAAAAGTTTTGTTTTATGTTGTCTAGAAATCCCCGGGGAATTTGAATAGCGGATGGTAAGTGGAAGCCATACTGCAGTGAGGTTATCTGTCAGGCAGAAATAGTACTGAAAAGTTAAACAGGGCTGTCAGTACTTGTTAGGGACTCTGTGCGTGTATGAGTGACAGCAAAGGAATACGCTGGTGAAATTTTGATGTTATATCACCTAGAAAGGGTAACATTGAAGGAGTAGCAGGTATTTCCGAAGCTTACGTGAAGAGTAAACGGAAGGGTTTTACTCGTAGTGTATGTCTAGTAAACGGAAGGGTTTTACTAAGTGTGAGAAATCTATTCTTTACAATTTAGGGAAACTGACAAGATAGCGAATGTTTTATGTTGTTATTAAAATTTTTATGAAAAGTGTTGAGGAATTAAAGTTTGCGTAAGATTTTGTAAAGGGAGGGTCAGCTGCCGGAGTAGAAGCTGACGTCACAAGCGCCGCGCTGGGATTGGCTGAAACAGCGGGTGTAGAACGAGTCTTGTAAAGGAGGGGTCAGTAGTTGAATGAAATTGAAAATGAAAGAAATTTGTACTTGTAAAGCGCACCCATACCCCCAAAGGGGTGTCCAGGCGCTGTACGCATACCGCTGTGGAACCCTTCCTGGCTTTTCCCTGTGAAATGTCCACTCCTGGGCACCCCCAGGGTGAAGCCAGGCATCCCAGCGCTGTTGGGGCCGTTGTGGAGATTAAGCAAGCTATTGCCCAGAGTTGCAGAGTGGGACCCATGATTAGAATAGGCACCGAGGAGAGAATTATCAGGTCCGAGGAAATTGAGCCCAAGACCCGCCGAGGCGGGAATTGAACCCTGGTCCCGGGCCAGATCTCTGCATCAGGGTCTGCCGCTCTAACCAGTGAGCCACACTTCTCCACTTTAGTTAGGAGTAATACTGACGTCACAGGTGTCGCGCTGGGATTGGTCGACACAGCGAGGAACAGAGAAGCGCAGATTGTAAAGGAGGGGTCATCAGAGAGAGTGAATAGACGTCACAGAAAAACCGCGCTAGGATTGGCCCCGAGACAAATGCAAGCTGGAATTTGATTGGTTGTCAGAATAAAATCGAAAAGTTAGTGGACAGTGGAAATTGTATGTGGAAAAACGATCCGAATTTGATAGGAACACGTCCAGACAGGAGATTCTTAGGTTTTGCAGAATATAATTGAATAAATAGATATTTACCCAAAATGTACGGAGAAAAGAGAAAATTGTCATTCCTACAAAAGATTAAGAATTATTTTAAGAACGATAAGCCAATCAAAACTAGGGAAGGAATTCTCATTCCACCAGCAAAAACGCCCGCCTCATTCATGATGATGGATAGGGGTTATCATACTTGTGTATGGTTAGAAAATTGGATAGAATATATAAAAGATGACGGAGTATTAGCTTTCCCAGAGAATAGTACTTTCAATGGGAGAATTCTTCAAAATTTAAGAATGAGAATGAATGAATTAGAACCCAGACCAAGATTAACGCAGTACGAAGCCCTAGAGGAATGGGAAACAGAAGCATTTGAGCGTGATAGACCCAGGAGTAATAGGGGTTATAGGGGATTTTTCCCTAGATACCAGAATGGGTCAAGAGAAAGTCAGATGAAACAGTGGAGACGAGCAATGATTTCTGAGGGTTTGTATCCAGTATTTATGGCTGATGAGCAGCTAGGGAGCAAATGCAAAGAAAAGACTAAACAAATGACAGGGTTTGGAGAATCCGAAGATGAATTCATGGAAGAAATATTAAAGAACCCTCCCCCATACCAGGAAGAGTTGGGTGGATGTTCTCCAAGTGCACCTGTTTTGAGAACACCGTTAGTACCTCAAGTACTGCATAATCCACCAGCTAATAGAGTACTTCAGGATAAGGAAAGAGAGGCTTTACACAGAAACAGAGCAGAATTAATACAGAAAATAACACAGTTGAGTGTACATCCTGAATCTCTGACTATACCTGGTCCCGTGGTTCCTTTATATGGAGACAAAGTAAATTGCCCAAAGCCTCAAGTTATGACCACGCCTATGGATATCCCTAAAAATGAAGCTGTAATAATTGATGATCATATCAGTGATTGTGAATCTATGATTTCACTAATGGATTTGCCTATTCGAGAATCCGCAAATAGCACCCCCAGAAGAGTCACACCTGGTTGCTCAAAGGATGTAAATAAAATAACCTCTTCAGGAACTAAAAGTGCAACAGTAGTAACTCCAGAAGACTTAGAAAGATGGGCACAAGGAATAGACAGACAGAGTTCACCTCCAAAGATTTTGGACATTTATAAATTAAAAATCGAGTTAGAAGAAATGATAGCAGGAAACGTAGGAGTAGATCGTCTAAATACCTACAGTGAAGAAGAACTATTATTCGTATGTAGGAGCATAACCAGAAATGTAAAAATATTCCATGAAAAGTTAACGGATTTGGCCTCAGAGATGGGAATTGAAATAAGGAAGTCAAAAGTATTTCAGAAACCATATAGAGCAGAATTTACTGACAAAGACTTAGAAAATATGAATACATCTGGTAGAAAATTACAAGTTAAAGAATTAATGACAGTTTTACAGAAATGGGGAGAATTGGATAAATGGAAAACTAGATGGACAAAGAAAAAGGAAGAAGCACGTTCGAATAGAACGACATCTGAGTATTTATTGAAGGAAGCAGGAAAGGTAGAACAGATGTACCCAATGCGAGAGGTTCCAGGAGGAGGCTATGTCCATGTCCCATGGAGTAGGCAAGATATTTTGTCATTTACAAATGATTTTCCAAAGTTGAGAGAAAAACCAATTGAATGGTACAAGCAGGTTGAGAGGTTTGTGAAGGTTTCAAAGGTTTTGTTAAAGGGCCTAGATGGTTTGTTTGACATAGTGGTACCTGCCGATTTATGGACAGACTGTAAAATTACAATCGACTGGCCTAGTGAAGAGTATCCTAGGGATCCAAAGACAGGTGCCCCATCAAATGATGTGATGAAAAAGTATCATCAGGTAATAACTTATTTGAAAGGGAAAATACCACCCAAAGAAACAGATTGGGTGAAAATAGACAGAACCACCCAAGAAGCAAATGAATCGGTACATGCCTACAATTAACGTCTATTACAGGTGTTCAAACAGTATAGTGGTTTTGAAGATATTGGAGACAAAAATATGAGTCAGTTTGTCTATCCATTTGTTTATGGTCTAAAACCAGAGATTTGTCAGATGATTAAGCAACACATGTTATGCTGGCAGGGAAAGCCTATGGATGAAATTTTGAAATATGCTAAATATTGTGGAGATGATATTGAGGATAGACACAAGAAACTACAAGAAAAAGTGATGTGGGCTCAAGTGAAAATGGCTGAGCGACAGGGAATTAATTTAGATAATCCAACAGAAAGTCAGGGAAAAGATTCTGGAAGGTGACACAGGGAATGGTGGAAAGGTAAGAGGACGAATGAGTAGAGAAGAGGCTAAAAAGAAATTACCTTGTCATGGATGCGGAAAGTTGGGACATTGGAAGAACGAATGTAAAAAGATTCAAAATAATAATGGCCCAAATCATAATTTAAATCCACAGATACAGAATGACTCACAGCAGGGTGTATATCCTCAGAGTCAGTTGCCACCTGCTCCTATACAGGGTAATGTAAGCAGAGCAAAGCACGGTACAGACGTCGGATATCAAGAAGGAAGTGGTAAGAATGAATATGTAACTTCACAGTTTCTTTTACAGGATGATTTTAATCCATATGATTGTCAATGACGGTGCCTAACAGAGGGGGAGAAGGAATGCGTACTTGGTGCATCCTTGCCGGTAGATCAGTCAGGTCCATATGTTGAAGGGAAAGTAAAAGGTAATGAAATCACTTTTCTGTTGGACACTGGTGCTACCCGTTCTACTGTGAGAACAGCAGACATCCCAGACCTCCCTCTCTCTGGAGAAGCTATCCAAGTTGTAGGTGTAGCAAATCAAAAGATTAGAACACCCCTTACCGAACCCATGGAAGTAAGAATTGGAAACGTTCGAGAAATGCACCAATTTGTGGTGTGTGATTCTAGTCCAGTAAATTTATTGGGCAGAGACTTGCTGTGCAAAATGAATTGCACTATTTACTGCACACCAGATGGTGTTGCAATACAGACCCCGGATGAAGATCATGTTTACAAATTAATGATAGCCAAGCAGGGTACGGAGGTAGATGAAATGTTTTCCTTGATAACCAAAGATGAATTACCAGAAGAGTTAAAAACTACAGTGAGTTCAAAAGTATGGGATTTTACTGGAAAAGAAGTAGGTCTGATGGCAAATATAGACCCAGTAAAAATAACCGTAAAAGAAGGCGCAATTTTCCCAAATACCAGACAGTATAAAATGAGTGCTGAAGTGAAAGCAGGAGTTACTGAGGAAATTGACAGAATGGTGAAACAAGGTATATTAAAAGAAGTTATGAGTAGCCCTTGTAATTCGCCAATCATGGGTTTGAAAAAGCAGAGTGGAAAATATAGGATTGTTCAAGATTTACGGAAAATTAATAAAATTGTAGTACCTTGTTGTCCTATAGTACCAAATCCTGCATTAATCCTATACCAAATACCATGGAACACAGAATGGTTTACCGTAATTGATTTGTGCCAAGCATTTTTCTCAATTCCATTGCATCCAGATAGTCAGTATTTGTTTTCGTTCAAATTCGAAAATCATGTTTATGTGTGGAATCGTGTTCCTCAGGGGTACACAGAAAGTCCCTCCATTTTTAATCAGATACTGAAAAGGTGCCTAGAAAAATTAGTAATGCCCAGGAACTCAGTCTTGGTGCAATATATAGACGATTTGTTAGTCGCATCAAGAACTCATGACGATTGTGTCGCCGACTCAATTGCATTACTCAATCATTTGGCTGAGGAAGGACACAAAGTGTCACCTGAGAAGTTACAATTTTGTACAACAGCAGTTAAATATTTGGGACACCAAATTGAAAGAGGAAAGAGAAGAATAACCTCTGAGAGAATAAAAATAATTAAGCAAATGAAAATGCCAGTAACACAAAGAGAGGTGAGAATGTTTCTTGGAATAGTAGGATACTGTCGACAATGGATTGTAGGGTTTTCACTACTAGCGAAGCCTTTAATTCAGTTAACCAAAAAGAAAGCAAAAGATCCAGTTGAATGGGATGATGAAAGTGCCAGTGCATTTGTTAAACTAAGAAATGCTTTGTGTGAGGCACCTGCCCTGGGCATGCCTGACTATACAAAAGAATTTACATTATTCTGCTATGAGAGAGAAAGTTGTGCACTTTCAGTCTTAACCCAAAGACATGGACTGGACAGACGTCCTATAGCATATTTTTCTGCTACATTGGACCCAGTGGCTGCAGCATTGCCAGGCTGCTTAAAAGCAGTAGCTGCTACCTGTATGAGCATTTAACAAAGTGAGTCAATCGTAATAGGACACCCTGTCAAAGTGTTCGTCCCACATGCAGTTGTGATTCTGTTGACAAGAACTAGAACTCAGTATCTTACCCCTAGTCGGATGACAAAATATGAGCGAATAATTCTAGGAGCTGAGAATGTGACCATAGCTAGATGCACAGTTGTAAATCCTGCAACATTGTTACCAGATCCATATTGTGAAGAAGTCAGGGACGACACAGACCATGACTGTTTGCAAGTCACAGAGTTGTGTACCAAACCGCGTCCTGATATTCAGGAAATGCCTCTTAAAAACGCAGACAGGGAGCTGTTTGTGGATGGCTCATGCCTAAGGCATGAAGATGGCAAATTGAGTGCAGCCTATGCTGTATGTGAACTTTCTGGAATAGTCGAAGCATCCTATTTACCAGGAGTCAAATCTGCACAAGTAGCTGAATTAATTGCTTTGATCAAAGCCTCCAAAATTGGGAAAAATTTAAAAGTAACCATATTTACGGACAGTCAATATGGGTACGGGGTTGTGCATGATTTTGGCCAACTATGGATGCAGAGGGATTTCATGACTTCATCAGGATCCCCGATCAAAAATGGGCAGTTTGTAAAAGAATTATTGGAGGCAATACAATCACCAAAGGAATTGGCAGTGGTGAAATGTGCCGCACACCAGTCAGGAGATGACTGGGTGGTAGCCGGTAACAGATATGCAGACCTAATCGCTCAATACTGTGCCAGAAATAGACTGGCAGTAAACAGAAAAGTCGAAAGAATGGGAATCAGCTGCCAACTTATGCTATGTTCAACACCTGAAACATGGAATGATGTGAGACGATTGCAGGATGATGCTGAAGAGAGTGAAAAGGATGTTTGGATAAAAATAGGGTGTACACGAAGAACAGATGATGACGTGTGGGTTTATTCAGATGGCAGACCAGTCATGCCTGATTGCCTGATTTCACAAATGGCCAGAATGTATCATGGAGACACACATGTAGGTAGAGATGCCATGATTAGACTTTTCAGACAAAATTGGTACAATCCAAGGTTTAGGGCTGCAGCAGAGAGTCTTTGCCAGAGGTGCTTAACTTGTCAAATGAATAATCCAGGAAGAACAGTAATTGGTTTGGGAAAAATTGGAAAGGCAGAGGGTCCATTTGTGAGATTGCAGTTAGATTTCATTCAGTTACCACCATGTAAAGGACTGAAATATGTACTAGTCATAGTGTGTCTGTTTTCAAGGTGGGTGGAGGCTTACCCTACCAGGAGGAATGACAGCATAACAGTTGCAAAACTGTTGTTACGAGAACTCATTCCACGGTTCGGTTTCCCAGTAACTTTGGAATCAGATAGAGGAAGTCACTTTAATAATGATGTAATTCGAATAATCTGTGAAGCATTTAAAATTGAACAAAAATTGCACTGTGCGTACCGCCCAGAGGCTTCTGGAGTGGTTGAACAAATGAATGGCACAATAAAATCAAGATTGTCAAAAATGTGTGCATCCACATCATTGGATTGGCCAGATGCATTACCTCTTGTCTTAATGGGACTCAGAAGCATTCCTGATAGAAATACAGGATTGAGTCCACATGAAATCATCATGGGAAGAGCAATGAGACAAGCCCATGTACCTGGAAATAAACTGCTGAACATGACTGATGATATGGTTCTAGATTATTGCAAAGCATTGGCTGACCTAGTGCGTTCTGTCTCTCACCAGGTTGGGGAAGACGTAGTTTCCAGGCAGCCTGAACAAGAACATGATCTGAACACCGGAGACTGGGTGGTAGTGAAGCATCACACCAGAGAAACGTGTTTATCACCCAGGTGGGGAGAACCTTGTCAGGTTATATTGGTTACAAATACAGCAGTGAAATGTGCAGGCTTACCTAATTGGATTCATGTAAGCCACACCAAAAGGGTGCCAGCTCCTGAAGAAAGAGATCCTCAGTCAGCATCAATAGCTGAGGAAGCTGAAGGTTGGACAGCTGAAGAATCTCAAGTGATAGATTCGGGAGAAGCTGAAGAAGAGCAACCGAGCACAAGTCAGGGCTGGATACCAGTGGTTGATATACCTGAAGTCTTTATCAAAACAAGGAGCAGAGCTAGATTAGAGGAAATTAGAGAGGACCAGATAGGTGTAAAAGAACAAGCTCAGGATAGGGAGATTGAAATTATAAGAGAACCTGAGCAGGTCCAGATAGGGAAAGGAAATTGGGCTCAAACTATCAACGAAACAACAAAATTTGAGCAGGGACAGACAGGTTCAGAAGAACGCGGTCAGGCTGCAGAAGTACAGAGTGTAATAAGCCCTGATCAGAACCAGTTAGGACAAGAAAAACAAGTTCAGGGAGAAGAAAGCCAAGAAAAAATCGAACAAGAAAGCATCAAGCATGAAAGCGTCAATCCTGAACAGGGCAAGTTAGCAGAAACTCACATTCAGGCAACTGAAGAAACATCAATAAGACCTGAACAAGAGCAGATAGAGTGGGAAACTGAAATCAAGGACAAACAATTTGTGCCACACCTTGAGAATAAAGGAGTTTTTGGAAAAGACTCGGAAAGTGAAGATACAGTGCAAACCAAGAAGGTCAGAAAGGGTGATCATTGGCCCAGTGTCATTAAAAGAGTGAAATACCATATAGTAACACGAAGTGAGGATCCAGAACAAGTAAATGAAGTAACAAGCTTATCTGGACAAACAAGTGGGACTGAAAAACGAAAAAGCAAAAGATTGAAAATCGTGAACAATAAATTTAAAGGCCCTGATTGGACTTATATAATTCTCGAAGACTGCGAAAGTTCAGAGACAAGTGAAAGTGGTGATGAAGGAACAAGTGCAGAACTAACGTATGAAAAAGACGTGAAACCACCTTGATATCGTCAAAAGTTTAAAGGAAAAAGAAAGAAGAGAAATCTTCACAGACAAAAATGGCTGACGACAGAGTTTCTGGGAGACCGAAACGGAAATGTTGTAGAAGATGCTGTGCTATATGCATATGTAGTCTGATAGTGGTGCTTATAGTGTGGTTAGTTGTGATCGTAGCAATTCCTTACCTTATGATAATGGACAAAAAGAATAACACCGAAACCAAGGAAGGGATAGATAACCTGAAAAGTGATAGAATAGAAATAGAAGCAGAGGATGAACCAGATTTTCATCACACTATAACAGATAACGATACTAGTTTAAATGTTTTTACTAAATTATTGTTTCAGTACGTAGATACAATGGATGTTAGTGACTGTTATGTCTGTATGAAGTTACCAGAATCAGTAGCAGAAGGTTTAACATATCATCATTTACCTTTAACTTATGGTATATCATGTAGTATATTAACTAGTTTATTTTATAGAACAGGGAAACTTCAGTATTATTATTCAAATATGGATGTGATATTTTCAGAGGTTCCTATTCGAAAGAATTTGAACCCAGTGCTTAGTAGTCAAGATGCACAATTTATGGGAGAATATTTCTTAACAATGAAGTCGATAGATATAACACATGCACATAGAAGCAATCTAACATGTTCATTACGTGAAGAAGAAAAGATATTTTTAAAATTAGTTGAAGATAGAAGACAGAATTTCCAAAGGAAAGCGTCTGAGCATAAGGCTCACCTTCCACCTTGGGCTGAGAAAGAGGGTATTTACACACCTGGCAAGGCTCAAGCTGCTATGGCTCTAGATTTTGTAAAGACAGGGAAAATTTGTCTTCATAGGTTAAAGACTGAATATAACAACGTTTTTATTGATACCAGTGAATGTGAACATAATTTCTTAATTGTTGGAGGTTGGGGACTAAAAGGAGGAACAGATTCAGTTTTTCCTGGAATATATTATGTGTGTGGGAATAAGGCTTACTTTAGGCTTCCTGCACGGTGGTATGGAAGTTGTTATTTTGGAATAGTTTTCCCAAAGGTATACCACGTAAAAAGAAACACTGGGAGCAATGAAAATAATAGTGAAATAATACGTAGTAAAAGAGCTAGTTTTTCAGAAATTGTAGGTGACATATTTGGTGCATTGATACCTTCAGTGGGAGTAATTCTGAACTCAAGGAGAATATGTAAATTGTCTACAGTGGTTGATCGTTTATCAACGGATACTGCTGGAGGATTTCTAATGATTAATGCGGAGATGGTTGCTATTAGATCTATGGTTATGCAAAATCGACTTGCTCTTGACATATTGTTAGCAAAAGAGGGCGGAGTCTGTAAATTGTTGAAAACAAAACATTGTTGCACGTATATACCGGACAAAAGTGCAGAAATCTGAAAATATATAAAGAATATTACTAAACTTGAGAATGAACTGAAACCAATGGAAGTTGATAGTGTATGAGAAAGATTGACAAATAGTATAACGTCAATTGGTACCTGGTTTACTAATGTAGGGAAAGGACTTATAGGTCAAATAATAGTACCCTTAGTAGGGATAGCAATAACAGTATTGTCAATAATGATATGGTGCAAATGTTGTAGAAAGAAGGAAACATATAGGGTGACAGGAAGAGGCAAGAAAAGAAAATTTGAAGAGATTGAATTAGAGGACCTAAGAAGTGAAATTTACAAGAAACTGAAAGGAAAGAATAAAAATGGACGGAGTAAAAATGAAAATGTGACTGAAATATGCTAAAGTTGGCATCTGGTTGTAGGTAGTTTTGATGGCACAGAAACGCCATCAGAGAGGGGATTGATGGAGCAAGGACTCACAATGAGACTTGCTCAGAAGCAATCCTCTCACAGTATTAATTAATTTGTACTAAAACCTTGTAATGTCATTATTAATAATGTGCAAACACAAAACTTTTATCTAAAGGATGCTTGCCTATGTGTTTTCCACTAATAAGTAATCCTTGTCTAATCCAAAATGGCCGCTAGAGCGCGGGAAACCTACTGCGCATGTGTCAACCATGTCACGTGGTATGACGTCTTTCTTTGTTTGGAGGGAATCTTTTGCTTCTGCGCAGTGTATGCTAAAATGGCCGCTTAATGTTCTCACATGCTAAAGCTTTTTGCATTGCTGCAATTAATAATGTGGTATTCTAACGCTACTAATGCGGAATAGACATTTATAAATAAATGGGAGTAGAGTAGAAGTAGGAGGTATACAGTGAAAACATCTATTTTTGATTTTAATATGTTTCTTCTTTGACTTTCTATTAGTTCGTAAATGGGGCCTGGGTTGGCTAAACAGCAGCTTGAGAGCCATGTGACCTGCGCATGCACCCTGAAAACTAGCAAAGCAAAGCGATGAAGTCAACTTGGAGGATGTCCAAGGACATGACCCGCTGATCACCTTCAGAGCTGAACTAAAATATCTTATAAAATGATACATTTGTATCTATTTGTAATAAAATTGTTGTGAAACGGGTGGGAAATAAAGCAAATGTATTAATTGAGAGGGGCGGTATTTTAAAACAATGGGCTTAAGAAAATTGAACTAAATTGACATGGTGTGAGGATCAACCCCCTGTCCCTGTCCAATCAGAATTAGTGGGCCCATAATTTTGAAACATTAATGGGAGGTACATGAGCGTAGAAGGGTATAATAGATATAGAATTAGCTAATTAGTTAGCGCGCAGATGGACATAAGCGTAGAGGCTGTCAGAGCAGAGAGAAGAGCGAGAGGAACTGAGAGCTTAGAGCTCAGATGCTGCCACAGAGGGAACCGATCACACTGAACTGCTGTCCAAAGAGGTTCTGAGGTGGGGGTGGCGGACTCTATTAGAAGAAGACGCGGAAGAACCGAGGAGGAACGAAGTGTCAGAGAGGGGAACGACGCAGGCGTCGTTGGTAGAGAGGTCATCTATCCTGTCTTGAATCCGGTCTGGAGGTCTTGGTTTTCATTCTATCCTGGGGACCCTTTCCAACTCCTTGGCCAAGGGGTTTGGTTTTCGCACCTTTAGGTAACTATAAATGCATAATCTTTAGTTTGTACTGCTGTTTCTATCTTCTCCTTTCTGAGGGGCCGTCATTTGTGATCAATAGGTGACAATAGTGTGCTTCCTCCTTGATATGCGATTAAGTATTATGTGGATTGTAATTTACTCTGCTAAAGAAATTAGATAAACATTTTAAAAACTTCCTGAGTCAGTGGTTATTTCAGGTGGTTAATGAAAATTATGTTTTGTATGATCTCATTTCAACCCCAGTTATCAAAGGTCCATTGGTAAGTCATTACTCTTCAATCAGAAAAGGTCATTGGTAGCAGGGATATTGATAAAGAGTACAACTGATTCCCACCAGCGGTGATTACTAGTTAGTATGAATGAATGGGCCCAGGTGAGTATTTAGCGTATGAATGCTTGTTACTAGTAACCCGCAGGATCAAGAGACAAATATCTACGTCACATTTTAATGTATATTCTTTGTGCACACAATAGGTGAAAACACATATATCACACCATAACAATGATTAGTAATCCGTAGAATCAGAATTATCAGTTGTCCACACATTTCCCATATTGCATGCTATTTTGGCATTAAGAAAACATTTCCCACCTTTTGTGTATTTATGCAATCTGTGATCAGTCTGCCCTACTAGAAAGTGGCGCAAATTTAAGAAAATACATATCCCCCATTCCAGAGCTTTGCACAAAGCATTCCAATACCCTTTCCGGTTCCCTGGTGTAGATCCTTCTCCCCCTAAACCTATGTACTGTAGGAGAAATACCCTGCAGGGTATGCAAAGCAGCAGGGCAAGTTACCCATTCGCTGTCACCCATGATACCTCTTATAACAAATTAAGGTGAACCTAAGGCTTCTAGCACTCCGACTTCCACCTGACAATCCTCTTAACTTGACTGGGATGTAACACTAAGCCCACTCCAGGTGTGGTACGTCTAATTTTAAAAGAAGGAGAACTCAGGGGTGAAACCAGCCAAGCTTGCAGTCCATCGCACTTTCGCTTGACTCTGGTGAATTTCACATTCTCAGGCTGATCTTGGTGGTCCTGAGCATGAATGGGAATGGTTATGCGAAGGGACCCTTTCTACAGATTACAGTCTGTTTTGCGAGGCTAACTCTGGCCTCTCAGAAAACGTTAGTCCATGGATTCATTGATGGGTGGTACATCTCCCTTGCTGGAAATTAGAGACCAGACCAAGATGGTGTTGAGAGGATTCAGGAATGCTTAGCAGCAGAACTCGAGTTGCCCCAACAGCGTGTGTCATCAGGGGACTGCATGTCCCCAAAAGGCATGTAGCGGAGATCATCTTGTGTCAGTGTTGTAACTCCTGTAATGAAGCATGCTGCAGGGGCAGAGGGCAGACGGCTGTGCCGGTGCTGTTCAGAAATTTTAGAGGGCTCCAAAGAGTTGGAGCGCTGGTGGAGAGTTGGGGTGTGTTCATCTGACATTCCCTACATGATCTCCACCCTACATAATGTTTCAGAACATTTGCTGCTTTTAGGTGAGTGCTCTCTGCAGGATCTTTGGGAGTGTAATGAGGTATTCCTGACATCCGACATCTAAAGAGCGTATATATAAGGGGGTGCAGGACAAGAAGGAATTTTTTAGAGACGTCTTTAACAGAGCTTATGCAACAAGGCAAGAAATTGCATGGCTCTGAGAACCTTCACCTGGCTAAATTAATGGAGCAGGAGTAAGCTGGGCGTCTGATGTCCTGAGGGCTCCACAGAGGAACACATTGTAAAGTGTCTTTGGTGGAAAAATCCCTGGAGGAGATGAAAA
This sequence comes from Calotriton arnoldi, assembly GCA_963921515.1. Classification (NCBI taxonomy): domain Eukaryota; kingdom Metazoa; phylum Chordata; class Amphibia; order Caudata; family Salamandridae; genus Calotriton; species Calotriton arnoldi. Next base: position 961,067 of record CAWUFW010005893.1, read on the forward strand.
TTAGGCTATATAGAACTGAGAGTGAAAGTCTGTTGCCTGGACAAATAACTGGGTGAGCTGGAGGTGAAAGTGTTGGAATGAGTCGACATTGAAGGGTCAGTTGAAGTTTAAAGATTTTTCAGTACCTGCTATAGTGCACTTGGAGCAACAAGTTGACTTCCTCGAAAATACAATTACGGCCTCCAGACTGAAAGTGTTAGAGTTCCCACCACTCTCATTAGGGATGATGCTGGGAAGTTGTTGCTCGACTTCTTGACGCTGAGGTAATTAGGCCCTAGAACGTGGTTGCAATGGAGATTCAGGGGGCTTCCATGTTATTGAGGAGAGAGCCTGGAGTGAGAACCCCGGTCGGGGGCACAATCTTACTATACAAGGGCATCCCAGCTCAGAATGAAGCAATGATGAGAGAGACTACGGGAAAAAAATCATCATGATTTAGAGGAATCAGTATTTTGCTATTTTTCAACTCGAGTCATGCAACTCAGGAAAAGAGGAAGAAGCTACAAATGATAAAGGCAAAGTTGAGGGTCTTGAACTGTGAATCATCACTATGATGCCCTTCGCAACTCGAGGTTTCTTGTGAAGACAAATTATATAGATTCACTCAGCCGAATGCAGCTAAAAGTTTCCTTGAAGATAAAAAGAAACCCAAGGCCAAAGAATATGTAGCGGAGTTGTCAAAAACTTGGACTCCAGTAGAATTGATGTAGGCTGCTGGATGTTCTTTGGACAACGTCGATAAGTAGTTGTACGTTTACATTCTCAATGTTCGTGAAATTAACTTTTTCTCTACTATTCCCTTCCCCATTTCTGATCTCTGCTATGTTTTGAAGACTGAAGATTACTGAGGTGTTTAGTAGTGGGATATCACAAGATAGTGATGATGCATAATGATTTTTGTGCTAATGTTCTTGAGTTTTTCTCTATTTTTTCTCTTATTTATGACTGTGTTCAGCTCAAGCTTAAAAGATTGACAACTCAAGTGTTTTATGTTAATTGTTAAATTATATTATATTGTTAATTCCAGCTGCCACCAAAGTCAGGCTTAAGAATTTGCTGAACGGAAAACTAGGCAACTGCATTCTATCTGGCTGCACTAGGATAGTAGTAGGTCCTCTATAGCTTGTCAGCAATAATTGGCCGTTCCTGATCCAGCTAGCTTTACAATGCAATGGGGGGAATAGTGTTGCTTCCTCTGCTACTTAAGGTTGGAAAATCTGTAATTCACCTGTAGAAAAAGATACAGCATCAGTTGCATTACGCAGCATTCCAGGGACATGTTTATCCATAAAGAGTGTGTTATTCTTCAGGAAAATGAGAACAAGTGTTTTCAATAGCTTGACCATGACTTTGTATTTTGAGTGGGGACAGCATAACAGACATTCTGTGTGACAAAAAAATAGTGACCGACCCCGGAATCGATCAGTCCAAACATGCTTTGCCACAAGAATAGCCAACAGTTCCAAGGAAATTACATTCCTCACAAGGTCTGAAGAAAATCACTTTTCTAGCCATGTCTAGTCACACCAACCCCAACCAAGGATATTTCCAAAGCCTACTCTGCCTGCTGCATCTGCGAACAGAGCCATTTTTATTTTAACGTCCTGCAAATGAGCCAACCATTGAATGTCTCCATTAAGGTGTCACAGATTTCAACTTCTATCTGACATCAACACTGAGATGTGTTATTTAATGCATGATCTTGAGTCCTGAAGTAGGTTGATAAATTAATTCAATGAAATACACTCAATTGGGATGATCCACAGAGCAAATTTAATCTAGCCAACTAAGGTCTAAAGCCAATATAGCATCACCTTTCTTACCTCTGAGCATGATGTGATGGAGGCAGTGACTAATCTACCTGATTTTGTAGCTGCAGCATATGTCTTCATCTGTGTCAGTCTCTATAAACAGAAAATCAAAACAGTAGTTGCCAGTAATCTCCTCCATAGCTAGCACAACCCCATTCAGAAAATGAGTCTAATGGAAATCTTAAAGGATTGTGCACTTCGGTCACAGGCATCTTGCCCCAACAAGATAAAATCATCCATTTAATGGATGGTTCCGTCAAATGTAGGAGCAGATTTACTAACAAGTCACACAATGCAATGCAGCAATACAACTTGCTGCACTGCGTTGAGTGACAGGGAGAGGGCAGGAATGCGCCATATCTACTAAGAGTGGGAAGTATGATATAATGCACAGTGTGCGAGTGAATGCTAGAGAATAAAGTAATGCTTAACCGCAACTCCTGTGTGGCGTAATCTATTTGCATGCTCCTGGTCTGGGGAAGACGCTACACCTTTTAGAGTTTGCCCGCAGTTTTGCCCGGCATATTCACAGTTATTCAGGTAAAATGTCAACTGTGAACCCAGCTCTGGAGTTTTCTGCCAAAAGATTAATTGACATATGATAAAATCCTTAACCCAATTGGTAAAATATTTCTCCACCTCAGCGCCATCATATGGATTTACGGGGCCTTGGGAACAACCTGCTTTGGGGAAAGTGCATGGAAGGGGGTACTTTACATTTTTCAAACATTGTGGCGTCAATGCCACCTTGGAATGATGGAATTGCTTTAACTGGGTTTATACTTCCAAGGCAAGACTTAACTGCCCATTCTCTTACTCTGGCATTTTCCTGGTAGGCTGCAGGTTAGGTGGGGCTTGTATGAGACAAGAAGGGGAATATATGACCCAGTAATATACCTAACACTTCATTCTAGTCCTGGTTTCCAGAAGTGTGTGGCTGGTTTGAACATTTTTATGAGATGATTTTGTTTTCCAGTCTGACCCACCCCTAGGTGAGAAAAGCAGCCTGTGGTGCAGCTACCACGATAGCAGGAAAGTCCATAAGGATGGACCATCCTCTTCTAGTATGAAAGAGGTGCGTCATTCAATGTCATAAACTGAGTTTTAGACTTAAAAAGTGCAAGAAATAACACAGGCATAGAAGAATAACTGAACTGTCTCTCCAAATAAACAGAACGCCTAAATTTGCAGCTATTTAGGACATGTGCTTACTTTTGTTAATTTCAGCAAAATACGGGATATAGTTATATTTTTGTGCTCACTATAAGTTGTATTCACATCTAGATTTCTCAACAGTCTTCAGGTAGTGTTTTTATGATTGTTTGAAAAATAAAGTGTGCCCCACCAAATTGGATTATTTTTTGGTACTTTGATAGTAGACACATCTTGGGCTCATGTTGATGACATGCATGCCTACATTAACCCTTCTTGTAGTTTGTTACTAGATTAAACATACGTATAGTACATATGATCAGAGATACTCATATTTCAATCTGCACACTGTTTGGAGGGCAAATATGCATACAGGTAGTTGGATGCTTTTTAACACTAGGCGTTGCAGTAGTAGCATGCATTGCACAGGTCTCTAGTTCCTACTCATTTTACAATTAATTATTTGGGGCTACTGCCAAGGTCATAGTGTGAGAAAACAGGGGTCACACAAATCTAAATATGCAAGCTTTATAACATTGAGTCATCTCCCAGGAATAGAAGACCTACGCAATGTTTATGGATCACGCAGAAAGACTGTACCTCTGGTTGCACAAATCCTACTGGCTGAGGCAACAATCCCTCATTTGCAGAGGTCTTATATTCTCTGGATTTAGAACTTTCCCTCAGGTTACATATTTTACATAGTCTCGACTTCAAACAATAAGACCTATCAGATATGTTGCACGTGTCTCAAGCTTCTTGCTGAAAAGCGATCTTTAAGATCTCAAAAGTGGAACTAATCATAAAGTTATATGGATCTCACATGATCAGTCTACAGATAGCATATGTACCCCTCAAATTACACATATCTAATAGACTTAGGCTGCAGGTTTAGGCATTCAACACCAAGGTAATCCCTCAGGCTCCAACATCAGACAGCTATTCAACTCTTCAGGTCACACAGATCTTGTATTATCAGGTCTACCCCAGCAAAACATAGAAAAACAACAGAACTTCCAATGTCAGACCATGGCCAGCTCATTACACATTGAAAGGCATTTTGATGTGAGTATATAAATCAAGAAACCCTGCCAGATACCTGCAAGTTTAACTTATGATTGTACTGGGAGTGGAATCTGACCTGTCATACGGGTCACAGGGTTTCCCCTACAAAAGGATGCAAGCTGTCACCCACCAACCTAGGTAGCATGCTTCATCATCGGGGTGCTCTTCATTCAAACGGTGGTAGTTTGATCTGGTTTCTAATAATTTCAGATGCACTTCCAGTGATCTTTTTTTGTAGGAGTCTGTTTATGTGTTTAAGATTGCCTTGTGGTTACCCTATGTTATTCAGGGTTACTTATGACAAGATTAAGTCTAAAAGTGTATTGTGGGAACTGTCAATGGTTCCCTATTCTTCTGTTCAAAATGTTTCGCCAGTCTTCTTTTGCCCTAAACAGTTTGTTGTTATGCTGCAGTATTGCAATGTGTTGTTGTGTTACCCTGTGGTTGTTCTAATATACACTGTTATGCTTTCGGGGTCTTCTTATAGTTATCAGAGGCCACTCAGTCAGCATGGGAGCAGAATGTCGAGATTTTCCCAACACCCACCCCCGAACCAGCACCACCAGAATTTCACTTGATTAACGACCTGGTCCGAAGGGGGGAAAGGGGAATGGGATTGAAAGAAGAGACAGCCGGTACGCCTGTCACCTAGTCCACCTCTGTCGTGTGACCTTGTTCAATCTTAGGAGACCACTTCAGGAGCGTGATTTACCTGCAAAATAACATTCAAATATCATCTATAATGCTTCACTACTCATTGCTTCTTCTTGCTATTTTTCTACTACCTTCTGTCTTTACCTTTTTATTCTCAGCTGAATGCTCCTCCTCTTTCTATTGAAAATTAGTCTTCTCAGTTTCATCTTGTTATATAATGTGACACTTACTACTAATTATTATCACAGTCAAAAGCTATATTCATCACTTATTTACTATAAGCATAATAGTCTTTTCTTTCTTTTCTGTCTTTTACAGGTACTTGCGTGACCAAGGATTAGCGACGACTGCTGCTTCACTCAGGTACTCAGGTAAGTTGAACTGCTTCGTCCCGTCCTTCTTGAACTTTTCTGACGATATTCTGTGAGGAATATATAGACCTGCTTTAGTCTTTTTCTTCAAGGGAATTTCCTCAGGTACTGCCTCCGCTAATTGACTGGATAGGAAGGCTATTCAACTATCCAGTCACGTAAGTATACTCTTTCCGAAAATTAGGGTGATAAGAATTCTCTAACCCAAACTTGCCGCTACCCAGAAGAAATGCTAAGGTACGCGACGAAGACTAAACGTCAAAGGAAACACTAGACGAAACTATCCTAACTAACTACCACGACGCGACTATAGAGAACACTGTTATCTCAGGAATCACCTCAGGTGAAGTGCGAGGAGGCAAGGGATAATGGCTGATTAAACGCTCACAGTCTCGCACTCTGAAGAACTAGAGAGCTGACTCAAGTATAAATCTCCGCTGGCCATTTTGGAATTTCGAGAATTCCAACACTGGAACCAACTCACCCTTGACAGTCTTTTCATGGCCGGTTTCTTACTTCTGTGAAATACAACATTAAGACTTAGACCCTGTGACTTTCTAGGATTTAATGGGGATCCAACAGTACCCCCTCGCAAGGAGGGCTCTCCGGGCCGTGGCCTCTTTGGAAATCTCTTATGGAAGTCTTTTACCAGACGAGGAGCATGAACATTTGAATTCAGTTCCCAAGACCTTTCTTCTGGACCATATCCCTTCCAATCAATTAGATAATAAATTTGACCCTTAATTTCTTTTGAGTCCAGAGTCCGTTTCACTTCAAAATCCGGACCTGCCTCCGTTTGAACCGGTTTTGGTGGAAGTGTTGTTCTCAACCCCTCAGGAACCTTTTTGAAAAGTGAGACATGAAACACTGGATGAACCTTTAGGTTCTTGGGCAATTTCAGTTTGTAAGATACAGGATTGATCTTCCTTTCAATCTCAAAAGGACCAATGAACCGAGGTTGAAATTTTCTATTACCTTTTAGTCTGAGGTGTTTTGAGTTTAACCAAACTCTATCTCCATTTTTAAAATCTTGTTCTTTCCTTCTCTTCTTATCAGCATAATGCTTGTACTGCTTTTTGGCCTTACTTAAATTCTGTGTGGCTGCCTGATGGATTGACACAAAGTTTTTAAATGTGTTTGTAACTGCTGGTACAGTTAAATCCTGAAATTTCACGGTCGCATTCGGATGTCTACCATAGTTCATGTAAAAAGGGGAATACCCAGTGGGTACATTTTTGGCATTATTGTGTGTGAATTCTGCAGCCCAAAGGTATTCTGGCCAATCTCCTTCCTGTTCTAACAACAATAATCTCAAATATTGTTCTAATTCTTGATTCACCCTTTCAGTTTGGCTGTCAGTTTCTGGATGATAACTAGTTGAGTATATAGTCTCTATGTTTAATTCTTTGGTAAAGGCTCTCCAGAAATGGGATAGAAATTGAGAACCCCTATCCAAAACTAGCACTTTTGGAAGACCATGAATTCAGACTATTTGTTCCCCAAATACTTGTGCTAACTTCTGAGCAGTCGGGATTCCTTTTAAAGGTATGAAATGGGCCATTTTTGTAAAGGTGTCCACACAAACTAGAATAGTATCAAAGCCTTGACTAGAGGGTAAGTCAACTATCAGATCCATGGTTAGGGTGTGCCAGGGATAGTGTGAATTTGGTAATGGTTGTAATAACCCAACTGGAGCGTGCCTGTCAGCCTTTCCCCGAGCACAGATCTCACAAGTGGCCACATACTCATGAATGTCTTTTGTCATTTGAGGCCACCAGAATTTTCTTCTCACTAAATCTTCAGTTTTCTGCATCCCTTTGTGACCGGCCAGTTGACTATCATGGCACTCTTGTAGCGCCTTCTTTTGCAGCTCAGGATTTGGTAGGTATAGGGCTCCATCGTGAAATGGTAATTTGTCTCGAATCTCTCTCTTTGAGTCTTGATTGGCCCACTCTTCCATCTCCTCCAAGGTCATGGTACCTTGGAAATCTTCTTCTAAAGATGTTAACTGAGAGGCTCCCACAATTCTTGCCTCTGGGATGAGGTTTTGAACCTCTATCGTCCTTTGTGACATTTCTGTATCCAATCGGGACAGAGCATCCGCTTTTCTGTTCTTAGTTCCAGGCCTATAGGTGATAACGAAATCTAAGTCCGCAAAGTAGAGAGAGCAGCGGAGCTGTCGTAGAGTTAGCGTTTTTGCTGACCTTAACATTTTTAGATTTTGATGATCAGTATACACTGTTACGGTATGTTGCGCTCCCATTAAATAATGTCTCCACTCCTTGAAGGAATCCTTGATAGCTAGTAGTTCTTTTTCTGTTATGGTATAATTTACCTCTGCAGAAGTCAACTTTCTAGATCGATAAGCCACTGGATGCAGTTGACCAGTCTTTTTATGACGCTGTGACAATATCCCTCCAATCGCCAAATCTGATGCATCTGTCTCAACAAAAAACGGCTCTTGTGGATCAGCATGGAGTAGGACAGGTGCTGTTGTAAAATCTTTCTTCAAAGATTCAAAGGCCTTCTGGGCTTCCTCCGACCATTCGAAAGGTACTTTTTTCCGTAGTAAACAGGTTAGTGGAATTAGCTTTTTTGAAAAGTCTTGGATAAACCTTCTGTAGAAGTTTGCAAAACCTATAAAGCTCTGAACTTCCTTAACTGATCTTGGGGGGGTTCCACTCTGTGACAGCTCTGATTTTCAGTTGGTCCATGGTGACTCCATCCGGAGTGAGCACAAATCCGAGAAATTCTACAGATCTCACCTTAAAGGCACATTTCTCTAATTTTACATATAGGCAATTTTCTCTTAGTTTCTGCAAAACTCCTCTTACATGTTGGTCATGGTCCTCCACAGCATTCGAGTATATCAATATATCATCTATAGACACGATTGCGCATTGGTCAATGAAATCTTTTAAAACATAATTAAGGAAATGTTGGAACGCTGCTGGTGCGTTGCAAAAGCCTTAGGGCATTACTTGGTACTCGAACAGTCCAAATTTCATTCTGAAGGCTGTCTTCCATTCGTCACCTTCGCGTACACGAATGAGGTGATAGGCTCCTCTCAGGTCCAGTTTTGTATATACTTGTGCTCCTTTCACTTGATCCAGCAACACCGAAATTAAAGGCAGAGGATAACGATTTTTTACTGTGATGCGATTAATTGCTCGGTTATCAATACATGTTCTCAGATGCCCTTCCTTCTGTGGTACGAAGAAGAGTGGCGATGATACAGGAGATTGTGATGGCCGAATAAATCCATTCTTTAGGTATTTCTGAATGTAATCTTTTAAATGCTGATTTTCCTTCTCAGTTAGAGGATATACTCTACTACAAAGCAGAGTAGCACCAGCTTCAAGTTCAATTTTACAATCGTAGGCCCGATGGGGTGGGAGTTTCTCTGCCTCAGTTTCCTTAAAAACATCGTGAAATTCTTTATATTCAGCTGGAACTTCTGTTGACTGGATAACACACCCTGTTGCACTCCCTTCACAAAGGAACACTGATGGATTCCTTTTCCGGTGCAGATCTTCTTTTTTTAAACAATTCTCTCGACAAAATTTCCAATCCATCTTGATTGTTCGGGCACTCCAGTCTATCGTAGGATTGTGTTCGGTAAGCCACGGTAGTCCCAATATGAACTGAAATTGGTGTGCATCAATCAAATTGAACTGCAAAGTTTCACAATGTCTTTCTGAGAAGATCAGTTCCACTAGCTCAGGGTGGCTCTGAATTGGGCCGGACGACAGGTTTGTACCGTCAACAGCTCTCACTGCTTCGCTCTTAGCTTTGGGTAAGGATCTTAGCCCAATTGTCTCTGCAAATTTCAAGTCACAAAAATGTCCTGTTGTGCCGGAATCACTCATTACGGAGACTTCCTTCAGTTCCTTGTCCCCAAAGCGTAAGGTTACTGATTTCGTTAGATGAGGGGACGAAGATTGTAGAGTGTTTGCCAACTGATGACCTTTTGGAGTTGCATTAGATTCTGCACCCACCAGTTCAACTCCGTTCACTGGTGGTGCTGCAAGTTTTCCTTCGGTGTTACCTTAGGCCTTATTTGACAATCCCTCAAAAAATGTCCGCTTGCACCACAATATAAACACAATTTATTCTGCCTCCTCTTTTTCCGCTCTTCTTTTGATAAGGGACCTCGTATTGTTCCAACCTGCATGGGTTCTACTCCAGATTGACCTTCCGTTATCCTTGTGGTCTCAGATTTTGCTCAATCAAATCTTGGTACATTTGGGCAAAAATCTCTTCTTTTTTCCCCTCGTCTTTCGTTCTGTCGAAAGTCTATTTCGAGCACCAAATCTATCAAAGCTGATATCTCCGTGTGTCTGTTGGGTATCTGTGCGAGAGCATCTTTCAATTCGTCCTTCAGACCTCTATAGAAAACTGCTGCCCTTTTCTCTTCTGGCCACTCAGTTTTGACCACCAACTTATTAAATTGAGCTAAATAGGCTATCAGGTCTCGATTTCCTTGTTTTAATTCCAATAGTTCATTATCTGTTGCGTGCAGTGCTTTTCTCCTGTCGAATATTCCGAGAAATTCCTTCTTAAACTCATCAAAATCGTACAAGATTGGATCGTTCCTTGTAACTACTGGCATTGACCATGCCGCTGCATCGCCACTAAGGTATGAGATAATGAAGGCCATTCTGGACTGCGCGTCGGGGAAAATTGCTGGGCAGCACATGAAATGAAGGGTGCATTGGGTTAAAAATATTTGGGCCTTTTGTGGATCTCCATTGAATCATTCTGGGGTAGCCAAAGAGATTACTGGTGATAAAGAATGAAGGGGCATATTATCAAGGGGCCGCTATAAAATTTTCGCCGCTTTAGCGTCCGTTTTTGGGCTAAAAGCGGCGATAATTTTATCGCATTATCATCAAGAACACGCTAGCACGTGATTCCTTGAGTTAGGGCCCGTTTTTCACATGCCTCGCATCGATAATGAGATGCAAAGGAGGCGTGGCTGTGAAAACAACATGGGATAATATCGCGAAGGCAGCTTCGCGATATTATCAAGGAGGGGTAGCGATATTTGAAATCGCGTTAAGTATGCCTTAACGCAGGAATTTAACGTCTGTTAAATTCCTGACTAAGGCATACCTAACATGGGGGGGTGGATTGTGTGGCTAAGACCACAGTCCCTATCATCAAGGATATTGCCATTTTCCATGGAACATCGCTGGAAAACCAGCGATGTTCCATGGAAAACACCGCTATCGCTGGAATAATTATCGCCATTGCGCTATGCGTTGTTAATACAGCGCTAGCATGGCGATAATTTCCAGCGATAGCCGGCGATAACAATCCTCACGCTAAGAGCGGTCAGCGATAATTATCGCTGCCGCTTGATGATATGCCCCGAATTACTTCAGTTGTGATCTTAGGAATTGGATTCTGCGTTGAGCTAGATCCCTCCCCTCTTCCAGATAATGGAAAACCATAACCACCTCCTGTAATTAAACTATCTAATTTCTGGCCCAAATCAGTAGTTTCCCTCTTTGAAAGCATTAAGTCTACTCTCAGGTTCCTATTATCCTCTCTTACTCAAATTAATACTTTCTGTATGCGTTCCAACACCTCGCTTAACTTATTGAAATCAAGGCCTTCAGCCATTCTACCCAGACGCTGAATTTAAACGTGGGCACTTTACTCTGTCAGAGGCCACTCAGTCAACGTGGGAGCAGAATGTTGAGATTTTCCCAACGCCCACCCCTGAACCAGCGCCACCAGAATTTCACTTGGTTAACGACCTGGTCCGAAGGGGGGAAAGGGGAATGGGATTGAAAGAAGAGACAGCCGGTACTCCTGTCACCTAGTCCACCTCTGTCGTGTGACCTTGTTCAATCTTAGGAGACCACTTCAGGACCGTGGTTTACCTGCAAAATAACATTCAAATATCATCTATAATGCTTCACTACTTATTGCTTCTTCTTGTTATTTTTCTACTACCTTCTGTCTTTACCTTTTTAATCTCGGCTGAACTCTTTTCCTCTTTCTATTGAAAATTAGTCTTCTCAGTTTTATCTTGTTAGATAATGTGACACTTACTACAAATATTATCACAGTCAAAAGCTATAGTCATCACTTATTTACTATAAGCATAATAGTCTTTTCTTTCTTTTCTGTCTTTTACAGGTACTTGCGTGACCAAGGATTAGCGATGACTGCTGCTTCACTCAGGTACTCAGGTAAGTTGAACTGCTTCGTCCCGTCCTTCTTGAACTTTCCTGACGATATTCTGTGAGGAATATATAGACCTGCTTTAGTCTTTTTCTTCAAGGGAATTTCCTCAGGTACTGCCTCCGCTAATTGACTGGATAGGAAGGCTATTCAACTATCCAGTCACGTAAGTATACTCTTTCCGAAAATTTGGGTGATAAGAATTCTCTAACCCAAACTTGCCTCTACCCAGAAGAAATGCTAAGGTACGCGACGAAGACTAAACGTTGAAGGAAACACTTGACAAAACTACTCTAACTAACTACCACGACGCGACTATAGAGAACACTGTTATCTCAGGAATCAACTCAGGTGAAGTGCGAGGAGGCAAGGGATAAAGTGCTGATTAAACGCTCACAGTCTCGCGCTCTGAAGAACTAGAGCGCTGACTCGAGTATGAATCTCCGGTGGCCATTTTGGAATTTCGAGAATTCCAACCCTGGAACCAACTCACCATTGATAGTTTTTTCATGGCCGGTTTCTTACTTCTGTGAAATACAACATCCAGACTTAGACCCCGTGACTTTCTAGGATTTAGTGGGATCTGACAATAGAAGAGGATTTTTGTGCCTTTATATTTTTGTACATCATTGACAACATGCAGAATGTAATTTCATAATCAATTACACATGTACACACTGAAATAATACTGTTGCTTGTAAAACGAGTTTTCTATGTTGTGTAGGATCTGTTTTCCTGACCTTGCTCACTAAGCCTCAGCATATTTTTCAAAATGGATGTCACCCTTGTCTTCCCCTGCGCATTTCACTGTTTTTTATTTCTGCAGCACAGTTAAATAGAATCATATTTGTTTATTTCTATTGTCATTGTTTATGCTGTTCTCGATTAATCTTTCCCAGCTCAGTTATAAAGCTGCAACTATTACTTCAAGGTCTTTCAATTAGCTCACTGTGCCCATTCAATCATAATAGCTTGCTATTGTTCATGTATCAAGTTTGTTACACCATCTTAAGATGGCATTGATATAGAGTGGGCAGAATCAATATTCAAATAGTTGGATAGTTCTATGGTGTGTTAACAATATGAAGTTTAATGACTGTGCTCTAATTTGCTGTAACATATTTGAACATACGGGGATGAATCAGCAGTTTTGGTAATTTTATAGGCGAGAATAATGTATGAAAACTCTCTATTTTAGGGGTGAGCCAGAGATCTCTCCTATGCCACTAGGGATGGTGTCCATTTCTCTTTTGATTTTGCTGCCCACTTAGGACTTAGAATATTTTTGATTATGTATTTCTCTGGAATGCCCTATTTGCTGAGAGACTTCAGTGCTTCAACTCTGTCCCACACTTTTGAATTTTTGAAATAAAACCCTTTTTAACTATTTCGCTGATCTAGAACTCAGTTATCGATTGGCTTCTTTTAATTGATTGTCTATATTTCAGATTTTTGATGTGCTGGATGGTGCCTTACCTCGGCACATAGCGCCTCATGAAATTGAAATTTAGTACCATCTTCAATTTATCGAATTGTGGGCGTTCTATGGAGGTACATTTCGGATGTCAACATTGCGGGGTCCCTCACTCCCACCTTATTTGGCTCGGTGTTAAATCGATGTGCGGAGTTAAATTGTTTACTTTAGAAATGCTCCTACATTTCCAGGCAAATGCAGCTCATTAACGTCTCAATCATTTACAACTGTCTAACGTGTTAAAGTATAACTGCTCGAGCTCTTTAACTGTTTACAATACCAGTCAGCCTAAAACAGTGCTGGACACCTGTCTTGAATTAGTACTTGTAGTCAGTGGCGGCTCCTCCGCTAAGGCATTTTGATGTGAGTATATAAATCAAGAAACCCTGCCAGATAGCTGCAAGTTTAACTTATGGTTGTACTGGGAGTGGAATCTGACCTGTCATACGGGTCACAGGGTTTCCCCTACAAAAGGATGCAAGCCCTCACCCACCAACCTAGGTAGCATGCTTCATCATTTGGGTGCTCTTCATTCAAACTGTAGTAGTTTGATCGGGTTTCTAATAATTTCAGATGCACTTCCAGTTATCTTTTTTTGTAGGAGTCTGTTTATATGTCTAAGATTGCCTTGTGGTTACCCTATGTTATTTTATTCAAGGTTACTTATGACAAGATTAAGTCTAAGGCGGAGGAGCGTCACACCACTGCTCAAAAGGAAAAATAAAATGATATTAACGTATCGCTATTATCATTTTATTTTTCCTATTGCAGTCAGTGGTGAGGCAGGGCTGGCCAGAGCAGGGGGAGAAGTGGTGAGCTCTCCCTAAGTGTGCATGAACTGTTTGGCCAGCCCTCTTGGGCCGTTACACAGCCTGGTGAGGAACATGCTCTGGCTCCCTCCAGAGCCAGAGCAACCAACCACCCCCGTCCGGTAGCAGCCGCTACTGCTTGCAGTGCTCACTTTATTTGATATGGCCCAAAATGTTTTCCACATGGAGAAAAAAAAGGTAAGAGTATGCATTTGCGCAGTTTTGTCTTCTGTAGGCCCACATATTGTCCATCATGCAGGTAGACTACTGGGGTAAGCAGAGTGGGCTATACATATGCCTGAAAAACTATGATTTGGGTGATTTCCTACGTGCTGAAAGGTATTCAGTGAATCTGTAAAAATGTCTATGATAAAACTACGATGTTTAGATTTACACATTTTCTGTCAACCGAGCCCTGTGTTAGAAGGCATTTACTTCATAGATTTCTAAATGAACTGCAAAATTACTTAAACACATCAAACGACAGGCAACAAACATCGGTTCTCACTTCAAACCGCTGTAAATAGCTGATTTATTAGCCACTATTTCTAAATAATGGAACGTTTGCTGTTTCTACTTCAATATTTGAAGAAACCTCAGTGATTACAAGGAGCGAAGTATGAGATTGTTAATCAAAAATGTTGGGGAACCTACGTCATTTGTTGTGTGGGAAAGGATTCGAGGCTGATCCTGCGAATAACAAACATTGCACAAGGTTACAAATTGATACTGCATTGCATCTTTCATTTCTGGATTAACAGAGGATGGTTAGGTTGTGTATTTACAAGTCCGAATTTGTCCCCCTTGTCGGGTCGTCATCGCTTTGCCTTTAACTGCACTCACTACCATTGTTCCAAGACAATGTCGAGGATATGTTACAGAAGGACAGACTGCTTTAATTGAACCATGAAATAGGCTTTTGCAGGGATGAACAATAGGATTTAATGTAACACCTGCAGAGTAATCTGATTGGCTGTGAACCAGGACATTTCTCTCGCCATTTCTCTTTTTCTCTATCAATCTCCATTGTTCTGTCTCAGTTTCGATCGCTGAGCCCTATCCTCAAAAGTTTTTTCTCTAAATAGTTTTGTCTTACTCAAGGCATACTCAAATATTTCCAGGAGCAAGCCATACTACTTACTTAAGGAATTTCCCAATGGGGCTTAATCACAAAGGCAAACTTGCAGATGAGTAAATCTGCACATGTAAATTTACTCTTGTACTTTGTAGTAAATTTACTACACTTGGCTATTAACCATTTCAGATTGTAAATTTACTAAAAAGTATAGACTTACTTGTCTCAGGCCATCTGAAATGGGGTAGGGGACAAATTTACGGGGGTAAAAATATTAGAAGCAATCCGCATGAAGGCAGAATTTTTTGCCACCACAGTAGAGATCTCTATATAATAATGTATAGGGAAAAAAAAATTAAATGACAATTTCTTTTTTTAAAATAGAAAAAATATTTTATGTTAAATATTGATGTAAACTATATATATTTATTGTAAATGCAAAACAAATTTAAAAAAAATGCTACAGCATTATTAGCTTAATTTTGAGTTAAATATTTAATGAATGTAAATATATTAAATTAAATTAAAATTAATTTTTAATGATTTATTTTAAAAAGTCCCATCTTAAGTAAAATGTTTATATTTATCTATTATGTATTAAAATTACCATGTAAAGAATACATTTTAAATTGATTTTAAAATTAAATGTCACATGTATTTTTAAATATTAAAACGTTATTGAACTACTATACAAAAAAAAATTCTTTTTCCATATACCTTTTTAACATTGAATCCAATATATATATGGGACCAAAGATCTTCTCACAGAAAAGATATTAAAGGGGCAGATACGTAATAAACCTCTGCATGTAAATCTGTGCATAGCATTTTGTAGTATGCCAGCAATACTATTGTAGTGTTACTAAATGTACTACAAAATGCAGTTGTGAACATGCCCCTGTGTTTTCCATGAATACTGCTGCAAATTTAGTAGCAACACTAGAGTAACACAACTACTTATATAAAATAGTTTGTGAATTAGGCATCAATACTTAGATATAGTTGACACCTAACAAACAGTCACTCAGCGAAAAATATTTGTAAAACCAATATCTAAAAAAAAAGATTCTGTGGTTGCTTTGTTATTAGTTTAATCTTCTTCAACTTCCCCTGTGGCCACCTTTCTTTTCAGTGATGCCATCGACTGGAATTCAGGTCAATGAAATATTGTGCAGACTTTTATAGCACAACACAATGAACTGAACAGAATCTAGGTGTTTCTTGTCAGGATGGCTTGTACAGGGCACTGGCGTAACGAAACTTGAGGGGTCCCCCCTGCAAGGTACATGGAGGGGCCCCCTTCGGACTAAATCGGGAGCTCTCTGGCCAGAATTCTGTGCTGAGGGGGCCTCCTGGAGCGTGGGGGCCCCCTGCACCGCAGGGACTGCGGGGGCCTGTGTTACTCCACTGCTACAGGGGTCAGATGAGGTGCATGTTTAGTTTCTGAATCGTAGTGGGTCGCATTCTGACCTACCTCGTGAATAATAATGAGGTAAGTTGAAAATTGTGACACTCTACAATTGGCGGTCATCACACAGATGGTAGGCTCCTGGGGTCATCCGACTACCATGTCTGTGATTGCCTTTCAATAAAGTAAACTTTTTTTTTAAATGCAGCCCGTTTTCCTTACAAGAAACCAGGCTGTGTTTAAAAAGAAAGTTTATTTCTTTAGGTTTGTTTGAGAGTTTGCAGTGGTCCCATGGACAATGGCCTACCCACAAAAAAAACTTTTTTTATCATTCACAAAGGGGAAGGAGTACCTAATGGATTTCCCTCCTTTGTGAATATGTTACCATCCTATCTTGGGGGTAAGCTACTTTTAAATGGTTTACAATTGCTATTTCAGTAATAAATTATTGATACATATGGATAGGAATCATTATTTGGAAGAGGCACCTGCAACATACACCTTCCAAATAGTGATCTCTTTTCCATTTCTAAACCAATTTCCAGAGTCGGTAAAAAAGGTACTCACTCCTAAAATGTATTTAGTACATTGCTAAAAGCAGTTTTTTGCCGCAAACTACAATCGGAGCATTTGTGATCAAACAACTGCTTTGTACAGCTCTCCCTACATACACTATCTTGTACGCACTTTGGCAACACACATTGGTCGAAAAGTGCCACCCTTAATACAAGCCATGCCTTGCAACGGCTTTTTTCTATTGATGATACTAACATAGATGAGCTGCCCCTTGCCATTAGCTGAAATTATCAATTTGGCAAACCTTTTCCTATAGTGTTATGGACGCACTCTTTTGCCTGAGACTAAAAGTGAAAGCAGAAGGATAACATAGCTAAAACTCACTCTGATGTCGAAGTCCCCTTGACATATTTCAACACGTTGCAAAAAACTGTTTAAAGCAGTCGTGTATTTTCAATATTTTTCATACGTTACAGTGGCCAAGCAACCTAGAAAGGCTTATTTTTAATTCTGTGAACTTTGGATTAGAATATGTACAGTACTCCTATCTGTTCCTTTCTTTTAGAAGTTATATCTAGATTGTGAAATAAAATGCAGACATTAAAATCCATACGGCTTGACCTTGTGTGACTTGTGCAAATTGGCATTGATTTACATGGCAAAGGTGGGCAGGGTTACCTGCCTTGTCAATTATACTGCGCCTTCTGTGCACTGACATTGCAACAATTATATCCTTCAAATTCCCCATAATATAATCCCTTTTTTAAACACCAAGTGCATGCGGTCAAGGTGTGATGCTGTTTCTGTATTTAGTGGGCCTATCCTGTCCTCTGTTTTCATGTTAACCCTTTGTGTTCATTTTCCAGGATAAAGGATGCCCGATTTGAGTTGTGATTTAAATATTAAAATATTCGTGTTTTTCGAGATGGCACTGGTGGACAACTTACGTGAAAATGCATAATGTATGAACTGGACCATTTTTATTTTATGTTTGCAGTTTCATATAGTGCGAACCCACCCAAGGGCATTAGAACCTGTTACATGAGCATCAGATTACATTTCACATTTTTAGGCACTGGGAGTTTAAGTGATTTGGCTAGAAGTACGAGACGTTGAGTCATACGTGTCAACTAAAAAAAAATCACATTGTGAGGAGGGGGTGGAGCCATGGAGGGGTGGGGCCTCATGCTGAGAAGTACTTAAGAGGCACCTTTGGGCTTCCCTCCACCAAAGCTCCTCTGCCCAAAACAAAATGCTAGTTGAGGTTTGTGCTGATGTCCTGGGGTGTTTTCAGACCAGTTCATAGACTCGAAAGACAAGCTGGAAATACGCTCTTTGCAGTGGTTTCCAGCTGGTCTCCCCAGGTGACCGTCTGAGGGGAACCGATATCCTGTGACACACAGTGGCACTGTGTGAGTAGGCAGGTCTGGTTTAGTTAAGGTCGGAGCTCGAGCCTGGTTCACCAATTCCAAAGCTAGCAGCTCTAGTTGTTAGGCCACATTTCCTTTCCAAGAAAGAGCCACCAAATTTATGGAAGAAACTCTGCTTCGTTGCTGCTTTTTTCTGTCCGAGAACCATACATGCCATGTAGTCCCAACCTGAAAAACAAATGCTCAAATGTCATTCACGATCTGGGAGAAAACTAGCAGCACATCAGACATACTTTTTCTCAAAGACAGACTCAGACCTGCCAACTTAAAAAAAATACTCCGGAGGAGGGGAAGGGACTTTGGAGGGGGGACTTTGCTTCATGCCAAGAGGACTTATTATCAAGTCCAGCAATGCCAATGATGAAGGAGTGGTGTAAATGCAGATATTTTTGTTTCTGTTCATTGATTATTTTGTTAGGACGGAATTTACAATATAATCATATATTTATAACATCATTTATTACTATTTTTATAACTTTTCATCTACATCACAATAGCCCTTCATTGTACTATGCCTACCTTACCATACCTCTATTAGCATAGCTACCTTAAAATACCAAATCAGCCTTCCATGCCTAGCCTCTGCAGTAGGGTTATCTTCCCCTGCCCTGTGGTGGCAGTTTTGTGAAAAAGGGGCACGTTATGTTTATGCTGACTTTGACTACATTGAAAAAATAGCGATCAAAGGCTTCACAGTTAAATTTGAAATACTAATAGCAAAAACTATATCCTGGAAAATATTAAACTCTGTGATTAAATTAACACAACCCATACATACTAATCACATATCAACTTTTGGCATTTGGCATATTGTAACATTTACACAACATCTTGCAGACTAATAGCACCAAGCATAACTCTGAACAAACACTAACAATGCACTTCACAATAAGATCAAACTAACTTGTCAACACTCACAACCACCACACTATATCTCACATTAGTAACACTAAACACAGTAGACTAGTTCTATCAACTTCAGCTCTTAACGACCCTTCCAATTTGCGAGTCACAAATTGCGTCGTTTTGCGACTTGCAATTTGCAACTCGCAAAATGGAATTTATAACATGGTCTCAGACACTAGTTGCGATTCCTAATGGGGTCGCAAATTGCCTGCCTCATTAATAATCATGAGGCAGGTGCAATTTGCGACCCCATTGACAATGGCTATCACTCCCAGGGATGGTGGCCTGCTGGGGTCAGCAGACCACCATATCTGTGACTGCTTTTTAAATAAATCATTTTTTTAATGCATCTCGTTTTCCTTAAAGGAAAACAGGATGCATTTAGAAGAGAAAAATGAAAGCTTTCTGTTTCAATTTTTAAGAGTAGGCAGTGGTCCGTGGGACCATTACCTGCTCTTACAAAATATTTTCACTACCAGTCATAAAGGGGAAGGGGTCCCCTGGGGACCTCTTCCCGTTTGCAAGTAGCTTACCACCCTTTTGAAATGGGTGCTAAACTGCAAGTGTTTTGCGACCGCGATTGTGGTTGCAAAACAATCGTACATTGAAGTAGGACTTGCTATTAGGAAGGGACGCCCTTGGCACGCCCCTTCCTAATAGCGAGTCTCAAACCCTATTTTGCGAGTCGGTAATAGATTACCGACTCACAAAATAGGGTTTATAGATAGGGCAAACCTGTTTTGCGGTCGCAAACGGGCCGATTTCCGCTTGCGCCCACAAAAACAGTTGTACATCTGGCCCTACATAACACTTCAAATCAACTTAATCAAATAATTAAAAGTTAAAAGGCAGACATATTTCTATTGTCAGTAACACCATTCCACTATTTTCTTTCTAGTTACTATCTTTACATTATTATAAAATTACAAGATTTGCACTATTTAACTAACCATTTTCTTACTTAAATGATACCTCATTTAAAGATGCACATTGTACAAATAAAAAAATACAACAAAAAAACCTCATTCAACAATTTTATTAACAATGACAATTAATACATATAACATAAATAACAAGCCAGGTCTATTGCATTGTCAATAATTGTTCATATTTGCTTTCACCAATGAAAAATAGGCTGTTCTGTTAAGACGTTGTAGTGTAGCTTTGAACCTCAAATTCCTATATATGTTAAGGTTAACATCTTCTTTGGTCAAAGAATATGCTCCAGAGTGGAGTGCAATCTCTTTTTCAGAGTTGTTGTTTGCATTCTTGCTAGAGCCTGTGTAAGAAGTTGCATAAATATTGTTTACAACCATGATTCAAAACTGAACCCAAAAAAGTGAGAAATGTCATGTAAATAGTGAATAATACTGTCAATCAATCTCACAATTTAAAAATTGGCACAGGGCGGTTATGACAGTCACAGCGTGTCATTTAAGTTTTTGATTAAATAATTGTTAGTGATCTGGCATATTTAATGCTGGAGGGATTGCACATTTTTAACCATCTAAATCCAAAGCTGTGTACTTCTTAGGTGTAACCTAAGGAGTGTCCAATAAGCTGGTTTGAATAACATGGGAGCCCAGCATTATAGGAAATAGAGGGATAGTTACTTGGTGCCAAGGAAGGCCAGAAAGGTCAGAGTAAAGGTGACTGTTAGACCTCTCAGCCATAGGGTGTCCTTCCCACAAATGTTTTGCGTTACTCCTCCATATTTTTGAGATCTCATTTTTGTTGACCTTAGGACTCTGTGAACTTTATCACTGCTTACCAGTGCTAAAGTATGTGTACTCACTTCTTAAAACATGGTAACATTGGTTTCTCCCCAATTGGCTGATTTAATTTACTTGTAAGTCCCTAGTAAAGTAAAGTTTTTGGTCGCTAGGAGGGCACCCAGTGAGAATTCTCCAATGTGGGAAGTCGCAGGGGTCGCTGGTGGTCACGGGCAGACGCGACCGTTCACGTTCAGAAAGCTTCCACTCGAGTAGAACATCTATTCGAGTGGCAGCAAAATCAACTCCAGAAGCTGCGCCCTCTGGAGCACCACGTGGTGCCATTTGCGCTGATTTTTCAGAGTGGAATGAGCTCAGGGCACTAAATCACAGCGCGAGCAGCACAACATGCCTATATCTGCCCATTCGCGGAATCTAACACAATTTTTTTGTAACTCCATGGAATTCCGTGGAATCAAACTCAGCGAATTGTGCCCAGGTTTAATTTCTACCTGGTAAAGTAAACCTTTTGCCAGGCTCAAACCTGGCTTTTTAATACAAAAGTCATCTCTAGAGTAGGCCCTAACAGCACACACGGCAGAGTGCAATGTATTTAAAAAGTAGGACATGCAATTTTAAGTTTTACATGTCCTGGTAGTGAAAAACTCTTAAATTCAGTTTTCACTACTGCAAGGCCTGTTTCTCCCATACGATATCACTAGAGTTACCTTATTAGAGTTAATAAGCTGCAACTTCCAAATGGAAACAGGTAAACAGTTCATTTTGGTGTCTTTGGAATTGTAATGAAAAATCCACTTTTATGGTGAAGTTTGATTTTTGGTTACAATTTAGAAAATGCCATTTTCAGAAAGTTGGCATTTCCTGCCTTAGCCATTCAGTGCCTGCAGCCTGCCGCCTGCCTCTGTGTTACATGACTGGATGTAGTTGGCATTGAGTCATCGTGTATTCCTCCTAGACAGCCACACACAAAAGAGAGCTTAGGTGTGTCTGAATTGCCCATCACTGGCAGGATGAGAGGGCGGAGGTAGGCACAGCCCCACTAACACCTGTATAGGCTGTGTCCTGCCTTTACACAAAGGATTGCATATTCCATGTAGTTAGTCTAGAGCCAGGGGAGGCAGGAAACCTGAGCACTTTAAAGAGAATCCTTTAGAAGTTTCTCCCACTTCAAAGTAAGGCACCAGGTATAAATACTGGACCTCAGACACAAACTCTTCAGTGCACTCCTGTACCAGTGGATACTACAGCAGAAAGACTGCTGTGCTGCTTTGCTGGCAGAAGAACTGCCAATTTGCTGCCCTGCTACTCTGCTGCCATGCTACTCTGCTGCTCTGCTATATGTGTCCCTGCTTGCTGAGAAGGAAGATTGGACCTGCACCCCTCATCTCAGGCTGAAGTGATTCCAAGGGTCAGTCATCTGACCTCCTGTTCTGAGCTACAGGGTCAGAACACGCTCCAGAGGCTCCCCGCAATGACCCAGCTAACATGCTGTCTGGACCTGCAATGGGACTTGCCTGAGCCCTGCTGGCCTCTGCTGGAGTGAGTTCTTGACCCCCAAGTTGTGCCTCTCAGGTCCTGAACCCTTGGTGTGGCCTCAGATGAGCTCCCCTGAAGTTTTTGGGCTATTTGCAAATGGGCCCAGTGGGGCCAAAACCTTGCCACTCGCGCCCATCACCAGTGCGAAGTTACGGTGAACTAACTCTTCTCTTTATAGCATCAACCACTTGTGGAGACCGCCAATGCAAAGCAGCAGCAAGGACTGTCCGCTGCGCCAACAGAAACTTCACAGTACAGTGACAACGGCCTGCGACGCCGGGCTGCTCTTCATGCTCCTCACTCTATTCTCCTATAAACCCGACATCCTGCCCAACGACGGCCATCCACAATGCTCTCCCTGCTCCTTGCAGCCCTTTCCACCACAAACAGAACTCGTTGCGCTGGACTTCTTTCAGGGAGTCCAACTTGGTCCCTGAATCCGCCCGGAACTCCATTGCGGTTGGCCTGAACTCTGGACTTTGTTATGTTATGTTATTTATTCTTATAGAGCGCTCAAATGCCCACAAGCGTCTTGGCGCTAGCCGAACAGGAGAAAAGGAGGCCATAAGGAAAAGCTAGTTAGCGGATAACAGCCATGTTTTCAAGGGTTTTGATATAAGGAGGAAGATCATTCCAAGCTTTTGTAGTTCCCAGGACAAAGTATCTGCCACCCCAGGTTGCATGCTTGAAGCTGGGCACTAACACCATTTTAGCGGAGGCAGATCGTAAGGATCTAGCTGGAACGTTCCATGTGAAACTTTCCTTTAAAAAATCAGGGCCTTGCTCATACAGTGCTTTGTATGCAATGCAAAGCGCTTTAAAAATAACCCTCTGCCTTACAGGGAGCCAGTGAAGCTTTCTAATAGATTTAGAGACAGATTGGTATTTTGGGATTTTCAGAAGCAGACGGGCTGCCGCAATTTGCAAAGTTTGTAGTTTGTTGAGGATGTGCTGATGGGCATTCAGATTGACGCCTTTGGGCATTTGTTTTGTGCTTTATAAGTTGGTCATTTATTCATTACAATAATCAGTCTTAGAAAGCACCAGAGAGGTAACTACATTTTTCTGTAAGTTAGCTGATATAAATGGTAGAATCTTCTTGATCAGCCTTAGGGTATATTAGGCAGCAGAAGTAATTGCATTCACCTGGTCATGATAAGACAATTTGCCATTAATAAGAACTCCTAGGTTCTTGGTTGCTCTCACAGGTGTGGGAAGTGGGCCTTAATCAGATGGCCACCATGCAGGAGACCAGAAGGATGGCTGGGCACCGAAGATCAAGACCTCCGTCTTTCCTGAGTTTAACTTCAGACAGTTCATGGGCCTGCATACAGTAGAAGAAACTTGCCCCAGTTCCGGTAACATCAGTGTCTAATGAGATGACAATTTGTGTGTCGTCAGCATAGGATGTCAGGGAGAAGCCAAAAGATCTTTTCAATTCTGCCAATGGAGTGACATAGACATTGAACAGTGTTGAACTAAGCAAGGATCCCTGGGGGACTCCCCCAGTGACAGAGAGTACGGGTGAGAGACAAACTCACCTAGTCGGATGGACTGTTCACGGCCACTAAGAAAGGAGTTAAGCAACTCACATGCTCTACCTGTCACTCCAATCCTGCCCAGCCGCTCCATCAGCAGCCCATGATTCACAGTATCAAAGGCTGCTGATCGGTCGAGCAGGATAAGAGCAGCTCTACCGCCCGATCAAGAGATAGCCTAATCTCCTCATTGGCTTTGATGAGCACAGTCTGTCAGCTTCCAGGAGATTGTTAGCCTGAATGCGACTGACAAGTTGTGTGTTCATGATTTTTTCGATGCGTTTTGCCAGCAAAGGTAGGCATGAAATAGGATGGCAGCTATCGTGGTCTTCTTGATCAAGAGAAGGTTTTTTTGATTCGAGGCAGGGCTGAAGCCTTCTTCCAAACAGAGGTAAATGAGCCAGAGCAGCACATAAGATGAAAAATATCAGTCAGTTTAAAAGCAATGGTCTCCGCAACTAAAGCAACAAACCTTGGTGGACAAGTCTCACATGGAGAACCTGATTTAGATGACTTAATCAGTTTGATGGCCTCTTCTCCAGATAGTGAAACAAACTAAGAGTGCAACATATGGAAGCTTGCGGGACCAAAGGAGAGACGGACGACATGGTTGAAAATGTATTGTAAACATCATCAACCATGTGATTGAAAGCATCAGCCACAGTGTCGCAGAAAGACTGACTAAAGTCGTTACATATGTAAGTGGTGTCAATGGTCAGTTTTTTAACAATGGAAAAAAGTTATTTTGAGGAATTTATAGCTGTGTCAATCTTGCTGGTAAAATAAGCAGTTTTTTCCTTTGTGATCAAAGATTTATACTCAGCTAGACACTTTTTATAGTTAGCTCTCTCCAATTTGGAGTAGCCAGCTCTCCATTTTTCTCCTGTCTCCGACAGCACTGCTTCGAAGCTCTAAGTTTGTTTGAGAACCAGGGAGCAGATATGTTATGTCTTTTAATCTTGGTCCTTTTGACAGGTGCCAATAAATGAGCAGTGGTGTTCAACCTGCCTCCCCGCTTGCCCATGAAATCATGTCTAAAAATGACTTAGCCCTCAGGGATAGCTGATAGTATGTCCAGTCTGGAGGACAAATCAGCCCATGTCTCTGTAATGAAGACCACAGAAGGATTGTGGCTTTCGAGAAACAGGTTCAGTTCAACACTGTGTTTTATCAGTGACCTAGCATTAATAAGCGCACAAGACAGATAGATATTTGGTTTGACCTGCAGAATGTTATTCCCTGATTGATGAATAACAGCGTGATTTGCGGCTGACAGTAACTTAGTTTCAGTCAAGCCCAACTTCGTTCCACAGGCCTGACAGGTAACATTACACTTTGCTCTGAAGGAAATCAGATCAAAATGGAGACAGTTCAAGGGCTCACCTGAGGGGTTTAGAGCCAACAACGAGTCACGCATGTAAATGAATCTGGAGCACATTTTAGGCCCAAAACTGGCAAGGGGGGCTGGCGCTGGTCGCAATCCTGATGCGGACGTGCGCAGATAAGCCTACCTGTGGCACGCCAGTGGTTTGCCCGCTGCCCACTGCCAGTGTGCGGAGGTGCTATGCGTCTCTCTAAGTAGCCCACCATGAAGCAGGAGGCATTGCCAAAGGTGTGGCTTGCTCATGATGTACCACGGCAAAGCCGAATTCTAATAACAAACGAGTGGGCAAATTAAAACAATGAAACTGGGGTGGAGCAACCCCCGACTCCTGTCTCAGGCTCCTCTGAGGACAGGAGACTACTGGTAAAGCAACAATAACTAATAGAAGAGTGATAAAAAACACATAAAATTATTTTAAAAAGGATTAACCCTTTCAAGATGTCTCCCAACTTGAAAACAAATGTGGTGTTGGGATTCCTTTGCAGTGATCAGCTGCACTCACGCAATATGGTCCTCTCTAAGTAGCCTGTCATGAAGCAGGAGGCATTGTCAAAGGCGTGGCTTGCTGGCGCAGTACTGTGGCAAAGCCGAATTGTAATGGCAGACAAGTGGGCAAATTAAAACAACAAAACCGGGGTCCAGGAACCCCCGACCCTGTCTCAGGCTCTCCTAAGGACAGGCGACTACTGGTAACCCACCAACAACTTGCAGAAGAGTGATAAAAAAAACACATACAATTATTAAAAAAGGGATTAACTCTTACAAGATGTCTCCCAACTTGAGTCCGGGAGCCAGGCACCTCTCAAAATATGGGGGCCAGGCCACCTGCAAGGAAAACAAATGCGGTTATGGGATTCCATTGTAGCGATCAGCTGCGTGGATGAGCTATGCATCTCTCTAAGTAGCCTCTCATGAAGCAGGAGGCTTGGACAAAAGTGTGGCTTGCTCGCGCTGTACTGCGGCAAAGTCGAATTGTAATGACAGACGAGTGGGCAAATTAAAACAATGAAAACGGGATCCAGCAACCAGTTTCAGGCTCCCCTGAGGATAGGAGACTACTGGTAACCCAACAATAACTAATCGAAGAGTGATAAAAAAAACACATAAAATTATTAAAAAAGGGATTAGCCCTATCAAGATGTCTCCCAACTTGAGTCCGGGAGCCAGACACCTCCCAAAATATGGCGGCCAAGCCACCTACAAGGAAAACTAATGCAGTGATGGGATTCTTTTGCAGCGTTCAGCTGCGCGTACCCGCAATGTGTCTCTCTAAGTAGCCCACCATGAAGCAGGAGGCGTGGCCAAAGGTGTGGCTTGCTCGCACTGTACCTGGCAAGCCGAATTGTAATGACAAATGAGTGGGCAACTTAAAAGGATGAAACCGGGGTCCAGCAACCCCCGACTCCTGACTCAGGCTCCCCTGAGGACAGAAGACTACTGGTAACAGAACAATAACTAACAGAATAGTGATAAAAAAAACACATAAAATTATTAAAAAAGGTATTAACCCTTTCAAGATGTCTCCCAACTTGAGTCCGGTAGCCAGGCACCTCCTAAAATATGGCGGCCAAGCCACCTACAAGGAAAACAAATGTGGTGATGGGATTCCTTTGCAGCGATCAGCTTCACCCGGTTTTGCACGACCAGATAGTCATGAGTGGTGCTTTGTGCTTTTTGGTCCTATTTTTACTTAAATCTTTAAAACTCTGTAGTTCTGATTCTACTAATTGCATTTTTGTTGCTTTGCTGTCAAATTATTTAATACATTTTACTCTATCTTTCTTGTGTTGTGTTTTTACTTTACTGCTATTTGAAGTGCTTCATAAATACTCTACACATTGCCTCTAAGTTAAGAAGGTTAATCACAGGTTAATTTGGGGTTTGCTTGTGACTTCACCCTGACAAGGATTGTGGTTGCTGCTTGAGTAGGGTTTCACCCCCCTCAACCAGTAACTCAATTTCTTACAGTGACGTAATAATAGGTAGTCAGTGTTGTTGTGTTTAGGCTTTTGTGCACCGGCAGTGACAAGAGACGCTCAAGTAGGTATGATAGAATTTCTTTTTGATCATGCTCCTGATGGTGTTCTGGCAAAATATTGTATTAAGAATATGGGGAGACATATATATTGTGTTTTAAATATTAGGATGTGAAAAATATTGTGGGAATGAATATTGCAGGTAGGAATATAATTTTATTAGTACGTTTTAATATCATTGTAAAAAATATTATTGTGTGTTATATAGTAATATATATAATATTTTAGAGTGCATTTTTTGTATGTTTGTATTCATACATTGCATGATTTTTTTTATGTGTATTTTTTTAAACCAATGTTAGGAGTGGGATGTTGGGTTTATAGGATAATGGGGTGAGGAGTACATTTGAATCATTTTCAATACCTTTGCTATAATTCAAATTTTGTTGTGCTGTTTATTATTTTTCTTTACTTCTTTTAATTTTCAGTTAATATTTAGATTTGATTTTATTTGGTTTTGCCATTCAGCGATTAAATATGAATTGGATATATTTTTATTATTTTTCTAAAAATAGAATTTTTAGATTGAATATCTTTGAATGAATTGTTTTGTGCTTTGTTGTAATTGTTGAGTAGTTTAATAATACATTAGTTTATTTTTAGGATTTTATTTGTTGCAAACATTTTTTGCCCATTGTTTAATACTTTAAATATGTTTGCTTTTTATCTTTAATTTGTATTTGTTATTACATTTATTTCACTAATTCATACATTATTTCTACACATATTTTTAAAATTTATTGTAAAAATTATTTTATCACAAGTGTTTTGCTTCATGTGTTTTTAGATTTTTTTATTTTAATTTAAGATTACTTCTAATTTTGTATTTTTTTAAAACATTTTATGAGTGTTTTTATTTTGTTAATGTTTTCAATTTAGCAAATATAATTAATGTGATTTTTAGCTATAAAGGTTTAAAATGGATTCCTCCAAAGTATTATTATTAGTTGTATGTGTATTTTGTGGGAGTAATGAACTGCAAACCCTCAAAAATCCAGCACTTTCCCAAGTGTGGTTAATTTTAGAGTGTGAATAGTAAATTTGACTCCTGCAAAATCCAACACTTTCCCAAATGTAGTTAAGTTTGGAGTGGGAATGGGATATCTGACCCCTCCCCCTAATTTCAACTCTTTCATCAATGTGGTTAAGTTTGGAGTTGGACTAGTAAATCTGATCCACCCCCTCAAAGTCCAACACTGTCCAAATATGGTTAGGTTTGGAGTGGGAATAGTAAATGTAGCCCCCCACCCCCATGCCACCTTAAGGTCCAACACTTTCCCAATGAGGTTAAGTTTAGAGTGGGAGTAGTAAATATGACAGTCCAAAACTTTTTCCAGTGTGGCTAGGTTTGGAGTGGAAATACTGAATCTGATCCCCTCAAATTCCATCACTTTCCTCAATGTGGTTAAGTTAGGTGAAGGAATAGTAAATATGAACTCCCCAAAATCCAAGACTTTTATCACTGTGGGTAGGTTTGGAGTGGCAAGAGTAAATCTGGCCCCTTCTCAACAAATATGACTACCTCTAAAGTCCAACTTTCCCTAATGGGATTAGGTTTGTAGTGGAAATTGGGGGGTGTAGTCAAACCGGCAATGTTGTGCTTTGGAGGAGCTCTGCCCAAAATCCTCATTGACCCAGACTCCACCTCCGGTGCAATTTCTTCTGGGGAAGGCTAGTACTCGCTAAATGAGGTACAGGGTGCCCTTGGATCTCACTGCCTCCTTTATCTGTAAACTTAGCAGTTGGGGGAAACTGCGCCAAAGACTGCTTGGACATTAAAAATCATAAACGCTGTTCGGAAAAACCTGTGTTCTGCAGAATCTGGGCAAATAATCAGTATAATCGTGTGTAATTCTGTCAGCTGAGTTATTTCAACAACATTTATATGTTTTATGAGAGGTTACACACTGATCCTTACTCACACAAATTAACTGAAATTAAATAATGACCACTGATTTCTTTTTCAAAATGTTCACAAAACAAATTGTACAATTAAATCAAAAAACGTTCTTATAACAATGCAGCAAATTTGAAACAGGATGTGCCAGTGGAATAGGGACAAGTAAAATGCTTGTGCAGTGCAAATAAAAGTGTTGAGGTTAAAACGAAAGAGAGTTCATTAATGTGAATGTACAAAGCTTTCACAAAAACTTGGCTATTATCCCCTTGTTAGCTTCCTAATATCATAGGGGTCTGACATTCACTTTCTCCCAACTGTATGATAATATTCCAAGTTATATTAAGTAAAGCATCGAGGATTCAACCCCCTACTCAATCTATGTGACTTGGAACATCCACTGGTGTCCTCATCAGGACAAAACCAAAATGGTAAATCATCCGGTATCTCTGAGTAGCAAGTGCCCCAAATGGCCTCAAACAGTCTGAATATTAACTTCTGATCATTCAGTCATGCCATGCAATAAAGGGGTCCTTCAAAGATCAACACAAAGGGAGCTGTGCATCCTCAATTGAAACACCCGGGATCGCAAATCAGTCAACCAGCGTGTTGCTTCTCAGATAGCTCGAATCACACATGAATATACTGATTATAGTGATTATAATATACAGAAATAAAAATTGGCAGCTGGCACATACAGGTGACGAGTGCAGTCTAGCCCTGACGATTTTATTAGGCTCTAAGCTTGGGCTGGAGAAGTCAATCACACTGATGACAACAGCAGACCCGATGGATAACTATGAAGCAGGTGAGAAGAGAGCTGCAACATAGTTCCTAAAGTGTGTGTGGAGGGAACAACCCACCTGGGCTCTGGCATGGTCTGTGCTGCCTGAAAGTGCGGGGTCATTTGGGGGTGAGCTAGACCTGGGCCATGTCTACACACTGCACCTAGAAGGGACTATCCCTGGCAGCCACGATTGAGCTTCATGCACTGGTTGGACGATGCCCACATAATTTGTTGCTGTAGCAGATGAAAACGGGAGTACAAGTAAAAAAAGGAGACGGTGACACTGTGGCCCCTACAGTGATCCCAACTGGTTTATGGAGTTGAGGCAATTTGGAGCAGCTGTGCTTCCTGGAAGAGAACCGTACCCACACCCTCCACACAGGAGACATAAAAAAAGTCAAGGCGGATAGCCCTGGGCATCTCCTCCCCCCATCTTTTTTTATGATTGTCTTTCTGCCAGCTAGCACCTTGACTTTCTCCTTTTTGCCCAGGGGCCCAATATTTTCGAGGTGTTCCTGCATGTAT
The DNA here is from genome assembly GCA_963921515.1 of Calotriton arnoldi. Classification (NCBI taxonomy): domain Eukaryota; kingdom Metazoa; phylum Chordata; class Amphibia; order Caudata; family Salamandridae; genus Calotriton; species Calotriton arnoldi. The sequence continues at coordinate 991,369 of CAWUFW010005893.1, forward strand.
AAGGCTGATGATGTTTTTGAGGAGGAGGGGATGGATATTGTGTCCTTTCTCGATAATTTGCTTCAAAAGGTGCTGGAGTGAGGTGCTCTCTCTTGTTTGTGCACTTGGCGAAGGCCCATTGAGTTTCAGTTCATCTCCCTGCCCAGGGGCCACTCCGAGACCAGTGGTGGCCCGGGTGCTACATTTTCAAGATCAAGACACAGTTACACAATAAGCCATGGAGAAGGAAGGATTCTGATTAACAACAGACACAGTAATGATCTTCTCGAACTACACTCCTGCAGTTCAGCAACATGTGTGCATTGTTCTTGGAGGTTAAACACAGACTCTGAGAAATAGATGAGAAATGCACCCTACTGTTCCCTACAAAATGTAAGATTTTTTTCTAGCAACAAGACTCTATTCTTTTCTGACCCCAGGAAGTCTGGGACTGGATTGAGACTCAGGATAGAGGATTGAGGGGATGGTAACCTTCCCAGAGACAACACAAAAGACGCAGGAACAAAGTCATAGGTTTTAACTTTTAGGCTGATGGAGTCTCAAATCCAACGAGACCCAGAAGGTGCAAATCTGGCTGCAATGGAAATTAGAGGAACTGTAAATAAAGGAGGTCTCTGGTGAGAACTCAGGGTAGGATTCAGAGGGATCAAGACTGTCCATTAGTGGACCACGTTCATCACAGGTGACATCACAAGCTGCAGACAAGGTGATTTGAATCACTGGCACATTGGGGGTCTGTACCTGCCAGGAGCAGACTAAGGGCATGATTTAGATCTTGGTGGCTCGAGTTCCACCGTGGTTTTTTCAGCGCTCATCCTGTCCGCTGGCTTGTCCATCCAACTGCCCAATTTAGATGTTAGTGGGTTTATAGACGAAAGGCTCCAGCAGTCCCACCGTCACCACCAGGAAATCTTGACCGTGTAGACAGTGGGATAGGCAAAAGCGGCTGTCGGAGGGAGGACCGCCAGCTTCCTTGCCGACATGTCTGCACCTTAGTTCAAATGACCATCCCATTCAATCTTAACCAGTGTATGAACTTAACAAAGTAGACCTTTAAAAGATCACTTGTATTATCTGCCATCATGGTAAAGAAAAATAAGTATTTCACATTTTAAGGAAAATTAATGCCAGGACTAATTTGGTCATTTCAAAAGTATGGATTTATTCAACAAAATGAGATAAGGCTCTCAAAAGAATAAGTAAGCCAAATGGCAATCCATAAGTCAAAACATCTGCACTGTTGTGCAGTGGCACAAAGCTTGCCTTCAAATACACTGCCAGGGGAACCTCCTCAGGAAGTGGCATCTAGTGGGCAGACCAGGTACCTCCAAGATCTTACATGGGAGGGGGGTTGGGTTTGGGAGGGTTGCCCTAGAGTTTGGGGGGGGGTGGGTTTGGGAGGGGTGCTCTTGCATTTGGCAGGTTTGGGTTGGGATGTGGAAGGGGTAGATTTGCATTAGGTTGCGGTGGCTTGGGATGTGGAATGGGTGGATTTGTGTTTGGTTGGGGTGACTTGGGATGTAAAAGGGGTGGGTTGGGGTGTGGAAGGGGTGGGTTGGTGTTTGGTAGGGGTGGTATAGGATGTGGAAGTGGTGGGTTGGGGTGTGGAAGGGATAGATTGCCGTTTGCCCGGCTGGGTTGAGGTTTGACAGGGGTTAGGGCTAGGGAAAAAAGGACATCTTCAATGGAAAAATGGGTAGGGTGTTCGGTAGGGAGTTGGGTTTGGGAGGTAGAGGGAGTGACAGTGTATGATGTGCTTGTGTCTGTTGAGGGTGCAGGTGCCTATAGGTCTGGTGTATGTTGTGCATGTTTGGGTGTGTCTTGTGTCATAGGTGTCTGTTTTTTGGATGAGTGTGGGTGTTTGAGTTTTGTGGCTGTCAATCAATCAATCAGGGGATTAGTAAGCACGCTACTCACCCGTGAGGGTCTCAAGGTGCTGGGGGGGTGAGCAGCTCCGTTCAGTTGAATAGCCAGGTCTTGGGTGTCTTCCTGAAGATGTTCAGGGAGGGGGCGCGTCTGATGTCGATCGGGAGCTCATTCCAGGTCTTGGCCGCGATGTAGGAGAAGGCTTTTCCACCTATTCTGGCTCTGCGGATGCGCGGGGTTTTGGCAAGGGTGAGGTCGGCGGATCAGAGGTTCCTCTTGGGTACATGGAAGGAGATTCTCTCGTTGAGGTATTGGGGTCCGATGTTGTGGAGGCATTTGTAGGCGTGGGTGAGTATCTTGAAGGTGACTCTCTTCTCGACGGGGAGCCAGTGGAGGCTCTGCAGGTGTTGGGTGATGTGTTTGTGTTGAGGGATGCCGAGGACGAGTCTGGCTGTGGTGTTCTGTATGGTCATGAGTTGTCGGAGCAGAGACTTGTTGATCCCGGCGTAGAGAGCGTTTCCGTAGTCCAGTCTGCTGGTTATGAGTGTGTGGTTGACGGTCTTTCTTGATTCGGGGGGATCCATTTAAAGGTCTTTCGGAGGATGCGGAGGGTGTTGAAGCTGCTGGAGGTGATGGTGTTGACCTGTCGGGTCATGGAGAGGGAGGAGTGGAGTACGATGCTGAGGTTACGGGCGTGGTCGGTGGGTGTGGGAGGGCTGCCGAGGGCAGTAGGCCACCAGGTGTTGTCCATGAAGAGGGGGAGGGTCCGAGGACGAGGACCTCTGTCTTCTCCGAGTTGAGCTTCAGGCAGCTGTTGCTCATCCAGGATGCGACGTCCTTCATTCTTTCCTGGAAATTGAGTCTGGTGGTGATGGGGTCCTTGGTGAGGGAGAGAATGAGCTGGGTGTCATCAGCGTAGGATAAAATGCTGAGTCTGTGCTGTCTGATGATGGTGGCAAGAGGGGCCATGTAGATGTTGAAGAGCATGGGGGCTGAGCGATGATCCTTGGGGTACTCCGCATTTGATTTCCGTGGTTTCGGAGAGGAAGTGTGGCAGTCTGACTCTTTGGGTTCTGCCGGTGAGGAAGGAGCGGATTCAGTCGAGGGTGGTTCCCTTTATGCAAGCGTCGTGGAGTCTGGTGGTGAGTGTGTGGTGGGAGACTGTGTTGAACGCTGCAGAGAGGTCTAGCAGGATGAGGGTTGCGGTGTGTCCTTGGTCGAGGAGGGTGCGTATGTCGTCTGTAGCGGCGAGTAGAGCGGTCTCGGTGCTGTGGTTGCTGTGAAATCTGGATTGGGAGGGGTCGAGGATGGAGTTTTCTTCGATGCATTTTGTTAGCTGGGTCGGCAATTCTTGAGGTCTGTGGGGTCTGCTGAGTTCTTCTTGAGCAGGGGTCTGACTTCTGCACGTTTCCAGTCGTCGGGACGGTGCCGGTCTTGAAGGTGGCGTTGATGGTGCGTCGAAGCTCTGGAGCAATGGCTGTGAATTCTGATATGTGTGTGTAGGTATGGATGGGTGTGCTGTGCTGTGGAGGTACTGGGTGTGGTTGTGGTGAATGTGAGTGTGGTGGTGACTGCAGTGTCTGTGGAGGTGCTGGTGTGGGTGTGGTGGTGGCTGCAGTGTCTGTGGAGGTGCTGGGTATGGGTGTGGTGGTGGCTGCGGTGTCTGTGGAGGTGCTGGGTGTGGGTGTGGGTGTGGTGGTGGCTGCGGAGTCTGTGGAGATGTTGGGTGTGGTGCATGTGGCAGTGGTGGAGGTTGTGGTGTCTGTGGGTGTGCTGGTGGTGGGGTGGTATATGTGTGTGTGGTGATGGCTGCGATGTCTGTGGTTGTGCTGGTTTTGGGGGTGCTGTCTGTCTGTTTGTATGCGCACCTATGTTTTTTGTGTTGTTTGTGTTTCTGTGTGGGTGTGCTGCTTGTGTCTGTGTGAGTGGTTACATGCAAAAGTGTGAGTGTGTTTGGGACAGGCCTGGGAATAGGGAATTTGGATAGGGACTGGAAGGGAGGTGGGGCACAAGGTTGGGATGGTTGGGAGGCTAGACCTTAAAAAGACATCTGCAGCCCAGACATAGCACTGAGAATGCCTTCCAGGTATGCTACCATTTGTTGCAATTGGCATCCAAGCCCCTGGATGGCATTCAGTAGTGCAGTCTGGCCTACAGAGATGTTCCTGAGGAGGTCAATAGCCTCCTCACTCAGTGCAGCCGGGGGGGACAGGGGCAGGGGGTGAGGTGCCTGGAGCGAAGGAGACAGCACCCCTTTTGGGGAGGGATGTCCAACTGGTGGGGAGCAAGAGGGAGGGTGGAGATCGTACTCTGGGTGGTAGACAGGGATACAGGTGGAACAGGAGCAGTAGGGTCCGCCACCACTAGGGAGTGCTCACTGGAGAGGACCTCTGAAGAAGATAATGAGTCGCTGGTGGCCTCCCTTGCACTTCCCTCACCCTCCATGCCACTGGGACCTTCGGTGTCAGTGGTGTCCACACCAGAAACACAGTGGCCAGCTGCTTTCCCACCTATGTTGGCAACTTCTCTTTTGCCTGCCCATGATGATGCTGAAATTAAATATACAATAGTGCTATTGGATCTATATAAACAGAGCTGATCATGTACTTTGATCATAAAACAGTTCCCAAGTTTTCAGATTTCACCTGCTTTAAGGCTTTCAAACTTTGGTTCTACATTGGCATAAGCTCATGCAGGTAGGCAACATTTTCAAAAAACATTTGGTCACAGTTATGTCATTCCCGATGATAGCTCCTATATCATGAATTATCTTGTCTCTTGTCCATTATTATATCTCTCCAGGAACTGTTTCACACCTCTGAATGGTTGGCCTTTGTTGTTTAGAATAGTGAACTGATGTCACCAAAAAGGATATACACCAAACATACTTATGTACAGTGTGTACACTAGGCCCTCCAATATGCATACTTTTCATTCTTAATTAGTAAAATGTGAATCAATGAGTGTCAACAAATACTGCAATGTTGTACCAATATTAGCATAAACTGAAAGCAGGTTACCTATGTTTGGGCATTTCACTTTGGTAACACTTACTTCAAGTTACTAAAGTATATGTAATTTGTCAAAAATTATACATGAATTCTGTACTGAAGTAGCTTAGCAATGTATCACATACTATGTATATACCTCTGCTGTTGAAGACCGTCTGAAACAAATATCAGTGTGGATTGACAAATGACTTCTACAGCATAAGTAAATACATAACCCTTGGAACATTTGTACTACACTTCAGTAAATAGCAAAAACATCATCACATTTCACTCCTAAATATCTCTAGTTATTTGAACTTTGTTGTATCTTTGTTAAATTGTTTCACTAAATATGCTGGGCACGATTCACAAAGGCAAATTGAGACAAAAGTCTAACTTTATGACTTTTGGCATTCACAGAGGTCATTTACGAGTAGTATCTTTACGTCCGCAGTCGGGCCAGAATTTCCAGCTTCGGAAATACTCTCCGGCTCGGGCCGTACTCTCTGTTCTGGACTGCAAATTGTGGACTGCATGTACCATAATGCAAAGGAGCAACCTGTTCTGGGATATGATGTAGTGTCTGGCCAAACCCTTTTCCATGTCCAAACTGATTTTTATGACCTCCTCTACCATTTATCACACACTCCTAATGTTCCTTTTTGAAAAAATTGCATTCCGGTCCATTGATTACACTTCATCCGGCCCAAGCCAGAGAGTACGGCTTGAGTGGGAGAGTATGGCTCGGGTGCGGAGAGTACACCCAAAGCCGGAGATTTCGGCCCGACTGCAGACGTAAAGATACGACTCGTACATGACCTCTGTGAATACCAAAAGTCGTAAAGTTAGACTTTTGTTTCATATTGCCTTTGTGAATCGGGCCCGCTGTCTTTCACTGTAGTCAAAACATTGTAGAACATCACAGTAATCATTACATACAATGATTCATATATGATATTTACTTCAAAGATTGAAATGTAAATCACAATATGCGACATATTTCACCATGATGCATTTCAACATTTGCCTAATGAGTCATGAGTTTGGCCTGATTCTGAGTTTTCCTGATGGGATACTCATTCATATATGTGATAAAACATTCCATCTTCCAAAATCCCTTTAAGTTTCCCATTTTCCTCCATCATTCATTTTTCATCTGAACATGGCAAAGAACACTAAGGAATGGTTTTGGGTATGTGTTATTTCGTCACCAATGTGTACCCATTCCTGTCTGTGTTTCATCAAAATTGTATGCTTATCACAATTATTTGTCCAAAAACAGACTGCCTTACAAACACATTTGTGAAGAAGTAAGACATCATGTCAATCTGTCACTTTTAACATGTATGAAACAGTATTTCTGATACTGAACACAATTTGGATATGTTTTGATTCCAAAATGTAGCAATCAATTCTGAGGCCGCTAGTCATTTTGGATCACATGCTCACTATTGTTTGTGTAGAATCCCAACTTACCAATATGACATTTGGTACCTCCACAGTATCATAAGGGCCTAGTATGCTTTGTCACATGTAATAGGGCTACCATTACATCATTCACAACAGTGAAGGAGCATCACAACTGACACAATAAAGACTTTTGGCCTGTTTGGTACAATTGTACCTCATGACATTAAATAACCTAATGTTTATGTGGAGTTTATGGAGCCATGTGTCTGCTAAGAACAGTCCTTTGGTTGTGAACAGGAATCAGATGGGATCCTTTCCAAACAATTAATAGACAAAGCATTTCATCATACACATTGTGCAAAACTTACACCTTAAAGAACTCTTCTTGTGTTGGACATGGGTCACTCTAAATGTTGTTCGGTAAAATTCTGGCTGTATCAAAACATTAGTCATGTAACGTGAAATCTAATAAGAACTTAGCCCCTTCTTGCTGCTGTTGGGCCCTCAACTGCCCATCAAGCTCCAGATGGGCCAACCCAAGAATGAGATCAGGGTGCGGCACACATGCCTCCCACGTTGAGAGGACTGCTCGAGCTGGACTTCAGCTGACTTTTGGGTCCGGCATCACAGGTCATCCCACCTCTTGCGGCAATGGATGCTGCGCCACTTGTAGACTCCCATGATCTGCACCTTCCTGGCGATGGCCTTCCATATGTCCCACTTCTGATAGGCATTGACCTGTATGGATACAAGAAATGACAGAAAAAACAATTGTTTTGTGACTTTTAGTTTGTATGTATTAATGTTACAAAACATTTCTACATCTATTGCTAGCATAACTCATAAGTTAATATACAAAATGTGTATTGTCACATGCTGACCAAAACCAATAATTTAATACACACTTTTGTGGTGGCCTGTTGCCCATCCTGATCCCATGTCATGGTCTAAACTCACCGATCTAGGCCTGTGACATCATCTAGCCCAGGTGGCTCCTACATATTCTTTGATGTGAATTACTTTTGATTAGTGCAAACGATTGTGAAATACTGAAGCTAAACATAAATACTTATTGCACAGTGAATAGTGGCCACTGTGAGTAAGGGGCCTGCAGTTTGGACATGGCACTCTTTGAAATGGGAGTAAAATGAAATGAAGTGTTAGCTCAAGAAGTTCGAAAACTCTCCCTTTCAATTGTTGTTCATTAAAAGTTCATTTAAAAGCATTCAGGGGCATATGTACAAGCACATCTCAAAATTTGACCTGGCAAGGATATATGTTTATGGCAGATGTATCTCAGTGCTTCAGTTGTTTGACCCTGTGACTCTGCCCCAGCCTGGCCCACTATTCTGACTGAGCACTGATCATTGTCATGACTTGCTATCTGCAGCCTGATGATCATGATGTCAGGTGAACTTTTACATGCAAAAATGACCTTGTGCCCATCTAATAAATGACCTCAAGACTGTGTGCTACTCTGAAGGGGTCTTGGAGCTACTGGTAGCCCCCATACAACAGTTTGAAGAGCCCTGATCTAGGCTTAGTGATTTGTGGGACAAGACACATAGCTAACATCATTTTCATTTGGTTTATACAGAATACATATTTATGTACAGTTGTAAAGAGCATGTAATGTGTTTTCTAATTTCCATGATGTGAGTTGTCAAGGTATTACAAGTAAATGAATCATATTCATACATATATCTTTACATACACATCAAATAGATTCTAGGGCTTTAAACACACAACACATATTTATGGACCAAAATATATGACACAACATCAGTCAGTATACTTCACTCTGGAACTCAAAGGGACATTTTAGCCTGTGTTAATGGAAAGAAAACAGTTAGACAGATTCACATATGCATTTCAAACATGTACCTGCTCCTCTGGTGAGCCATAGAGATGGCCGTACAGGGAAAGGACCTCCTTTGCTAGCAGCTCCTGCTCCTCTGGCATGAAGGCAAGCGCCCTCTCCCCTGTTTGACCTGGCATAATTGCTCCAAGAGGTCACAAACAGCAGCAAAAGTAGAGGATATCTTGATGGCAGCAGTGTTAGGAGGCAAGTGAGCTCTTTTTCCAACCGCCATGTATATGTACCCGACGTACTCTATCTTCAGCTAAGATGGACACAGCCATTGGCCTTCTACCATTACGTTCATCAACGTTAGCCTATGGCTGTGTCTGTCGTGGAGTTTACTGCCCACTGAGCGGTCAACTTCTGCTGTGCCCGTTCAATTTCAAATGTCTTATTGGCGAGGTCAGGCACCCGTCATTGTAGGAGTTCAAAATAGCGTGTTTGTGATTGTTAAGTGCATCACCACTTCTCATAATGGGGGCTAGTTTGTTTATAAATTCAAACTTCAATTGACACTTATTTTTTAGAATAAAGATTCACATGTAATGTGTTACTGTGCTGAAATGCAATATTTGCGCGATGTTGTGTCCACCTCCGTTGACGGGATTTTTGGAGGAAAAAAAATAATGTGTAAATAATACATTTGAAATGTATTATTTACACTTTTTTATTATATATTTTAGGCTACAAATGTCATGTGTGAAGGATAAAGGACAAAAAGCAAATGTTTGATAAACATATGTATTAAACCATAAATATTTTGTCAAGGCCGGTTTTAGGTTTTTTGGTGCCCCCCATATGACCTCCTTCTCAGATTCCCTAACTACTACCTGGAAAAAGTGCCCCTCATCTCTCCATTGACCCTCTCACAAATACATTTAATTTGCGCTGGTTAAGACTGGCTTTACTAATCCACTCAGCTATCCACATAAAATACAAATCTGTTCTTTGAAGCAGGCATATGCAAAGCTCCATCTCTCTCTCTCTAGCAGGAACATTAATCACAAGAGTTATCTTGACATTTTTATTGCTGCCTGAAAGCTTGACGCACAAGGAACTCTGCAGCAGCTGTTTTTAAATAGTAGATTATTGCCAAACAGAGCACCCCTTCCCCTCCCTGAGGTCAGTGCCTCCCCTCCAGGTCAGCGCCCAGTGCGGCCGCACTGGTCACACTGCCCTAAAGCCGGCCCTGTATTTTGTAAAACTACATGACTTTAGTGTTAATTATCAAATATGTTGCTGTGGATGATGTGAAAAATTTTCAAATGGTTTTCCAGTGCAGACGTATGTACCCTGGGAGAGTGAGGAGACAACAGCCTGCCACCATGGAAGAAAGGGATATAAGCAAGAAGTTCAGGTTTAATAGGTAAACTATACTAGATTTATGGGGAAATGGCCTTTACAACACAGGCTGAGCCACACATGCCATTTCAATGCAAGCGGAACAACGCTTGCTTGAACCATGGTTATGTCTTAACTACGCATATGCCTTAACCACGCATATGCGTGGGTAAGGCAGTCAGTAGTCTAGATGTACGGATGGGCAAGGAGAGGATCAGGAAGGATCGGGAGAGTAAACTCCGGGACACGGCTTGGTAGGTTGGGCTGGGGTTTGAGGGGGGAGGTAGGTTTTATGGCTGGGGGCTGGTTTTAGGGCTCGGGGTGGAGGGGTCAGGGTACTTTTTAGGGCTGGGTGCTGGGTTTTAAGGCTCGGGCAGGGGGAAGGGGCAGTTTCAGGGGTGGGTGTCAGTTTTAGGGCTCAGGGCAGGGGGGCTGGGGTAGTTTTTTGGCAGAGGGCAGGGTCTTAGGGCTCAGGGTGGGGGGGTCGGGGACGTTTTCAGGGCTGGGGCCCGGTTTTAGGGCTCAAGGCAGGGGGAGGGGCAGTTTTCAGGGCTGAGGTCAGTTATAGGGCTCAGGGCAGGAGGGCTGGGGTCGGGGTAGTTTTTTGGGCAGGGGCTGGGTTTTAGGGCTCAAGGTGGGGAGTCAGGGCAGTTTTAATGGCTAGGGCGGAATGGATTGCAGTGGTGGGGTATCAGGTGTTAGGGCACAGGGCGGGAGGCAATCATGCCTTTACAACGAAATGCTATGTAAAGGCATGCATGGTAAAGACGCCGTTGTGGTTCAGACCACGTTGTTTAGGCAAGCATGGTTTAGGCATGTGTGGTTGTATTATACAACCGGATTTATGTCATCAGCTGGAGCCAGATCTTCAACCTAACAACAGAAATCCAACATCAATTCACCAATTGTCAAACTCATGGCATTACTTCATTTTGTGGCCACAGGATCCTTCCAATACATTGTGGCAGTATCTGGTGGCATGTCGCAACCAACTCTCATTTTTTTTTTTATCAATGATGAGACACATCCACAGTTTCATCCAGTTTCCATGGCAGCAGGACTTAGCCAATGTGAAGGGGTACTTTTACGGTATGGGTCGCCTACCACATGTGGTTGGAGCAAATGATGGCACGCATACTGCCTTAGTGCCACCACACGCCAGAGAACAAGTCTACCGGAATCAAAAAACTTCCATTCAGTCAACGTGCCAGTTGTCTGCTTACCGGATTCATACATCACAGTGTCTGTGCGCGTTTCCCCAGCTCTGCCCATGATTCCTTTGTACTACGGAAAGCTCCATACCCTTGAAAATGTCACAACTTGGACCTGAAAAGGTCTGGCTTGTTGGTCAGTACAATATATCCGGGCAATATCTAGTTTAATAATCTGAAATTGTGCTAAATTTTTGGGTACTTTTTTCATTTTCTATCTAAGAGACTCAGCTTATCCCAACCAACCATGGTTGTTGGCACCACTGAGGTATTCAATAATGTCAGGGGAAGACCACTTCAATGAGGCCCATTGAAGAACACGGCGGCCAGTGGAGTGGGCTTTCGGACTCCTAAAGACAACATTTTGCTGTCTAGACAAAACTGGTGGAGCCCTCTACTCACCCGATATGGTGTGCAAAATCACAGTGGCCTGCTGCATGCTCTACAACATCGCTCTGTGACGGAACATCCTTTACATCACAGAGGATGGAGACCATGAAGAGCCACCAGGTGAGGATCCTGAAATGCCAAATGACGATAATAGTGGTTAAGAGGAAGAAGTTGATGTACATCAAATTGTCATTAAAAACTTTTTCTCATGAGTGTAAGTAGATCTTTACATGTTATAACTTTCACAGTTACACCAACTATTGATGTGATGATGAGAAAAGTATATGGTGGTAATTTTTAGGAAGTGCAAGTACAGGGAAAATCAGACCAAAGGTATTTGTTGTTCAATTTTGACACATTGACTACTGTGTCAAGTTAAATTGTTTATCTCTGAATGTTTTGTGAAACTGTGTCCTCCAAAAGTTGACTTTGTAATGTGTCTATTATGCTATGTTTGATTGGGAATCTTTTTGTTTTGATCTGTTTTAGGTTCCTTCACCCATTGGTTGTGGAGGTCCCAGTTGCAGGGGTTTGTAAACCCAGAGCGAAGTGGACTTTTGATAAAAAACTTGTATGTAATGGAGATATTAATATGGGATCTACTAAAGAAACAGTGCTCTAGGACACCCTAAAGGCTGGAACCAGGGGAGAACCTTTAAGCTTCACACTATATCAGGAAAAGGAAAAGCGTAGCAAGATTCAGGTTCTACTTAGAGATCTTTCACTATTTGAGGAACCTCAAATCCATGTGATTTCATGTAGATTGGATGATAAGGACTTTCAGAAGAAGATAGCACTTGTAAGATCTAAAGTTACGCAGTTTTTTAGTAAAGAAGCTGCAGCCAAATTTTTTAGTTATAAGAGGGAGTGCTATGAATACGGTGAGTATGTAGGATGCTTGCTTGCACTCCGAATGAGGGAAAAGGAGGTGGCAACAGGGATAGAGGCAATCGAGGGCGATTAGGAATTTTAACATGACTCCTCGGGGAAATAGTGAAAGTCTTTAAAGATTTCTATGATAAGTTTTATACAGAGGAAACAGGTGTTCTACAGGGTAGTCATAATGATGTGTTACAAATAATTGATGCGGCTGGGCTGACCCCAGAGGACCGGCTGTTTTGGACCAACCAATATCATCGGAGGAAACAGCAATAGCAATTAGATCATTGGCCTCAGGGAAGGCAACGGGGCCAGATAACATACCCCTTGAATTGTATAACGCATTGTATAATGAGGTGGCATAAGACATGCAATTCATTTTCTTTAAGCACAAGGTGGGGAGATCCCATCTTCATGGGGAGCAACGAATATAATAGTTTTTTTTTTAAATAGGTAAACCACCATCAAATCCAGGGTCTTATGGACCAATAACTTTGATTATCTGCGATGCCAAAATTTACTCTAAAATGTTGGCAAATCATTTAGGATGAATTATAACTAAGTTAGTATCCCCCAGACAGCACAGGATTATTCCCGGTCATGGAACTGCTGATCACATAAAGAAAGTGATCACCTTGTTTGATATTGCTGAAGTAACTCGGAAAAAATGGGTCTGATTCTACTCGATGCCGAAAAGGCTTTCGACCGAGTGTCATGAAGCTTTTTATGGGCAGTCTTGGGGAAATATGGATTTGGCCCTGGCTTTATTGAACCCATTAAACACTGTATCTTGTCCCCAGGGTCGGACTACGGATTATGGGATTAGAATCAGAGGAAATACAGATCTCCAGGGGGACAAGACAAGGCTGCCTATGTTCACCATTACTGTTTGCCCTGTATACAGATCCTTTTATTATGATGCTGGAAAGGAATCAGCAGATATGTCTAGTGCCAGCAGGGCAAGTTGAATATAAGGTGTTGGCATATGCAGATGACGTAGCAGTTGTTACAGTGAATCCTCAGCAGGATTTAGGGGAGATTGAGAAAACAGCAAAGGTATTTGGGGCTGTCTCAAGCGGTAAGGTGAATCAGGGGAAAACTCAAGTGGTGGGTACTAACAATGTGGGTCTTTTTGACCCTCGAGTGGTGGAAGAGGCAATTTATTTGGGGATATGCATTTCTTCAGATGTTGGGCATATAGTGGATCTAAACATGTCTCCCTTGAAACGTAATATCGAACAGGATCTTAGGAGAATGGACCACCTCCAGTTGTCATTGTTTGTGAAGAGCAATGTCCTAAAAATTACAATTTTACCTAAATAATTATATCTGTTTAGGGCCATCCCATTGGAGATGAATCGTTGTTGGCTTGCTAAAATCGAAAGTCTATGTTATGGTTTTATGTGGGGATTTAACAAGGCAATACGAGCCTCTAAATTTATGACCCTCCCAAGAAATCATGGAGGTTGGGTTGTACCCAATATAACTTTATATTATTGGGCATGTATGTCGCAAAACATGGGGATTTTAATCACGGGTAGAATCCGTATGCTCAAACCTCCTGAAGCTCCCTCAATCTATGAGCTCACCATGGTTGAGGAGGCCAGGGGATATTTATTGGAAAATAATACCACAAGAAAACAAAATTTAAGATCTTGCAAGGTGCATTTCTGCTGTGGCAGCAACTGAAGAAGAGGACGAGTATTACCAAATATAGGGGCCGATTCACAGAACTAATCTGAGACAAAATCCTAAACTTACTACTTTTGGTATTCACAGAAGGCATTTAGTAGTAGTAAAGTTAGGATTCCTAACTTACTACTACTAAACTGAGACAAAATCCTAACTTTATGACTTTCAGGTATTCACAAAGGGATTTAGTAGTAGTAAAGTTAGGGATCCTAACTTTACTACTACTAAATGGCTTCTGTGAATACCAAAAGTAGTAAGTTTAGGATTTTGTCTCAGATTACTTTTGTGAATCAGGCCCATAATTTTTACACACCATTATGGGATCACCTCTCTATCATCTATATTTCACCATCAAAGTGGTAGAAGGTGGCTGCAGAATGGTATTTCTCTGCTGGAGGCTCTATTTGACTGTGAGTAGGTATGCTCATTTGGTGATATTCAGGAGAAATATGGGCTCACTAAACTGCAGTTTTTAAAGTATCTCCAGATTCGGGATTTTTTAACAAATTGCCTGAAAACCAAGTGTTGGTCTGTCGCATACCTTTGATAGAGGCAATTGAGAAGATGGCCAAGATTGGGGCCCTATATGAACTTTTGGTTAAGGATTTACCTGATGATCTAGAATCCCAAAACACAATGTGCATGGTTGGAAAGGGGGGTCCCTTGGGCCCCCCACTGGCCCAATTCAGAAGGCCCAAAAACAGATTCCGGCATCCAATTAGTTCTGGAGAAACCAAATTGGAATGGCTGTCCCAATCGGTCGTCATACTCGCTTGCTCAGAAACCCAGTCCATAGAGCTGTACGATTCAGCTCCGAAAGACTCGACCTGTCCGAATGCCTTTTGGAACCGATTCGGACAGCCCTAGCGGTTTCCAGGCATCGTAATCGGTCGCTGGGAAGTGTGTACGATTCGGTCGGAAACAAGGGTTCCAGATCGGATTCGGCAAACCCGAATCTGAATTCAGACCCCTTCCGAATTACATCGGAATCGACCCCTAAGTGGGAAACCAGATTCGGAGTGGAGGGTCTAATATTGCAAGAATCACTTGATATAAGCAGTAAAGTATTGCTGACTTCAGGACTGAAGACCCAACACTTTAAAACTATATTCGATCTCTATTACACCCCAGCAAAATTATATAACTGGGGAAGGAGAGAGAATGACTGTCGCCACCTATGTGGGGCTGTGAAAGCAGAAATAGTACATATGTTCATTTCATATCCAGCTTTATGTCCCTTTTTTGAGAGATTGGCATGATTTTAGAACATTTTATTAGGGGTCAGATTGAGATCAGTCCTTTACTGGCAGTATTAAGGGTGGTAAAGGATTTGGGGGACACTGGGCTAGCCAAAAAAGAAGGGTATATGGTCTTTATTGCCATGGCAGTAATCCAGAGCCCCCCACATTTTTAGAATGGAGATCTAGATTCCTGGCAACTTATAATATGGAGATTAAACTGTATGAGTGTAAAGGGCAAAAGTTGTAAAAATGGGGAGCCCAGGTCTGCCACTCGGTTACAAGCTGGATTGGGAATATGTTATAAATCAGTAAGAAGGGGTTGCGTGCGGTTTTTGGCTCCTGGATTCTTTATTTAAAAAAAAAAAAAAAAAAAAAAATAGAAACAGTTAAAATATTAAATGAATAGCTATATTATTACCTCAACTCCTAAGTGATTTGTGGAAATATGAGGTACTTGCAATATATTATAAGTGGTATCAAATTTTATTGTGTGATAAGTTGCAATGTATCCTTATTATACCATTTCCTAATCTCTATTCAGTTTTGTATAATAAGTGTGCAATAATTTGTGGTATTTATATTGAATTAACTTGGTACTGTATGAAGCATGCGCACTTTATAGGGTTGCTGTCTATTTGCACTAATATGTAGGGTGCTGTATGTTACTCAGTGTATGATGGCACAGCTATGTATACCTTTTCCTATGTAGTATCCAAGTGTATAACGATGTAGAGAATGTATTTTATTTTTGTAGTATGAGAAGCCCACTAATATTTGTTGTGAAATGGACTTTGCTCCTTCCTTGGTTTTAAATGCATGAATAAAAAAATAAATAAACAGGTTTCATTCACCATGTCATCTTCATTTGGACATTTCAGAGTTGTGACATTTGCAGGCATATGGTGCTGTTTCAAAGTACAAAGGGAAATGGATCCTGGGAAAGACAGACACAGACTTGGGTGTACTAATCTTGTACCAAGGCAACTTGGACTGTGATTGAATGGAAGATTTGGAGATTACTTTGGACTTGTTCTCTGTCGTGTGTTTGCACTAAGACAATATGTGTCCCATCATTAGCTCAAACCTCATGTGTTAGTGGAGCTAAATCATGCTAATCTCCCTTCACATTGGCAAAATCCTCATTGTGTGTAAAGTGTAGGTAGCTGTTGATGTGTCTCATCATTGTGGGACATACTTCTTGTGGCACACCACTGAAACTTGGTTGTGACATTCCACCATTTACTGGAATCGTGGATTGAAATGATCCTGTGTCTACAAAATGTAGTACTGCTATGTTTTTGCCTATTTATGTTATTGATTTGGGATTCCTTATGTGAGCCAGAAGATCTGGCTCCAGCTGATGACTCGAGTCAATCATAATTTGCCTATTCAATCTGTTGTATGAATTGTTATGGTAGTGAAAATGTTGACAATTATTGGTCAAATGGAATAAACATAGTAGTAGATGATTTACTGGTATATATATTTTGGGAGTCATGATTGGGAACTTAAGAGAAACATTACCTATTTGCATATTATCTATGTTTACACATTAATTTGATTTTTGTCATTGTATGTTATGATGGAGGAAGAAAGCAAATGCATTAACAGAGTTGAGATATACAACACCAGTCTATGAGTTTTTGAGTTGAGAGTTTGTTGAACTAAATGTGAAGAAATTAAACAGGGTGTAAATGAAAAAGCAAACCAAAAAATTAAGAAGTCAGTCATGGTGAAGGGAACCATAGTTGGAGAGCCAAAATTGTTTGCAGTCCAACGTCCAAAATACGACTGGCATCAGAAAGGCAAATGTGTTCATAAATAGCCCACAGAGTGAATCGTAGGCACACAGTGGAGGAAATTAGAGTCGGGTTTCTTGCTGGTGGTGGTAGAGGTCTTGCCATCCTCACCTCCTGGTGACATGCATGGACGTCCCTTCCTGCGGGCGAAGGAGGTCCACAGTACAGGGCCTGGGGGTTGCTGCAGGTGGTTCTACCTGTGGCAGGGCTTTTCTTCCTGTGGCTGTGGCAGATGTAGATGGGCCAGATGTTGTAGGACCGCAGGAAGGGGTAGATGGTGCTGGGGAAGCCCTGCACATATAGGTGTAAATGTCCTGCAGCACCCCAGTCAGGTAGTCCATATTGGAGCTGTGAGCCTCCATCTAATAATTGAGCTCCCTCTGCAACTACTTCATCTCCCAGAGCTTGGAGTAACTGGCCCATCATGTCTTGGGACTGGTGATAGGCTCCCAAGACTTGGTTGATGGTGGCCTGGGTGAGAGTGACCCCAGTGACCTCACTATGCTGGCCTACAAAATCCCTCCCACAACCTGTACCCCCACTACTCCGTGCCCTTGACCCAGTGTGCCCCATCTGACTGTGTCCTGGGTTTGCTTGAGCTGGTGGTACTGTGGTCTCAACATTTCCCAGGGCTGGGGGGCACATGATCGGTGTTACAGTGATAGGAACACAGGAAGTGGAAGCTTCGGTTAGCGGAAGTGTTACAGCTGGGATGGGAGGTGTCGGTGTAGGCCCAGTGAGTCACACTGGAGCCGTCTGCTCAGGTTGACCAGGTGGACCAGGATCCTCATTGTCATCCAGATTACCAGGAGTGTTGTCATCACTGAAGGCTTGATCCAGTGCTGGAGAGGAGGTCTCTTCAGTGGCAGATTCCTCGCCATGTGCTCTGGCAGTTGGACCTATTGAGAACATTTTTATTAGCAAAAGTGTGTATTTTACATCCAAATCCTTTGATACAAACAATGTAGATACCTAGAAAAAACAAAAGGTAGAGATTTGATGAGTATAGCTTTCAGTGGTATTGAACATATTACCCTAACTCTTTGCAATTTCAAATAGTACAACATCAAATGAGCAGGTAATTAGATGTCCTGAAATGTTTTTGAGGTGATTAGGAAGTATAGCTCCCATCTCCCAACCATTCAAACCAACCCAGTGGAAAGGTGAAATGTGTAATTGACAATTCCAAGGCCTAGTTGACTTCAAAGCAGACATTTATACATTTTGGATGCATGTTTGGCATTAGTCATCATGAGAACATTGCAGAGTCAATTTTTGCAAGTACCACTTATATTCATCATAGTAATTTTCATACTTTAACATTTTTGGGTCAACACAGTCTGATTAGTGAAACTCATGACATCAATTAAATTGGTTGAGAAGAATAGGACAACATTCAGAAAACACCACAAACCATTTTCAGATGAGAGCATTCAATAGGGATAGATCACTACAGGAAGCTTTACCATATGTAGAAATCTGTTAGACAAGAGAAAATTAGCAATATGACAGTTCAATAATCTTTTGACAAAACATAAACAGAGCATCATGGAAGTTGGAGTCATTTCAAAGACAACTTCCCAAACCTTCAAAATGGTTAGTGGAGCATAACTGTGGAAATTATGCAGTTGAAATGGGGCAAACACATACAATATGAAACACATATGGGTAACAGTTTATTTGGTGGTGTAACAATTACAGGCACCATACCATCATGTGGCATGTAATGGAGATTGACCCCTGTAATCTTAGATACAACCCAATACACAAACAATCCAAATTATCTGATACTGATAGTTTGAGATTTCTATGTTATGAAAATATGTGCAGAACACATTGGCAACAGCTGAGTTGAGAACAAACAGGACATTGAGGTTTAGTGAGACTTTGCAAAGTGTGACTTACCATACTCCACTCCACCACGTATTCCTGTTAAGCCTTTAGGATGTAGTATCTGCAAGACCCTCTCCTCCTAGGGCATGAGCTGTAAGGGTGGCCTGGGAGAGACCACCACCAGTCCTCTGGGCTTCCATGTGAAGATTGGAGGCCAGGGAATGCATCCTCCTCTGCAGGACATTACACCTCTTCCTAATTTCTTCCTGTGTGTACAGGTTGTTAGCTACAGCATTCACTCTGTCGACTATATCTGGCCCACATTTGCCTTTTATGTGATAGGGGTGTGTTTTGGACTTGGGATCCAAACAATTGTGGCTCTACTCTTATGATTTCATCCACCATGACTGACAATTCTCCCTCAATAAAATGTGGATTTTTCGGGCCTGGCATTGTGCTAAGTAATATGATTAAATTAAAAAAAATTGACCACAAGGTAATAAATGAAAGAAGATAAAGGGGCAAGAAACAAGGAAAAGGAACAAAACTAACCTCACCTCACTTAACTCTCAAAATATCTGCTAGAAAATGTCGTGGTGCAGTGGAATTGAAAAGGATCATAATCTGAAATGGAGTGTGTTTTATAGTGTCGTATGCAGGTGTTTATCTATTTGGCCAAAGGACATCAGGTGTGCTCTATTAGCATCCATCCAATGGCCACAGTGATGGTGCACATTGTTGAGCGTGTACCGCGACGAGCTTCCTCTGTCAGGGTACCACTGCTAGGAGACCACCAGCACAACTGCGAAATTTAAATAGGCTGGGCGGGAACCAACTGCCCTGATGGCGATGGAGTACTATTCGCCCGCATTGGAGTCTGCAGCAGGAAACACTACGTCAATGTGGAAAAGTGAGTCAGCCTACATGCATCTAAATCTGGTATCCACCACTCGGCCACTGCCTCAGTGCTCAGCTGCGAAATGCGAAGTCATTCCGAGTGGTGGAAGATGAAAATTTACATATATTTTTTGACGATTTAAACGCACTGGAATAGAGAGCTAATATTAATATGCAGCCTTAGCGACAAGAGAAAAGAAGGAGGTAGTTCATTTTCAGCCAGTCAACTCCCAATGGTGATGATTTCCAGCATGGTGCAGAAAGGTAAAAAAGATTGGTTTACCACAAATGACTTTGGTTGCTTGCAGTGAAAGGACCGAGCTTTAATCTTTATACATTTAAGGCTGCATAACTGGTTTATACTAGCTGTTTTGTTTTAATTTGAAAAGTCACTTTTATTCAGACTCCTGCAGCAGCTACGAACTATGGTGAATACGTTGGGGCTGAAGCACATGTACTCGGACTCATTGTATTTTATGATTCTATGATTGTGTGACACTTTTGCTAGGATCTGTAGAATTTTTTGAGCAACCTAATATTGATAAATCTGAACTATAAATAACTGCTCATTTAGCGTGTATACACGGTTAGGGCAAAATGTACAATATTAAATAAAGCAAACTTACGAAAGCTATTTTTACATGTGCGCTGTTGATTTGCCTTAAGTAATAACAATTAGAAAAGGAAATTAATATGGTTGGCAATTTTAGGCTATTTCAGCCTCACATGAACATTTGAATTGTTTTAGGCAATACCATATAGAATAGGAAATGAATACGGATGGCAATATTTAGCTATTTCAGCCTGATATGTAAATTAATCCCCGTAGTGCTGGATAGTTGTTATTAACATGGAGTTGCATGCAGTGAACCGAATAGTATTTTGTTTATATTTAGAATTTAAAATGATATATATAGTGAGTTTAAAATGGCACTCTCCAGGTGACAAAGGTTTTTATACAACCGAAACGTGTCCTGTCCGGAGGGTTTTAATGGATTAAACAGTGGCGATATTCTTCCATCTTGGAGTGCCGTTTCTTTCTGGTTTTTTTGTAAGTGATTTTTATTAATTTTGACATAATGATATCATTAACATCTGCATGACAACATAATCCAGCATTGACATTAAGTTCGCCCTGAGTTGGCAGGGTATGCCCAGACGCGGGTCCCTTGTTCACTTTGCCACTGGATTCAAGATAGCCTGGCTGATGAGGGTTATGAACCCGAAACCGGTCCCAGGATGCTTGTTTCCGGTCCAGGGAAGACATGGCTTGGCAGTTCGGGCTGGACTGTTCCCATGAGGCACAGGGTCAGACTGATTTGCATATGGCCATGTCTGAACTGGGGTGGCGGAGTGAGCTAAAGAATGATGATGGATTAAACCCAGATCAGTTGACTGGGGGTGAGTGCTTGCAATGTTCAACACTCCGTCCATCATCCCCTTTGGTTAGGCGGGATGCCAGGAGAATCCAGTTCAGTGATAAATAGAGTTCACTTTGTCATCTGTGCCGCCACACATTTCCATGACATGGTACATTTACCAACAGTTACATGAGTCATAATAGCAAAAGGAAAACCCGTCATTATTACACAGATCAATTCCATCATTGAGTCATATGTAGGCAACAAAGTGAGATAACATGAGAAGAAGAACTAAAGGTCGACCTCTATGCATAGGCACAGGCCAAAGCGTGCATACCGGTGGAGCATAGCAGTGGGCATCACGTGTGTAGCTAAATGGTTGCAGCGGCCCACCCGGAGGGGATGACCCGGGGGAGAGGGCGGCGGGAGGGGAGGGGGAGGGGGGGAGAAGGAAGCCAGAGAAGAAGGGGAGGAGAGGCAGGAGGGGGGCGGAGGCCTGCATGTCCGGCAGCCAGGAAGGCATATATTTATGTATATGTATAGGGATGTGGGTCCCGCAGAGTTGAGAGAGCTGAAGCCCCATGCTAATGTCCGGGGTTAAGTGGGAGGGCGGGCCGCGGCCAGCCTGGCCTCGATTAGTGTCAGATAGTCCTGCCATTGAATGGGGTTCGGCCGCGGGGGCGCTGACGCTTGTGCAGCCGTAGCCAGCTGATTCGTATGTTCTGACACCAGTGCCCCGCGAAGGTCAAGCAGTCATGAGTGTATGTTGGCACCCAGATGCGCCTTCCATGTCATGGCTATTGTACGTTTGGCGAGGCCCAGGGCTAGATCTAGGAACTTGTTCAGGCCCTTAAGAGAAGCGGTGCGCCTCGTGATGCCCAATAGGAAATGGGTGGGCTGCGCCTCTACCTGGGTGGCAGCTGCCTCTGTGAGGATAGTGGCTACCTCGGCCCAGTACGTTTAAATATCTGCGCAGGTCCATACCATATGTGTAAATGTGGCCCCCGAGTCTCAGCACCTGTGGCATCTGTCCACTGTTGTTGGGTACATAGATGCTAGCCTATGAGGTGTGAGGTACGTATGATGCAAGTAATTAAATTGGGTGTACTTCAACCTGGCATTGGTCGAAATAATTTTCGGGTGGCCGATGCATTTCGTCCATTGTTTGTCAGTAATGGTTGTGGCCAGCTCTGCGTCCCAGTACGCATGTAATGCTGTCAGTGCGGATGGATCGTCCAGTCTGAAAGAGGTATAAATGGCTGTTACAGCGTGTCTACCCCATCCATGCGTCAGCAGCGTTTGCAAGAAGGGCGATGTGGGGGGTTCGCGTGGTCGTTATCCCATGTTTGTAGGAAATGGCGTGCGAGCAGTGCGTGTAACAGGAATGAGCCCTGCGGCACCTCGTAAGTGTCCACTAACTCCTCAAATGTTTGTAGTTGTGAGTCTGCATACATGTCCCCCCATGTGTCTAAGCCCCTCTCCCTCCAAGGCCCAAGTTCCAGGCGTCCGGGACAAGCGAACGTACCCGGGAGTACCTCTAGCGGCAGGCCAGGGGCATATGGAGTGGTCTGACCCTTGGGTAACACGTATCTAAGCCAGTTACGTCTGGCCGTCACCATTAAGACGTTGCCGCGATGTTTCTGGGTCAATGTGGTAGTGCCCGCAACCATTCCAGTAGTACCGGTTGGTCCCAAGATATGGCCGCCGTGATCAACTCGGTGAGCTTGCTTTTAGCCAACCATCGCATTGGCCATTGCAGTTGTGCTGCGGCGTAGTGGCACTCGTAATTCAGGGCAACGAGGCCACCATCCGACAGTGGCAGATATAACTTATGGAGAGCCTCCCTGGCCCTAGAATTCCCCCATATTAGGGAGACCAAAAAGGATTCCAGATCCTTAAAGAGTTTCCGTGGCAGGTGGTAGGGAAGTGTATAGAAGAAGTACAGAAGGCGCGGGAGTACCAGCATCTTGGAGATGGCCACCCACCCCATGGGAGACAGGGGAAGGCTCAGCCAGAAGGGAGAGTTGACCGGGCTCTGGTAATGGCTCGCCCCAGGTTGCCGTCTATATTGTCCATCCCTTAATGGTAAACCTGGACCCCCAGGTACTTAAAAGTGTCAAACACCCATTCCAGCGGCGTGTTCGGTGCAGCTTGCCTCTGGACTGGTGAGGTAGGCGTCATTGGAAACACCACCGATTTAGACCAATTGACCCATAATCCGGAGACCCGTGCATGCTCATTTAAGAAGTCCATTATCAACTGCAGTACCTCAGTCCGGCCGCGCAGATAAACTAATGCGTGGTCTGCATACAGCGACACTATGTGCCACCGACTATCTGCATGCAGGCCCCACTCCGTTACACGTTGTCTTAATCTACATGCCAGTGGCTCCATGGCCAAGGCAAAAAGTATCGGCGACAGGGGGCAAACTTGGCGTGTGAAGAAAAAGTGAAGAAAAAGTGGTACAGCAACCGTATCCACCGCAGGAAGTTGGGACCGATGCCGAACCCGGATAACACCGCCAACAGATAATCCAAGCACAGTGTATCGAGTGTCTTTTCGATATCTAGAGATGCTATCCAGGACATCTCCGCTTCCCCCTTCGCCCATTCCAGCAGTACAAATAGGCGATGCTAATTCAGGCCTGTATTTCTCCCCGGTATAAAACCATTCTGGTCCTCGTGGACCAGCAGGGGGACAGCCGCGACCAACCGATTCACCAGTAATTTCCCAAGGATCTTGTAGTCGACGTTCAACATTGACAAGGGGAGGTATGAGGCCATTTGAAGTGGGTCTCGGCCTGGCTTCGGTAGAACCACTAGTGTAGCCTCTCTCAGGGTGAGCGGAAGTTCACCCTTCTCGAAGGCTTCCGTGTACATACTGACCAACCGAGGCGTTAACTGTTCGGAGTAGGTGGAGTAAAACTCCGACGGCCAGCTATCTGTTCCCAGCGTTTTACCAGTTTCCAGCTGCCCAATTGCCTCCGTAATCTCATCTACCATGATGGGGTCTTCTAGGGAGTTGTAGTGTGCTGGTGTGACTTGTGGGAGTTGAATCTCCGCGAGGAAGCCCTGTCTGGAGGCTGGGTCATGGATGAGGGGGGCTGCATACAGCGCTGTGTGATACTCATAAAATGAATGATTAATGTCCTCCTGTGTGTTCACAAGAATCCCGGCGGGGGTGTGTATAGCAGTTATGGGGAGTTGGGAAGTGTCAGACTTCAGTAGCCACGCTAGCAGCTTGCCCGCTTCATCTCCCTCCTTATGCCTGTGAGCCAAATATGACTTATAGTCCAGCACGCAGAGGTCGTCCATTGCACCCTTGTACGCTAGGCGGGCCCCGGCCAGAGAGGGACCGACCCTGGGGTCATTAGGGATGAGTTGTTTGCATCTCCGTACTTCCAATTCATGAATCTGGAGCGCATCCTTCAGCGACTTTCGGGCACCGTACGTGGTTTTGATGGCATGTCCCCAGAGGACAGCTTTAAAGGCATCCCATTCCACCCCCACAGATGAAGCAGTGCCAGCATTCGTTGTAAAGTACGAGTCGACAGAACGCGAAAGGGTGGCGTGATATGATGAGTCAGCGAGCGTGGTGCTCGGAAAGCGCCAGGTCGAGATCCCAGGCCATCTCGCACCCCAGGAGAGAGTTAATTGTAGCGGGTTATGGTCAGAGAGTGCTCGTGTCAAATAGTCTGCCTGTAATATGCTGTGTAGGGCATTATCTGAGCAGTATATAATATCTATCTGGGTGTATAGGTCGTGTAGCGCCGAGTAGTGCGACTATGTGCGTGTCAGAGGATGCTTGCCGCGCCATGCATCGTGGATCTGCATGTTGGAAACCCACTCTTTCATGTGTTGCGCCAGCTTGATGGACTGTGCCCCTGGAAGGGGGGCAGGAGCAGTCTAAACTAAGATCTTGCACCCCGTTAAAGTCTCTGCCCCAGTACATGGGGACCGTGGGATCTGCCAGTAAGGACGGCGTGAGTGATTGCAGGAATGAGGATTGGCCTGAGGTTGGGGCGTATAGGGACACCAATGCCAGTGGAGATCCATTCAGCAGACACTCCATGGTAACAAAACAGCCTTGTGTGTCCACTCTAGAGTGTGTGACCTGCAGCAGGGTCCCTGGTGCCACCCAATTAAACGCGCCCCTGGCGTATCCCGAGTATGTGGTGCCCAGGATCGTGCCTCTACATCATTTACGGAGTGAAGCAAGTGTTTCCGCGGTGAGGTGTGTTTCCTGTAATAATGCAAACGTGATTCCGTGACTACGTAAATACTGATACACTTTGTGTCGCTTAGCGCACCCCGCCAAGCCACTCACATTCCAGGTCAACAAGACATATTCTCCAACCACCATATAACCAGTCGCGAGGGGGTTGCCAGGCACAGGACAGGCGTCAAGTATCCCGTCACCCCCCCACCCCGCCTCATCCCCCCCACACCCCACCCCGCACATATTGCTAAAAGTATAGAAACAGCCCACACTACCTGCATTGCGGAGATAATTAAAGAGATTGACATTTTAAGATAGATTCCCCAACTTCCCACCCCAGGCCGGTTTGCCAATGGGCAATTGGCCATTCGCACTAAAATGCAATTCAAATAGGCAGAAAAAGAACATAAAACAAATATAAACAATATTGGTGCTATATCAGCTACTTATCACTCCTTGGAGGGGGCGCAGCAGGGCTAGGTGTTGTTGCCGTCGTGCCGCTCTCGTGACTTGGCCTGGTGACATGCTTGTGTGTACATAGCATATAGTCCTTGCACTAGGAGCCCTTGTGAGTTATTGAGGTGTTCAGCCCAGTTCATCTGCGGTCTGCGGGTTGAGGGCCGGTCCGCCCCCGACAGTGCCTCAAGCTGTGAGGCCGTGAGAAGCAATGTTTGATCCATTGCCGTGTCTGAGTCAGAGTCCAGTCTTTGGGAGGATGTGGGGCTACCTATGTGTTCCGCTGTCTTGATGGCCTGTGCACGCTCCTGGGCCATTTGGGCTTTCATTGGTCGGCGAATTCCTCCTCTGCCAGGGCCTCTGCGAGGTTCCACCAATTTCAAGGTCTGGTGAGAGTCCGTCGGTAATGTGGGTGGTCCATGTGCTAGGCCCTGCTGATCGATCCATTTCCACGCCTCCTCAGGTGCGTTGCAGAACACTGTGCCATCCTTATGGCAGATGCGGAGGCGCACCGGGTATTGCAAGGAGTACTGGATGTCATGGTCTCTCAGGCATTTCTTAACCTCCAAGTAGGAGGAGCGATGGCGCTGCACCGACAAAGTATAGTCCGGATATATATGGACCATGGAATTGTCAACTTGCCATGGTCCCCGGGCCCGAGTGACCTGCAATATGTGGTCCCTGTCGCGATAATTAAACAGTATCGCCACCACCGGTCGGGGGAAAGGGCCTGGATGTGGGGGGGCCCCCCGGCACCCTATGTGCACGTTCTATGGAGAAGAAATTCAAGATCTTGCCCATGTTGGGGCCCTCCCCTCGTTCAGGGAGACCCACGATGCGAACATTGTTCCGGCGTGAGCACCCCTCCTGGCCCTCCACGCGTGCCCACAGGTAGTCTACCTCTTGCTGGAGGGATTGCAGCTGGGTGGCCGTTGCGGACACCGTGGGGCGCAGTGACGCCAGTGTAGATTCGGACTCCTCCACCCTGCCCTTTAGTTTCTTGTGGTCCTCCCGGAGATATCCTATGTCTATACTCCAGGAGTCGATCTTTGTGCCTAGGGTGGTTTTGATATCAAGAATCGCCGCCAGCAGCTCATCGAATCTGTGAGAGTGGTCATTACAGTCCACTTTCTTCGCACATGGAGGTACCAGTTCCACCTCCCGGGGTTGCGCCTGGGACTTCTCCGTTCTAGGTTTACCCATCTCAGCATTGGCAAGATACAGGGGCCCAGGTGTAGAGGGCCGACAGTGGTAGAGGGTTTCGGGGCGAGGGCCTATGCAGCAAGCTCGTAGGCCCCTAACGGTGCATCTGGAATCGCCGGGGCACTGTGCGAGCCCGCGTGGGAAAAGTGCGCCCCCGCCCGGCACCTATGAGGTTGAGGAGGTGCGAAGTCCGAATGCCACAATGAGCAGGGTTATGGGTGAACCTTTGGTGTTGGAGGCTCGTCAGGGGGCCATTCCCTCAGTCAGCGATAGCGGCAGGCCTAGAGCCGCGAGGCTCTATGTATCGGCAGGCATGCGGATCTGGTTCCCCACCGGTTTCTCACCCCTATCACCGGGGGGTCCGAATGTGTCCCAGGTTTGCGCCCTCACCAACACCACTAGTGGTCCCAGGGAGGTGTGGGTGAGTGGTCCGTTACTAGCAGCTGAAGGGAACAAGTAATGCACACGTGTGCAGCTGCTTTTTACTGGAGGCCCAGGCCGCTCTGTGTAGTATAAAGGGAGGGAGGACCGAGGGGGCTGAGCCAAGGTCTACACTCTGCCCCCGCTGCCACTACGTGTGATCCCAATGTCCCTTCACTCGTGCGCCGCTTCAGTGGCTCCTCCACCTCAAGACGTCTGTCACGGCCGCAGGTTGCACGGCCCAGCGTACCTGCGGAGAAGCGGTGCTCCGGTGCAGGCAGCGCTCCACAACAACAGGATTGTAGGTGGCACAGGTTGCTGCGTGTGGGTGGGCCGAGTGGGCATCGGCCGACTCTGTGTCACTTTGTCTCTGGCTGGGGTCTCGGGCCTCGCGGGCTCCGCGCTGGGTCACGCAGTATTTGGGTCCTCAGCAGCCCCGTAGCCAGCCCAGCAGCACCGGTGAGTGCGGAGAGTGGTTCGGGGACACCTCCGCTGCCGAATTACAGGGCTTGCTCAGCCAGGGCATGGTGATATCAGGATGTTTCCGGCGGGCTCGGAGAGGAGCTCAACACAGTGCGACCGCTCTCACCGCCATTTTGGCCACGCCCCGAGTGCCGTTTCTTTCTGTGAAGGGGAAAGTCAGTGGTGGACTTTTTTGTTCCTTTGGCGAGATCGACGCACTGGGCTGAGTGAGAGGAACCTTGGAGTGATAAATTGAGAGAGGAAAAGTACTTACTTTACGGAACTTTCTCTGTCCTCTCTCGATTGTTACATCTTTCAGCCAATGGGATTCCTCACCTAGATATTTAAACATCACCCCGCCAAAATACTCACTTTGGACTATCCAGCTAATATACCGGCATTGATAAAGGCATCCGCCGAAATGCGTCTGCCAGGAGCTGTTATGGAGGACATTGCGTTACTTTAATTGTGCTTACTGGTGGCATTAAACTTACTGCAGAGCAACTCCAGCATGTGTCTGACCCGTTTTTATGGCAAAAGCGGGATTGGTGGTGTATATGTGGCGGAGGTCAGCTCCGCTATCAGGCACGCCTCTCGGTTTGGAGCTCCGCGTATTGCCGACAACTTTGTGGTTGAGTGCACGGACTGCACAACGCGGCGCCCCCCCGGCCTGGACTGTGGTTTAGGCAATGGGGAGAGAGCAGCAGATGGTCTGCTGATAGAGTTGCTCTGCAGTGATGGAATCCGCAATCGATCCCGCAGGTATAAAGGAGCAAGTACCACAAAGGCTGACGACGTCAGGGCATCACTGTATGCACGGACGGGTCATTGTACCTTGCTTGCAATTTTGGACTTTTTTGTTCCTTTGGCGAGATCGACGCACTGGGCTGAGTGAGAGGAACCTTGGAGTGATAAATTGAGAGAGGAAAAGTACTTACTTTACGGGACTTTCTCTGTCCTCTCTCGATTGTTACATCTTTCAGCCAATGGGATTCCTCACCTAGATATTTAAACATCACCCCGCCAAAATCCTCACTTTGGACTATCCAGCTAATATACTGGCATTGATAAAGGCATCCGGCCGAAACGCGTCTGCCAGGAGCTGTTATGGAGGACATTGCGTTACTTTAATTGTGCTTACTGGTGGCATTAAACTTACTGCAGAGCAACTCCAGCATGTGTCTGACCCGTTTTTATGGCAAAAGCGGGATTGGTGGTGTATATGTGGCGGAGGTCGGCTCCGCTATCAGGCACGCTTCTCGGTTTGGAGCTCCGCGTATTGCCGACAACTTTGTGGTTGAGTGCATGGACTGCACAACGCGGCGCCCCCCCGGCCTGGACTGTGGTGTAGGCAATGGGGAGAGAGCAGCAGATGGTCTGCTGATAGAGTTGCTCTGCAGTGATGGAATCCGCCATCGATCCCGCAGGTATAAAGGAGCAAGTAGCACAAAGGCTGACGACGTCAGGGCATCACTGTATGCACGGGCGGGTCATTGTACCTTGCTCGCAATTTTGGACTTTTTGTTCCTTTGGCGAGATCGACGCACTGGGCTGAGTGAGAGGAACCTTGGAGTGATAAATTGAGAGAGGAAAAGTACTTACTTTACGGAACTTTCTCTGTCCTCTCTCGATTGTTACATCTTTCAGCCAATGGGATTCCTCACCTAGATATTTAAACATCACCCCGCCAAAATCCTCACTTTGGACTATCCAGCTAATATACCGGCATTGAAAAAGGCATCCGCCGAAACGCGTCTGCCAGGAGCTGTTATGGAGGACATTGCGTTACTTTAATTGTGCTTACTGGTGGCATTAAACTTACTGCAGAGCAACTCCAGCATGTGTCTGACCCGTTTTTATGGCAAAAGTGGGATTGGTGGTGTATATGTGGCGGAGGTCGGCTCCGCTATCAGGCACGCCTCTCGGTTTGGAGCTCCGCGTATTGCCAACAACTTTGTGGTTGAGTGCACGGACTGCACAACGCGGCGCCCCCCCGGCCTGGACTGTGGTGTAGGCAATGGGGAGAGAGCAGCAGATGGTCTGCTGATAGAGTTGCTCTGCAGTGATGGAATCCGCCAGCGATCCCGCAGGTATAAAGGAGCAGGTAGCACAAAGGCTGACGACGTCAGGGCATCACTGTATGCACGGGCAGGTCATTGTACCTTGCTCGCAATTTTGGACTTTTTTGTTCCTTTGGCGAGATCGACGCACTGGGCTGAGTGAGAGGAACCTTGGAGTGATAAATTGAGAGAGGAAAAGTACTTACTTTACGGAACTTTCTCTGTCCTCTCTCGATTGTTACATCTTTCAGCCAATGGGATTCCTCACCTAGATATTTAAACATCACCCTGCCAAAATCCTCACTTTGGACTATACAGCTAATATACCGGCATTGATAAAGGCATCCGCCGAAACGCGTCTGCCAGGAGCTGTTATGGAGGACATTGCGTTACTTTAATTGTGCTTACTGGTGGCATTAAACTTACTGCAGAGCAACTCCAGCATGTGTCTGACCCGTTTTTATGGCAAAAGCGGGATTGGTGGTGTATATGTGGCGGAGGTCGGCTCCGCTATCAGGCACGCCTCTCGGTTTGGAGCTCCGCGTATTGCCGACAACTTTGTGATTGAGTGCACGGACTGCACAACGCGGCGCCCCCCCGGCCTGGACTGTGCTGTAGGCAATGGGGAGAGAGCAGCAGATGGTCTGCTGATAGAGTTGCTCTGCAGTGATGGAATCCGCCATCGATCCCGCAGGTATAAAGGAGCAAGTAGCACAAAGGCTGATGACGTCAGGGCATCACTGTATGCACGGGCGGGTCATTGTACCTTGCTCGCAATTTTGGACTTTTTTGTTCCTTTGGCGAGATCGACGCACTGGGCTGAGTGAGAGGAACCTTGGAGTGATAAATTGAGAGAGGATAAGTACTTACTTTACGGAACTTTCTCTGTCCTCTCTCGATTGTTACATCTTTCAGCCAATGGGATTCCTCACCTAGATATTTAAACATCACCCCACCAAAATCCTCACTTTGGACTATCCAGCTAATATACCGGCATTGATAAAGGCATCCGCCGAAACGCGTCTGCCAGGAGCTGTTATGGAGGACATTGCGTTACTTTAATTGTGCTTACTGGTGGCATTAAACTTACTGCAGAGCAACTCCAGCATGTGTCTGAACCGTTTTTATGGCAAAAGCGGGATTGGTGGTGTATATATATATATATATATATATTTATTTATTTTTTTTACACAGAGAGATAGAGAGTTAGGACTATGTTTCCCTAGGAAAAGCGTTTTTTGACTTGCCCTTATCTTTGGCGACCGTTGATGAATCTTCACAAAATTTTAGGAAAAAAGTGCCCCCGTGATTCTTGTTGCGCATGGAACGTTTAGTGGAAATCCATCAAGCAGGGGCCGAGAAAAAGGGGGGGGAAAAAACGTGTGCTTCCCATGTTAATTCCCATAGATAGTTTTGTTGTGACTACAGCCCGAAATGATGGACGAAATTGCACCAAATTTTGCAGAAAGGTAGCACTTGGTCCAGAAAAAACCCTTTTTGTTATAAATCCATTCATTTATGCTTTAGATATTAATGGGAATGTAAATTTGTATATATAGGGACTTTAAGGCTCTGTGAACCCTCCTGATCTCGTGCTGAGATCTGATTGGCTGCCAACACTTCAACTAGGAAGTGTTGGCAGCCATCTTGGGACTCGGCTTCAGTCGAGTTTCAGAAAAAACATAACAAAAAGAAAAAGGGGGGAGGTCGGCAGCGGCTGCCCCATGTCCTGCTGCTGACGCCTGTGGCATCTGCTTCCCAAGCCCCACCCTCCCGCCTCCGCTAGGTGCTAGCGTTCGTCGTCACATGCTGAGTTCCTGCGGCGATGGCTCCGAAGAGCTGAAGGAGCCAGAGGAGCATCCAAAGGAGCCTCGAGAGTTAGTGCTCATCTCTTTCTTGCGTGCTTCCTGCTTATGGATTAATTATACTCCGGTCTTTGTGCAGGATACGGAAATGAGACTGCACAGCCATCCATCAGGACTTTTGCCTACGTTACAATAACAGGCTGATTGCAGGAACAGGAGTTCGCAAGGTGACCCCTTAAGGTATGTGCTCCTGTTTGGTTGCTGCCTAAGGAGGGTCTCTGCTGACATCAAGCATTGTTGCAGCTTAGGTGATCTGTACTTATCTACACTATATGCGCCCTACTGTCATGCGACAACTTCGCACTAAGCTTGTTTCTCCAGTCCCTCTTGTTCCTCCAAAACAACATAAGAAAGCCTCACAAAGTCGAGTTGCTGGATGGCGAAATAAACAGATGGAGACTCCGGTAGGCGCTCCTGTTTTCTCATTTAATCCTGGGCAGACGATGGAAGGGGAGTGCAAGGTGCAGCTGGTGGTTCACTCCTGCACAAGTCAAGCATTGCAGCGACTCAAGCAGAAGTAGCACGCAACTCCTTTTCAATTTCCAGTGGCTCAGAAAGCTTAACTCTTTCTCCAGCTCAACTGATGACAAGCGCGGAGCACGATAAAAGTGAAGAGATGCAGCCCATTCAAAAAGCTAAAACTTTTCCCCTATTTCAGAAAATAGGGCTTACGCCTGCCTATGCGAAGGGCCATGCTGATGCCAGTATAGGGCAAGCACCAAGTAAATCTATTGGCTGTACGGCATCAGGTGTATCAACACTGCCATCGTTAACTGTGGGGGGTGACTCCCAAAAAGAGGGAGAGGGGCCAAATACTAGCGCTCCACCTGTTGTCCAGATTCTAGAAGAATTTCCTTCTGGGGCCGCTTTAGCACAGAGTTCAGGTTTCCAAGCGGCTACTACTTTTGAGCCTAATGCTCCCCCGCAAGTATCCTGCTTCAAAAATCCCAGCATTCTGCAGGAATTTCTACCAGAGACTTTTAAAATGGTGCTCGATACAATCTTGGCTAAGAGTCGTGGTTTAAAGGCACAACAAGCTTTGGATATGGAGTTGTTAAACCAAAGGCGTGCTAAGATGGAGGAAACCTTGTTGGCACTTCCAAAACAAATACAGGAAGCTGAGCAAAGAATCTCTGATATTGAAGATAAGCTGGCGCATGTGCAATCTCGTATTTCACCTGAGTTTGCAAAAATTGCGGAATTGGAGATGAAATTAGAATCACTGGAGAATCATTCAAGACGCTCAAATCTCAGGTTTACAGAAATTCCTGAAGGAAGCAAATCACAGGGCAAAATTCAGTCCGTTCCTCAACTTATCAACATGCTGATTAAAGATCATGTTCTACCATCCACCCCTGAGAATTTGACAATTATACGTGCACATAGAGTCCCTTTCCATCAGTCACCAGGGGCTAAATATCCACGAACTAGCTTGGTCAACTTTTTGGATTTCCAGATTAAGGAACAAGTTCTTTTCAGAGCTATTCAGCAGAAAACATTTACAGTGCTTCAAAACGCTTCCTTGAAGGTTATTTCCGATCTTTCAGTAGCTTCAGCTAGGCGGAGAAAGGCCTTTCAAGAACTAGCCTATGAATTTAGGTCGATAGGTGCCCAGGCCTCTGTAGTTAAATCCACTAAACTAAAGGTTCTTTGGAAAGGACAATTCAAGGTCTTTACTATTCTTTCGGAAGCGCAGGCTTTCCTAAAGTCAATTAAAAACTAAGGTGTTTGGTTTTTTTGGGACATGCTTTTTCAAGGGTGATGATGGGGGATTGAGGGGGGGTCGGGGGAGTTGATCTCGACAGGCTTAGGATGCAATTCCATGGCATCCTTTCAGATAGGGGTTCCGTGAGGTGGGATGCAAGGGGGATTCCCGCTACGTGGGTGGATAGGGTGGGCTGGGTGTGGGTTGGGTTTGGGTTGCAGAGAAAAACGAGTGGATCAAAATCATTTTTTCTTGTTTTCTATTTGTATTTATTTTGTTTGTTCTCAATACTTAATTTCCTGGTTCTTTGGTGCTAAGAAAGAACATAATTTTCATAACCATTGGAGAGTATCAAAATAATTTCATGCAATGCGAATGGGTTATTGAATTGTAAAAAAGCAAGCTTTATGTTAACTTGGCTGTCGCCTTTCTCCCCCAGCGTTTGTTCAGTCAGGAAACTCATTTTAAGTCAAACTCACCCAAAATGATCCTTCCTAAGGGGTACAATCAAGCTTATTTTGCGTCTGCAAGTATGTCTGTTCTCGGGGTCGCCATTTTACTCTCTAATAATTGTAACTGTGAAGTACTAAAAGTTAGCCGAGATTCTCAGGGCCGATGGATCTTTAAAAAAATTAAGTTTAGAGGTGTACTGCTCAATCTCTTGAATTATTATGGCCCTATATTTGATGACACTGTGGCTTTGCTGCAAATTTATGATCTATTAATTACTTCTGAGGGATCTATAATTTGGGGGGATTTCAACTAGATTCAGGACATCCGGCTAGACACCTCAAATGCACCTAAGAAACAATTAAAGCTAAATCAACTAAGTTGATTAATAGGATGAAACAGGAATTCGCCCTTCTTGATCCTTGGCGTCAAGGCCATCCAGGGCAGTCTCACTATACTTGTTATTCTTCCAGGTACAAGACATCCTCTCAAATAGATTTTTTTTAATTGACAACTTGCTGTCTAGAGGGGAATCTGACATCATTTCTAATTTCTTTTCCAATCATTCAGCTATTTCTATGATAGTTAAATTGAATGAAGCTCGGCCTGGAAGTATCAATCGTTGGTATTTCGATAAATCCCTTCTTGATGATGCGGACTGGATCGCTGAGACGCAGCTTTTTATAAAAAACTTCTTTGAAATTAATAAGAACTCTGCCCCTGTGTTTTATGTGTGGGAGGCTTTTAAAGCAGCTTTTTGAGGCCAGGTAATAGCCTATAAGGCTGCACCGAGTAAATTATGAGCCCCAGCGGTGCTCTCGTTACAGTCAGCGGTCGAAAGAGCTAGAGATAGGTTAAATAAAGCCAGGTCGGAATACCAAAAAACTGCCTCTCTCCAAGATCTAGTGTCAGCCAAAGACAATTTGAGGCAATTTTTTAATCTAGAGGCAATGAAGGGGAGTAAGGCTTACAAACAAAAACTCTATGAGGAAAGCCAACATATAGGACGATATTTGGACTGGGCTACTAAAATCCATAATAGTCAAAATGTAGTCACTCAGATCAGAGATCCAGAAATGGGTATAGTAGAAGATTCAAAGGATAAAATTGCCAAGGTTTTTCTGCGACATTTTAAAATTATCTATGAGGAAGCGCAGGATATGAGCCTAGCATCACTCATACAATATTTTGAATCTCTACAATTGCCCTCTATCTCAAAGAGCTTGAGCGATTCCGTTGATAAGCTTATTTCACAAATTGAAGTCAGTAATATACTAAAATCTATGGTTAATGCGAAAGCCACAGGC
Organism: Calotriton arnoldi; assembly: GCA_963921515.1. Taxonomy (NCBI): domain Eukaryota; kingdom Metazoa; phylum Chordata; class Amphibia; order Caudata; family Salamandridae; genus Calotriton; species Calotriton arnoldi. The sequence continues at coordinate 1,026,286 of CAWUFW010005893.1, forward strand.
AATGACGGCATCCCCGTTGAAGTTTTCAAAACCTTTGAGCCTCTGTTTCTGCCCTTTCTTAGTAAATTTTTTAATTTGATAAAAAATGGTGAGCCCATATCAAAAAACTTTAAAGAAGCGGTGGTGGTTTGCTTTCTCAAGAAAGATAAGGATCCTAGGGATCCTAGTGCATATTGCCCCATCAGTCTATTGAATGTAGACTATAAAATGTTTATGAAAATTTGGGCATCAAGGCTGGCTCCTTGTGCACAACAGGTGTTCCATCCGGATCAGACAGGTTTTGTACCTCATAGATCTATGGCCTCTAACAACTACTTCTTAACACAAGCAATTGATTTCCTGTCAGTCAACAAGGTCAAGGCAGCGATCTTAATGCTTGATGCAGAAAAAGCATTTTACCTTGTTGACTGGCAGGCACTGTTTTTTTATATTACAAAAATTCGATCTCCCCGTGCAGCTGGTTAAAATGTTAAGAGAGCTTTATGCAGGATCAGAGGCTAAGATTTTGATAAATAAAGAAGAGGTGGAGGTGGTTAAGATCAGGCGCGGGACTAGGCAGGGATGCCCGCTGTTCCCTCTTCTATTTTCATTTTTTATAGAACCTCTGGCAATAAAAATCTGCAATAATTCCCGGATAGTGCCTCCTTTAGTTGCAATGTCAAAAATCAAATTATTGGCAGACGATATTATTCTTTATTTATTAGCAGATTCATTAATATTCTAAACGTATTTGATGAAATAATAGCTTTTACACAAATAGGTGGGTATAGGCTAAACCAAGCCAAGACTGCGGTTCTCTGGTTTAATGATCCCTCTGCATCGCTTCCTTTTTCCCCTCAACAGTCAGCCACTAAACCTATTAGATATCTAGGGTTATTTGTGACTAATCACTATGATCAATTATTGATGCTAAACTATGGAAGCACATTTGAAAAAGCCAAGAGGCTATTGGACAGCTGGTCTCTTCTTCCTTTAACTTTAATTGGTCGTGTATCCTTGGTCAAAATATCCATTCTACCATTATTTTTATTTGTGCTCATTCATCTTCCTATCAAAATACCTAAATCTTATTTTAGTGATTTACATAGATTAATTTGGAATTTCATTTGAGCAAATAAACAGCCAAGAACTTCATTAGCAACATTCCAATTAGACTCAACTCAGGAGGGGCTCGCCCTCCCAAATTTTGAACTTTATTATCATGCAGTTATGTTGAATGTTTTGGTTCAGCTCCCAATGATATCTTCTAAATTTGAAAATTTCATGCTAAACACAATGTTGGCTGAGAGTGCAACTAAATAACCTGATTTTCTTCGTTTCCCGAAATTTCTGAAAAAATCTAGATTTAAGACAATATTAGATCTAGTTTATCGCATGCAATTATTTTTTACATTACATAAAATTCCTAGCTATCATCCATATCTAAAAATTGAGGATTGCCAGGCTTCCGGCTTACAGTTCTCTCAGGAGACCCTGCAATTATGGAAGGAGGCGGGCTTTGAACGTTTGGGGGATTTTTTCAATCTATCAAATTTGATCACTTGTGAGTCGCTGTCTCAGCAGTTGGGCTCTAGGGGGCATATTATCAAGGAATAGCGATATTTATCGCTAACCGCGCTTAGCGCAAATTTTTTTAACGCCGCCTATCGCTGGAAAATATCGCTGAGATAACACCCTATTAACAAGGTTTATCTCCATAGCGATAAAATTTCCAGCGATAAGCGGTAAAATGTGAGAATATCGCTGGAAAAGCAGCGATATTCTCGCATTAACGCAAGGATGGATTCAGCCTGACAATCCACCTCCTATACTTTAAACAGGTAAGTCATCCTCAGTAGCAGGTGTTAAAATCTAGCGATAAACGCGCTTAGCGCGATTTATTTTATTGCTTTGCCTGCCTTGTTAATAGGGGTTAGTTGTGTTAGCGACTGTTTTCAGTCGCTTTTAGTGGGGAACGCCTACCTTGCATGTCATTAGCGATAATTATCGCTGGCATGCAAGGCGATGGTAAAGCCGGCCGCTAACGCCTGAAAGCTGTCGCTAACGCCTGTTAGCGACAGCTTGCTGATAGGGCGATAAAATTATCGCCGCTTTAGCGGCAAAAAGTGCCGTTGTTGTATACTTCATAGGGTGTCCATAAACGGGCTTTCTAGACTCATGTCCTTATATAGGCATAACCCAACCTGCCCTTATATAGGCGTAGAATCCCAGGCCTTATTTAGGCATAAACCATGCACACCAAATACAGGCATGGCTTCCGACATCCGTCCACCCTAGCGACTCAACGAGTCCATGAAAAAACAGACCCTCAGGCTGCGGGAGTTTCCCTTGCCCAGGACTATTGATTTCTTCAAGGACTCATACATTATGCATGAACCTCTTATTCCCTAAGGGATTCATTCATGACGTCTTTCGCTGCCCAACTCACGTCAATGCTACCATTTTCAGTTATAAATATACCTTCCCAAACCCCTGTAAATCAGAGGAGACCTCGACTTCAGAGGAGCCCGATTCCCGGCCAGACGCACTGAGAAGACACTGTCATTCCTGCACGCAGAGAGTCCAGCTTCCAGTGATCTAACTTCCCTTGCGGGGTCTTGGAGTTCGAGTCCGGATAGAGATTCCTACCTCTCTCATTCTTCAGGTATGGAGCAGACTAGAACCTAGAGGGACTCTTGGCATACTAGACTCTTGGCATACTAGGCGTAACTTACTCTTGGTATACTCTAGTCAGGAATACAGCACCTACTTCTACTTCTCCCTATACCTAGGATAGGTTAGGTACACTGGGATAGAACTAAGGTAGAAACGCATCGTATGAGTACTCGCATTTTTAGGTTGTGTCATTTTATGTAAATGCATACATGCTAAAAAGATAATGCTGACGCAGTATTATTTATTTTTACTGCTCACCTTGTACATTATTTATCTCGCATAATGTCTTGTGATCATAACAGCACATATAACTTACAACAGAAACAAGACTGTTCAATAAATCCTTTATTGAAACGCCCGTCTGTTATTTCTGTGTAACTCTGAGAATAACTGAAACATGCACGACTGAGCTGAGTGAAATGGTTATCTATTGTTTCTATGACTCTGGGACACATCCTGATTCTGTAAGGGAAACACAGTGGTCATGTTCTGCGGCAGCCAGAAACTAATCCCTTCTTGTCGTCAAGAAGTTTCTAGTGGCCTCTGAGCTAGCTGGCACAAGTAATTAAGTTTAATATACTCGATAGGGACATACCGACCTTAGTCCTATGTCAAACCTATAGGATATATTATTCCAATGCGCAGAGCCTATAAGGGAAATAGGAGCTACACTACATGGCGCCCAACGTTTGGTAAGGCAGTAATTCAACGTTAGATACTGAGTAACTCAGCTGTGCACTTTTATTTTTCTCTCAGAGACCCCTACCCCATATACTCCAAAAGACGTCTGGAGTGGGCAGGGTTAATATCCGCCACGGCTACATAGGGAAGGCCCCTATATATTAGCTGTTTGGTTTGCTCAACGTTGAAGGATAGACTGTTCCACAATATTGTGCATCTTATCTTTGTTTCCTTGAAACTAGTTCTACAAAATGAATGTAGACACCGAAAACGGTGTAGCTGCGGCTGAACCAGCCCAAGCAGCGTTATTTAACAACACAGGTTTAAATGAAGCCGAAGAGGGTGTCAAGGACATTCCTCCTAACTTAAGAAGAGCCATTACTCTAAAACTTATAAAACATGGCCTATCTCCAAGAGGAGGTAGAGCAGTTTTCGTGATAGAGGCACACGAATCCTTTCAGACAGAGGTATTCTATTCATGGGTAATATTTCCTGAATCTAATCCAGTAACTCACTTGTTTAACTTCTACAAAGAAGATGAACAACCGGAGGAATACATTCCTTTCGAGGATATTGAAATTCCATTAACATACCAGGAGCACCAGCTCTGGTTTAAAGGCGCCCTAAAACATCACAGAAATATAACAAGGCTCGGTCCGCTAGGCAGACCAGGAGCAACATGGCCGATTCTAGTCGAGCTACACACCTCATCCAGACATCGAAATAATGTCAGACGAGGAACTACTTAATCAACTCACAGAGTTAATAAAAATCTACAGACAATTGGTTCAATATGTCATGAGGACTTTCACAGTCCAACAACCATTAACACTTCCAAATCAAGCTCCTCCACAGGGGAGTACACTAAAAATTACACCACAGACTCTATACGCAGTCATGGGTAAAATGCCCACTAAGCGGGAGCAAATTCCGTTTTGGATAGCTCAAAAAATTACTCAAATCGAAGCAGTATTTCCAAATACTAGCCCATATGAGAAACACAGAATCCTAACAATCAGTTTACCAATGGGGATCACACCACAACTGGAAGACTGCACCACTTGGGGCTCAGTCTTTGCTGCCATCTACACTAAAACACACGGCATTCCGTCAATTGCGGTAATACCAGATGTCCTAAAACAGATTCAAAACGAATATGGAGCAGAGCCTGCTTTAAATTTAGGTATGAAATTACTGAAAAATTTTGAACAGGTCTCAACAATAATATTATCTAATATTAAAGGGGAGGCAGCAGCAGTGGCGATCCGACAAAAACTAAGGGAATTCGATGTTACAGAACATCAAACCGAGCTACCCAGAATTATAGAGCAGTCATATGCAGAATTAGGCAGAGATAGTTTGGGTGGGAGACCAGTTAAACCAAAACTATCTGAAAGTCCTGAGAAGGACTCAATTAAACAAACTCCTACATCTTCTAAAAAGAAGTGGGAGTCTACTAAACAAAATTCAAACGAGAAAAGATCTCAATCCCAAGGTAGGTCTCCTCAAAAGGAGCCCTCTGAAAGGAGGTATAACCTCAGGAATAGGGATAATTTGAGAAAACCTGATAGGTATCAAGATAATGATACACGTTCCTCTCGTCCCTTTCAGGTCTCATCACAGACTTCGGAAAGAAGAGGACGTACAGAACATAGAGAAGAACGCGTGAAATCGAAAGACGACAAGCACGCAACAAAAATTAAAGCTAAACCTCAATTCTCCAAAAAGAAAGTAGCAGGTCTGAAGATAAGACATGCCGAGAATAATGAGATCACAACTCAAAAACGGGGAATGGGCTCAGACGATGCTGGACAGTGCAGCAGAAGTCACAATAGCTCGCCAGAACCTGATGGAACTTCTGGAGATAGTGGACTTGAATGAGTACATTACGGTAGAAACTGTAGACACCAGGGTTAGTACTCCACAAAGGTTATATGAAATAACACTCCGGATGGAGGGAGACAAACCTAGACAGGTTAAAGCACTTTTTTGGGAAAAACTATCAAAGGGTTATGACATACTTCTAGCAGAAAAAGACTGGCCACCACAATTTGTCAGGGAGTGCCCACACGGCGAGGACATGATTATGCCTGCCTTCTCCAATCACATTCCAATTCACTTAAAATATACATATGCCAGAAAATGGGCAGTAGCCCAGGCTCCAGCATTATATAAAAATCATGTAGGATGGGATGAGGACTCCCCTCACCATCAAATACATCTGAAACATGAACCTACTGCACAGAGGCAGTATCCAATTAAGCAAGAAGCTAAAAACAGGTCAGGGAGATTTTAAATCAACTTGAATACCAAGGGGTGATTGAAACTAGCACCTCATCTATGAACAATCCTTTGTTTCCTGTCTCCAAACCAGACAATACATATCGTCTAGTTTTGGACTACAGACATTTAAACACTTGTTCTAAAACTTTTGCAGTGCAAAATGCACATAGCACAGCATTAATGAATAACATTGTGCGCAAAAAATACAAAACCACATTAGACATCTCAAATGGATTCTTTTGTCAAAATATAGCACCTGAAAGTAGGTACTTAACGGCATTCTCCATAATGGGGACCCAGCGTCACTTTTGTCGACTCCCACAAGGGTTCAAGAACAGCCCAGGTTTATTCTCAGCGAGAGTAACGGAGTTGCTACAAATTTATGACAACGAGGCATTGTCCTATGTCGATGATATTTATCTGACAGACGATGACTTAGAAAGACACTTGAACAGGGTGAGCACCATTATACTGGGATTCGCCTCTGAGGGCTACAAGTTCAACTTTAAAAAGTCCCGAATTGCCCATCTCAATGTCCTATTTTTAGGATATGAGCTTTCAAGTGAAGGCAAGAGCTTGGCAGCTAACTTTCTAGAGAAGTGTGCGCTGATCCAACCTCCTAAGACGCTAAAAAGCTTACAATCAATCCTGGGTTTCCTCAATTTTGGTAGAACATACATTCTAAACTACGCAGAAAGGGTTAAACCTCTCTACGCACTAATCAAACCTGATTTTTCAATCAAAAACTGGACACAGGAACACACAGAAATTTTGCGTTCACTCCAGGCTAACATGTTAGCAACAAATCACTTACAAACACGCGTAAGTCAAAGAAATTTGGTGATTCGAATAATTTCGGGTCAATGTGGATTCACTTACTTAACCTTTAATGAGGGTGAGAAAGTACCAATCGCGTACAAATCACATTTGTACACACAAGCAGAAATGCGCTTCAGTTCAACTGAAAAATTCTAACAGCAGTTCAAACAGCTGTAGCAAAAGAAAGAGCCTTAGCCCAAGGGAAACGCATAATTGTCGTTACCCCAGTACCAGCTTTAGAAGCAGTCACAAAAGCAAGCATTCCAAATGCTAAAGCTTTACATCCGAGATGGATACAATGGGTTAATTCTCTTGCTGCAACTGATGTTGAATATGTATTTGATCCAGATTTAAAAACACAGGCATTTCTCCAATATGAACAAGAATGTCCTCTGCCCACTGAGATTCTGACCCTCGATCAGTATGAATTCGTAATTTACACTGACGGATCCGCACAGCCCGCAACAGGGAGTAAGCAAGCTTACAGTGCAGCGTGTGCAATCGTTAAAGGTCGCATGCGAAATGGCATCTTCAGACCTATGGTCACAAAAACTCAGTCACTAGGTGATTGTACAGCTCAGCGAGCTGAACTACAGGCATTCAAACTGGCACTTGAGAGTACGGATCGAGAATTCCTCACACTGATAGTGTGCGATTCCTTTTACTGTGTTCAGTCGTATAATGACTATATACGAACCTGGCTTGAAAATGGTTTTAAGGATGCAAAAGGTGGCACAATTAAGCACAAACTGCTTTGGGAACAAGTAGTTCTGTTGAAAAACGAACTACCAAAGGCTCACGTGATTCACACACTGAGTCATCAGCGTGATGGCGTTCACGTTGCAGGGAATTCATTGGCTGACGAAGCCGCGAAGGGGGCTGTTCAGACGGCTTCCGTAGCTGCGATCACTCGTTCAAAAACAAAAATAGACGGTGAGATAATGTTAGCTGTCAATGCTTCAAGCAAAGGCAGCAGTGCAGCATTACCAAAAAAGTTTCCACTCAAGTACTCTTATGTAATTGATGCGAATAACGTTCCTTTTGCTCGAATCCCTGGAGTGGGGGATAGGGTAATTCCAAACATGGAACGAAGAACAGCCTTGATTTATGAAACACATTTGGGGGAGGGTCTGTCACATCAAGGGATCTCAAAAACAATTTTGAAGTTAAAAGAGATGTACTGGTGGCCTGGAATGAATACACACATTCACATATTCATCAACAATTGCTTAGACTGCAAATTACAGCGAGAGAGCCATCAGACACCATGCAGCGAATACGGCAGCCCAGTGCAGACACCACTGTTAGACAGCATTAGGCTATCTAATCGCCAGCGTCCTACTGGACATAGGCATTCCCGCAAATACTAAAATCTAGGTTCCTATGGTTATGGCCTCAGCGCTCAGCTGACGCTCGCACTGTTATAAAAGATTTGCGAGTCTTTATCGGCACATACGCAATAGGCACGTTTCATTCTGACCAGGGTCCTGCGTTTAGCTCTAGGGCTTACAAGGAGGCCATAGCCAGTCTGGGCGTTGCATTGCGGTACTCCTCTCCATTCCATCCTGAGGGAAATTCTGTTGTGGAAAGGAAAAACCGGGACATAAAGCAATCTATAACAGCTAGGGTATTAGGTTCGGGTGCTGGGTGGGTCAAACACCTCATTAGCGTTCAGCGCGCTCTTAACAATCTGCCAAGAAGTTCTCTAGGGGGAGTCACTCCATATGAGGTCCTATTTGGGACAAGAATGTGGGTTCCAGACTTAGAACACGTAGGCACAGTGGTAGACAAAAAAGAATTTGATATCAAAGATCGTTTGGCTGTTTTACAGGAACTTAACAAGTTAAGAACGAAACAAAGCAACGTATCCTTACAGCCAACCACCACTGGGGAAAAATCGGCGGTCCCAGCAAGGCCTGTCTGGATTCCAAAAGTTGGGGATCTAGTCAGAGAAAAAATCGCGGACAAGAAGGAATTTGGACCTTCTTACAGACAACCAGTACCTGTTCTAGCTGTTCAAGGAACAAGGACAGTACTTCTGCCGCCCCTTCCTGGAAGAAAGGAGAAAAGATTTGTGTCAATCGACCTGATCAAACCACAGTATGTGGCCAATACTAAGCAGTAGGCCTCGTGGACTCCGACCTAGTAGCAGACGCACTCCTCTCGCTATTATTCAAGAGGTTCAGACTGAAAGACTGATCACGATCGAGAATTCAGCTGTAACGAATGAAGGACTATGCAACCAAGCTCTGGAACTCATCCCTCTTGAAAACCAAATAACAGTTCGTCCAAATACACCTGTCTACACCAATGTGACTCGTGAAGAACTGGTTCCTGTGATTTCAACGAATCCTGATGCAATTCCAACAATTGACAGAACTGCTTCTGGCTATTTCATTGACTTTGATACATTCTCAGAGGATCCAAGCGAACCTGAAACGACGCCAGCATCATTCAAACTCAAGCAGCAAGTACAAGACTTTGTTCACTTTCTGAAAAAGACTTATCTGGTTTCTCCATGGATTGAACTCTGGATTACATCTGGACTTTTTGTTTTCCTGCTCTGGCTAGCTTTGGTAACAACAGTAAGCATGCTTATAGGTGGCAGATACATCCATGTGAACATTGAAGGAAAGGACATAAACGTGCTTTTGAAACCACATAAATCTTCCCATCGTGAAGCAAGAGACTTGTCATCAGTGAACATCACAGCTGTTCCTATACAGGATGGTATAGTGTGGGACAAAACAGATTATGAAATATTCGGACCAAGTGAACAATTGAACATTCCACATTTGTTTAAAATTTCACTAAGCGATTTGATAACGTCCAGTACCTATTCAGATGATTGGGACTTACAGACTGTTCAAGATATAATGTTTGATCTAGAAAAATCTGCTGCATTTTCTAAAAATGAATATTTAGAGGGTACAACTGATTACGAAGAAATGTATTGTTATAACCACTATGGTCATCATTATTTGCACAAAACTGCATATCCGAGAAATGTATTTATGTATAATCAATGGGAACATTGTCCTACACCACCACAAGGTAGTTCGAAAACATTTGCTAGTAAATTTCCGTATTTTTCAGGTTATAATACATCTGATCCAGAAACGTTTTACTATAAAAATGTAAACAAGGCAGGACTGAAAATTATGTTAACAAATACAAAACATTTATTGCCCAACTGTCTACACAGGGTTTCGACTTATGGAAAGACACAATTGAGACAAAAACTGTCTGGGGTAGTAAAGATTGGCAAGTACAGGGTATGGAAGCTTTATTTAGGGCCTGCATAATCCCTGAACAAATACTGTTTTTGAATGACACCGTCCAACAGACATCTTGTCTTGGATTAGCCAAGATCAAAGAGATGAAAACACCTTCTGTGCCAACACCTGCCAGTGATAATACAACAAAGGCAGTGGTGACAGTTGACAATATACTACAACTCAACAGAACCAATTCAAATTGGAATAAATGGTTGATCTGGCCCACAGACACAAACAACTGTCAGGAAAGGTTCTTGAACAAAACTCAGGGCTTTGCTCTTCATAGGCCAGACCCAAGATATGTCCAGAGACAACATCCTGGGGTAGTAACAACATACAGTGTAGGAAAATTATGCCTCAATTGGCTGCATAAATCTACACTACAGGATGTGAAGCAACACTTAACCTTACTTGCACATGATGCAGATCTTAGGGAATTCTTGCTTGGACCAAGAAAACCGCGTCAAAAACGTTTCATATATGCCGGCATCTACGCTGTTTATAACGAAGCATGGAAAGTGTCACAGATAGAGGCTGCAGAACGAATACGTGAACTTGATCGTATCAATTTAGAGAAAACACTCTGTAGTCGACAATGGGTTAACAACTTTGTCCTCCAGAATTTATTCATTGGATGGCATTGTATCCTCTGCTATCGACATTCTAGAACAAGATTTGGCTATGTTACAACAAGGTCAGTCTCAATTACGTTCTATTGTGTTATTGACATGGACGCTGCAATCTTTGCGAGCGGGCTATGTGCCTTGGCGTTTCATCAACACGTCGTCCCTGTTTGCAGAATACAATCTGACTGATAAACAGATCGAATTGGCACAAAGAGGAGTGAGGTATACAGTGCTGAGCATTGAAAAAATTGACAAATTACCATTCACAGTGGCAGAAAAACCAGCTACAGAATGGCTTATTCATGGAAAAATAACATTACCTGTGACAACTTTTCAGTTCCAGTATTGCCTCAGACAGATGCAAGCAGGCAAATATGAAAGGTTGGGTAGGGAATACATTAAGACATCTTGGAATTTACCGTATACACATAAATGTTGGAGTGGGGATCGTGAGGTGTTTCTTAGCGGTATTAACTGTAAACCTGCACTGACCGGTTCACTCATATGTCAGGACATTATTTTGCACGGAGCTTGTAATGGTTCTGCGGCAAACATGTCTTGCCATCAGCACGGTTCACCAGCTGCTGTGATTAAACCAACGTTTGGACAACTTTCTAATGGGAGTTACCTCATGTTGAATGATCAGAGCTGCTGTGGAATGTTGCCCGGCATCCCATATCTAGTAACGGTCAACTCCAGGGTCACTTGCTGTATGCAAGTATTGTTTCCCCCGATAGACACAGTCAGGGAGTCGGCTTTATGGCCTTCACTGAGTGTCTCTTTTATAAGATTAGATACTTTAAGCAGAATGAAAGCCATGCTTTTACAGCAAACAGTGCCTTTGACCTCGGCCAAACAAACCTATGATCTACAAATTGCAAGGACTTCGGCTGAGATACAGAATTTAATACGTACAAACTGCCCTATACATTTTGTAGAAATGTTATCACATATCTTCAACATGTCAGATACAACAGGAATTGTACATGTATTTAAGAGCATTTGCACCGGTCTCTTAGCACCGTTCCAGGCAATACTTGGAATCATTCCGAACTTTGCACATTCGGTGTTTGGTGGCATACCGTTGATTCTAGCACTTGTTGCGGGAATTCTATTCATCTGTCTGCTATTGCGCTATGGCCAGCCACTTCGCAGAAATAACTCCGAGCGAAATGGAGAAAGCTCTCCTTGAAAGAAAGTGCCGTGAGCGAATAGTACAGCTATTTGGCATGACTCGTCTACGGGACCTTAATACCACATGGTTCCTGTCATTCCGACCAATCTGGCAAGATTGCATCTTACCTGTTCTACGCTGCCTGCTATGCGGTGAAGAATGCGTGTTGGACGCTTGTCTAACATATCCATCAGCTGCGCCAAAGGACGTCGATACTTTGCTGGTCCCGATAACGGTCCATGCTTCGTGTTGTCCCCAGAGGCTCCCAATACTGATGTCAGCATTCATTGAGATCTCACAGACGCTTCCTGCTGCTGCTGAGGTACAAGAAACAACTCCAGGCACACAGGTAACAACGGACGCGAACATTGCTGCGGCGACCTATACTGTGGGCGGTGTTTCCCATCTTTGTGCGGTCAATCTCTTACGTGAGGTGTTCGAACTTACACCATTGACAGTGGATGATGTTTTGTCTATTGAAATAGATGATCTCATGTTTACACCAGACCCGTGAACTGACTCTAATTCGGTATACCTTGTTCCAGTGCAACAGCAACAATTTGGCCTTCGTTTTTCAAAGACCTGGAACATTACCAAAATTTGAACTTTTCTCATTTTTCGAACACAAAAATGGCACTTCAATCTGCTTATAGTAGAACTGGCCTTATAATACAGACTTGGCAGTACTTCCAGGGACACTTAGTCATCTTGTGTGTCTAAATCAGTTCATTTAAATTTCATGATAGGAAATGACTTTGATTTTGAACAAACTTATCGATCATTTTCGTCATATGTAAATATTGCTTTTTATTTATCATTCCGATTGCATTTATTTCACACTTAATGCAGGAAATGAAAAGCTTTTTCTTATAAATGTACAGAAACCTTTGCATTTTAAATATGTCTTTTAAATACTTTTAGGATATGTTTTAATATGCGGTACTCTATTTTAATGTTTAGCATTTTAGATGTTTAGCATTTTAGTATCATTGTTTCCACGAAAGAGGAGTGGGTGTTGTATACTTCATAGGGTGTCCATAAACGGGCTTTCTAGACTCATGTCCTTATATAGGCATAACCCAACCTGCCCTTATATAGGCGTAGAATCCCAGGCCTTATTTAGGCATAAACCATGCACACCAAATACAGGCATGGCATCCGACATCTGTCCACCCTAGCGTCTCAACGAGTCCATGAAAAAACAGACCCTCAGGCTGCGGAAGTTTCCCTTGCCCAGGACTATTGATTTCTTCAAGGACTCATACATTATGCATGAACCTCTTATTCCCTAAGTGATTCATTCATGACGTCTTTCGCTGCCCAACTCACGTCAATGCTACCATTTTCAGGTATAAATATACCTTCCCAAACCCCTGTAAATCAGAGGAGACCTCGACTTCAGAGGAGCCCGATTCCCGGCCAGACGCACTGAGAAGACACTGTCATTCCTGCACGCAGAGAGTCCAGCTTCCAGTGATCTAACTTCCCTTGCGGGGTGTTGGAGTTCGAGTCCGGATAGAGATTCCTACCTCTCTCATTCTTCAGGTATGGAGAAGACTAGAACCTAGAGGGACTCTTGGCATACTAGACTCTTGGCATACTAGGCGTAACTTACTCTTGGTATACTCTAGTCAGGAATACAGCACCTACTTCTACTTCTCCCTATACCTAGGATAGGTTAGGTACACTGGGATAGAACTAGGGTAGAAACGCATCGTATGAGTACTCGCATTTTTAGGTTGTGTCATTTTATGTAAATGCATACATGCTAAAAAGATAATGCTGACGCAGTATTATTTATTTTTACTGCTCACCTTGTACATTATTTATCTCGCATAATGTCTTGTGATCATAACAGCACATATAACTTACAACAGAAACAAGACTGTTCAATAAATCCTTTATTGAAACGCCCGTCTGTTATTTCTGTGTAACTCTGAGAATAACTGAAACATGCACGACTGAGCTGAGTGAAATGGTTATCTATTGTTTCTACGACTCTGGGACACATCCTGATTCTGTAAGGGAAACACAGTGGTCATGTTCTGCGGCAGCCAGAAACTAATCCCTTCTTGTCGTCAAGAAGTTTCTAGTGGCCTCTGAGCTAGCTGGCACAAGTAATTAAGTTTAATATACTCGATAGGGACATACCGACCTTAGTCCTGTGTCAAACCTATAGGATATATTATTCCAATGCGCAGAGCCTATAAGGGAAATAGGAGCTACACTACACCGCTAAAGCGGCGATAAAGCCCTTGATAATATGCCCCTAGGTTTTTAGCCCTTTCTTTTAGCTTTAATCAAATATCCAGTTTTTTAAGATCAAATTATGCTGTGCCCAATAATTCGGCTTCTAGGATTTTAAGTCAAATATACGTTCATGGCTTAACTGGAGTCAGCAATTGGTACTGTTGCTTATCCCAGCTGGGGGAGCAGAAAGAGATTGGTAACTTTCTCTCTAAATTGGCAAAAAAAAAAGGGTGCAGTTTCAGCAAAAAAGAGTGGCAGATCATATGTGAAGTAGGGCATAGAGCGCTGCGAGTTGCTAACTATAAAAGAATGGCTTTTTTGTCAAGATGGCTGACCTACTATACGCCAAAAAGGCTGCACAAGATGTTCCTGGCTTCTTCAGAGTATTGTTTTAGGTGCCGGGACCTAGAGATAGGGTTTTGGAACCATATTTTTTTCAATTGGCGTTATCTACAACAATTCTGGTCCGATGTATTTCAAATGATAAATCAATCGTTATCACTATCGGTTCACATCACCCCGTCTTTTAAATTGGTCTAATTTGGTACTTCAATAGAGGTCCATCGTTTGTCAAAGTACCAGCAATTTTTCTTTTCCACAGCTATAGCAGTAGCTAGGTCGTTAATTCTTCAGAATTGGAAAACCGATAAGATGCCTTCGATTCATCATTGGCATGAGAAGATGGCTAGGACATATATTTGGGAAGAAGCATGTGCTAAATGTATAGGGTCCTTACACAGATTTGCAGCGACCTGGTCAGGGTTTTTTTTTAGCAATGTATACTAGGATCTCTTTGTTGCACTTCCACCCCTAATGCTTTTAATCTTTTCTACAATGCATGTCTTATCTCTTTTAGATGGGTACTGATTTTTGTATTAATATGAACTTTATTTTTACTTGACTTAAGTGTGATCTATGTTTAAGATGCTGCTATTGATGTAATTTATGATGGCTGCTGTTTTTGCTCTTTTTCTGATATATTTATACCGTATTTCTTCTTGGAATCTTAGCACCTTATTCTTATCGCACTAGCACTTTATTGGCTGTTTTTTCCCTATATGCCATGTATTGGTTGCTCTACAGGACAGTTTTGTTTGATGACATTTTGTCTCTTTTTGCATCAATTGTAATGCTTGAATCCACTCAATAAAAAAATAAATTTAAAAAAGGAAAAGGGGGCAGGGTAGGAATACCCAGACCCCTTAGCTCTGGTCATAGGGTCCCAGAGGGACCCAGACAGGGCCAAAATGTTGCAGCACAAACTCAACAAAGCTGTGAATCCGTGGCAAAAATAAATAAAAAAAAGCCCGGGCTACCGTGCTTGTTTTGAATACAGCCCCTGGGTGGGCCAGGTCCAGAGGGCATTTTTTTTAAAATGGAGGGGGGCAGAGAGAGCCCTCTCTGAGGCTCATTGAGCCCCGGAGATCACCACCTCCCCAGAACTAAAGGAAGATTAATGGGGGGGGGCACGGCCCCCAGAGCTCTGGGGACCACCAGCTCCCCATGACTAAATAACACCCACAAGTAAGTCCCCCACAGCGGGATTGCTCAGACCTCATTGGAGGCCCCACTCCTTTTCTCAACCGCTCTTTAAAGGTGCCTCCTGGTGCACAATTTGTAGGGGGATGAAGTCCCCTTGGCTGATGAGGGACGTTGGGAGCCAAGAACCCCTCTTGTTGCCACAAGTAACTCCTCACAAAAGGTTTATTCTAACTGCTGACACATTTTGACCTGCCGGTCTTCATCAAAGCCACATTGTCTTAGCCAGGACTGTGGCTTTGACAAAGACCGGCAGGTCGAAACGTGTTTGCCGTTACAATAAACCTATTGTGGATATTCTCTGTGGAGTTCGGGCCTTTACCTTCGCCACTGCGTGAGTGTGTTTCTGATATATATATATATATATATTCATCCATACTTCCAATTTAGACGATCACAAAAAGGATATTTTCACCTCCAGGTCTTTTAATTTCTCAGTAACGCGTTTCGCCTGTCACAGCAGGCTTGCTCACACACTGAGGTGTGGGAAAGGCATGGATATATAATGTAAAGTACAAACATATGAAATCAAAAACTGACTTAATTCAAGCAGTCCTGAAATGTATGTTCTTATGGCGGCCATTATGGAATGGTATTCTTATAATGCATATTATATTATACAAGTGCTATAAGTAAGGTTATTATTACTTGCATTGCAATTCTAACCCAACACAGTATATTTATATAGACATAATGCCCTGTGTATTTACAACAGTCATGTTTAGTGCCATATTTTCCTAAAGAGTAGACCATTCCTAAGCCTGACCAAGAGCGTCCGTTTTCCTAATGCATTATGCTATCCCACAGAGATCTCTTGCCAAATTAAATCTAGTGAAGTAGAAACCAAGTGCTTCCCTATTTCCCTCTATTCACTTCTAAATAATAATATGTACAGAAAAGAACACAATTGATTATTAGGAACAGAAGGGTTCTCTTATCTGTAATGTGTAGTTATTGTCTCTCTCATCACTCTATTCCGTGATGTAGAAGAAAAGGGTAGGGGGAGTTGCGAGTCCACTCCTGGGTCGGCCCCTTCTTTTCCTCCTGTGATTAAACGAAAGAAAACACAAAAAAGTCCATAATTATATTATGGTTAAGGTTAAAACCTAATTCTACATATATGACACACATAATGTTCTGCACAGTATGCTCCGATAAAAGTCTACACAATCATAGTTCCGACTACCTGTAAATAAAACATTCTACCCATTTTTCCTATAGTTACAGGTGGGATTAATGTTCACGTAAATGTACACTTAGTTCTTCGTCCTGATTGTGACCCCCCGGGTATTTAGTTTGTAAGTTGATGATATGCCAAGATTCCCGTTGTCTGAGTTGGAGCTCCCTATTTCCACCCCGTCTGTTGTATTCAATCTGCTCTATTGCATAGTAAGTTAGTAGCGAGCTATTTGAGAGATGGTACTCTGCGAAGTGTCTCGCTACAGGGTAATGTGGGTCTTTGTTCTTAATTGCCCTCATATGTTCCATCACTCTCTTTTTGGCTGCCAGGGTAGTGCTGCCTACATACCGTAGTTTGCAAGGGCACTCTAAAATATAGATGACGTAGTTAGAACCACATGTAAGGAACTGTTCTATACTTTTCTCAGATGTAGGCGTTTGGTATTTCTTCCGCATGTGGCTATTACGGCATGCCCTGCAATGTCCACACGGGAAGAATCCCTTAAGGTTAAGACGTGTATTCGCATGTTTGCTGCTTATATCACCTTCATGAGGATGTCCTTAAGGTTCTTTCCTTTTCTATACGTTATCTGAGGGCGTCTGGGTAAATCATTGGCCAAGGTGGGTTCACATGTCAAGATATTCCAATTTTGATTTAAGATTTTGGAAATCTTTTTCGATTCTGAATTGTATGTTAGGATGACTCTTGCTTGATTTTCTTTTTCTACAGGAGTTCTCTCTTGTAGTGTCTCTTCTCTAGGGATTTTACTGACCTTGTCTTTCGCTCTATCGAGTACCCACTTTGGATATCCTCTATCCTTGAATCTGATTAGCATGATTTCCTGTTCTGCTTCAAAATCTTCTTGGGTGCTGCAATTTCTCCTTGCCCTAAGCAGTTCTCCAAATGGTATACTCCATTTGAGTGTCTCCGGGTGGCTGCTTAGGGCATGGAGAAGACTGTTCCCTACAGTGTCTTTTCTGTGTAATTTGGTACAGATTTTGTTATCTCTCACCTCTACTACCACATCTAAGAATTCAATGGCTGTTTTACTGATGGTGTATGTCAGTTTTAGGTTGAAGTTGTTGCTATTCAATCTACCAATAAATGTTTTCGCACTCTCCTCACTGCCTTTCCATATTAAAAAGAGATCGCGAATGTATCTTAGCCATTTGATGATCATTCCCTCTGTTCCGTTCTCCCTTAGATCTTTCTGGATTTCTTCCTCCCACACCCCGAGAAAAAGGTTAGCAAAGCTCGGGGCGAAGCAAGTCTCCATCGCAGAACCGAGGACTTGCTTAAACATGGTTCCATTAAATATGAAAATATAATTAGATAAACAGAATTTTATCATTTCCAATAACATTTTTGAGTTTTCCATGTAGCATATGTTCCTTCTTTTGAGAAAGTGATGACAGCATTGTATGACTAGTTCATGGTCTATTATGGAGTATAGGGAGTTCACACTCCATAGTTATAAGTTGGTAATCTTCTTCCCAAGTCACATCATTTATTTTACTCAAAAAATCTTTAGTGTCCTTGGTATGGGATGGTAGAGTCATCACATATTCACAAAGGAAGTGGTCCACGTATTTAGATATATGTTCCGAGACACACCCTATAGATGATACAATAGGTCTCCCTGGTGGTGTAGTGGCATTTTTATGGATTTTGGGCAGGAGGTAAAAGCTCGGGAGTTTTGGATAGTCTTTCTTTAGATAGCAAAATTCTTCCCATTGTAAGATTCCTTGGTCTTTCCAGTTGGTTAGCATATTCCAAATTTTAATGATGCTGTCATTGTATTCTTCCATATTAGTTTCTACATAGAATTTGGGGTCTTTCAATTGATTATGTGCTTCTTCTATGTACATGGTGCGTTCCCACAGAACGATATTTCCGCCTTTGTCAGCCGGGCGGATAACCAGATTCTCATCTTCTGCCAAAGATTTCACAGTTTCCCATTGTTATTTTGAGAAGTTACCGGATGTTTTGTATTCTTTTTTCTTAGTTGCTTTTTGGCGAAATCTCATAAGATCTTTCATCACTGTCTCGTGGAAAGCATCTATATTGTCATGTGGGAAATTTGGGTAGAAGATAGATTTTGGTTTGAATCCAGTTCTTGCTGGTCGATCTGTGATTATTTCTTGCGTTTGTGTACTGGTTTCACCGTCTGGGTCATCGTAAAGATCCTGTGAGGTTGTAAGTGTATTAAAATCTCCGATGCTGATGAAGGCTGTTTCGTCTACATCATTCAATTCAGTGTTTCTATTTATTGTATGGTCGGGTGGTCTCATCCATTTGTTGCTATGCCATTTTTTTAGTTTTAATTTTCGGACAAACTTATATAAATGTATTCTAGTTTCAGGGTAATTGAAATTGTAAGTCGGGCAAAAGGAAAGTCCTAAACATAGCGTTCTTTTTTCTTCCATGTTGAGCGGCCTGTGTGACAAATTCACAATAGTTTTATTTACCATTTCGTCTTCCATTACGATTGGTTTCTTGGACCAGTTTTCTTGGTTCCCATTGGTCCTCTTCCACGTCCTCGTCCTCTTCCTGATCCTCTGTCTGATCCGCTGTCGTCTTCGCCAGTTCCTTCTGCATTTCTTCCTCTTCCCCTCCTCTGTTGGCCTCGACCTCTCCCTCTCATTTTCGGAGGTTGCACTGTTCTCGGAATCTGCCTCCCTGTTCGCATGAGGCGATATTCCTCTAAAAAATTTGTTTGGGGTCTTCCTCCTGTATTACTTTTGGATGGTCTACTTCTTGTTTCCGGTGTTTCTCCCTCTGTGTCACTACTGTTGATTGATTCTGTTGCACTTGGGATTCCAGATATTTCATCTATTGTTTCTCCATGTGCCAGTTTTCGTATAGATGGTCATATTTTTGACTATATGTCAGAATTCTTCCACTTTCGTAGTCACAACAGTCTCTATGTAATTTGCGTTGTTTACGCGCCTTTATATCATCCTCATATCTTTTGAGTCTGCCTTTGAGATCCACCATGAATTTATTGATGACTTCCTGTTCTTTGTGTTTCTTTAATTCATCCTCTAGGGCTTTTAATTCTTTTATTATTCCCTCTCTATCCTATGCATATATATATATATATACATATATATATATATATATATATATATATATATATATATATATATATATATATATATATATATATATATATATAATTACCTACTGGCGGTCGCCAGTAGGTAGTTATAGTTAGGACCTAGTTTCCATAGGAAAAGCGTTTTTGATTTGCCAATATCTTTGGCACCGTTTGACAAATCTTCGCAAAATTTTGGAAACTAATGGGGCGCTCCGGTCAGCTCCTGTCTTGAAAGTTTTGGGGTGATTCATCAAGCGGGGACCGAGAAAAAGGTGGGTCCCAAAACGTGTTTTCCCCATGTTAATTTTCATAGGAACTTTAGACACGGCTACAGCCCAAACTGCTGAACGGAATTACACCATATTTGGCAAAAAGGTAGCTGGGATTGCTAAGACATCTTCGGAGGCCAGGCCCGCCTTTCTCCACCACTCTGCAAACGCGCCTCCTGGCAGACTACGGGATGGGGGATGAAGTCCAATTTACTCCTGAGGGACTTTGGGGGCCAAGAAGCCCTCCTGGTACCTCCTGTAAGTCCTACGTAGCGGAATTCCTGAGTGCTGGTCGGAGGCCCAGCACCCTTTCTCCACCACTCTGCAAACGTGACTACTAGTTAAAGAAGTGTGTGCAATGTAATAGAGTTCGCATTTGCGAGAGTTAGAGCTATTGGCGTTGTAAAGGTAAACGTTTTTTACTAATGTTTTTTGGAGTGGAGTGGATGTACGTTGTGTGTAGTGGAATTATGTGGTAAGTTGTGCAGTGAAATTATGTGGATAGAAAAGTATGTGGTATTTATTTTATAGGAATTATGTAGAGTGAGATTATGTGTTATGGAGAGTAATTATGTGGTATGGTAGTCTGTGTTGTGGAGTGGTAACCTCAGTTATAGTCTTCCTCATTTCCATAGAAGCTCAACTATCAACTCAGTGAGACAAAAAAAAGAAGGAATCACTGAGGAGCACTTGTGGACCTAGTCAGAGGTATGAGCAGGGCCACTGGAATTGTGCGACTGTTTGGCTGCACCGACTTTCGCACAATTATACATATTCCGCATTAGCCACATAATCCATCATCTGCTCCCTAATCTGTAGATTTGAACAAAAAAAGCCTTGTTTCTAGCTCAAACGGCTCAAACGATACCAAAAATGCAGCGACAAGTGTTACAGCGTGGTGGAAGGCACTTTGCAAACCTAGAATGGTCACCTTTTACTTATTGCTAAATGTGGGTGCTAAATTGGTACTAATGGTGTGCAAGCCACTCTTGCTTCCTTCTGCACCTCTCTTGCCTCTTTCTGCATTTCTGTTGCTTCTTTCTGAACATTTCTTTCTTTTTCTGCACTTCTCTTACCTCTTTCTGCAAATCTCTTCTACTTTCTGCACCTCTCTTGCCTCTTTCTGCACCTCATTTGCTTCTTTCTGCACTTATTTATTTAAGCAACTTGTAAAGCGCGCAAATACCCTTAGGTGTCTTGGCGCTGAGGACTGAAGAGGAGGGAATGCCAGGAGCGGGTGACTCATTGGTTGAAGAGCCAGGTTTTTACTTGTTTCCGGAAGGCAAGCAGGGTGGGACTAGTCTTGATGTGAAGGGGGAGCGTGTTCCATAGTCTGGTAGTGGCGACAGTGAATCTTCTGTCGCCCCATGAGGCTTTCTTGGTTCGAGGGACAATTAGCAGGTTTGCTGCTGATGAGCATAAGGGTCTGCTGGGCATGTAGGAGCGGAGGGTTTTCTTCAGAAACTCAGGTCCTGTATTATGGATTGCCTTGTATGCGATGCATAGCGCCTTAAACTTGGTTCTACTTCTAATGGGTAGCCAGTGGCACTGTCGCACCACCTTGGATATTGGTTTGAACTTGGGGGTGCCTGACAGAATCCTGGCGGCTGCGTTCTGCACCAATTGCAACTTATTTAGGACCCTTTCCTGGGCATTGATAAGGAGACCATTACAATAGTCAACCTTCGACATGACCAGTGTGCTGATAAGAGTTCTACCGGCACTGATTGGGAGAAAAGGTAGGAGTTTTTTTTATCATCCTGAGTACATAGAAGGATGAGGAGACAACTGCATTGGCGTGGTGTGTAAATGACAGCTTGTTGTCAAACATAACAACCAAATTTCTGACCTTTGAAACGGGGGACGGAGGTGATCCTAACTTGGCTGGCCACCAAGTAGGGGACCAGCTAGGGGAGAGATTACCAAAGATCATCACCTCCGTCTTGTCTGAGTTTAATTTGCCTCTTTCTGCACCATTCTTCCCTCTTTCTGCACCTCTCTTGCCTTTTTATGTACCCCTCTTATGTCTTTCTGCACCCCTTTTGCCTCTTTCTGCACCTCTGTTCCTTCTTTCTGCACTTCTTTTGTTTCTTTCTGCACTCCTCGTGCCTCTTTCACACCCCTCTTCCCTCTTTGTGCACCCCTCTTGCCTCTTTCTGCACTTCTGTTGCTTCTTTCTGCACTTATCTTGCTTCTTTCTGCCCCTCACTTGCCTCTTTCTGCACCTCTCTTGCCTCTTTCTGCAGTTCTCCTGCCTCCTTCTGCACTTCACTTGCCTCTTTCTGTAACTCTCTTGCCTCTTTCTGCACCTCTCTTGCCTCTTTCTGCACCTCACTTGCATCTTTCTGCATCCCTTTTGCCTGTTTCTGCACCCTTCTTCCCTCTTTGTGCAACTCTCTTGCCTCTTTCTACACCTCTCTTCCCTCTTTCTGCACCACTCTTGCCTCTTTCTGTACCTCTGTTACTTCTTTCTTCACCTGTCTTGTCTCTTCCTGCACCCTTCGTGCCTCTTTCAGCACCTCTGTTGCTTCTTTCTGCAGTTTTCTTCCTCTTTCTGCACCCCTCCTGCCTCTTTCTGTATCCCTCTTGTCTCTTTGTGCACCTCTCCTACCCCTTTCTGCACCCCTCTTGCCTCTTTTTCCACCTCTGTTGCTTCTTTCTGAACATTTCTTTCATTTTCTGCACTTCTCTTACCTCTTTCTGCAAATCTCTTGTACTTTCTGCACCTCTCTTGCCTCTTTCTGCACCTCTGTTGCCTCTTTGTGCACCTCATTTGCTTCTTTCTGTACCCCTCTTGCCTCTTTCTGCACCATTCTTCCCTCTTTCTGCACCTCTCTTGCCTTTTTGTGTACCCCTCTTACGTCTTTCTGCACCCCTTTTGCTTCTTTCTGCACCTCTGTTCCTTCTTTCTGCACTTCTTTTGTTTCTTTCTGTACCTGTCTTGCTTCTTTCTGCACCTGTCTTGCTTCTTTCTGCACCCCTCTTGCCTCTTTCTGCAGTTCTCCTGCCTCCTTCTGCACTTCACTTGCCTCTTTCTGTAACTCTCTTGCCTCTTTCTGCACCTCTCTTGCCTCTTTCTGCACCTCACTTGCTTCTTTCTGTATCCCTTTTGCCTGTTTCTGCACCCTTTGTCCCTCTCTGTGCAACTCTCTTGCCTCTTTCTACACCTCTCTTCCCTCTTTCTGCACCACTGTTGCCTCTTTCTGTACCTGTTACTTCTTTCTTCACCTGTCTTGTCTCTTTCTGCACCCTTTGTGCCTCTTTCAGCACCTCTGTTGCTTCTTTATGCAGTTCTCTTCCTCTTTCTGCACCCCTCCTGCCTCTTTCTGTATCCCTCTTGCCTCTTTGTGCACCTCTCCTACCCCTTTCTGCACCCCTCTTGCCTCTTTTTCCACCTCTGTTGCTTCTTTCTGCACCTCTTTTGCTTCGTTCTGTACTTCACTTGCCTCTTTCTGTACCCCTATTGCCTCTTTCTGCATCTCTGTTGGTTCTTTCTGCACTGCTCTGGCTTCTTCCTACACCTCTGTTCCAAATTTCTGCATCCCTCTTGCCTTTTTCTGCACCCCTCTTCCCTCTTTCTGCACCTCTCTTGGCTCAGTCTGCCCACCTGTTCCCTCTTTCTGCACCCCTTTTGCCTGTTTCTGCAACTCTCTTGCCTCTTTCTGCAGTTCTCTTGCCTCCTTCTGCACCTCACTTGCCTCTTTTTGCACCTCTGTTAGTTCTTTTGCACTGCTCTTGCTTCTTTCTGCACCTCTCTTGTAAATTTCTGCACCCCTCTTGCCTCTTTCTGTACCCCTTTTACCTGTTTCTGTACCTCTCTTGCCTCTTTCTGTACCTCTGTTGCCTCTTTCTGCACTTCTCTTGCTCTTTCTGCACCCTTCGCGCCTCTTTCAGCACCTCTTTTACTTCTTTCTGCACTTTTCTTCCTTCTTTCTGCACCCCTCCTGCCTCTTTATGTACCTCTCATGTCTCTTTGTGTACCCCTCCTACCTTTTTCTGCACCCCTCTTGCCTCTTTTTGCACCTCTGTTGGTTCTTTCTGCACTGCTCTTGCTTCTTTCTGCACCTCTCTTGCTTCTTTCTGCACCTCACTTGCCTCTTTCAGCACCTCTGTTGCTTTTTTCTGCAAATCTCTTGCCCCTTTCTGCACCTCACTTGCCTCTTTCAGCACCTCTGTTGCTTTTTTCTGCAGATCTCTTGCCTCTTTCTGCATCCCTCTTTTCTCTTTCTGCACCTATCTTGCCTCTTTCTGCACCCCTGTTCCCTCTTTCTGCACCTTTCCTGTCTGTTTCTGTACCTCCCTTGCCTCTTTCTGTACCTCTGTTGCCTCTTTCTGTACTTCTCTTGCTCTTTCTGCACCCTTTGCGCCTCTTTCAGCATCTCTGTTACTTTTTTCTGCACTTCTCGTCTTTCTTTCTGCGCCCCTCCTGCCTCTTTCAGTACCTCTCTTGCCTCTTTGTGTACCCCTCCTACCTTTTTCTGTACCCCTCTTGCCTCTTTTTGCACCTCTGTTGGTTCTTTCTGCACTGCTCTTGCTTCTTTCTGCATCTCACTTGCCTCTTTCTGTACTTCTCTTGCTTCTTTCTACACCTCTGTTGCTTCTTTCAGCAATTCTCTTGCCTCTTTCTGCACTTCTCTTCCATCTTTCTGCACCCCTCCTGCCTCTTTCTGTACCTCTCTTGCCTCTTTGTGCACCTCTCCTACCTCCTTCTGCACCCCTCTTGCCTCTTTTTGCACTTCTGTTGGTTCTTTCTGCACTGCTCTTGCTTCTTTCTGCACCTCACTTGCCTCTTTCTGCACTTCTCTTGCTTCTGTCTACACCTCTGTTGCTTCTTTCAGCAATTCTCTTGCCTCTTTCTGCACTTCTCTTGCTTCTTTCTGCACCTCTCTTGCGTCTTTCTGCACCTCTGTTGCCTCTTTCTGCACTTCACTTGCTTCTTTCTGCACCTCTCTTGCCTCTTTCGGCACCTCTGTTGCTTCTTTCCGTACTTCTCTGTCCTCTTTCTGCACCTCTGACTTAGAGGTAGTTTTAATCCCCCTGCCCTATTATGTTCTAGGGCCTTACAGGGGAGGTCATGCCAATCACAGGGGTACCCCAACCCATAGTGTACCCTAGTGTATGTAGGTGTTTTCACTGTATTCTAAGTGTCTGTCAGCATAGCACTGGCTCCGGGCCTGGTTAGTCAGTTACCACCAGTACCAGTCAGCAAAAAGTTGGGGGCACAGGATGACTTTGCAGCAAGGCCTCTTTTTGCACCTCTGTTGGTTATTTCTGCACATCTCTTGCTTCTTTCTGTACTTTTCTTCGTCTTTCTGGACTTCTGTTGCCTCTTTCTGCATTTCTCTTGCTTCTTTCTGTGCCTTTCTTCCACTTTCTGCACATAACCTACCTCTGTACAAATAGTTAGAAATTAGCATTTAAAAAACCTTAGAAATTCACTGAAAAAACCATAGTTGTCAGGGACGTTATAGTTAGAAATTAGCATTTAAAAAAACCTTTGAAATTTACTGAAAAAACCATAGGTTTCGGGGACGTTATAGTTAGAAATTAGCATTTAAAAAACATTTGAAATTCACTGAAGGGAGACGTGTGGCCCCCCTCCCGAGGCCAATTTCGGCCCCAGGGACCCCATCCCCCGGGGCATGGCCACATATTTATTTATTTAAAAAAAAAAAATTTTAAGGAGGGGGGCTGCGTGGCCCCCCTCCTGAGGCCTCTATTAGCCCTGGGGACCCTATCCCCCGGGGCTGTGCGTCTTTTTCAATAAAAAAAAAAAGAAATTATTGAGGGAGGGGGGCCGCGTGGCCCCCCTCCTGGGCCACTTCTGGCCCTGGGGACCCCATCCCCCGGGGCCAACCCTTTGCATTGGGGACCGTGGTGGGAGCCCCAATGCCCCCACGGTCCCGCCGGTTCCCCACCTCCTGCGGGAGCCGGCATTGCTTTTGAGCAAGGGGAGCTGCTGACATGCAGCTCCCCTTGCTCAAAAGCAATTCTGCTTTGCTTAGTTGAAGCGAGAGCAGGTTTCCCTGCTCTTGCTTCAATGAAGCAAAGCAGAGTTTGCTATGACAGGGCGGGAGCCCTGCCATAGAAAACAGCAGTGTCCCGGGGTGGGCACCCCGGGACACTGCAGGAGCCGACCCTGGGGGGTGGCGGTCCCCAGGGCCTTTGAGGACTCCAAGAGGGGGGCCGCACGGCCCCCCTCATATGTGTTTAAAGCCCCGGGGATGTGGTGGACCCGGGGCCAGGGGGTCCGCTACGGACCCCCGCATTTTTAATTAGTATGTGCCCCGGGGAGGTGGTGGTCCCCGGGGCATGTCGGGGGGGCTCTTCCACCCCCACACATCATTTTCATACAGAGCCCCGGGGAGGTGGTGGTCCCCGGGGCTGCGGGGGGGCTGCGTGCCCCCTGCATTTCATTCTCAAAGACCCGGGGAGGTGCCAGTCCCCGGGGCAGCAAGGGGGGGATTGGGACCCCCCATGCATTTTTTTTTACAGCCCCAGGGAGGTGGCGGACCCCGGGGCTGCGGGGGGCCTTAGTGCCCCCCGCATACAATGAAATAAACCCCGGGGAGGTTGTAGTCCCCGGGGCTGCGGGGGCCCCCGTGGGCCCCCGCAAATTAATTGGTGTGTGCCCCCGGGGGCTTTTTGAAAACGAAGCACGGGAGCCCGCGCTTCATTTTTGTTTTATTTTCACGGCAGGATTTGCGACCCCAACGCAAATTCTGCCATTTTAAAAAAAACAAAAGTGCTTTTTTTGGTCTTGGGAGTCCTTGCTGGACCCCCTGAGCAGGCCTAAAGGGTCAGGGTGTTTCTACCCTGCCCACGTTTTTTCCACTCTTTTCTTGTCACTCGGTTACCGAGTCACAAGATGTCTGCCAACACTTCCTGGTTTGGAGTGTTGGCAGCCAATCGGAGTCAAGCTCGTGCCCGGGAGGGTTCGCGACTCCTCCTCGGTGCTCAGATATCGATATTTTTCTTTTTCTAATTTCTCAGGAACTACTGAACGGATTTACACCATTTAAAAAAAGGTCTCTTTCTGAACCAAGGGCTACCTTTTTGCCAAATTTGGTGTAATTCCGTTCAGCAGTTCGGGCTGTAACCTGTTTCAAAATTCCTATGGAAATTAACATGTGGAAAACGCGTTTTGGGACCCCCTTTTTTCTCGGCCCCCGCTTGATGAATCACCCCAAAACTTTCAAGACAGGAGCTGACCGGAGCGCCCCACTAGTTTTGAAAATTTCGCGAAGATTCGTCAAACAGCGCCAAAGATATTGGCAAAAGAATAAACGCTATTTGAATAGAAACGAGGTCCTAACTATAACTACCTACTGGCGACCGCCAGTAGGTAATATATATATATATATATATATATATATATATATATATATATATATATATATATATATATATATATATATATTCACTGAAAAACCATAGGTTTTAGGGAAAGTTATAGTTAGTTGGACATTGCACTCGTACAAAACCCGTGAAATTCCCCCGTTATAGTTAGTTCAGCTAACTATAACTCGCGCCCCGCAATGCACTGCTGATGACGTCACATATTACATCACTCATGACATGGTCAGTGACATCACTGATGGCATCACTGATGACATCTCAAATGACATCACTGATGACATTATCCAGTGACTGTGTGTTTCTGTAAAGTTTAAATATGTTTAATATATATAGGGAAAGGTGTATTGAAGAATGAGTGGGTGTAAAAGTGTCTGAATGGATGATTTAGTAGGTGCGTGACTGACTCGATAAGTGAGTGATTAAACGTATCTTACTGAATGCATGGGTTAGTGACTAAACTGTGTGAATGTCTGTATCCGTCTGTCTGTTGGTGTGTAAGCGGCTGCATGGGTTTGTGAATAGCTACATGAGTGTCTACATGGGTTATTGATTGGTTGTCTTAGTATCTGTATGGGTGCCTGAGTGTTTGTGTGGGTGGGGTGTGTGTGACTCTGTGCATAGATGTGTGAGTCGGTGATTCACTGGGTGCATGGTTTCAAGAGTGCATCTGTGATGGACTGTATGGGAGGGTGAGTGTGTGTATGGGTGTGTTAGTGAGTGAATGTATATCTCAGTGGTACATGTGTGAGTAACTACATATGTGGAAGGCAGTATATATGTGTGTTGGAGTATATAAATGGGTATAAGTGAGAGTGTGTGATTGTGAGAGTGGCTGTATGGATGAGTGTGTACTTGTAGCAGTGATTGTATAAGAGCGTAAGAATGTGCTAGTATTTGTATGAGTAAGTGAGCTGGTGTGTGTATAACTGTATAGGTGAGTAAATGGCAGTGTGATTAATTATTTGCATGACTGACTAGGTGTGTGAGTACATCTATGGATGAGTGACGGTGTGTGAGTGTCTATATAGGTGTATGAGTGCATATGATAGTCCTGTACTGAGTGACCGTAAGTATGAGTGACTGTACGGGTGAGTGAGTGAATGTGTGTGTAGACCTAAGAATCAGTGAGTGTGTATGTAGTTATTGGTGTTGGAGTGTCTATGGTTTTGACAATGGCAGTGTGTAATTTAGAGTGGGTGTATCAAAAGTTATATTAGGGTTTGTTTGAGAAGATGCATCAAATTATCACATGGATGATGTCATCAGTGATGTCATCAGTGATGTCATTTGAGATGTCATCAGTGATGTCATCAGTGATGTCACTGACCATGTCATGAGTGATGTAATATGTGACGTCATCAGCAGTGCATTGCGGGGCGCGAGTTATAGTTAGCTGAACTAACTATAACGGGGGAATTTCACGGGTTTTGTACGAGTGCAATGTCCAACTAACTATAACTTTCCCTAAAACCTATGGTTTTTTCAGTGAATTTCTAAGGTTTTTAAATGCTAATTTCTAACTATAACGTGCCTGAAACCTATGGTTTTTTCAGTGAATTTCAAAGGTTTTTTAAATGCTAATTTCTAACTATAACGTGCCTGAAACCTATGGTTTTTTCAGTGAATTTCAAAGGTTTTTCAAATGCTAGTTTGTAACTATGCCTACAGAAGTAGGACATGTGAAGAAAGAAGAAAAAACGCACAGAAAGAAGCAAAAGAAATGTAGAAAGAAACAGAAGTCCACAAAGACGAAGAAAAATGCAGGAAGAAGCAAGACATGTGCAGAAAGAACCAACAGAGGAGCAGAAAGAGGCCTTGTTGCAAAATCATCCTGTGCCCACACCTTTTCCAGATGGGTACTGGTGGTAACTGACTCTGACTAACCAGGCCTAGAGCCAGTGCTATGGTAAAAGACACTTAGAATACAGTTAAAACACCTACATACACTAGGGAACACTATGCGTTGGGGTACCCCTGTGATTAGCATGACCTCCTCTGTAAGGCCCTAGTACATAATAGGGCAGGGGGATTAAAACTACCTCTTAAAACGCGCCACGGGGCGCGTTTGCACAGTGGTGAAGGGAGGGGGGGCCTGAGGTGACATGTGTGCAAACACGCCCTGTGGCCGTTTTAAGTTGGGAGATTAAGTCCCCTTGAATCGTGAGGGTTCCTGGGGTCCAACTAGCCCACTAGGTACCTCCAGTAAGCGCCACAGAGCTGCGTTGCAGAGAGGTGTAAAAAGGGGCGTGGCCTGGACCACCTCTCTGCAACGCAGGCCTGTGGCGCTTACTGGAGGTACCTGGTGGCCTAGTTGGCCCCCAGGGGCCCTCAGGATTGAAGGGGTATTAATTCCCCAACTTAAAAAGCGCCACAGGGCGTGTTTGCACACATGTCACCTCAGGCCCTGCCCCCTCCCTTCACCACTGTGCAAACGCGCCCTGTGGCGTGTTTTAAGTTGGGGGATAAAGTCCCCTTGAATCCTGAGGGTCCCTGGGGTCCAACTAGCCCACGAGGTACCTCCAGTAAGCGCCACAGAGCTGCGTTGCAGAGAGGTGTAAAAAAGGGCGTGGCCTGAACCACCTCTCTGCAACGCAGGCCTGTGGCGCTTACTGAAGATACCTGGTGGGCTAGTTGGCCCCCAGGGGCCCTCAGGATTGAAGGGGACTTAATTCCCCAACTTAAAACGCGCCACAGGGCGTGTTTGCACACATGTCACCTCAGGCCCCGCCCCCTCCCTTCACCACTGTGTGTTCAATCCTGAGGGCCCCTGGGGTCCAACTAGCCCACCAGGTACCTCCAGTAAGCCCCACAGAGTTGCGTTGCAGAGAGGTGTAAAAAGGGGCATGGCCTCTGAACATCTCTCAGCAACGCAGCTCCCTGGCGCATACTGGAGGTTCCTGGTGGGCTAGTTGGCCCCCAGGGACCCCCAGTATTCAAGGGGAATTAGTTCCCCATCTTACAACGCGCCAGGGGGCGCGTTTGCAGAGTGCTGCAGGGAGGGGGCGGGGCCTCCGGTGCGATGCTGGTCTTTTTTTTTTTTTTTTAAGAAGGGGGGGCTGTGTGGCCCCCCTTCCTTTCCTATTTTCTTGGCCCATCCCCCAGGGCCTGACCCCTATTTTTTTTTTATTTAAAAAAAATTGGAAGTGGGCCGCGTGGCCCCCCTCCCAAGGCCATATTCGGCCCCGGGGACCCCATCCCCCGGGGCATGGCCAGTTTTTTTTTTTTATTAAATTATTGGAGGGGGGCTGCGTGGCCCCCCTCCTCAGGCCATTTATGGCCCTGGGGACCCCATCCCCCGGGGCCAACCTTTCCGTGTATTTTAAAAAAATAAAAAAATAATTATAATGGGGGAGAGGGGCCACGTGGCCCCCCTCCATGGCCACTTCTGGCCCCGAGGACCCCATCCCCCGGGGCCAGGCCTCTCGTTGGGGACCGTGGGGGGAGCCCCAATGCCCCCACGGTCCCGCCGGCTCCCCACGTCCTGCGAGAGCCGGCATTGCTTTTCAACATGGGGAGCTGCTGACATGCAGCTCCCCATGTGGAAAGCAATCTGCTTTGCTTCATTGAAGCGAGAGCAGGTTTCCCTGCTCTCGCTTCAATGAAGCAAAGCAGTTTGCAATGACAGGGCGGGAGCCGCGAGGCTCCCGCCCTGTCATTGCAAACAGCAGTGTCCCGGGGGTGAGCACCCCGGGACACTGCAGGAGCCAGCCATGGGGGGTGGCGGTCCCCAGGGCCATCACTGGCTCCAGGAGGGGGGCCGCGCGGCCCCCCTCCCACCATTGGCAAAGCCCCAGGGAGGTGGTGGTCCCCGGGGCTCGGGGGTCCGTAACAGACCCCCATATTTGCATAGTTAGTGCCCCGGGGAGGTGGCGGTCCCCAGGGTGTCATTAAAGTTTTGAGGTGATTCATCAAGCGGGTACCGAGAAAAAAGGGGGTCCCAAAACGCGTTTTCTCCATGTTAATTTCCATAAGAAACTTTAGACAAGGCTACAGCCCGAACTGCTGAACGGAATTACACCAATTTTGCCAAAAAGGTAGCCCTTGGTTCAGAAAGCGACCTTTTTTTAAATGGTGTAAATCTGTTCAGTAGTTTCTGAGAAATTCATATATTTAGAAATATTAGTATCTGGTGACTGCGGTGGATCCGCGAACCCTCCTGATCATGAGCTTGACTCTGATTGACTGTCAACACTTCAAACCAGGAAGTGTTGGCAGCCATCTTATGACTCGGTTGAACCGAGTCACAAGAAAAACAGGTAAAAAAACAAGAAATGGGGGCAGGGTAGAAACACCCTGACCCCCTAGGCCTGCTCAGGGGATCCCACAGGGACCCCGAGGGCCCCAAAAAGCATTTTTTTTTTTTAAATCAGCGGGATTTGCGTAGTGTCCGCGAATCCCGCCGAAATTCTTTTTTAAAAACGAAGCGCGGTCTCCCGTGCTTCGTTTAATTAAGCCCCGGGTGAGCCAGGTTCCGGGGGCAATGTCAAAATATGGTGCAGGGGCCGCAGGGGCCCCTACAGCCCCAGGGACCATCACCTCCCCGGGGCTTTGTTTATAATATGCAGGGGCACGCACCCCCCCCACAGCCCAGGGCTTTCTTTTAAATAAAATGCATGGGGGGCTGCTGCTCGCCCCGGGGCTTTAATATTTAAATGTGGGGGGGCTCGCACCCCCGCAGCCCTGGGGACTGCCCGTCCCCGGGGATTTTTTTAATTTTTAAATGTGGGGAGGCTCCTGCCCCCCCACACTCCCTGGGGTATATGTAATGCGGGGTCCGTAGTGGACCCCCAGCCCCTGGGACCACCACCTCCCGGGGCTACTCACAAGATGAGAGGGGGGTCACGCGGCCCCCTCCAGGAGCCCTCCATGGCCCTGGGGACTGCCACCCCCAGGGCTGGCACCAGCAATGTCCCGGAGTGCCCACCCGGGACATTGCAGTTTGCTATGGCAGGGTGGGAGCACTGCTCCCCCCCTGACATAGTAAACTTCTGCTTCACTTCATGGAAGCGAGAGCAGGAAAACTGCTCTCGCTTCCATGAAGCGAAGCAGTATTGCTTTTGGGCAAAGGGAGCTGCATGTCAGTAGCTCCCTCTGCCCAAAAGCAATGGCAGCTCTTGCAGGAGGCGGGGAGCCGGCAGGGACCGCGGGGGCATTGGGGCTCCCCTGTGGTCTCCAACACAGAGACCATGCCCCAGGGGACAGGGTCCCCGGGGCCGAAAATGGCCCAGGAGGGGGGCCACTCGGCCCCCCTCCCCTTTTTAATTTAAAAAATAAAGAAAATAAGGCTGGGCCCCAGGGGATGGGGTCCCCGGAGCCAAAATTGGCCTCAGGTGGGGGGCCATGTGGCCCCCCTCCAAAAATGTTTTTTTTAAAAGGCTGGGCAGGCACAGGGGTTGGAGTCCCCGGGGCCCAAAATGGCCCAGTTAGGGGGGCCGCGCAGGCACCACTATTAATTTTTTTTTTTTTAAGTATTGGGCAAGCCCTGGAGGATGGGGTCCCCGGGAGGGGAGGCCAAGTGGACCCTCTCCCTTTTTTTAATTGCTTTTTTTTAATTTGCCAGGCCCTGGGGATGGGGTCCCCGGGTCAACATCAGGTAATGGAAGTGGGGGCATTCATTATTTTTTTTTCTCTCGTGATAGGAGTTGCGACCTTATCGCGGCTCTCAGCACGGCCCCCCCAGTGTAACATTGGGGTGGATCCGCGGATCCATCTTAAATAAAAAATTTAATAGTGTATAATTTAGAAGGTAGTGTAGCATTTGTGAACTTTTTTGATAGAGCTAGTAAGATTGAAGTTAATAATCACATTAAATTTGATAGAGTTAGAAAGAATATGAAAAAATAAAAATTAAAAGTTAAACTTGAAAAGTGTAATGTGTTGTAATACATTGAATTCGTGCTTTTGTTTTGCGAATTCGCGACGGGTTCACGAATCCGGAAAATGTTTTTTAAAAGTATGTATGTTAAAAAATAAATAAGATTCACTGTTCATTATGACTTTGTTGGAGCTACATGTAAGTGCGGATGCACAGCTTAAGGTTGTTGAGAAACACTCTGTTCCCTTCATCTGTGAAGTGAACTGCATCACTTCTGTAGATGTCATGCATATCAAAACGTAGTTTGCTATTATAGATGGAGCCCATCCAATGGTCTCTGAGGTAAGCAGAATAGCTTTATTGACATTCTTCCTAGCTTTCTAAATCTGTCGACAGAATTGATTTGATCACTTCCATTTCTGTCTTTGGCATATATTAGAGTATACAAAGACAGTTTGAGGCAAAAGCAACATCAATTGTGCAAAGGTATCCTTCATTAGGATTTCCAGCCCTACCCCAGTCAATGTGCCTAGGTCATTGCCACCACAGTGCACAATCATGAGGTCAGGGGGTTGGAGATGCAAAAAGGTTTTAACCAAAGGCATCAATTGGTGCCACTTTAATCCTCTCTGTGCAATCCATTTAATATCCACATTTTGCAAACCTAGGTCTTTGTCAATACCTCTGTGTTCAGCATACCTTTTGCACCAGAAAACATAGCTGTGCCCTACAATCCATACTGTAAGCATCTTGAAGGGATGTCTGGAAGGAATGAAAAGATGTCTGTAGCTAAGGTAGTCAGTTGGTAGAATGAGAGGTATCTTAAATGGTGGAGAACATGCTGCTTTTGAGAAAACTGATAAGTGATTGGCTGTTCGTCAACATTGTGCACTCAAAAATAGGATGCATGTTACTTTCTTGAAGAAGCATGTTTCTGATTGGTTATTAAAAAATGTTTGAAAGGTACAGTAGATAGGATAAGGTAATATTATGCAAAAGTCAACCACACTTGCTATTTACATTTGTAAGCTTGTGTGCTGAATTTGAAAATGTGGTGAACTTGTGACCTTCTGGTACAGTTGAATCTTGCAGAAAGTGTTACTATGGAAACTAGTATTTAACAGAATGGGGGAAGGGTTGAAACGTAACTGTGGTTTTTAAAATGTGAAATGGTAACTTATATATAAGTGATATGTGACTTTAGTTTTTCTAAATCAGTAGTATGTTTAGAAGTAGTGTGCTGTTAAAAAATAAAACTAGTATTATTGGAAATAGGTTTTGAACTTCCGTATGGATTCGCGGCTCCATCGCGAAGCTACACTGCAGCACCGCGGTGGAGTTGCAACTCCAGTAAATTACAGAACCAGTTTGGCCACTTTTAGAAGACAGTTAGAAAAGGTTAATATGTCTAACCAATAGAAATGTGTTTCACAATTTGAAATAATGAAGGAAACAATTTGATTTCTTACTTACATTTATTTGTGTTGCAGAAAGAGAGGGAAAGTTTGCCATTACTGGTTTTATCTTGTTGAGAGTGGTGCATTACATTTATTGTCTGAAAAGGAAAATCTTTTATGAGTTTCTGATATTTCATATTCTGCAATACTATTTGAAAGGTGAGTTTCAAATTTGTAAGGTGTGTTATGTATTATATAGTAGTGCTTCACCCTTTGTAGTATTATTTTTAACTTTGAAAAGCATTATTTTCAAAGTTTTGAAATTATTAGAGAAGTGTGATGTTTGAAATATGTTACCAAATGTACATATGTGTATTGTAGTTTGTTTTATTGTACTGAAATGACAATTGAAATAGTTTGTGCATACTAATATGTGTACTTTGGTAGATGGAGTTTAAGGGACTTCATGGTCTTGTGACTGAGGTATGTCTCTACTTGCACATGTATTCTCACACGTGTTATGCTTATGAAGATGCTAGATGTATAAAACACAGGTATACATCTATTTGTATGTTTCTTTTATATATGATGCCACTAGCAAAAGGTACAGACACATGCATGCATGCTTTCAGAAATATGGTGAAAGTTACAATAGACACATGCGAAGGGTTGCTGCTTTATATTTGGCTAGGCCCAACACTCTCAGTAGTCACTGAATAGTGAAGCTGCACCACAAAAGTTAGGTTTAAGACATGTTAGCAGATGGAATAGTGATTAGGCTACTTCGTATGAGTCTGTGGAAAGGTACACTTGAAGTACGCCGCATAAATTTAGGGGTCTCTATGAAATGGGAAGTGCAGTCTGACAAGTTTAAAGGACTTCAGGGTCTTGTGACTTAGCTATGTCTCTACTTGTACATATATTTTCACAAGTGTTATGCATCTGAAGATGCTAGATGTATAAAACACAGGTATACATCTATTTGTATGTTTCTTTTATATATGATGCCACTAGCAAAAGGTACAGACACATGCATGCATGCTTTCAGGAATATAGTGAGAGTTACAACAGACACAAGTGAAGGGTTGCTGCTTTATATTTGTTTAGGCCCAACACCCTGAGTAGTTGCTGAATAGTGAAGCTGCAGCACAAATGTGAAGTTTAAGACATGTTGGCAGAGAGATTAGTGATAAGTCTACTTCGTACGAGTCTGTGGAAAGATACACTTGAAGTACCCCGCATAAATGTAGGTGTCTGCTTGAAATGGGAAGTGCAGACTGTCAAGTTAAAGGGACTTCATGGTCTTGTGACTGAGGTATGTCTCTACTTGCACATGTATTCTCACACGTGTTATGCATCTGAAGATGCTAGATGTATAAAACATAGGTATACATCTATTTGTATGTTTCTTTTATATATGATGCCACTACAAAAAGGTACAGACACATGCATGCATGCTTTCAGGAATGTGGTGAGAGTTACAACACACACATGTGAAGGGTTGCTCCTTTATATTTGGCTAGGCCCAACACTCTCAATAGTTGCTGAATAGTGAAGCTGCAGCACAAATGTGAAGTTTAAGACATGTTGGCAGAGAGATTAGTGATAAGGCTACTTCGAATGAATCTGTGGAAAGATACACTTGAAGTACGCCGCATAAATTTAGGTGTCTCCTTGAAATGGGAAGTGCAGTCTGTCAAGTTTAAGGGACTTCATGGTCTTGTGACTGAGGTATGTCTCTACTTGCACATGTATTTTCACACGTATTATCCATCTGAAGATGCTAGACGTATAAAACACAGGTATACATCTATTTGTATGTTTCTTTTATATATGACTCCACAAGCAAAAGGTACAGACACATGCATGCATGCTTTCAGGAATGTAGTGAGAGTTACAACAGAGACATGCGAAGGGTTGCTGCTTTATATTTGGCTTGGCCCAACACTCTGAGTAGTCGCTGAATAGTGACGCTGCAGCACAAAAGTGAGGTTTTACACATGTTGGCAGAGGGATTTGTGATTAGGCAACTTCATATAACTCTGTGGAAAGCTACACTTGAAGTAGGCCACATAAATTTAGGTGTCTGCCTGAAATGGGAAGTGCAGTCTGCCAAAATTTAAGGGACTTCATGGTCTTGTGACTGAGGTATGTCTCTACTTGCACATGTATTCTCACACATCATGTATCTGAAGATGCTAGAAGTATAAAACACAGGTATACATCTATGTGTATGTTTCTTTTATATATGATGCCACTAGCGAAAGGTACAGACACATGCATGCATGCTTTGAGAAACATGGTGAGACTTATAACTGTGTGTGTAAAGAAAGGGGTACCCCTGACACAAGTTCCTAAATCAGGGAAACTAACCAGTGTGTAAATATCACAATTTTAGGAACAATGAAAATAATCATGGACCTGAACAATATAAAAAACATATACATGCAACCTCCGTTCAGTAATATCAAAAATATTTTTTATTATTATTTTTTACATATGAATAATTTAAACTAAATACACGAACAAAAATAAAACATATAGTCCTCTGTATGTATGTATACACTGGGTTCAAGAGGTCAGATGACAAAAAGGAAATTCTTACTTTGACCAAATAAAATGTATAATATACACAGTGTCATTCATTGATATATGAAAAATTATTTAACAAAATACAATTGATGTCACAAACATACAGACAATAATAATCATATTAATGTATTCAGAGGACAATCATTTCTAGCATGGCTCTTGGGAATCTGTATCCTTTGACAATCATTTCTAGCATGGCTCTTGGGAATCTTAGACTTATAACTGTGACATGGGAAAGGTTGCTGTTTTAAATTTGGCTAGGCCCAAGATTCTGAGCAGTTGTTGAAAACTGAACCTGCAAGAGGAAAGTGAGGTATAAGACATGTTGACAAAAGGATTAGTGATTAGGCTACTTGCTATGAGTCTGTGGAAAGGTAGACTTGAAGTAGGCCGTATACGTTTATGTGGCTGCTTCAAATGAGTAATGCAGTCTGTCAAATTTAAAGGTCTGCGTGCTCTTGTGAGTGACGTATGTGTCTACTTCTATATCTATTGTCTGATGTGTTATGCATCTGAAGATGGTAGCTTGAAAACCTGGTTGGTTTGGCTACTGGTAGACAAATCTCTTAGTTCTGCTCTGTCGTTTGGTTGCAGAGCCTGTGATGTCTTCTGAATGAAGGTATTGTGGAGTCTCCCACATAGCTTGTTCAATACCCAGGTTCCATGTTTTATGAGCAGAAAGGAATACATACACTTTTTTTTTACACAAATTTAGACAGCATGCGCTCTGAAACACAGGTATTCAACTATATCACTGTTATAAGTCTCACCATGTTTCTCAAAGCATACATACATCAGCCTGTACATTTTGGATACCTGTGTTTCACAGCGCATGGTCTCTGGATAGATGTAAAAAAAATCTATGTATTCCTCTCTGCTCATAAAACAAGGCACCTGAGTATTGAACAGGCTATTTGAGAGGCTCCATAACATCTATCTATAGAAGACATCAGAGGCTGTGCGACCTTGTTATAAGTGTTATATCAGTGTTATAAGTCTCACCATGTTTCTCAAAGAATACATTCATCAGACTGTGCCTTTTGCTAGTGGCATGATACATAAAAAATCATATATATAGTTGAATACCTGTGTTTCACAGCACATGCTCTCTAAATTTGTGCAAAACAAAGTCTATGTATTCCTTTCTGCTCATAAAACACAGCACCTAGGTATTGAAAAGGGTATGTGAGATGCTCCACAATATCTTCATACAGATTACATCACAGGCTCTGCAACCGAATGACAGAGCAGAACTGAGAGATTTGTCACCAGTAGCCAAACCGACCAGGTTTTCAAGCTACCATTTTCAGATGAATAACACATGAGACAATAGATGTAGAAGTAGACACTCACAAGAGCACGCAGACTTTTAAATTTGACAGACTACATTTCTCATTTCAAGCAGACACCTAAACTTATGTGGCCTACTTCAAGTGTACCTTTCCACAAACTCATAGCAAGTAGACTAATCACTAATTCTTTTGTCAACAAGTCTTAAACCTCACTTTTCTGTTGTAGCTTCAGTTTTCACCAACTGCTGAGAATCTTGGGATTAGCCAAATATAAAACAGCAATCTGAACCATGTTACTGAAGAAAATATGCAGTAATTGGATGTGACAGATGTTTGATAAAACATGCCAAAGGAAAAATTATTAACCACAGAAAACTCAGTTGCGAAAGTACAGATAAGAGGGAATTTTTCTATTTAGCACTTCTGCAACTGTTTAACTGTTTAAGCCTTGGCGTAGTGAAACTGAATTACTTGGAGATTTTGACTGCTATGAAGATTCTTTCAATGCAAGATAGTATTCAGTGCACAATTTTCCCCACATATCTACAAATGTTAAATGATGAGATTGAACAAGAAAGTACTATTGCAGCTGAAATAGCTGGAGAAAGTTCTCAAGATAGTCAAAGTTCTGGTCCACTGAGTCAAGATCCACTGGGACAACCAATTATCGAAAATTAAGCAGCAATAGCCATGAATGAGGTAGAAACTGCAATGCAACAAGCACAACAGGATATTGTTCAGTTGGAAAACTTAAAAGAACAACTAAATATTGAACAAAAAGAATTATATCTACAAGTCAAACAACAGATACAAAATGGTTTGATGAACGAAAAAAAGAATGCCAATGTTCATCGTTTAATCCTATTCTATTGTACATCAGTGGTCAAGCTGGAACAGGAAAAAGTTTCTTAATTAAAGTTTTGACCAGTTATCTACACAAAACTACAGAATCACATTTATCTTGTGTTGTAACAGCTCCAACTGGATTAGTGGCACACAACATTAAAGGAATTACTTTTCATTGATTACTTATGCTACTAGTTGAACATGATAATACATTGGAATATCAGAAGCTATCTGGAGAAGCTTGTTATGAAGTCTCAAGAGTACTGAAGAAAATGCAACTTTAAATTATTGATGAGGTGAGCATGGTCTCAAACTTAATGCTTGCCTTTGTACATTTAAGAATGCAACAGATTTTAAAAACAGATTACGATGTTCTGTTTGGAGGAAAACATTTAATTGTATTCGGAGATCTACTACAACTTACTCCTGTAAAAGGACAACCTGTTTTTAAAACACTTGTCCATGAAGACACTAGGAAATCTTTGTAAAGTATTGGAAATGTGAACATTTGGTTACATTTTGAATATAAAGAACGTGTTAAGACTATGAGACAAGCAAGTGATGAAGATTACGGAAATATTCTTCAAAACATAAGAATTGGTGTCTTAACAAAACATG
Source organism: Calotriton arnoldi (assembly GCA_963921515.1). NCBI lineage: Eukaryota > Metazoa > Chordata > Amphibia > Caudata > Salamandridae > Calotriton > Calotriton arnoldi. The sequence continues at coordinate 1,066,059 of CAWUFW010005893.1, forward strand.
GTAAACGAGCTTTAGAAAGTTGGCTACTAAGGAACTTGTTTACAACTGGAAATACAGCAGCTGAAGTAATGTACAACATGCTTGGAGAAAAGCAGTCTATAGTTTGCCTAATGCCTACACTGTAAGAGTGTTCTATATTTAATCAAGAACTTCTCAAACTGGAAAAACAACAAATAGTAGAAATTGAAGCTATTGATAAAATTGAACACCAGGAAGTGACTATTCTTCTTACAGAGAAACTACAGGCTAAATTGGATTCTTTGGAAAAGTCTGTATCTAAAACTGAAGGCTTAGAAAAGACTTTACATGCATGTATAAACTGTCGGGTAATTTTACGGCGTAATTTGAATGTAGAAGAAGGTTTAGTAAATGGAGCAATGGGAAAAGTTGTTGATTTTGTAAAATTTCAGAATAGAGATGGAATAGAATTTTTGATTATAAAATTTGATCAGATTAAAGAGGTAAGACAGGTTGGGCATTCAGTTGCACATTTTTTGCTTGTAAAAGATTTGTATGTTCGCAGACAACAGTTTCCTCTGTCTTTAGAAATGCAATAACTATTCATAAATCTCAAGGTTTAAGTATAGACACTGCTTTTGTAAATATTGGAAGTACAGTGTTCAAAGAGGGAATGGCATATATTGCATTGTCTCGAGTAAGAAGATTGTCTGGTTTGTATTTGATAGATTTTGATGACAAAAAGGTTAGTGCTGATGCAAATTGTGTAAGAGAGTACAATCGTTTAAGAAGACTTTATGCTCCTGATTTACATGAATATCCCATATATGAGAAATATATAGTGTGTCCAAAACTGAAATATGTCAAAGATGCAATTGAGGTTCAAAAAAAGAAAACAAATGAAGAGAAACTTGAAGGGGTAAAGAAAATGGAAACTGTTGATGACATTGAAGGATACCAGTTGGAAAATAGTTCAGGTATCAATTGTTATGCTAATGTGATTCTGAATGTATGTTTTATCTACAAGATCTTCATCATGGAATAATGGGAAATCATGAAAAAAGACTCTCTTCTGCACTCCATCATGTATTTCAACAGTTGCTAACTGACAGAAGTAAAATCCATACTGCTTCTGGCACTCGGCATCTTTTACATATGTGTACTGGTTCTTTGACATTTACTCGAAATATACAACAAGATGCACAAGAATTTCTAATCCTTATGCTTGGAGTATTATAACATGAAGGAATACAGATTGAAAACTTATTTGGACTAAGTTACAGATGGGATCATAAATGTGAAGAGTGTTCATTTACTTCTACCACTGAAATACAAACAGAACGATTCATATACTTGACAATACCAGACTGCAAATCAGTTCCTTTTAACAAATTGATAAAAACAGCCAATCAGGACATGAGATGTTTGCATTGTAGATCAGAGATGTTGTCTACATTACATATAGAAAGATTTGGAAAATATCGGATTTTAATGCTAGAATGTTGTAGAGCACATGGAAGAAAATTGAAAACCAAAATTAAAACTATTAATGCAAGTCAAATATCTATTTCAGGAAGAACTTTTATAGCTGTGGCTATTATTTTCCATGATGGACCTACTACAACACCTGGACACTATACTGTGTATTTAAAGTGTAATAAAGGATGGTCACATTACAATGATGCCCACTTGGAATTCAAACCTAGATTGCCTTATGAATTACCAAATTCATATTTGTTATTTTTGAAGCCAAAGTTTTGAGTACATCATTCGGCTTATTGGGAAGATGTGAACAGAAGGTAGACGGGAGTGCAAACTATTAGTATTTATAATTAGTGTTTGGAATATGATTTGCGCTAATTGATATTGCATTTGGAAAATTGTGTTTAAAAGCAAATAGTTTATATATTTGTTGTCTATATTGTACCAGATGTAAATGAGAGTCTATATTTTGGCAAATGTATTTGAGATAAATCATAGAGTTTATGTAGATGAAAGAAGTAATTAACAAAGTTTAGATAGAAAAACACATAGCTACACAAATTGAAAATGATGCTCTAAGCTGATTTGTTTTTTTTTTCTACAATCAATTTGATTGTTTTTTTCCCCGCTGTTCAATGATAATGCTACATTGAAATTACTGTGTATGGTGAAGTTAAATGGAATCTGAGATCAGCAAAAAAGAGAAAATGAAAATGTTATGTAATTCTAAATTTATGTTGTGTTCTTAAAAATATAATATTATAATTTCTGTAATATATTATCATTAAATAACAGTTTTTCTTCTTCTTTATAGCAGCTACTGTTGAAGTTTGAAAAGAGTTTTAATGCTGTTTAGGACAATACTACTCTAAAATACTTCTACTGAGTAATGTATCTAAATTACTTGAAAGGTAAGAATACATAATATAATATGCATGATAATATGAACAAATATTTAAAGTTTAATTATATGTTATTTGTTTCTAATATAAATAATGTTGATCCTTTACACTATTTGAAAACTATCATCATGTTGCTCATGCAATCAGCCAGGCAGTCATCCTTTCACGTAGACACTACCCATGCACTCATTCATTCTCTCAAGCACAACTCTTGCACTAATAGGATATCCCAGGCAATACCCTTGCATTCTTCCTTTCACACAGGCACTACCCATGCACTCATCCAATCACCCAGGCACTACCCCTGCACTCATGCAATTACCCAGGCACTACCTATGCACTCATGCAATCACTTAGGTACTACTCTTGCACTCAACCATTCACTCAGGCACTTCCCATGCACTCATCAATTCTCTCAGGCACTACCCAGGCACTCATCCAATGACCCAGGGATAAGTCTTGCAGTCACTCTTTTACTCAGGCGCTACCCATGCACTCATCCAATCACCCAGGCAGTACCCCTGCACTTATGCAATCACCCAGGCACTACCCATGCATTCATGCAATCACTCAGGTACTTCTCTTGCACTCAACCATTCACTCAGGCACTACCCATGCACTCATCCAATCACTCAGACAGTACCCCTGCACTTATGCAATCACCCAGGCACTACCCATGCATTCATTCAATCAATCAGGCACTACTCTTGCACTCAACCATTCACTCAGGCACTACCCATGCACTCATCCAATGACCCAGGGATTAGTCTTGCAGTCACTCTTTTACTCAGGCACTACCCATGTACTCATCCAATCGTCCAGGCAGTACCCCTGCACTTATGCAATCACCCAGGCACTACCCATGCACTCATCCAATGACCCAGGCATTAGCCTTGCACACATACTTTCACTCAGGTACTTACCATGCACTCATACAATCACCCAGGCACTACCCCTGCACTCATGCAATCACCAGGCACTACCCATGTACTTATGCAATCACTCAGGCACTACTCTTGCACTCAACCATTCACTCAGGTACTACCTATGCACTGATACATTCCCTCAAAGACTACCCATATACTCATGCAATCACCCAGGTACTACCCATGCACTCATGCAATCACTCAGGCACTACTCTTTCACTCAACCCTTCACTCCTGCACTACCCATGCACCCATCCATTCTCTCAGGCACTACCCATGCATTCATCCATTCACTCAGACTCTACATACGCACTCATTCAATCACACAGACACTATCCATTGACTCATGTATTCATACAACATATAGCTTTTTTTTTAAACCAGAATAAGTGATTCCGTAAGAACCGTTTTTTTTCTTCTTTTTTAAATATATATATATATTTTTTTTAACAATTTTGTGCTTTTTTGGTGTTTTTCAGATTTTATCAAAATAAAATATAAACAAAAAAACAAGCACATAACAGCGTAACTTTTTGTGTATTCACCTTCTTCGTCCTTCAGGTATGAAAAAGAATTCCCATACCACACTCTCCTTTCTTTTATGGCGGGTGTCCTCTTCTTCTCTTCTTCCTCCTGAAGGATCTTCTCCTCCTCCTGCAGATCCTGTGCAATTACCATTTTGATATTTTGCAGTAAAATCTACAAAACACAAAAAAAAACTCCAAAATTGAAAGCTCCTGAAAAAGTATGGCTGTTGCCAACCACACCCAGAATTAGAAGAAAGAGGGTGGGATCTAGCAAACTTATGGATGACAGGATCTTTAACAAATGAAATTTCTCTTTTTTTGTGTCCCATGGGTTACGCGACCCCTACGCAGAACCATTGCATAACAAACGCGATTCCGCAACTACTTTCATTTTTACATTTCAACAATATTTAGTACTGTCTGATAATATTTTAATTACACATAACTGTATTTCTTTATTTCAAATAAATTAAATAAAGCTATATTAATATATAATGTTGTTTAAAAAAAAGTTAGATTTGCGTCCCCTAGGCGAATCCAGAAATTGCGATGTACGCGGACGTATCGCAATTCCTGAAATTAGTATTAAAAATACTTTTTAATCGCTTTCTTTTAATAATATAGACGTTTATATACGATCTTAGCAAAACTGTAACCTTGAACTTAAGATTACTATTGTCTACATATATGCATTAATAGTACAAATTAAAAATAAAGAGTCGCGTCTGGGTTGCGATTCCGCATTTATATTTTTGAAAGAAACAAGGAGATTTAATATAATTTAAACTAAAATATTAAAGCAATAATCAGTTTAAATTATAGGTTATGTGAAATATAACTTTTAAAAATCACGCTCGAACCGCGATTCGTACGCGGATCCAGAAGTAAGGCCTGGTAGTGTATGCGGTGGTATCACGAACCCTCGATATACATAAATTTAATGTTTAATTATAGTTTAGTATAACTACATATTCATTATATTACTGTACAAGTAAACTACTACCCCTAAGATGTACAGAAAGTATTCATTTGACTATATTTTATACTTTTAAATAAATTAATGGGTACGCGTATAAAACGCGAAGATCCGCGTGCGGTACATAGAGTTACTCACATATCTAGTCAGTCAGCCAAAGAATCAATCACACTGCCATTTACTCGCCTATACAGTTATACACAAACCACCTCACTTATTTATACAGATACTAACACATACTTACTCTCTTCTACAATAACTGATACAAGCACACACTCAGGCATTCAGCCACTCTCACAATCACTCACTCTCACATATAGTCACTTATATACTCCAACACTCACATATACTGCCTTTCACAATTATAGTTACTCACACATATACCACTGAGGCATCTATTCACTCACCAACACAGCCATATGCATACTCACTCACCCATACAGCCCCTCACAGATCCACTCATGAACCCATACACCCAGTGAATCACCCACTCACACATCCATGCAGAGAGTCACACCCTCCCACATACCTTTACAGACACTCAGGCACCCATACAGGTACTCAGACAACCAATCATTAACTCATGTAGCTACTAACGAACCCATGCAGCCACTTACACATCAACTGACAGACTGATAAAGACATTCTTACAGATTAGTCATTCACCCATGCATTCATTAAGACATGTTTAATCACTCACTTATACAGTCAGTCACGCACCCACTAAATCATCCATTCAGACACTCACACACCCACTCATTCTTCAATACACCTTGGCGTATATTTATATAACATTCTTAAACTTTTTAGAAACACTCACACTCACAGGATGATGTCATCAGTGATGTCATTTGAGACGTCATCAGTGATGTCATCAGTGATGTCACTGACCATGTCATGAGTGATGTAATATGTGACGTCATCAGCAGTGCATTGCGGAGGCGCGAGTTATAGTTAGCTCAGCTAACTATAACGGCTGAATTTCTCTGGTTTTGAATGAGTGAAATGTCAGCCTAACTATAACATCCCTGAAACCTGTGGTTTTTTCTGTGAATATATATATATATATATATATATATATATATATATATATATATATATATATTATCTACTGGCGGTCGCCAGTAGATAGTTATAGTTAGGACCTATTTTCCATAGGAAATTCAGAACATTCCATTTGAAATAACTTTGGCGCCAATTGACGAATGTTCGCGAAATTCTCAAAACTCGTGGGGCGCTCCGGTCCGCTCCTATCCTGAAAGTTTCATGGTGATTCGGCAAGCAGGGGCCGAGAAAAAAGGGGGGTCCCAAAACGTGTTTTCTCCATGTTAATTCCCATAGGAAATTTTAGACACGGCTACAGCCTGATCTGCTGAACGGAATTACACCAAATTTGGCAAACAGGTAGCGCTTGGTTCAGAAAGTGACCTTTTTTTTTAAATGGTGTAAATCCGTTCAGTAGTTGCGGAGAAATTAAAAAAATAAGAGTCAAAAAATCAATTTCCCATAGGAAACTTTAGACACGGCTACAGCCCGAACTGCTGAACATCATCCAGTGACTGTGTGTTTCTGTAAAGTTTAAATATGTTTTATATATATATATAGGCCAAGGTGTTTTGAAGAAAGAGTGGGTGGATAAGTGTCTGAATGGATGATTTAGTAGGTGCGTGACTGACTGTATAAGTGAGTGATTAAATGTGTCTTACTGAATGCATGGGTTAGTGACTGATACAGACATTCACACAGTTTAGTTTGTCAGTTGGTGTGTAAGCGGTTGCATGGGTTGGTGAGTAGCTGAATGAGGGTCTATATGGGTTATTGATTGGTTGTCTGAGTATCTGTATGAGTGCCTGAGTGTCTGTGTGGGTGGGTGGGGGGTGTGACTCTGTGCATAGATGTGTGAGTGGGTGATTCACTGGGTGTATGGGTTCCAGAGTGCATCTGTGAAGGGCTGTATGGGTGGGTGAGTGTGCGTATCGGTGTGTTGATGAGTGAATGGATGCCTCAGTGGTACATGTGTGAGTAACTGCATATGTGAAAGGCAGTATATGTGAGGGTTGGAGTATATAAATGACTATATGTGAGAGTGAGTGATTGTGAGAGTGGCCGTATGGATGAGTGTGTGCTTGTATTAGTTATTGTAAAAGAGTGTAAGTATGTGTTAGTATATGTTTGAAAAAGTGAGGTGGTGTGTGTATAACTGTATAGGTGAGTAAATGGGAGTGTGATTGATTCTTTGCATGACTGACTAGGTGTGTGAGTAACTCTATGGATGAGTGGCGGTGTGTGAGTGTCTGTATAGATGTGTGAGTGCATATGATAGTGCCATATTGATGGTTGACTGCATGTATGAGTGACTGTATGGGTGAATGAGTGGATATGTGTGTAGACCTAGGAATTAGTGAGTGGGCTTGTACTAACTGGTATTGGTGTGTCTAAGGTTTCGAAAATGGTAGTCTGTATTTTAGAGTGGGTGTATCAAAGGTTATATTAGGGTATGAGGAGGTGCATCAGATTATCACGTGGATGATGTCATCAGTGATGTCATCAGTGATGTCATTTGAGATGTCATCAGTGATGTCATCAGTGATGTCACTGACCATGTCATGAATGATGTAATATGTGACGTCATCAGCAGTGCATTGCGGGGGCGCGAGTTATAGTTAGCTAAACTAACTATAACTGTGGAATTTCTATGGTTTTGTATGAGTGAAATGTCCAACTAACTATAACGTCCCTGAAACCTATGGTTTTTTCAGTGAATTTCTAAGGTTTTTTAAATGCTAATTTCTAACTATAACGTGCCTGAAACCTATGGTTTTTTCAGTGAATTTCAAAGGTTTTTTTAAATGCCAATTTCTAACTATAACGTGCCTGAAACCTATGGTTTTTTCAGTAAATTTCAAAGGTTTTTTAAATACTAATTTCGATCTATAACGTCCTTGAAACCTATGGTTTTTTCAGTGAATTTCAATGTTTTTTTAATGCTAACTTCTAATTATAATGTTCATTTAACCTATAGTTTTTTCCGACACCCAAGAAGGACACAACACCCACTGCCACAACCCTCAGGACCTCCCCCCGTACCACCCCTCTCCCTACTGTAATTTTTTTTATTTGTTATTTTAACTATATAATGTCTTCTTGTTTTTTAAATATTAAACAACTACATACAGTATGAAAGGGAGCCCAGCCCAGAGCCACATCTAAAGACCAACACATGTCATAGACCTACTGATCAAGCAGCTCCGACACCCAAGAACGCCACAACACCCACCACCACCCCCAGGAACCCCCCTCTACCACCGAGGCAGCGCAGAACAAGACAGCAAACTTTCTGAAAACGGCATGGCCCCTCAGCCACACAATAGCTGAATATTGGGACAGGTGCAGTGCTTTAAATGGGCCGGTACTCACCGGTACTGAGTACCGGCACTTCCGATTTTTTTTGCCGTCAGTACCGGCACTTCTCTGTAGCCAGGGACAGTACCGGTACCCTGATCCACAGCACGCCAGGCGCAGGTTACGTTTTTCCTCCGGTGCAGGGGAGATTCTGCTCTGCTTCCGTGGAGCATGTAATTATGTGTAATGGGTTAATCTGTTTTATTGCCATAAACGCATTTCTCTGTGTTTTGATATGTGCTGCAACTGGTACAGAAGTCATTAGGTATGATCATATCTTGCCCTTCGCCCGCCCCTAGCCCCGCCCACTTGCCACACCTCTATTTTAAAGAGTACCTGCACTTATTTTTTCCCATTTAAAGCACTGGACAGGTGTGAACAAACTATATGTGAAGGAAGCAATTCACCCATGTTTAACAATGCACACAATGCAAAGTGTAGCGGTGATGTGCTGGACACATCTCAGTATGCAGAACACACAGCTCTCCATGTGCACAAATACTACTGGTGCTTGTAGTGTTGTGGACAGTGGACCCAACCATGTTACGTCAAACACTAGGGAAGATCTCAGTCATGTAGCTGTGTCGTCCCCCCGTGTAAGCATAAGCATAACCGGAGTGGGCTGGTCCGACGTACGCCACTTCAGCGTAGGAGTGTGAATAAATAGGCCGGAGCTCTGGGCGTGGTTCACTTGAGGGAAGGCCAAAGCGTCTGCCAGGGCGGCGCCCCTCAACCTGCCACGAGGCCACCGACGTGATCGCCAGCCTCCTCAGCCGATCGCTGGCTTCCGCCACACAGGCCCCCAGCGGCACAGCACCGCGGACTTATGTCTGTACAAACTACTGCCTTCGATATACACTGCGGACAGCAAGGCTCACAATTCAGATCGAGTCGCGATTGCAGATGACGCAGTCCAGTAGGCAAGAGACATTGCTCAAGTCAACAACACGTGGCTGTGGGCCCTTCCTGACCACTGCCTCCGGCCTACACTGCGGTCAGTAGGGCTCACAATTCAGATGGAGTCGAGATTGCAGATGACGCAGTCCAGTAGGCAACAGACATTGCTACCAGTGCGGCCAGCCCGGACCACGCATCATCGCTGACTGCGCACACACTAAGTGCTTCAAGTACCACTAACTCTGTGCAGCCCAAGTCAACGCCACGTGGCTGTGGGCCCTTGATGACCGCTGCCTCCAGCCTACAATGCGGTTAGCAGGGCTAACAATTCAAGATTAGTGCCGATGCAAATTGTGTAAGAGAGTATAATCGGTAAAGAAGACTGTATGCTCCCAATATGTCCAGCTCAAGTCAACGTCACGTGGCTGTGGGCCTTTGCTGACCACTGCCTCCAGCCTACACTGTGGAAGACCGGCGACACGTGGTGCCACTAACCCTGTTCAACACAAGCCGGCGACACGTGGTGCCACTAACCCTGTTCAACACAAGCCGGCGACACGTGGTGCCACTAACCCTGTTCAACACAAGCCGATCCCACATGTGGAACTGTGTCCTGACTCCTGAATGGCAGTGACCCCAACTTCGTGGCAGTGACCACAGCACCAAACTCCCTTCGATTAGTGAGGCGTATTTGCATATGGAAGGCCGGCGACACGTGGTGCCACTGAACCTGAACTACGCAGGCCGGTGGGGCCACCAACCTATGTACGTGGCTGTGTGCCCTTGCTCACCGCTACCTCTGGCCTACACTGCGGTCAGCAGGGCTCAAAATTCAGATACAGTCGCGATTGCAGATGACGCAGTCCAGTAGGCAAGAGACATTGCTCCCAGTGCGGCCCATCCGCACCAAGCAGCATCACAAGCTCATACATTCTCAATGCTTCTGGTGCCACTAACTGTGCACCTCAACTCAACGCCACGTGGCTATGTGCCCTTGCTGACCGCTACCTCTGGCCTACACTGCGGTCATCAGGGCTCACAATTAAAATTAAGTCTTGATTCATTAATTACAGTGTCCAGTAGGCAAGTAACTATCACAGGCCTAAAACCTACATAATATCCTTTTAGTATCCTTGCTTCAAGAACTTTTTTTATATCAGTTATAGCTTTAGTACAATCACCAAATTCATCTTCAAGTGAAAACAAACACTTATTAGCAGTCTACACTGCAGGCAGCAGAGCTCGCAATTCGAATTTTGGACACGTGGTGCCACTAACCCTGTTCAACACAAGCCGCGACACATGGTGCCACTAACCCTGTTCAACACAAGCCGGCGACACGTGGTGCCACTAACCCTGTTCAACACAAGCCGATCCCACATGTGGAACTGTGTCCTGAGTCCTGAATGGCAGTGACCCCAAGTCCGTGGCAGCGACCACAGCACCAGACTCCCTTCGATCAGTGAGGCATATTTCCATATGCAAGGCCGGCGACACGTGGTGCCACTAACCCTGTTCAACACAAGCTGATCCCACATGTGGAACTGTGTCCTGACCCCTGAATGGCAGTGACCCCAACTTCGTGGCAGCGACCACAGCACCAGACTCCCTTCGATTAGTGAGGCGTATTTGCATATGGAAGGCCGGCGACACGTGGTGCCACTGAACCTGAACTACGCAGGCCGGTGGGGCCACCAACCTATGCACGTGGCTGTGGGCCCTTGCTCACCGCTACCTCTGGCCTACACTGTGGTCAGCAGGGCTCACAATTCAGATACAGTCGTGATTGCAGATGACGCAGGCCAGTAGGCAAGAGACATTGCTCCCAGTGCGGCCCGTCCGCACCAAGCAGCATCACAAGCTCATACATTCTCAATGCTTCTGGTGCCACTAACTGTGCACCTCAACTCTACGCCACGTGGCTATGGGCCCTTGCTGACCGCTACCTCTGGCCTACACTGCGGTCATCAGGGCTCACAATTAAAATTAAGTCTTGATTCATTAATTACAGAGTCCAGTAGGCAAGTAACTATCACAGGCCTAAAACCTACATAATATCCTTTTAGTATCCTTGCTTCAAGAACTTTTTTATATCAGTTATAGCTTTAGTACAATCACCAAATTCATCTTCAGGTGCAAACGAACACTCATTAGCAGTCTACATTGCGGGAAGCAGAGCTCGCAATTCGAATTTTGGACACGTGGTGCCACTAACCCTGTTCAACATAAGCCGCGACACGTGGTGCCACTAACCCTCTTCAACACAAGCCGGCGACACGTGGTGCCACTAACCCTGTTCAACACAAGCCGATCCCACATGTGGAACTGTCTCCTGAGCCCTGAATGGCAGTGACCCCAAGTCCTTGGCAGCGACCACAGCACCAGACTCCCTTCGATCAGTGAGGCATATTTCCATATGCAAGGCCGGCGACACGTGGTGCCACTTAACCTGTACAACACAAGGCGCGACACGTGGTGCCACTAACCCTGTTCAATACAAGCCGATCCCACATGTGGAACTGTGTCCTGAGTCCTGAATGGCAGTGACCCCAACTTCGTGGCAGCGAACACAGCACCAGACTCCCTTCAGTTTTATTTGTTGTTGTTTTGTTTAAATAAAATGTTTTATATGTAAATCTATACATGACTAAGATTCATGTTTGTCCAACCGCACAGGGACAATTCCGGGCCCAAGAAGGTTGTTGGGGGTATGTTGGTAATGTGGGAAGAGGGTGCGTTACCTGCTGGTGTGGGGAGAGGCAGCGTGAAAGGGGTATCTCTCACAGAAAGAACTCCGGTATGTTTTCAGAAATGCCTCGGACAGATGCCAGCTGACGGACAGAATCACAAAATGGCTTTTCAATGCTTATGTAGTGTGACTTATGAACAGTTCGCACCCAGGCTCGCAGAGGGACAACCGCGGCCCGTCCGCTCGACTCACAGACGCAGTACTACGAGCCGTCCGCTCCCAAAGGAACAGCAGCATAGTAGCTCGCAGAGGTACAGGCACAGCAGTGTGCTGTAATCCAAATATGACACGAAGGCAGGTGCACAGAGTCGCAGCGTCCCTCACGCCTCAGCCAGCCGTAACTGACCAACTGCCGAGGTCGCGAGGAACACCACGTAAAATCAGAACGTTCGCATAGAAGCATTTTACAGAGGCGCGCGGCCTCAACGCAAGGGAAATCATAACACAGCGTACTAGCTCGCAAAGGTAGAGAGCTGCGAGCCGACGGACTGGCTTCTAATGGCATAGCTGCGAAGTGGTGATGTTGGGCAGAGGGAGCGTGAAAGGGTTAGCTTGCACACACAAAGCTCCGGTATATTAAATTTCCCCCGGGACCTTTCTTTTATATTTTCACTCGATGCGAGAAAGGGCGCTTTCTGGACCAAGACCTTTCTCCCTACCAAATTTGGCGTAATTCCGTTCAGCAGTTTGACCTGTAGCCTTGTCTAAAGGTTCCTATGGAAAATCCATTGAGAAAACACGTTTTCACCCCCCCCACATAGCTACCTGTCGCAGGCTTACTCGCTGTTGGTGTGCAGGTCAGTGGTCTAGTTGTCAACATGTCACGGCCACTCCCTGAGGGCAGGTTTGCACACACACCACACCCATCCGGCACATGCATCACAGGCCATGTGACCACGCAAATATAATGGATCGACAACGTCACATCCTTTATTGCCGGTGGTGACTGGATGGCGGACACTCCACGGGTCTCAATCATAAAGAGTCCATGAAAAGTTGCGCAGAGGGTTAGTCGCACCCTGAGCTGTATGGCCGTCAGGGGCCTACTACCACGTGGTGCAGACTTGAGTTGCACAGGGTTAGTGCCACCCGAAGCTGATGTTGCCGTCAGGGGCCTACCACCATGTGGCGCGGACTTGAGTTGCACAGGGTTAGTGCCACCCGAAGATGATGTGGCCGTCAGGGGCCTACCACCACGTGGCACGGACTTGAGTTGCACAGGGTTAGTCGCACCCTAAGTTGTATGGCCTACAGCGGCCTACCACCACGTGGCGCTGACTTGCGTTGCACAGGGTTAGCGGCACCAAAAGCTGATGTGGTCTCCGCCATTGATGACTCAGGACTCAGCGACATGTGTGGGATCTGCTGGGCCGCGGAGTGGGTCCACATAATGTGCACCAAGCCATGGTGGCGGGACCGGGCCCTGGAGCTTTCACGGGCACGTGGAGTGCCCACTGGTAGACACTCCGGTGGCAGCAGGTAATTATTTGGTCATGGATGCACAGGGGCGGCAGTGTCTCTCTCTCTCTCTCACTTCCCTCTCTTCACTCTCTCACTCTCTTCCTTCCTTTCCTTCTATCTCTCTCACTCTCTCTCCCTTCTCCCTTTCTCACTCCCTTTCTTTCCTTCCCTCTCTTTTTCTCTCTGGCTTTTTTTTCCTTCTCTCTTTCTCTGTGTCTCACTCCTTTGATATGCGCATTACACACGTCCTTATTTTGTGCTTTATTTTCCAGGCTGTGTCGTCGACATTGATGGACCCGACAGGAGTCTTCCGCCTTGTTGTTTTGTGTTGAGGTTGTTAAATTTAGTTTATCCTCTATATGTACGTAAACAGAAAAATAAAGTTTGGAAAAAAAAAAAATTCAATAAAGTTTTTGGTTGTTACTTAAGTGCTGTGTGACTCTTTCTCGTTCTTATTACTGTTATTTGGTGGTGTCCACCATGGTGTTAAATTTTGGGGCAGTTATCGCGGGAATACTGGTGATGTCTGCAGTTTGCACCAGCTTCTGAATAGTGTGTTAGATTTATCTCAACTTTAGTTGCATTAAAGTGCTGATAATGAGATGCAGAGTAGGCGTTCCCGTGCAAAAACACACGAGGTGCACCTTTGCGATTTATTCTAAATACTAAAATCCTATATTGAATTGCACTGTGGTAGTGGGTGCATTTACAGTGTACACACAAAATCAATGAAGAAATCTCATTGTATTTATATTGATTGGGAATAGTGGGTCAGGTGCTGAATCTTGACGGGATACACTGCCCAGTTTGTTTATTTTTCTGTACACGAAAAACCACATCACAACTTTCACAACGAAAGGCAAAAACTGCGATGCGAAACAAATTCCGGCGATAAGCCGCGTTAGCACCAGGGATTTTAAACCTGCTTTCTGCTGGTGTTAAGCAGGATGACTACCTGCAGCATGAAAGGGAACACAGCCAAGAGCCACACCGGAACACCCACAGGTGCCATAGAGTCAATGAGCATGATACACGGATACCCATGAGGGCCACAACACTCATCGCAACAACCCCAGGACCGCCAACGCACCCCGAACCCGCATCTGAGCAAGTGTGTCCATGTGGTCATTGTGTTAGCATGATGGGCACGGGCCCTGCAACATCACAGTGTGCTGTCTTCAGCGGACGTTACCATGTCACCTCAGCGTTGGCAGTGAGCCTGGACATGTAGCTACGCACGCATCCTCCTACATGCACAAGCGGCGTGTGCTGGTCCGGCGTACACAGGTCAGCGCAGGGGTGTGCCTATCCGGCAAGGGGAACGGGGTGTCTCGGACATGACCGTGTGCAAGAAGTGTGGTAAGTGTGTCTCTGTGTTCTGGTGTGGCCGCCACAAGGGCCGCAGCAGTCGATGTTGTAAAGTGGCATGCACCACCTCCAAACGGCAGTGTCACGGTGTGATTGGAATGCCGCAGGACATGCGTGAATAGGCATTACAATAGTGTGCCGTAGGAGTGCACGGGATACAACAGCGCAGCGCACAAAAGTGTGGGGGCTCGTGGGAGGGAGGAGCAGATGTTTGGCAACGTAACACCCACGACCGGCCTTTGTACACATCCTGTATGAATGCACCTGGAGAAGTTACTGTAGGGATGAAAGGTTTTTTGTCTGAGCTATCTTGCGCTAACAGATCTGCTGCTCCGAGAAGGAACTTGCGAGTGGCCAGCCCCCCCTGACAGATACGATAATATTTGCATCCGTTTCCCACACTACGCACTGCCCGATTTGAGAACAACGAGTACACATCCCACACTCAAAAGTCCTTCGTCGTAGTTAGCGTGCGTGAAATGGCCTTCACACGTACTCCCACCACACCCCTGCCCTGCACCCATTGCACACAGACCCGGCTCATTGCACCAACCTGTGCCATTTCATCCACAAGACTGGCACACGGCAAGCCAGTGCAGCTACAAGCAGAGCCACTGACGCAATGGCAGGGCATCCCGAACACATGGTCGACTCCATTCACGTCCACCTATACCTTGCATGTCTGCTGCATGTCCTGGGTGCACTGCCTTTGGCAGTGCTGCGGATCACTTACCGGCTGAGCTTCCGCATTGCGGACGTCACCTGCGTTCAACCTGTATTGCAATGTCGCACGTGCCTATCCGAGTGGTGCATGGACGTATGCCTCTCCAACGTGTGCGTAGCTGACATGGATTACGACGGGTGTGTGCGCCCCCTGTTGGCCCACGACCAGGAGTGTCATGGTGATGCCCGTTTATGGCATGCATGGATGTTTGGCATGCATGATGGGAACTGGGACTGGGAGATTGCACGTGTCGTAGTATGCAGTGAGCAAATTGACCCACTTCCCGATTCTGCTTTGGTGCACATTGGGTACAGTGGTTGGAGTCAGCACATCTGTCCCTGTCAGCTGATGGATTACGTCGACGACATGTCAAATATTGTGGCCAACCATCATTCATTAGAGATAGTGGCTTACGCAGCTGCACTCGTGTTCATGGACGAGTGACAAGGTACCTGCAACCACGACATCGTTGTGCCACATTGCACGTGTTCCGCCGCATCATTGCACGTTGTGCATCTGGTCACATGTCCCAAGACGACAGTGGACATGGCTGCATTGGTGTCGACTCATGTCCGAGGCGCGGACAACCAACGCTGCTTGACACTGACGTGTGTTGGTGATGGACTACCCCGAGGTGAACATGGATGTTTTCCTACGTTCCTTATTCAGGCATGCTGCTGCATTTGTCTGCATATCGTGGCACTACTCTTGGCCGTACTGACACACACTTTTTTTTATAAAGTTTCCACATTTTCACTTGTCTCCAAATGTGTTGTGTCTTCATTTGTATGCCAATGTGTGTGTCACGGACTCTCTGGCTGCCTGCCATACGTGAATTGCTACCCCATCCGGACTGTAGGTTTGTTCTTATGCTTTCTCATGTGCCTGTTTCGTACTGACGCTTTTGGACGTTTATCCGCCACAGGCGAGTGCATTTGTGTCCTGTGTTCGATTGTGCGAATTTTTGTGTTTGGACAACATTGTGTTGGATGTTGGTGTGCTCTGCTTCCTATGTGTGTGTGCTGCATTCTGTGTGAGATGTCCCTTCATGTGAGGTTTTGTTCACCCTTCTCCCTTTCAGGCAGTGTGGTTTTCACTTCTGTGCTTGTTCAGTGGTGTGATGTTGGCGGGTTGTGTGACTTGTGCTCCTTGTTGGTGTGTTTCATTTTAGCCATGGTTTGTCTGTAGTTGTGCTGTACTTAATTGTGCATGTGTACCATTGTGCCCATCTCCCCCGTCCCCCACTCCCTGCTTGTTCCTCTTCCTGGTGCTGTTGTGTCTGTAATGTTGTTACTCCACACATAAATACATGTAAAGAACAAATTAGAATAGTTCCTTGATTCTTTTAGATTGCAAAACTTCTCTCTATTGGTTATTTTTGAATTTTCCATATAAACAGTTTTTTTAATATTCAAGGACACATAGAAGTCAGAAGTGCAACGTATTCTATCAACACACTTTCTAGAACATTCTACAACACGTGCAGGTTAAAAGTTCAACAATTTATTTAAAGCTAACGATATTTTTTTGCAACATTTTCTCGAACATTTAACGGCACGTGCAGGTTAAAAGTTCACGATTGTTTTAAGTTCGAACAGTGCCTTCCAAATGCAAGTAGCAGGTGTGGTTGAGTTGACCAAATTTTATCCTATCATATGTACTCCACGTTTAAACTGCTTTTTCTTAACCAATCACAAAGATGCTTTTCCACAAAACGAATGTGCACCCTACTTTTAAAAAACAATGCTTTTCATCTCCCAATCAGTTATCGTTTTGAATGAGAAAAAAAGTAGTTCCCCACCTTTAAACATTTCTCTTATTCTACGAACGGACTGCATGAGCTACAGACATCTGTCCATACTTCCCATCCATACCTTCAAAATGCTAGTGTGGATCGTAGGACATAGCTATGTTTTCTGGTGCAAGAGGTATGCAGAACAGAGACGTATTGACTTAGACCTAGATTTACAAAATGTGGACATTAAATGGTTTGGACAGAGAGGATTGAAGTGGCACCAATTGTTGCCTTTGGTTAAAACCTGTTTGCATCTCCAACACCCTGACCTCATGATTGTGCACTTTGGTGGAAACGACCTAGGCACATTGACTGGTGTAGGTTTGGAAATGCTAATGAAAGACACCTTTCGACAATTGATGTTGCTTTTGCTTCAAACTGTCTTTGTATATTCCAATATATGCCAAAGACAGAAGTGGAAATGGTCAAACCAATTTTGTCCTCAGATTGAAAAATCTAGGAAGAATGTCAACAAAGCTGTGTCTGCATACCTCAGAGACCATAGAATGGGGTCGATCTACAACAACAACATACGTTTTGATATGGCTGATATCTACAGAAGTGATGGAGTACACTTCACAGATCAGGGAAACCGAGTTTTTCTGAATAACCTGAAGCTGTGCATCCGCACTTATATGTAGCTCCAACTAATAAACACAAGGGCTCTTTTAGAGCCGCCTTATATTCCCAATATCGGTTCGCAGAGTGACAGCTGCGATCCGGCTAGCACAGGGAGACCTGCGGGCCGTCGGGCAGGCTCGCAGAGGGAGAGCTGCGGCCCGTCGGCTCGGCTCGCACAGGGAGAGCTACGGGCCGTCGGCTCGCAAACGCACACCAGCGTGCTGGCTCACAGAGGGAGAGCTCGGGTCTAACTCGCAAGGGGACACCAACGGGCCAACGGCCCTGCTAGCAGAGACACACCTATCACCTAACAGACTGGCTCGCACATGTACAGCTAGGGACATGACGGCTCGCAGACGCAGACCTGCCAACCGACGGACTGGTACTGTTTTATGCTTTAGGGTAGTACAGTGGTGTTTGTGTACTGTAGGGGGTTCGTGCTGGAGGTAGCGTTTTAGAGTTTACGACAATGCAGTAATGTTTGGGTAGTGTAAGGGGTCATGCTGGGAGTACTGTTTTGGGGTTTAGGGTAGTGCAGTGGTGTTTGTGTAGTGTAGGGGGTCATGCTGGGAGTAGTGTTTTAGGGTTTACGGCAGTGCAGTAGTGTTTGGGTAGTGTAGGGGGTCATGCTGGGAGTAGTGTTTTAGGGTTTACGGCAGTGCAGTGGTGTTTGTGTAGTGTAGGGGGTCGTGCTGAGAGTAGTGTTTTAGGATTTAGGATAGCACAGTGGTGTTTGTGTAGTGTGGGACGTCATGCAGCGAGTACTGTTTTAGGATTTAGAGTAGTGCAGTGGTGTTTGTGTACTGTTTGGGGGTTCATGCTGGGGGTAGCGTTTTAGGGTTTAAGGTAGTGCAGTGGTGTTTGGGTAGTGTAAGAATCGTGCTGGAGGTAGTGTTTTAGAGTTTATGAAAATGCAGTGGTGTTTGGGTAGTGTAAGGGGTCATGCTGGGAGTAGAGTTTTAGGGTTTAGGGTAGTGCAGTGGTGTTTGTGTAGTGTAGGGGGTCGTCCTCGGAGTAGTGTTTTAGTGTTTACGGTACTGCAGAGGTGTTTGTGTACTGTAGGGGGTCGTGCTGGGGTAGTCTTTTATGGTTTAGGGTAGAACAGTGGTGTTTGGGTAGTGTAGGGGTCGTGCTGGGGGTACTGTTTTAGGGTTTAGGGTAGTGCAGTGGTGTTTGTGTAGTGTAGGGGTCATGTTGGGAGTAGTGTTTTAGGGTTTAGGGTAGTCTAGTGGTGTTTGGGTAGTGTAGGGGGTCGTGCTGGGGAGAGTGTTTTAGGATTTAGGGTACTGCAGTGGTGTTTGCGTAGTGTAGGGGGTCCTGCTAGGGGTAGTGTTTTAAGGTTAACGACAATGCAGTGGTGTTTGGGTAGTGTAGGGGGTTGTGCTGGGGGTAGTATTTTAGGGTTTAGGGTAGTGCAGTAGTGTTTGGGTAGGGGGTCGTGCTGGGGGTAGATTTAGGGTTTAGGGTAGTGCAGTGGTGTTTGGGTAGTGTAGGGGATCGTGCTGGGGTAGTGTTTTAGAGTTTACGACAGTGCAGTGGTGTTTGGGTAGTCTTTGGGTAGTGTAGGGGATCGTACCGACAGACTTACTCACAGAGCTCCGAGCCGACGGACGGGCTTCTAAAGGCATAGCCGCGACCTGGTGATATGAAGAGAGGCAGTGTGAAAGGCATATCTCACACAGACACAGATGCCAGTGTTGCCTCGCAGAGGTAAAACTACGAACCCAATGGCTTCTACACGGACAGATGCGAGCTGATGGAGTAAATCACAAAATGGCTGCCAACACTTCCTGGTTTCAACCATTCACAGCCAATAAGCCGCAAGCTGGTGCTTGTAACCCCTCAGCCAATCAAATGTCAGAATTCTCAAATTTCGATATCTGTAAAATTTGATATTTCTCAAAAACTACTGAACGGATTTACAACATTTAAACAAAAGCATGCTTTCTGGACCATCACCTTTCTCCCTGCCAAATTTGGCGTAATTCCGTTCAGCAGTTTCACCTGTAGTCTTCTGTAAAGTTTTGTATGGAAATTGCATGGAGAAAACACGTTTTAGGACCCTCTTTTTTCTCAGCCCCTCCTACACCATTCACCCCCAAACTTTCAATATAAGAGCTAATCAAAAAAAGAGAAACTTTTTGGATAATTTCATAAAGATTCGTCAAACGACGCCTAAGTTACAAGCACATAGAAGGCTCCAGAAGGGGGGCCGCGCAACCCCCCTCGCAACATGAGTGAAGCCCCGCAAACCCTGCGAGCCCCTGCTATTATTTTTTAAGAAATACCCCCGGAACCTAGCCCACCCAAGGGCCTCATTAAAATGAAACGCGAGAACCCGCGACCCCAGCGCGAATTTTTGCCCTGCCCCCTTCTCTTGTTTTATACCTTTGTTTCTCCGTTTTCAGGTGACTCGCTTCTACCGAGCCACAAGATGGCTGCCAACACTTCCTGGTTTGGACTACTAGCAGCCAATCACAGTGAAGCTCGCGCACGCGACTTAGGCTCCGCCCAGATATCAAAACTTTTATTTTTCTAATTTCTCAGCAACTACTGAACGGATTTACACCATTTTTAAAAAGGTCGCTTTCTGATCCAAGCACTACCTTTCTGCCAAATTTGGCGTAATTCCGTTCAGTAGTTTCGGCTGTAGCCTTGCACAAAGTTTCCTATGGGAAATTGATTTTTTGACTCTTATTTTTTGAATTTCTCAAAACTACTGAACGGATTTACACCATTTAAAAAAAGGTCACTTTCTGAACCAAGCTCTACCTTTTTGCCAAATTTGGGGTAATTCCGTTTAGCAGTTCGGGCTGTAGCTCGTCGCAAAATGTCCTATGGAAATTAACATAGAGAAAACGAGTTTTAGGACCCCCCTTTTTTCTCAGCCCCTGCTTGACGAATCACCCCAAAACTTTCAGGATAGGAGCTGACCTGGATAGCCTTTTCTTTTGGAGAATTTTAGGAAGATTCGTCACACGACGCCAAAGTTATTAGCAAATTAAAAAATGCTTTTCCTATGGAAACTAGGTTCTAACTATAACTACCTACTGGCGACCGCCAGTAGGTAATATATATATATATATATATATATATATATATATATTCCACCTCCTTCTCGCTGATTTCCCCGCCTCTTAGTGACGGGGTAGCGAACCCCTTGCATACACCACCTCCGATTCAATTTTCCACTTTCTGTCCAAAAGAAGAAAAAAGTGTGTTTGTTAAAGTTACCGGCAGCAATAACATCCCGACGCGTTTCAGAGCTCGTAGCTCCTTGGTCATGGGTCAGGTTACGTTCGCTGGCTCATACATAAATATCGCAAGTGCTTATATCAAAAATAAAAGTAGGACTCACAGGTGCCTTCGAGTCACAGGGTGTGAGGCGGCCATCTTATAACATCAAAACAATTTGAACAAGGCTGTGGTGTTATTGCATGTTTCGTTTTTCAAATGCAAACTTATCAAATTCAAACATTTCAAGTGCTGTGCTATATCAACTCATTAGATTACCTACATAGGTTACACTTTATAAAATCAGTGGTTATTATTTGGATAATTCATTGCTATTACCCATTCATCATTATTGATCATTGGATATAACACCCAACCATTTCTATTAAGGTAAAACAATTCATAATTTCTATTCCATTGTAAGGAAACCAATATTCAGTCATATGGTTACTCAACAGTATTGAATTCATGACATACAATTATGCCCATGTGGGCTTTTTTTTTAACTCACTAATGGGTAAAAAAATCAAACTCAATGTTCTCCCTTCATTACATCAATTAATGTTCTTTCCGATTAAGCCCCAGTGGGCAGGTGACCTATAATATAACACTACTGATCACAGTTGTCAGAAAATACCTTAAAATTCTAAATGAATTTGACAGAATAACCACACTTATCCTTTACAAAACGTTTTGGGTCAACAGGACAAGATATATTTGGCCCTCTTCTCTTCCTCATAAGGCCTTCTGAAACCCACAAGAATAAAAACAACACAGGATCAGTACAGACCTTATATTAGTGCATTAGAAACAGCAAACTTAACTCTTCAAGGCTCACAATATATCTTAAAGCGGCACTCAAACTAGAATTCCAGGAAAAAAGTGATACCAAAGTCCCAAATCCATTATATGTTATAAATTATATGTTTTAATCTAAGTGGGCTGCCAATTATTTGTCCTTATTCAATCCTCTTGGGTTCATAGTTCTACATCTAATAATGAGTCTAGACTCTAATCTGCGTAGTTCTTGTATTCTGTTCCCTCCTCTCTCCCGGATCGCAATTCTATCAAATACACAGAATTTCAGCAAACTCAAATTTTTGTCATGTTCTACTTCAAAATGTCTAGCTATGGGATATTGCTTGTATTCATTTGTTTTGTTTTTTTAACAATCTTTTTATAACCATTTGCATCATACAGGTCGTATGGGCAGTAAATGCATTTTGAGTTCAATACAAAGCAAGGCGATATTCCAAAGACAACCATGCGTGTAACATTTCTCAGTGCGTTGTGATAGTACACTTACCTCTTGCATCAATGATTCAAAAAGCACAGTTACATGCATCATTGTAAACCCTTTCCAACCCTTGTGTCTCGTCTAATGTTCAAAATCGCCTGAACTCCCCACAGGCCCCCCAAATGTTATCCCATTTTTTCAGGCAACCGCTACCATGATACACCACCTGTTCAGCTCTCTGACACCAGTCCAAATCAGACATCCACTCCCAAATGGCTGGGGCTCCATCTTCCCCAATGCCTGGGCTTTAATTCACTTGGCCACTCCAGCCGTTAGTGTCACCCAGATGTTTTGATATCTAGGCCTGGGTTCTCCCTCTGATATGTTCAGCAGTAACTCTTTTGCACTCAACAGAACTGCGCTGGACGTAAGTGATCTGTGCCCAAAATGTTTGAATCTGGGGACATGCCCATAAAATATGGAAAAATGTAGCTTACTGGCCACAATCGCGAAGACAATACGGGAACGCTGCCTTTCTGGCTCTGAAGAGGACCGTCCTGGAATAATAGGATCTATGTAAGATCATCAATTGGACCAGACGAAATCTAGCCCTAATTGCAATTTCCCGTGGGCTTTGTAAGGCCTCAGCCCATTCCTCATCATCAGTGTCATCCAGGTCTTGTGACCATCTTTCACGTAAGTGTACCAGTATATCTGGGGAGTTATTAAGTAACTTCCTGTAGATCAGTGAGATTCCCTTGTTTGGCATGGCATCTGCCAGTAGCCGGTCTTCCAGAGGAGATGATTATGGCCAGGCCTCCCCCTCTTGCAAATGACGCCGTACCGCGTGGCCCAGCTGCAAATATTTGTAGTGCACAGTTTCAGTCATGCTAACTTCCTGACTGAGGTCTGTAAAAGGTATTAGAGCCTGTTCCCGCCATACATCCCCAAGGTATTCTATCCCAATCAACTCCCACCTGGTGAAGCCCTTTAGGTCCCCCTCTTCTTTTAGTGAGTCGCTATGCCACAGCGGGGTCCGGTTTGTTAACTTACCACGCCATCCCAAGTATTGTAGGAACACTCAAAGTTTCAAAGCGTTCATAAGATTTAATTGGCCATGTCTGATCACAAGGACTGGGTCCCTTGGCCAATACTGTCTTCCACATTTTCCATCATCCAGTGAGGATCTTCTCAGCTACACTGAGAAGGACTTATGATCCACAGATAAGACCCTACTAGTTGCTAACCCCCTTCAAGACTAGGGACCCATCATGGGCAAACTCTGAAAAAACGGTGCTGTAACTGACTTATACAATGGTGATGACCTGCCTGCCTGGAAAAAGAAAAACAACAATGGTTCCTTCATAGTCATTCAATACAATGCTTCAATCTATTAAGCAAATTCATTAATATATTCCCTTAAAAATACGTATTCAAAAGAACATATTGGAAGAAATTGTATTCAAGCATTCCACCAATATTATTGCAGAAAAAATGTATAAGGCGCACAACATGTGTTCCAAATTGTGAAGTGGTGTAAAGCACACGAGTTGTGAAAAGACTGACTGGAATTGAAATAGAACAGATCAACCTGCTGCTGACAAACAGTAGTTGTTGAACTCATTGCTGACAAACAGTATATTTAGGTATAAGCATTAAAGCAAAGGGGATCATTTGCCCTGTGCATATTTAAGTCACAAAGTGAAAGTAACTACCTTCTAATCCATCTATTCAGCTGGCATACAATACATATAGACAGAGGGTGCATCCATTATGTGCTAATAAAGATCCTCTTGAAGTATTAGTGGGGTCGAAATGTCGATGAATCTTACTTTTGGACTGGATTCAATATTTAATGGAGGATGGGGAATTAGAAACAATGATAAACTAACATTGAATAACCCAGAAAATAACGGTTCTTTGAGAGCTGTTCTACTTCACTTTCAGTCACTCTTTTCAAAATTCATGTGCACTGTACCATTTCATATTTTGGAGCACCCTATTTATGTCATATCCATGAATCTGTCATTTTGATGAATTTCTAAAATGAAGAAAGTCAGCCTGGTGAAACTTCATATCAGAAAAAAGTTAAAATGACGAAATACCTTTTCCACATAAATATAATCTTTTTGTGGAAAGGTAAATGTTTATTTTAAAGGACAGTATGACAAAAAAGTAAGGGGATGAGTATACAGGACAGGGCAGCATTGATGTGTAAGGGGAGATAGTAAGGGATTTGTTAAAAAGAGATTAAAGTGAGTGGGGAATAAGGGATTTGTAAAAAGAAAAGTGAGTAAATTGGAAGTCAATCAATCAATCAAGGGGTTTATAAAGCGCAAGCTACTCACCCGGAACGGGTCTCAAGGCCCTGCAAGTGGCAGTAAAGGGTTTATAAACAAGCATTTGCAGTGCAATAGGTCTCGCATTCACACGCATTTGAGCTATTGGCATTGTAAATGACAATGGGCCAGATGTACGATGCTTTTTAGCGTGCGCAAACGGGTCTTAGACCCGTTTGCGCACGCTAAAAAGCATGGGCCCATGTACAAACAGTATTTTGCGACTCGCAAATAAATTGCGACTCGCAAAATACTGTTTTGCGACTCGCTATTAGGAAGGGGCGTTCCCTTCCTAATAGCAACCGCAAAGCAATGTACTAATGTTTTGCGACCGCAATTGCGGTCGCAAAACACTCACAAATTACCACCTACTTCAAGTAGGTGGTATGACATCGCAAATGGGAAGGGGTCCCCAGGGCACCCCTTCCCCTTTGCAAATGCATGTAATATTATTTTAAGGGCAGGCAGTGGTCCCAGGGACCACTACCTGCCCTTAAAAATGAAACGAAAACGTTTCTTTTTTTTTTTTTAAATGCATCCCATTTTCCTTTAAGGAAAATCTCTGATCTCTGAGGGC
The DNA here is from genome assembly GCA_963921515.1 of Calotriton arnoldi. Taxonomy (NCBI): domain Eukaryota; kingdom Metazoa; phylum Chordata; class Amphibia; order Caudata; family Salamandridae; genus Calotriton; species Calotriton arnoldi. The sequence goes on from CAWUFW010005893.1 coordinate 1,091,234, forward strand.
AGATCAGCCATTTTTAGTCCTATCTGGTCTCCTGGGGAGTGGAAACCCACTAGACACCAGAGAATATTGTTTATATATTGGAGGGGAGCAGCCCCTTGGGCAAGGGGCTGCTCCCATCTGGTGGTGCAAATTGTTTTGCCTTTGTTTTGTTTTGCCTTTTTGGAGCAGATCAGTGTCTTTTGATTCTGCTTTGTTCCCTGGAGCAGACTACAGTTTTATGTAATGTGACTGTTTTATTTCTTATCATTTGTATTTGAGAATTTTTATTTTTTATTTTGTATTGTATTGCAAATCATTTGATTTTCTTGGTGGTGAATCCTTCTTGCAGTTTATCAGATCTCTAGTTTGTGCAGTTGCATGTGTTTGGTAAGCAAACATTTTTGTAATGTTTACTTCAAATGTGTATCATCGCCCTGCTTGAATTTTATTTAACTGTTATGATAATTTTAGCATCTCTATCTTTTGTTTCTTTCTCTTTCAAAATAATGTATGGGTTTGTACAAGTACTATAATATTTTGCGATATGTGTAATTTTTTTTGTTTGTTCCTTTCTAGTGGGATATCTTTGGTAACTGCTAAGTCTGTGCAGAGTAGGTGCAGTTGCTCCTCAGTCTAGCTATCTGTGGCAACTGAGAGGTATCTTTTTGGAGTATAAAGTTCATTGTGTTGTATTTTTTTTCCAGATCATGGTTATATTTATTGTTTAAGCACACACAAGGAGATGATGAACGGAGCTCTGAAACTTTTCAGACACTCACCCCCAGTCACAGATCTGGGTTGGATCCATCATCATTCCTTAGCTCACTTCGCCACCTCAGTTCAGACCCAGCTATATGCAAATCAGTCTTGACCCTGTACCTCATGGGAACAGTCCAGCCTGAACTGCCAAGCCAGGTCTTCCCTGAACCGGAAACAAGCATCCTGGGACCGGTTTCTGGGTAACACCCTTCATCAGCCAGGCTAGCTTGAATCCAGTGGCAAAGTGAGCAAGGGACCCACGTCTGGGCATACCCTGCCAACTTAGGGCAAACAAAGCAAACACAAGGAGATTTATTGTTTGACACAGCCGCAGTTTGTTGAGTTCTAATTTGACAGAGTGTTTATTGTTGTCTTGTTTGCTGTGTTCGTTTCATTAGTAAACTTTATGGCTGCCTGCAGACTGACCGGTCAGCAGGTTGTTGGTCTGCTTTTAGAATCTGCCTCTGGATATGGCTCTGAGACTGACTCTGCATCTCAGGCAGAGGACCAAAGTGCAAGATTCTGGCAGTGAATTTTCTGTCTGATAGGAATTATCTGATGATGTTGTGGAAGTGCTGAACCCTGGATTGCTCCATACATGGTGCAGGCTGTTTTGCCTGTCATTAGTGGTGTTGCAGGGTGTAGAGCCAATACAGAGAACATTTTGCCTATACATTTCTTCAAACTGTTTATTGATGATGTGTTATGGACAATATTGTTGAGTGGCCTAATTTTTATGAGGAATAACAGTTCCAAAATTAAGATTCATTCTAATGTTACCCTCTGGACTCCCACAAATATCCATGAGATTAAGCAGTTATGAAATTTAACGTTTTCATGGGATCGCTAAGAAAGCCATCACTGTCTTTATATTAGTCTTCTATTCCCTTGATGGCAACTGCTATATTTCCAGCAACCATGAGTAGAGATCAGTCTTTGCTTCTGCTGCAAATGCTGCAATTTATAGATAATGTTATGGCATTGCCATAAGATCACCCTGATTTTGACCGTCTCTTGAAGATTCATGCTGTCCTTGACCATTTAGTAGATTGTTTCTCAGAGATCTATGTTCCAGGGAAAGATACCGCTGTGGAGGAGTCTCTGGTCCTGTTCGAGGGCTGTTTGGTTTTCAATCAGTACATATCCAGCAGGAGAGTATGTTATAGTATTAAGCTGTATATGCTGTGTGAAAGTTCCATTGGATATGCATATAATTTCAGGGTGTACACTGGTGGGGATTTTCAATTAACCCCCCCACTCTAACAGTAAAGGTTACCCTAAAGAGTTTGTGTATAAAAAAACTTCAAAGGGGACAGAGCCAATGCCTTGCATAAAAATAGATTTTTTTACTTTGAAATTTTCAGACAGAAGGGATGTCCATGTGCTCACAAATATTCACAATGAAAGCACTTCACCAGTGACTGTTTGTGTTCAAGTAGAAGAAGCGTGCAGGCATGTGTGCATTTCAGACTACAACAAACACATGGTAGATGTAGACAGAGTAGATCAAAGTTTGGAGCCTTACAATAATGTTTGAAAGTCATGCATCTGGTGCAAGAAGTTGGCTTTTCATTTGTTACATTGGGCATCCTCCTATGCTTATGTTGCTTTAAAAAATTGTTCTCCAGATTTCAAGATTACTTTTGTTTAGTATCAACAGCTGTAATAGACATCCTTGTTGCAGTGGAACAGGAAAGTGTTCCTAGAATCGGAGTGGTGGAGGGTGTGGCTAGATTGAAAGATGGCCACTTTCTTGAATGCAATTACTTCAGCACTCAAAGAAGACTTTCCTTGTCTGAGATGTAGAGTCTGTGTCCGAAGAGGAGTACAAAAGCAGAGTTGTATGTACTGTCATAAGTGTCCTTCTAATCCTGGTTTATGTGTACCCACATGTTTAAGTTGTGCTATATGCAACTCAAGTAGTATGATTAACCATGAGAGTAAAAGAGAACTGACTGTTGTCTGTATTGCTCTATGTTTTCTGTTTAGATATCTGATTGGCAGTAGTTTGATGTGTTCAGTTACACCTGTTGTGTATGTAGTCATAGTTGGTTTTTCATTTTGTACCAATAGATTGTTTTTATCTTTTTGAAAATAATGTGCTGTTTTTAATTAGATGTTTTATTTTTCCTGCTTGTACTCTGTCTATTGTGGGAACATTTTAGAAATGAAAGTGGTGTGGAGCTTCATGGTGATGGCTGAGTGGCGTTTGGCTGGCAGTGTGTGGACTGGCATCTGGCTGGCAGTGTGTACAGACTGGCATTTGGCTTTCAGCATGTGTGACTGGACAGTTGACTGATGATGTGTGTAGTGGTTGCTGGCTGGCAGTGTGTGTGTGGGTAGTGACTAACTGCTGGTCACTACACACTCCCTGCCAGCCAAATTGTAGTCCATACACCCCACCAGCCAAATACCAGTCCACACAATCCACCAGCTGCACGGTACTGTGACTGCTGTGTCAGTTCTGAAGGTATATAAAATGGGTGGGCCCTTGAATGGCACTGTTTGTTGATGTGAGTGGTGTAAGGTGTGGGCCCGTGGCTGGTGGTGGGAATGGCTTTGTGTGTATGATGCATGAAAGATGCGTGAATGGGCCTCTAATGGTGGTCAAAATAAAGTCAATGGAAATCCTCACACAGGGACTCTCAATGACCTTGGTTTGATCCATTCCTGTCACTGACACTAAGCCCAGACACACTAGCGGGACAACTGAGGCAACACTGGGTGGTAGGAATTTTGTGGATTCCTGATGATTTCTGAAGTTACATCACAGAAATGCAAGGAAAAGGTGCAATTGTAGGCACCATTGGAGGTTTGCAGGGCATTGTGGGCAAGAAAACTTCCCATGGTATCTAATTTTCAGAAATGTTTGGGTTTGGTGGGTTTCCCTGGATGGCGGCCAAGCAGGGGCCCAATACCCGCAGCTAAACCCATTGCCAAATCAGGTCAATTTTGTGACAGAAAATGTTAATGTCTCCACATTGTGTTTAGGGGGCTTTCCTGTCGCGGGCGCTAGGCCCATCCACAGAAGTGAAATACCATTTTTATCAGGAGACTTAGGGGAACGCTGGATGGTTGGAACTTTGTGGCTCCCTGGAGATTCCTAAATTTTCCATCACAGAAATATGTGGAAATGTGTTTTTATAAAAAGTTTGATGTTTACAGGGTCTGAGGATAAGATAACCTGGTGAGAGCCACGCAAGCCAACCCACCCAGGATTCCCCCGGATGCCTAGTTTAAAAAATGTGCAGGTTTGCCAGGTTTCCATAGTAACTGGCTGAGCTAGGGCCTAACATCCACAGCTACCAAGATTGAAAAAAAAGGGTCAGTTTTCAGTGGAAAAATGTGATGTGTCCATGTTGCGTATTGGGCCCTTTCCTGTTGTTAGCACTAGTCCTACCCTCACTAGTGGGGTACCATTTTTATCACGAGACTTGTCGAAATGTTGGGTGGTAGGAAATTTGTGGCTCCTCACAGATTCCACAAGTTTTCCTCACAGAAATGTGTGTTTTTAGCCAATGTTTGAGGTTTGCAAGTTCTGTTGGGTGATAAACCCTTGTGAGAGCCATGCAAGTCACACCACCTTGGACTCCCCCTGGTGTCTAGTTTTCAGAAATGTGTGAGTTTTTTAGGTTTCCCTAGGTGCCAGCTGAGCTAAGGTCCAACATCCAAAGCTACACACATTACAAAAAAGTTGGCTTTCAGTGGAAAAATTTCTCTGAGCATGTTGAGCTTAAGACCTTTCCCTTTCGCATGCGTGTTAATATTGAGGAGCCCTTCTGTCCGTATATTTTAGCATTCGCGACACCATCTTGCAAACTGGACGCCATTTTGTATGATAATCGAAACTGATGCTTAGTTATTTTCGAGAAACGGTCCTTGGTAAGTTTCGTTTCCCAAGGTTGAGCTTTTTCTTCTGTAATTGCAAGTATCCTCGTTAGTACATACCTTTCTTGTCAGATGGAGCCTTTCTCCCACCCGTCTGGTAGGGAGGATAGGCCAGATGACCTTGGGCAGTGGATAGCCTGTGCCCAGCTGCAGAATCGAAACTTATGCTCTGTACCCCCATTGTATTACGACACCTGCTAGTGTTTTTCCATAGTAGGCGTGCCCTTGTGGACTTTGCAAACGTACATAATGTAATTGTATGCTTACGGGCTTCAGTCCTTCGACAGCCATCCCAAGAGGCTGGTCAGACTGGGCTCCACTGCATTGTAATCTCAATAAATATCTGATTGGTATTCTCTACTGTCTGACCGACTCTTAATTTGTAGGAAGGCAAAGAAGGTGGTCGTGAGTGACCCGAGTGGCCCTTTTCGGATCACTTCCTTCAGTTGGCGCCCAAACAGGGACTCCATTGGGTGACCTCATCCTCGCCCGCGGACGGGCAAGGAGGACAGGGCCACGTTGGGTCAGATAGGCGGATCGGGTGACCCCTGCACGATAGAGTTTCGCACTCGCAGCTGCCCTGCCTGTCTGATCGGGCGGTGGCCTGCCCAGTGGTCATCCCGACTGGGGTCCTGAATGGCGAAACCCTTGGATTTGACTGTTTGGTCCAAAGAGTCGGCAGTGGAGAATAAATTAATTTGACCTGTGTGCACCAGGTGAGCTTGTTTGGTTCTTTGTTGTCATGACGTTTGTTTGACGGATATTTTGGTCGGTCTAAGAATCAGTTTTGACAAGCGCTTGTATTTGATTTTGAAGATTCTTTTTGAAACATGGTACCATTTTGTTAATTTGTGATTAATGAAGCCCGCGGAAGCGATTTCTTTTTTTTGGTAAAGCTATGAGTACATTTTAGTGTGATTGTGTGGTGAATGTGTTTCTTTGTGTGAACAGAATGCCTTGTTGGAGTAAGTTGTGTTGTGTGAGGTGTCATTGTTGTTCTGCTGATGCTCGATTGGAGGAAATACAGCCCGCACCTGCGGAAGGTACTCCAAATTATGACATGTATGTCAAATACGGTCTTGGCCCTATTATATTTAGTACATTTTGGCACAAATATACCAGGGACAATGCTGAATTGCAGTGGCCGTCAACGGGCACCTTTGATGAACAGAAATTGAATTATTTGGAGGAAAAATTGTTTGCTAAACGTAGTAGGCAGTCGATGTTTGATTATCTTCAGGTGTGGCAGAAGGAAGCTAAACAGAGATGGCTGAGGGCGGAAAGGGAGGCACAGAGGGAGAGAACGCAGACACTGACACAGAAAGCGGTGGCACATGATAAGGAGAAAGTGGAGAAGGGTATAGAATGTGTAGATAGGAAGTTTCGATTGCAATGTGATAAGTCTTATGTTACTAGAGAGGAAACAGACACTTTTATGGAAGAGCTATTGGAAGACAGACCGCCTCCCCCTTATGCTCCGAATAGAATATACCCTGTTGTTCCACAGCCCTTGTCATCTGCCTCTGCCCCCCCCCTGTTCCCGTTGTATCTGGTATTGATCGAAGTGCTTTGGTCCCGGCATCACCAACTTCTTCTGTGGCTCCGTCCCCCACAGTCACTGCGACTGCCAGTCCTCCTACCACCACTGTTGTTACGACGTTACTTTCCCCTTCACAGACACTTACTACTCAGCCGATGTTGACTTTGATGCCCCCCTCTTCGACCAGTATGTTGGCCCCTTTTCTTACCCCTACCCCCTTGTTAGATGCCGAGACACTGGTGCGTGGTCAGGACGATGGAGCTGGGGCAGTTGCAAAGGAGCGATTAGGACGGGTGTTGATTCGGTCTGATGTGGGAGATATGGAGAAGAATATGGTGGCCAATCAGGCTGCCCAGTGGGCCCGTAGTCCTATTTATGGTGTTGAGGATGTTTGGAGTGTGTTAAAGGATTATGAGCCATTTGTTCAGCAGCATGCCCTTAAACATATGTCGGCCACTTTGTTTGGACTATGGGAACAGTGTTTTAAAGGTGTTGCACCTCAGGCTGTTTACGATATTAGGGACCAAGTATATGCCGCAGGCATGGCTCCCAATGAGTTTTTGATAGTGTTACCACACTGATTGGGTATTGCGGTAGATTGCATCAAAAATCCCCGATGGCAATATCTCAGTTCCCAATGAGGGAAGTTCATCCCAATTTTCATCTGGAGATACCAGAGTTACGTTGTTGTAATTTGGCAGCACTTAAGTTAAGCATTGGCTAAAGACAGCCTGTATTCAGAGGCTAAATTGTCCGCTTTGTGGAATCCATTTTGTATTTCTGTCAGCCATTTTGGCTGCCATGTGCTACCATGTGCTCGCCATGTGCTCTGTCCTACCTTCCTGTTAACTGCTCTTGAAATCTGCCTAGAGACAAGTTAACTTTAGTTCCTCTTGCTTTGCACATGCTCAGTTGAGCTTGCAGCTGTTTCAAGTTTATAAATGTCAGGATGTGTCTACTAAAAGTAGAAACTGTTATCTCCACCCACTTGTCGACTGTGCATTCTCTGTATGACCTTATATGTACCTACAACCAGCATTTGTGTTTGTACCGCCTTCATTTGAGCCCCTGTGTGGGTATAAAAGGACCAGGATCCTTCCATTCAGTGTGCTACTTCATGCATTACTGAAGGGTGATGTGTGAATGTTAGCTCCACCTTATAAGGTTTAATAAACTCTGTCTTTTATATTTCAGTTTCTGTGCCAACTTCTTCCTAAGTGTCTGAGGACTCTGTGCAGAGAAGGGAGAACCCCTAAGCACTGGTAGGCCTTGCTGAGGCTCACTACAACAAATTGGCGCTTCCAACGTGGGACTCATCAGTGACTCGGATGCCCGAAGGACTGGTCGAGATGAAGGATTGGAATCTCGCTCTTGGACGCGATCGCTGCCTGAGGAGACCTGAGTCTTGGCACCCATGGCGTTTTTCCTTTCTTTCTGATCTGACCAGCCGGCGGCGCCGGTCCTTGACTGAGATCTCTTCTGTTGATTTGCCGTGCAGTGACCATTTGGTCAATTTGAGAACTTGGCAGTTGGAACCTGGACACCATATGATTGGTAAGAGCCGTTTTGCGGCACTTGCTGTTGGTTTGATGCCTTTGATTGGTAAGGTAGTTTTAGTAACACTTACTGTGGCTTTGTTTGTATGATTGGCCAATTTTGGAATTTGTTTTGTAAGTTATATATGCATTGCAATTCATATAGGCAGGTAATGAGGAGATTTTTCTCTATTTGAAATTGTTTGAACAGCGCAACGTACAAAGAGTACCTTAAGCTCTACTTTGATTATAATACTGCATATTCTGCACTATTTTTGGCATGCCTGTTTCCAGTACACTTCGCAGAAAGTGTTGCTGTTTTGGAGGTACCGATATGGATTTAGTAAGTACTTAGTTGACTCCCTCAGAGGGGATACCTAAATAGGTTTAGGTATAGTAAAAAGATATTTCTTCCTTGGTGACTAAGTACCCCATGGAACTAAATATGTACATAAAACGGATCCGGATCTGCGCACTTAGTAACATTCATAAGTGGTGATATGCAGAGCGCTTTTTGAGTGTTCTACCAGCCAAAACTGGCGAATTTGACCATGGAACAGTTTTTTGGGCTACTTTTGAGAGCTCTTCTTGTAAATATGACTTACAATTAGTATTTACAAATAGGTTGGTCTTGCGTACACTTTGTAAGCTGTCCTAAGTATTGATTTGTGGGTTCAATGTGTGTTTAAATGTCTATGTGGGGTTTTTGGTTTGACATTGGTAATACTTGTGTGAGTACTCTGTGTACGAATGGCTGGCTTTAAGCGCGCTGTGTTGTGTCCTTCTGTAACTGTCTGAATGAGCTCAATGAGTTTGTTTATGTTTTTTTTTGCTGTCATTATTCTGTTATGCAAAATGTCATTTAGTTACTTACATATTAAATAAAAATCCAGAAATAAATTATGTAACATATGCTAAACAGCTGCATGTTACTATTTAAATTGACAGAGTAAGACACTATACATGTGTGCAGCTTGCCACAATGCTAAACATAAAATTAGAATTCGTATTCAATAGGATTAAAATAGGCCTCATACAGAGAGAAAAAAAACGAAATTGTGTGTTTTGTAATCAATAGACTTAAATACACAATGTTACGGCCTTTTCCTTAAATACATTGTATTAGACATTAAAAGGCATGCACATCATATGAGTGAATTTGGTCGTTGCTGAACTAAATATACATTATAGAAAGATAGATTTGACTGCATTGAAATGCCTCAGTTTTTAAATAGACTGTGACATGCTTTTCTCTCAGCACCCGAGAAAAAAGCTTTCCGACAGCTGTGTTTAAACTGACTAACTGAAAGACACCGTTTGACACAGCAAATGGGGATTTAACTCTGTCAGGGTATTTCAAATAATAAAGGGGTTTTTTCCTGAGAAAGGCGTGAAAATTCGACGCCTGCTGACACACAACAGCTGCATAAATAGCATATGGCTATTCCTGCTCACGGCCACAGACAGGAATGCTGTGTCAGCGATATTTTAAGTCAGTGTAAACCTGGTATAAGGGCCTGCCCTATTTTAAAAGTTTCTAAAAACCAGTTTCATTATTTTGGATAACAGAGAACAAAATTGAAAGTAGGGATTTCCTTTCTTAATGCCTTCTTTACATAAGTATATCTGTGGTTCCGATGTTAAATGATAACTGTCCATTAAAAGTGGCGCAGACTTTTCCTGTTTCAAGTAAGGCTTCTGTGCTTAGGGTTATGAATGAATGTGTTTAAATATGATAGGCTACGAATGAAGCTTGCTTTTCCAATGTGGAATCATCAAAATGGTTGGTTTTATTGATAAAAAATAAAATTTAATTATATGGGGAAAAATATATTGCTAAAAATAAATGCTTTAAATTCGTTTTTTCATCTTTATAAAGCCTAATCATCATACTGTGAATTCCTAGCATCAAAGTTGAATTTAAGCAGTGCTGTACCGCAATAAGAAGGGAACTTAAATGTGAAATGTCACTTTACCCAGCCGTACAAAACTTGTTTTTAAAAGGGTATATCTTATGCATTTCTGATTTCCCATTCCTGGGCTATCTAGAGAACACTCTGGGGGTTCCTATTATGCAAAAATATTGTAGGATATTCATTTTTAAGTGCCCCTACCACCAAAGTCGAAATTGAGCTAAAATTCACAATTTTACAAGCAGTTCTACCACTCAAGGCAGTTTTAACGTGCTCTTAGGCTTCAATAAAAGTATACATATGCAAGTATAAAATAAACAGCTGCCTCTGCATTACTAGATTGCACACCACTGTACATAAATGAAAATAAGTATAGGACTGCTTTTCGCTGTGATTCTCCAGAGTTGCTTTGCATTACAAAACCGCATGGCAAGCCTTGCACACAAAAATGAGCAGCTGCTGAACGGGTCAAAGGTCGGAGTTCTGTATTTAGCTACTTAGCAGGCTGAAGGGTAATGTTTGCTTGGATACTTCGACCTTCGAAAGATTTTTTGAAAGACGAGATGATAGCGCAAAGAGAGAAAGAGAAGCTTTGCTTCCTATTTTTGGCAAACACACGTTTTGCGCAGTCCTATGCCACGAAGGAAGACAACCCTCAGTTGAACATTGATCTGCCATTTATATAAAATAATGGTTTTAGTTTTAAGAATACTGTGTAGGGGCTACGATAAGGAGGAAATGGATTTTAGTTTGCATTCATGCGCCCTCATGTTACTCTAGTACAATTGCTGTAGAAAAATTGGTTTAAAGTTAACTCAATTTGCATTGTGTTAGACTGAATCAGAGAATAGCCACTTTCTAAGATATCTCCTACAAGTTTGTTTGTGCCCAGTTGCTATGAATAGGGTTGAAAGTGTTGACAGAAGTAAAACCTGTTTCAGGTTTTCCTACTGTCAAAATGGGGGAAGGAGGCTAGCTCCTCTACAAATTAAGAGTAGGCAAAATTATGTTTTCTCTCTTCTTTTTCTCACTTTTATTTGAGTCTGTCTAAAGCTGTCTAGGAAATGGCCATGTGACAGTTAAGGCACTTTGCATTGTTCATAAGGCGGCACACAAAATGGGGCCTAAACCATTACAGAGAATGTTTACTTGGTACTCCCCAGCTAGAAGTCTTCGTTCCTTGGCAGCCCACCTAGTATGTACCCCACGAGTCAAGAAAACCCGACTAGGAGGTAGATCATTTGGTCTATGCAGCCGCAAGGTTATGGAATGAACTACCAAGTGAACTCAGACAGACTGATGACTTACTGCAGTTTAGAAAAAGCTAAAAACCAGGCTCTTTCCAAAAGAATAGCCTTGAGAGATTGGCGCATGATGATTCATAGTTTTATAGCTGCACAGTGATTTAGGTAATCCCAGCGCCAGGATGCCCGTTGGGTGACAGCTGCGCTATATAAATGCTACTTACAATTACAATTACAATTGGCTATTCTGTAATACTGTTTTAAAATTGTTAGAATTAATAAAAAGATGAAACACATAAGCTATGTTACTGCCCATCCTGTATGAAAGAATGAGTAGAACAGATTGATGTTCCCTTATTTGATCTTTAAGGAAAATTGTATAGTGGGGGTTTCTGTTCAAAAATCTCAGGTGGCAACACTATTATTGTTTATGTTATTCTCATGTTCTATACAGTTTTGCAAGGGCATTGCTAGTCTTTTATTAGCTAGCCTGTGTAAATAAGCTGACAGCCCTTATTAGAGCTGGAGATAGGGTTTTTTTCCTTTTGAAAATGATGTTGCATAGTCCAGATCGTGAAAAGTACAATGCAGGAAAGACGCTCATGTGATCCTTAGCAAACATTTTGAAGGAAAATATTGTTTTATAGGAGTTTGTTTGTCATAACATGTTCTGCTGAAGAAAAAGTACCCACTATGTTGAAGTTTAGTTCTTTTGCAATAAGAATCCCTGTTAGATTAGCAGTTTTAGATTTTCCTGCTGCACCTATAACATGAGAGCATGGTCCTAAGCATAACATGTAAGAGAAATTATTTTACAAGTGTCTGCAGTCCTGTACAAGTAATGTAAAATCTATGAGTAAAAGTGTAGAACATTTCCTTTTTCTTGAGGGTTCTTCAGATTGGTAATATAGGAATACACCAATGTAAGTATTTGGAGTATGTCTGTATTGTTTTTCTCTTTTCCTCAGAATTTAGTAAATGAACACAGACTTCCTTGGCTGTTTGGGATTGGGTGATGTATTACTCTTGTCAGTTCACCAAAACGTTCCTTTTATACTTGCCAATAGGTCCAGGGTTTTCTACTCTCAGATAGATGAAGTGGTTCTTGGGTGCCTTGCTAATGTATGGGGCGCCCCAAGACTAAGGAAGTATTCTGAGACTATCCTCTCTGTTGTTAGATTATTTCTGTGCCTTGTCTAAAGACCTCTTGTTCTGTCCACCAATAGATATTTGCTGCCTTACAACCATTGCCAGAGGGGCCCGGACATCAGATCCAGCCTGGGGAGTCAGCGCCACTGCAGCTTGAAGCCAAAGTGAAGGTAACCAGCACAGGCGTTGCTGGCAACTAGGACCTCAGTGAAGGCGGAAGCACTGGGACGTGAAGTGTGTACCCCTGCCACTGTCTTGGGCGAAAGACGGGGTCACAAATCAGGATGAAGAAATCTTTCTGTGGATCCAGTTTTTGATGCCGCCCAGCTGAGAGAGTCACAGACCGATAAGGACGGCAAGGAGGCTTTTGCTTGAGGTGACCCCCTTTGAAACAAGGGTTGCTTCAGGCCTCTTAATCCTGGTCCCAAAGTGAATGCAAGTCTACGCCTTTGTTTGTTGATCAAGAGATGCCCGAGCACATTGGGTACAATTTGTGGCCCCAACAAAAGAGCAGTGCGCCAGAAGTGCAAATACAGGAGTTAGGGAAGGACTTGAGTTTAGGGTACAGGTGCTATGCCCTTGGTGCCTGTTAGATTAAAGTGAAGAAAACTGGTGCACTGCCTGAGACACTGGATAGGATCATTGAGGGTATTTGCCCTGGGGGGTGATTGCCCTATCCTGAAAGAAAGACTTTTTCTTCTCCGTGATTCTTGAGTTGCGAGTTGTGCAGCTCCACCGTGGGAACAACAAGAGCCTGCCTGTGAGGCTCAAAACGGACACAGGGAGAAGACTCCCTCTGGCTGGTTGGTTCAAGGACTTTTTTGTTGTTGTTAGTAATGTACCCCTTTGGTCGTCCCATTTTTTTTGGAGGAGCAGCCCTTTGCGGCTCCTTGTCCTAATTCCTATGGCCCTGTGTGGTCCTCCTGGTCCCCCGGAGCCACAATTGTTTTTTGTAATAATATGTCTGATTGCTTTAATATTTTTTAAGAGTAATGTTTATTCTGCACGAGAAAAGTTCATCTGAGCATGTTACTTTACTCTTTCCTTAAGTATATTAATTGATAATTTAGCCCTCATAAGAAATACTGGAAAAGTCTATTGAAAATGTTTTTATTAAGTATGTGCTGTTGGCTATTAATTGAAATAGATAGTCACTGAAATACATCAGAGCCCTGAAACTTAGAATTAGACTAGATGATTTTGGACTCTTGTTTCTGCTTGGAGCTGGAAGCTACTGACTATCCTGTGTGTAATGATTAATACTTTTTACATGCTGTGTATGTATCCAATGTGGTCCAATGCTTTGCTCCATTTGCATCTCTGCTTGTATACCTGGGAAGAGGGAACGTTGCTGAAACAAAGACCCAACAAATGTTGAATAAAGAGGTGGCCGAAATAATGTTAATAGATGTACGGGATGAATATTTAGATTACCCCAGATAAACGAATGTCTTCAGCCAATGCTGAAAGGGCCGTCTGTTGTAATTTGGCAGCACTTAAGTTAAGCATTGGCTAAAGACAGCCTGTATTCAGAGGCTAAATTGTCCGCTTTGTGGAATCCATTTTGTATTTCTGTCAGCCATTTTGGCTGCCATGTGCTACCATGTGCTCGCCATGTGCTCTGTCCTACCTTCCTGTTAACTGCTCTTGAAATCTGCCTAGAGACAAGTTAACTTTAGTTCCTCTTGCTTTGCACATGCTCAGTTGAGCTTGCAGCTGTTTCAAGTTTATAAATGTCAGGATGTGTCTACTAAAAGTAGAAACTGTTATCTCCACCCACTTGTCGACTGTGCATTCTCTGTATGACCTTATATGTACCTACAACCAGCATTTGTGTTTGTACCGCCTTCATTTGAGCCCCTGTGTGGGTATAAAAGGACCAGGATCCTTCCATTCAGTGTGCTACTTCATGCATTACTGAAGGGTGATGTGTGAATGTTAGCTCCACCTTATAAGGTTTAATAAACTCTGTCTTTTATATTTCAGTTTCTGTGCCAACTTCTTCCTAAGTGTCTGAGGACTCTGTGCAGAGAAGGGAGAACCCCTAAGCACTGGTAGGCCTTGCTGAGGCTCACTACAACAACGTGATCAACATGATCAAGTGACCAGACAACGAGTAGAGGCCCATTTTCAAGAACAATGGGTTTATACTCCATGGAAGAGGAGTGAAGTCCTCGCAACTAAGGCCCAGTTGCCTGACCCCAGGAAAAATCCTACTGCTTACTATAAAGAATTGACAGAGGCTTCTGCATCGACGGTAATGACTTTGGCAGATATTGAGATGTTTTTTGGTTTATTGGTACCAGTGGATGGCTGGTGACAGGTGCATACTCAAAACCATGCCCTTGAGTTGGGTGGTACTTGGGATGAGATTAGGGCATGGGATAAGGAGAGGAAGCCTGGTGACAAGCCGAATGCTGAGATCTTGGCTTTCCCAGATCGCATCATTACTTATATGCACTCTCTTATTCCACCCTGGAAGGTGGATTGGGATAAGCTAGCCGCATGCCGTCTGAAGAAAGATGAGAGTGTGTCCAATTTTTTTACTCGGTTTGAAGGTGTGTCTTTGGATTTTAGTGCCCAGGATTTGTCCTTGGAAGGGGGTATCAGATTGTTTGTTAACCTGATTTGTCACGAATTTGTTACCAGAGATTGCAACACGGTTGCAGGCTGCCGAAAGCACGTGGACTACTTCCACCCCATCGGTGATATTGAGTATGGCTCAGTATTATGAGCATAGAGAGAATGATGAGAAAGAGAAGGTGGAAAAGAAAACAAAGGAGTTGAAGACTAAGGTACTGATGCAGCAGGCATCCAGGGAAGGGGTCGAGGCATTGGACCGGCCAGGCAGCTCCCTCGTACGAGTCGGAGTGCTGTGGGCCCAAATCAATGTGCGTATTGCAAGGAGGAAGGGCTCTGGCGTAGCGAGTGCCCAGTTTTGCTGAAAAAGGTTGCAGCTCCGAGTGGACGGGGAGAGAGAGGGCGAGGACGGGGAGCAGCCAGTCAGGATGGGGACCAGGCTACTGGAACGTCATCAGGCCGTGCTGATCAGAATTACTTTGATGACGTTCGGAGCCGACAGTATTATCATGATGATTATGATTTGGATGAGGTGATGGGGATGTCTTACAGCTAGGACAGCCAAGGACAGGGTAAGGGACCAGTTCCGATACCTGTAGATCAGCATGGACCTTATATTAGTGTGGATTTGCAGGGCTCGGAGAAGACATTTTTAGTGGATACAGGAGCAATGAATAGTTTTGTTGCGAGGTCACTGGTCCCTGGGGCAGCCCTGTCTGGCCATAACAATGTTTTGGTTGGTTTTTCTGGTGTGCCGGTAGTAAGCCCCATCTCCAAACCCCTTGCCTTGACTATAGGTCCCTTTACCGTTGATTCGCCGTTTTTACTACCATCAAATTGTGGAGAGAACCTGTTGGGATTAGATCTGTTAAAAAAGTTACATGCTACTATTTACTGTTCCCCGGATGGTGTCCATTTGACAATGGGTCCGAGTGTGGTTAGTACTATACAATATTTGTCTAAAGATGCCCCCCTCCCAGTTGAGTTTAAAGATGTTCCATCTACGCTGTGGGCTACAAGTGATACAGATGTAGGACTTTTGCAAATACCTCCAATTTCTATTCAGGTTAAAGAAAATGCAATATTTTCTCGTATCCCTCAGTATAAGATTTCGCATGCAGGAGAACAGGCGTTGTTACATATAATACAAGAATTGATTCAGTCAGGAGTTGTTGAGGAGACAGTGGCAAATGTGTGCAATAGCCCCATCCTTCCTGTTCTCAAGAGGCCGCCTCTGGGTTCTCCTGATGATGTTGCTGATGTCTATCGTTTTGTGATTGATTTGCGCGAAGTTAATAAAATAGTAGTCCCTCAGGTCCCTGTGGTTCCTGGCATTACTGCTCTTCTGACTATGATTCCTTCTTCTGCCAAATTCTTTTCTGTCATTGATTTGAAAAATGCTTTCTTTAGCATCCCTGTTCATCCGAATAGCAGGCACCTGTTCGGGTTCTCCCTGGCAGGTCGTAGTTTTAGATTTTGTTGGGTTCCTCAGGGCTATACTGAGAGTCCTAGTATATATAGCCAGGCTCTGAAGGGTCAATTGGACTCCCTCACCCTTCTTCCAGGTAATGTATTGCTGTAGTATGTGGACGATCTTTTGATTGCGTCCGATACTGAAGAAGGATGTAAAGCAGCTACAGTCAAATTGTTGCTGCATTTGTCTCAACATGGACATAAAGTGTCCCTTTCCAAATTCCAATATTGTCGACAGGAGGTCACCTATTTAGGTCACCTACTCTCGAAGGAGGGTCGGAAACTAACTCCGGAACATATTAATGCTGTAATTAACATGCCTGTTCCAAGGACCCAAAGGGATGTGCGAGCCTTTATTGGTATCACTTCCTATTTTCGTCATTGGATACCCAATTTTGCTTTATTAACAAAGCCTCTGCTTCACTTAACAACTAAAGATGTGCATGAGCCTTTGCCTTGGACGCCTGAATGTCAACAAGCTTTTGAGCAATTGAAAGTTGCGCTTTGTTCGGCCCCTGTGCTTGGCACACCTGACTACAACAAGCCGTTCGTGTTGTATGTACACGAGTCGGCCGGTTGTGCGCTTTCTGTCTTAACACAGGCCTTTGGAGGTAAGCAGAGGCCATGTGCGTACTTTTCTGCTGTTCTTGATACCGTCGCTAAAGCCATCCCGAGCTGTTTAAGAGCGACCGCGGCAGTGGCCGTCTATATTCGACAATCGGCTGGGCTTGTTCTTGACACTGATCTCACAGTTATGGTACCTCATGCTGTGGATAAGCTTTTGAACAGAACAAAGACACAGGACCTTACCAGTGCACGTCTGACTGGCTATGAGCTAACCCTTTTTGCACCACATATTACGATCAAACGATGTGCCACTCTGAATCCTGCCACGTTACTACCCCTCCCTTCGGAGAGTGAGGAGATAGATATACATGATTGTATGTTTCGCACTGAGGAGGAGACGAAGGGACGGGTAGACTTGACTGATGTTCCCTTCTCTGACCCCCAAGGGGAACTATATGTCGATGGCTCTTGTTTTAAATTACCAGATGGCACCACAACTGCTGCTTATGCGGTACAACACTGCGCACGATAGTTGAGACATCACGAGTCCCCTATCAGTTGGCCCAAGCTGCAGAGCTGGTAGCTCTAATTTGGGCTTGTGAGTTGAGTCAGGGACTGGCAGTGAATATTTACACTGACAGCCAGTATGCCTTTGGAGTCGCTCATAATTTTGGGCGGCTCTGGGTGGAGAGGGGATTCCTTACCTCCCTTGGTTCAAAGATCCAGCACGCCCCTTTGATAAATAGACTTTTGTTGGTGTTGACCCTGCCCAAGAAACTGTCAATAGTGAAGTGTAGTGCTCATAAAGCAATTACTGACGATGTGGGGACTGGGAATGCTTTTGCGGATCAAACAGCTAAAGAGACGGCCCGATCTAAGATGAAAAAGATGTTTGTAGCAAGTCCTGCTAGATGGGTGCCGGAAGTCACAATGTTTGAGGACACACTGGATAGTGTGAAAGAAATCCAGAGCGAGGCGACGGTTGAGGAATTAGCAATATGGCAAGAAAGTACAGCGCAATTGGATGATGATGGGTGTTGGACAAGGAGAAGGTGTATTAATTATACACGTCGCTGGCGTCAATTCCAAAATAAGTCCAGTATTCCATCTTTACACTTATGAATGTGCTATGACTTACAGAGTGACTAGTTTAATATTTTGGTCCTGAAGAATGCCTGAGAACTCCGTTGGAGTCTGTGATAGGCAGAAACATGTTGACCTTTGAGGAGGTATATTTGTTTTGAACCTCCCGTCCTCTGCTTTTTTAACTCTATCCAAAGACCCTGTAGAATAAAATTGTCGGTGCCCTTGAGATAGTTTTAACTTTCACAAATCCACTGCACTCTGTCCCTCACTCACGAATACTCACCTTAGGACGTCCCTTTGTCATTAAAACACCTCAGCTCCTCCCCACTCATCACATCAGGTGGGGAGTTGTAGCCCACATCAGGGACCTTGCGGGCCCAATGTGTGGAGGGAGCCCAATGATGAAGCATGTCACCTTTGGGTGAGTGAGGGTTCTCGTCCATTAAAAAGAAATTTTTCTCACATTTTTACCACTCTATTTTTAAATTCTTATAGGACATATCTTTAGTGAGTTATTAGTTTGGTAAAGGGAGAGATATGTTTGGTGAACACTCCCTTAGATCCTTGGTGTAATATTACTGTTGGATAGACAAGTCAGGGAAATAGAGATGGATGTTGCCAGATGCATATGTTCTCCCCGTAGTTACTATGGCTAATGGACCAGCTCACATTAGTGCTAGGGGTATCTGCAAATTGCTCGACCCGGTGTGGCAGAATGATAATATTCCAAAGACGGCTGCCCATTTGGTCAAATATTGCATGGTGTGCATGCTGTACAACCCCGGGAAGGGGACCCCTACACCTCTGGGTAATTTTGAACCCCTTTCTTTCCCTTTCAAAGTCCTGCAAATGGACCTCATTGAGATGGAATGGGTGAACAATTTGAAGTATGTGTTGGTGGTGGTTTGCGCATTCAGTAAATGGGTTGAGGCTTATCCTATCAAGGAGAATACAGCTCTAGCGATGGCGAAAGCTCTTTTGAAGGAGTTTTTCCCTCGCTTTGGTTTGCCACGTTTGATTTGGAGTGACAACGGCAGTCATTTTATTTCTAAAGTCATCCAGTTAGTGTGCGATGGCTTGCACATTGAGAAAAAATGTCATGCTGCGAATCACCCCCAGTCAGCAGGTTTAGTTGAGAAGTACAATGGTACTCTCAAACTAAAGATGGCCAAAATTCAGGAGAGTACAGGGTTGAAGTGGCCAGATGCTTTACCATTGGCTTTGTTGTCGACGAGAGTTACAGCCCATACTAGAACAGGGTTGTCCTCCTATGAGATTGACTTTGGTAGGCCCACTAATGTCTGGGGAGTTTCAAGACCCCGTCACTTTTCCGAGATAGAGCACCCCTTGTTGATAGATTATTTATATGACTCAACTAAAAATTTGCGTTCTATTCATCAGCAGATTCAAGAGGCCTTGCCATCCGCTACAGAGGGACCCAGCCACGACCTTCGGCCTGGTGATTATGTGCTGATTCGGCATTTCCAGCCAAAAAGCAGCTTGGAAGGAACCCCGATGGAAGGGGCCTTTTCAAATATTGCTCGCCGCCCGCACTGCAGTCAAAGTGGACAGCCGGAAGAATTGGATACACTCTACGCATACCAAGAAGGTACCACTTCCCCTGCCGAATGACCAGTGGAGGATCAACGGCATTGGGGACTCTGAGACGGAAAAGGTTCCTCGCTTTATCCCTTTCTCGATGCCAGAATAACGTGGGCACCATCTGAGGAGGAGAGTGATGCAGTCCTGAATGAAGCAGTGCCACCTGAGGTTAAGGCCAGCCAAGAGCTCCAGTCGGCTGGCCCGTCTGTGTTTGAATCCGAATCAGTCCATACCGCTGAAAGTGAATGTTTGTTTCTTGATCCCTCTGTTCCTGGAGTTGTTAAGTACAATTTGCGTTCTCGACGAAGGAACAGTGCACCAAAGGAAAAGTCAGACTAGTAGGGATGGACTTCATGGATGAAGAATAGGGACAATAGAGCAGGGACAGAGAGATTGGTGCATTGTTCAAGACACTGGACAGGATAAGTTTGGGGTGTTTTCCCAGGAGGGAGGGTACCCTATCCTGAAAGAAGTGGATTTTCCTCAGCAAGGGCTGCAATTGGGTAGCTCCAACGAGAAGTGCTTGATAGCACCACCGTGGATGAACAATAGAAGCCTGCCAGTGATGCTCACAGGAGAAGAAAAACGGACGCTGGAAAGAAGTATGTTTACTTAGTTTCATTACGGTTATATTAATAATACCTTTTCATTCCGCTATCATGCATCTTTTTGGCAGGCCAATGATCGATGAAGAACAGCCATTGGGTTTTGTTGTTTTGCCCCGATCACCATAGGTGAAGCAGCGGAGAGTGCTATTCCTTCTTTTTGCTATTCTGCTGATGATTATTCTTTGTGGAGTTCTTTGGGCGTTAGAAAATGCAAGTAATTCGCCTACTTCTGACAATGATATCTTTTTCACACCAAGACGGAAAAGAATGCTTTCTAATAATGTTTTTCTAGATACTCATAAGAGATTTTTTGGTAATGGTGTTGCTTGTTATCCTACTGAATCTGTAACTAGCCTATGGACCGCTTACCCTCTGTCTTTGATAAATTATACATATTCTAAGCCGACAAATTTTGTTGAGGTAAAAGGGGAGTTTGGTTTTGGCTACACAGGGCAATGCTTGTATCATCGTCAACCCACAGGAACAGGGTACTCCGGTTGCGACAATAATACGTACTGTGATAACTTCTATCTGGAAGAACAAAATATTACATTGGTGGGTTGGCATTATAAAGAAGTGACGGTTCCCCGAAAAGCTGGCTATTACCCTGCTTGATGCCTCATCATAAATAGTACTGATACTATTTTGTATATCAATTGTTCAGGGGTGATCATAGCCAAACAGACATTCCCTTTGAAAGGTTCGAAAGGTTCTGACACCATTACAGGTAATTCTCGTTATTCAGCTGTGAATTATGATAGGCCAATATATGCCCATCCCGGGTTCTTCTTTCTAACTAATGGAACGTACTCAAATGTTCATAATGGTACCAATGATGTAGCTCTTGGAATGGTGCTGCACCTGGGGGTCCCTTGCAAATATGCTCACAGACAAATAAAATGGGTAAAGAGAACACTTACAAAGGAATTATGCGAAGGAGTGACAGATATTGAGATCAACAGTTACAGTAATGGTATTACTTTTGGTTATATCCTGTCTGCCATTTTCACATTAGGGGGAATGGCTATGAGTAGGACTGAAAAGGCACGGGAATATTTTGGCTGTAAATTGCAGATATTGTCAAATACCATAGTAGCAGCATTATGTGACATCACCATTCAATTAGAAAGTATGAGGATTTATTCTGAACAGACTAGATATGCAGTGGACTTTATTTTAGCAAACAATGGTGGTGCATGCGCAGTTATTGGCTATTAGTGCGTAGTGGGCATAACAAATATGGAAAAGAATATCACCAAGCATATCTTGGATATTATCGAGAATGTCAAAGGTATGGAACCAGGTAATTGGAGTTAGTCCCTTTTTGGAACATGGGGGTGGCTAATAGAAAAGGCAATATATTTCATTGTTATATTGATACTTTGCTGTGTTCTTATTCAATGTCTTCCAATGTGCTGCACATACTGTATCTCTGTATTGGCTCCGAAGAGGAAGATATCAATTCATGACACTAATGCAGCAATAATGTTACAGAAAGAAGTAGATGACATTATGGCCATAGATGAGGGTGTCTTCGAAACATCTTCTCTTCTCTTGGAATATACTCCCACTATTGACAGCATAACATGTGCATAACAAGCTATGTGTTTCATTATTCCTTTATGTTATTGTCTTTTTGTTTATAGATGGTTAGCTCATGCTAACAGGAGGGTTTGTTAATACTGAGGAGCCCTTCTGTCCGTATATTTTAGCAGTCGCGACACCATCTTGCAATCTGGATGCCATTTTGTATGATAATCGAAACTGCTGCTTAGTTATTTTCGAGAAACGGTCCTTGGTAAGTTTCGTTTCCCACGGTTGAGCTTTTTCTTCTGTAATTGCAAGTATCCTCGTTAGTACATACCTTTCTTGTTAGATGGAGCCTTTCTCCCACCCGTCTGGTAGGGAGGATAGGCCAGATGACCTTGGGCAGTAGATAGCCTGTGCCCAGCTGCAGAATCAAAACTTATGCTCTGTACCCCCATTGTATTACGACACCTGCTAGTGTTTTCCCATAGTAGGCGTGCCCTTGTGGACTTTGCAAACGTACATAATGTAATTGTATGCTTATGGGCTTCAGTCCTTTGACAGCCATCCCAAGAGGCTGGTCAGACTGGGCTCCACTGCAGTGTAATCTCAATAAATATCTGGTTTGTATTCTCTACTGTCTGACCGCCTCTTCATTTGTAGGAAGGGAAAGAAGGTGGTCGTGAGTGACCCAAGTGGCCCTTTTTGGGTCACTTCCTTCATGCGTTAGGTCCACGCACAAAAGCAAGATACCAGTTTTGTCAGGATACACACAGAATAGTAGTACATTTGTTATTACTTTGTTATTTCTCTGTATTTGTGCCTTCCAAATGTAAGCCAGTGTATAAGAAAGAAGACTTTTTGAAAAATGCCATCTGAATCGCATGCTAGTATGAGCACCCACAAATTCAGAGGTGTACCAATAACTACTGCTCCTAAACTCAGTATTTTGTGTACATGTCAGAAATGCATAGGTTTCCACATGCCCATTTTTTACTCTTTTTATTTTACAATATGAATTGTTGCATAGTCAGTACACAATGGAAAACCATCATAAGGTACAGCTCAGTTGTTGCCTTCTGGGTACCTCGGGTTCTTCAAGAACCTACAAACCACATATATCCTTGTGACTAGAAGGGTCTAGTGGACATAACAGTATATTGTTTTAGTAAATTGCCCATGGTGACAAGAAGTTACAGATGAAAATGTTGTCACAAACAGGTATTTTTTCCTACTCATTTTCAATGTTTTATTTTTATTTTAACAGTTTCTTTGAGAAAACCTTGAGCGATCTACACAAACCCCCCCTTCCTGAATTCAGAATTTTTCTTCTTCTTTTCAGAAACCTAAAACTTTCCAGAATCACCCATGGGTTCCACACCTGTTTCCACCACAAACTGGAAGCAAGTTGAAGGCACAAAAATTTGGAAAAATTGGCTACCCCTTTGAAAAAGGTCAAAACAGGGATTAAAAAATAATTTCTTTTTATTCAGCTCTGCCTGCACCTTATAGCTTGGAAAATGGTGACATTAGCACAGCAAACCTTTTTTTCTAATTTTTCCCCACAAAACCAAAATGTAGCTATATTTTAGCTATTTCTCTGTACCCTCCATGGGAATTAATAAACCCTGGGTACCTTTAGAATTCCCAGGATGTTGGAAAAAAGGACGTAATTTGTCATGAATACATTATGTGGAAAACAAGTTATGGAGGCCTAAGCACAAGCTACCCCAAATAGACAAAAAAGGGCATAGCATTCTAGGGGTGCAAGGCATAGCAGCAAAAGGGATAGGCTGGTTTTTCATGCACAGCATATACAGCCGTCTTCTATATTATCTTCTACAATAATAAAATTGGACTACTTGACTGGGAGTTGTACCAATATATTCTTCTGAATAAGAGTTGCTTTGGAAATATATTCATTAATTCATTTGAAAGAGTGAAGTGTTGTTTTGAATGACTCGGAAGGAGCCATTGTTGTTTTTCTCCTGTAAGTATTCCCATGTTCCTAGGAATACCGTTTTGCTGCATGGTATATTACAAGTGCCTGGAGAAAGAAGCTGGACGCTGGACGATCAGGAGGAGGGAGAAAAGGCCAGTCAAGAACAAAGCACATCTACCGGATCAGTGGGAGCCAGTCGTCTGACACTTATGGCCTTATTATGAGTATGAGCGTCCTCAGGACCGCCATACTCACGGTGGCGGTCCGACTGCCATCACCCTGGTGGTCCAACCACCGTATCAGAAGTATTGCGGTGGGAACGCCACAAGACTGCCACTTCTGCTGGGATCAAGGATCCCGCTGAGGCGGTGGTTTGAGAATGGCCTGAATATGCTGGTGGTGCCGATGATGGCACCGCCGAGCATATTGCGACTTGCATATCCAACTCCCTTTTCATGGCGGGGACCCTGCCATGAAAAGGATGGCGGACTTGCAGGTAACCTGGCCCCCATCCGATTCTGGTCCTGGGGTGCAGGCGGGGGGACACATGTTGTGCCCCCTGTAATTCTTCCCTCGCTCCCGGACGGTGTGGCATGCACATAATGGTGCATGCCACACAGTGCAGGAATGTGCTGCAGGCACTCTCATGATGCCGGTATGCTGGTTAGGCTCTCCTATGAGCCTAACACAGCCGCCGGCATGAGACCGCCACAGCACCGCCCGCCCACCCTGGATTAGACTCATAATCTGGCAGGTGGGCTCACCACGGCCTTCGCGGTCTTCCTGGAACCGCTGCAGTGTCGGTCCCATTAGAAGAACGCCAAAGACATAATAAGGCCCTTAGAGTTGTCTTTGCCTATCTACATTTTATGCATAGTTCACTATTTTTAAGAGTAATTAAGTAACCTTATTCACTTATATAACTTTGTTAGCTATTTTCTGAGTGTCTAAACGTATTACGGTGCACCTCCAGTTATTTCTGAGTCTCTACACTTCAGGACAACTACAATACAGTCATTAACATCATAAGGACAAGTACATCAGGAATTACTACTTCATGTGTTAAGTAAATTACATTTTAATTTTTTTATGCCATTTAAGCCAACTTTTTTGTTACGTTTCTTATCTTACATGCCATTCATTTCTATTTCTAGAGAGGAAGAAACAGCGTCAATTGGTGCAGATGGTACTTCTCACAGTGGTTCAGGTAATACTTTTTAAAACTTTCCTGCTACCATACATGAGGTATTTAAATTGGGTTTTGATATGTTGTAGTGTAGTTTTGGCTTATTATGGTTAGGCTATATATTGTTTTTAGGGGTATATTCACAAGAACGTGTGATAACTACCGCAAGAGTAGCGTAACGCAACTTTCAATAACGCAGCCCATCACGGGAAAATAACCCCGTGTCAACGTGGAATTCACAACAAGGCGGTACCATGCGATAGCCTGACGAAACCGCGGACAAAGTCCGCGATACAACCACCACGATGGAGATAAAAACACAAACCACAACACCAAAAAGCACGCGATGGGCCAAAGCACGATGAGGAAACCAGCGACAAGCAGCGCCAGGCCTGCAACACACACCTGGCAGGTGTCAGAAACTGCCATAAAAGCAGGAAAAAAAACCCACACACAAACTGACCAACACCCAAGCACCATGGAGGCAGCCGGAGCAGGCGCAGAAGACGAGCGCAACCCCACAAGCACCCCGGACGACCAGCCTGGGACCTCGGGGACAGGGAAGGGCAGGGACAAGAAGACCAGGAAGACCAAGTTCAGTCCGCAGGCGAACCAGATCATAGTCACGGAGGTGATGGAACACCATCAACAACTCTTCGTCACCTCCAACGTGTCATTGGGCACCAAAAATGGAATATGGCTGGACATCGTCGACAAGGTGAATGCCGTCGGAGAGCACAAGCGGACAATGGACGAGGTCAAGAGGCGATGGAATGACATCAAGCGGAAGACCAAGGTTAAACTCTCCGCCAACCTGAAGGCAGCAACGCAGACCGGAGGTGGGGGCCCAGCGCCACAGCTGGAGCTGGAGGACATGGAGGAGCTGGTGTCGACAGTCATCAGTGTGGAGACTGTGGCCGGAGTCGGGGGACCGGACACTGCTCGACAGGACACAACACAACCGCAACAGGGTGAGTGACCACCAGGTACTGGGGGGACGGGGGGAGATGGCCACAATGGCACACATGCACAAGCAAGCAGGGCACAGTGCACACCCACAATCACTCTGGGTCCTCGCCCAGACCCACACACTGTCACAATGTACAATGCCATGCTGTCTGAATGTCAACCTGTACCATGCGGCTACATACATGTGGACACATTGTAATACACCATCTCCCCTTCACATCGCAGGGGCATCTTCAACACCTCCTGCAGAGCAGTCACAGCCACTCTTCACTGATGACGAGGAGGAGGAGGAGGACAACACCAGCATCGACATCCAAACCATCCAAGACCTCATTGACCACCTCCGCAACTCACCTCCAGGATCAGGGCAGCCCAGCTACATCCATGAGACCCCACCCTCCACCCAAACCACCCAGCAGGAGGCACCCACAGCCCGGCACCCTCCCAAGACCCCCAGGAACAACAAATGGCCTTCCAATGCCGTGTGCTGGAGGGCCAGAGGGAGACGGCCGAGCAGGTCCGGGTGGGGTACGAGCTCATGGCTAACAAACTGGACACCATCCTTGGGTGTCTATGTCCGCCCCATGGTCTCCAGCGAGCCCTGACTGACATCTCTGGAGTCATGACGCGGAGGGAAGAATACCTGTCTGCTCACAGTGGCCCCAGCGATGCCAGCCTTGAGCTGGCATACATGCGGAGGCTCATGGAGGACATGGTGCGGATGGAGGCGGAAAGGATGGAAGCCGCCGCTGCACATCAGCGAAATGTAGCTGGGATCTACCGTGCCCTGCATGTCCTCGTCATGGCATTGCTGCCACAAGGCGTGACGATGATGAATGCTGCTGCCCCCACACCATCCACATCTCCGCCCCCTGGTGTGTCAGTGCCTCCCAGTGCAGCAGGCGTATCCACTCTGGCACCTGATGTGTCACTGCCACACAGTGCGGCCGACAATCCTCCTCCGGCCCCTGATGAGTCAGTGGCACACAGTGCCGCAGCCGGCACTGCAACACCCACAGGTGGGGCAGGGCACACACCCGGGGACGAGGACGTGGATGGGACTGTGGTCAGGAGGACCAGGCACTAGCATCCATTACCGTCACCTTGCCTGTTTCTGCTTGGTACCGCACATGGCCTCAAGACCTACCACTGACCCCCGATACACTCCGAGGCACTCACCTTGGACAGCGACATGGACTGCCACATGCTGTTTGACGACCAATGACATGGCGGACAGACTGCGGACTGTACCCTTTCTCTTCCGCAGTACAGGTCATCCCGGGATGGACACTGGCTGGCCCTCCACGGGCCCATATTGTGTGGTGTGCTCGGCATTGCCCTGTACCGCTCCAGCTGCATGACTGCACTGGATGTGCAAATAAACATCCAGTGACGCACTGCTGTGTGATGTCTTACGTCATTCCTGTGTGAATGTGTGGATGAATGTGGGGACAGTGCCTTCCCTTGCGTCAATGATGTTCATCCTGTGGGATGCCAGTAAGGGGGTGCAACATTGCATTTTGTGTAGCGGGTTCCGTGAACACTGCAGCAGGGACACACGCATCAGTCACTTCCTTGTCCAGACATGGACTGGACCACGCCCAGAGCCCATGAGTCATTGTTGCAGGCCCTGCGCTGGTCTGGCGTACGGCAGGCCAGTCCACTCCGCTTACGCACCAAGGGGGGGCCCTCATTGCAACCCGTCGCAGCCGTACTCGCTGGTGGTGTGCGGGTCACTGGTCTAGTCATCACATGTCACAGCCACTCCCTGGGGGCAGGTTTTCACACACACCACACCCATCCAGCACAGGCGTCACAGGCCATGTGACTCCGCCAACATAAGGGTCCGACGACGTCACATTCCCCTCTTCCGGTGTTGACTGGATGACGGACGCCCCACGGTTCGCACTCATATAGGGCCCATGAGTTGCTGCGCACAGGGTTAGTGGCATCCGAGGCCTTGAGTACGGCGCGGGCCTAGCACCACGTGGCGCAGACTGGGGTTGCACAGGGTTAGTGGCATCCGAGGCCTTGAGTACGGCACGGGCCTACCACCACATGGCGCAGACTGGGGTTGCACAGGGTTAGTGGCACCAGAGGCCTTGCGGACGGCACAGGCACCCCACCACGGGACGGTGACTTTGGGTGCACTGAGTCAGTGGCACCTTGAGCTGCTGAGCGGGTGCGCAGCCTGCGATGATGCCCCGTCCCGGCGGTCCGGACAGCTCAGGTTTTGTGTGCCCTGCTGGACCGCAGTGTAGGCCAGAGCCAGCGTGCAGCACGGGCCTACCGCCCCGTGGCGTTGCTTCCGGGATGCCAGAGTTGGTGGCACCCATTGGGCTAAATGGGTGTGCATCCTGCGATGATGCCGGGTGCACTGGTATGTCCTCTGCCATGGAGTAATCAAGACCCAGCACCAAACGTGAGACCTGGTGGCCTGCGGAGCGGGGCTGCATGATGTGGAGGGTGCCATGTTCGCGGGCCCCGGGCTTGTGGCTTGCAGTGGCACGTGGTGGGACCGTCTGTCTACGCGCTGGTGGCGGAAGGTGAGCATTGAGGCCTGGGTGTGCATGGGCGGGCATGCTCCGATGGGCGGCGGGAGGGGTTGGGGTGCCTCTGCCTGGGTGTGCATGGGCGGGCAGGCGATGTTGTCTTGTGCAAGTGTGTGTACTGTGCCAGTCATGTATCTGGGCTCTGTTTCAGCTGACGGCTCTGAATCAGACGTGTGACCTGGTGAACTGCCCTACATACCGGCATGTGGTTGGAGACACACCGGTGGCAGCAGGTGAGCAGTGTGGCCTGGGTGCGCAGGGGCGGCACTCTCTCTCCCTCTCTTCCTCTCTCTGTCCTCTTCTCTCTCTCTCTCTCTCTCTCCCTCTCTCTTCCTCTCTCTCTCTCCCTCTCTCTCTCTCTCTCTCTCTCTCTCTCTCTCTCTCTCTCTCTCTCTCTCTCTCTCTCTCTCTCTCTCTCTCCCTCTCTTCCTCTCTCTCTCTCTCTCTCTCTCTCTCTCTCTCTCTCTCTCTCTCTCTTCCTCTCTCTCTCTCTCCCTCTCTTCCTCTCTCTCTCTCTCTCTCTCTCTCTCTCTCCCTCTCTTCCTCTCTCTCTCTCTTCGCTCTCTCTCTGTCCTCTGATGTGCGCAGGACACACCTTCTCATCATGTTTTTTGTCTTACAGGCTGTGACCTACGTATTGTCGGGAGGGGAGCGGCCATGTGTCTTCATTTCATTTCGTTGTTCATTTTAATAAAGTTTCATTTGTTGCTTCGAAAGTGAATGTGTGCTGGTCATTTCTGTGACGACACATCCATGTCACCAGTTGTGATTGTGCGGCATCAGGCGGAATATTTTGTACATGTTTAGGTGTGGCTGATGTGGCATGTCTTTGGTCGGGGGGGGTGCCAGGGAGGGGTGGTCCTGGGGTGGTGGTGGTGGGTGTTGTGGCCCTCTTGGGTGTCCGGGTCACATGATGTGTGGCTCCATGGCATCTGTTGCCCTTCGGATGTGGCCCTGGGCTGTGCTCCCTTTTGTGGTGCTGGCTGCCATCCGAGTTTATACCAGGTCAGATCTGGTGTAGATTTCCTGATGCTAACGCGCCTTATCGCCTGTTTTGTGTTTTTATTGCGGATGTGGCTGGTTGTTGTGAATGTTGAGGTGTGCTGTTGTCTCGGCTTTAGTCACGGGAATGCCTACTCTGCATCTCATTAGCGATATTTGCACGGGTCCTCTGTGGCGATGTTTTTTGCGGCTGCTATCGCGGGTAAACTGGTGCTGTGGGCTGTTTACACCAGCTTGTGAATGGGGGGGTAAATTTATCACGACTTTGGCTGCGATAAAGTGCCGTTAGTTGGGCGATAGCTCCTTGTGAATATGCCCCTTAGTGTTTTACTTTCCTTTTCTTACAGATTAGCTATTTCATGTTGAAGATCATAGCTCTTTTGTGAGTGCTATTGGAACACTTTTTATAGAGGAAGATGGGTTTGGGTGAAGAGGAAAATCCCACACCCATCTGAACTCCTTTATTTTTATTTTTTGCTTTGGAGCAGTTTTTAAATTTATTTATTTTTAAACATTTTCTTTATTGTTCATGGGATGTGAGTGGATAGGATATGTTGAAAGTTGTTGAAAATTAGGAGGCATTATTTTTTAAAAGGTGGCGGGCTTAGGTATGTCCCCTCTATTAATACTACCCTAATTCCTATATTTTTAGTTCTCCCATTAATGTGTTTTTTAACTGAAAATTCTTAAAGAATATTTTTGGGGCATGGACTAAGAGTCGATTTAACACATTGGAAATATTGAAGCAGTATATTTTAAACAAGCAATGGCAAAGCCAATAAGTCTTGCCAATGCAAGAGCTACTCACTTTCCCAATGTGTTTTAGCCTTGTTGTACCCCAGCATGGCTAAAGGGTTGTGGCATAGAGGAGAGTGGCGTGGAGTGGAGTGGCATAGAATGGAGTAGCGTGGAGTGGCGTACAGTGGTGTGGAGTAGCATAGAGTGTCATAGAGTGGCGTGTAGTGGAGTGTCACAGAGTGTCATGGAGTGGAGTATCATAGAGTGGAGTGTTGTACAGCAGTGTGTCATAGCATCGTAGAATGGAGTGGCATAGATTAGAGTGGTGCAGAGTGGCTTTAGAGCACAGTGGCAAAGAGTAGACTAGAGTAGCATAGGGTGCAGTAGTGCACAGTAGAGTGGCATAAAGTGTAGTGGCAAAGAGTCCAGTGGCGCAGTGTAGAGTGGAGCAGAGTAGAGTAGAGAGGTGTAGAATTAAGTGGCATAGAGTAGAGTGACATAGAGTAAATTGCAGGGGCGTAGAGTGGAGTGCTGCAGAGTAGAGCGTCATAGAGTGCAGATGCTTAGTAGAGTGCAGATACTTGGGCCTTATTATGACTTTGGTGATCCTCCTGATGCACCGCCACCGCTCCATCCGCAGGAGGACCACCAAGGCTGTGATGTGCCCACCCACCAGATTCAGAGTTGAAACCAGGGCGGACGGTGCTGCAGCGGTCTCATGGCGTGGGCTGTTAGGCTCATAGGAGAGCCTAACATGCAGCCTGCCACCGTGACAGCACCTGCTGCACGGTCCTGCAATGTGTGGCATGCAGGCCACACCTTTCAGGAACAGGTATGCAATTACAAGGGGGGCACAACATGTGCACTCCTGCATGCAACCTCAGGCCCAGGAGCAGCAGTTGCCTCCCCGCCACCCTTTTCATGGCAGGCTCACTGCCATAAAATGGGCAATGGACAGGCAACTCATAATATGCTCGGCTGTGCCGCAG
The DNA here is from genome assembly GCA_963921515.1 of Calotriton arnoldi. Lineage (NCBI taxonomy): Eukaryota > Metazoa > Chordata > Amphibia > Caudata > Salamandridae > Calotriton > Calotriton arnoldi. Next base: position 1,122,062 of record CAWUFW010005893.1, read on the forward strand.
TGGCACTGCCAGCATATTACTAGCCATTTCCAGACTGCCAGCACAGTTGGATCCTTGATTCCAGAGGATCCAGCGGTCTCGTGGCGGTCCACCCGCTACACTCATAATACTTCAGGCGGGCCCATAGTGTGGCAGTGGTTGGACCGCTACCACAAGTACGGCGGTAATAAGGCCCTTAGAGTGCCATGGCATAGAGTGGGGTGATGCAGAGTAGATAAGGTAGTATAGAGTACATTGACAGAGAATGCCATAGAGTGGTGAATAGGAGAGTGGTGCAGATTAGAGTGCAGTGGCATAAAGTGCAATTGCGCAGAGTTCAGTGGCATAGAGTTCAGTGGCGGAGAGTGGGGTGGTGTAGCATTCAGTGGCGTAGAGAGCAGTGGTATAGAATACAGTGGTGCAGAGTAGAATAGAGTGGCATAGAGTGCAGTTGCGTAGAGTGCCGTGGCATTGAGTAGATTGTTTCAGAGTATTGTTAAATGGCACAGAGTAGAGTGGTGCAGGGTAGAGGGCAGTGGCGTATAGTAGCGTGGAGTAGAATGCAGTGGCGTAGAGTGCAGTGGCAAAGAGTGCAGTGGCATAGAGTGCAGTGGCATAGAGTGCACTGTTGCAGAGTAGAATGGCATAGAGTAGAATAGTGTAGAGTGCCGTGGTGTGGAGTGGAGTGGCACAGCATAGAGTGCAGTGGTGTAGAGTGTAGTGGCATAGAGTGGATTGGCGCAGAGTGCTGTAGAGTGCAGTGGCATAGAGTCCAGAGGCATAGACTGCAGTGTTGCAGAGTAGAATAGCATAGAGTAAAGTAGTGTAGGGTGCAGTGGTGTGGAGTGGCGCAGCATAGAGTGCAGTGGCACAGAGTGGAGTTGCGCTGAGTGGAGTGGTGCAGAGTGGCGTAGAGTGCAGTGGCATAGAGTGCAGTGGTGTGGAATAGATTGTTTCAGACTAGAGTGAAGTGGTGTAGAGTGTAGTGGTGCAGGGTAGAGTGGAATGGTGCAATGGCGTATAGTGCAGGGGCAAAACTTGCAGTGGGGTAGAGTGCATTGGTGCAGAGTAAATTAGAGTGGTGTTGATTGGATTGGTGTAGAGTGCAGTGGCGTATAGTGGAGTGGTACAGAGTAGAGTGCATTGGTATAGACTGTATGGGTGTAGAGTGCAGTGGCGTAGAATGCAGTGGCATAGAGTGCAGTGGGATGGAGTGCAGTGTTGCAGACTAGAGTAGCATAGAGTGGAGTGGTGCATAATAGAGCAGAATGGCCTAGACTGGAGTGGTGTATAGTGCAGTGGCGAAGAGTGCACTGGTGCAGAGTACAGTAGAGTGGCATAGAGTGCATTGGCATAAAGTAGAGTGATGCACAGTAGAGTAGAGTGGTGTAGAGTGGAGTGAAGTGGCATAGAGTGCAGTGGTATAGAGTGGAGTGGTACAGAGTAGAGTGCAGGGGTGTCGAGTGGTGCAGAGTAAAATGGTGGAGCATAAAGTGGAGTATGCATGGTGTGGTAGCTCACTGCCTTTGCAGACAACACATTTTCAATTGAAATGACCATTACATTCGCACAGACTGATAAAAGTATACAGCGCACATATGATAATGTATGGAAATGTCATCACCTCATGTATTGATTTGTTTTTATTATTATTAAAATATTTGTTTCCACCACACATCAGAATTACAACAAACGTGCTTCATTTGTGCTTTCCTAATTCTGATATATTCTGAAATATCTGCATAGTATATTTACAGGCATTTAAATTATGTTTTGTGCTAGCAAAAACATATTTCTTTCACATCCAGATTGTCACATATGTCCTCTCACTTTGAAGTTAGAGAAAGAAAAGTAAAAAGAGCCTGACTTTTGACCTCTGTCTTTGAATGCACAGCAAATGTGACAAGATAAAAACAAGATTTAACACCTTAACCGCGGCGGCAATTCCGCCGTGGTGCGGGGCGTTCCATTAAGTGGGCGGTGCCGCGTCGGCCAACGGTCGTGCGCAGCACTACCGAGGTAGTGCTCGCGACCGCCGTTGGCCGACGGGCGCGCTTAAAGGGTTAAAGGCCTGTTTACAGAAAGTGAGCACTCAGTGGAAGACTAGAGTAAATAGGGTAATGTCCACTGGGGAGACAAACTCAAGCTGGACAGCCTAAACTAAATGAGCCAGCAAATAGAACGCAAGCGAATGTGAGTTACAAACCACAAAGCCAATGGTAAGCAATGGGCGGAATGCATTCCCAGGGAAGCTTTCCAAATGTCCCCAAAATGTCTTTAGCAAACCAGACAGCTGTGCTGTCTGGAAGGCTTAGACCTAACCAGGAAGGGAGTTTTGCCTTGAATAATACTACCCTAACTTCTTTTTTGCTTTTACTTTAGGACAAATTAGAATTGGAATTTTTCATTTTTAAATTAAATCTTATCTTTTTATATAATGGTATGACTGAATTACATGGATCGAAACAGGGTTTGTGCTGCTGGACTCTATGGAAAATGTAAAGTCATATTTTTCTTTTTTCCTACAAGTGTTTTTGATAAATGTTGATATCTGAGTCATGGTTGCGTATGCGGGTTTAAGTTACTGTTTTTTTTTGGACTTGGGCATTAGTTATGATTTATTTTTGTGGAGTTGTTTAAAGTATTATTTGTATTTGTTAGTAATAAAGAGTGTAGGCTACCATTTCCAGGTACCTTGCACTTGGAAGTGAGCCAAATTGCCTCACTTCCACTAAAATCTGCATGCTCTTGTCTGTGCTGTTTGTAAAATTTCAGGTGTAGACTACCTGAAATGAAATGTGTATGTTTCATTTCCTGTAATCTCTGTTCCTTTTTAGAATTCTCGAGTAATTAAAAAGTGTTAGTTGTGTTCTACCAATCAAAGATGCAAAAAAAATGTTCCATGCCTCTATAGCACAGTTGATTTTTGAACCCTCTTTGAAACAGGCCAAGTAGCAGTTCCACCAATGCATGTTAAAATGTGGTTGTCAAATGTGACTCAACCTTTTTAGTCTGCTAACCCAGTTTGTTGTATTCAGCGATTCCTTATATTTTTGGCAGCGTGGCTTGTTTTATGTGTTCCTCGTAGTGTTTTCCTCCCCATGGGCACCTGCGCTCACTTTCATTCCTTGGAAACCATAACCTTGTTTTCTTTTGTAAAGTTTCCACTGGAGAGCGTTCGGATTTCATTTTTGGATGTTTGGTTGGAACTGCAACCTCCTTGCTGTGAGGACCAATAAACATCGGTTATTATTTCACTTCTTGTGAATTCTTTTACTTCCACATTTTTCCGACAACCATATTGATTCTGAGCCTTACATTCCTCCTCAAATCTGGTTCTCCATATACTGTCATTTCAGATGTGTTTTTTTTTACCACAAACTTCATTAATGTATCCTAATTTGAACCAGATATTAAGTCGTTTTCATATTCCGAGAACAATATTGACTGGATAGGATTTTTGGTTTCTGATCTTCAGTTTAAACACAATTTGTGTCAGGGTGAAATTTATGCTTCTCAAAAACTACATCTATTAGGATGGATGCATCAGGGATACTTAGGTATGACTCTGAAAACTGCCACTGATACAACCATTTCGTGTTTGATAATATTCCATTCTATTGAGGTCATACTAAGTCAATTTACTGGTATTTTCAACAACAAATTAGGAAAAGTGAAAGGTTTTTCCCTCAAAATTAAATTGACTAGGGGGCGTGGTCTGAGCCGCCACAAGATGGCCACTTCCAGCTGAGGCTCCGCGCTTCGAGCGGGACCTCTTCGACCGTCGGAGCCGCGAATCGGGTTGTTTGCGGGCATGAGCTGAGGCATCTACGGAGCAGGCGTGGGGGCACAGGTAGCTTCTTTTTTATTTTATTTTCGGAGCTGTTTTCAGCCTGTTTTCCCCCGCACCGTACTCCCCTCAATTATCTTTGGTGGCGCCCGCCATTTTGAATTTCGGCGGGACGCGACTTTTCAACGCTGCTTCCCCGGTGCTGCCCGCGGTGAGGTTATTCAGGACGCCGCTGTGGTTTCACCTGCGAGGTGTTGCTTCCTGGGGGGGCGCACAAGGTTTCAGCTGCTTTGCCAATGTCATACCTGTCTCCTTACTGCTCTGGGACTCCTGACATGCTCTGCCACTAAGAAAATGTGCCGGTTGTGCCTCTCTTCTGAAGATTTTTTACTCAGACATTACTCTTAACTTCCTTATGGTGAGCTCTCTTTTGGTGAACCTGAAGTTAAAGCAGCTCAGCTTAATGCTGCATCATTGTCCTCACATGTTTCCTTTAATTGAATAGTTGCGCCTGCTTTGCCTATGTATTTCTCCTGCACCTCTATGCGACACAATATCTTGTGACGCACGTTGAAGTGCCATTGGAACTGGTTACTTTCGCCCCATTGGAGTCATATGGCGACGCAACTTGTGTAGTGCCTCATAGCTCATGCTTTGTTCTTCATATCTCTTTCTTCCCTGGTCGATGGACTGAGCCGGGCTGTTCATGTTTGGAATGCCTTCTTTACTAGTTCAGTGATACCTTCTAGTACTGGGTGGCTGCTATAAATTCTAGTGGATGGATACTGACTTTGTTCTTTGCTGTCTGTGCTAGCAGCGTCAGTCAGGTTACTTCAGTTGTGTTTGGACGAGGACCGAAAATTTGACGGCGGTTTATAAGCCATATAACCTGTTCATATATGCTGCATATCTTTTGAAAGCCTCAATATTTCAGTAAATTCACATTTATGGAGCCCTCTTCTTCTTTGGGTCAGAAATTTCTCTCGACAAATATGTACTCCTCTCGCAAGGAACCCAATCCTGTTGCTCCCCCTAAACGTCATAAGAAGGAACCTAACTCGCCTGCCAAGTCGCCGCTACCCATAACTATGGAAGATCTTATGGAAGAGATAAAGTTGATTAAGCCTTTCGTCATTGAAACTAATGCCACCCTTCAAAAGTTAGATGAGAAATGGTCTAGCTTGGACTCCAGAATGTCTGCTGTGGAACAGAGGATCAGTGATACTCAAGACGTGATACCTCAGGTTGCGACTATGTCTAAAGAGATTGCACTCCTCAAGATGCAAACGGAGGATTTAGAAAATCGCAATAGATGCAATAACCTTCGAATTTATGGTATTCCCGAGGGAGAGGAGGGGTCAGACATGCTTGCCTTCCTCAAAATTCATATTCCTAAAATTTTCAGTCTTAAAGATGGCACCACTCTCAATTTACAGCGCGCTCATCGCATTGGCCCTAAAACCGGAGGTTCATCTTCTTCATCGTCAGTAAATCGTCCCAGAGGGATAATCGTTTTATTTTTGGAGTATACTGAATTGTTAATGGTCCTTTCAGCAGCAAAGTCAAGAAAGCAGATGTTATGGTCAGGTCAAAAGGTTTTCATCTCTCAAGATGTGGCCCGCGCCACTGCAGCTCGTCGCAAGGAATTTCTCTCTCTTCGCCCGGCTCTACGATCCATGAATGCCAGATATGGCCTAGTTCATCCCTGCTTCTTCAAGGTTACTTATAAAGAGAGGTCCTACTCTTTTGATCATCCTGAAGACCTGAGACAGTTTATTTCTCACCATAAAGGGGATGAGATGGACTTTGGAGGGCCCTGAGTAACATTGTCGATCTGTCTTATGTTTGGTCTTCTGAGATTAATGCTTTCTATTCAATTGTTCTGAAGATATCTGTTTTCCTTGTCGTTGTCTTTATGGTCCGTTGTTGTTGTCTTTTTTCGATGACTATGGCTCGTTAGCCTTTTCAGAGGATATTTCACTATGTGATTTTTCCTTGTTTTTCTCCGCAGATGTTTCTTTCCTGTGTTGACTTATTCCCCAGATGCCTCCCTCCTCCTTGCCCTCTCGTTCCATTCCCAATGTTCATGGTTACCCCTTACGTCTGGTAAGTGTTGAGCATTCCATTCGTTATCATGGCAGTATGTTGTTCCCCTGTTTTAATTTTTATCGTTTTTCTTAGTTTTGTTTGATATGAAGTTGGTCTTTCCCGATTTGTTATCATATACTAAGCTCCTTCTCTCTTATTTATTTATTTTTCTACCTAGAGGTTTCGGTTGTTCTCGGATGTCTTTGTTGGTTTGGCTGTCTGTCTTCTTCTGCGGCTTCCCGCTTCCCCATGTTATTTTCTCTATTCTGGATACTTACTCTGTCTTTTTTGACTGAAGTCTCTCGGCTTCTAGTCAACTGTTTGTTCCCTATCTCTTACTTCTTTTGCTTTTTCCTTTGCTCCTCTTTCCTTTTCCTGCTTTTTTCCTTTTTCACCTTCCCCTTCGTATTTTCTGAATTTGCTTCTCCTTTTTCTTCTATCACTCACTTTTCTCACTTTTTCTTTTCGTATTCTCTCATCTTTGCTCAGTTTTCCCTTTTTCCCTTTTTCTATCTCTTTCTCACTTTCTGATTTTGTATCTTCTTTTTTGATTGTACCTTCATTTTTTCTTATTCTGCTCTCTTTCTTTGTAATCATTATTTTTTACCATTTACATATTCATCTTCATGTTCATTTACACACTTCTCAATGCATTCATTGTTTTGTTTTTGGTAGCCTTTATATTGACTGTATAATTTTGTTGAATTTCCTAATATTATTATTAGTATTAATGCCTTTTTTTTTGCCTTGTAATGACTGATAATGTTCGGATTATCTCATGGAATGTAAAGGGATTACGTAATCCAGTTAAAAAACAACGGGTACTTACCCATCTCTCTAAACTCCAATGTAAAATTGCTATGCTACAAGAAACACACCTTAATGAGAGTGATGCTAATTCCCTTAAAAAGCAATGTGTGGGTCATGTTTATAGTTCCACATCCAAAGACAGAAAGAATGGTGTCGTAATACTCTTTCACAAATCACTATCCCTTACGATAGAAAAAGAAGAGAAGGATGAAGATGGACGTTGGCTCCTTCTCCATACTATTATTAATGGATCCCTTGTTTCTTTACTTAACATCTATGGCCCCACAGGAATTGACTCACACTTTTGGCAATCCATGTCCCATAATCTTCATGCATGTTCTAGCTCTAATCTCATAGTGGGTGGTGACTGTAATCAAGTCATGGACCCTTTCACGGATAGGAAATCCTCTTCTAGGTACATTCCTAATAAAATGCAAAAAACCTTTGCTAGGACCATCCGTGCGAGGGGCCTAGTGGATGCCTGGAGAATATTCAACCTTGATAGTTTAGAATATACATTTTATTCCCCCACTCATAACTCCACTTCTAGAATCGATTACATTTTTTTAAGCCCGCACCTCCTTTCCAACCTCCTACATGCAGAGATTGGCTCCATTCTTATTTCCGATCACGCTCCTGTTTTGATTAGTTTAGACCTCCCTTCTTTACCTTCTAAATCTCGTCGTTGGCGTTTTAACAATTATCTTCTTAAAGATCAATCCTTTCTAAGCCGCTTTAAAGTTTTTGTTTCTGAATTCTTTCTCCTTAATGCTAGTCCTGATATGCCCTTTCATATTGTCTGGGATTCCTTCAAAGCGACAGCCAGAGGCTTCATTATAGATTATGTATCTAGCAAAAGGAAAAAGTATCGTAAAGAATCCGCTTCTCTGCTCTCCTCTATTAAAGAATTGGAATATGCTTATTTTTCTTCTAAAAATATCGACACCCTCAAGACTCTGGTCCAAGCAAAACTTGACTTTAATAGGAAATCCACAGAAGAGGCCTCAGGGACGTTGCTAAAAATGAACTCTAAATTTTATGGTGGTCGTAATCGAGCTGGTAAGCTCTTGGCGAACTACTTGAAGGTTAAATCTCAGAGATCTAAAGTAGTTAAGATTATTGATGATAATGATATTCCCCGCTTTAAGGATGAAGAAATACTAACGTGCTTTACAGATTTTTATAAGACTCTTTATACTCCTGAATCTTCCCCTTCTGATGCAAATCTGGACTCTTTTTTTGACTCATTACCTCCCCGCTCTTTCCCTCTTCCTGACTGTTCTATTTTGGAAAAAGATATATCTTTTTCAGAGATTAAATCTGCTTTGTGCATGTTACCTAAAGATAAGGCTCCTGGTCCTGATGGTCTCACTGCTGAGTTCTATTCTTGCTTTTCTCCTGTTCTTCTGCCCCATCTTTTATCTCTTTTTCAACATTTTGTTCTTAACGGTGAGGCTCGAGGCTCTTTTCTTGAAGCTATGATTTGTCTCATTCCCAAAAAAGATAAAGACCTGTCTCGATGTGCCAACTATCATCCTATATCTTTGATTAATCTTGATTGCAAATTATTTGCCAAGGTATTAGCCCTTCGTATCAATCAGGTCCTTCCTGATTTAATTGGTTCCGAACAAACAGGGTTTGTTAAGGGAAGGACTATTTCTGATAATTCCAGAACTTTCCTCAATATTATTCATCTTGCATCTAAGAGTTCTTCCCCTATAGCCGCCATAACCCTGAACGCGGAAAAAGCCTTTGATCGTGTTCATTGGCTTTTCATGATGCGCGCCTTTAAATGGCATGGTTTTAGTCCTTCTATTTTGTCCCTTATAAAATTGTTATATTCCTCTCCGACCACCTCAGTTTTTGTTAATGGCTCTCAATACTCTTATTTCCCTTTACAAAGGGGTACTCGTCACTTTTTATCCGTTCTCTTGAGCCCTTTCTTCACTCTTTACGACACTCCCCCACCTTCCGAGGCTTTATGCACAAATCTGTTGAAATTAAATTTACTGCTTATGCAGATGATATTATGTTATACGTTTCCGATCCTTCTACCTCTATGCCTGCTTTTACCGAACTTTCTTCTTATGCGGCCTTGTCAGGCTATAAATTGAATTTTTCCAAATCTGAAGTGCTTCCTTTAAATAAATATTGTTTAAGGAGTATTTTTGAGGGTATCGATTTTAAATGGAATACTAATAATATTACTTGCTTGGGGATTAAATATTCTTCTACCCTTACAAAAACGATTCAGTTTAATTTGGAAGAGGTTCTATCAAAAGTAAATAATATGGCAGATAGATGGTCTCCCCTTTTTTGTCATGGTGTGGTAGATTGGACACCATTAAAATGATGTTGCTTCCCGTTATTAACTTCTATTTATCCATTGTTGGAAAGTCATCCTGTGCCCTGGGCACCCCCCAACTTTTTGCTGACTGGAACTGGTGGTAACTGACTCTGACTGACCCTGGGCTCTGTTTAACCAGGCCCAGGGCCAGTGCCATGCTGAAACACTTAGATAACAGTAAAGCACCTACATACACTAGGGTACACTTTGGGTTGGGGTACCCCTGTAATTGGCATGACCTACCCCATGAGCCCCTAGTATATAATAGGGCAGGGGATTGAAACTACCTAGAAGTCCCCAGTATCCTGGGGCATGGCAGTTTAGAGGCCAGCAGCCTTTTTGCACTTGCATGTGTGCACTGCTGAAGCCTGTGGTCAGTTTAAAAGCAGCTCTGGGTGCCAGGACTGCTCTTAAACATGCAAATTGTGGCCAAACTCGACTTTGGGGTTTGGGGCACTTAAAACTGGTCAACCTAAAATGTTTTTGCATAATAATGACCCCCAGGGTCTCCCCTAGGTATCCCAGGGGTGGGGGTCAGGTATCTATAAGGTAGACCCTTATAAAATGAGTTTATAAATGCCCTGGGTTAAGTGAAATTCACATTTCACTCTCCCCATTGTTTAAAGTGCTGCCCAAATTCGACTTTGATGCTGGGGGCACTGGGCCTGGAGGATCTGCAATATTTTTACAGATTCAACACCCCTAGGGTCTCCCCAGGTGACCTATGGGGTGGGGGTCCTGTGAAAATAAGCCAAGTACTTATAAAATATGTTTTTGTAGGTCCTGGTGCTGGAAAAATGGCCCACGTCATTTTTCCCATTGCAAACCCCATGGCCCATAGGATAACATGGGGGAAAGTTATTAAACAATAACTATTAACAGGACAGGGATAAAGATTCCATTCAAAGACTCACTAGAATGGTATGGATAAATCCTACAATATGATGTTATTGAATTTTTCCCAAAGTGAACAGACAAGAAGTTATAACACTTTCTTAGTTGTAGTTCCAAATCCAGCCTGCCAGTGCTCTGCCCTGATTGGTCAGAGTTAAGAGGATTAGCCAGCCTGCCTGAAGAGGTGATAAAGATCCCCTGGGGTCAGCCAGATGGACTGGGAGGGCAGTGAGCTGTTCTGCAGGAATGCCAGGCCAGGGGAGGGGTCGTAAACAATGAGCTTCAAAGGGGCAGAGCCCAGAGCAGTGTCATTAACAGCTTTGAACCCCCACCCCAGCCAGATGGCAGGATTAAGGAAGGTATGTGCAGATGTAGGGAGGAGAGGCTAGGTTAATTAGCCAACTCAGTGGGAGTGTTTAGCCAGCTCTTACCTCCTTGCTGGAAAATCAGCCATTATGGATTTGGAAGCTTTGTTGCACTCTGGGATAAAATAATGCCACACTCTGCAGGAAGTAGTCACTCAAGTGGGCAGTTACCCTACTCCTATTGGTGAAGCTTGACCTCCTGGATGACCCAGAGACTGTGGAATAAGTATCTGAGAGAGGCCCAGCCCCTCAGATCTGCTGCTTGAAACTGAAGAAAGCAAGACTGGCCCTGCTGGAACTTCTGCTGTGCAAAGACTTCTAAGGCCTGACCTCTGGAGACTGCACCCCCTGAAACTACAGCTTTGTGGACTAACTGTGCTGAGTAAAAGAACTCAAGAGTGGACTCCCTGCAAGCTACAGGTTAACAGAGCTCATCTGGACCCTCACCACCAAGAATCACCAACCTGGGGAACTACCAGTGGATTTGTAAGGGTGACGTCCAGTGCATTGTGGGAATTGAAGTCCTCAACTTTCAAGGACCATCTTGGAGCTTCCAGACCCTTGGAGTAAGTTTGAGACACTTTGGGACCCTTTGAGGAACTTCAGGAAGAAGTTCAGGAAGTTTGTGGAACTTTGGAGGAACTTTGGAAAAAAGCTCCATAGGGGGACCGACTCATCCTGGTCAGCCAAGCCGCCTGCCTTCAACCGCGAGCCGGCCAAGCCCACCAGGTTCGTCCCGCTAAAAGCTCCATCGCATCGACTTCCAGAGATTGACCGGGACTAGCGAAAATCTGAAGCCGGCGAACCCTCACCGGATCCGGCTACATGAGGAGCATCGAGGGACCCCACGAGAAAAAGCTCCAGAAAAGCTTCTAAGTCCGCTCGTAAGAAATCGACCGGGAGCAACCGCGAGCGCCAATCCGCCTGCCTTCCATCGCGTGTCGGCCTGGATTGTTGGATTGCCCCGCTAAAGCGATCTTGAAAAGTTTCTAAGTCCGCTCCAGGGAAGTTCACCGGGAGATCGTCGAAAGGCTGCCCGGCGGAGCCACACCGGATCCGGACTGACGGAGAGCGTCGAGGGGCCTCGAGGAGAAAAGCTCCAGAAAAGTTTCTAAGTGCGAAGGTAAAAACATTGACCGGGACCTTCCGCGTGGAGTATCCGCTCAGGGCTCCATCGCGGTCGGCCTTAAACTTTGACTTTGGCCCGGTCTATCGCGAGGCTATGTCCCAATATGGTGCTATATGCTTCTAAGTGCTAGATTTTATTTAAACTTTGAAAATTCATATCTCCGGTTCCCTACATTGGATTTTTGTCGTTTTGGTGTCATTTTAAAGATAAAAATATTTCCTATTTTTATAAATTGGTGTTGGATTTTTATTATGTGTTGTGTTTTAATTATTTACTGAATTGGTGTTTTTAAATGCTTTACATACCTGTCTTTGAAGTTAAGCCTGTCTGCTCGCAGCCACGTTACCAGGGGTTGAGCATAGGAATAATTTTCTTAGACCTATGCTGAGTCCTATCAAGTGTTTGTGGTCTTATTACTAGTGGCAGACCTACATTTGCCCCTACCAATAACCCACTTTCCAACATTTGGTGCTCAGCGGTGTGGATGTGGACTTGTGTTTAAAAAATACACCTTTCAGTGAATGAATTAAGATTATAAAAATCCTCTAAATTGCCTTAGAACAAAACTTTTGAGTTTGATTTTTGGAATTTGGACTAAACTGTTTTTAATCCATTGTTTTGATTTTTCCAAATTGTTCTAAGTCTATTGTGCCTAGTGTTGTGACCCAAAACTAGGGAACCATGGAGTTGGACCTGGCTAAACTGTCCCAGTGTAAGTTGGCTGAGCTTAGGGAACAGTGTAGGCTTAGGGGCTGCCTGCTTCCAAGAGGTATAGGAAGGCAGGGTTGTTTCAGTTTATACAAGCCCATGACCAGGCAGCTGAGGAGAATCAAGGGGGATAGAGGGTTTCCCCTACCTCCTCCCAGAGGGGGAGGAGGTTGAGGATGATGCCTCTTCCATTATAACTAGTGTAAGCCAACAGAATCCTGATGGTGGGAGTGGGGCAGGGTCCCTTACTCAGGAACCACTACGGTCCCTTGCAGAGAGACAGCTTCAGGCTCAATTAGCTTTGATAGCTTTAGAGCAAAGGAAACTGGATTTGGCTGAGAAGAGGTGGGAGAAGGAGGAGAAGAGAAATGGTGGCAGCGAAAGCGAAGAAGATGCTGAGATGTCCAGGGGTGGCAGATTTGAACCTAAACTTCCAAAGGGTATTGTGCCCAAGTACACTGAGGGGGATGACATTGACAAATGGCTTGCAGCTTTTGAGAGGGCCCTTAAGATGAGTAGGGTCCACTCTAGGTATTGGGGTGCACTCCTGTGGGAGTTGATTCCAGTAGCTGGGAGGGATAGGCTCCTGACCCTGAAGGGAGAGGATGCAGAATCATACCAGCAGATGAAAGCCTGCTTAGTCAAGAGGTTTGGTCTGACTCCAGAGCAGTACAGGGTGAAGTTTAGGAACACCCAGAAATTGAATTCCAAGTCTTGGATAGACTTTGTGGATGTTTCAGTGAAGGCACTGGAAGGCTGGATTTGTGGTAACAAAGTGAGCACTTATGAGGGATTGTATAATTTGTTTTTGAAAGAACACATTTTGACTCATTGTGCAGAAGAGAAGTTACGCCAGTATCTAGTGGACTCTAAGCTGACAGACCCCAGAGAGTTGGGGGAGTCAGCTGATGAGTGGGTGAGAACCCGGGTTTCCATTCAGCACCAGGGGGTGACCAGAAGAAAGGAGGACAGGTCCCTCCCCAGGGGAAAGCCCAGGGAAATGAAGGTCAAAAACCTAAGGAGTCCTCCAAAGACCCACAAAAACCTGCACAAGGAGGGGGGCCCCGAGCCAACCCAAAACCCAAGGGAGGTGGATTCAGGGAAAGAATGGTAAATTCTTTGATCCCTCAAAAGTGGGTAAGTGCTTTGACTGTAACCAGCCAGGGCACAAGCAGGGAGATGCTGTCTGCACTAAAAAGCTCCCCCTAAGGGGCCATCCACAGGGATTGCCAGTGTCAGTGTAGGGGTGGAGAGTGGTGCCCCAGTGGAGGGTAATCAGGTGGGGCAAGCAACCTTAGTGTCCCTGGGTGGGGTGAATATTGCAACCCTTACTGCCTTACCTCCAAACATGGATAAGTACAGGCAGAGGCCTAAAGTGAATGGGACTGAGGTGGAGGCTATCAGAGACACTGGGGCTAGTGTAACTATGGTCCTGGATGAGCTGGTGCCCCCGGAGAGTTTGTTACCTGGTGAGTTTCACCAGGTGACTTATGCAGACAGCACCACCAAACTCCATCCTATGGCTGTGGTGGATTTGGAATGGGGAGGTGTGACAGGCCCTATGAAGGTAGCTGTGTCAAAGGTGCTCCCAGTCCAGTGTTTACTGGGCAATGACCTTGAAGCCTCTGCATGGTCAGAGGTGGAGAGAGGACTCCATATGAAAATATTGGAGCTCCCTGAGTGGGTGTGTGCTGTGACTAGGTCACAGACTAGCCAGACGGGAGGGGCTGGACACTTGGACCCTGGAACAAAGGGCCAAGCATCCATGGACAAGGGTACTGGGCCTGGTGAGCCAGCCCAGGGAACTCCAGAGGTGCAGGCAGAATCTAACCCTGATGGGGAGGATCTGGCCTCTGAGGGAGGGACTCCATCCCTGCCAGAGCTGTCAGATTTGGCAGAACTGACAGGAGCAGGTGGACCCTCCAGAGAGGAGTTCAGTCAGGGACAGCGTGACTGTCCCACCCTTGAGGGCTTGAGGCGGATTGCTTCTAAGCAAGAGGAAGGGGATGACAGTGGGTTTCATAGAATCTACTGGGAAGATGGACTGCTTTATACTGAGGCCAGAAACCTCAAGGAGGGGGCCACCAGGAGGTTGGTGGTGCCCCAGAGGTACAGAGAGTTCATCCTGACTTTGGGTCATGACATCCCCTTGGCAGGACATTTGGGACAGATAAAGACATGGAACCGGTTGGTGAACCATTTCTACTGGCCCCATATGTCTGAAAAGGTAAAGGAGTTTTGCAGCTCCTGTGTCACCTGTCAGGCCAGTGGCAAGGCAGGGGGCAAGACAAAGGCTCCCCTAGTACCACTGCCAGTGGTTGGGGTTCCTTTTGAAAGGGTGGGGATGGACATTGTTGGTCCCCTGGACCCACCTACTGCATCAGGGAATAGGTATATCTTAGTGGTAGTTGACCATGCCACTAGATACCCTGAAGCCATACCTCTTAGAACCATTGATGCTCCTGCAGTGGCTAGAGCACTACTTGGTGTGTTTACCAGAGTGGGTTTTCCAAAGAGGTGGTGTCAGATAGGGGCACGAACTTCCTGTCCAGCTATCTGACTGCTATGTGGGATGAGTGTGGTGTCAACTACAAGTTCACCACCCCCTATCACCCACAAGCAAATGGTCTTGTTGAGCGATTCAACAAAACCCTGAAGGGCATGATAAATGGGTTGTCAGAGAAACTCAGGAGGAGATGGGATGTTCTCCTCCCATGCTTACTGTTTGCTTACAGGGAGGTGCCACAGAAAGGGGTTGGTTTCAGTCCCTTTGAGTTGGTGTTTGGACACCCTGTGAGGGGGCCATTGAGCCTGCTGAGAGAGTCTTTAGAGAAGCCTCTCAAAGAAGCAAAGGACAATGTGCTGGACTATGTGCTAGGCCTGAGATCTAGAATGGCCGAGTACATGTACAAGGCAAACAGGAAACTGGAGGCCAGCCAGGAGCTCATGAAGCACTGGTATGATCAGAAGGCTACTATGCCTGAGTATACTCCAGGACAATTGGTGTGGGTGTTGGAGCCTGTGGCTCCCAGGGCCCTCCATGACAAGTGGAGTGGGCCCTATCCAATCTTAGAAAAGAAGGGTGAGGTTACCTATTTGGTGGACCTTGGCACCCCCAGGAACCCTCATAGGGTCCTGCATGTGAATAGATTGAAACCCCACCATGACAGGGCAGACATGACCATGTTACTGGTCACTGATGAGGGTGTGGAGGAGGAAACTGAGCCTGTGCCCGACCTCCTCTCCACTAATGTGCAAGATGGGTCAGTGGAGGGGGTGATACTCTCTCCCAAGTTGACAGACCAGCAGCACAGAGACTGTAAGCAAGTGCTGGAGCAGTTTGCTGGCCTGTTCTCCTTGACCCCAGGCATCACTGAGTGGTGTGTGCATCACATTGACACTGGTGACAGCCTGCCTGTCAAGAATAAACTGTACAGGACATCTGACCATGTCAGAGCCAGCATTAAAGCTGAGGTTGCTAAGATGCTGGACTTGGGGGTAATTGAACCGTCTGAGAGTCCATGGGCCAGTCCAGTGGTGCTGGTACCTAAACCTAATCCTCAGGGTGGACCCAAGGAGTTAAGGTTCTGTGTGGACTACAGAGGATTGAATGCAGTCACAAAGACTGACGCTCACCCTATACCTAGAGCTGATGAGCTCATTGATAGGTTAGGGGCTGCTAAGTACCTGAGTACTTTTGATTTGACTTCAGGTTACTGGCAGATTGCCCTCACTGATGGAGCAAAGGAGAGGTCAGCATTCTCCACCCCAGAGGGACATTATCAGTTCAAGGTAATGCCCTTTGGTTTAAAGAATGCACCTGCCACCTTCCAAAGGTTGGTGAACAGGGTCTTGTCTGGGTTGGAACAGTTCAGTGCAGCTTACCTGGATGACATAGCTGTGTATAGTTCTACCTGGGGAGATCACTTAAGCCACCTTAGGGAAGTGCTTCAGGCCATGCAGCAGGCAGGCCTGACTATTAAGGCAAGCAAGTGCCAAATAGGGCAGAGTTCTGTAGTGTACCTGGGCCACCTGGTAGGTGGGGGCCATGTACAGCCTCTCCAAGCTAAAATCCAAACTATTTTGGATTGGACAGCACCTGTTACCCAGACTCAGGTCAGGGCCTTCCTTGGACTGACAGGGTACTATAGAAGGTTTGTTCAAAATTATGGGACCATTGTGGGGCCCCTAACAGAACTGACTTCTAAAAAGAGGCCCAAGAAGGTGATTTGGACCCCAGAGTGTCAGAAGGCTTTTGACACTCTGAAAGCTGCTATGTGTTCAGCACCAGTGTTACTGGCCCCTGACTACACAAAGGAATTTGTAGTTCAGACCGATGCTTCAGAGCAAGGGATTGGGGCAGTGTTGGCACAACTAAATGAAGGGGGCCTTGATCAGCCAGTTGCCTTTATTAGCAGGAGGCTTCTTCCCAGAGAGCAGAGATGGAGTGCCATTGAGAGGGAGGCTTTTGCTGTGGTGTGGTCACTGAAAAAGTTGAGACCATATTTGTTTGGGACTCACTTCCGTGTTCAAACTGACCACAGGCCTCTCAGATGGCTCATGCAGATGAGAGGGGAGAATCCCAAGCTGTTAAGGTGGTCCATTTCCCTACAGGGAATGGACTTTACAGTGGAACACAGACCTGGGGTTGCCCATGCCAATGCCGATGGACTTTCCAGGTTTTTCCACTTAGCTGAGGAGGACTACCAGGGTATAGGTTAGTAACCCCTCACCTTTCGTTTGGGGGGGCTGTGTTGGAAAGTCATCCTGTGCCCTGGGCACCCCCAACTTTTTGCTGACTGGAACTGGTGGTAACTGACTCTGACTGACCCTGGGCTCTGTTTAACCAGGCCCAGGGCCAGTGCCATGCTGAAACACTTAGATAACAGTAAAGCACCTACATACACTAGGGTACACTTTGGGTTGGGGTACCCCTGTAATTGGCATGACCTACCCCATGAGCCCCTAGTATATAATAGGGCAGGGGATTGAAACTACCTAGAAGTCCCCAGTATCCTGGGGCATGGCAGTTTAGAGGCCAGCAGCCTTTTTGCACTTGCATGTGTGCACTGCTGAAGCCTGTGGTCAGTTTAAAAGCAGCTCTGGGTGCCAGGACTGCTCTTAAACATGCAAATTGTGGCCAAACTCGACTTTGGGGTTTGGGGCACTTAAAACTGGTCAACCTAAAATGTTTTTGCATAATAATGACCCCCAGGGTCTCCCCTAGGTATCCCAGGGGTGGGGGGTCAGGTATCTATAAGGTAGACCCTTATAAAATGAGTTTATAAATGCCCTGGGTTAAGTGAAATTCACATTTCACTCTCCCCATTGTTTAAAGTGCTGCCCAAATTCGACTTTGATGCTGGGGGCACTGGGCCTGGAGGATCTGCAATATTTTTACAGATTCAACACCCCTAGGGTCTCCCCAGGTGACCTATGGGGTGGGGGTCCTGTGAAAATAAGCCAAGTACTTATAAAATATGTTTTTGTAGGTCCTGGTGCTGGAAAAATGGCCCACGTCATTTTTCCCATTGCAAACCCCATGGCCCATAGGATAACATGGGGGAAAGTTATTAAACAATAACTATTAACAGGACAGGGATAAAGATTCCATTCAAAGACTCACTAGAATGGTATGGATAAATCCTACAATATGATGTTATTGAATTTTTCCCAAAGTGAACAGACAAGAAGTTATAACACTTTCTTAGTTGTAGTTCCAAATCCAGCCTGCCAGTGCTCTGCCCTGATTGGTCAGAGTTAAGAGGATTAGCCAGCCTGCCTGAAGAGGTGATAAAGATCCCCTGGGGTCAGCCAGATGGACTGGGAGGGCAGTGAGCTGTTCTGCAGGAATGCCAGGCCAGGGGAGGGGTCGTAAACAATGAGCTTCAAAGGGGCAGAGCCCAGAGCAGTGTCATTAACAGCTTTGAACCCCCACCCCAGCCAGATGGCAGGATTAAGGAAGGTATGTGCAGATGTAGGGAGGAGAGGCTAGGTTAATTAGCCAACTCAGTGGGAGTGTTTAGCCAGCTCTTACCTCCTTGCTGGAAAATCAGCCATTATGGATTTGGAAGCTTTGTTGCACTCTGGGATAAAATAATGCCACACTCTGCAGGAAGTAGTCACTCAAGTGGGCAGTTACCCTACTCCTATTGGTGAAGCTTGACCTCCTGGATGACCCAGAGACTGTGGAATAAGTATCTGAGAGAGGCCCAGCCCCTCAGATCTGCTGCTTGAAACTGAAGAAAGCAAGACTGGCCCTGCTGGAACTTCTGCTGTGCAAAGACTTCTAAGGCCTGACCTCTGGAGACTGCACCCCCTGAAACTACAGCTTTGTGGACTAACTGTGCTGAGTAAAAGAACTCAAGAGTGGACTCCCTGCAAGCTACAGGTTAACAGAGCTCATCTGGACCCTCACCACCAAGAATCACCAACCTGGGGAACTACCAGTGGATTTGTAAGGGTGACGTCCAGTGCATTGTGGGAATTGAAGTCCTCAACTTTCAAGGACCATCTTGGAGCTTCCAGACCCTTGGAGTAAGTTTGAGACACTTTGGGACCCTTTGAGGAACTTCAGGAAGAAGTTCAGGAAGTTTGTGGAACTTTGGAGGAACTTTGGAAAAAAGCTCCATAGGGGGACCGACTCATCCTGGTCAGCCAAGCCGCCTGCCTTCAACCGCGAGCCGGCCAAGCCCACCAGGTTCGTCCCGCTAAAAGCTCCATCGCATCGACTTCCAGAGATTGACCGGGACTAGCGAAAATCTGAAGCCGGCGAACCCTCACCGGATCCGGCTACATGAGGAGCATCGAGGGACCCCACGAGAAAAAGCTCCAGAAAAGCTTCTAAGTCCGCTCGTAAGAAATCGACCGGGAGCAACCGCGAGCGCCAATCCGCCTGCCTTCCATCGCGTGTCGGCCTGGATTGTTGGATTGCCCCGCTAAAGCGATCTTGAAAAAGTTTCTAAGTCCGCTCCAGGGAAGTTCACCGGGAGATCGTCGAAAGGCTGCCCGGCGGAGCCACACCGGATCCGGACTGACGGAGAGCGTCGAGGGGCCTCGAGGAGAAAAGCTCCAGAAAAGTTTCTAAGTGCGAAGGTAAAAACATTGACCGGGACCTTCCGCGTGGAGTATCCGCTCAGGGCTCCATCGCGGTCGGCCTTAAACTTTGACTTTGGCCCGGTCTATCGCGAGGCTATGTCCCAATATGGTGCTATATGCTTCTAAGTGCTAGATTTTATTTAAACTTTGAAAATTCATATCTCCGGTTCCCTACATTGGATTTTTGTCGTTTTGGTGTCATTTTAAAGATAAAAATATTTCCTATTTTTATAAATTGGTGTTGGATTTTTATTATGTGTTGTGTTTTAATTATTTACTGAATTGGTGTTTTTAAATGCTTTACATACCTGTCTTTGAAGTTAAGCCTGTCTGCTCGCAGCCACGTTACCAGGGGTTGAGCATAGGAATAATTTTCTTAGACCTATGCTGAGTCCTATCAAGTGTTTGTGGTCTTATTACTAGTGGCAGACCTACATTTGCCCCTACCAATAACCCACTTTCCAACATCCATGTTACCAGTTAAACTACCATTGAAGTTTTTTAAAACCCTTAATGGAACTTTGAGTAAATTTCTTTGGAACGGTCGGAAAGCTCGTATTTCTTTGGCCCTTCTCTCTGCTCCTAAAGATAGGGGTGGTGTCCATTTTCCCAATTTTCGACAGTATCATTCCTCTTTTCTAATTTGCCAAATGTTACCACATCTATCTACTTCGGGAGGAACTTTCACCTCTGTATGGCACAGGTTGGAGGAATCTCTGATCTCTCCTTTCCCTTTTTCTCTCTTAGCAAGCTTTACCCATCCTCCTCGTTCTTTTAACTACCCAACGATTTCAAAATTCATTTTAACTTTTCATCCTATTAAATGTAAATCTCATAGTCCTTTACAGATATTTTTGGATTCATCTCTTTGGCATAATAAAAATATCAAATTGTCTAATCGCACTATTTTTTGGAAAACATGGGCTACCAAAGGCATTTTCCAAGTTAAGCAATACAGGATTCTCGTTGTCTTTCCCTACAAGAGGTTCAGTCCACATTTGACCTACCTGCATCCTCGTTACTTAGATACGAGTCTCTACGATTGCTCTTGACGGATCAGCTTTCTCTACTTTCTAGACCTTCTCTTCCCTCTCATAATCCTCTGTTAGAACCTTTATCCACTTCCCCTTTCATTAGAGCCTCTCAAGTTTACAAATACCTGCATTTTTCTTCTCCCAGTCGCCCTAAAAGTAAAGTTGAGCTCTTATGGGAATCTGATTTACAACGTACCCTTTCTGTTCATACATGGAACTCCATTTGGACACGCATACATCACACCTCTTGTAATTCTAGCACCACTCAGACCCTTTATTATTTATATCATAGACTATTTTTAACTCCACTATCACTCTCCAAGTATAGTTCACATTTATCCCCGAATTGTTGGGTATGTCCTACTACTCCCGGCTCTTTTATGCATTCCTTTTTTCTTTGCCCTAATATTGCCCGTTTTTGGACTAAGGTATGTGAGTCAATCTCCTCTATTTGTACTATTAAATTTCCTTTTGACATATACTCCATATTTTTGGGAAGCAATTCTGCAGACTGGTTTGGTTCTCGCAAGGTGGGCATATTTGTGGACTTGTTAATTGCTATTGCCTTTCAGGTAATTACCTCTAACTGGAAGGATGCCTCTAAGGTTTCTTTTCCGCCTGGTGGAACCTTCTTTGTTATCACCACAGACTGGACAGAGCTTCTTCCAAAACTTCTCAACAACTTATTCGTAAAGAAGCCCTCTAGTCTCCACTTACCAATTACTTATCTGCATCTGCACTACGTAATCAAGATAGCTCCTTCGTTTATCAACCACCATGAGTACTTTATTCTTTTCTTCTTCTATTTTAATTTATTTTATTTGTCACTTGTACAGTTATTATTCTGTTTTTAGGATCCACTATGATTACTATAAGATTAATGTTCCATTATAATACTAGATGAAGATACTACTATATCTTCAGTTTCCTTTCTCTTTCTTTTCTTTTCTTTTCCCCTTCTTTGTTCTTTCTCTCTTTCTCCTCCTTTTTCTTTTCTCCTTCCTCCTTCTCTAGACTTTCCTTTCTTCTGAAAAAACCAAAAAATTTAAAATGCTATTTATTTTCCAGGTACACATTTTTATTATTGCTTTTCTTCTTTGGCATATCTTTAGATTTATGACAGATTTCCTGTGTCATTTATTCCATCAAGTTATTTATTCAGTCTGCTAATCTAATGCTACTCGTTTTATAAGCATTGTTGTATATTGTACTTATGTTTCTAATTACTTTAATAAAGCTCTTTAAACTCAAAAAAAAAATTACATTGACTAAAAATGCCATTCCAGTCAAACACAAGGAAAGGAATAAGGAACTCAGGGGCATATTTACAAGCCCCTATCGTCACAGGAATGTCACTTTTAGTGACGTTCCTGTGGCGATAGGGGCTTCGCCTTATTTACAAGGCGGCATTAAGCCACTTAATGTGGCCTAAAGCCGCCTTGTAAATACAGCCCCCTTTCACGCTATACTGAGTGAGAAAGGGGTGGGCAATGGGTGTTGTATTGGGCGTTCTGCCGCAACACCCATTGATTTTGATGCTGCCCCTATTTACAAGGCTGGCGTAAATAGGAGGCTGCGCCAAAATTAACACAAGGGAAAATCTGGTCATAATATGGCGAAACGAGGAGAAATGCTTTGTATTAAGCAGCACACATAGAAGTTTCAAAAAGCCATTTCAGATTGTTTATGTGCAGGTAGGCACACCTTCCTGCACATAAACAATTGTTCCCCTCAACGCAGGCACACTTGCACTATGGTGCAAGGGTGCCTGCGTTGGCGCTAGGCTGCTAAATTTAGCGCCAGCGCAGGGAGAAATGCAGGGCTGCACCGTATTCTTGTAAATACGATGCAGCCCTGCGTTTCAGAAGTAGCGAAGTGCGGCATTAAGCCAAAAAGGCTACTGCCGCGATCCGTCACTTCTTTTGCAAATATGCCCCTCTCTTCTTTATTACATAATTTATATAAGTAAAGAGTCATTCAACCAATTGAATCATCACAGTAGGTATCTCCTATAGTTTTAGTTAAAAAACAGCAAATTTAAGATTATGTGCTGATTTAAGGTCCCTCAATAAGCAGATTCTTGTAGACTGTCTACACTCTCAAAAATACAGGACATTTTTGCCAAAATAAGACAAGCCAAATTCTTTGCCACCTTAGACCTCGGGGCAGCATACCATCAGATTGAACTGACTGATAACTGCAAACACCTCACCACATTTGTATCACCATTCGGGGCATTTTGTGAATTGCGAATGCCATTTGGATTACCTCCTGCCCCATCCATATTTCAAAGGTTAATGGATTCCTTATTTGCTAATACCAAAGGGGTAGCAGCTTTTCAAGACATCAGAATTTTTTCTGCTACCATTAATGAACATAATAGCACACTTTCAAGAGTGATATCTGTTCTACAAGAAAGAGGTATAACTCTTCATAAAGATAAGTGTCATTTTTTACAAAGGGAAGTTGAGTATCTTGGACATTCTACTTCTTGTAAGGGTATACATTCCAAGGAAGGTCTTCTGAAGGCCATCAAAGAAGTTCCTCTACCCACGTTGATGGAACAATTGTCATCATTTTTAGGGCTTTACAAGTACTAGTCAAGATTTTTTTCTGATTTCTCTTCGGTACTATGTCCATGCGGATATTATTCAAAAAAATATATATACGTTTATTTGGTCCAAGGAATTGACACAAGATTTTAATAGAGTCAAAGATTTAAGTCTAGCTGCCCCAGCGCTCACTCTTTTTTTAGAAGGTGAAGTTTGCATTGTTACTGTAGATGCCAGTGGTATTGGGGTAGGTGCTGTCACCAGTGCGTTTTAGGATAATTCTTCACAGTGCTTGTGATATATGGAAAAAGCAATCCTCTAGAGATGCACTTGGTAATAGTTATAGTCACGGAAAGTTAAAAATATTTCATTGTTTTTTCAGGGATCTTTTAGTTTATATTTTCTTCAATAACTTAGTACTTCTGTACAAGATGAGAAACTTTTTCTAGCAGTAAGTCATAAATTAGATGAATGTTAGTATCATTTATCTTTCTGTGAACCATGCATGTTTGAGAGAATGGATTGGGGGCATGTTTTGAATGTCTAATCCATCATCCAAATAGTACTGCTACTAAAGGGTATCAAGATTCTTTTAGTTGAAAAAATCTGTATTCTTTTTATGTAGGTTTTGGTTTTTGCACAGGAGGAAGTTGTCATTAGAAAATGTTAGCTTTAGGAATTCCTGGACATTACTACTGCCATCAATTTATAATTAGGAATGGTGTCCTTCTGCTGGTTTTCTTTTTCTATTAATACTTCTGCTTAGATTTCAGATTGAGAGCAGTTGGCCAGCCAAGTGTGTACGGATGTTCCTGCCTGGTTCTTTTAATATAGCTCCTGAGGGCTCACTAGAATTGCTAGCAATTATTTTAAGATGTTCTACTTTTCATCTTATTTCACTTTCCTCTGCAGAAGCAGGATGGCTGTTCTAACTTTCTTTTATTTCTGTCCCCAATGGTTATTACTCTTTTCATACACTTTCTATTATAACAATTTGCACACTTCCAGTGAGTCTTTGAGTATGAATTCCTTTTTCTCCATATAAATATTCCATGTAAAATAATTATCTTTTTCCCTTCTCGATAAAACATAGGTACCAACAGGTAGGCTTTCCTAATTTTTCTGTTGTTCTAGGAAATGGCATTATATGTTTTCATGTTACTTGCCTATAATTTTTTTTTTGCTTTTATTTTATTTGATACATTATCTTATTTTTTCTTACTGCGACTTTATTTTTGTTGGTTTGGGCACTTTTGGTTCAATTGTGTGCTGGTTTTGTGAAAAATGTAAAAAGTCAATTCGTTTGATTTTTTGATATTTTTATGTCCTGTAGTAAAATAAATATTTTGAAATAATACTCTCTAACTTAACCATTTAGTATTTGTTATTTTCTCTAAAACAAATTGTAGGCTAATGTTAAATAATAGTAAACTTTTTGAGGCTCCGGGTTTAGAAATTCGTACATACAGTATGCTAATAGTTGTCATTAGTCTTGTTCTGTGTCTCTCTTGCAAAAGGGTAACGCCCGCTCTCCTGTATAATTTCCTAAGGAGTGATCTCTGTGCGATTCACATTTTTTTACATAGGTTTAAAGTAGTAAAACCAGAATTAATGTAAAAAAAATGGCTGGAGTACAGGAGTACTCTTTAAAAAAGGAATATAATTCTGACAGAAATTTGTGGTAAACTTTCCAATTTATAATTAAAAAACAACACTCATTTTCAGACAGAGATTTTGTCATTTTGAAACGGTTTTGGTCTCTTTTTTCAATTTTTATTCAAACACAAATATCCAACACCAGAAAAAAGAAACATCATTAAAGTAGACATTTTTTAAATATTTTTGATGAAATAAGTAACATTTTAAAGATGTGCAATGGTAAAAAGAAATCGACTCACTGACTTGCAATATAGTTATCATGCCAACAGAAGTAACCTAAAAGCGATGTAGCTGTAAACTGTAGACAGACTCTGAAGTAAATAACAACAATGTGGTGCCGTGTTGTGTACTGAGATACAATCTCTATATCATCAACTTTAATAAACCGTTGTCAGCTCAAGCCCCATCACATGAAAGTGGAAAGCACTGAAAAAGATTATATGGTCATTCGATCCCCGTGACATCAGATCTCAGAAAAAGGTTCTTCCAGAGGATAACAGGGCATGAGAAAAAACTGCATCTCAACAAATGTGTAATCTCCAAAGGTGCTATTCCAATGCCTAAAGCAGATAAATTGTCTTGTCTAATGTGGTCTAATAGTTAAATGTGATGTGTTTAATGGACAGGTTAAACGTTCAATCTCACTGTCATTTCATACATTGTGTATTTTAGCAAATGGAACATATGGAACATTATGGAAACATAACTGCAAAGAAAGTGTAAAAATGCATATCCAAGTTTCATTTGCTTTGCTTTTCCTGCTGGGCATTTTGAGACCTGCTCAGTTGCCACTTTTCCTTCTTGCATTGTTAGTTTATTGTTGCTTTCACAAGACGTGTTACAGTTGTGGCTGAGTGCACCACGTATTCCTGTGAGTGAGGCCTATTTTGACATACATGTCATTCTATAAAGAGGCAGGCAAGACTAGCAGCGATCATTTAATCTGGTGGCCCTATGGATGTGTTAATAAACACAGAGCAAATCCAATGGACAGCAGCAGCACCACAATACGCGTGGGCAGTATGACCTGACAACCTTGATGCATATGGGCCAAATAATGTTTTTGTAACCCCAGGAATTTGAAGGCCACAGGTTTTGTGTGGTAATGCACTGAGCTCCTGGGCATAGTTAGCAAATGTGCAGCAGGTGCTATGGCACTGGAGCAGGGCCGTCTTCATCCAGCTATGGCTGCCTTTATCTGTCTTCGTAGTTATCTAGGGTTCCATTTTCTTTTTCTGCATTATGAATGTCAGCAACCTTGTTACTCCACTGTCACCATTGTAGAGGAAGGAACTGAGCACAGTGAGGGCAGCTTACAGAAATACGTCATGAATCATGTTTGTGTAATAACAATCACCACTTTGACTGATATATATATATATATATATATATATTATCTACTGGCGGTCGCCAGTAGATAGTTATAGTTAGGACCTATTTTCCATTGGAAATCTGCAACATTCTATTTGAAATAACTTTGGCGCCGGTTGACGAATCTTCGCGAAATTTTCAAACTTTGTGGCCAGCTCCGGTCCGCTCCTATCTTGAAAGTTTCGGGGTGATTCATCAAGTGGGGCCGAGAAAAAGGGGGTCCCAAAACGTGTTTTCCCCATGCAATTTTCCATAGGAACCTTTCATCGCAGCTACAGCTCGAACTGCTGAACGGAATTACACCAAATTTGGCAAAAAGGTAGCCCTTGGTTCAGTGTCGTGCCTTTTGCTTAAATGGTGTAAATCCATTCAGTAGTTCCTGAGAAAATCTAAATTAAAATCACATATATATCTATGGCCGAGTAGGGTCCGCGTACCCTCCCGATCACGAGCTGCATGCTAATTGGTTGTCAAGTGGCTGTCAACACTCCAAATCAGGAAGTGTTGGCAGCCTTTTGTCCCTCGGTAGAACCGAGGCACAAGAAACAAGTGCGCAAACGCACAAAGGGGGCAGGGTAGAAACACCCTGAAACCCCTAGGTCTGCTCAGGGGGTCCCACAAGGACCCCCTGGGCAGAAAAAATCATTTTTATTTTTTTTAAATCGGCGGGATGCGCTTAGGGTGCGCGGATCCCGCCAATTAAAAAAAAAAACCACAAGAAACAAGTGCGCAAAACGCACAAAGGGGGCAGGGTAGAAACACCCTGACCCCCTAGGTCTGCTCAGGGGGTCCCACAAGGACCCCCTGGGCAGAAAAAAGCATTTTTTTTTTTTTTAAATCGGCGGGATGCGCTTAGGGTGCGTGGATCCCGACGATAAAAAAAAAAATCGAAGCGCGGTCTCCCGCGCTTTGATGCTATTTTGCCCCCGGGTGGCCCAAGTCCCGGGGGCATGCGGGGGGTGGGTTTAGATTTTATGGGGGGCCTCTAAGGCCCCCCAAGCCCCGGGGACCGCCACCCCCGGGGCTTTAAATAAAAAATGGTGCGGGAGGGCTCTCCGCCCTCCCGCAGCCCCGGGGACCGCCACCCCCCCCGGGGCTTCTTTTTTTTTATTTTAATGACCTGTGTGGGGGGGCTCCAGTCTCCCCACACGCCCCGGGGACCGCCACTTCCCCGGGGCACTAACAATTTTAAAATGGGGGTCCATTTTGGACCCCCGAAGCCCCGGGGACCACCACCTCCCCGGGGCTTTGCAGATGTAGGGAGGGGGGCAGCGTGGCCCCCCTCCTGGAGCCTGTGGTGGCCCTGGGGACCGCCACCCCCCAGGGCCAGCTCCTGCAGTGTCCCGGGGTGCCTACCCACGGGACACTGCTGTTTGCAATGGCAGGACGGGAGCCTCGTGGCTCCCGTCCTGTCATTGCAAACTTGCTTTGCTTCATTGAAGCGAGAGCAGGGAAACCTGCTCTCGCTTCAATGAAGCAAGCAGATTGCTTTTCCATAAGGGGAGATGCATGTCAGCAGCTCCCCTTATGGAAAAGCAATGCCGGCTCCCGCAGGACGTGGGGAGCCGGCGGGACCGTGCGGGGATTGGGGACCCCCCCACGGTCCCCAACAAGTGGCCAGGCCCCGGGGGATGGGGTCTCCGGGGCCATTAGTGGCCCGGGAGGGGGACCACGCAGCCCCCCTCCCAAAAAAAGTAATCTTTTTTTTTTTTTTTTTAAAAGACGCAAAGGCCGGCCCCGGGGGATGGGGTCCCCGGGGCCTTAAATGGCCTGAGGAGGGGGGCCACGCAGCCCCCCTCCGAATAGTTTATAAAAAAAAAACAGTGGGCATGCCCCGCGGGATGGGGTCCCCGGGGCCAAAAGAGGCCCAGGGAAGGGGGGCCACGCGGCCCCCTTCCCGTTTTTTTTAGTTTAAAAAAAAAAAAAGAACATGCTGGGGCCCCGGAGGATGGGGTCACCGGAGCCAAAAGTGGCCGAGGGAATGGGGGCCACGCAGCCCCCTCCCATAAAAAAAAAATAAGAACAAAAAAAAAAAACGGCTTCGTGCCGGAGGCCCCGCCCCCTCCCTGCAGCAGTCTGCAAACGCGCCCCTGGCGCGTTTTAAGAAGGGGAAGTAATTCCCTTTGAATACTGGGGGTCCCTGGGGGCCAACTAGCCCACCAGGAACCTCCAGTATGCGCCAGGGAGCTGCGTTGCAGAGACGTGTACAGAGGCCACGCCCCTTTTTACACCTCTCTGCAACGCAGCTCTGTGGCGCTTTTTGGAGGTACATGGTGGGCTAGTTGGCCCCCAGGGACCCTCAGTATTCAAGGGGACTTAATCCCCCAACTTAAAACGCGCCACGGGGCGCATTTGCACAGTGGTGAAGGGAGGGGGCGGGGCTTCAGGTGACATGTGTGCAAACAGGCCCCGTGGCACGTTTTAAGATGGGGAATTAAATCCTCTTCAATCCTGAGGTCTCTGAGCCAACTAGCCCACCAGGTACGTCCAGAAAGCGCCACAGAGCTGCGTTGCAGAGAGGTGTAAAATGGGGCGTGGCCTCTGAACACCTCTCTGCAATGCAGCTCCCTGGCGCATACTGGAGGTACAGGGTGGGCTAGTTGGACCCCAGGGACCCTCATGATTGAAGGGGACTTAATCCCCCAACTTAAAACGCGCCACGGGGCACGTTTGCACAGTGGTGAAGGGAGGGGGCGGGGCATGTTATAGTTAGAAATTAGCATTTAAAAAACCTTTGAAATTCACTTAAAAAACCATAGGTTTCAGGCACGTTATAGTTAGAAATTAGCATTTGAAAAACCTTTGAAATTCACTGGAAAAACCATAGGTTTCAGACACGTTATAGTTAGAAATTAGCATTTAAAAAACCTTTGAAATTCACTGAAAAAACCATAGGTTTTAGGGACAGTTATAGTTAGTTGGACATTGCACTCGTACAAAACCCGTGAAATTCCCCCGTTTTAGTTAGTTCAGCTAACTATAACTCGCGCCCCCGCAATGCACTGCTGATGATGTCACATATTACATCACTCATGACATGGTCAGTGACATCACTAATGACATCACTGAAGAATGTGCTAGTATTTGTATGAGTAAGTGAGTTGGTGTGTGTATAACTGTATAGGTGAGTAAATGGGTGTGTGCTTAATTTTTGGCATGACTGACTAGGTGTGTGAGTACCTCTATGGATGAGTGGCGGTGTGTGAGTGTTTATATAGGTGTATGAGTGCATATCATAGTCCTGTACTGAGTGACTATAAGTATGAGTGACTGTACGGGTGAGTGAGTAGATGTGTGTGTGTAGACCTAAGAATCAGTGAGTGGGTATGTAGTAACTGGTATTAGTGTGTCAATGGTATCGAAAATGGTAGTCTGTATTTTACAGTAAGTGTATCAAAGGTTATATTAGTGTGTGAGGAGGTGCATCAGATTGTCACATGGATGATGTCATCAGTGATGTCATCAGTGATGTCATTTGAGATGTCATCAGTGATGTCATCAGTGATGTCACTGAGCATGTCATGCGTGATGTAATATGTGACATCATCAGCAGTGCATTGCGGGGGCGCGAGTTATAGTTAGCTGAACTAACTATAACGGGGGAATTTCACGGGTTTTGTACGAGTGCAATGTCCAACTAACTATAACTGTCCCTAAAACCTATGGTTTTTTCAGTGAAAAAAATAAAATATATATATATATATATATATTCACTGAAAAAACCATAGGTTTCAGGGACGTTATAGTTACAAATTAGCATTTAAAAACCTTTGAAATTCACTGAAAAAACCATAGGTTTTAGGGACAGTTATAGTTAGTTGGACATTGCACTCGTACAAAACCCGTGAAATTCCCCGTTATAGTTAGTCCAGCTAACTATAACTCGCGCCCCGCAATGCACTGCTGATGACGTCACATATTACATCACTCATGACATGGTCAGTGACATCACTGATGACATCACTGATATCTCAAATGACATCACTGATGACATCACTGATGACATCATCCAGTGACTGTGTGTTTCTGTAAAGTTTAAATATTTTTAATATATATAGGAAAAGACGTATTGAAGAATGAGTGGGTGTGTAAGTGTCTGTATGGATGATTTAGTAGGTGCGTGACTGACTCTATAAGTGAGTGATTTAACGTATCTTACTGAATGCATGGGTTAGTGACTAAACTGGGTGAATGTCTGTATCCGTCTGTCTGTTGCTGTGTAAGTGGCTGCATGTGTTTGTGAATAGCTACATGAGTGTCTATATGAGTTATTGAATGCTTGTCTGAGTATCTGTATGGGTGCCTGAGTGTTTGTGTGGGAGGGGTGTGTGCAACTCTGTGCATAGATGTGTGAGTGGGTGATTCACTGGGTGGATGGTTTCAAGAGTGCAACTGTGATAGACTGTATGGGTGGGTAAGTGTGTGTAAGAGTGTGTTAGTGAGTGAATGTATGTCCCAGTGGTACATGTGTGAGTAACTACATATGTGAAAGGCAGTATATATGTGTGTTGGAGTATATAAATAGCTATAAGCGAGAGTGAGTGATTGTGATAGTGGCTGTATGGATGAGTGTGTGCTTGTATCAGTGATTGTATAAGAGCGTAAGAATGTGCTACTATTTGTATGAGTAAGTGAGCTGGTGTGTGTATAACTGTATAGGTGAGTAAATGGTAGTGTGTTTAATTATTTGCATGACTGACTAGGTGTGTGAGTACCTCTATGGATGAGTGGCGGTGTTTGAGTGTCTATATAGGAGTATGAGTGCATATGATAGTCCTGTACTGAGTGACCGTAAGTATGAGTGACTGTACGGGTGAGTGAGTGGATGTGTGCGTAGACCTAAGAATCAGTGAGTGGGTATGTAGTTATTGGTGTTGGAGTGTCTATGGTTTTGCGAATGGCAGTCTGTAATTTAGAGTGGGTGTATCAAAGGTTATATTAGGGTGTGAGGAGGTGCATGAGATTATCACGTGGATGATGTCATCAGTGATGTCATTTGAGATGTCATCAGTGATGTCATCAGTGATGTCACTGACCATGTCATGAGTGATGTAATATGTGACGTCATCAGCAGTGCATTGTGGGGCGCGAGTTATAGTTAGCTGGACTAACTATAACGGGGAATTTCACTGGTTTTGTACGAGTGCAATGTCCAACTAACTATAACTGTCCCTAAAACCTATGGTTTTTTCAGTGAATTTCAAAGGTTTTTTAAATGCTAATTTGTAACTATAACGTCCCTGAAACCTATGGTTTTTTCAGTGAATTTCAAAGGTTTTTTAAATGCTAATTTGTAACTATAACATGTCTGAAACCTACAGTTTTTTCAGTGAATTTCAAAGGATTTGTAAATGACAATTTTTAAATGTATTAATTGTTATATAAATTTTTTTCATACTGATTTCCAAATTTTTTAGAAACAATTTTTTTTTACATATTTTATTTTTTAAATTACATTGTAATTACATTATACATTACATTACAAAAAATACTTTCTCAGAATGAATTACTTTAGTTTAATTACTTTGCACATAGGCAATAGACTTTTAAGTACAGTAGTTACAGTTGTTGCAATGGGCAACACATTTTCAAACACAATGCAACATTCAGCTCAATGTGAATTTCTAGTTAAATGCAATTAGTTACTTTATGGATTACTTTTCTAACCACATTACTGGATCCTAGATTCAGTCCTGGGACATCTCCTGTAAACAGTTGAGTAAAAGCGTTTTGGTTACAGTCGTGATTTTTAAGGAATATTATTGTACTTTAAAAGTTCACACTTAGAAACTTTTTCTCATAGAATCACCAATGTTATCCTATGGAAGGAAATTCACTTAGAAGTTAAAAACTGTTATCGTTACTTTTTCTTACTCAGTGTTGGATCCTGGATCCAGCACTGGTGCATCTCCTGTAAACAGTTGAAAGAATGCGTTTAAGTCATACAGGCGATTTTTTAGGAATATTTGTAGTTTGTGAAAATCGACACTTTGAAACTTTTCTGCTGAAAACCAGACAATGATATCCTGAGGAAGAAAATTCAAGTTACTGGTAAGTACGGTTAAAATTACTTTTCAGGATCAGTACTGGGCTGAAAGATGCAGCACTGAGGTCTCTCCTGATAACAGGTTAGTAAATCGGAATTCGTATTTCGGCTTATTTTAGAGGAATATTTTAAAGTTCCAAAACTCCACACTTAGAAGAATTTCCAAGTGAAACCAGTCAATGTTAGCCTATGAAGGAAATTCAAGTTACTGGTAAGTACGGTTAAAATTACTTTTGAGGATCAGTACTGGGCTGAAAGATGCAGCACCGAGGTCTCTCCTGATAACAGGTGAGTAAATCGGAATTCGTATTTTGGCTGATTTTAGAGGAATATTTTAAAGTTCCAAAACTCCACACTTAGAAGAATTTCCAAGTGAAACCAGTCAATGTTAGCCTATGAAGGAAATTCAAGTTACCGGTAAGTACGGTTAAAATTACTTTTGAGGATCAGTACTGGGCTGAAAGATGCAGCACTGAGGTCTCTCCTGATAACAGGTGAGTAAATCGGAATTCGTATTTCGGCTGATTTTAGAGGAATATTTTAAAGTTCCAAAACTCCACACTTAGAAGAATTTCCAAGTGAAACCAGTCAATGTTAGCCTATGAAGGAAATTCAAGTTACCGGTAAGTACGGTTAAAATTACTTTTCAGGACCAGTACTGGGCTGAAAGATGCAGCACTGAGGTCTCTCCTGATAACAGGTGAGTAAATCGGAATTCGTATTTCGGCTGATTTTAGAGGAATATTTTAAAGTTCCAAAACTCCACACTTAGAAGAATTTCCAAGTGAAACCAGTCAATGTTAGCCTATGGAAGGAAATTCAAGTTACTGGTAAGTACGATTAAAATTACTTTTCAGGACCAGTACTGGGCTGAAAGATGCAGCACTGAGGTCTCTCCTGATAACAGGTGAGTAAATCAGAATTCGGATTTCGGCTGATTTTAGAGGAATATTTGCACAATGGTGAAGGGAGGGGGCGGGGCCTGAGGTAACATCTGTGCAAACGCGCCCCGTGGCGCGTTTTAAGTTGGGGATTAAGTCCCCTTGAATCATGAGGGTCCCTACGGGCCAACTAGCCCACCAGGAACCTCCAGTATGCGCCAGGGGCTGCGTTGCAGAGACATGTACAGAGGCCACACCCCTTTTACACCTCTCTGCAACGCAGCTCTGTGGCGCTTTCTGGACGTACCTGTTGGGCTAGTTGGCCCCCAGGGACCCTCAGGATTGAAGGGGATTTAATTCCCCATCTTAAAATGAGCCACGGGGCCTGTTTGCACACATGTCACCTGAAGCCCCGCCCCCTCCCTTCACCACTGTGCAAACGCGCCCCGTGGCGCGTTTTAAGTCGGGGATTAACTCCCCTTGAATCCTGAGGGTCCCTGGGGTGCAACTAGCCCACCATATACCTCCAAAAAGCGCCACAGAGCTGCGTTGCAGAGAGGTGTAAAAAGGGGCGTGGCCTCTGTACACCTCTCTGCAAGGCAGCCCCCTGGCGCATACTGGAGGTTCCTGGTGGGCTAGTTGGCCCCCAGGGACCCCCAGTATTCAAGGGGAATTGTTCTCCTCTGCAAACGCGCCAGGGGGCGCGTTTGCAGAGTGGTGAAGGAAGGGGCGGGGCCTGCGGGCCCGATCGTTTTTTTTTTTTTCCCTGAAGGGGGGCTGTGTGGCCCCCTTCCTTTTTCCTATTTTTAGGCCCTGGGGACCCCATCCCCCAGGGCCTTACCCCTTTTTTATTATTAAAATAAAATTAAAAAACGGGAAGGGGGCCGCGTGGCCCCCTTCCCTGGGCCTGTATTGGCCCCGGGGACCCCATCCCCGGGGCATGGCCTCTTTTTTTCTTATTTGGAGGGGGCTGCGTGGCCCCCTCCTCAGGCCATTTAAGGCCCCGGGGACCCCATCCCCGGGGCCGGCCTTGCACTTTTTTTTTTTTTCCTTTGGGGAGGGGGCTGCGTGGCCCCCTCCGTGGCCACTTATGGCCCCGGGGACCCCATCCCCCGGGGCCTCTCGTTGGGGACTGTGGGGGTCCCCAAACCCCCACAGTCCCGCCGGCTCCCCGTGTCCTACGGGAGCCGGCATTGCTTTACACATGGGGAGCAGCTAACATGCTGCTCCCCATGTGGAAAGCAATCAGCTTTGGATATTGGAAGAGAGAGCAGGTTTCCTGCTCTCTCTTCCAATATCCAAGCAAGTTTGCAATGACAGGACGGGAGCCGCGAGGCTCCCGTCCTGTCATTGCAAACAGCAGTGTACCGGGGTAGGCACCCCGGGACACTGCAGGAGCCGGCCCTGGGGGTGGTGGTCCCCAGGGCCATCAAGGGCTCCAGGAGGGGGCCACGCGGCCCCCCTCCCATTCAGTGCACAGCCCCGGGAGGTGGTGGTCCTCGGGGCTTGGGGTCCAAAACGGACCCCCATTTTAATTTTTCTTAGTGCCCCGGGAGGTGGTGGTCCTGGGCGTGTGGGGGCTGGAGCCCCCCACACAGGTTTTTAATTTTAAAAAAGAAGCTCCGGGGAGGTGGTGGTCCCCGGGGCTGCGGGAGGGCTCAGAGCCCTCCCGCTTCATTATACATAAAGCCCCGGGGGTGGTGGTCCCCGGGCTTGGGGGCCCTTAGAGGCCCCCCACACATAAAATTAACCCCCCCAGCATGCCCTCGGGACTTGGCCCACCCGGGGGCCAATTAACATCGAAGCGCGGGAGACCGCGCTTCGATTTTTTTTTTTTCGGCAGGGTTCGCGCTCCCTGAGTGCATCCTGCCGATGTTTCTACCCTGCCCCCTTTGTGCGCTTTGCGCACTTAGTTTCTGTCCCTCGGTTCTACCGAGGGATAAAATGGCTGCCAACATTTCCTGAATCGGAATGTTGACAGCCAGCTGACAGCCAATTAACATCCAGCTCGTGCTCGGGAGGATCCGCGGCCCTAGATATCACTATCTTTTTACTTTTGATTTTCTCAGCAACTACTGAACGGATTTACACCATTTAACAAAAAGGGTTCTTTCTGAACCAAGAACTACCTCTTTGCCAAATTTGGTGTAATTCCGTTCAGCAGTTCGGGCTGTAGCCGTGTCTAAAGTTTCCTATGGAAAATTGCATGGGGAAAACGCGTTTGGGACCCCCTTTTTCTCGGCCCCCGCTTGACGAATCCCCCGAGACTTTCAGGGTAGGAGCGGACCGGAGCGGGCCATAAAGTTTGAAAATTTTGCGAAGATACGTCAACCGGCAAGAGAGTTATTTCAAATAGAATGTCGCGGATTTCCTATGGATAATAGGTTGTAACTATAACTATCTACTGGCGACCGCCAGTAGATAATATATATATATATATATATATATATATATATATATATATCCGGACATTAAACATAGTCAATATTATATTAGTAAGTTTAGTGACTGTTTAAACAAACACAGGGAAAGCCTCTCTTTTAGTGTCAACAGTTAAGCGCCATTTCTTACCTGTTTGGGGTTTTTTGTGGTCTATATCTAGGTGTCGATGAGAAAGTGATGTCGATTTAGTTAACTTTTCCCAACATGATGGATATCAAGTGGCATATGCGTCTGCTTCGCATGAATTACTTTTCTTTTTTCATTTATTCTGGCAGACAGTCGAGGCAGCCAATGTTCAGCCAAGGAGGCTGTCGGTAGGATGCTCTGGTTCTACCGTGGCCCCTGCCTTATCTTCATTTTTAAATCCCTACACCTGTCCCCCTGCATGGACTGCATGCAACAGCAATGAAAGGAGAGCTTATAAAAGGGCGAGGAAGAAAAATGCAATTCACGCTTCCCGGGCAATCGCCAACCAAGTTAGAAAGAAAGGCAGGCCAAAACTCTAGTCTATGAAAATGTTTTTTTCCAAAACATACTAAGCTCTCAAGACCACCAACCCGCAACAGAATGCGCCAAAACTTTTTTCTTTCATTTTCCGACTTCAGAGCAGCGAACGTCTCCCGCCTGCAGTTCCCCGGGCACGGTCGTTCTTTTTTCCAAGTCAAGGTCGAACGCGTAATTACGCATCCTCTGTGAGTTTGCAGATGTATTTAAATGGCGCCTGCGCCCAAATCCATCAGTAATGCAAATCATGGCGCTGCCGGGGGCGCGCGCAAATGACAGTCCTGAACCCGAGCCCGCAGTAAACCTTCGCTTATGATTTCTCTCACGGACGGCGAGCTCGAATTTTTCGACTCCTCGGCCCTCTCCGGCGCGGCCTGCAGCGGCTGAGAACAGCAGGGCCCTCGCATCATCCGCACTATATGTACACTTGGTCAGGCTGTGTAAACTTTGACATGTGGATGTCGATCTTTCTCATATTTGCAGATGGCTTTATCAGAGCGTGATTAGTTTCCAGAACAAATTTGAGCAAAAGAAAACATTACCTACAGTATGTAAGCCAACAGAGCCGCTAGTTTTCAGATTTGTCTATTTACATGGGCACTGGGTGTTTTTCTAAGGCTCTCTAAAAGTGATGGTAATTGAACAGTGCCAGTATGTTAGGGAAGCTGATGAGTTGTAAAGGTTTTACAAACAACCAGGCTGGATTTGGCCACACAGCCTTTTTTCTAGTAGTGTTTGTTAATCTCGCCGGAGCAAGTGTACACCTAACAGAGTAAATACTCCAGAATTTGGAGGTGTCAATAGTGTAACTTTTACCCCCTCTGTTTGCAAAATCGCTCTCTGATATCATCAGCACGTTTGCTAAGTGTCTCATGGCCAAATATAATAAAAGCTCAAAGTAAGCCCTCGAAGAGAAAGGGAGAGGGGGGGAAGAAGTGCTGTGTTTTTTTTTCTTCTTCTGCCACCGTGTTTGTGAAAGGATCAGAGTGAAACAGAAAGGGGACGGTTCATAAACACTGCACTTTCAAGGCTGCCATTATATGTTCAGAACTATCTAATTAAGTAAAGAGGGTAGGATAGCTGATGAATCTGAGGTCTTGTTTGCCTTCTCATGCGAGTGCTTGGAGGACTTAATATGTAAACTTAGAAACAGATAGGCCCAGCACATGACTCTTCCGTGTTGATATTGTACAATAATAAACGGCACGACATTTCCAAATTTAAGGGGGTTTAGCAGCCAGAAAACTAGTTTACCTTTTACTTTTTAACGTTATATCATTATTTCAGTGTGATAAAAAAATAACGTGTTAGGGTGGTAGAGATAGTTGTGAAAGATCTTAAGGGAAGGATTAGACAGCGTCCACCAACCCAGCGACCACTAGAGGGCCCACCGAATGGCTGGGAAAATCAATAGCACAGCGAAAAGGGGGTGACATAGCACAGACATACAGCGGCCTGAGAGGAGAGACAGCTTCTGACGCTGTAAAATGGCCGCCGCTTTATTTCAGAGCTAAGTCAGTGGAAGAAAATAAATGAAAAATAGTGTAAATTAATGCCGACATCCCCCAGTTAGCATACCTAATTCGCTAAATGTGTCCGCGTGTACATTTTTCATATATATATTCCTGAATTTCGGTCAATCTGCATTCGAGAATCTAGTTCCCGAGGAGAAGGCCTGACTCTGGCTCGCGCCGGAGAGGTGGAAGAACGAGTTTGGCATATGCATAGGTGCGCGTGTATGCAAACCGCGCGCCAAGCATCTCGGGAGGCGCGCGGGGTTAATAAGTAGACCCCGCAGCCCGCGGTATCGACGGCCGCGGGAGATGAAACGGCGGTGACATTTTAAAGAGGAATTTGTGAACCACAAATATGAGCATGACTGACATAGCACGGCAGCGCACAAAATCAATACAAATAACCGAAACCTTAATACCTTGATCCCGCAGAAGAGGATTGCATTTTCCCCGAGTCCTCCAGGATCGCCTCGGCCCGGCATCCGGCTGGGTTTTGTGCTATTGACGGTCTCTGAAGGAGGCACCGGGGCAATGACAATTAAGTTGCTCTTTATGAGCAGGGCTCTTCTCCGGAATTGAAAGATTTGGGCGGTGGCGTATGGCTGCTGGTTCTGGAAGATCCCGAGCCTCAACGATGCTGCGGAGTTCTTTCCCCCACCTTAGCTTGACGTTTCTGGAATTCGTTCACCATTTTCCTTCGTCGAAATTCGAAAGTTTAATAGAAAAAAGAAGTACAGGCAAAAACATTTCTTCAGTAGTCATCAACACCACATTACTAATACATCTATTACTTATTATTAAACGTAAAAGATAGATGAGCTGGAGTTAGTTTTCACCTTGGAGAAAACGCTTGTGAAAAAATATATATATTATAAAAAAGATTAATTTGGATCAATATATTTTTTGAAAATTGTATGTTCCTTGTAAACGTTATCTTCTTGTGAGTTGTGGCTAGAATGGTAAAAAATAATTATTTTATTGGGCTTTTCTCAGTATACTTAAATGCATCATCCTTCGTGATACAAAATACAAATGGATGCAAATATACATCAAAAACAGCAACAGTCATCAGTGCTGTCTGATTTAACGGTTTACTGCAGTTTGTGGAGACTGTACTTTAGTAAACGCAACTGGTTATTTTGGCATGCATTCTGAGATGACACTTCTGTAAATCCATTTAGTTTAATGAGAATTTCACTCAGGTTGTTTTCTTTTTTTGTAATAATAATTCTTCGAGGAAGGTTGGCGAGTTCCTTAAAAGTACCATAATTCAGTACCATAATTCAGCCCCTGGAATATAGACGAAACACCAGGAAAGAGAACAGTAAGGAAACATTGCACAGAACTACCAAAGGGGTTGATGAAAAACATTCTCGCTCCGAGGAGCTACCCGTGTTGCGAAATAACGCGATGTGATATACTTACTGCACAAGTGGAACACCTACAATAATATTAATAACAATCGTATTGATAAAAACATTCTCAATAACAGTTGTGTTGCTAGTAGTAGTAACAATATCAGAAGCACTACACATCGAGACATATGTAAATTTGTATAGTGACTTTGTACCCATCCAAGAATGTAGTGCCCAGTTACGTTATTTCAACAGAAACACATACACAAAACGTATCACTTACAGTGCGCCTATAGCTCCTCACTGTGAATTCATTACACAGTGCGGAGCTATAATCACACCGGAAAGCATCAGTGATGTTCGTGTTAAAGAAAACTCGTTGCCAAAGGACATAAGATACATTTCCATAGTGAGACTTCTATTTATTTATGTAGGTGTATTTTTGTTTAGCGCGAACTTTGCAGGACGGAGTCAGTGTGTTTTCACAGAAACTTAGGAAACAAAGAAAACGTTTAGACATGGGATAAATTATGAGCATACATCAATATCACTTATTGAGAAACAAAAAATAGACCTTTTGAAAACCGAATAGATGCTACTGCACCATATTACATATAGAGCAATTCTTATTATTTGCAGATAGCAGTTTTAGATTTGCCTCAAAAGTGTGGATATTGAGATGTGGTCAGTGGTGTTGCAACGGAGCAGAGCTGTATGGGGGATCTGAGGAGACCTGATCTGTCCAAGTACCTGTCACTGTCCACTGTGGACAAAGGGAATTGTTCATTTTTGGGGTTACCTTCCCAACTCTAAGCCAAGTTTGGGGGCAAAACACTGAGAACTGAAAAAAGGATGTTGGGACGCGGGAGTGGCAGACTTCCACTGTACTTTGAGCTGATGATGCATAACTGAAAACAGAATTCAATTAGACTTGAAGGGGTCTATTTGCTAAGATTTAACGCTGTGTTTGCCTCACAAAAGTGATGCAAAACGACTCTAAGGGGCTGATTTACAAGCCCCTTGCGCCACTTTTGCTTCACTTTTCCCATGTTAAAAATGACGCAAAAGTGGTGGAAGGGGCTTGTAAATCTGCCCCTCAATCTTTTTTACCTAATTATTTTCCGGCGTAAAACCTGTTTTACGCTGGAAAATCACTTGAAAGTAATGTATGTGCTGCTTTGCATTACTTAGCACCAAGGGAGCATAGCATGGGTGGTGCATGGGCGTTCCCATGCAACCACCCAAGGTTTCTGTCGTTAAGCCCTGTTTACTTAAAAAAGTAGACAAGGTTTAGCGTCAGAAAATAGCGCCCATTTCAGATAGGCACTGAGAAGGAGAAATGCTTTTTTTCTCCTTTGTTTTCAGACTTTGCATGTGTGCTGCACTGTACAGCACCCATACAAAGTGGGAAAAGGTATTGAGTTAGTCTAAGCATAGTATTTTTTACTGGAAGGATATCCTTCCAGTACAAAACCTATGCTAGACTCAGGAGCAGTAGCGGCCCGTGGAGGGAGTTCCGTGGGGCGGTGAGCGGGGCGGGGGAGGGGCAGGGTGGGGGGTAGTAAACACCGGAATATGGATGAACGGAGGTAAGTAGACAGTTAAATGAATAAAACAAATTTCGTTGCGCGCGCTGCAACGCATTTTGCAATGCAGCGCGCGCAACAACATTCGTTTTATTTATTTAAATGTTTACTTACCTCCGTTCATCCATATTCCGGTGTTTACTACCCCCCACCCTGTCCCTCCCCCACCCCACCTCACCGCCCCACGGAACTCCCTCCACGGGCCGCTACTGCTCAGGAGACACCCTTGCCCTATGGTGTAAATGTGTGCCCGTGGCGCATGGCCGCACATTTCTGCACCAGTGTTAGGGAGAAGGGAGGGAGAGGGGTGGAGAGGGCCATATTTCTGTAAATATGGCGCTCTCCTGCTCTCTATTTCTCATGCAGCGCAGCATTTGCGGCTGCTGCCCTGCGCCACAAACAGGAAAATATGGCCGGAAATCTTTTAAGGAGGGACCGTTCTTAGTGACATCAATTCCAGCACTGCAAGAAGTCTTGGAACTATTTAATTCAGACAGGCGTACATTCCTTAAGCCCGAAAAGCTAACATTCTTGCTACAAAAGGTTTCCCCCCTGCCCCCACAGGACCCCTCTAGCAGCCTGTGAATATTGCAGGCTGTGCTGCCTTCTTTTCATCCCGGCTCATGCTCCTGTTTTCAGTGGTCACGACCGCAACCAAACACAGCAAAGTGCAAAAAAACACAGAAAGCACTTTGCAAGGGCGGTTGTGGAAATGGAGCGTTCCCTGTGGCCCGTGCCTCGCCCTTTCCCCTCAGACCTGTGTCAGTGAAAAGTCGAGAGCGCCCTTCACCGTTTGAGCTGCGCCTGGTAATGTGTGTACAGAGTTCCCGCTGCTTGTTTGTAGGTCCTTAGTCGGAGTGTGTCTGCTGTTGACTTTTTCAATCTAATATTGTTTGAATTTTCTATCACAAGTTTAAGCCACATTACTCGAGTGCTTTCTTCCCCCGCGGTGTTTGTACATTCATTACCTTTTTAAAAATGTCCTGGGGTGGTAAACATTCAGAACAGTGTCCACAGTCTGCACCCCACCCCCAGCGCACCCACAGCCAACAGGTTCAATGTATTCCCCGTCTGACGTAGGAATCAATATGTCTTCCTTCAGCACACCGAGTCAACAAGGCGCTTGTCATTTCACAATGAGCACGTTGCACAACCGGCCCTGACACTCAGTGTTGCCCCGTGATGTGACAGACGGCCGGCCTGTCTACTAGAATCCTTTCGGGTTGGAGTGTGGGAGGTTCAGGCAGCAACAGCGAGTTGTTAGATATTCAAATGCTGGTGAGATAAAAATAAAAGTTATTGGAATGGAAAATGCAATTTTTCATTAGGCGCATTGCGATTTTGTTTGGAGTACATGCTGAATTTGCTTGAGCAGGTTTGCATTATTGTTTCTGAAGCTGTGATGGAAATATCTGAAAATATTTTCGCCAAATCGAAATATTTTATCACACGTTTTTATTCCAAGTTACAAATATTCACATTGTTGATCCTACCAAAAAGAATTGCAAATATTTTTTATAAAATAGTTCTTTGATGGGGATTCTAGTTGACCTATCAGCAACGGTTTAAGCTGAGCCTAGGTGCTGGTTTCTACTGGTTTCTATTGAGAATCTACTGAACTGTTCTGAAAAAAAACCCTGTTAATTACAATTTCGTCTTGAAACTTGTAGTTGATGTCTAATAATATCTATTGAATTCCTTTAGTCATTTTACTTAGATTGTATATTTACTATTTGCAGAGGTATACAAAACAATGAACTATGTGACATACATATGTAAAATGTATGTCTGTGTGTGTAACATATGTACACGTACAATATATCATACTTTACACATGGGGTTGTTGCCACACTTGTGTCAAAGGAGTTGTCAAGGAAATCCTATGCACAAGGGAAAAGTGTACCATTTAATTTAGTTTTTGAAGGGGCTGGGAGGTGCAGACAAGAGAGGCATGTTAGGGAGCATATTTTGGTATGAAAATAAAAATATTTTAAAGGTAGTAGTACATTGATTTTACCTTTCATAATTCTAAATGTAAATAAATTACGCCTTGTGTAAAAACCCGCTCATAGGGTTAGGAAAAAGAAGAATGTGTTTTATTCTTGAATTGTCTGTTCTTTCCAATAGATGCCAGCTTTATGAATAATCCAATCATGTTTAATGCACACTCACGTAAGAGTGCAATTTCCACATGATGTACATTATGTCAGGTCAAGTCCCCCATATTTTCTGTGCAGGTATAAAGCATGCCACTTCCAAATCAAATGAACTTTATTGGCATGATACATTCATCTTCTTAATTTGAATGCTGTACTTTGACATGAAATTGATACATAAAAAGATTTAATTTATAAACAACATCTGGCAAATATTATTTAGCCTTTAGTATCTTGATTGATGGCCTGTGTCATTACTTTACTCATACGCAGCTTCACTTCCATGTTCAGATGATCGGGATTCTTTTCTCTATGAGCATGCCCCTACAAAGATTGTATATGACATTGTGTTCCTCTGTCTATGTTTCTTCTTGTGTATCCCAAGTTCGTCCTTCTTTAATGTTGCTAGTTGTACAGGCCATTGTGGTCCTTTTTCCGTGTTGATGGTTCTATGTGCCATTGTGGTGCTTCTTCAATCTCACTGGATTTGTGTGCCAACATCGACCTTCTCCAATGTTGCTGGTTTCGTAAACTACTGTATTTTTCTCTTTCATTCATTGTATCTGCCATTGAGGTCCTTCTTCAAAGTTGCTTGTTGCATGTACCACTGTCTACATTCTTGTATGTTGTACGTTTTATGTGCCAGTGTGGGCCTTCTTCTGAGCCAATGATTGTTTGTGCCATTGTTGCCCTTCTTCAATGTCGCTGGTCGAATGTACCTCTGTAGTCCTCCCATTCGACTGGTTAAGAGTGCCATTGAGATCCTTCTTATTTATGATAATTTTAGACCTACTCTAGTTGTCGGACCCCTTTTGGGGGGCCCACAGGGCATACAGGGGCGAATGAGCCCCAACTGTGGTGGTGTGCTGGGGTCCGTCCTACTCTGACTCTGCAAACGGGGCCAAATAAAACCCTTTCCACACTTGACATTCAGGGTAGCCAGAGCGAGCAGTCACTGGTTTCTCAGGGAAGTAGCTTGGGGTGCAAGAACTCAAAACCCTACAATCAAGAAACAGACACAATACCATATAAACCAGTCCAGTGCTTGTATTTTAGTGAAAGCAAATACTTTAATCACACAACAGAATTAAATACTACACCATTCAACTATGGTAAGTGAACACAGAAATATATCCCTGTTGTGTTCCTCAGAAGGTGCTACACACTCCCACTTCAGTATCTTCTTCCTACTTGAGTAACCCTAGGAGTTACAGTCCCCAGTATCTGGTGGCAGAAGCATACATTAGGCATAGGTGCAAATTATATCACGTTTACTCCTCTGTGGCTTAGAAGCACAACTTAGTCACTAGTTCTTACTCCTGGTTTACTTTGAGCAGAAAGTCTTAAGTCATCACACTCAACTTCCTTAGAGTGTAATTCAGACTTCCAGTTCCGGTCATGGGTGAAGCCTTGCGAAGCTTGCACGCCGGTTCTCACAGCCCCTGTCTACTACTTTAGCATTACAAATGTGAGACACATCTCAGCAATGCAGCTTCTTAGTTTTCTGGCATTAGTGGCAGCAAAACTAGTTTATTATTGCAGTTTCTGAAAGCACATATGGCCACGCTTGATGTGGTGTAGTCTTTGAGGTAGTTCTCAGGTAGGAACTGCACAGAGAGACCAGGGCACACACTCACAATACAGATCACTCTTGGATTCTCTCTGTGATACTGTCTGGTGTCTATCGGTGCGCCACCCACCAGGAACTCACTGGGCTTCTCCTCTTTGACATTTTCTCCTCCGGCAGGCCAGGCACACACCTTCCCAGTTTCAGCAGGCTATTTTCGAGGCAATAGGCAAACCGTATGCTCCTGCATCAGAAAGTGCAGACTTCAGGTTCTGTCCCCTCACTTCTGGGAAATTGGCAGTCAGGTAGATATACACCACCCCTAGTTACACCAAAGCTGTTAGAGTACTCTGTGGATCACTTCCTTCCTTCATCAAGAAAAACATGGGACTGGAACACAATGGGGTGGATTGGGTGCCAGGGTTATAGTCATTTTACAGGCAGGAGAGGGGAACAACTGTCTCAAAATTCAGAACCAGTTTAGGTTGTTGCCTTTTCAAGTGTCCTTTTCAGGCTGGTCTCCAGATACAGCCTTTGTGTAAAGTGAAGCTTCTAACTGCAGGTAGTTTGGAACTGTCTTCATGAATGAGCACCCATCAAATGGGCACAATGTAATGTGAGTTTTTGTCACTTAGCTGTCATCAGCCTTTCTAAAGCAGTAATCAAAGACAGACAAAAGGGCAGCATGACTTTGAAATTCGTCACCCTTAGAAACAGAAACTTCATTCCAAACCTTCACCAGTACTGCATACCAGATGGTAGTGCTCAGGAATACCCAATCAGCAGTCATTTATTAATAAATAAAGTCTTCATGGAATTTCCAAAAGTAGCCCTGTCTCCAACCTCCTCACTTCAGTGACTGGATCTCTACTCTCCAATCACAGAAATGCAGGCAATTCACTTCAATTGTCTGGGGAAGCTATCCCTCACCTTCCATCTTGGAACATTCTAAGACAGAGCCATCCAAAATGGATCCCACTGGCTTCAGACTCACACAGAGCCCTACTACCATACATTTATTATATGAATATTACACACTGACATGCACTTGACATATACAACACATTGTAGCTGCTCTTTTTAAATCTTGGGACACCCATTAACAACCTGTGGTACTTCAGTT
This sequence comes from Calotriton arnoldi, assembly GCA_963921515.1. Lineage (NCBI taxonomy): Eukaryota > Metazoa > Chordata > Amphibia > Caudata > Salamandridae > Calotriton > Calotriton arnoldi. The sequence goes on from CAWUFW010005893.1 coordinate 1,167,060, forward strand.
TTGAGCTGCTGTCTCTTGAAACAACTTTTAATAATTTGGGGGTACTGCAGGCTTATGATTCTCACTATTTTGTGTCTGGCTAGGATGCACAGCAGCATTGAGAGACTTTGTCACTATTCATATACATATATACATACTACAAACTGTGGGTTTCAGAGAAGTAAAGAACTTTCACCTGATGCTATTGGTGTATCACAGGAAATGTTTCCATTGCAATGCATGGCATGTATTCTTTGCAGCATGACAAAGAATTATTTGCTGAACACAAAAGCCAGTTTGAAAAGAAAGTTTCCTCCTCTAAAAGCGACACATTCTGCATTAAGGTAACATTTTTACTCAAAGCGTGATCTCACAATTAGTATATGTAAATGTGTGCAGTTGTGTTTTCTATGTCCCTGTCTCTATGTACTCTATGCGTGTTAGGTTATGTTAAGGTTTATTGTATTGCACCAATGTCACTCTCTCAGGAATATCCTGGCACTGAGGGCTTTGCCTGTACGACCATTGCATTAGAAGAGCCAGGTTTTGAGTACTTTTTTGAGAGTCTAAATTCTGGCAAAACCAAATTGCAATCAGTAATTTATTCCAGTGCCAGGAAGCCAAGTTCGAAAAGGAGCGGACACCACTTCTAACTCGATAGATACTGTGTGGAGGAATTAAGATGAGGACAAAATACTGATGGAGCCCTGCTAGCATAGTAAAAGCGGATGTGGCTTTGGAGATAACGAGTGCGACCTATATGTAATGCTCTATGAACATTGCAAAGAAGGTTAAATATTTTCTGATTCTGAATGGGTAACCAATGAAGAGGTTTCAGAATAGGACTTGAAGTTGCTCTCGAAAGAAGGCATCAGACCAGTCTGGCTGCCGCATTCTGGATGATCTGAAGAAGTAACAGAAGAGAGTCATTATTGCCTGCATATAGAGCAGTACAGTAGTCCAGTCTATTAGTCATTACGGCCTGTTGATAAGTTGCGTGCAGGGTAAGGGGATCCAACTAAATATTTTCAGGAGCAAGCTTAGAATCCCATAGCTGGATGCCGCAAACAGTGGAGATCAGAGCTTTCATGCTAACATGTTGTCTATCAGAATACCTAGGCTACATGCCTATTTTATGGGATGGATAAATTCCCAAGCTCAGACGGCTACCAACCGTTCGTCCATGTGTCATTTGCCTTACCAAACAGAACATTCTCAGTCTTGCTTGTCCCCATTATCAGGCAAATCAATTTCATCCAGAGAGACATGGAACTTTTTGGCAATGGATATTATCATCTGAATGTTGTGAGCATATAATAATACCTAAAAGTCGTACATGGAAATGACAGCAGCCAGTGGGGCCAAGTATACATCGAAAACATAAAAGAGTGTGTTTAAGGGATGATTCCTGGGGGTCTCCGCAAGGTGTACAGATAGTTTTGGATCTGAAAGGTGGGAGATAAATTGCTTGGTTTCTATGAGACAGGAAATAAATTAACCAACCACGCCGGAGCTTTGGAGTAGATCCCAATCTCATGCAGCCTCTTAATCAAGATTACACAGGAAACCACATTGAATGCTGCTGAGAGATCAAGTAGGATGCAGGCCACAGGTCTTCCCTCATCCAAAAATATCCTAATCGTGTCTGTTTCTACCAGAATTACGATTTTGTTGCTGTGTTTTGCCCTAAATCCCAACTAGAACAAATAAAGTACGCCATTTTATTCCAGATAATGAGATAACTGTTTATTGATGATATTAAGTAACAAAACTATAGAGGGTGAACCTATTTTTTGGGATCCCATATGTTATTATAGATCTGCTGCATGGTTCTTAGTATATCTCTACAGAATGCTAGACCTGCACCCGGGTGAATTAGTGTGATCGTGGCATCTCATGGATATTTTTCTAGGATCCTCACCCACAAATACCACCTGTGGCATGCTTCATAATCGGATCCACACCCACTGCACATAGTGTGAGTGGGTGGGCTCAACGCACTTTGTAAGCAGAGCACTTAGACTAAAAATGTGGGATAGTTGGTGAGTTAAAATTGCCTGCTGGATCCAGGCATATTTTTTACTCTGGAGGTCCTATGGCAAGGTTAAAACATTGGGATGTCTCAGGGGTATGATGGCCCGGACATCAAAAGATTGACACGTTTCAGTCTATGTATTGCCGTTTGGGTCAGTAAGCTTTCTTCTGGACCAAGATATGTGTAGTATCCCTACGTAGTGGGATTGCAGAATCCAACCGTTCGTACTTATGCAGTCATGCAGTATAAATGAAGCATGAACGCCACCATACAGACCATAATAGGACCTTTTCCTAGTTTCTGGTCTCTGTTTAGGAAGACAAAATATAATTTAGATTGTGGTGCGTTTCAAGTTTTGGAACAGCAACCTTTTTGTGTGTGGCCAAGCATGCAGAGAAGTGTAGATATCCCCTCTATATGCCAGATAATATTTCGTATATATATATATATATATATATATATATATATATATATATATATATATATATATATATGTAATTAAAAGGCACACACAACATAAGTTAAAATATAATACATAAAAATAAATGACAGACAGTGAATAGCATGCACACACAGAGGTGTCAATAGAGATTGTTATGTATGGTAACCTACATGTCCTACATAATAGTTAGGCTTCATAAGGTTGTGGGTCCCGCTCACTGACACAACATCTACAGCAGAAAGACAGTCAGGCTACAATCGTCCAAATCAAGTAATACTCAGAAGTGAATAAAGTATGAAATAACACACATATTTACAGTGAGAGATTTATTGTAGAAAAAACATATTATGTTGTTTATAAAATAAACTTTACCATGAGCAGGAAGCAGCCCATGCTAAGTAAGTTAACTGGAAACATTGAGGAGACTCATGCCAGTGTTGAGGGATATTCCTGAAATGTGTGTAATTTCATACTTTATTCACTTCTGAGCACTGTAGGAAAGTGCCCTTTTTGCATGGTTGCCCACCACTTTTTGCCTGATGTTGGTGCTCTTTGACTAAGTGTGCCAACCAGGTACCCAGTGCCTATGTTCTTTCCTTAAATCTGTACCGTTGCTCACCCGAATTGGAAACTCTCTGGCTGCATGTAAGTCCCTTGTAAAATGTACCATAGGTACCAAGAGTACTGTGACCAGGGAAGGCCTCTAAGGGCTGCAGAACTTATTGTGCCACCCTTAGAGGCCCTGTACCTTTACACCAACACACTGCCATTGCAGGCTGAGTGTTTTGGTTCAGAACAAAGTGAAGAGTCGACATGGCACACATCCCTGTGTGCCATGCCCACAACCCACTGCCTATGGCATAGGTCAGCCACCCCTCTAGGTGGGCGCACTATGCCACTGGTGAGGGTACAAGTGCATGAACCATGTACCCCTGCAGTGTCTAAGTCCATTCTTAGACATTGTAAGTGCAGTAATGCAGTAAAGAGTATATGGTATGGGAGTTTGTTATTACGAACTCCACAGCACCATAATGGCTTTACTGAAAACTGGGTAGTTTGATATCAAACTTCTCAGCACATGAAACCCACACTGATGCCAGTGTGGAAATTAATGAAAAATGCACTCAGAGGGCATCTTATAGATGCCCCCTGAAAAACGACCTGACTCTATTTACTTGGCTGACTGGCTGCTCGCCAGCTGCAACCCCCAGACATGTGTCTGGACCCCATGGGTAAAGAGCCTCCGGCTCTTGGGGTCCTGAAACAAAGCACATCCTGGGCAGAGGTGCCAAGCCTCCTCCCCCAGGATGGGCAAGGTCCATGAAGTGGAAGCTTCAAAGGCTTGCCGCCTTTGTGAGCTACCCCAGCCATTTGCCTCCCCAGGTGGGGGGGGGGGTAAGGCAAAGCGCAACTCTCAGTCCATTCCATCTTGAAGATGGGGGGACCCAGCCAACCAGAGAGAGGCTTATGCCCCTCTCCCACTGGAGGGTGGCATATTAGGGGGTGTACCCAACCCAAGGAAGAGACCCATTGGTCCCAACCTTTACCTACCTGAAACGCCCGTAAATTTAGTATTTAGGGGCAACCCTGAACCTCGCCTCCTCAGACAAGAAGATACAAGAAGAAGAAGGACCGAAGAGCCTTGCTGAAAGAAGAAGAGAAGGACACCAACTGACTTGGCCCCAGCCCTACTGGCCTGTCCCGACCTCGATCTGCTCCAGAGAAATCCTGGCGTGCCCTGAGGCCAGCAGCCCCCCAGAACCCCGAGGACCTGCCCTGCCTTCCCTCACCAGACTTTGTATCCAGTGAGCACCGGATTTGCTCACCAACAGACTCTGGCTCTGGTCAAATCTGCGAGTCTGCTCCACTATGCACCCGCCGCCCACGGCCCGAGTTGGAGTGGCCCAATACCATGAGGAGGTCTCCTTTGCAATCCTGACCTGGGATCTGGTGATCCCTGATCTGCCTCGAGTCTCCTGATGACTCCTGCAGCCCCTTTCTGGAGGATCCCCCCCGACCGTGACTGGAGCTAGTAAGAAGAATCCGATGCCAAAAGACACCCCTGAACCCGACACCCCGCGGCCTTGGGTGGCCTAACCGATGATGTCCCAGCATCCCACGACATCCCAACTTACCTCTCCAACTGATGGTCACCTCCAGAAGATCTTCGTGTCCGAGCCTGCAGTGTTTGTGCAAACCGGAGTATCCCCATTGAAAGTACCAGGGCACCTGACGCCAAAACAGCACCCTGCACCCGGCTGCCCTAATGCCGCTTTGGGTGTACTTTGGGTGCTAACTTGAATCCTGCTTTGCCCTGAGTTTGAGTCCAGGAGCTTTGCTCCCTCAACCTTGTGGCCTGCTCGTGAGCACCCCCAACCGGAGGCCCTTTATCCTCCATTGCATAACATTGGGCCTCAGCACTCTGCACCTTGCCACCCTAGTGCAGCTGAGGGTGCTTTGAGAGTGCATCCTTGACCTTGGGGGAACCCTTGTTCTAACCCCAGGATCTCACCACTCAAGACCGGCTACTTACCGGTAAAATGATAACCCAATTTTCCTCCATAAGATTGAATTGACTGTTTTCCTCTGAAAAACCTCTAAGTGTGAAGAGTGTTTTGTATGGGAACCTAAGAAACTGTGTCTTGAGAAAAAGTGTTTTACTTACCTTTTAGCTAGGAAATGTCCTAGTGTGATTTCTAGGCATATCACACTGAGTAAGAAAAGTAATCTGAAAAGTAATCCAAAAATCCAAAAAGTAATCATACAGTATCTGCAAAGTAACTGAAAAGTAATCACAACTGTTTCTATATAATTGACCTACCGGTATACAAAACAAGTACATACAACTGCATTCAACTGTATTGTTTTTGCAAAGTATTATTTCACTTACCTGCACCAGGCTTGGCTTGGTTCTAGAAATAAAATACAACTGAATAATATTTTTATACAAACAATTGGTCTGAGTTCAGTCTTTGAGTGTGTGACATCATTTCTTGCCTGAGTGTGTACAATAAATGCTTAACACTAGCCTCTGATAACGCCTTACTGCTCGCCCACACTACCACAAAAAGAGAGTAAGATAGTATCTACTTTAGCCTCTCCCTAGCTTTAGGGATCCACTGGACTCTGTGCAAACTATATCTTACTTTGGTATAGTATATACAGAGCCAGCTTCCTACAAGCACTACTTGATTTAGAAGATCATAGCCGGACCATCTTTCTGTTTTAGATGTTGCGTCTGTGAGCGGGACCACATTTCCCAGCCTCACTTGACACAGAGCCACATCAATGAGAAGAACTACAATTCCCAGCCTCACTTCACAATGGGCAAAGATGGCCTTGTATTGAGAAACAGCTCCTTGCATGATGCTGACGCACTCCCACCCACGCACTCTAATGAGAGGAGGAGATGCGGGAACACAGCTGCTCCATTTTTAGTTAAATTTCGAAATCCTTGGCCGCGATACATGGCAATACCAAGGACAATGTGACCGTGTCACACGACTGTAATCGCAGGAAAGCTCCGGTTCTATGGAGTCACGGTTTCATTGCACGTTTCAGGTGACTCCACTTTTGTCACATGACTCTCTCACTCCCTTTAAGAATGCCGTGTGACTAAAAAATGTTCAGAACTGATGTGTGGAGCAAGTAAGTCCATCACCTTCGTGCTAAAATCCTTCTTCTGTCCTGGGGGCATGTATATCGCAGCAACTCTCTAGTCCTGAGACCGAGTCCCTTTTAGTTTGTAAATGAAGATCACTTGTTATTCTGAGATGAGTATCTATAATAGTACATCTAAGCGGATGTTTACAAATGACCACCACCCCTCCCCCTGCTTGTCCCTGTTGATCAAATGTAATGATCTTATAGTATTAATTCTAGAGTAGAAGGGTGAGGGGTCCTGTGGTCCTGGCATCTGGCATTATCCAGGCACAAACGGGTGCAGGCGGCTTACCTTTTGTGTGCTTTTTGTGGCCGCTGTGCCGGACTGGGTCCTTTGTTTATGTTGCTGGTTGTATGTGTCAATGAGATCCTTCTTAAATTTGATACTTTTAGAGAAACAATTCACTCTTTCTGTCTCATTTATTGAATATTTTTTAATTATTTCACCGTTCCAGCTGCTCTTTTTGAATCAAAGGAGACCTAGTAACAGCCTGTGGTACTGTTGGAGTGTGCTGCTCCATGTCAGGACAGCTAGTAACTGGTAGGACAGCTAGTAACAGCCTATGGCAAAGTTACTACAGCCTTCCACTGGTCACTTTTGGGCTCCCAGTACTGGCAAAGCCAATAGGGATGGCTTTAATCTGCTTTATCATGCAACTAACAATTGTGCATGCCTTTGTCTGCATGCATTAGGGTATTGAAGTTAGCCCTCTTTGCTGAGTGAAAGCTTGTTGCTTTCCCTTTACCTCCCTTCTTTATTCTTGTACGCTCTCTTTCCCATCACTTTCAACTTCTCTTTATTACTTTTTCTTTTTTTCCATTTTTTGCTTTCTTATGGAGGAGAACTGCCATATCCCCCTTTTTAGGTTGAGCCTGAGTCAGTGCGCATGCGCTGCTCAGCGAGACTGCTGTAGTGGAGTATTGAGGAAAAGCCCCGCCCACTCTCCGCCCATGTTTGTCATTGGCTTGTGTCAGTGTCCTTCCTAAATGCTGGCGTCTGATTCGTAAAGAGGCTTGTTAGTCCCTACTTACTACCGCCTTGTCTTCATCTGTAACCTCCAATGGCGACTGGCCCCTTTACTTCGGTTGTTACATGGTACGTGTCTATTTTCTTTATTGAGTTTCTCTTGCTGCATGCACAGCGCGCTTTACTTACATTCAGTGCCCATGCCCGTGGGACAATGGCGGCCGCTTCTTTGAAATGCAATAGGTCTCGCATTTAAATGCGAGACCTATTGCATTGCAAACATTTTTTTCTGTCTCCCGCAGCGGCATTTCCCGAGGTTGGCCTTTTGCCTGGATCCGCGCACTCCTTTGTCTCGCGCCAGTCAGCCATTTAATAGAGCGTGAAGGAGGTTATGAGAGACTGCAACGTGTACTATTTACCCGAAGATGTTGCTGTTTTTCTGCTCTGCTCTGCTCCATATGTGGGATAGAACTGATGTTTTCAACTGCTTTAAGTTTTGACTAGTTCACTCTACATCACCACACGCTTATAATACAAAATCCATGAACAGTATATATGTACCGGGCGGGAACCTAGCTATAAATTATGCATGGTCGGATGGGGAATAATGCTTCATTTGGTTCAGGTGGATGGGTCATCCTTCACCCGCAGCGTGTAGAGCAGGGAGTGGAAGCTGTGAATATCTTGACGAGAAAAAGTCAGTTTGCCCAACAGTGCTTATTGTAAGCCAAGTGTCCAGGACTGGGTCTAGGGCATGACGCTGAGCCAAATCCACAAAAGTAATTTGGGGCGCAAACATGTTTATAGGCAATATTACCGCTTTTACACCTGTCGACTTCACAAAGGCATTCCTGGTGTGCGTAACCAGGAGCCCGCAGGAGTAGTCACATAACAATACCAGGAGTATGCCAGAAAACCTGTGCCTGGCTGCTGCTGTTTTCTAGGTGTACCTAAGAATGCTGGAAAATACCAATTAAAAAAAAGTGAAATAAGTTAAGACGGAAATTAAGTCGTTGCCCATCCGTTTAAATTTGTATTGGTGAATAGGCACCAATATACGGCAGTAGCTCACCAAAGTGTCATCTTGGGGGTAAGGACAAAAGATCCTCCTGCGAGCGCCCAGTTTTTTCTCAAATACTGACAACAAGGAGACATTAAACAAGCATTTGCAATGCAATCGGTCTCGGCTTTGGCACTTTCCATGTATTTAGCCATGCAGCACATTAGCCTGGGTGCTGAAACATCTACTGTTCTTTAATATGGAGGGAAAATAAGCACCAAACTGCGTGATTTCCATGGAGTTCCAAAACTTTCTCCACCCCCTGCTCGTACACGGACTTGGTTGAGCCTTACACAGAGCATCACACAAACAAGCATCACAGTAGCCCAACTCCTAGCCTGAGTACACACACAGCCAGTAGCACTTCCCTTGCCACTCCTCCTCAACTAAACGCCTACACCAACGTAAAGAAAACACAATAAGCCACCTGATACATCGCTCAGGCCTTTTCCTACCAATCAAATGGCACACTTAGGAGGACCCACAAAGCTCCCACTTGCTGCTCTCTTCTTGTTCCTCAAGCTCACCCAGGACCAGCATCCCTGTCCCTGTAGTGCCCTTTCTTTTCACATAAGGAAACTTTCAACTAGCAGAGTTTCCTCTGCTTGTCACAATGAAGTTTCGAGTTTATTTTTTAATTGATTTTGACATACCCCGAGGTCTACAATCAGCATATTAAAAAGATTGGTAATCAAAATACATAAAATGTTCCTTATCATTCATAAGTCCACATAATATTACATCCATTCAATAAACAGGTGAAAAACATTTTTAAATGTGCACACTACAAAACACACAAATTTATTTGGTGGGTTTTGGAGCAAGTCCATCAAATCCTGAGGAGAGTCCAACGTAAATCTTTATATTAAAGGAAGCAAATATGTATTTCTAGCCTCTTTCAGTGCTGGGCAGTGGGCACTATTAATATGACATTAATAGAAGTTATGCACAATAAACATTCACAAATAAGTCTATGGTTTGTGTTCAAACTCTGCAATAGCCTATCACCACACAGCTCCCCCATTCATCCTCCAATTAAAGAAAGTTGGAGATAAAGTCTTGTATATTGCTCTGATTTGCCATAAAGACATCTGTTTTTTACACTACATACTAAACCCATCTGCTAAATCACCCATTACTGTACTGTCGGCTGAGCACTCCTCATTCTCTGAAGTTTGCTACACTGCAAGTACTGGGAAACTGAACTATTTTCCAAGGCAAAATATGGCACTTTTTAATTTTTTAGAATCACGATGATCGAATACATTATGGTGCCGAGAAGGTCTATATCCACCAGCAATAAAAGAAAATAAATGAAGTACCCAAAAGCTAACCAAACGGTCAGCACAGTGCGTTTTCAAGTTATCATTATTTGCGTTCGACGTTTTCGTCTGCATGTTTTTGTATCTCTCCATAAACCATTTTTTGGAGTCTGTCACTCTGTGTCCTAGTTCAACCTCCAAACAGAAGAGAGGTTTGGGGCAGCAACATGGTATGGGTGGCTGCCAGAGAGGAATAGGTGGACAGCATAGAGAGATGGGTAGACTTGAAGAGAGGTTTGGGGCAGTAGAGTGGAATGGGTGGATGCCAGAGAGGAACTGGTGGATGTTTTAAAGATATGGGTGGAAAGTAGAGAGGTTTGAAGACAGCAGAGAGGAAAGGATGGACAGTAGAGAGAGGTGAATGGACTATACGGTAGGATAGGTGGACAGTAGGAATGGATGAGCTGACTGTACAGGGGGTAGGTGGACAACAGAGAAGAATAGGTGGCCAGCATAGAGAGATGGGTAGATAGAAGTGAAATCTACAGAAAGCAAAGAGGGATGCGTGGACAGTAGGGAGAGGTAGATGGACTTTAGCAATGGGTGGGCTAGCTGTACAGAGGGACGGGTGGAAAATAGGAATAGAGAGGTGGGTTTTCCGAGCGGAGGTTGGGGAAACGTAGAGTGTGATGGGTTGACAGTGCAGGTAGGTGAACAGTAGAGGTGGTTTGCGGGGAGGAGTAGAGTTGATGTGGCTTTTGAGATTAAAGGTGAGATAAACCGCTAGTCATGGATCGAGGGAATGACATCCGGGACCATGGGGAGATAAGCAAAGAGAGTGGGCCAGAGGCAGGCGAGGGGCAAGAGACAGCAGCAATTAATATGTAAAGAGGAGTGAGGAAGGCCACTGAAAGGAGGGTTGAGAACAAACCCCCTACCCTACCCTCCCCTCCCCCTAACCCCGGTCACCAATAACCCTAGAAGAAAGGCAGAGAACTGTAGCTCAGGTGAAAAGGTAGATTGTGAGTAGCACGCAAGAACAGAAAATACTGTTGAAGAGACAAATAAGCGGCTGAGGGTGAGATAACTGCAGGGTATAAGGAGGAATGACAAAAAAAAGATAAAGGGCTTCCCGGCGAACATAACAGCAGCATGGAAAAGAGAAACCAAGGAGGGGGAATAAGAAACAATAACAGGAAATTGAAGACAAAAACAGTCAGAAAACTCCTGGGTGAGGAAAGAGATGAAAACAATAATAGGAGCGATAAATAATAGGGAGAGTCATTAGGGCAGAGAGATATAAACAGAAGGGAAAGAGAAAAGTGTGGGGGGAAGCAGATGGAGGAAGAGTGACAGATATGTTGAACGTTAAAGGGTACTAGCAGAGGAGACAGAGAGCAGATGACGGGAGCCAAAAGAAGAGCAACAGCAGAACAGGGGGCGAATTAACAGAGAGGATGGGTCAAGAAGCAGCAAAGGGAGGGTGCAAGAAACAGCAGAGCTAGACGCGCGGAGGGATGGGAGGAAACTACAGTCAGTATACAAAGGAGGGACTACAGGGCTTTTTCCTCTATCAGTGTCGAGGAGGTCCAGCATAGGTGCCCTAATTGAAGTATTAGAAGAAGAAGGTTATGCTGTTCCTCAAGAGTGTACGAGCAAGGAAATTGACACCACCCTGAACGTTTGGGTTCAGAGTTGGGAGTCCATTTATTGGATTGTAATGCCCTCACACACCCAATCGGGTGTCATGCTTCATCATCTGGGCTGCTCCTCGTCGGGTCGGCGGTGCAATACCCAATGGGCTCCCTGTAGTAGGGGCACTTTGGCGGAGATCTTTTTCCAATAGCCGTATGGTGAAGTGGGGGTGAGGGGCCAGAACTGTGTAGATGTATGTGTGTGATTTAAAATAAGGTTCGGAGTGTCCGTGAAGACAATTTTTAATCAGTGGATCTCCTACCCTAGTTAAAAATATAAACAATGCGGTGCTTGGCTAAGTATTATGTCTTAGGTCTAAGAGTCGCTATTGGTGCAAATGAGGTCAACATGTTTCTCGCTCACTGTAAAAGTCTACATGCGATTCATCAGGACCTAAATTGTGGAAACTATCTACACTTAAAATTGGCGACGTGGCAACATACTCACATCAACCAGGTAACTACCTAAATCGTGTACCTGTCAGACCTGGTTCTACCTGTGTGGGGAGAGAAGGGTGACATTGGTATTAATGGTACACATTCGAATATATATACAGTATCATTTCCCTTGTGACTCAAATTTAGTTTTCTGTCAGTGAATTGTGAAAGCCAAAGTTCAGAGAATTAAAAACATTGTAAAAACAACTGTGCTACACGGTGAGTGCCCACAGTGAGCTAGTGTGAACTACAACCTTAGTGGCACAAGTGTACTGCAGCAGGTAAATATCGTTTGGACTCACCCATTGTTGTAAGCTAACCAGGCGGCATCAGTACCCGGTAGGTCAAACTAGAGGAGTTCCTCACGAGCTACACGAGGTCAATTAGGAGAGAGCATGGATGGTGCAAAGGTCAGTCATACTGCTTATAAAAATCTAGTTGCCTTGCACACCTCAATTCATAGTCTACATACTCATTCTTAACAGGTTCATGACTTATGCAATTATATTTCAGGGAGAGGTTGTTGTATTGAGAACATCTTTTTTTGTCCACATACTCACTCTCATCGGGCTCGTGGTTCACAGAATGAATATCTAAATCACCATCAAGGGGGACAGCCAATAGCTCAGGGCGGTGGTATAGGTGAAAACTAGAGGGATTATCTATTTATAACTATTTATAACTACCATCCTCAGTGTCTGTATGGCAAGGAAACAGCGCGCGCATTGGCAGTACTCACTTTTGTGCTGTTGTCACGTATCGAGTCGACCTACCCACATCTACCGGGTCCGGGAGGTGAGGTTGTCAGTTGCTGATCTATTTTTATAGTCCGTCGCTGCTTTCTAAAGTGGGAGGTCTCTAACCAAAAAGGCGGGAGTCTGTTCCTAGTTGGAAATGGCGGCCATCTTGGAGTGGTGTTTCCCATGGTTTTTTGTACTATAGTGTGGCGGCAATTTTAAAGTGGTAAATGTTGGCTGGTTTGTTTACTGCATTTATAGTAATTGTGTGCCCCTGGTAGTGTATTGTCGTCTCTGTGCACAGGAACCCATTCTCATGTGGTTAGTCTGTTCATGTTAAATCCTCAGAGAATTCCAAGGAATTTCCTCATTGAGTCCTGTAATATGGGAGGATAATCTGTATACCCACCTCTGTTCTTTGACAAGTAGGGCATTCTTTGAGATTTAGGGGAAAGCCTCCAAGATGACCCACTGTAATGATTCTGGTGTATGATGCTTTTCCAAATAGTGGATGCACATTTTGGTGTCTTCCAACCAAATTGCATTCCTGGACATAACTATCAAACTTGAGCAAAGTACTTTGTCAACAACTATGCACAGGAAAAGCACTGACCGCAATAGCCTATTGCTGTATAGCAGCCACCACCCACGGGCCCTAAAAGAAAACCTCCCCTTCGGTCAATTTCTACGGGTGAGGAGAAATTGCAGCACATTAGAGGCATTCAAATCTGAATCTGAAATCCTCGCAAAAATCTGGCAGCACGCGACTACCCACCACGCAGTATAGCTCTCTCTAGGAAGAGAGCTAGAAATAACAACTGCGAGGGCCTGTTAGAACCTAGAGAGAAGACCCCTACTGAAACCCTAACCTGTGTTACCACGTTTACATCAGCTTCTAACCAACTGACCAAGGTTATAAAGAAGCATTGGAACATACTTAACACTGGCGGGATGACTCTGGCACAACCGCGCTTTGCGTTCAGACGCTCCAGGAATCTCAAAGATATGTTGATTCATACAAGACCTAAGGCACCCACGGGGGACAACAAAGAACACTGTGGCAACTACCGCCTGTAATGGGCCATTATCCATGCGGATCATGCACGGCCTGTGCCTTTACAAAAATACAGAAAACCATCACCTTCAATAACGGTTTCACGTGGGAAATAAGGTCGCACACTAACTGTAATACACACAATTGCGTATACCTGATCACATGCCAATGCGGGCTGTACTACGTAGGGATGACCACACGCCCCATAAAACTACGCATCTCAGAACATCGTAGCAGTTTCCGTTGCCACAAAAGCAACACCAAAATGTGTATCCACTATTTGGAAAAGCATCATACACCAGAATCATTACAGTGGGTCATCTTGGAGGCTTTCCCCAAAATCTCAAAGAATGCCCTACTTGTCAAAGAACAGAGGTGGGTATACAGATTATCCTCCCATATTACAGGACTCATTGAGGAAATTCCTTGGAATTCTCTGAGGATTTAACATGAACAGACTAACCACATGAGAATGGGTTCTTGTGCACAGAGACGACAATACACTACCAGGGGCACACAATTACTATAAATGCAGTAAACAAACCAGTCAACATTTACCACTTTAAAATGGCCGCCACACTATAGTACAAAAAACCATGGGAAACACCACTCCAAGATGGCCGCCATTTCCAACTAGGAACAGACTCCCGCCTTTTTGGTTAGAGACCTCCCACTTTAGAAAGCAGCGACGGACTATAAAAATAGATCAGCAACTGACAACCTCACCTCCCGGACCCGGTAGATGTGGGTAGGTCGACTCGATACGTGACAACAGCACAAAAGTGAGTACTGCCAATGCGCGCGCTGTTTCCTTGCCATACAGACACTGAGGATGGTAGTTATAAATAGTTATAAATAGATAATCCCTCTAGTTTTCACCTATACCACCGCCCTGAGCTATTGGCTGTCCCCCTTGATGGTGATTTAGATATTCATTCTGTGAACCACGAGCCCGATGAGAGTGAGTATGTGGACAAAAAAAGATGTTCTCAATAAAACAACCTCTCCCTGAAATATAATTGCATAAGTCATGAACCTGTTAAGAATGAGTATGTAGACTATGAATTGAGGTGTGCAAGGCAACTAGATTTTTATAAGCAGTATGACTGACCTTTGCACCATCCATGCTCTCTCCTAATTGACCTCGTGTAGCTCGTGAGGAACTCCTCTAGTTTGACCTACCGGGTACTGATGCCGCCTGGTTAGCTTACAACAATGGGTGAGTCCAAACGATATTTACCTGCTGCAGTACACTTGTGCCACTAAGGTTGTAGTTCACACTAGCTCACTGTGGGCACTCACCGTGTAGCACAGTTGTTTTTACAATGTTTTTAATTCTCTGAACTTTGGCTTTCACAATTCACTGACAGAAAACTAAATTTGAGTCACAAGGGAAATGATACTATATATATATTCGAATGTGTACCATTAATACCAATGTCACCCTTCTCTCCCCACACAGGTAGAACCAGGTCTGACAGGTACACGATTTAGGTAGTTACCTGGTTGATGTGAGTATGTTGCCACGTCGCCAATTTTAAGTGTAGATAGTTTCCACAATATAGGTCCTGATGAATCGCATGTAGACTTTTACAGTGAGCGAGAAACATGTTGACCTCATTTGCACCAATAGCGACGCTTAGACCTAAGACATAATACTTAGCCAAGCACCGCATTGTTTATATTTTTAACTAGGGTTGGAGACCCACTGATTAAAAATTGTCTTCACGGACACTCTGAACCTTATTTTAAATCACACACATACATCTACACAGTTCTGGCCCCTCACCCCCACTTCACCATACGGCTATTGGAAAAAGATCTCCGCCAAAGTGCCCCTACTACAGGGAGCCCGTTGGGTATTGCACCGCCGACCCGACGAGGAGCAGCCCAGATGATGAAGCATGACACCCGATTGGGTGTGTGAGGGCATTACAATCCAATAAATGGACTCCCAACTCTGAAGCCAAACGTTCAGGGTGGTGTCAATTTCCCTTGCTCGTACACTCTTGAGGAACAGCATAACCTTCTTCTTCTAATACTTCAATTAGGGAAACTACAGTAACAGGAAAGATATAGGAACAGCAGGGGAGACGAGGTCACAGAATTTTTAGAGGATAGGGAAACAGCAGACGGAGAGTTGGGAGGAAAAAGAAGAGAGAAGGTGAGCGAAGATGTGGCATAATGGCAGAGCTGCTGCTTTTGGACCTGGGAAACCACCAGATTCGAGTCTTGGCGTTGGCTGAACATCCTGTGATTCTGGGCAAATCACTTAATCTCCCCGTGCCTACCAAAAATGAACGTGTCCTTGTGTAATGTAACTGGTGCTCATGTAAAGTGCTCCAATACCTTCGGATTGACTTTGCGCTATATAAAAACGGCAAAAAGAAAATACGGGGGCGGACTAGAGGGAAAGACAGAGAAACAGCAGTGGGGGGAGCAAAAGGAGAGGCAAATGGGGAGGGGCAGAAACAGCTGGGGGGAGAGCAACGGAAAGGACAGAAAGAAAAACAAGAGAGTGACTGATGCAGTGAGGTAATAGCGGAGGAGAGCAACAGTATAGGACGAGATAAACCAGCAGTGAATGAGACGCAATGTGAGAGGGAGAAGCTGCAGGTGAAGAGAAGCACGGGGAGTGGTAGGAAAGAGAAAGCAAGAGCTGAAGCAGAAGCAGAAGCCGGAACTAAAGGCAGAACAGTGGGGGAAGAAACGCAAGCGAAAAGTTAAAAAAAGGCAAGGATAGGGTGAAAGGGGTGACAAAGGCATAATGAGAACATCAGGGAAGGAAAGAGGGATGGATAAATGCTACGGAAAGGAGAGAGAAACAAGAGGACATAGCAACAACGCAAGTCGGTGAGCACCAAAGAGATAGAGAGAGGAAGCACGGAGAGCGAACCAAATATGGGTGTAAGTGAAAAAACAACAATAATATGAGAAACGGTAGGCGGAGAGAAGCGAAACTGCAAGAGGAGAACCAATAACACGCACAAGGGGAAAGTAAAAGAAATAGCAGGGGAAATGTCATCTTCTAGGAGTAATGCACATGAGAAAGTAAGTAAAACAACAGGGAAGAAGAGGAACAGCATGTTCAACAGAAACATGGGGAGAGGAAAAGAATGCAAGAAACCACAGGCGGTAAGATCACCTTCAAAGAGTAAGACAAATGAGAGAATAAGCAAAACATCTGGATGAGGAAGAGAAACAACAGTAGGAGAAGAAGGAGAAGAACAGGGGGTAGGGTGCACAATCACCTTTGAGTAAAGCAAATGAGAGAATAAGAAAACCATGTGGCTGAGGAAGAGAAACAGAAGGGCTTAGAGAAACATGGGGTAGAAGATCCCTTTAAAGAGTAAGGCAAATAAAGAGTATATGACACATCGGGACGAGTAAGAGAAACAGCATGGGTAAGATCATCTTTGAGAAAGACTAAGCCAAACATCGGTTTTGGGAGGAGAAACGGCAGTGTGAGTAAGAGAAACACTGGGAAAGTGATAGAGTTCGAGAAACAGTAGTAAGTAAGATCACCTTTGAGTAAGGCAAATGAAAGACTAAGGAAAACATCTGGGTAGGGAGGAGAAACTGCAATGTGAGCAAAAGAACCCTTGGGAGAGTGATAGTACAATAAAATGGTTGGGGGGTAAGATTGTCTTCTAGAAGTAATTCAAACGAGAGAATAAGGAAACATCTGGATGAACAAGAGAAACAGCAGCGGGAGAGTAACAAAAACGGGGGAGTCGAGAGAAACACAGGGAGGAGAGAGTGTGTGAGAAACAGCAGGGAGCAGGAGCCAGTTCAAGGAGTAAGGCATATGAGAGAATAAGCAAAGCATTGAGGAGCGAACAGAAACCACAGTGAGAGAGTAAGAGAAACAGCAGGGTTACAAGAAGACTAACATGAGATTGAGTAAGAGAAACAGCCAAAAGTCCTGACTTATTGAAGGTAAGATGTTGCTTGTTGTATCATATATCTGGATGCAATGACCAAAACAGCCAGATAGAAGTCAGGCGGCACACTATGCTAAGCACACATTTTTGGCTTAAGTGTTTTAAGCCACGCCCTTAATTACATTGGCCACGCCCCTTTGAGAGACCCCCAGTTTTTTCACCCCACTTAAAGCCCTGGGTGTGTGTGTGTGTGCGCGTGTGTATGTGTGTTTTGTAAAAGAGTTAAAGGCTACGAAAATTCATGCCTTTACATGTTACATGTAGATAGATGTATTTATGTAGTGTGCACTGGGCCCACTGTACTCCTTAAGCAGGGCTGGGACTTGTGAGCTGCGGGGTACCACATGGTTTCTGCACTAAAAACATCAACCCATAAGTATACATCCACTCCCCGAGGAGTGCGTGCATCTCTCTGCAGGAAGCGCCTCAAGACTCAGAAAGCATTTTATGAAGCGTCACACGCACCTGTGATCAGCAGATGAGACGCAGAGCTGTGCAACCAGTGCATTGCCCACCTGAGTAGGTTTACCAGTAGTACACCCTATGCAGGGTCGGTCTTGGACAGAAAATCGGCCTGGACACTTAATTAACAAGACCAGCCCCTGCCATCTGAAGACCCCAAGGAATCCGGTTTTTGAGTGCAGGAATCGGGAGATTACCCTTGAAAATGTAGTATCCCACAGGAATCAGGATTGTTGGCATGCATGCTTATTGTGTGTGGAACTGGCAGGTACTTGCTTACAATACGTTTCTCATTTCTATAACATGTACGTACTTGCCAATTTTCGCTACAACATCGCCATCAACGTTAGTAGTGGTGAAACTATGTAGCTCGCACAACTCATAATAATAACACGTTGGCGGAAAGCTATTGAATGGTAGGAAAGTGTAGGGGCCTTGGATTGGTTACGAAAACTCTTACGTGGATTGGCTGGGGAGCTTTGCTTGTTGTTTATTAGCTGTGGGCTGCCCGAGACTGTATTGTTCCTTAGGATTGGCTGAAAAAACGCAAGCAATCGATACCGGTCATATCTGCGACGTCATTTTCTGGGATCCCCGGCCTTCCCTTCTACCAATTGTTACAGAGTGCTGAGGTGCCCACTTTGGGCTTAGCCCCCGCCTCCTATGTCGTAGTACCAGAGTTCTCCTTAGCGTCCAATTACGTGGTCTTTGTGGCCGTACAGTGTTGGTTCCTGCAGTTCCCCTCCTCGGGGCGTCTGTCGCTGTTCCAAGCGAGGTGAGTGTGGTGCGACTGTCACAATTTAAGTAAGCTGTCAAGTGCTCGGTGGGAGAGTGCTCACCGCGCTCTGTGCTTCCCCTGGTAGGTTAGCTGGACTGCTGCTGTCCCCCCGCTCTGCACGTATCCGTAGCCGGACTAGCAAGGGAGGTCAAATTCCTAACTTGTGCTGTCTCTGCCTCCCGCTCTGAATTGTGAATACCCCCACTGTTTTGTCACACATGCGTACGATGTAAGGCATCGCGCGCATGCGAGACAAAAGAGTGCGAATTGACCCACCAATCACACGCCAAACAAGCATTTCTTAATGCAATAGGACGCGTTTTTACGCGAAACCTATTGCATTGGAAATGGGAGGGTGGGGGTCCAGGAAGGCACGAATGGGAGTGGGGGGTGCTGAAGGGGGGGGGCGAAAAGTCACGGACTGCGGGAGGGGGAGTGGGGGGACACAGGGGCAAAAATAGTTTTGGAGTAAAGGGGCCAATAGCCAGGGAAGGATATAAATGACAACATGGCCATCAGGAGGAGGGACTAACAACCTGAAAATGAATCAAAATGCAGCATTTAAGATTGAAGCCAATGAAAAACATAGACGGAAAGTGGGCGGAGCTTCCCCCCACAATACTGTATACAGCATCTCTCGACGAGACAGCGCATGCGCTGCCTAGCCGAGACCTAAAACGGCTGTGCTCAGAGCGATGGCATCCAAAGTACAAAGTTGTCCTCCGCCCTGCAAGTTGAGAGTACCACAGGAAACTTACATTCAAACAATACCAGTGCTAAAATACGATGCACTGTGTGGATACAAACAGAAAAATAGCTACTTCCATAGAAGCTAAAGTTAACCCGTTTTTACTACCAAAGGGTGAAGTTAGCGCCGTTCTGCTGATCCCAGAATGCAATGCACGCGGGCAGAGTGGGAGAAATGCTTGAACATGGGACACAGGTAGCGCTTCATGGCCTTACAACTCCAGACAGGGCGCTTATACTGACACTGTTCTGAGATGTTTAAAAGGCACCAGGGTGTTGTGTATTTCTGTATTATAAAGTGCCACATGCTGATGAAATTGCTTCACGAGACAAAAGCGCTGTCTGTATTATTCGAAAAAAGCCCCGATGTGTGTCTGCTGCCCGTTATCTTTTATTCCCCTGCGACAATAGATTCACATTTGGTGATCACTTACAGGGCCTCCACCCCTCCAATTAGGGAAGAGACTTCCACTGCTGACCAATGCTACTTCGCCTTTAATCAGATGTGCTCTCTACCGCAACATACCAGACCTGTTGCTCACAGAGACTGGGCTTCAAGGTGATGATGGGATGAGCCGCCTCTGCCTGCCTTCCTTCCCTCTCCTCGCCTGAGACAATCCGGTTCTGTTCAGAGAGCAAAACCTTCTAAATCAGGTGAGCGAGAAGCCACAACCCTCAGGTGGAGGGTGGAGAAGAGGGGGCTGTGGAAATGAAGAGCCTTGTCGTCTGCCTGCTCTGATCTGGCAGGCCTCCCTCCTTAACCACACACTGCAACAGCATCACTGTCCTGTGTGCTCCTCTCCCAGGATACACTGGCTGTGCAGACCTCCCTAACCACACTCTGCAACAGCATCACTGGCCTGTGTGCTCCTCTCCCAGGATACACTGGCTGTGCAGACCTCCCTAACCACACTCTGCAACAGCATCACTGGCCTGTGTGCTCCTCTCCCAGGATACGCTGACTGTGCAGACCTCCCTAACCACACTCTGCAACAGCATCACTGGCCTGTGTGCTCCTCTCCCAGGATACACTGACTGTGCAGACCTCCCTAACCACACTCTGCAACAGCATCACTGTCCTGTGTGCTCCTCTCCCAGGATACACTGGCAGTGCAGACCTCCCTAACCACACTCTGCAACAGCATCACTGGCCTGTGTGCTCCTCTCCCAGGATACACTGGCTGTGCAGACCTCCCTAACCACACTCTGCAACAGCATCACTGTCCTGTGTGCTCCTCTCCCAGGATATACTGGCTGTGCAGACCTCCCTAACCACACTCTGCAACAGCATCACTGGCCTGTGTGCTCCTCTCCCAGGATACACTGACTGTGCAGACCTCCCTAACCACACTCTGCAACAGCATCACTGTCCTGTGTGCTCCTCTCCCAGGATACACTGGCAGTGCAGACCTCCCTAACCACACTCTGCAACAGCATCACTGTCCTGTGTGCTCCTCTCCCAGGATAAACTGGCTGTGCAGATCTCCCTAGCCACACTCTGCAACAGCATCACTGGCCTGTGTGCTCCTCTCCCAGATACACTGGCTGTGCAGACCTCCCTAACCACACTCTGCAACAGCATCACTGGCCTGTGTGCTCCTCTCCCAGGATACACTGACTGTGCAGACCTCCCTAACCACACACTGCAACAGCATCACTGGCCTGTGTGCTCCTCTCCTGAGATACTCAGGGTGTGCAGACCTCCCTAACCACACTCTGCAACAGCATCGCTGGCCTGTGTGCTCCTCTCCCAGGATACACTGGCTGTGCAGACCTCCCTAACCACACTCTGCAACAGCATCACTGGCCTGTGTGCTCCTCTTCCAGGATACACTGGCTGTGCAGACCTCCCTAACCACACACTACAACAGCATCACTGGCCTGTGTGCTCCTCTCCCAGGATACACTGGCTGTGCAGACCTCCCTAACCACACACTGCAACAGCATCGCTGGCCTGTGTGCTCCTCGCCCAGAATACACTGGCTGTGCAGACCTCCCTAACCACACACTGCAACAGCATCGCTGGCCTGTGTGCTCCTCTCCCAGGATACACTGGCTGTGCAGACCTCCCTAACCACACTCTGCAACAGCATCGCTGGCCTGTGTGCTCCTCTCCCAGGATACACTGGCTGTGCAGACCTCCCTAACCACACACTGCAACAGCATCGCTGGCCTGTGTGCTCCTCTCCTGAGATACTCAGGGTGTGCAGACCTCCCTAACCATACTCTGCAACAGCATCGCTGGCCTGTGTGCTCCTCTCCCAGGATACACTGGCTGTGCAGACCTCCCTAACCACACTCTGCAACAGCATCACTGGCCTGTGTGCTCCTCTCCCAGGATACACTGGCTGTGCAGACCTCCCTAACCACACACTGCAACAGCTTCACTGGCCTGTGTGCTCCTCTCCCAGGATACACTGGCTGTGCAGACCTCCCTTACCACACACTGCAACAGATTCACTGGCCTGTGTGCTCCTCTCCCAGTATACACTGGCTGTGCAGACCTCCCTAACCACACTCTGCAACAGCATCACTGGCCTGTGTGCTCCTCTCCCAGGATACACTGGCTGTGCAGACCTCCCTAACCACACACTGCAACAGCATCACTGGCCTGTGTGCTCCTCTCCCGAGATACTCAGGGTGTGCAGACCTCCCTAACCACACTCTGCAACAGCATCGCTGGCCTGTGTGCTCCTCTCCCAGGATACATTGGGTGTGCAGACCTCCCTAACCACACACTGCAACAGCATCACTGGCCTGTGTGCTCCTCTCCCAGTGTACACTGGGTGTGCAGACCTCCCTAACCACACACTGCAACAGCATCACTGGCCTGTGTGCTCCTCTCCCAGGATACACTGGCTGTGCAGACCTCCCTAACCACACTCTGCAACAGCATCAATGTCCTGTGTGCTCCTCTCCCAGGATACACTGGCTGTGCAGACCTCCCTAACCACACACTGCAACAGCATCGCTGGCTTGTGTGCTCCTCTCCCAGGATACACTGGCAGTGCAGACCTCCCTAACCACACTCTGCAACAGCATCGCTGGCCTGTGTGCTCCTCTCCCAGGATACACTGGCTGTGCAGACCTCCCTAACCACACTCTGCAACAGCATCGCTGGCCTGTGTGCTCCTCTCCCAGGATACACTGGCTGTGCAGACCTCCCTAACCATACACTGCAACAGCATCACTGGCCTGTGTGCTCCTCTCCCGAGATACTCAGGGTGTGCAGACCTCCCTAACCACACTCTGCAACAGCATCGCTGGCCTGTGTGCTCCTCTCCCAGGATACACTGGCTGTGCAGACCTCCCTAACCACACACTGCAACAGCATCACTGGCCTGTGTGCTCCTCTCCCAGGATGCACTGGCAGTGCAGACCTCCCTAACCACACACTGCAACAGCATCACTGGCCTGTGTGCTCCTCTCCCAGGATACACTGGCTGTGCAGACCTCGCTGACCACACACTGCAACAGCATAACTGGCCTGTGTGCTCCTCTCCCAGGATACATTGGGTGTGCAGACCTCCCTAACCACACACTGCAACAGCATCACTGGCCTGTGTGCTCCTCTCCCAGGATACACTGGCTGTGCAGACCTCACTAACCACACACTGCAACAGCATCACTGGCCTGTGTGCTCCTCTCCCAGGATACACTGGCTGTGCAGACCTCCCTAACCACACACTGCAACAGCATCACTGGCCTCTGTGCTCCTCTCCCGAGATACTCAAGTGTGCAGACCTCCTAACCACACTCTGCAACAGCATCGCTGGCCTGTGCTCCTCTCCCAGGATACACTGGCTGTGCAGACCTCCTAACCACACTCTGCAACAGCATCACTGTCCTGTGTGCTCCTCTCCCAGGATACACTGGCAGTGCAGACCTCCCTAACCACACTCTGCAACAGATTCACTGGCCTGTGTGCTCCTCTCCCAGGATACACTGGCTGTGCAGACCTCCCTAACCACACACTGCAACAGCATCACTGGCCTGTGTGCTCCTCTCCTGATATACTCAGGGTGTGCAACCTCCTAACCACACTCTGCAACAGCATCGCTGGCCTGTGTGCTCCTCTCCCAGGATACACTGGCTGTGCAGACCTCCCTAACCACACTCTGCAACAGCATCACTGGCCTGTGTGCTCCTCTTCCAGGATACACTGGCTGTGCAGACCTCCCTAACCTACAAACTACAACAGCATCGCTGGCCTGTGTGCTCCTCTCCCAGGATACACTGGCTGTGCAGACCTCCCTAACCACACACTGCAACAGCATCGCTGGCCTGTGTGCTCCTCTCCCAGGATACACTGGCTGTGCAGACCTCCCTAACCACACACTGCAACAGCATCGCTGGCCTGTGTGCTCCTCTCCCAGGATACACTGGCTGTGCAGACCTCCCTAACCACACTCTGCAACAGCATCGCTGGCCTGTATGCTCCTCTCCCAGGATACACTGGCTGTGCAGACCTCCCTAACCACACACTGCAACAGCATCGCTGGCCTGTGTGCTCCTCTCCTGAGATACTCAGGGTGTGCAGACCTCCCTAACCACACTCTGCAACAGCATCGCTGGCCTGTGTGCTCCTCTCCCAGGATACACTGGCTGTGCAGACCTCCCTAACCACACTCTGCAACAGCATCACTGGCCTGTGTGCTCCTCTCCCAGGATACACTGGCTGTGCAGACCTCCCTAACCACACACTGCAACAGCATCACTGGCCTTTGTGCTCCTCTCCCAGGATACACTGGCTGTGCAGACCTCCCTTACCACACACTGCAACAGATTCACTGGCCTGTGTGCTCCTCTCCCAGGATACACTGGCTGTGCAGACCTCCCTAACCACACTCTGCAACAGCATCATTGGCCTGTGTGCTCCTCTCCCAGGATACACTGGCTGTGCAGACCTCCCTAACCACACTCTGCAACAGCATCACTGGCCTGTGTGCTCCTCTCCCAGGATACACTGGCTGTGCAGACCTCCCTAACTACACACTGCAACAGCATCCCTGGCCTGTGTGCTCCTCTCCCGAGATACTCAGGGTGTGCAGACCTTCCTAACCACACTCTGCAACAGCATCGTTGGCCTGTGTGCTCCTCTCCCAGGATACATTGCGTGTGCAGACCTCCCTAACCACACACTGCAACAGCATCACTGGCCTGTGTGCTCCTCTCCCAGGATACACTGGGTGTGCAGACCTCCCTAACCACACACTGAAACAGCATCACTGGCCTGTGTGCTCCTCTCCCAGGATACACTGGCTGTGCAGACCTCCCTAACCACACTCTGCAACAGCATCAATGTCCTGTGTGCTCCTCTCCCAGGATAAACTGGCTGTGCAGACCTCCCTAACCACACACTGCAACAGCATCGCTGGCTTGTGTGCTCCTCTCCCAGGATACACTGGCAGTGCAGACCTCCCTAACCACACTCTGCAACAGCATCGCTGGCCTGTGTGCTCCTCTCCCAGGATACACTGGCTGTGCAGACCTCCCTAACCACACTCTGCAACAGCATCGCTGGCCTGTGTGCTCCTCTCCCAGGATACACTGGCTGTGCAGACATCCCTAACCACACACTGCAACAGCATCACTGGCCTGTGTGCTCCTCTCCCGTGATACTCAGGGTGTGCAGACCTCCCTAACCACACTCTGCAACAGCATCGCTGGCCTGTGTGCTCCTCTCCCAGGATACACTGGCTGTGCAGACCTCCCTAACCACACACTGCAACAGCATCACTGGCCTGTGTGCTCCTCTCCCAGGATGCACTGGCAGTGCAGACCTCCCTAACCACACACTGCAACAGCATCACTGGCCTGTGTGCTCCTCTCCCAGGATACACTGGCTGTGCAGACCTCCCTGACCACACACTGCAACAGCATCACTGGCCTGTGTGCTCCTCTCCCAGGATACATTGGGTGTGCAGACCTCCCTAACCACACACTGCAACAGCATCACTGGCCTGTGTGCTCCTCTCCCAGGATACACTGGGTGTGCAGACCTCCCTAACCACACACTGCAACAGCATCACTGGCCTGTGTGCTCCTCTCCCAGGATACACTGGCTGTGCAGACCTCCCTAACCACACTCTGCAACAGCATCAATGTCCTGTGTGCTCCTCTCCCAGGATACACTGGCTGTGCAGACCTCCCTAACCACACACTGCAACAGCATCACTGACCTGTGTGCTCCTCTCCTGAGATACTCAGGGTGTGCAGACCTCCTAACCACACTCTGCAACAGCATCGCTGGCCTGTGTGCTCCTCTCCCAGGATACACTGGCTGTGCAGACCTCCCTAACCACACTCTGCAACAGCATCACTGGCCTGTGTGCTCCTCTTCCAGGATACACTGGCTGTGCAGACCTCCCTAACCACACACTACAACAGCATCGCTGGCCTGTGTGCTCCTCTCCCAGGATACACTGGCTGTGCAGACCTCCCTAACCACACACTGCAACAGCATCGCTGGCCTGTGTGCTCCTCTCCCAGGATACACTGGCTGTGCAGACCTCCCTAACCACACACTGCAACAGCATCGCTGGCCTGTGTGCTCCTCTCCCAGGATACACTGGCTGTGCAGACCTCCCTAACCACACTCTGCAACAGCATCGCTGGCCTGTGTGCTCCTCTCCCAGGATACACTGGCTGTGCAGACCTCCCTAACCACACACTGCAACAGCATCGCTGGCCTGTGTGCTCCTCTCCTGAGATACTCAGGGTGTGCAGACCTCCCTAACCACACTCTGCAACAGCATCGCTGGCCTGTGTGCTCCTCTCCCAGGATACACTGGCTGTGCAGACCTCCCTAACCACACTCTGCAACAGCATCACTGGCCTGTGTGCTCCTCTCACAGGATACACTGGCTGTGCAGACCTCCCTAACCACACACTGCAACAGCATCACTGGCCTTGGTGCTCCTCTCCCAGGATACACTGGCTGTGCAGACCTCCCTTACCACACACTGCAACAGATTCACTGGCCTGTGTGCTCCTCTCCCAGGATACACTGGCTGTGCAGACCTCCCTAACCACACTCTGCAACAGCATCACTGGCCTGTGTGCTCCTCTCCCAGGATACACTGGCTGTGCAGACCTCCCTAACCACACTCTGCAACAGCATCACTGGCCTGTGTGCTCCTCTCCCAGGATACACTGGCTGTGCAGACCTCCCTAACTACACACTGCAACAGCATCCCTGGCCTGTGTGCTCCTCTCCCGAGATACTCAGGGTGTGCAGACCTCCCTAACCACACTCTGCAACAGCATCGCTGGCCTGTGTGCTCCTCTCCCAGGATACATTGCGTGTGCAGACCTCCCTAACCACACACTGCAACAGCATCACTGGCCTGTGTGCTCCTCTCCCAGGATACACTGGGTGTGCAGACCTCCCTAACCACACACTGCAACAGCATCACTGGCCTGTGTGCTCCTCTCCCAGGATACACTGGCTGTGCAGACCTCCCTAACCACACTCTACAACAGCAGCAATGTCCTGTGTGCTCCTCTCCCAGGATACACTGGCTGTGCAGACCTCCCTAACCACACTCTGCAACAGCATCAATGTCCTGTGTGCTCCTCTCCCAGGATACACTGGCTGTGCAGACCTCCCTAACCACACACTGTAACAGCATCGCAGGCTTGTGTGCTCCTCTCCCAGGATACACTGGCAGTGCAGACCTCCCTAACCACACTCTGCAACAGCATCGCTGGCCTGTGTGCTCTTCTCCCAGGATACACTGGCTGTGCAGACCTCCCTAACCACACTCTGCAACAGCATCGCTGGCCTGTGTGCTCCTCTCCCAGGATACACTGGCTGTGCAGACCTCCCTAACCACACACTGCAACAGCATCACTGGCCTGTGTGCTCCTCTCCCGAGATACTCAGGGTGTGCAGACCTCCCTAACCACACTCTGCAACAGCATCGCTGGCCTGTGTGCTCCTCTCCCAGGATACACTGGCTGTGCAGTCCTCCCTAACCACACACTGCAACAGCATCACTGGCCTGTGTGCTCCTCTCCCAGGATGCACTGGCTGTGCAGACCTCCCTAACCACACACTGCAACAGCATCACTGGCCTGTGTGCTCCTCTCCCAGGATACACTGGCTGTGCAGACCTCCCTGACCACACACTGCAACAGCATCACTGGCCTGTGTGCTCCTCTCCCAGGATACATTGGGTGTGCAGACCTCCCTAACCACACACTGCAACAGCATCACTGGCCTGTGTGCTCCTCTCCCAGGATACACTGGGTGTGCAGACCTCCTAACCACACACTGCAACAGCATCACTGGCCTGTGTGCTCCTCTCCCAGGATACACTGGCTGTGCAGACCTCCCTAACCACACTCTGCAACAGCATCAATGTCCTGTGTGCTCCTCTCCCAGGATACACTGGCTGTGCAGACCTCCCTAACCACACACTGCAACAGCATCTCTGGCTTGTGTGCTCCTCTCCCAGGATACACTGGCAGTGCAGGCCTCCCTAACCACACTCTGCAACAGCATCGCTGGCCTGTGTGCTCCTCTCCCAGGATACTCTGGCTGTGCAGACCTCCCTAACCACACTCTGCAACAGCATCGCTGGCCTGTGTGCTCCTCTCCCAGGATACACTGGCTGTGCAGACCTCCCTAACCACACACTGCAACAGCATCACTGGCCTGTGTGCTCCTCTCCCGAGATACTCAGGGTGTGCAGACCTCCCTAACCACACTCTGCAACAGCATCGCTGGCCTGTGTGCTCCTCTCCCAGGATACACTGGCTGTGCAGACCTCCCTAACCACACACTGCAACAGCATCACTGGCCTGTGTGCTCCTCTCCCAGGATGCACTGGCAGTGCAGACCTCCCTAACCACACTCTGCAACTGCATCGCTGGCCTGTGTGCTCCTCTCCCAGGATACACTGGCTGTGCAGACCTCCCTAACCACACTCTGCAACAGCATCGCTGGCCTGTGTGCTCCTCTCCCAGGATACACTGGCTGTGCAGACCTCCCTAACCACACACTGCAACAGCATCACTGGCGTGTGTGCTCCTCTCCCAGGATGCACTGGCAGTGCAGACCTCCCTAACCACACACTGCAACAGCATCACTGGCCTGTGTGCTCCTCTCCCAGGATACACTAGCTGTGCAGACCTCCCTAACCACACTCTGCAACAGCATCACTGGCCTGTGTGCTCCTCTCCCAGGATACACTGGCTGTGCAGACCTCCCTAACTACACACTGCAACAGCATCCCTGGCCTGTGTGCTCCTCTCCCGAGATACTCAGGGTGTGCAGACCTTCCTAACCACACTCTGCAACAGCATCGCTGGCCTGTGTGCTCCTCTCCCAGGATACATTGCGTGTGCAGACCTCCCTAACCACACACTGCAACAGCATCACTGGCCTGTGTGCTCCTCTCCCAGGATACACTGGGTGTGCAGACCTCCCTAACCACACACTGAAACAGCATCACTGGCCTGTGTGCTCCTCTCCCAGGATACACTGGCTGTGCAGACCTCCCTAACCACACTCTGCAACAGCATCAATGTCCTGTGTGCTCCTCTCCCAGGATAAACTGGCTGTGCAGACCTCCCTAACCACACTCTGCAACAGCATCAATGTCCTGTGTGCTCCTCTCCCAGGATACACTGGCTGTGCAGACCTCCCTAACCACACACTGCAACAGCATCGCTGGCTTGTGTGCTCCTCTCCCAGGATACACTGGCAGTGCAGACCTCCCTAACCACACTCTGCAACAGCATCGCTGGCCTGTGTGCTCCTCTCCCAGGATACACTGGCTGTGCAGACCTCCCTAACCACACTCTGCAACAGCATCGCTGGCCTGTGTGCTCCTCTCCCAGGATACACTGGCTGTGCAGACATCCCTAACCACACACTGCAACAGCATCACTGGCCTGTGTGCTCCTCTCCCGTGATACTCAGGGTGTGCAGACCTCCCTAACCACACTCTGCAACAGCATCGCTGGCCTGTGTGCTCCTCTCCCAGGATACACTGGCTGTGCAGACCTCCCTAACCACACACTGCAACAGCATCACTGGCCTGTGTGCTCCTCTCCCAGGATGCACTGGCAGTGCAGACCTCCCTAACCACACACTGCAACAGCATCACTGGCCTGTGTGCTCCTCTCCCAGGATACACTGGCTGTGCAGACCTCCCTGACCACACACTGCAACAGCATCACTGGCCTGTGTGCTCCTCTCCCAGGATACATTGGGTGTGCAGACCTCCCTAACCACACACTGCAACAGCATCACTGGCCTGTGTGCTCCTCTCCCAGGATACACTGGGTGTGCAGACCTCCCTAACCACACACTGCAACAGCATCACTGGCCTGTGTGCTCCTCTCCCAGGATACACTGGCTGTGCAGACCTCCCTAACCACACTCTGCAACAGCATCAATGTCCTGTGTGCTCCTCTCCCAGGATACACTGGCTGTGCAGACCTCCCTAACCACACACTGCAACAGCATCACTGACCTGTGTGCTCCTCTCCTGAGATACTCAGGGTGTGCAGACCTCCCTAACCACACTCTGCAACAGCATCGCTGGCCTGTGTGCTCCTCTCCCAGGATACACTGGCTGTGCAGACCTCCCTAACCACACTCTGCAACAGCATCACTGGCCTGTGTGCTCCTCTTCCAGGATACACTGGCTGTGCAGACCTCCCTAACCACACACTACAACAGCATCGCTGGCCTGTGTGCTCCTCTCCCAGGATACACTGGCTGTGCAGACCTCCCTAACCACACACTGCAACAGCATCGCTGGCCTGTGTGCTCCTCTCCCAGGATACACTGGCTGTGCAGACCTCCCTAACCACACACTGCAACAGCATCGCTGGCCTGTGTGCTCCTCTCCCAGGATACACTGGCTGTGCAGACCTCCCTAACCACACTCTGCAACAGCATCGCTGGCCTGTGTGCTCCTCTCCCAGGATACACTGGCTGTGCAGACCTCCCTAACCACACACTGCAACAGCATCGCTGGCCTGTGTGCTCCTCTCCTGAGATACTCAGGGTGTGCAGACCTCCCTAACCACACTCTGCAACAGCATCGCTGGCCTGTGTGCTCCTCTCCCAGGATACACTGGCTGTGCAGACCTCCCTAACCACACTCTGCAACAGCATCACTGGCCTGTGTGCTCCTCTCACAGGATACACTGGCTGTGCAGACCTCCCTAACCACACACTGCAACAGCATCACTGGCCTTGGTGCTCCTCTCCCAGGATACACTGGCTGTGCAGACCTCCCTTACCACACACTGCAACAGATTCACTGGCCTGTGTGCTCCTCTCCCAGGATACACTGGCTGTGCAGACCTCCCTAACCACACTCTGCAACAGCATCACTGGCCTGTGTGCTCCTCTCCCAGGATACACTGGCTGTGCAGACCTCCCTAACCACACTCTGCAACAGCATCACTGGCCTGTGTGCTCCTCTCCCAGGATACACTGGCTGTGCAGACCTCCCTAACTACACACTGCAACAGCATCCCTGGCCTGTGTGCTCCTCTCCCGAGATACTCAGGGTGTGCAGACCTCCCTAACCACACTCTGCAACAGCATCGCTGGCCTGTGTGCTCCTCTCCCAGGATACATTGCGTGTGCAGACCTCCCTAACCACACACTGCAACAGCATCACTGGCCTGTGTGCTCCTCTCCCAGGATACACTGGGTGTGCAGACCTCCCTAACCACACACTGCAACAGCATCACTGGCCTGTGTGCTCCTCTCCCAGGATACACTGGCTGTGCAGACCTCCCTAACCACACTCTACAACAGCAGCAATGTCCTGTGTGCTCCTCTCCCAGGATACACTGGCTGTGCAGACCTCCCTAACCACACTCTGCAACAGCATCAATGTCCTGTGTGCTCCTCTCCCAGGATACACTGGCTGTGCAGACCTCCCTAACCACACACTGTAACAGCATCGCAGGCTTGTGTGCTCCTCTCCCAGGATACACTGGCAGTGCAGACCTCCCTAACCACACTCTGCAACAGCATCGCTGGCCTGTGTGCTCCTCTCCCAGGATACACTGGCTGTGCAGACCTCCCTAACCACACTCTGCAACAGCATCGCTGGCCTGTGTGCTCCTCTCCCAGGATACACTGGCTGTGCAGACCTCCCTAACCACACACTGCAACAGCATCACTGGCCTGTGTGCTCCTCTCCTGAGATACTCAGGGTGTGCAGACCTCCCTAACCACACTCTGCAACAGCATCGCTGGCCTGTGTGCTCCTCTCCCAGGATACACTGGCTGTGCAGTCCTCCCTAACCACACACTGCAACAGCATCACTGGCCTGTGTGCTCCTCTCCCAGGATGCACTGGCAGTGCAGACCTCCCTAACCACACACTGCAACAGCATCACTGGCCTGTGTGCTCCTCTCCCAGGATACACTGGCTGTGCAGACCTCCCTGACCACACACTGCAACAGCATCACTGGCCTGTGTGCTCCTCTCCCAGGATACATTGGGTGTGCAGACCTCCCTAACCACACACTGCAACAGCATCACTGGCCTGTGTGCTCCTCTCCCAGGATACACTGGGTGTGCAGACCTCCCTAACCACACACTGCAACAGCATCACTGGCCTGTGTGCTCCTCTCCCAGGATACACTGGCTGTGCAGACCTCCCTAACCACACTCTGCAACAGCATCAATGTCCTGTGTGCTCCTCTCCCAGGATACACTGGCTGTGCAGACCTCCCTAACCACACACTGCAACAGCATCTCTGGCTTGTGTGCTCCTCTCCCAGGATACACTGGCAGTGCAGGCCTCCCTAACCACACTCTGCAACAGCATCGCTGGCCTGTGTGCTCCTCTCCCAGGATACTCTGGCTGTGCAGACCTCCCTAACCACACTCTGCAACAGCATCGCTGGCCTGTGTGCTCCTCTCCCAAGATACACTGGCTGTGCAGACCTCCCTAACCACACACTGCAACAGCATCACTGGCCTGTGTGCTCCTCTCCCGAGATACTCAGGGTGTGCAGACCTCCCTAACCACACTCTGCAACAGCATCGCTGGCCTGTGTGCTCCTCTCCCAGGATACACTGGCTGTGCAGACCTCCCTAACCACACACTGCAACATCATCACTGGCCTGTGTGCTCCTCTCCCAGGATGCACTGGCAGTGCAGACCTCCCTAACCACACTCTGCAACTGCATCGCTGGCCTGTGTGCTCCTCTCCCAGGATACACTGGCTGTGCAGACCTCCCTAACCACACTCTGCAACAGCATCGCTGGCCTGTGTGCTCCTCTCCCA
Organism: Calotriton arnoldi; assembly: GCA_963921515.1. Taxonomy (NCBI): domain Eukaryota; kingdom Metazoa; phylum Chordata; class Amphibia; order Caudata; family Salamandridae; genus Calotriton; species Calotriton arnoldi. The sequence continues at coordinate 1,199,601 of CAWUFW010005893.1, forward strand.
GGATACACTGGCTGTGCAGACCTCCCTAACCACACACTGCAACAGCATCACTGGCGTGTGTGCTCCTCTCCCAGGATGCACTGGCAGTGCAGACCTCCCTAACCACACACTGCAACAGCATCACTGGCCTGTGTGCTCCTCTCCCAGGATACACTGGCTGTGCAGACCTCCCTGACCACACACTGCAACAGCATCACTGGCCTGTGTGCTCCTCTCCCAGGATACATTGGGTGTGCAGACCTCCCTAACCACACACTGCAACAGCATCACTGGCCTGTGTGCTCCTCTCCCAGGATACACTGGGTGTGCAGACCTCCCTAACCACACACTGCAACAGCATCACTGGCCTGTGTGCTCCTCTCCCAGGATACACTGGCTGTGCAGACCTCCCTAACCACACTCTGCAACAGCATCAATGTCCTGTGTGCTCCTCTCCCAGGATACACTGGCTGTGCAGACCTCCCTAACCACACACTGCAACAGCATCACTGGCCTGTGTGCTCCTCTCCCGAGATACTCAGGGTGTGCAGACCTCCCTAACCACACTCTGCAACAGCATCGCTGGCCTGTGTGCTCCTCTCCCAGGATACACTGGCTGTGCAGACCTCCCTAACCACACACTGCAACAGCATCACTGGCCTGTGTGCTCCTCTCCCAGGATGCACTGGCAGTGCAGACCTCCCTAACCACACTCTGCAACAGCATCACCTTCTGTGAATATTTTGATATTTTTCAGATGTTTCTTTTTAGAAGTGTGTGATAATTTCTTAGTGTTAAGGTAATATCAACATTGCTAGGTATTCCAGGGTTATCAAAATTGAAACACAATAAAATGAATGAACAAACCCGTAAGATCTGTATATTATTTATGAATTGTCATTTTTGACACACACACACACACATCAACATACAAACACACACACACGTGCGCTTGCGCTTAAAGTTAAACAGGCAGATGTGTTTGGGACTAGTTCTAGCCTGACAAAAGAATGTGACGTATTTGACAACTATTCATGTTGTCTTTCTGGGCGCTCCTTGTATGCTGCACATCATTTCTTCCTAGTTCTTCATTGGTAAGTCATTTAACTCCCCAGGCAACGTCAGATATGTTTCTCTGCTATCTCTCTGCATGAGACAGCATATGAAAAAATGTGCCTCTGTTTTAGTATCTCCACTGTGACAATGGGTGCAGAGCCGGACCTCTCTGGGTATCCACTTCTCTGTATGTTTCCATCCACAGGGTACAGCCACTACTCAAGTATTTGCTGAGGTCCTGTTATTTATTATGTATTCCTGACAGAGGCGAGGCTCAGTCTGCTGAGAACTCCTTCCCGTTCAGCAAAATGTAATAGTTCAGTTTTTTGTTCATCCCTAACAATCTTTTCTAGTGTGTTATCGTGGAAACTGGTTCAGAGTGGTCCCATGAAAGTCAATGATTTTTGGTGTCCAATTGCAATAATTTAAGCATCTTAAGCCGGTGTCCAGGGGTCACTTTACTAATGAAACCAGAACTGAGCACCAAGTCAATCTCTTTTGCACTTGATCCTCAAATAGGGAGGAAGAGCAGCCCACGGCTTACTCACGAAGCTAGTGTGAGCTGGAGTCACAGAACTCTGCAGTGATAAATAAAATAGCACACAACAATGCTACAAATCCAGACAGTTTTTTACATTAAGAAGAAGAAAAAATCTACTGAAGCTAACGTTTGAAAAAAGGGAGATTGAAAGAACGACTCAGAGCACCTCTTGCTGCTGAGGCAGAGCAGCAGCAACAGTGCTTTGGTCACTGTAGGCTCTCCATCTTTAGGCAGCTGGTCCTCATGGCGGCTAACCTTTAGCCGTTCTTTAAGATGGTTGTGGCAGGTTCTCAGCACCCACAACTGTATATTTCCTTCACCCAACTCATAGATCCGGCATTTTTTGTTTTTCAGTCACTAAACATATTGATCACTTTTAAAGTATTGCAGAAACAAAGCCTTCATTTTGGTAAGATTATTTCCTCAGGACTTTTACAATAGCGCCACCGAAATTAAAAAGGTAGAATGATATTTCGATGAACAGTGCCAGCTAATTTCCAAAGCTCCGGCAAGTGGTGCCAGTTCAATTACGCACTTGAGTATCTTGCAGAACTTGAAAATTTGGAGGCAACCAACCAAATGTAATATGTTCTGTGTTCCTCCTGAACCTAGCCTCTGTCATTTGATGTCAGAAACTGAGAAGTACTATGCTAATATTGGCACTCTTTTGTTGGGACTTGTGGTGTTTTACTACAGCTAAATACCTGTGGCGTGTAATTTGTAAATAAAATAACTGTTTGCGGTTGTCTCTGAGTTATGGGTTTGTTTACAGCCTGCATCAACACATCCCTTATGTGATCGGCTAATTATATGACTTCAAAAATGGGATACATAGGTGGTAGTAACCAGAAAAAGCAACTTAAAACAAACAGTCGTTCAGAGATCGTATTTTACCAGGGGACTGCGGAGAAAGAAAAAAGTATTAGGAAATTAAAAACTGTAATTGTAATTGCATTATTTAGCGCTTACTACATCTGACGAGGCATCGAAGCGCTTTTTCGGCGAGTAGCAAATATGTAGTAGTGAAAATATGAAAGTAATTTGAGTGGTGGATATGTCAGTCAGTTATTTGGATTGAGAAGGATAGTGGAGGTATAGAAGAGGGAAAAAGGTTTGCATTTATATAGCGCTTGCTACCCTTGATGGGGTGTTGAAGCACTTTTTTGGCAACTTGCACGCTACTTCGGAATCAGCACGGTCCGTGCAGGTAACAGTGGTGGGGCGGTGGTGCCGCGTGGGGGGTGATTTCGAGGGACGATGCAGAGGGAAAATTAATTATTTAATTTTCCCTCAGCATCGTCCCTCGAAATCCCCCCACGCGGCCTCACCGCCCCACCGCTGTTACCTGCACGGACCGCGGCTGTTCGGAACCCATAAAGGATTAGTGGTGAATTAGTATAGTGAAAATATGAAAGTAATTTGAGTGGTAGATATGTTAGTCAGTTATTTGGATTGAGAAGGATAGCGAAGGGGTAGAAGATGTAACTGCATCAAGGAAAAGTTTCAGCATGTCAGCAGCAGCTGTAGTGTGGCAGCAGAAAAGAGAAGCTGTGGTCAGACAAATTCATCAGCAAATGTGAAGCTGTAGTAACGTAGCAAGGATGAAAGCTACAAGTGGACAGCTAGGGTTTGCAGTATGGGAACGGAGGCAGGAGCTGGAGTCCAGCAAATAAACATTGCAGAGTTTGGCAAAGACAAAGAATTGAAGTGAATGGCGCTACGACTACAGTCAATCTTAAAGCTCCCACGTGGCAGGGAATGGAAGCGAGTAGAGACCAATGTGTGTACTCTGTTACTGGCATGGGGGTGGCCTCTCCTGCCGAGCACATTGAACAGCTACGGGATGTCAAATGTCCTACTTTTTGATACTCACAGGGCAATCAATACAGGAGTATTGGAACTGTCAGGCATGACACTTTGAGTGGCTGGTAGTGTCCAACTTTTACTCTTTCATCCCTATCTGAGGTGTAAAAGGGATGCTTGTGGATGGCTGGGAGGGTGGATCTGCAGTGCAGGAGAGATCCTGCACAAAGCAGATTCAAGAACATGTTCAGCTTTATAGGCACAAATACAGAATGCGGCTACATTCACATTAAACATCACAGAATGTGTGAATTCATCCATGCTGTGATTCGGTACTCTGAATGAGCCTTTAGTGTTTATTTATTCCACTAAGCCTGTTTTAAGGCACTCACATATTTCCAGATTAGTGGACAGAGGCACAGGAAAAATATGGTTTTCTCAAGATTAAGCAGTTTGAAGGGGCAGCTCCTCCACTAAGGCAGAGGAGTGTTGCCCCACTGCTCTGTGAGGGTATTCCTCTGTGAGCAGGTGAAAAAGGAAAAATAAAATGATAATAACGCATTGTTATTATCATTTCATTTTTCCGTCGTTGCTCAGCTGGTGGCACTCTGTAAGTGCGCATGACAGTTTGGCCGGCCATCTTGGGCCGGCCAAACAGTCATACGCACCTAGCATGTTCTCCACCGGACTGTGTTGCACAGCCTGGGTGGAGAACATGCACAGGCTCCCAGTCCCTCTCTGAGTTCCGAACACAGCGCTCAGACCAATCACAATGCTGCTATTAGCAGCGTCATGATTGGCTAAGGGAGTCTGGAAGCCTGGGTGCTTTCTGTTCCTGCCCTTGGAGTCCTGGAAGCGGGCGATGAGGACCGAGAGGCAGCGGCTGACAGACAGGTAAGTGATTTTTTTTTAAATTCCCTCCCCCCACAACTTGCCATCCCCACTGCTGTTAAGTAGCAGCCGCCACTGGCAATTTGTTAAAGTAGTAGACTGAACCTACAATACCCTACAACTTGTTCCAAAGGCTATACATTTACCACCATGTTACACGTTAGGAATATACCATGATACTGGGCACTGCCCCCTTTACCAGGCAGTAACTAATCAAGTTTTTTTTAGTACACACTTATTACCAGCGTTAAGATTCTAAACACTCCCAATCTTTCTAAAAAGAGAAAAGAGGAATACGTACAAATTGTGTCAGCTCAAGAGCACACGCTTTGGCCAAATATGGTTGCTGGGATTAAACATCAAATCTCCTGGTTCCATCATTACCAACTAGTCCACTATACCAGAAGTGAAGTGGCGCTAATTCTGATGGCAAGGCAAAGAACCTACAGTTCCCTGTGAAATACCACTACATTGTGGGCCCTGGCCAGGTTTAGAATGCAGTGTTTATTTTCAGCATATTTAGGAGAAGTATTAAAGAAGAGATTAGATGTCAAGTGTCCTAGTCCCATAGGTAAAGTAAGCCAACTGGGCCACATTTAGTTCTGTTGTCTACCCACCCGATCGCTTTGTGGTGAGGGCCCTATTAAGGCTGATTTTTTTGTAGCAATCACTACTTTTTCTAAGCTCATCCAAAATTTTCATACAACGAGAAAAAGACTCAAGAAAATTTCAATACCTTTTGTTTGGATCCTGTGTCGATGGATTTTTACAGGGCAGTATCTGGACTGGATATTGATGTTTCCTATCGATGCTTTAGGGCGTAACACTATTTCATTCCATTTTGGATAAAAGACTTATTCATTTTGTAAGCGTGCCTCTCAAATGTGGCAACAGTGGTCAGTGAAGGTTTATTCTAGGAGGTAATAAATGGAAATGGCCTCAAATACAGAAAGATATAGTAAAAATAATCAATATGTTCAATATCTGGCAAAGGTATATCTTTTAATATGCCATTATTTAGAGGAGTGTTTATGGGATGAAACCCCATCAGTGCTCTCCATGACTCATAATCACCCTAAATCCCCAAACAAACGTCTTCTGATATCTATGTGCACACGAATTGTCTTGAGAAATGATAGTGGAAAGTTTCTTCTCTATACTAGGAAGGCAGCAAAGATTTTTCTTAAGTAATTAATACAATCCATTTGTGTGATTTGCATGCTTTTAAGCATACCAGTCACATGATTGTCACATGCTAGGAAATACAAATTATTTCCATGCTTGTCTCATGGATTGTGGTGTGTATGTGAAGTTGGAGCAAGAATTAAGAAGCATTCATGTTTCTTTGTCCATGTGAGCATGCCATCTGGAATTCAAGTGTTGCATACCATCAAGAACTTTCACTCTATCATTGTTTGTATTCATGCGGTGGTGGCAGTGGGTCTGCAAAAGGAGACAAGCAAAGGAAAAGCCATTAAGTCTGGCCTTAGCATGCTGGTGCGATGGGTAATTTTATTTGTTTATATATTTTTTGAAAGCACACAACATAAAAATTAAATGAAGAAAACAAAAAAAGAAAGCAAGCTTGTTAGACTTGGCCCTCTCTGCAGCGTTACCCCCAAACTTTTTGCCTCAACCCTCCTATTTTCTGAAACTGTTTGTGTTGGCTTTTAGGAGTCTGTGCACTTTATCACTGCTAACCAGTGCTAACGTGTCTGTGCTCTCCCAGTAAAACAGGGTAAAATTGGCCTACACCTGATAGGTACATTTAATTTACTTGTAAGTCTCTCATATATGGTACCATAGGAACCCAGGACATGTAAATGAAATACTACTAGTGGGCAGCGGCACTACTTGTGCCACCCACTAAAATAGCCTTAAAAAAACATGTTTGCAGCCTGTAGTGCATTTTTAAACTGCCCATTTGACCTGGCAAAATAAAACTATTGCCAGGTCTAAACCTTCTTTTTTAATACATATAAGCTACCCCTAAAGTAGGCCCTAAATAACCATAGGGCAGAGTGCATTTTATTGAAAAAGTAGGACATATGGTTTTTTAAGTTTTACATGTCCTGGCAGTGAAAGGTTCCTAAAATTGTTTTTCACCACTGTAAGGCCTACCTCCATTATCAGATAACATTTGGCTACCAGATATGGTTTCATGCCATCATCCAAACTGTCTCCTCTGTAAGGTTTGACCCTCTCTGTGCATAACCCAGACTACCACTCTCATTTCGCTTTTAAATGCCATGTTCAACCAGTCTCTTTGGGTACACAACCTTAATATTGTTTAAGACAAATATAAGGCCAACAATATTGTGATGTCAAGATTATCATGGAGCAGAATATTGCAGTTAAGAATTTCGTTTTCTAAGTGTTTATTACCATTTTTAAAATATAGTTTATGGTATTGTTATGGTCTGGCTTGACAGCGCAGCTGTTGCCAGAATTATGTTAACACACATAGCATTGTAATGCTACTAAAGTGTCTCCGATAACTAAAACATTTAAGGTATTATTCTCCGGCAGCAGTACAGATGGGAAGAGGGCAGCCATTAACCTACATGGAGGTTTAGGTCTGGTTTGACAGTGCAACTATCACCTGACCTTTTAACCTACACCAATATTATACTACAGTTCTTTGCTTCCACAAAAATACATATCCATTCCCATGCTATTTACTTGCAATGCTTCACATTGCCATACATTCCTTTAAAGTCAGAACTGTTGGCATTGCCAATGCTTGTTTTTCATTATTTTCTTATGATTTATTGGTTTTTTATCTTATAAGTTATGAATAATATTTTAATTGGGTGTGATTATTTTTTTAGCATAGTTTATTTTATTTTTGCTTTTCTGTTATATTTAAAGATTTTTTTTAAAACTTATTATATTGTATTTATTGGTTTCTTCTGGGTTTGGAGAGGTGCAGGGTGGGAAGTTTTTGTATATATAGCTATATTTATATTCACCAAAAAAAACAAAGGTTACAGGGACATTATACTTAGGAAATAGAATTTAAAAAACTCATAGAAATTCACTGAAAAAACCAAAGGTCATAGGGACTTTATAGTTAGGCTCAGATTTCACTCATACAGAACCATAGAAATTCAGCCATTATAGGTACCTGAGTTAACTATAGCTTACGCCCCACAATGCACTGCTTATGACTTCACATGTTACATCACTCATGACATGGTCAGGGACATCACTGATGACATCTCAAATGACATAACTGATGACATCATCCAGCAAAGTAAACTTCAATATACTTAATAAAATACCATTTCATTTTTTTTTAAATAAGAAGATACTGGTGAGAGATGTACAGCACAGAGCTTTCTGTAACTTTATCAACTACTACACTCACTTATCACTAAAGAGATAGTTCTCAGCGAATAGTCCTGTCTTTTCTGAACTACTACTCTAAACAGTAATGACCAAAGTAAAATGTCTTACTGTATAGGCTACTCTATTGAAAACCACAACAACACCATTCATTACCCTGGAAAGAGGTTTTAGTGCAAATGTCAGATTTACACAAACTACTACAACATACAACCAGTAAAGAGGTCTTAGCGGACAGGCCACTATGTGACAAACCACTAGTAAAATTATTCTTCATCCTGGAGAAAGGTGTGAGCAAAGAGAAAAGTCTGTTGTAAATGTATGAAACTGAGCCATCACCCTAGAGAAAGGTCCTATTGAACAGATGAATTTATTGCAATCTACTACTACAGTCAGTCATCACAAAGGAGAGAGGTGTAAGGAAACTGGTCAGTATGTCATAAAACAGGACTATACTCAGCCATCAGTTTTGAGTGAAGTCTCAATGAACAGCTTAGACTGTCACAAAGCACTACCATACACATACATCTGCAGGGGACATGTTTCTGTGTAGAGGCTATTTTACTGATAAATAGTACACCTACTTTGAAAACGTGATTGTGGATCAGATGACATATGTTAGAAATAGTATCACTCAGTAGAACGGACAGGATAGTAATGTAGCTTATGCAGCAGCTTAGTATATATATTTAAGTTTCAGAAACTTTTATGAAATACTTACACTCACTAGATGATGTCATCAGTGATTCATTTGAGATGTCCTCTGTGATGTCATCAGGGACATCACTGATCATGTCATGAGTGATGTAATATGTGCGGTCGTAAGCAGTGGATTGCGGGGGTGTAAGTTATAGTTAGCTCAGGTAACTATAAATGCTGAATTTCTATGGTTTTGTGAGTCTAATTGTAGCGTCCCTGAAACCTTTGTTCTTTTCAGTGACTTTCTAAGGTTTTTTTAATTCTATTTCCTAACTATAATGTCCCTGTACCTTTGTTTTTTTCAGTGAATATATGTAGATTTATTTAGTTTCATGTTTTTAATTGATGAACACTATACCAATATTATTTTTATAGCCCTATTTTCAAAGTTGTAATATGAATTGTTTTATTATTATATTAATTATATAATGTATAATTTATTTTAATATATTTGTTTCAATATAGTCTGTTTATTCCGTTATCTGTATTTATTTATTTATTTTCTTTTTTGGTTTAGGAGTGGCAATAGTTAATCTGACCCTTTCAAAGTCCAACACTTTCCCTACTGTTGCTTTTGGTGCAGTGGGAATAGTAAATTTGACCCCTCCAAAGTCCAAAAACTTCCTTACTGTTGCTTAAATTGGAGTTGGAATAATAAACCTGGGCACTCCAAAGTCCAACATTTTCCTATTGTTACTCAGTTTAGAGTGGAAATAGTGAGAATGAAACCTCCAAACTTTATTTTTTTTTCTATTTGAATTTGTTTTTATTTGTTTTATTTTTTTTATATACATTTTTTGTGATTTAATTTTAAAAGTTAATTTAGGGTTAATTATAAATGTTATTGCATAAGTTCATTTTTTAAGTAATATTTTTATTACATTTTTAAAATTTCAATAATGTTATTTTATATGTTTGTATAACTTTTTTCATAAATTATTTTGAACTATTCCAAATTATTATTAGTATTTATTATATTCTTCACGCTTATATAATAATTCAATATTTGTTTATTATTTTTGTTTACATATTATTTTTATAATTGTTTATATTTATTTTAAAGATTAAAGTTTTAATGTAGGTTTTTAAGTAAAATATATTAACTTAATATTATATTAACTTAATAATATATTAACTTAAAAAATATATTAACTTAAAAAAATTACATTTAGACAAATATATATATATATATATTTGTTTAAATGAAATTTTTTAAGTTAATATATTTTTTTAAGTTAAAATATATATATATATATTTGATTAAATGTAATTTATTTAAGTTAATATATTTTTTTAAGTTAATATAATGTTAAGTGTTTTAAATTCAGTATATTCCCTATTTAATGATGATATTTTGGTCCGCTATATTTTTGTATTCAATAATTTTGTACTTTACTTAGATCTTTTTGTCTGCGATATTATGACATAGAAACATCACTTTGAGTGCACTGACATCTTGTTGTGCATGTCATGCCCACATTACCCTGTACTCACCAACAATGTGTGCACCATATTTACATGCTATCTGCCTGAATCTTTTCACCTTGCACCAGTGCAGTTCAAAACACAACTCATGGGAAGAATCTACTCTTCCTGCAACCTAACATAAGTGTGCAATATACCATGCAGGATGAAATGAAGATTGTGCTCTCTTTCCACACCACAGATGATGCTGAAACCAATACTCCACCCTGATCTTACACTCAAAGCAACTGGAGCGCAGAGTGGCAGGAACCATATTACAAGTCCTTGCCACAGTTTGCCAAAACTCACGTGCTGATTCTACCCACCTCCCTAGAACCTTTCCCTGCTTCCCACATACCTTTTATCAGTTGCATTAGACAATTCATTTTGGATCTTGCTGGACTCTCATCGGCATCCTTAGATCTGGGTATCCACAGTGCTTGGTCTACAACCCACTACGGGACCCAGTGACTTTAGTCCACATATGCCTGGTCGTGGGTGGTTGGGTCAGACCTGTGCCATGGGAGGAAGACTTTTTCCAGCAGAAGGAGGGTGGTAGATATGACCTGGTGTCTGTGGAATGGTCACTCAGAAACATTTCACTCAAAATAGTCAACCATATGCAGAAACAAAATTATATTCTGCAGGACACACTGGAGTCGCAATGAGCAGAGAGAGATTATGAGGGAAGATAACAGCATTGGTGCAAAGATTTCTTGCAGCTACTCTACACTACTAGCATATAGGCTGTGGATGTTAGCTGCTGCCTTATGTTATGTTCAAGGAGCATCTGCACCAACTGGTTCATCACCAGCAGGATTTCTTCATCCCCATTCATTGAATGAAGTGGCAGTTCCTGCCTACAATTCTGAGCCTATCCTGCCTAGTTGATGTTGGGGGCACTATCCATAAAGACCTGGATGCCCAAATCGCTAAGCACATTTTTCACCCAGAAATCGAATGTAAAAATTGGCATTTGTAATCCCTTCCACTCACATGTGGAACAGATTAATCAATTCATATCTAATCTCAGCACAGCACCCTTGCCGTGGCAGTAGGGTGCCTGCGCTGGCGCTAGGCAGCTTTTTTGTGCCAGCTCTAGGGGAAACATAGGGGTACACTGTATTCTTGTGAATACGGCGCATCCTTGCGATTTGAAAATGTTGGATCGCTGCACTGCCAAATTTGGTGCTGCTCCGCGCTCTAACATTTTATTGTCAATCAACCCCAGTGTGTCTGATTATACTAAAATTGCATTGTCCTGTGTGCAGATGCAATCACTTACAGTTCACACCTTTTCTGAGGAGAATGAGTTAGTGAAAGACAGGGGGGCATATTAGCAAGACCCACGTTAAAATTATCGCCGTTTTAGCGGCAGGAAACTGCCGCTAAAACGGCGATAATGGGCTTGCTAATATGCGTTATAGAATTCCAATAGAAGCCCATGTTAGATGTGCAGGACATCTAACCTGGGCTTCTATTGGAATTCCATAACGCATATTAGCAAAAATGGATGGCAACGCATATTAGCAAAAATGGATTAGCAAAAATGGATGGCCACGGTCGGCCTACCACCAAATTGAACTCACTGAGGACTCCAAACATTACACTGCTTTTATCACACCCCATGGTCTTTTCCAATTCAAGAGAATGCCATTTGGCCTAGCTTCGGCCGCTTCTGTTTTTCAGAGGGCTATGTACCACATTTTTAAGGATGTCAGCAAGTTCGTTAAATGCTTCCAGGATGATATCCTAATTTTCTCTAAGAATGAGGAAGACCACTTTCATCATGTAAAGGAGGTTTGTCTTAGATTAGATAAATATGGCTTGACACTTAAAGCTGGCAAATGCAATTTCTTTTGTAAATCGGTGGAGTATCTAGGTCATACTCTTTCTGGCGATGGTGTGGTACCCAAGAAATCGTTGGTTGATGCCATTATCAATGCACCTGCTCCTGACAATAGAGAGAAACTACTTTCTTTTGCGGGCCTGTGTGAATACTATAGCAAATTCATACAGAATTTTGCAACCAAAATGGAACCTCTTAGAGAGTTAACCATGAAATCTACTGAGTTTTTCTGGTCGGATAAACAAGAGACAGCCTTCAAACAGATTAAGAGTGACATTGTTAATGCTCCCACCCTTAAATCTTTCTCCCTCAATAAGAGATGTCTTATCACCGTAGATGCCAGTTTGTATGGTCTTGGTGGTGTGCTTAGCCAGTGTGCGGGGAAGGAAGAGTGGTGTGTAGCTTTTGCCTCTAGGACTCTTTCTATGACGGAGAGGAGGTATTCCGTCATTGAGAGAGAGTTATTAGCTTGTATCTGGGCCATTGAACACTTTTGTAACTATGTGTGGGGAAATAGATTTACGCTCAGAACTGATCATAAACCCCTAGTTGGCATATTATCTCCAGGGGGAGGATGGAACTCCACTGCACGTATAGCCCGTCTCACATCTAAACTACAGGAATATGATTTTCAGGTGGTGTATGTTCCCGGTAGGAGCAATGTTACGGCTGATTTCCTTTCTAGATTGCCGTGTTCTGATGAATCCTTAGTTGAACAAGAAATGGACATAGTTACCACTGTCAAAGACTTTGTTTCTCAAGAGTTTTTGTGTTTATCTGAGACTGAGTGGTTTACTGAGGTCAATAATGATATTGTGTCCCAACGTATCATTGATTATGTAAAAAATGGATGGCCAAAGGAAAAGTCTGCTTCTGCTGAGATTGCCCCTTTTTGTCGTGTTTCTAGTGAGATAGAAGACCTTGGTGGTTTGCCTTTTAAAGCTGGTAAGATCATTCCTCCAGCGTCTATGCAGAATAAGATCTTATTACTTGCCCACCAAGGACATTTGGGTATGTCCTCTATGAAAAGACTCATCCGAGCTAATTTTTGGTGGCCTGGGCTTGACAAAATGGTAGATAGGGTGGTTAGGGAATGTCCTGAGTGTATCAGCAGTGATAAGATGCTTAAGGTATCTTCTGCCCCCTTAAACCAGTCTCTTGGCCTGAGTGCCCATGGCAAAAAGTAGCTTTTGACATAGCAGGTCCTTTCAAACATTTACCGTCTAATGCCCGTTTTGCCCTAGTTATGGTAGACTACCATTCTAAGTGGCCAGAAGTCAAGTTTGTAGCAAATGCTACCAGTCAAGTTATCATAACCTTTTTCAAAAAAGTTTTTGCACGTGAGGGGTCCCCTGAAGTTCTTGTGACAGACAATGGGGTGCAACTCACATCTCAAGAAATGGAAAGTTTTCTCCATGTGTGTAATACCAAACATGTGACCACTTCCCTGTATGAGCCAAGGGAAAATGGCCAGGTGGAACGGTTTAATCGTGTTCTTAAAGAAGGTATTCAATCAGCTGGCAGCTCAGTTGATTGGAGGGAAATTGTAAGGAAAAGGTTATGGATGTATCGTATCACTCCCCATTCGGTGACTGGGGTAAGTCCTTTCAGACTTTTGAAGGGCAGAGAACCCATTTCGGAAATTTGTCCATGGTGGATCAAAAAATCAGTAAGGTGGATGAGAGTATTGATCTTAACCAAGTTGCCAAACGGGTGGAGAATAGGCAGGACAAGATGAAAATTCTGTTTGACTCCAAAATGAATGTTAAAATTCCGGATTTTGCTGTTGGTGACTGGGTAAGAATAAAAAACCTGGATTTTTGGTGAAGGGTTTTTCCAAGTTCAGTCATCCCATTAAAGTTGTTAAGGTTTGTAAGAACACAGTTATCACTCAGGATGGTAGAGTATGGAATGTAAGGAGGGTGGCTAAATGCAAGTCCTTAGGGTCCTCTGTCAATAATGATGATGCGTCATTATATGATATTCCTAATTCGGATAATAACTCTCATAGTTCCACTCAACATGAGGTTTCTATCCCGGATGATTACTCTTATCATGTCACACAATCTGTAGCATCCAGAGTTAAGAGCAATGACCGTCCTAGAGTTTTACCTGCCAGGTTTCTGTCTTAAATTGTATTTTGTGTTTTCTTTTCCCTTGTCACTTTTTGATAAGGGTGAGATGTGTTACATTCCCTTATGGTATTTCTGCTCTGTATCCCGTCTCCTGCTTTTCCCTGCCTGGAACATGGAACGCGGTACCTGCGTTGTACAATTTACGTTCCATGTTCCAGAGCTCGTGCAGGCAGTTACTGTTTAGCGTTGTTCCATGCAGATGTGCTGTGCCTCTTATCCTATAAATCTTCTTTTTTACTCACCGGCTGAAGCCTCTTTCTTACAAATGCCCATTATCGCCGTTTTAGCGGCAGTTTCCTGCCGCTAAAACGGCGATAATTTTAACGTGGGTCTTGCTAATATGCCCCAGGGTCCGGTATGAAGCCACAGCTCTATCTTTCACTAAAATGGCCTCACTTCGGAGGGGAGCAGTGATCCACGGCAGGCAGGTGTGTACTGCACCCTCCTGCAGGAGGATGTCTGGGGTCTCCCATCACCACCTCCCAGGGGCACCCTCAGGGGCACACACACTTTGCAGCACCTCTATGTGATGCACAATCAGTGTGCCTCTTGAGGGCTTCTTTGCCGTTGCATCAGTGTCTGATAAATGGTGCGGATTTAATGGTAAATAGTTTCCTCATTTGCATGGAGTCACACTGCAATGCAAATACGGGAAAACCCATTCGAGATTTTTGAGTAGATTTAGTCACTGGATGGAGTACTACAAAACCTCAGCTTTGCGCATGGGTAGAAATCACACACTCATTTAAAAAGAGTGAAAAACATCGGGCAGAATTCTGAACTTGACAGGGTTAACTTAAGGGTAAAAAAATGGCAAAAGCCCAAAACGCTTGAATGTTCAAAGTCAATAAAAACACTAGGAGGAAACGTTAATAACTCTTCAGGGATGTGGGTGTTGTTTCCAGCAGTTCCCGAGCATCCCTACAGTGACAGTGCCCACATATATTTCCTCCAGTGCAGCAGAGCGATTGAGGAACCTTGTTCCTGGCATTTCCACTTGGGAATGATGGGAAAAAGGAGGAGGCAGTTTAAAGGGATATCAGAGAGAATAGAGTTGATGAAAAAGTGATAAATAGAACCAACACAACAGAACCCAAAGGAAATTCCCTTTTATTTGTTATGACCAATGCATGCTTGGGGTAGGACTAGTCTGCTCTGTCCAGCAAAACCTCCACCACCCTAGAAGCACAGAAAATTGCTCTATTCTCCTTCCTGCCAAAGAGAGTCACAATTTTTGCTTTGTAAACAATGCATTACTATCACACTAGTGTTCACAAACAGCACAGTGGAGCCTCCTGTATCTCCATTCACGTTTGGCTGTCTGAATTGTAACACCACTAAGTTCCTTTGGGTACTTTCTCAGCTTGGATGCAAGTAAAGCGAGTCAGCTCTAGGCCTGGGCAACATTTGCAAGATTTCCTTTGTGGAAATTATGCAAAATGCAAAAAAATTACACGAAATTATTTATTATTACACAAAATGCTGACTTTGCCATTTTGCACAAATTTTTTGGGCCAAATGCACCCTCGCGTCCATTTTGGGACAAGGACATATTTTGCACCAAAAAAAACACAAAGTCGCATGTGATGCGAACAACAGCTGCTCACGTTCGGTTCATCTCGTTCTTCATGTGCTCCCTCAATAGGATTTTTACCCGAATGACGTCTCAATTATGCAACGTGGCATAATGGTGTAATTTCAGGCATTGTGTGAACCAACTGAAATATTGAATTGGTGGAAATTGTGCAGTATTGAGCGAGTTAAATTAAATTTTGCCTGGGCCTAGTCAACTCTACCTAGGCATGATCAGCCCTATCTGACTTAGCTGTTCAAGTGCAGAGAGCACCTTTTAGTTTATACCAGCCCTTTATTTAAAGAAACGAAATCGTAAGGACCTATGGGTTGTGAGTGGTAACTTAATCCATTAATAAGTAAACCTGGTCTGTCTTTCTTTTTATAGTGAAAAAAAAGGTGTATTAGTTTTATGCAGTTCTTCATTTAAGTGGGTGGTTGCAGGCCCACCGACACTCATTTTTGGGGACCGGTACTTATTTTCCTTCATCAGACATTTCCCGACAGCAAGAAAGGGAAAAACACACAAATGGGAAAGAAGAGGGAAGAGAAAGACAGAAAATCCGTCACCAAGGGAACAAGCATTTGCAATGCAATCGGTCTCGCCTTTGGGACCTTATATGTATTTAGCTATGCAGCACATTAGCCTGGGTGCTGAAACATCTACTGTTCTTTAACATGGAGGGAAAGTAAGCACCAAACTGTGTGACACGCCAGGTATGGGAACACATGGAGAGAAATATTGCCTTTCAGCGGGAAATGGTATAGTCCAAAGCTCTGTTTTTAATATAAAATCAGGGCCTTTGGTGGTCATATAACTGAAAATACAAGATTTGAAAAAACATATTATTATCTACGGGTGCTTGTGGAAGACAATTTCTATGGACTGAAATCTAGAGAATGCTAAAGTGATTCTGGTATTTTACTGTCCTCTGCTGGTCGTTTTCTATCAAGAAAGTTAAATAGAGGAAGTTGCCAGAAAAATAAAAAAAATAAAGTCCATCAGCAGAAAGCAATTCTGGTATTTTACTGACCTCTACTGGTTGTTTTCTAGCAAGACAGTTAAATAGAGGCAGTTGAACAAGCAGAAAGCAATTCTGGTATTTTACTGACCTCTACTGGTCGTTTTCTATCAAGACAGATAAATAGAGACAGTTGAACAGAAAAAAAGTCCCTAAGCGGAAGCAGACAAGTCCTAGGGCTGATCTCCAGAGCCCACAAAGTACATACACATATAAGTATATACTAAAGTATATACAAGAGGTCTTGAATGCTCGACCTAAAAAGCAGAAACCTGCAAGAGTGAGATAAAGTTACAGGGAGTGTTCGGCAGTGGATTAAAGATGCATAAGTAGTTTCGGACTGTGCAGCCTTGGTATTGGGTGCGCTGACATTTAATAGCGCTGACCGCGAGCTTCTGAGCAGCGCTTTGGGAACCGGCACTCATTATTTTGCAAATTAAGCATTCTTATGTAGGCCTTTTTTTTAACTGTTTGTGGGCTTATTTTATGGTCTGCTGGACTGGTTTTTACTATTAATTTCCATGATATTATAACAAGCATTACCTGTAGCATGTTCAAATCATGCACTCTACTATATCTCTTAAAACACTTATACAGCGTGCCTTTACAAGTTCAAAACTGCTCCAGGTTGCAAACATTGGCCACTTTTTTAGCTATACAACTCCTTAATGTATGCCACTTTCAGGGTCAGATTGGTAAAGGGGGCACTCAGGCAATGGGCGATGGGCCGGTATCTGAGTTACAACTGTGGGCCACTTGCCTGGGCTGCATGGAGGCTGATTTGGACTGTGTCTGTGCATTTCAGATGCCGCCAGCGGCCCAGTGGTGGCCTGAGCATCCTTTCCGAAGGCAGATTGGCCTCTTTTGCCTCCCTTTTACCAATGGGGCAGAGCTGTCATTCCTAGTCTCTCACTGGGCCGGCCCATTGAGGTATGCAGATTGAGCAGGGGCAGGGGGCCTGAGCAGAAGGGCCTCACTTATATTTAGGTGTGTTCACCATTGTGAACTAATCAGTGCACAAAGAGTCCTGACAACATTTGCATTTTTTTTATCTTAGTGAAGTTAAAAAAGCATGCCTCTTTTAGAGAACCACCCTCCATCTTTTCATAATACTTAAAACAATGAAGCAGTGTTTTGCGAAAAGACGCAATCTACAAATGTCTATCACTTTTCTTAGGGGGCCCGGGCCTATTTCTGATCCCAATCTAACCCTGGCCAATTTTATTTTGACACCTTGTCCTATTTTCTGTCCCAGCCAACCCCGTTTGACTGTCCTGAACATATGTAATGGGCAATGCTGAGAATTTGGAAATTTTAAAAACAAACCACCTTTCAGCAGCTGCGCAGTGTTATGAAATTTACCGTAGTAACGTTTCTCAGAAGGACAGGCACTCTTTAAAAGACATATTGAACTATAGAATAGTAGTTGTCAATGATGGGTCTGTTTTTAACTGAGAGGATCCATCTGACACCAGATTGAGAACGAGAGCGCAGTGACCATCCAACAATGCCAAACTACCAACTCCACCACTGAACAGTGATGCCTCAAAAGCTACCACACCCAGCACTAATCCACAACTCTCCCAGCATCACACTACCACTCATATACCCACTACCAAGATACCCTTCAAGCACCACATTACCAACTTCAGCATCACACAACCAACCCAGTACTGAACTACGAGTCTGAGTTCTACACTTTCATACTCAAAAAGAAGAGAGTAGCCCTTACACCAAAGGGAACTGGGCAAGTAGCAACAATAAAACAAAAGTTATTCCCTTTGTAGAATGATTTTTACCATATAATATCCAACATGTATTTCACCAACTTCACACTCAAACGCAAGATCCAAATCACACAGGAGAAGACCACAGTATCTTCCCTTATATAGCCCAAACTTCCAAAAGTAGAACCACAAAAAGCACTATATTGTAATAATT
Source organism: Calotriton arnoldi (assembly GCA_963921515.1). Lineage (NCBI taxonomy): Eukaryota > Metazoa > Chordata > Amphibia > Caudata > Salamandridae > Calotriton > Calotriton arnoldi. The sequence continues at coordinate 1,217,901 of CAWUFW010005893.1, forward strand.
ACAAAGATAAACAGTAATTCATCAATAATTGGCCTTGACAATGTAATTTACGATTTTCCTCACATTTATTAAAAACATATATCAATCTACATCATTTATAGTTAAAAACAAAAAATTCACAATTTGCAGTATATGATGGAATATTTACAAATACATCAATTGCCTAAATCACAGTTCCTTAAGAACATACAGTTGTTTTAATCACTCAACCCCATGGTCGTGGTTGTGATCAATACAAGATAGTAAAAAGAAAGTATCTTATTTAAAAACAATTAATGCAAAAAACCAAAGTTATGTCGACGCGTTTCGGTGGATCTTGCTTTTATGCACCACCTTCCTCAGGACAGTATTAAAAACATAATAGTCTTTAATTGAAATGTTTGATAATCCAATATTCAATAAAGGAAGATAGCTTTCTTAGTATATCGATACCTCCCCTTGTATCTTAATATTCGATGATGAAATTTAAACACATTTGACACTTCTATTCCTTTGTTGCTTCAAAAGACTTTATTCCATTCGTTACATTCTTCTTATTTAGATAAATTGCCGGTCATCTTATACTGGGTGCCTCTCCACAGTAAATCGGTAACATCTCGGAATTTTCCAAAATGTAATTACATTTTGGAAAATTCCGAGACGTTACCGGCTGGCCAAGCGAACAGTATGTTCCACCCGTGGGAGGATTGATTTACCCCACCGTGAAAGAAGAGTGGACCTACACTAATTACTTTTCTTGCAAAGTATTGGATTATCAAACATTTCAATTAAAGATTATTATGTTTTTAATACTGTCCTGAGGAAGGTGGTGCATAAAAGCAAGATCCACCGAAACGCGTCGACATAGCTTTGGTTTTTTGCATTAATTGTTTTTAAATAAGATACTTTCTTTTTACTATCTTGTATTGATCACAACCACGACCATGGGGTTGAGTGATTAAAACAACTGTATGTTCTTAAGGAACTGTGATTTAGGCAATCGATGTATTTGTAAATATTCCATCATATACTGCAAATTGTGAATTTTTTGTTTTTAACTATAAATGATGTAGATTGATATATGTTTTTGATAAATGTGAGGAAAATCGTAAATTACATTGTCAAGGCCAATTATTGATGAATTACTGTTTATCTTTGTAATTATTACAATATAGTGCTTTTTGTGGTTCTAATTTTGGAAGTTTGGGCTATATAAGGGAAGATACTGTGGTCTTCTCCTGTGTGATTTGGATCTTGCGTTTGAGTGTGAAGTTGGTGAAATACATGTTGGATATTATAGGGTAAAAATCATTCTACAAAGGGAATAACTTTTGTTTTATTGGTTCTACACTTTCATCCCATAAAACCACACTTCAGAATTGGATATATTTCGCACTACCAAAAGTGCCAAAAAATAGATGCACTGTGAACAGCAGTCACTCGGGTTTTGTCATTCGCATTGTTCCTGTGCGCTTGTGTTAAATTTTCAAAGCAGATGGCATGTAATCATGCAGTGTGGTGCAGTAGCATAATTTCTGGAATTTTGCTTAACAAGAGTAATGTTTAATTAACGAAAATTAAAACAAGATTATGCCGGATTAATACAAATTTCACACAGGACTACATGCAATGTGGCTCACGCTGAGAGCTACTTTTATTTCGATGCTTACCATTGGAATGCATCAATATTTATTTTCATTGTAGACAATCTTGATATATTTCACCTCAGGAGATAGGGAAAATGAAAGTGGTCTTGGGGTAGCAGAAGGACTGGGCTAGCTTGATTGCTTTGAGTGGTGGAATGATCCACTGGGTTAGAGTCTTCAGATGAAAGGGGTAATGATCATCAGAAATGATCATCAGAAAAAAAGTTCTGTAAATCTGCACTTTCAGGCTGAATACCTTGCATTGATACAGATTAACGATTTAGCCATTTATGAATCTTTCAATAAGTACACTTCAAAATATTAGACATTTGCAGGTGTGGTGCTAGAGACACTCCCATGTATTGAGACCACGTGATGACCTTTGACTACCATTATTTTATTAGACTTTTGGTGTTTTACTTTATCCTAGCTTGAGTGTACGACATCATTTTTCCTGCATGTGCCTTTTTTCCTTGAAGATTTCTTTTGTGTCTCTTTGTAGTTTTAGAGTGGGAGCACTTTCACAGAGTAAAACAGCCTTGCCAGGAACAAAACGTGTGGGATGTGCATTTGAAAGCATGAGAGAGAGAGAGGTGTGGAATGTACTGCCTGGTCTCGAAGTGCAGTGTTATAAGCAGTGGTGCTCAAATGTGCATGATGTTGTACATTGGGATATGAAGTGTGTGATGCTATAGGCAGTGGTGCACAAATGTGCATTGTGTTGTACATTGGGAAGTATTATGAAGTTCTTACTATTGGCTTTGACATGCCCTCATGCCATCTTGAATTCTGACTCTGTCTAGCTTGAGCTTTTTGCGCACACAGGCAGGCACCCAGATTACTCAAGTTGTTTAGACTATTCACCTTCATGGTTGTTTTGTTTTCTGTACTGCTGAAGACTTTCGTAAGCTTCCTTTAGATAAGCTGAAACATATGAGAGCACAGGAGGAACATGAGAACTCTTTTGCCTTTGGAATGCTTGCATGGAGAGTGGCCAACTCCAGTAAGTTTCCTTGGCGCAGAGGAGGGCCTCTCTGAAACTTCTAGTGTGCTTTGAGATTATAAAACTGGGGTCTGTTGACTTGGAAATTGGGATTTTGGAATCTGATAGGGGACGGACGCGTCTACTTCAGCAGAACCCGGTTTGCTGAGGCTCTTAACCCTGGCTGTGAATCCCCCAGTCTGGAGTGGGCTAAGATGCAGTGTTTGCAGCCGGTGAGGTGTTTTATTTTTGGTTATTGACATTGTGATGTGTGTGTGTGTCTGGGTGCACATTCAAGTCTCCAGTGGCTATAATCATCATTGTGATGTGTGAGTGTGTCTGTGTGCACATTCAAGTCCCCAGTGGTTATAATCATCTGAGGTATTGGCATTGTGATATGTGAGTGTGTCTGTGTGCACATTCAAGTCTTCAGTGGTTATGATTATCTGATGTATTTAGTGTATATATCTTTCTGGTTTCTTGCAGTGGACGTCCATCATATTATTATCTGCTTGTAATTCATTTAATGTATTTTATTCCATGCATTTAACAGTTGCATTTGCATACTTATAAGTGTGATATTATTGCTTGCCCATATATACATATATATCTCCATATATACATTTGAATGTTGTTCATTTGACATCTGGGAAAGCCTTCTTGTTAGAGAGTGTTGCACAAATAAAACCCCATGCCTTATTCTGAGAACAGTCTTTGATGTGTTTCATTTTATGAGAGTGAAATCCCTTTCCTGGTGGTGTTTTTATTGCTTTGCCATGTTTGTGCCTCCGTGTGGGAGGGCGGTATTTTCTATTATTTGGGAGGGCGAAGCAATACAGCAGGTTTCTAAGGGTACTTCTAGAAACTATTCTTGTTTTGATAGCAAATATAAATGCCTGTATATTTTCACATGAAAAAAATAAGATCATGAAAATGTGATTGCTCACTTTTTTCTTTTTTTTCTCTTTACTGGACAAATATTTTTCCCTATGGACAAACCCTTTAACGAACAACCACCACCAATTTCAGGGAGTTTTCCTTTTCCTTTCCTACCCTATGAATTAAGCCTGTGCCCTTAACAAAAGTAAATCTCTGAACTTGTGTAAGTTTGTGAGCACTCACATCTGGGGCATTCCGCCACTGGAAAACACACTTCACTCCCATAGTACACTATTATTCAGATTGAAATCGGCGTGTGAATAAATCTTTTCACAAGTGCCAAAAGAGGCTTATGTGAATTAGATAAAGGCTATTTGTAGATGTAAGCAAAACATACTTGTGCACAAAACTTAGGAATCGGGCTCCTAGCAGGCATCACTGAAGTGCTATTAGTATAGCAGTGCTGTGAAAGAATGGTAAAAAATTACAACAAGATGCACATGTTTACTGCATGTGAGCTCCTGACTCTATTCTGATTTTATCACATGTAGTCATTGATCTGCACTGGCTAGAAAGTGATATATTTAAACAAAATATGTCCAGAATTGGTTTCTAAAGTTTCTATTTTGTCTACTGCCCTACTCCTAATGCTCCATTGGCATTGTGAAATTGTAGCAACTGAGTAGATTGCAATGTAGCAACATAGTCTGATGCTGTTGACAGTACGTCATCACAGGCTTTCTACCCAAGTTTCAGGCCCTGTAAACGAGCTATGGCTTATAACGAGGATGGGGGCCATTAATAAGCAGTGTAGCCTGAGGAAGGAGAGATACACCTCTTTTAAAGAATTGCACCCACTGTGGGTAAAATATTCTAAAACTGGCAGAAACATAAAGGCACATATGGAAATGTTGGCGCAAAATGATTATTTAGAGCTTTGTTGTCCCTCTGCCTATTGTGTTCACTGGAAGTCCTAACATCCAGTGTACTAATATGTGTTTTTGACAAGCCTTCTTGCGGTAGGCATTCAAGAACTCCAATAACAACCTTAGGCAGGTCAGAGGTCAGACTCGCTCCTTCTTTCCACCAAGTCAGAAATGGAACAAACCATTATTTAGCATTAATTTCATCGTCATGCCATTTCCCCATGGGCACTTCCTCATGTACTACAACTTCATCAGATCATCATTTGTCATTTTATTGTAAATAATAAAACTAAAGAAGTAATATTATAGGGATATTTTTTATAATCTTGTAGAGTTAAGGGTAAAGAGTGAAGGGTACAGGGTTAAAGGTTAGATGTTAATGATTAGGAGGTAAACATAAAGAGTAAAGGGCTATGAGTATGGGCCATAGGTAAGGGTGATGGGTTATGGGAATGGTGGTAAGGTCACAAGAGTAAGGAGTTAATGGTACAAAGGCAAGGGTAAGGGTTGAGGATAAGGAGTTAAGGGTGAAGATAAGGGTAAAGAGTTAGTGTAAGGAGGGTTAGAGTATAGGAATTAACATAGGGGGTAAGGGTATGAGGGTTAAGGTTAAGAGGTTGAGTGGTAAAGGAATAAGGGAATTGAGGGAAAGGTAAGTGGGGAATCATTGGGAGTAAGGGGTAAGGAGTTTAGCGTGTGAAGGTAAGGGGAAGGGGAAAGGTTAAGGTAGTAAGGGGATATGGCTTTGAACGTAAAATGGTAGGCAGGTAAGAGGCTTGGGGTAGTGTATAAATGTAAGGGGATCAGAGGTTAAGGGTATAAGCATATAAAGGTTGGGGGTAAGCTAAGTGTAAGAGTGTAAAGTTAAGGGGAGAGGATGTAGCCTTACAGCTAGAGCGGTCGACCTCGAAGGTGGGGAACCCGGTTTGAGTCTCGGCAACGACGCTCAACATCCTGTGATTCTGGGCAAATCACTTAATCTCCCTGTGCCTAACAAAAAATGAATGTGTCCATCTGTAACGAAACTGGTGCTCACGTAAAGCGCTCTGATACCTGATATCTTCGGGTCTAGATCGCGTTATATAAAAATCAAAAAAAAAAAAGGGTAGGTGGTTAAGGACAAGGGGTTAAGAGTAAGGGATTAGCAGAAAAGGGGCAAGGGGTAAAAGGTTAATTGTGCAAAGATAAGGGGTAAATTTAACGGTTATGAGTAAGATGTTATGAATAAAGATTTAAGAATAAGGGGGTAAGAGGCAAGGGGAAAAATGTTAATTGCATGAAGGTAAAGAGTGGATAGGGAGTTAAGGGTGAGGCAATTAAGGGTTTTAGAAGGCTGCATATTTATTTAAATGGTGTGAGGTAAAGGGACAAGGCAAATAAACAATGAGATAGTGACAATGAAGAGGTCTCACCTACAGAATCACTAGGAAATAGTAAATGATGAAAAAGCAGCAATGAGATGGTAGACAAGTTATTAAACAGTAGGCATCTGTAAGAAAAGAAATGCAAACACATCTCAAGAAAAATCTCCCCGCCGTTGATAAGGATAGTATCAACTCCTCTGACACAGTGGTTATTATCCAAACCCGCCCCCCCCCACCCCTGCCACCCATTTATATGCACAGTTGTGAGTGAAATATCCCCCTTCCACCACTTCCACCATCACTAGGATGCACCTCAGTCTGTTGGTTCTCAAATAGGTTAGCACTGTCTAGCAATGTTGCTGCAGATGTGACACAAAGCTACATAATGTATGTGTGCCCATAAATTTTGCACTACATGACTACATTTAATTAAGATAAATACTATTTATAACTTATTTCAGTGAACTGTTTTGATACCTGTTTTTTGACGCTTTTATATTTATTTCCTTCTTCAAAAATCCAGACTTGAGGAAAAATAACCACAGATATGAGCCTGTCCTGCCTTTGTTGAAATCCATCACTGCAGGTCCTGCTTTCGAAACATGCATTTACAAATGTAGAAAAAAGAGCTATGTTGTCTTTGCCACGTTTTCAGAGTACTGCACAATAAAGTGCTATGATAAGACATAGGCCACACGTTTAACAGCCTCGTGCTATGTTTAACCGTTCAACAGTGTCTTCACTTTGACAACAAATACAGTTGATTTATTTACATATGTAGTTTTCAAGTTTTCAGCAGCCTCGTTCAACGCGAAATTCGGTCCCTCAAAAATGCCTGTTTTGACAAATGAATATGCCTGTTTAACACACTATAAAAGGATGAATTACAGACTTGATACATACTTCATGTACCTTAGAAAGGTAAACCGCGGAGTTGCCTTTATTGAGACGCGAAACGGTGCCCTGAAGTTTATTCAAAGTTCTGAGAAAATCCATTTATTTTTCGACAGCAGCTGGTTGAAAGAGAAAATGTTAAAAGGAAGCCATATTCTCTCATTAGGAAAAGCGTGGAACTGTGCCTCCCTGTTTGTGTTTTTTGTCCACATTGCATGAACGCTAAATATCATAGACGTGACAGTGGTGACGTAGGCAGACTCGTTTACCAGAAAGTTCTGAATCTCTCATCCTCTTTGGTTTTATCAGAGGTCTTGAGAATGTATGGCTTTACTTCCTAAGCCTGAGAAACACTCACTGTTTGTCTAATGACTCACTCAAAGACTTGCTCACATTCCAGGTGGAGGGTTCTTTGTCCTGTCTGCTTCGACCCGCAGTATTCTGCATTCTATTACACCCATTTCACACTCGGAGTCACAAGAGCTGCAGGAAAACACAGCTCACTTCCCGTGATTCCCAGACACCCGACCTCTCTATGGACATCCTTACTAGGGGGCAGATTTACAAGCCCCTTGCGCCACATTTGCTCCGCTGTTGCGTCACTTTTGTGACGCAGCGGCGGCGTAAAGCTAGCGCCATGCTGCGACGGATTTACAACGTGACGCATCTAGGGAGATGCGTCATGTTGTAAAGCTCTACGCCACATGAAACCTGCGTCAGGTTTCATGTGGGCGTTCCGGCGCAGGGTGGGCGTTCCGGCGCAGGAACACCTCGGAAAAGTGCCTGAGTGAAATCTACAAGATTTCACTCAGTCACTTTTCCGACGCCGCTGCATCAAAACCTTGCGCCTGCTTGAAGCAGGCGTAAGGCGTGACGCACCATGTTGCAGATAGGCCGGGTTGGCACAGTGTTGAAGTTGCGTCGCGCCCGCGACACGACTTCCGCACTGCGCCAACCTTACGCCGGCAGATGCGACACGCATCTGCCTATCCTTTAGCCATGGCGCGCCGCATTATAAATGCGGCGCATCCGTGGTGGCGCAAGAATAGCATTGCGTGTTGCACGTTTCCTGGCGCATCCCTGCTGATTTGCAGGGATGCGCCAGGACTCGTAAATCTGCCCCTTGGAATTCAAGTGCCTTATGGAATGACCTACTACCTTGTAATTGTGGACCTTATGCAACCATCTTTGTCTATTGTAAAGCATTCGAGCACCTTTGGGTAATGTCCTCGATGTATAAAAATGCACAAATAAATAAATAAATGAATAAATAAAAGAATTATGTCCAGTGATTTTGTCTTGAGCTGTCTAAGTCGGAAAAATGTGGCCAGCTCTTCGTGAATACAATGTTTCTCATGTGAAATCCTCCAAGTCCTTCCAAGCAACATGTATCTTTTACATTTAACAGTTTAATGTGCGGTGCTCTGGAATGGTGATCGCCCTGTGATATAAATTATTGCTAGAAGGAAAGAAGGAAAATAGTAGCACTTCTAAATAAGGGAAGACAGTATTTGTTATGTATTTGTCATGGACATTAATTAGGAGCAGTCTTTGGTACCCCTGTCACAGTACTTGCTAGTTGTTCTCAGGCGGTGTCAGGAAAAGTAAGTAAACACGGTTTTAAGGGCTCTGTTTACTTCCTGTAGTTTACATACCCTTCCATCCCCCTAGTCCACCAACAGCAAATGGGCAGCTGGCAAGAGGCTAACACTGAGCCATCCTATCATCAGGGGTCAAAGGCTTAATATTATTGGGGTCAAAGGCATCATGTCATCAGGTTCAAAGGCAGCATTATGCCACTTGTGCTAGCCATGACATTTTGGTGAATTGAAATGCACGGTATCTGTGTGTGGTTTATGTTATTCCCTACCCACATGGCCTCAATGTATGAGAGTGGTTTGACTGGAATACGGTGTTTGTCCTCCCTTACTGCTGTACTATCTACAGGACATTGCATTTCATGGATATTGAATGCAAGGGAGCATGAACCGGATCAGAAACACACTATGGTGAGAGCCAGTTTTGACTTGTGTGTGGCAGAGAGGTTGTACTTGTGATCCCCAGTGCAAGAAAATTCAGACATGAGTGCGGTGTGGAGCGCATATCTGCCCCAGTGTGTTCCTAGGAGATTTGGTTAAGCACATAATCACTTAAGAAACGGTATGCTGCAGGGGTCAAAATTCTACAGAGCTGTCGTGGCGATTATAATTTGCAGCCGTCTTCAGTCTCAGGGCAGAGGAGTTCAGGGCAGTAAATACCAAGTTAAAAGTTCTCTTCCACCTCTGTGATCCTCTTATTGCACTTTAGCACACACAGCAGCAACTCTTGCTCTACCATCAGCACATACTTAGCAAGTGGCCTATTGCAATGCAGGCTCCTTCTTCACATTTACCAGTGATAGTTGAAGCCATCTGCCATTTTGCACTGAAAAAACCTTATCTCGCGGTACAAGGGGACTTCATCATGAGGCTGGAAGCCCCATCCGCACTCTCCCACAGGAATCTTAATGATTTAGAAGTCCTTATTGTGAGGCTACTTAACAATAAACCGGCCCAAGTAGGAGGTCACATTTATCATTTTCTTTAGACCACATTACAGTACAGAATCTACTACATTTTTTTATGGAATGATCATCTTGGAATTCCTTTCACTGTCAAGGTACCTAAAATGAAAAACGAAATACAAACTATACAAACGTATAACAAACAACTGGCAAAGTTGGACCTGCAATTAACAGAAAGCTAGAGTGAGACAAATCTCGGAGTCGGGAATCGATCCATCTACCATTCTTGGACCCTTAAACAGGAACATCACAAATGTCCTCTACCAGCTATTAACTTTACTGTTCAAAAACCAGCAACCCCAGGGCGGAAGTGCAGAGGTGGGGTAGTCACCAGAACTAAAAACCACGAAATTAAAAGTCAGAGAAGCGGAAAGAAAATAGCACCTAAACTATTGTTCTAACACCAGCACCTATTATGCCACTCTCATGGCTAATTATAAGCAAAAAAATAAGGAGGCAAAAAACCATACTTTTCACAAAGGATTACTTCAGTGCAAAATCTGTCTAAAGAGCAGTTTCATATTGTTGTGGAGCCGCATTTGACCCGCTCACTTCACTCCATTCCCCCACCGAGCAAGGATTTATGCAAGGGTTTGTCATCCAACAGTGAAGATAAAATCACGAAAATCAGGGCTGCCATCAGCACAGAGTTGATTAGTAAGTCAATCAAAGAATGATAGAGGAATCTATGCCCTGGGCACTGACTGCTGTCTCTTCTTTAAAAGCCATTACTATAGCACAGTTACATTCTCAAACCAGACCTTGCAGTTAGTTCTCCACATGACCTCTGCCCCGTGCAGATCATTGTAGCAAGTTTGCATTTTGTGCATGGATAGCGCAGATTTTTTGCCTTTTCTTGGACCAATGGGCCCGATTCACAAAACTAACTTAAGACAAAATCCTAAACTTACTACCTTTTTGGTATTTACAGAAGGCACTTACTCATTTTGGTATTCACAGAAGGCACTTACTCATTTTGGTATTCACAGAAGGCACTTACTCATTGATGAGTAAGTGCCTTCTGTGAATACCAAAATGAGTAACTTACTCATTTTGAGTAACTTACTCATTTTGAGTAACTTACTCATTTTGGTATTCACAGAAGGCACTTACTCATTGATGAGTAAGTGCCTTCTGTGAATACCAAAATGAGTAAGTGCCTTCTGTGAATACCAAAATGAGTAGTAGTAAGTTTAGGATTTTGTCTTAAGTTAGTTCTGTGAATCGGGCCCGATATTTCTGCTATTAGATCTCTTTGCCCTGTGACACTGCTTAAAAGTCCCACAGTGCGTGTGTTCTAGTCCTAAAATTGCATTGGTAAAATGGGTTTCAACTAACTGGACTATTTAACTGTCCTAGCAAAAACCAACCCACGGGAAGAGGGAGGAAGGTGACAGCTGCCTAAAGATATAAGTCGGACCTAAATACGTCTCTAACCAATAAAGGGGAAATTAGATTCGTCCACGGGAGAACAGAAACAATGACAAAGGTCCTAACAACAGTAAATGCACAGAAATCAAAATAACTGTTTGTTTGAAAAATCAAAGCAGAAAAAATATGACATATAGAGAATATTTATTATATTTATTAGTCTTTTTATTCTTTTTACTTCTCATAATCAGGTACGGAGCCATGAAAAGAAACTAAATACAATAATCATATGGATCAGAGGACACAGAATAATCAAATACATAAACATAAAGATAAGAATCTCCTACCCCACAAACATAGAACTCAGTTAAAATCATGGACACATATATATGCACTTCCAACAGTCAAACCATCTCATACATTCCACACTCTCACATATCCGATTAAACAAATAACACACAAAAATACTAAAAGTAAGACCGAAACCACATCAGACAAATATAGTAAAAGTGGTAAATGGGTAAGAGTACATCCAGTTGGTACTTTCAGGTATATACCACCCTGTGGTTTCTGTCTTGCACGGTGCCGACGCGCGTTTCGGTGCTAGGCTAAATGGTAGCCGTCACCTTCCTCAGGGCACTAATGGGTTGAAAATCAAACAAGGGAGTACTAGGGCGGGGAGGGAAAATAGATACAAAACCAAAATGGACTAAGTGACAAATTGGCACTTATAAGGTCAGGAGCTCCGTTTCAGGCTTACTTTGATCCAGTCGCAAGGGGAACAAAGGGAAAGTGAATCGTGGCGCTGGATACGAAATAGAAGTCCTTCTATAATAGCAGAGAGTCAACAAGACCCGCTACGTCAGTTCAAAGACAGAAGTCTTGAATATAATAGGAATCAAGGGACGGAATCCTCAAACAACTTCCACAGGGCCAGGGATAGACCCGGGATTAACAGCTGCACAGCGGTAAGTGGTAGCGAGCCGACTGCTATCCGCGTTGGAGATTAGTAAAGCGAGCGGACAAATCTCGCTCGAAACGTGTCGGTCTTACTCTTCATCCAAATTCAGTCGAGACCGGCAGAAGGTCGATACAAAAAGAAGCGGGGCGAACAAAATGCAGCTCCTCCGGTGGTCGCAGTAGCAGGCATACGGCACCCTGGGTCTCGATTTCGAAAAGAGGACCCGCCTTCTGGAGGGATGGTCAGGTTTAACTGTCCTATAAGACCATTATAGCTGAAGCAGAAATGCACCTTTAGTGAGGAAGTCAAATATTATATGTGGGTTTCAATGGGTATTTGCACCAGAATATATGTCAGCCTTCGTCTTTGTTCAGGCAAGCTCATCGAAAAACCTGTATTCAAGCAGAGGCAGAACTTCTCTGAAAATAACAGGTGGGATGTAGACCCCGTCTTCTCATAGATGCAGTATTTCTTTCAGTTTTAAATGATCTGCGTAGAATGGTGGACAACAGGGGTGTTGGGGCATTGCTATGTTTAGATTTGTCAGCAGCTTCCAACACCATTGATCATACAATTCTTACCAAAACACTCAAAAAGCTAGAGTTTACAGGATTAGTCCTGAAATGGATACAATCATTCTTAATATTCAGGTCACAGTCCGTTAGCCTAACCTATTTTTCTTCGTGACAAAGATCTTTGAAATACTGTGTGCTCCGGAAACCACTGGCTCAATGTAAGCACTGAATTTACACCTAAAAACTTAAATCTTTGGAACAACATTTGCTGGCCCTCTGCATTATAACAGCCAAAATAAAAAAGAAACTCCGATTTTTATATCCTCACCTTCACATATTGATCATTAATAACTTAATCCAGTCAAGACTGGATTACGGCAATGCTATATAGTTAGCAGCAGAAGCTAAAGTTCTTCAACAGCTTCAGTTAGCACAAAATCCAGCATCTCACTTGATAGAAAGCTGCTCAAGAAGCCAACAATTCACCGTCTTTAGTAGCTGCCCTTCTGAAGAGTTCTTCCCAAATATATGATGATTGCCCATAAATCAATTTCTCCAAACTCTGGCGATCTTAGGATACAAATTCTCATGCTATCATCCTTCATGAAGTTTGAGATCACAAGATTAGTTCTTACTGTCAATACCTAAATCTGGACTCACCGCCTTTGGCTAGAGAGCATTCTTTGTCGCATCACCTAGATTCTGGAACTCTTTGCCTCTGGCTCTCCATTCTGAGCACTGGAGCAAATTTATTATACACTGGAGCGACCCATGACCCTGCTCCAGGCAGGTCGCTCCCCACGCCGCGACAGCATCACCTGCTGTGCCTGCGTTTCTCTGCTCGCTGTTGCTGCCACTGCCGTGAGTTCGAGGCCCTCCTCCACCCGCAGGCTACCACCTGCACCTCATCCCTGGTGGCCAGTGGCTGGCCGTAGGTTTGCTGGTACTGTATTGCTCTTGGTTATTGTTTAACTGTTTCGTTTTTTCCTCCTCTGTTTTGACGGTTATCTTGTTCATTTTGCCTCCTTTCTCCCTCTGTATTCTGTATTGCTCCTGGTTTATTGTTTAACTGTTTTGTTTCTCTCCCCCTCTGCTTTACAGCTATTTTGTTCATTTTGCCTCCTTCTCCCGGTGTATTCTGTGCCCTGTGCCCCCTTTTACCTTCTGTTCCCTCGCCGTCCCTGCCCCCGTTTCTCCTGCCGCTGCGTCCCCTGCGGCCCCGCCCCCCCTGCTCTGTACTGTATTGCCTCTGTGTTCCCTGATCACTGTTCACTGTTAATTCCCTCGTTATTCCCCCCCATTGTATTCTGTGCCCTGTGCCCTCTTTTTGCCTTCTGTTCCCTCGCCCCCGGCTTTTCCCGCCGCTGCATCCCCTGCGGCCCCGCCCCCCCAATCGCCCATTCGTCCACTCCCTCCTCCCAGCTGCTCCTCCCTCCCACCTCCCCTTCTTATGGTGGCTGGCGCGCCGAAGGCGCGCCTAAGGCAAGCCCGTCTGCGCCCGTCCGCACCTGGACCGCGCCCAGCACCAGAGCCCCTGCCCCCGCGAACGCCACGACGCCCGTCTCCGCTACGACTTCAGCACCCTCCACGCACTCAACGACGGACGACCACGCACCTGCTGCCTGGCCGCCCCGAAGCGCACCCAAGGACCCTTCTCCTGCCGGAACTGCAGATTCACCAGCATCCGGCCCGCCAACCCACCAACCAGGAAAGAACCCAACTACCTCAGATGCATTCTTCTCAACACCCGCTCCACCCACAAACACGCCGTTGAACTCTGGGACCTACTCGAGTCAACCTCCCCAGACATCTCCTTCCTGACGGAGACCTGGCTGAACCCCTCCTCGGCACCCGACATCGCCAAAGCAATCCCAGACGGCTACAAGATCACCCGCAGGGACCGCACCAACGGAGTAGGAGGAGGAGTCGCCATCGTCCACAGGAACACTCTCAGAGTCTCGACCAACACCAACGACACCCTCAGCACCGCCGAACACCTGCACTTCCAGGTCCACACCGACCCCAACACCACCCTCAGAGGAAACCTCGTCTACAGACCCCCCGGACCCTGACCACAGCTCAGCGACTCCATCGCCGACTTCGTCAGCACACACGCCCTCGCTTCCACGGACTACATCCTCCTCGGGGACCTGAACTTCCACCTCGAGAACAACAACGACACCAACTCCACCACCCTGATCGACAACCTCACCAACCTCAGACTCAGACAACTCGTCACAACACCCACCCACTCCGCCGGCCACACGCTTGACCCCATCTTCTCCGCAAGCTCCCACGTCTCCTTCAACCACACCACCGAACTCCACTGGACCGACCATCGCTGCATCCACTTCACCTTCCGGAAACCCACCACGCACCACCGCACCCAACAGATCCCCCGCCGCTGCTGGAGCAAAGTCACCAAAGACCAGCTAACCACCACCCTCGCCCGGAGCCCACCCGCCGACCCCACTGACACCGACACCGCCGCCCGCAACCTCAGACAGTGGATCGACGACTGCGCCAACACCCTCGCCCTGATCAAGAAACCCTCCAACAGCCACACCAGCAAGAAAGCCAGCTGGTTCACTGAAGACCTCCAGGCCTCCAAGCAAACCTGCCGAAAGCTTGAGAAGAAATGGCAGCGTGAACGAACACCGGACAGCTACGCAGCCCACAAGAACGCCACCCGCAGACACCATCAACTCATCAGATCCGCCAAAAGGACCTCCCTCAAAGACCGCCTAGACAACAATGCACACAGCAGCAAAGAGCTCTTCAACATCGTGAAGGAACTCTCCAACCCCAGCTCCAACACCAACGACATCCCACCTTCGCAAGACCTGTGCGACTCCCTTGCCACCTTCTTCCATCGCAAGATCACAGACATCCACAACAGCTTCAACACCACAACCGCCCCGACAACTACTGAGACCTCCGCCCCCACGACCACCATCCGCACCGACCGCCTGCTCTCCTGGACCAACATAAACGACGACGACACCATCAAAATCATGAACACCATCCACTCCGGATCTCCGTCAGACCCATGCCCACACCACATCTTCAAAAAAGCCAGCACCACCATCGCACCCCATCTCCGGAAAGCCATCAACATCTCCTTCGAGACAGCAACCTTCCCTGAGAGCTGGAAGCACACCGAGATCAACGCCTTACTCAAGAAACCCAAGCCGGACCCCCAGGACCTCAAGAACTTCCGGCCCATCTTCCTGCTCCCGTTCCCGGCGAAGGTCATCGAGAAGACCGTCAACAAACAACTGACCCGCTACCTCGAGGAGAACAGCATCCTGGACCCGTCCCAGTCCGGGTTCCGCAGCAACCACAGCACCGAAACTGCCCTCGTCGCCACCACCGACGACATCAGGGCCCTGCTCGACAACGGAGAAACCGCGGCCCTCATCCTCCTGGACCTGTCAGCCGCCTTCGACACGGTCTGCCACCGCACTCTACGCACACGCCTCCACGACGCCGGGATCCAAGAGAAGGCCCTGGACTGGACCACCTCCTTCCTCTCCGGCAGAACACAGAGCGTCCGCCTCCCCCCTTTCCGCTCCGAAGCCACCGAGATCATCTGCGGCGTACCCCAGGGCTCATCCCTCAGCCCAACGCTGTTTAACATCTACATGGCACCGCTCGCCCATGTCACCCGACTGCACGACCTCAACATCATCTCCTACGCCGATGACACCCAACTGATCCTCTCCCTCACCAAGAACCCCCACACCCGCCAAAACCAACCTCCACGAAGGAATGAAAGCCGTCGCCGAGTGGATGAAGAACCGCCGACTGAAGCTGAACTCGGACAAGACGGAAGTCCTCATCCTCGGCTCCACCCCCTCGGCCTGGGACGACTCCTGGTGGCCGACCACACTGAGAACAGCACCAACACCCACCGACCACGCACGCAACCTAGGGTTCATCCTCGACTCTACCCTCTCCATGTCAAAGCAGGTCAACGCCGTCTCGTCCTCCTGCTTCAACACCCTCCGCATGCTCCACAAGATCTACAAGTGGATCCCCACCGAAATGAGAAGAACGGTCACCCAGGCCCTCGTCAGCAGCAGGTTGGACTACGGAAACGCCCTCTACGCAGGAGCCTCGGCCAAACTCCTGAAACGACTTCAACGCATTCAGAACGCCTCCGCACGCCTGATCCTCGACATCCCTCGCCGCAGCCACATCACACCCCACCTGAGAGACCTGCACTGGCTCCCCGTCAACAAGAGGATCACCTTCAAGCTCCTCACCCATGCACACAAGGCACTCCACAACACCGGACCAGCGTACCTCAACAGACGACTCAGCTTCTACACCCCCACCTGCCAGCTTCGCTCCGCCTACCTCGCCCTCGCCACAGTCCCCCGCATCCGAAGAGCGACCTCCGGCGGCAGATCGTTTTCCCACCTCGTCGCCAAGACCTGGAACACCGTCCCCATCCACCTACGGCAGACCCAAGACCTGCTGACCTTCAGAAGACTCCTCAAGACCTGGCTTTTCGAGCAGTAGCAGCATTCCCCCCCCCCCCGCCAGCGCCTTGAGACCCTCACGGGTATGTAGCGCGCTTTACAAATGCTCTGATTGATTGATTGATTGATTATATTTTAGAGCAATGCAGCACAGCAACCAAAGTTGCTGCACTGCATTGAGCTAGGAGAGAGTATCTGTTGTACAAAGATGACGTCTGGTTCCAAGGTAGATTGTATAAGTAGGATTTATTCAGTGTCGCAGAACCATATCTACTAAGATTTGGTGCTGCTTCTGTCTTCTCCACCATTGGCACACACACAGGCTAGCTAGCACCATGCACACACCTTTGCACACACCTTTGCACCCCAGCGTTCATACACAACACACAAACAGGCTACTTAGATCCACGCACACACCTTTGTACCATGGTGCAAAGGTGTGTGCCTGATGTCACTTCCAGTTAAAAAATACCATGCGTTGACTAACTTAAAACTTTTCACTGATTGGATATGTGATGTATATTGCAGCATGCCATTTGTGAAAAGTTAGGAGAAAAGGGAACATTTCTCATTGTTCACGACACCCTAAAGGAGGAGTTGTTTTTTGGCGCAAAGCATTGTATATCAATTTTAGCAGGTAGAGTTTTTGTATAAAAATCATGGGTGCTAGCATGGGAACGCCTATGTATCATGCATGGGACCCTCCCTTAAAGCAACATAATGCAAAGCGCGATGTGCGTTACTTATACCAAAAGTTACGCGTTGGAAAGTAAATACTTTATCAAGATTTTGCACAAGTTTGCATCACTTTGCGTGATGCTGCAAGAGTGCAACGTCTTGATAAATCTGCCCCCATCTCATCTGGTTAAGGAGAATACTTAAAACCTGCCTTTTTAATCAGTGATGTATGATCTCACCAGTAGACCCTCCTTGTCAGCTTATTTACTTGCGCTAAATAAATATACTTAGCATAACATATTTGGGGCCAATATGTATGCACCTTAATGACTGGCCACTTTGATATTTATTACTGGCGATAGCACTTGATGCTCATTACTCCAGGGTGCCATTACACTGGACATATGATTCTTGTTCTTGCAATGGACCATTAATTTTCAGTAGGCCATGGGGCCGCTTATACTCATTAAGACAATGGGCCATTACAACTCCTTACATACTAGGGTCATTAATCCATATTAATGCCAGGGGACATTTAGATCCATTACTTGCTGGGCCCATTGATATTAAGAGTGAGAGGCCCTTAATGACCATTTATACCTGGGGTTATGACTTGTGTGTGTTGAGAGTCAAATTATCCACCCCAAACAGCAAAAACGAATGGAAGAGGAGCATGAGACATTCAGGAGCAGAATAGTATGAAGTGACTGTGAAGGCCACACACCTTCTGTGTTTGTATCACAATATTGATCAAAGGAAGAAGGGCATATGTTTTTGTTCGTCCTGTTAGTTAGCATGTTACTATGTCCTGCATAATGTGAGACAGCATTTACCCCAAACTGGATGCATGTGATGGATTGATTCTGTGGTTGGGTTAATTTGAGTCCCCTGGTTGGATTTTCAGTGGAACTTTGAAGCCGTGTCCAATAGACTTCAGAAGATATAAACTACAAAAGCATATTAGGTTCACCCAATAATGTTTCACCCTTTTGAGCAGTTAGAAACTGCAGAATCTTCACACCCGAAGAGACCCTATGCTCTGATATCACTGCCCTAACATCAGAAAAGCACTATAGAAAGACACATGGCATCCAAGCGCTTCAGTATGTTACTGTGGCACATTCACCATTCATCATGGTACAGAGTTTGTGTGACGTGCAGCACCGCTTGGACCACTAAGCAATGGTCACAGAAAAATAGTACAGCTCGTGACGTTGCCCATTTCTGGAAAGTATGCGCTGCTCAACTGACGGTGTACATGTACTACTGAGTCACCCACTAAAGGCAGCAAGTTGTACAAACACATGGCCTTATTTTGTGACAGGTTAGTCACGAAACACATTGTGAGAGATTCTCACTTGAAGGTACTGCAAGGGACACGTTCAATGAATCATCTATTTTTTGGACACATTTGTAAAGTGCAGATTCGTGAAAGTGGTGCTGATAGCTCTGTTTCAAAAGTAGACAATATATTCATTCTCGGGTAACCATGAAATATTTGTTCTTTTCACCATTTGACAAAGGGTAAAGTCATTCCTGCGTAGGAAGAAAAGCCACCAGGGTGTTTCTGTAATGAAGCATGACTTGGCAACAAGTTGCTGACAATGAATCGCATGCACTGAAAGTATTCCTGTCACTCGTCACAAGGTTGTCACTCACACACTTTCTATGGTCACCAAACTTGAAGAAGCACTAATGATGCTTGAGGTGCCATGGAAAGAAGCTGCGCCTGTGGAATGTAAAACATTGAATGAGTCATGAATGAGCTCTGAGGTGATTATTGGGGATGTTAAAAGATGGAACTGGACTTGTATTTGCAATTGAATACATCGTGAAAACTGAACCATATGATTGAGGTGCACAAATACTCAACATTAAGGGCCGAGGGGTGGAATCTTCCATCCCAAACTACTGATAATGTGACATATGACTGTGCCCATGTGCACTATTTACATTACATTGTGTATGTACAGGTGGTTGACGGGGGGGTGAGTGGTTGAAAAGATTCAGCACTTCGTTCATCATCTTGTGTTTGCTATGTTTGCCCTAAATGTCCAAGGGTATGCCCAGACGTGGGTCCCTTGCTCGCTGTGCCACTGGATGCAAGCTAACCTGGCTGATGAGGATGCTTGTTTCCGGTCCAGGGAGGACCTGGCCTAGCAGTTCGGGCTGGATTGTTTCCATGAGGAGCAGGGTAAAGACAGATTTGTACATGGCTGGGTTCAAACTGGGGTGGCATAGTGAGCAAAAGAACGATAGATTCAACCCAGATCTTTTGACTAGGGGTGAGTGGTTGAAAAGTTTCAGCGCTCCGTTCATCATCTTGTTGTGTTTGATATGCATATATAGTCAATGAACCAACATCACGTTTTTCAACCATTTTCTGATATGAATCTGACAGTTCCATGTGCATAACTGGATTAATCTTATGTGGAGAGATGTGGCAGATCATATTTATCACATAGGCAGTAAAGGATAATAAATAGAAGCAGTTCCCTGTTACATGTGTCTTGTCATTCATTAACTGTTAAGACCACAATCTGGATTTGCAATACCAAGACTCTACAAGGAGTAATTAGCAGGAATGTAGTATGAGAGTATGAGAGCTTGTCCTGATGCCTTCTGAGGCCTTTGAATAACATCTCTTTACAAACGTGCATTTTAACTGACTGGAAATCAATTTTGAATTCTTCAATTGTTTCACTCATTTGAGACACCTCTTATGGGCCAGATGCAGTGCCTATTTTGAGCCAGTAGTTGCTGGTTGGGGCCATTAGCACTCATTTTTGGGGACCAAGACTTATTTTTTCATATCAGACATTTACAGAGAGCAAGAGAGGGAAAAACACACAAAACAGATAGTTAGAGGAAGAGAAAGATGGAAAAACCGTCACAAAGGAAGAAAGCAGGGACCGGCAGGAGTGAGGTAAAGGTCCAAGGAGTATCTGGTAGTGGATTAAAGAGGCATGAGGTGGATTTAACGCTATGCAAAGTACGCAGCCTTGGTATTCATGCTAACATTTAATTGCAGTAGCCGTGGGGCTTCTGAAGAGAGCTTTGGGCACCTGCACTCAGTCTTTAACAAGTTATCCACTAGCCAATTGTACTATTTTGGGATCACCAACACTCTGATTTGCAAAATAGGAGAGTCTGCAATTGCAAAATAGCTTTTTCTTTCAAGAATTTGGGAGGAAAGCATTTCGACCCTACCACAAGACTATCCCTTCAACCAGGAATGTATCTCTAGGGACATAACCAGGGCTGAAGAGAAGTTTAGAAGTGCTGTAAGTCAACTATCCACTGTACCTCAAGAGTGAATGTAATTTCTTGTTTGGCACACTCAGTCTCTTACCAAGTTGAGGGTTAAATGATGGTATTTAGCACATTTGGGAAATATTAACCCTGGATGTATTTTACTATGGGAGCGTAATCTTGCTTCAATTCCAATTATTGGGTTTTGCATATTTCATGTGATTTTTGTTTTCCCCTGCTTAGACTTTGCCATTTAATTTTCACTCATATCAGACCAGCTTAAGCAGAAAATGTCTTACTGGAACTGTGAAACTGTACATGTCCCTGCATTGTCTTCTGCAGTCAACATTTTCCACATTGTTTTGGAAACTGTAAGGAAAATACATTAAGCAGATAAACCTTTGCATTGGACGACCGCCCAATTGTATTCTTCATAATAATGCTTAATTTTCATGAAAATAATTTCACACAGGTATAGTAAACATCAATGTATACACACAGAAGGCCTGAGGAGATTTACCGTCCAGCAGGGGGCGACTTCCCTACAATGTAATCTAACGACACAAAACAGGCCACCCTGGGTCAAAAACAAATGGGAGAGGAGTGTGGGGGTTCCCTTTTATAGGACGAATTCCCTCACCCACCCGTGGGTGGCATACTTCATCATCGGGAACCTCCTCGTACTGCGAGCCTGGTCGCAGTGCAGGCTACAACCCCTCACTGTGAGGGAGGAGCTCAGAGATGTTTAGTTGTAGGTGACAAGAGGTATACTAAAATCTTCAGATGAGCTGGGTGTGGAGGGAGTGTGTGAAGGATAGTGGATGTGAAATTAAAACTAACTCCCTGGTATGTTAAGAATCAATTTTAATGGAACATTCGGGGGTCAGGGCTAAAATTGATGTGCGATCCATGCCTGCAAAATTCAACCTTGCATGGTTTGGTGTGGTCATAGGGTCGACAAGTTTCAGCCTTGGTGCCCTCCGCAGAGGTGCCGTGGCTTTCTTCAGGACCAAATGAAAAGAAAAGTGTGTGAAAACTTGACACCGTACCAACTTCGGTCGGTGTGCAAAGGATACAAACAACTGACAGATTGGTACATCAGTTGTGGTTGGCTGATGTTCAGCGGCGTCCCTATAAACCAAAAAATGTGTTAATGACAAGCATGAAAGGCATCATAATTACACTCCTTGAATGCCGTGCCAATCAATATAGTTCATAAAAATGCAGTGGCTACGGTAATTATGGAAAGGTTGTTCCAAAACGTACCTGTCTTTTGGAGGGAGCTAGTGACAACTCGTCCTCGGCGCACTCGAGGAGGGTTCCGAAAACCTATAAAGAGGTCGGGGGGGGGCAAGTGTGGCTGTAATTCACAGTCAAAAGTGCATAGGAAAGGTAATGTAATAAATATTGGTAAAAAGTGCATATTCATCATATATACATACATTAACTACTGGAAAGACTCTGGAAAGATAAACATGGTATAATGTATGATGATGAGGCATAGAAAGTACTGTAAGTGGCGTGCCTGAAAACACAGATCAACATTGTTAGTCGCTAACACAGATCAACATTGTTGGTCGCTAACACAGATCATTGTGTCTATGTACTTAGTTGTCCCTGCCCCCTTATGTACATGGGAATTACAATCTTCCCCCTTAAAAAATGTATACTAGAACATCAGCGGGCGATCAGGAATCATGATTTTCCATATTCAGTAGCGAAACACTTTTATGATTAGCATGAAAGCGATTCTGGGCTGCTGATGTTCTTTGCCGTGGACGGAATTCCCCCAATATAAGAGGAGGCAATAGAACCCTGAATCTGAGATGCCTAGAATCAAGGTATATTCTGGATTTAATTACCAAATTTCCAAATGGGCTGAATAGGGATGAGGAGTTAGAAGTACATTTGGGATGATCCAGGATTATCCATTCTCCTCGCCCGCTCTTTTGCCATGCCCTGTTATTTACCCCAACGGATTTATAAGTCTAGGATAAAATGTTGAGCAGTGACAGATTAGTTTATCCTTGCACGTAGGCACTTTAGGCATTTATGACTCTGATATGAAATTGAGCTGTAATACATTTGCGAATCTTTGCACTCAGACACTTTAGACATATCGCTTGTTTTATACATTTATAGCTATTTATTGTATTTGTACATATAGCCGGATTATTTTTATAATGTGTTTGATATGGACATACCTAATTTTAGAAGAAATATTATATAGGGATTGACTTACATTGTGTCGAGATCCATTATCAAATTAGTAACTATAACATTCTTGTGCAATAGCTCTTATAACATATGGAATGTATTTGCGGCGATCTGAATGCTTTGTCCTAGCCAAGGCTCTCCAGAATAAGCGATCAGTACGATTCCTTCAACCAGTTGATGGGTTTATATTAATTAGAGTCTGCTTCACTAACCTCCGAGGCTCCAACGTCCAAGCATGATGTATAAAGATGTGATGAAATGATAAGCTGGCTTTTTTATCTAAATTTTTTTTAATAAATGTTTTAAAAAAAAGAGTGTAAATATAAAAATAATTTTATAAACAGGAACATACAAGAATATGCAATAGCCATTTGAATAATGCAGTCTCAAAAGGATTATGACATAAAGGGTAATGGAGGTTTTTCTTTTATGTCTATGATTGACTGTGCCTTTTAAAATTATTAACTTGTAATGCAGTATGACTTTGACAAAGGCTGGGATCAACCGAAACGCGCCAGGACGGACATGGTGATGGAGATGGAGATTTAAGAAAATAAAAAGACTTTTTGACTTGCTTGGAGTGCCCACTTTGCTCTTTTGTACGAGAGTTTTCGAAGCATATATATATATATATATCACAGGAAAAAACGCTCCTTCCGACTGCGGCGGACCCGTGAGAAGTGGCGTGCTCACCGGCGGAGCCAGCCGGTAATGTCACTATCATAAATGCCACAAGTATGCACGCTCTCAGTAACAAAGAACTCCGTGATAAATGTCCACAAGTTGTTTATTCACAACGCGTTTCAGGGCAAAAACCCCTTGATCACGTGAAAAGTGCACACGTAAAGGGTGACTAATAAAGCATTCAATACAGTCATAGACAAAAACGTAGGACTACTGCGTATCTCATTACTTAAAAATAAATGGCAGACATATTGGAATGGATAAATGCAACCATGAAAACACAATGTAACGTGTAATATTGCCCACGCTGTTCAGGGCTGTGCAGAAATGCAATAATGCAATAAATGTACAAATACTGAATAACTGGCAGCCCGTTACTCTTAATATTAAACGCATTGTCTCCAAGTTAAGGAGTGATAAAAATATATATGTATATATATATAAAACAATTAATACATAGTAAACCCTCCTCAGTTGGGCAAGTGCCATGGTGGGCCAAAATGCGAAACAGGGGTGACATGTCCACAATGCCTGACTACATGATAACGGGCCAGTGCCCAATGTCATACATAGTGTAAAAAAAATCAGGAAATGACAGACTTCTGGCAATAATCCCCAGCAAAAAACAGCAAAAACCACCAAAAATAGAAAAAATAGTTAACGGGCAGTTGCCCAATTGTACCAATTATCATGAGACAAGTCAATATTTGACAAACTTCAGGCAGTAGTCCCAGGTCCAGCATGATATAAATGGATTGCTGAGATGACAAATCGAATGAAACATAGTTACCCAGTCTCAGGACCGTGACGGTGATGATAAGGGGAAAAGGGTAGGTGGCCCGTGAAAGTGATTACAGGTGAGGGGGGCCCCTTCCTTTCCTCCTGAAATAAAGAAAATAAGAACACATGTTAACATTATAAGTGGTCCACAACACTAAATAAATATCAGAACGTTAAAAACTGAACACTAAATAAATAATTATGATCAAATGCACACAAGGAGTAAGAAAGCTGTAACAGCAGAATATCCTGACTCAAATAGCAGCACGCTCAGTTATCTTTAAGATGGATAGCCATTTCTTCGTCAAAATTCAGCCCACCCGGTGTCTTCGTTTGGAACTGCACAATCATTCTAGACTCTCTTTGTCTGAGTTTTAATACCCTGTTGCCTCCCCTGGAGTTACCTACAACTTGTTCCAGGATGAAAAATTTGAGCAAAGACGAGTTAGAATAATGTTTCTATTGGAAATGGCGTGCTACAGGGTATTTGGCATCCAAATTGGTAATGGCCCTGCTATGTTCAAGGACACGCTTTTTGGCCATATGTGTAGTACTGCCAATATACCAGAGTTCACATGGACATACTATAGCATAAATGGCAAAAGTAGTACTACATGTGAGAAACTGGGCTATGGTCTTATTGATCCCATTGTATGTGACCTTCCTGCGATAACTGCTGTTTTTGCACGCTTTGCAATGCCCACAAGGAAAGAAACCCTTAAGATCATGATCATGCCTCCTGGGGTATATAGTGATATCACTATGGACTAGCAAGTCCCTAATATTCCTACCCCTCCTGTATGTGATGTTAGGTCTGATTGGAATGCTCCCCCAATAGTACAGTCATGTTTGAGGATGTCCCAATTCTTAGCAAAAATGCGTTTGATGTTACCGGAGTCAGAGTTAAAGGTCATGATCATCCTCGGGCAGTTTTCTGCCGTATCACTGGAATCAATGGGGTTATCAGAAATGGTTACAATTCTGCTGACCCCATCAGCTCTCTCTTTGGCTCTGCGTAGTACCCAAGAGGGATAACCTCTGACTTTAAATCATTCCAACATGATCATGCTCTCTCTCTGGTACGCATCCTCTGTGTTGCAATTCCTTTTTGCCCTCAGTAGCTCCCCATAGGGAATACTCCATTTGAGTGCCTCAGGATGGCTGCTGAGGGCATGCAGAATGCTATTGCCCGCAGTAGATTTTCTAAATAGGGTCGTCTGAATCTGGTTATTAACGATATCAAGCTTGACATCTAAATATTCCGCCTTAGACTTACTGATGGTACCTGAGAGGATGATGTTATATTCATTGTTGTTGAGTGCCTTGATGAATTCATTGGCCATCAATTCTGATCCTCGCCAAACAATGAATAAATCATCAATGTATCTCATCCACACAGTTACATGTTCAAGATACTCTGCCAGGTGTGGGTTGGTGGTCAAGGTCCCCTCCCAGTAACCCATGAACAGATTAGCAAAACAGGGAGCGAAGCAAGAACCCATCGCAGTGCCGGTCACCTGTCTATAAAGGGCCCCATTGAACATGAAGATATTGTTGGTGAGACAATAATCTATCATCTCCAATATCATAAGACTATGTTCATGAAATCTTGCTGGTCTGGTCCTCAAAAATTGGCTACAGGCATCCAGGCCCTGTCTGTGATCAATAATGGTATACAACGAGTGTACATCAAGAGTAATAAGAATGAGATCCTGCTCCCACTGTAAATCCTGGATTTTATTCAAAAAATCCTTGGTGTCCCTCACATAGCTCGATAAAGAGACAACAAAATCCTTCAGAAAGTGATCCACATATTTGGAGATATGTTCCCCTACATTACCTTTTGAAGACACAATGGGGCGCCCAGGTGGATTCACGGGGTCTTTGTGTAACTTAGGTAAAAGGTAAAGGACCGGAAGTACTGGATGATCATTTTTTAAGTAACAGTACTCCTCCCATTCAAGGATCCCTTTATCTTTCCATATGGTCAATTTGTCCCATATGTCAGTGATGCTCTTATTGTAGGTTATAGTGTCGGTGGGAAGGTAGAAAACAGTGTTGCCCAGTTGTTTCATGGCTTCGGAGATATATTGTACTCTATCTAAGATGACCACATTCCCACCCTTGTCAGCAGGGCGGATGACAATATTGTCATCCTCAGTCAGAGATTTCAGTGCCTGTCTCTGCTGGTATGTTAGATTGTTGGTATCACCCCTGGGATATCCTTTCTTGGTTCTATATCTGCAGAGGGATTTACTGACACAATCCTGAAAAGTGTCTATGTTGTCATGTGGTAAATTGGGTACAAAAGTGGACCTAGGTCTAAAATCAGTGCATGCAGATGCATCAGTAGTAACACCGAGAAACTCCAGTGCTTGAGTGTTACTGATATCAGAAATACCATCCGTGTTTTCCTGATCTAGTTGCACCATGGTTATTAATGTATCTATGTCACCTATGTCGAGATTGTTCTGATCATGAGATCTCAGATTTCTCCTACTCCCATTTTTATCGCCTAACCGTTTAAGTTTATGCCATTTTTTTAATTTTAATTTCCTCACAAATTTGAAGAGATCAATTCTAGCATCAGTATAATTACACGGAAATGAAGGGCAAAAAGAGAGTCCCAGACATAAAATCTGTTTTTCAATGTCTGTTATGGGTTTGCTAGAAAGATTGATGACAGTTTTATTCACCATTGTTTGATCCATTAGTATGTCTTCATGGAGCGGGTCCTTCTGTTTCCCACGTTGCCCCTTCCTTTGCCCCTTCTGCCATCGTTGCTTGACTCGTTTTCTTCTATTGCGGCGTTTCCTCGTCCTCTGCCTCTTCCTCGACCCCCCTGGCCCCGTGTCTTCGGTGTTGGGGTGTCCCGCACTATTTGTTTGCTCCGGCGTAATTGCCGGTATTCGTCTAAAAAAGTTACTTGACGATTATTGCGTTCTTCTATAGGGATATTTTCCACCAAAATGTCTGATTCAGTCTCACTGACTGATGAGGCGATTACTGGGAAATTTTCAGTGGGAGTTGTTCTCTCAGTGGTACCCTGCTCTTTATACAGATGGTCATATTTGCGGCTAAAGGTTAACATTCTGCCGCTATCGTAGTCCTCATAGTCCCGATTCAGTTTCCTTTCCTTTCTGGCCTTGATATCCTCCTCATGTTTTCTGAGGCGATCCTTGATAGATATCATTGTTTTCTCAAAATATTCTGTCTCTGTTTGTTTCTTCAGTTCTTCCATGATCTCCTTCATTTGTTTCAAAATATCGTCCCTATCAATCCAGGCATATTTTACTAGAATTTCCAGCATTCTTCTTGAACTGAGCGTGGAATTCTCCGACCACTCTTCAAGCATCTTTGGATTGGGTATCTCATACGTAGGAATAGTGAAAATACGTAGTCCTCTGGGTGCCATTCCCTGATCTATGTAGTTTTGAAGGGAAATGGCCTCCCACCATTTCGAAATTTCGTTTCTCATCAGTTTCTCTAATTTTTGAAATTTCTCTTCGATGGGCTGAGCCAGACCAGTTCTTATCTCTGCACCCTGCCTTGATTTGCCTTTCCTACTGAAAATGGCTAATGCTGCCACTCTTCTTTCCTGCTCCTCTTCCATATGCACAACAACAAGTGGTGATGTCTGCTATCCCACGGAGTTCTAGTTACCCCTGAAAATATCTGGTTCTTCTTGCCAAATGTGTAACACCAACTCGCTGGTGTTAGTAGAGATGGTTGGGCTAGTGCGCACGTCGACTCTGAACCAATCCCATGGGTGTAAAGGTGGTCAGAGTGTACGTAGTATACTAGAGGTGCCCCGGTGATCACATTGCCGCTTCCCGGGAAGAAGGGAAGTAACCCAACCACCGCCGGACAACTCCCCTCCCCAAAACACAAGGGGCGGACAAACAGGTCAGGGGCTTACCTCTCTGATGTCCAATCCGACGCGCTCCAGTCCCAACGATATCCGTGCTCGTAGGTCGTCTGGCCGGTCCTGGTTGCAGTCTCTAGTCAATATCACAGGAAAAAACGCTCCTTCCGACTGCGGCGGACCCGTGAGAAGTGGCGTGCTCACCGGCGGAGCCAGCCGGTAATGTCACTATCGTAAATGCCACAAGTATGCACACTCTCAGTAACAAAGAACTCCGTGATAAATGTCCACAAGTTGTTTATTCACAACGCGTTTCAGGGCAAAAACCCCTTGATCACGTGAAACGTGCACACGTAAAGGGTGACTAATAAAGCATTCAATACAGTCATAGACAAAAACGTAGGACTACTGCGTATCTCATTACTTAAAAATAAATGGCAGACATATTGGAACGGATAAATGCAACCATGAAAACACAATGTAACGTGTAATATTGCCCACGCTGTTCAGGGCTGTGCAGAAATGCAATAATGCAATAAATGTACAAATACTGAATAACTGGCAGCCCGTTACTCTTAATATTAAACGCATTGTCTCCAAGTTAAGGAGTGATAAAAATATATATGTATATATATATATAAAACAATTAATACATAGTAAACCCTCCTCAGTTGGGCAAGTGCCATGGTGGGCCAAAATGCGAAACAGGGGTGACATGTCCACA